>CM075352.1:132822500-134101666 GCA_037693485.1 Kitagawia praeruptora | reverse complement strand
CAAGTCATTTATGGATATTATTAGGAGAGCCGCACAGATCTGACCTAGTCTCCCTTTCGATCCACAAGTATCAAGATCAAACGAACGCTCGTTCTTTTTCTGTCAAGAAAAGATCTATTTCTAACCTTTCAGTAACTAATGATCAAGTGAGACACAAATTCTTTAGTTCGGATTTTTTTGGTAAAAAGGAACAAAAACGCCCCGATTATTCAGAACTTAATCAACCACATTCAACTTTCGACACTTTTTTTTTTTTAAGGTGGGGTGATATTTTGGTGGATTTGGTTTGCAAGGTCCCGTAGGGGCAACCACATTCAACCGAATATAGATAGAGTTCAAAAATGAGGTCGAAAATGACAACTGAAAAATGGAACTTGAAATCAGCAACTGAATGCAACCACATTCAACCACATGCAACTAAATTTCTGATTTCAAGTTCCATTTTTCAGTTGTCATTTTCGACCTCATTTCTATACTATATATATATATATATATATATATATATATATATATATATATATATATATATATATATAGGCCTTTGCTCCATAAAGAACACTCTTATATAACAAACAATAAAGAACACTATAAAATCATTTATTCCAATAGATCCATTGGCCCCGCCAGGGGCCCCCAATACAAAAAGTTCTTATTTTTTTAGGCTCTATCCATCCAGCAAAAAAAAAATTGAAAATTTTACTGTTCATGATGACGTCACTGATGACGTCATCGATGAACAGTAAATTTTTCAATTTTTTTTTTTTTTTTGCTGGATGGATAGAGCCTAAAAAAATAAGAACTTTTTGTATTGGGTGGCCCCGCCAGGGGCAATGGATCTATTAGATATGAGGTGTTCTTTGTTGTTCTTTATATAAGGTGTTCTTTATGGAGTCCAACCCTATATATATATATATATATATATATATATATATATATATATATATATAGGGTTGGACTCCATAGCAAACACCTTATATAACAAACAATAAAGAACACCTCATATCTAATAGATCTATTGCCCCTGGCGGGGCCACCCAATACAAAAAGTTCTTATTTTTTTACCCTCTATCCATCCATCATCTCAAAAAAAAAAAAAGTTATTTTTCATGATGATGACGTCATCATGAACAGTAAATTTTTTTTTTGTTTTTTTTTGTTTTTTTTTTGCTGGCTTGATAGAGGGTAAAAAAATAATAACTTTTTGTATTGGGTGCCCCTGGCGGGGCCAAAGGATCTAATAGATCTAAGATGTTCTTTGTTGTTTGTTATATAAGAGTGTTCTGTATGGAGCAAAGGCCTATTATATATATATATATATATAGGCCTTTGCTCCATAAAGAACACTCTTATATAAAGAACAATAAAGAACACTATAAAATCATTTATTCCAATAGATCCATTGGCCCCGCCAGGGGCACCCAATACAAAAAGTTCTTATTTTTTTAGGCTCTATCCATCCAGCAAAAAAAAAAAAAATTTGAAAATTTTACTGTTCATGACGTCATCATGAACAGTAAAATTTTCAATTTTTTTTTTTTTTTTTTTTGCTGGATGGATAGAGCCTAAAAAAATAAGAACTTTTTGTATTGGGTGGCCCCGCCAGGGACAATGGATCTATTAGATATGAGGTGTTCTTTGTTGTTCTTTATTTAAAGTGTTCTTTATGGAGTCCAACCCTATATATATATATATATATATATATATATATATATATATATATATATATATATATATAGGGTTTTGGTCCATGACAATCAATTGTCATGGACCTGTTAAATAACAATCAGTTTCTAAACCGTTGGATCGTTGATCCAACGGCCCCCCTGGATTACAAAATTTTTTTACTGTCCGCTATAATTTTCCGCGGATAGGCAGATTGCCTGTCCGCGGAAATTTTCCGCGGATAGGCAATCTGCCTATCCGCGGAAAATTATAGCGGACAGTAAATTTTTTTTTTTTAATCTCAGCCGTTGGATCAACGATCCAACGACTATGGAACCGATTGTTAAATAACCGGTCCCTGACAATCATTTGTCAGGGACCAGGACCCATATATATATAGTTCAGAAATGAGGTCGAAAATGACAACTGAAAAATGGAACTTGAAATCAGCAACTGAATGCAACCACATGCAACTAAATTTCTGATTTCAAGTTCCATTTTTCATTTGTCATTTTCGACCTCATTTTTTAACTCTATATATATCAACCACATGCAACTAAATTTCTGATTTCAAGTTCCATTTTTCAGTTGTCATTTTCGACCTCATTTTTCAACTCTACATATATATATATATATATATATATATATATATATATATATATATATATCCATTTTCGACCTCATTTTTCAACTCTATATACATATATATATATATTTCAAAAATGAGGTCGAAAATAACAACTGAAAAATGGAACTTAAAATCAGAAATTTAGTTGCATGTGGTTGCATTCAATTGAATATGGCCCCTGGCGGGGCCTTGCAACCCAAATCCACCAAAATCACCCATCTTAAAAAAATCTTAAAAAAAAGTTGAATGTGGTTGAATGTGGTTGCATTCAGTTGAATGTGGTTGCATTCAGTTGAATATGGCCCCTGGCGGGGCCTTGCAACCCAAACCCACCAAAATCATCCATCTTAAAAAAAAAGTTGAATGCTCAGTTGAATATGGCCCGTAGATGGGCCTTGCAACCTGATGTGCTAAAAATAAACATTTAAATATCGCAAGCGCACGATCATCGTTTTAATATTTAAGATTCGTTCCACATGGACTAATATTTTTTTCGCGATCCTTAACTATTTAATTTAGGCGAACTAGACAAATAGGTTTGAGATGAGTTTTAATTAAACTAATTAACCTAATTAACAAAGATTATCAAATAATGTGGAAAATCTAGGAATCCAAATCCTTTAATCAATCACAATTAATATCAACTTGCCCTAAAATCAATCCTCTTTTCTTCACAAATAAGATATATCAATTAACGAGACAAGCATATACTATGTAACTTGTTATCTAACAATAACCTATCAAAACTTCAATGAGCAAGCATAGGCTATGAAAAATAAATTCGGTAACAATAATATATAAAAATCACTTTGTCAATCGATCAATTAAGCACCAAGAAAAATTATGAGAACCAATCAATAGGAACGAGAAGAAACCAAGAGCAATTAAATCAACTTCATCTTCATCCTAGGATATGAAAATTAGCTAAACATGATTAATGCATAAACAAACACAAAACAAATATATTGAAAAGTAGTAAAACCAGTGTTCCAAAAATCGCTAGGCGGTCCAGGGCGGTTGGGGTACCGCCTAGCGCCTAATCGGGTAGACGGGGATTAATCAGATGGATTAATCGGAGCATTAATCGGATATTATAATAATATTTAATATATTACTCTAATTTACAATTAAACATATCATTTTAAATAAATTAACAGGATTAATCAGATTTCAAAAATCGAATCGGTTGGTTACCTTCCAGAAGATTAATCAGGGATTAATCGATTGAATCGGGGATTTTTAGAAGTAAAACAAGTTATATGATTTAATTAATTAATGATCTAAAACCTGGACAAAGTTTGGCACGTGAACAAAGTAATCGAATGGATCAGAAGGTGAAAAAGCAATTAAACAAAGTTAACAATATTAAGAAAACAACTCCTGGACATGGATAATTAGCCGATGTCACCTAGCAAATCAACCAACGCCGGGAAGAAATTGAGCACCAAAAAAATTAAGAACTTGCGAAAACAAAATTGCTGAAAATATTATTATAACAAATGTATGATAAATAATACGAGTATAAAATTCTAACCCTACTCAGAAAAAGTTATTCTTCTCCCTCTTTTCTCCCATCTTCTCCCGTTCTCCCTCTTCTCAGCCCCTTTTCCGGCGGTGGAAGGCCCCAAATTCGTTTCTTTATCTTGTTTGATTTGTTTATTTCAATAATTTCCATTTGTGGGTAAGGATTTCTATCCTTTAAATTTGCTTTCAAATTTGGTTTTCATTTTCTTAGATCTCAATTCCACGGAGTTTCGGATTCCTCGTTCTTCCCAGTGAGTTTGTTCTCGAAAGTGGTCCGAGTTATCTTGTTCTTGCGGTTTTGTTTCCCAGATCTAAGAATTGTCTGATTTTAGTTTGTATTTAATTTTTTGCACTTGTATATTTTCGGCTTTATTTCTCTCCTTCGTGAGAGGTTCGATTTTCTCTCCTTTGTGAGAGTTTGGTTTTTTCGCTTCTTGATTGTAAGCGGGGTCGCGATTTAGTGAAAAAAGTTTGTACGGGATAACAGTTTTGGTTGATAGCTCAAACGATAGCTCAATCGGACCAGGATAAAGCGGGTACCAGAAATTCAACGAGGATGCATGAAGTGGGTACTTGTATTTTTATATACATTAAAATATCGTTTAACTGTCTCTTGATGAGAACAGACGATTGCAATTTCCTGTTTGATCGATTCGATCATTGGTGTAGATGCCGTATGGCTTTTTATTATTGAATTAACGTCTTTGTTCTTCAAAAAAATTCTAACCCTACTCCTAAATTATGAATCTAAATTTGAGTCTAAATTGGTGTCTAAAGTGGTATGTTTTTTTACAAGAGATAATGAGGGTATTTATAGGAAAAATTTAGGGTTTTGGGTTTAGTGTGGTTTAATCCTAGCCCTCCATTTTGGTTGGTTACAAAAATGCACCACCACCCCTTGGTTTTCCTTGTCTTCTTGTTTTGGTCCTTCTTTTTCATCTTTTGTCATTTATTTCTTTATTTTGCCATTTTTTCAGTTTTCTCGAATTTTCCTGAAATGCAACAAAATAATCTATTAAAATACGAATTCAAACAATAAATAGGCAATAAAAATATGCAAAATTATGCACTAATCACAACCCAAATCCACCAAAATCACCCATCTTAAAAAAAAGTTGAATGTGGCTGAATTCAGTTGAATGTGGTTGCATTCAGTTGCTGATTTCAAGTTCCATTTTTCAGTTATCATTTTCGACCTCATTTTTGAACTATATATATATAGGCCATTATTCCATGGAGACCCATTTTATGTGGAGTCCATGGAGACCCATTTTGGACCATTAGATCTAAAACACATCTGATGGTTGATAATATTCCACTAAAAAAAAAGAAAAAATATTAAAAAAGTACCGGTAATACTGTTATACTCTCTCTCTCTCTAACTACACTCTCTCTCTAACCTCTCTCTCACTGAATCTCTCTCTCTCGTCTCTCTCTGTCGTACCTCTCTCTCACTGAATCTCTCTCTCTCTCGTCTCTCTCTGTCGTACCTCTCTCTCACTGAATCTCTCTCTCTCTCGTCTCTCTCTGTCGTATATCTCTCTCCCGTATATCTTTCTCGTATCTTTTTCTCTCTCAGATGTGTCAATTTGATATGGATTCTTCTTCAAATCAAGGTGTTTGTGTTTCGAATCAAGCTCAAATTTCTGATTATATTGAAGCTGTGTCCACATCAGGTACAATTCGTTTTTTTCAAATTGTGATTTTTTGTTCTGTGTAGTATGATTTATTGTAAATTTTTCCTGTTGATTTGTATGTATACTTGTTGGTTCTATAATACAATCGAAACATGTGTGTTCTTAAGCAAGTAAATATTGAGTGTAGTGTATGTAATCTTTAAATTATGTATGTTATTTGGTTCTGTAATAGAATCAAAACAGTTGAGCTAGTTATATTTAGTCGGTCGTAGCTGTGTATAAGACATCTAGAACATATGGTGGATAGTTTTTGTTGGTTCTGTAATACAATCGAAACATGTATGTGCTGTAGTTTTATTTAATAAAAAATGATTCTATTCTATAATCGGATAAATTACTCATAAGCAGCAAATCTAATGCTCAAAATTTTAGATAGGCATTTTGATTATACTAAAGAATCAAATTTGAACTTATTTAATTTTGTTTGTTTTAGGACTGTTTTGGATTTCACAGTTTAGGATGTTGTACAAGAAGTCAGTTTTTGTGATTTCAAACTATATAGTTTTAATTATATGTAGTTGATCAAATATTGAACCTAAAGGCATCTCAAGTAATTAGCATCCAATTTTTTTGTTAGGGCTACATTTTCCTGTGTATTATTTTAGCGTCGCAATGTCTAGTTTTTGTAATCATTTGTACGAGCTGTGTAGGCAAATATAAACAACTCTATTTTAAGCAAGTTCAAACCTGATGTACACGAATTGCATCTCTGCCATTTGTTACTCAGTCTTTTACTTGGTTTTTTTACATTATCATAATATTGAATTCAAGGTTTTGAAACATATGTTCCTGATCCTGACTAACATTTTTTAATGGTTTATTTTTGTCTTTTATTCAGTCAATGTTCCGTATACTGAAAATAGTTATGCTGTTGAACTTGCACCTGATTCCATTGTTAATGATATTGTCGAAGATTTGTTAGAAGGCTTTGACGATTCTTTTAGTAAAAGCAGCAAGTTATGGATTCCCAAAGTGCTTGATGACAAAGTTAGACCATACCCTGGCCTTCAATTTACCGATATTGAATCTTGTTTTCAGTTCTACACTGAGTATGGAAGGCAGGGTGGATTTGAGGTTCGGAAGTCAACACAAAAAGTCAGACAAGGCATTATTGTTACGAAGTATATAGTTTGTTCAAAAGCAGGGCACCACGAAACTTCTATGTCAAAAAATCTGGCTGCTAAATCAGATTCGTCTCATTCGTCCAGTACTATTGATGTAAAATGTAGGAGGACTGTCACTAAGAAATGTGAATGCAAAGATAATTCTGAAGTACAGGGGCTTGAATTGCTATGCAGTTTTCTCTTTTATTGAGGGTCATAACCACCCGTTATCATCTGAATCTGACAAAGAATTTCTTCGGTCCAATCGATCCATGACTTCTTTTGAGCGTAGATTTGTTTTAGATTCTGCAAAATCAAACTTAGGCCCGTATAGAGCTCACAACCTGTTCAAGTCCATTTCTGGTTCTTACTCTTCTGTTGGTGCAACTGCCGTGGATTTCCAAAATTGGATGAGGGATATTAAGCTTTACATTGGTCAGCATGATGCTGACATGTTGCTTCAAAAATTCGAAAATAAACGTGACACATCAGATGGAGGCTTCTTTTATGAATATCAGACAGATTCAAATGGCCACCTAACTCGCTTATTCTGGTGTGATGTTCGAGGTCGCAGGAATTATGATGTTTTTGGAGATGTTGTGTCTTTCGATGCAACATATCGTACAAATAAGTAAGTTTTTATATTTCCTTTTCATTCAATCATCGTTCAGTCATTCACATATATCACTGACTATGTTATTTATTTATTTGCATTACAGGTATAGTATGGTTTTTGTTTCATTCATTGGGGTCGATAATCATTGGAAGAGTGTCACATTTGCATCCGCTTTGCTTAACCAAGAGACTGCACCAAATTTTACATGGGCATGTGAGGCTTTTCTAAAGGCTTTTACACGCCCTCCAAAATGTATAATAACGGATCAGTGTCTTGGGATGAAAGTAGCGATTGATACAACATTTCCCCGTGTTATGCATCGATATTGTATGTGGCATATCATGCAAAAGTTTCCAGCCAAGGTACATGAATTCTTAAAAGTTTGAATTTTAAAACCAAATTAGTATTGATTTTCATATTTTGGCGTTTTTCTTATGAGTTTATGCTTCTTTTTTTTTAAAAAAAAAATTGTAGATTGGTCCTGTTTTTTGTACGGAGTCTGGTTTGATGAAACCACTTAATAAGCTTGATTTAAATAGTTGTTCTATTGCAGAACCAAATTTTGCCAAATTTTGGTTATATTACATAAGCACAATTTATACCTTTCCATTTATACACAAAACTGGTTCTATTACAGAATCATAGTTTATACCTTACGATTTGTACACAAAACTGGTTCTATTAAAGAA
Source organism: Kitagawia praeruptora (assembly GCA_037693485.1). Classification (NCBI taxonomy): domain Eukaryota; kingdom Viridiplantae; phylum Streptophyta; class Magnoliopsida; order Apiales; family Apiaceae; genus Kitagawia; species Kitagawia praeruptora. The sequence continues at coordinate 134,093,747 of CM075352.1, read as the reverse complement.
CCACAAATACAACACATGTAGTAGAACAAAATTAGTTTTGGTTTTCATATTTTGCGTTTTTCTTATGAGTTTATGCTTTTTTTTGGAAAAAAAAATTGTAGATTGGTCCTGTTTTTTGTGCGGAGTCTGGTTTCATGGAAGCGCTTAATAAGTTTGTTTGGTCGTCACACTTGACGGTTGCTGAATTTGAAGAAGGTTGGGATGCAGTGCTTAAGGAATTTGGATTGACTGAACATGTTTGGTTGAAAGAAATCTATTCTATTAGAGCCTCATGGATTCCTGCCTTCTTTAGGGACAAGCCAATGGGAGCATTACTGAGAACAACTTCAAGGTCAGAAAGCAGCAACTTCTTCTTCAACCATTTTGTCCAAAAAGGTGACACACTTTCAGAGTTCTACTTGTGTTATGAGAGTGCCATTGACAAACAGTTTCATGATCAAAAGAAACTGAATAATACTGACTTGAATTGTATTCCACAACCTATAACTGAGAAGGACATTGAAAAGCATGCAGCTCGGCTTTACACTCGTTCTATTTTCTACAAGGTTCAAAAACAAATAAAGGCGAGTTGTTTTCATATCAGTCTGGCAGGCCAACCAACGGTTGTCGATGGTGTGAATAAGCACATAGTTCGTGATAAAAGTTTGAATGAGAAGTTTTTTGAGGTTGTCTTTTCTCCGTCGATAAATGATGTAAGCTGTTCTTGTAAGCTTTTTACTAGAGTGGGTTATCTCTGTCGACATTGTTTTTACTGTTTAGGTCTTTGGGGGGTGGATGAAATTCCACATCAGTTCTTATTAAAGCGCTGGATGAGAAATGCAGATAGATTTTGCAAATTGAAGTTTTCTGCTGAAACTGAAATTAGTAGTGATGGGCAGATAATTAGAGATACATCCAATAAAATATGGAGGGAATACCAAGCTTCCTTTGATAATGTTTCCAGTAATGTAAATGGTTTACGTTATTTGTTGGATGAAATGAAGTGTTTGAGGACTAGAATTGAAGAAAAATATGAGAAGTGTCCAGTAACAAAGGATGACATGCTTCAAGAAATATTTGGTGTTAGGCCTTCAGGTTCAACTAGTGTTCGTCCGCCACTGCCAAGTAATAACAAAGGAAGCCGAAAAAGGATTCCTGGTCCTGCAGAGTTAAGTTGTGATGGTAAAAAGAGGAAATTAAAAACGTGCAAATCTTGTAAGACATTAGGTTATCATGATTCACGTAAATGTCCGAAGAAGGGGCAACAGCTTCAACAAAATCCTCCCTCTCAGAGCGTTCAGAGTACATTAAATCAGTGCATGCAACCTCAACCTTCCAACAGTCAGAACGTTCATACAAATGGAATCCCCAATTCCACTAGTGAAGTACAACAAACAGGTAAGTCTTGCTCATTGTTTTATTTCCATACTACCTGGATCAAAATGAATTTTTAAGTTAACTATGTAGTTGTTTGTGCATAGAGCTTTTAATTTCATTTGAAAGAAAAAATTAAAGTTTGCATTGTTTTCCTGCAGTGTGTGCAGAAAAAGAGGGGATCTGAATTAAACACTTGCATTGAGGGAGCTCATGGAGATAAACATTGAAACTATGTTCTGTTGAAACGTTGATAAAAGATTGAAAATGTTCATTTGTGACTAATTCTCTGTATTAGAGTTTCATTGGCTAATTGAATATCTGAATCATGCCAATTTTATTTGTTTTGTATGAGCTTTTTGGTTCTTACATTGTAAAAAGACACCGTTTTGCTTGAACGGTTTTAAGCATCCTTATTACTTGATGTTCTTTGTTTTGTATATATTTTTTTCATTCTAGTGCTCTATGAAATTACTTAATCTGCCAGTAATTGATAATCAAATATTTCGATTTGTAGTTTTTCCCTTTCTGTTGACTCTATAGTAGAACCAAAAGAGAAATACTTTTGGTTCTGTTGCAGAATCATGTGGATATTCATCATGAAAATATTACACATATGCAAACCACTTATATACAATAATAATTTGTACAGGAATTAAAGTTATTTACAAACAAGTACCATAATTTACAACAAAGTTATTTACAAGCAATCACAAAATAAAAGTTGGATTTTAACCAACAAGTCTAGATTATAAAACATAATAAGCAATCCAATGTTCAGGATCACTAGTCGACCTCCATGTTGCTGTCATGCCCTTCATCTATATCATTTGCCCTATCTGGTGAACGAACTGATCTAATGGCTCGACGAGGCACACCTGCATAATTAGGATCACCTGCATGGCTAGCGGCAGTACTAGAGCTTTCCTCAGAAAGATTAACAAGAGGATCAGCAGAGCACTCCAAAATATTATAATCTCTCTCAAATCCTGGTTTATTAGGACATTTATTTTCAAGTTAGTGATCAGGGCTGCAACATAGTGAACATGATCCATTTTGCATGTATTCTATGGTAATTCTTGCATGCGTGAAGGTTTCATCAATACCAGGAACTACAACAAGAATGTGTTTTGGCCTAGAGTGCATATGACTCATTTCGAGACATATCTTGGCAGAATATCCTGTCTCATTTCTGGCAGCGGTAGTCCAGGTACTAAGCCCATCATTGCGGATGACTGTACCTAATGCCTCAGCAATATATGTAAGCCCTTCCACGGACCAATATGGCCTTGGAATATTTTTAATGTTCACCCACTGGGTACAAGTATCAAGGGTGTATTTGATGGAAGGATATTTGTGAATTATAGGACCAAAAACAAAAATCTTCCCTTCTACATTTACAGGCCCTAGAGAGATGACCTTGTCCCTTATTTCTTCATTGTCAAATTTAAAATAAAAGAAGCCCGATTCATCAAAATTTATAAAATTAAAACCCCAAGATTCAAACCTTGATGACATGAACTGTTGTACCATTTGAAGGTTAGACTTCTTATTTAAAGCATGATCAACAAAATAGCCTAAGCAAATAAGTTTCCAGGCCTTTTCAGCATTTACAAAGAATTGTAATGGAGGATGGACGATTGTGGAACAATTATAGGAAGAGCAGTGATAAGTGTTGTGAATATCATTGCCTGATTCATTCGAAATAGCATCAAAAAGCGAACATTTATAGTAGTCTAATGGAGTTATACCTTTTGATTCCAAATCAGAAAAAAATTTATCCCTTGCAGAATAGCGAGATTTTGCATGCATAACCCTTTCGGCAGATGTTGGTGTTATCCATGATTGAAGTTGTTCAATCGGGACTGGTTGAATGGGATTTTGGACTCCAAAATCAGCCACAGGGTGGGCCTCAATCCTACGACCCTCAAGAAACCATATTTCCTTACTTGTTGATGATGAACTGCCATATTTTTCCAATGCTTTGGATGATGAAGCCATATTGTACAGGGTATAAATTTGGGGTAGTTTCTTTTGTTGTTTTTTATGAGAAAGAAATGATGTGGCGGTTTGTAGTTGTAACTGAAAATGAAACTTTACTTATATAGCTGTTCAATTCAAAACATGAGTCGTGACTCATTCGTACAGTTTTTATACTTGATTTACATTGAATTTAATGATTCTATTGTAGAACCAGTTTCAAAATTTGGTCATTTTTCTTAATCTTTTCCCATCCTAATCCTTGGTTCTACAATGGAATCAATACTCAAGTATTTTTTATTCCAATGTAGAATAAAATTACCAAATATCAAAATTAGGGTTTTAGAAACATTCAGAATGATGAATAAATCGTATACAGAATTAGGGTTTAAGGTTTAGAGTTTAGGGTTGTTTACAACCCTAAACTCTAGACTTTAAACCCTAACTTTTCCTGGTTTTTAAAAAATCGGGGCTGGTCCCCGATTTTTTAAAAACCAGGCCGCCGGACTTATTAAGCAAACTCAATTTTTAAATTTTTATCTGTGTTCCCTTATGGCTTCAAACGTTAACTTTTTGGGTTCAACATTTGCATTTTGGGTTTTAGAAACATTCAAAATGACGAATAAATCGTATACTGAATTAGGGTTTAAGGTTTAGAGTTTAGGGTTGTTTACAACCCTAAACTCTAGACTTTAAACCCTAACTTTTCCTGGTTTTTAAAAAATCGGGACTGGTCCCCGATTTTTTAAAAACCAGGCCGCCGGACTTATTAAGCAAACTCAATTTTTAAATTTTTATCTGTGTTCCCTTATGGCTTCAAACGTTAGCTTTTTGGGTTCAACATTTGCATTTTGGGTTTTAGAAACATTCAAAATGACGAATAAATCGTATACTGAATTAGGGTTTAAGGTTTAGAGTTTAGGGTTGTTGGTCCCCGATTTTTTAAAAACCAGGCCGCCGGACTTAGTAAGTAAAATGAATTTTTAAATTTTATCTGTACCTCCCCTAGGGGTTCAAAAGTTAACTTATTGGGTTCAACATTTGCATTTATATTTGTTCTGAGTTGTAGTAAAATTTAAACATCATGTTAAATTTTTTACCCTTTTTTTGGAATCTATCAACTAGTAGTCTTTTTACTCTTACGTAATTTCATCAACTCTGTTTTCTTTAGCAGTTTTCAAATTTATTCTAGTTTTCAAATTTATTCTTTAGAATTTTGTTTTGGCAAATGTGACTCTGAGATACTTTGCCAAGTTGAAGCTTGACTGTTGAATTAAAATGTTACTTTTGATTCTATTGTAGAACCAGGTAGATAGTAATTTCCCTCTATTGTTTTTCAACATAGATTTTGGTTCTCCAATGCAATCCACAATCAAGTATTCTTCATTCCAATGTAGAAATAAAAGGGGGACTACAAAACCAGATTAGTTTTATAATTTAATTTTTACATTTATACAATGCAAATGTAAATATAATTTTTGGTTCTACAATGGAATCAAATCTCAAGTATTGTTGATTCCATTGTAGAATTCTGCAGGCTATAAGTTGCACCTTCCACATACAACTGTCCTGTAATGGCATTGTGAAATTCCATTTGCAGAATGCACATTACGATAACAGGACAATTATATATAGGTTACATTAAAATTTTGATTGTACACCATCAAAATTTGTTTCCCACAATAATCATAAAGATAATCATTGTTAACTACAATACTATAAGAAGAAAATTAATCCAGATTTCTTTAAATTTTTATTTTACTACTGTTAACAAGGATGCACACATAATCAAAGCATCTAATTCATCCAATTATCACTTCCAATTGTCATTGTTGATGCATAGACTTGATCTCTTCGAACATCTTGTTCTTGAAATAATTGATCGGCGAGTATATTATCTTTGCAGCATATATCTGTCGTGCTCTCTGTAGCTGCCTTTTTTGCATGTTGTCCTGCACCCATATTTAAAAATTAGTTCCCCATTTGTTAAAATTCAATATAAAGAGTGAACTCAACTTGGACTGAAAAACAACAATTCAATTCGAACAACATAAAGAGGACTAAAAACACTAAAAACAGCCAACCATTCAGCACTTTCAACTAAGCAATTTAAATTTGGACTATACAGCAACTACATCTCAGTCGACTACAACTCGACCATCATCAAAATAGCACAACTAAACATTCAACACCAATCAAACACCAGTCAACTCAGCACAACTCGCAAAACTCAGTGACACATCAACGAACTCAAAACTCATACAACCGAACGACTCAACAATTTACAAACTCGAGAACTCTACTCTACTGCAAACTCAGTGAGAAACCAGCAAAAAGAAAAAAAAACACATTATGCCTAAATACCAGACACAAACAAGAAATACAAGACACTCAGCCACTAAACTACTAAACCAGCGAACACAGTTAACTTGGTAAACTTAAACATCAAACGAAAAGAACTCGGACATCGAACGAATAACACAGAAAACGGAGAACGAACAGAAACTCAAAAAACAATGATTTAGAACAAGAGTAATCCAGAAATCGAACAAAACGTTGAAAAGAAAAGTATAATTAAACTCAAAACCAAGCTGAAAATCGGTGAAAAATAATAGGAGAAGCAGAAAATTACTTACAATTTCAGCTGAAAATTTGCAATCCCAGGATTTTATCCCATTTCCCATGTACGTCTCCATGTGGTTCATTGCAAACACTCCAGCTTCTGAATTCTTGTTCTTTGTCTGCCATTTCATTTGTAAAAGTGTCATGGTAGCATTCCTTATTTGCTGGCTCTTCCTTAGGCTATGTTGTTCCATGTACTTTGAAAAATTCTCTTGCTAACATTTTATAAAACTATATTAGTTGATAGGATGAAATGGAATAGGTATAAGGTACTTTGTAAGGTCAGAAACTTACCAAATTTTGTGGGATTCCATTGTAGAATGAAAATATATCTCCCCCATATCTATTGTCTATTATCTCAGCTGCAACATTCTTCAAGTTGAAACAAACCACATAGATATGATTTGAATAATGGATGGGGAAGAAGATCTGCATATTAGTCTATAGGTCAGAATCTGGCATATAAATCAAAAAAATAGAATTACACAATAACTGTTGTAGAATTTACCACATCGACATCAGTGATTTTAACTTTATGCTTGTGAAGAACTGAATCCAAATTTATACAAAATTTCATAAAGTTCAGAGCATCGTCGTTTTTTTGGCCTCCAACCACATTCCCCATCTACCAAATCAATTTACAAAATAATTATTAGTACTTTCCAAATCATGCATGGGCATAAAAACACAATTTCGTATCAAACTCAGAAACCATTAAAAAGCACCAGTTAAAATATCATAATAAACTCTTTAAATGTTTTACCGTGGTCAGTGTGTTGCAAAAAAATCTGCGAGGAGAGTTGGAAGATCTGTATTTCTCATCCTCGTTTAGAATGCACGTATACACATCTACGACATTAAAAACAATTTTCTTCTCGAGTTGTAAGCTTTGAATGTGGTGCTTGAAACAACTAGTACCATTCCAGAAGAAAATATCATCCCTGGTAAATGAATAATCATACATACAATCAACATAAAGAACAAATATGCAATCAACAAGTAAGCAAAAACAATGTAAATTGCTATTCTACAAGAACAGATAAGAATTCTTTCATTTTGTGTAAATTATACTTACATAGCTCCTTGCCGTGTTCCATTGATCCAATTCCAAACTTCTTCCTCTTCTTTTGTACATCTTGTTCGGTTGAAGTCGATTGTTCGATCTAGGAATGGCGATTTCTGGAATTCTCCCACCTTTTGCTCCCTCCTTAATTTGTTTGCACCAAACTCTATTTGCCTGGTAGATTTTCTTTTAAAAAGATCATCATCAACAATTTGGCCTCCTATATATAATTCCCCTAAAAAGTCGTCTATATCGACTAATTTATTATAAGCTCTGTCATGTTCAGGAAGCATTAAAACGTCGAATGTTTCCCAATCGTTCTTGGTGAAATAAGGCCATTCGCTGTTTTGCGGGGGAAAAAAAATTTACTTTGCTAAGAAATTCCTTGCAAAGAAACACATAAAATTTGCAACCAACATAAATAGCATTACCTTTCTACTTCGGTGCTTGACAACTGATCCATCTTTGCAAGCTTCTGTCCATATTGTTTCAGCTCTTCATTATTTGGAAAAAGTACCCTCGCCTTTGCCAAATTATCAGAGCATATTTTCTTCACCTTCTCGAGTTCATTAAAGTCTTTCTGGACTCTTGACAACATTTCCTAGTAAAGTAAAAAAAAAACAGTTTTTAGATAACAAGACTATAGATAATGTGAAACTATTGATAATGTGGGAATGATAATGTGGAACTAGTAAGTCTATGGAGAATTGAAGAGTACAGTAAAAAATAAAGGCATAGTGTTGGTCCTAGTGGACCAACACTGACCATATAATAAAGGAACGGGAACAGGATGATATTGGCAGACTACATATAATGTGAAATTAGTGATGTGTAGATTGTACCTTCTCTTTAACTTTATCAGATGTATCATGTGTATTTTGTATGTCTCTGGTTACAGACATGATACAATCGTTCACTTCATCTCCTTGCGAAAAATTCAAAGTTTTCTGTACCCCTCTAATAGTTTCTTTTGGAGTTCTCAAATTGTCACCATATCCAAATTCCTAGAAGATATGATATAACCAGATTAAATATGATAAATTAAATATAGCAATTCTATATAATTTAAAGCAGGTGGTAAAACTTAAGATTCCATAATAGAACCATAATTAAATATGTAAAAAAAAATTGTTCTACAAAAGCATTATAGAAAACAAGCCTATAGAACCAGATAAAATATTGTGATTCTCTTTAATATTAACCTAGCTACACCTCATCATTCTATAACAGAAGCATATTTAAATATGTTAATTTATGATTCTCCAAAAGCATTATAAAAAAAAACAAGTCTATAGAACCAATGTATTTAATATTCAGGATATTAATGTGTTATAAATTAATTATAAAAGTTCCGAAAGTACTAATATTCAGGGTATTAGAGTTATTAGCATAGCAGATACAACGTACTAGAGGGACAAATATGTAAAGACATTTTTATAAATATTTACCTGACAACTTACATTCTCAGCAAATACCTCGGCGTGCACATTTCCTTTCTCAGCATAATCCCAGTTACCATCAATATCTCTGAACATCTATTTTTTACATGACAAGTTTTATGATTAGTCACTCACCATGTTAATCCTAAATACTACCGAATCAATGTTATAACCATTAAAAACTGATTCTATTACACAAAACTGGTTCTATTACAGAACCACAAATAAAACAGATTAAACAATAATAATAACTTGAAAAGGAACAGAATTAAATTTACCTTGCTAACTGTTCCTTCATCATGCTGGATAAAATGGGTATCACGTCCCTCTTCCTCTTCAGCAAAATCACCATCAACGTGAGTATCTCCAAGTTCCTTTTTTCAAATTTGCATGAAATTTGTGAGCAAGTTGTATTGTAATTTTATTCTACACACCAATACCTTAATTCTCTAATCATTCAACAGGTTCTTAATATACTCACAAAAAAATATACTACATCATGAACTACGGTCTACGACAACTATAATTAAATTATACATGCTCAACAGGTTCTTCATTATCCTTCTGATTAACATGTTCTTCACCATCCTGCTCAACAAATTCTATACCATTATGATTGAATTTGTCTTCATTTCTTGGCTTCTCGATCTCAATCTGCATTATTGTGTTTTTGAAAATGATTAACATGCATATATCAGAATTATTCTAAGTAAATAATCTTTTGAACCAGAAAATTACACTTACGATTTCTCCTTTGCCAAAAGTATGGTCAAGCATTTCAGCTCTGTTTCTATCCCTTACCCTTGAGTTAAGCCATCCAAGGTAAGCTGGATATGTCTTTTCTACGGTTACTAGACGATTCTCTGTCCGTGTAAGGTAGAAATACTACAAAGTACAGACAGGACACTAATGCATTAGCTCACATTACAAATTAGAAAGTGCTTTTAACTAATTAATCATACACCAAAATGATTTTTACTCACCAGTAGGAATACTACGGAACCGGTGTAGAACTGAGTATTTGGATTTTTCCACCAACTCTCATGACTTGATTTCAAATTTTCTATAACTGGTTTGCACCAGTTATAGTTCTTCGCATCGTCGTAATTGCCGTAGAACTTCAAAACTTTTGGGCACACAAAGGATGTTTTGTTTGATTTAATGAACAGGTTTGTCATAAGCACCATGAAGTTTTGTTTGAAGTTGTCATCCGCCACCATCGATGCTTCAATTTTCTGACGGACGTCCTTCTCGGTAATCCTACTTGCTGCCTTCCCCTCAAACTGCTTTTTCCATTCTCGCATCCTTTCGTTCTCACCTTCGAAAGAAACCTCGATTGGTCCTCTTGGAAGACCTAGGACGTCAACTACGTCTTCTTCTTTCACTTTCAGTTTACGGCCAGGATGTAAAGCCATATATCCCAAATTATGGTCATACCACCATAAACAGTTCACTGCCAGAAACTGCGGGAATGATTTGCCCTCCATTGAGAAAGACAACAAGTGACCGAATCCTGCTTCTTTAACCCATTCTTTTTGAGCAGCGGACATCCCTTCAACCACGGCTGTGAATGTAGATGGGTAAGCTCTCAAATTAACTTTCTTTGGGTCTTCAGAATTGTTTGCATTTACCACATCTTTCTTTGCCTTCTTGATTTTTTTCTTACTTCCCTGATAGAAAGAAAAAGGGGGAAAAAACAATTATTAGTGATCCAAGTGGCATGCAGAATTACTAACATCAATGGAAATTCATATTTGAGCTATCTTAAATACCTGCACTATAGCCTTTCTTTTTTTCGTCATGTCTGTTCCTCTTGCTTTCTTAGGTGGAGTCGTTTCAAAATCACTATCATTATCATTCATGATAGTAGACGAACCTCCATTCTTTTTTCCTTTAGTTGTTTTACCCTGATGGAATCCAAACAAAAAAAAGAGTCAAATAAACCTATAGAAATAGCCTAGAAATGATTATAAAATAAATGTCATTCAGCCTGGTATTAGTTATACTTTATTTTACTATAGATCCCAGTTTGTTTTTTTGATTGTACTGCAGAACGATAAGCACAAAAAATATATTATCATACGAACTGCATAATACCTTATCTTGTTTTTTCCTTTTCTGCACTTTAGGAATTTCAATCATCTCCGGCTCATCTTGAACATCAGAAACTGCAATTACCTCAGGCTCATTGAACTGGATATCCACTAAAGATTTTTGTGCTTGTTCATTTTCATTCGTTTTTGCAGCTCTAAGCCTAGGTGACACTCTTGTTGACCTAAATTTGAATGTAACCTTCTTTGAGGTTTTGAAAGCTGACTCATTAATGACAATGACAGATTTGTCCTTGCTATTTTCATCGTTGTTCACGACATCTGCTGCTGGTGGCACTGTTTTAAACATCTCCTGTGAGCTCTCTAGCTGTGAGCTATCTGGAGTGTATATGACTAGTGCACGCAGAGCATCGCTTCCTTTAAACAGATCATTTTCATCTGGAGTACTTGCACCTATATGTTCATTAGTTGGATTAAAAAAGATAATTGTCTAAAGATTCTAAGAAAAGAATGCCCATATATACAAAAGCAACACTAAAACCTATTTCGCTTCCAGCCTACTTAAAAGAACATATAACATTTATCTGACTTGCCTCATAAACTTTGTTAGTTACATTTTTCGTACCTTTTTCAAACAGTGGTTCAGTAGCATCTTTCTTTGCAACATCTTTTTCAGTAGCATCATCTTCATCTTTGTCTTCATTTTCAATTTGTTCATTTGAAACAGATGCTATTTTTTCAAAAAATTCTTGAACATCACTGTCGGTGAACCAGTTTTCATTCATCTGTTAGGAAAAACAATAAATAAAAGAATGAGCACGCATTACAACGTAATGCCAAAAATAAGCAGAAATCGTAAATGCAAGTGAAAAACAGTATTAAGGTTCTATAGTAGAATCAAATACTATGGTATTATTTACTAATTCTAATATAAACTATGATTCTACTATAGAATATAAATAAAAAACTCACACTCATAAATTAAGTCTACAAATTACATTTCTATTTTTGATTCAATAATAGAATCAAAGGCTATAGCTAAAAACTCTATAGTGAAATCAAAAGTGCTGCCATAAAAATCATCTAATTTGTCATCTGTTCTATAGTAGAATTAAAAATACTATCTAAATTATAAAAGTCTTGAAGATCCTTACAAATTCTGGATAATGTTCTTCAATGTTTAAATTCTCTGGACATGTCATCAAGAACTTGTACATGTAGTACAACACGTAGTGCCCACATTTTGAACCATCATTCTGTTGTGGGACTTTTGGAACCATGAAAGAGATGTCATCATATCCTTCTTTGTGTTCATTTTTGTAAATATCAATGACAAACCTGTAAAATATTAGATTATTAGCACAAACAAGTCAGATATAATTACACTTTCTACTTTTTAGAAATTAAATATATAAACTAGTAAGTACCGTCTAATTTCTGCTTCAAGCAATTCGGGGTTTGCTTTGTGGAGTGAATCTAGTAGTATTATAGATGGACTTGTTGTGTTATTCACATTTTTACCCAAATTGCATAGAATCAGTAGGTTCCAGTGGTTCCTGTAATTAAACAAAATTAAAAATAATCAGAATTATTCAATGGATGGATGCAAATAATATGAAAAAACAACTGATTCTTAAACATTTACTTACGCTTGACACATTGGAACCAACACGTATCGTTTCTCAAAAACGCTTTCAATTGATATCCATTACATTAGATTCTTCCTTCTTATTGGCATATGAACTGTACCATAAAGGGTCAAAACATATGCATCCGTCTCTTTTCGTGCTTGGTATCATTTTCCAGATAGTACTTAAAAAAACAGAAATATATAAGCATCATTATGTTTTCTTAAGCAAAGGAAATCATAACTACTCAAGACAACAAAGTGGAATGTTTTTTTTACCTTTGATATTGATAAAATGTATCTGTGCTCAACTCTTCTTCCATGTTAATGTTCTTTTCAGATTTTTTTTTCATTCTCGTTCTCCTGGATGAAAAACTTTTCGGCCCAAGTTTTAATCGATTCCCGGAACGCGTACCTGGAAAATTTTTAAAACAAACATTTTGAATCAATTGTATTCTGTTTTTTTCTGTTCTACAATGCAACAGTATTAGAACACATTATAACCGACAGAGTTGTACAAGTAGAGAAGGACAGTGCAGTTTAGTATCAATGGGGTGATGAGAAAAGCGATTAAATATGTGCAGATAAAAGGGCGTTATGTTATACCTAAAGGATGGTGTGTCTAGACATATTTCAGATCAGTTCACTTGGATGAAAATCTTTATGACTCTCCTCACAAGTTCAATGCATGGAGATGGCAATTAAGTGGATCATTATATCTTAAGAAACTAGAAGTAATATATGCATTTAACCATTAATCAACTCGCTGATCATTGAACAATTTAAATACTGAATTAGCTGACTAATTAACTCGCTCATCATTTTTACAGAATAGAGGCACAAGTGGCTGTAGCTTCACTCCTTTTGGAGGTGGACAAAGGCTATGTCCTGGCCTTGATCTTGCCAGAGTGGAAGCTTCTATCTTCATCCACCATTTTGTCAGTCAATTCAATTAATTCCAAATTTCATTGAAATAATGCATACAACAGAACCACACATGCACACGAATCTTGTCGACGGGACTTCTAGTGTAACCAGTCTCATGTTAAGTTAACAACTCTCCGAAATACTTAAGGTGTTCAATTGGATCATGTATTTTAACGGTACAAAACTAGTTCTATTACAGAACCACATGTGAAAATAAGTGTAAACTCACATTCTACTACCAAATTAATGTTATAATCAACAAAACTCATGCGATTCTACTATACAAGTTATATACGTCTTCAAATACAAACATGCTTGTACGGTAGAATCAAAAACTACAAGTGCACAAATTATAGTAGAATCAAAAATTTGCACAAAACAAAAATGACGCCAAAGAATATCAACATAAACATGATTCTATAGTAGAATTAAAATATACAAAACAAAAAAAAAATAGATTACATCTGGTTCTAATCTACTGTAGAATCAAATTATTAGCAATTATCTATTAATTTCGAATTCTAGAATAAAATGATTAAACAACCGGTTCTATTACAGAACCACATGTACATGAGAAATTTTGGTTCTAGCACAAAAACAAAATTTATACCTTACGATTTATGCACAAAATTGGTTCTATTACAGAACCACATGTACAACAGATGTAATAAGACATGAAAATAAGTGTAAACTCGCATTATATTACCTAATCAATGTTATAATCAACAAAAAGTGACTGACATTAACAATCACTATAGAATCACTGTAGAATGAGATCTAATTAAGCATGCATATACATTTTTTAAAGCAAAAATAGCTAATAATACAAATATGATTCTATACTAGAATCAAAATACAAAAAACAAAATGAAGCCAAAGAATATCAAAATAACCATGATTCTATAACAGAATCAAATTACACAAAACACAAAAAACATATCAGATCTGATTGTATTCTACTGTAGAATCATATAACTACCAATTACCTATTAATTTCGAGTTCTACTATAGAATCAAAGTTTGAATTAGATAAAAAAAATTACCTATTCTTCTCCCAAACTTCATTTTCGAGCTTAACCTGAAGAAATTAACAAAATGCTAGTTAGATTATGAATAAAACTCTAAAAAATTACAGAATCATTACCTAGATGATTAGATTTGAAGATGAAATCACGATTTGAAGCTGTATTCTCCGTTTGCGACGACGTACGAGCTGAGCTTGTATGTATCGTGTGTGTATTTGCAGAGAGTATTGAGCTGAGATGTGCGTGTTAGTTGTAACCGTTTTATCCTTTTTCTTTTTTCTTTTAATTTCTTTTTTTTTATTGTTTTAATCACAGCCGTTGGTTGATTTAATGGTCAGATGATGGGTCTCCACATGTACTCTATCTAACTTGGGTCTCCCTAGAGTGTGACTCTATATATATATATAGTTCAAAAATGAGGTCGAAAATGACAACTGAAAAATGGAACTTGAAATCAGAAATTTAGTTGCATGTGGTTGCATTCGGTTGAATGTGGTTGCCCCTGCGGGGTCTTGCAAACTAAATCCACCAAAATATCACCCCACCTTAAAAAAAAATGTCGAAAGTTGAATGTGGTTGATTTTAGTTGAATATGGCCCCTGCGGGGCCTAGCAATCCAAAATAGCATCTCACCTTAAAAAATAATAATAATAATAATAATAAAGTGTTGAAACTGAGTGTTGAAGTCGCACATGAAGGGCACATGGGGGAGGGGGGAAGGGTTGACCTAATTTGTAGTATTTTTGCAATTTTGAAACTTAATGTAGTAAAATTGCAATTAATTAAAGAAGATGGTATTTTTGCAAATAGAAACTTCAAATGTAGTATTTTTCAGTGTTGTAAAAAATGGGAATCGAACTTAATCGGTGGAGGTACTGTCCAGGGATTAATCGGGTATTTGGGAATTAATCGGAATGATTAATCAAATAATCGGATTATTAATCAGTGCGGTAACCCATAGAACAGGGATTAATCGGTGATTAATCGTGATTAATCAGCGATTTTTAGAACAGAGGTATTTTTGGTAAATTCCCAATATTATTTATATGTATAAAATTAAGATTATGTAATTTAACGACTTAAAATTATTCACATTGCGCCATTTTTTATTGTGTTAAAATGTTATATATATGTTGTTTCATTATATTATGTCAAAATAAATTAATATTCTAATTATATAAATATATAATTATATAAATATACTATGAGAGGGGTGCCGGCTTTAAAAACGTTATTTAGTTATATTTAATATTGTAATTACTATTTTTCATGTTTTTTATATTCTTAAGATTATTAAAATTCTTGATATATAATGAGAGTACTATTCCAATTAATAATTTATATAAACTGTTTTAAAACATTTTTTTTAGAAATTTTTTAAAATACATATTAATTTTTATATTAATTTACCTATTTTCAGTAGTTAAAAATAAAATTTTATTAATAGCACGAAGCGCGGCTAAGTTGTCTAGTTGTTATAATTTGAGACCAAAAAGTAGTTTTTGGTCTTAAAATACAACTGGTGCTCTAATGCATAATTCTAAAATAGGATCAACTACATTCAAACTATCATTTAAAGTGTATTTTAATATTTTTTGATAAATGAATATAAATATGTGGTTGGTTGGAGATGAGATGGCTAAGATAGCTACTCTGTTCTAAAAAGCGGTGATTAATCGCCGATTAATCGCTATTCGGTGCCTCTCCGAATCGGGATTAATCGGGATTAGTCGGGATTAATCGTCGATTAATCGTTGTTCAGTACCTTTACCGATTAAGTCCGATTTCCGCTTTTTATAACACTAGATAGCTATAGTCATTTTTAGTCCTATATATTAGGGATGGCAATCGGGTCGGGTTTGGAAAAATCCAAATTTAAATCTGAAATTTTTATCCATACCCGAACCCGACCCGAAACCGAAAAATACCCGAAAATCTATACCCGAACCTGAAACCCGAAATTTCGAATCGGGTTTGGATATACCGAAACCCGAAATTTTTTGGATTAGATTTAGATACTACCCTAAACCCGAAAATAATTCATTATTTATAGAATTGTGAAGCATTGTTTAAAATGTGAGTAAATTTTAATATTCAAAATCGAATAATTTGAGCATATATTTATAGTATTACTTTTTTATTTGTATTTATGGTATTTATAATAAAAATACTTAGAAATGTGAAATGTTTACTATTTAAATTATAAATTTTATATTATTAAAAATACTATAACCACAATACTCCTACGTATTAGGATTACATTATTAATATATATATATATATATATATATATATATATATATATATATATATATAATCTTGTTCTAATAGAAACTAACTTAGAATATAAACTAGAAACTAAACCTAAATTAAATATTTCAAGCTAATCTAATGACCAAATTAGGGGTACCCCAGTACAAAAAAAACGTTTAAAATTATTGGCTTTATTCAACAAAAAAAAAAAAAAAACTGTTCACGTGATGACGTGGCACGTGAACAGTAACTTTTTTTTTATTTTTTTATATTTTTTTTGAATAAAGCCAAGAATTTTATAAGTTTTTTGTGAAGGTGCCCCTAGCGGGGCCATTAAAATAAATGAAATATAATTTATTTAGTGTAGGTTTCTAGTTTCTATTCTAAAGTTGGTTTCTATTTGAACGCTGGCATATATATATATATATATATATATATATATAGGGTTGGACTCCATAGCAAACACCTTATATAACAAACAATAAAGAACACCTCATATCTAATAGATCCATTGCCCCTGGCGGGCCACCCAATACAAAAAGTTCTTATTTTTTTACCCTCTATCCATCCATCATCTCAAAAAAAAAAAAAAAAAGTTACTGTTCATGATGATGACATCATCAGTGACATCATCATGAACAGTAAAAAAAATTTTAGTTTTTTTTAATTTTTTTTTTGCTGGCTTGATAGAGGGTAAAAAAATAATAACTTTTTGTATTGTGTGCCCCTGACGGGGCCAAAGGATCTAATAGATCTAAGGTGTTCTTTGTTGTTTGTTATATAAGAGTGTTCTGTATGGAGCAAAGACCTATATATATATATATATATATATATATATATATGCCTTTGCTCCATACAGAACACTCTTAAATAAAGAACAATAACAAACACTTACAAAAGATCTGGTTCATTAATTCTTTATCTAATCTAACGGCTCAGATTAAAATCTAATCCTAAGCTAATATATCTCTTGTTCTCAGGAATCTCTCTCTGACTCTTTCTCTCTATCTCTATATCTCTTTCGTACTAGTAATCTCTCTCGTTAACATCATCTTCAAAGTGTGTTGGTGGATTCTACTTGCGGATTGAATGCTCTTGAAACCATTGAATTACTATCAGGTTCGTACTTTTTTTGTTCTTACTGTAAAGTTTAGCTTCAATATGTCATATTTTTAGCTTCAATATCATCAAATCATGTTCCTTTGTTTCTGTGAAGATTTCTTAATTGTTCATATGTTGATTCTACTTTAGATGCTATAATATCTATAGTTTCAGTTATGTTACCGAATGTCAATTAGGTTTGTTTGTTGTCAACACCACTGAGTTTTCAATTTATGCTTTATTTTTTGTTTGCTTTTTTGTTTGTTTAATCATATATATATCAGTTGTGTTTTATGTGTTTTAAATCACATTTGGGCATTTCTTGAAGTTTTTTAAAGTTTTGATTCTATGTTAGATTCTACTATCTTTGTTCTTTGTTCATTTTTATGCTTTGTTAAATTAAGAATTTAACAAAGCTGTTCATGCAGTTTCATTTTTGTGAAGATTTTTGAATTCTTAATTGTTTGATTCCACACTAGATTCTATTTTCTCTATTTTTAGATTAATTCTGTTTAGTTTCTCCACATTTTTATTATTTATTAAACTTTTATGATTTTGATTTTATGTTAGATTCTATAATCTCTATACTTACTAGCAGATGTGTTTCATTTGGTTTCGATTTTTTGTGCGGATTTTCTGAATTCTTCATAGTTTGATTCTACACTGGATTTTACCTTCTCCGTTTTTGGAATTATGTATAGTTTCTCCATGTTCTTATCATTTATTAGACTTTTATGATTTTGATTCTATGTTAGATTCTGTACACTGTATACTAGCAATTGTGTATCATGTGATTTCGATTTTTGTGTAGATTTTCTGAATTGTTCATAGTTTGATTTTTGTGGAACATTAAAGGCCTATCCTTGGTGCTGTGGCATATGTTACCTTCTTGAGGTGAACTGAGAATTGATGGAGCTATATTCATGAATCCTGATTATGTCTGATCATGAAGATTGGACATGTTGTGACAAGCAGCAATACTAATCATGGAACATCTACTGTTGATAATCAAATTTGGATTTTCTCGCATAGTTCCTGAGGTGAGCCATACTCATCCTATGTTATATTTTATACATCGTTTTCATGTCAGTGACATTCATCTACGTAACCGATTGTCTGTACGAATTGCAGACGTATATATATTTAAATTTCCTCTTTCTTTTGCCACATGCAGGAGCCTGATTGGGTCAAAGCTAGGCGGATGAGCGATGCGACCCAAGTACAACATATATATTCTAAGCAACTTCTCAAAAGTATCTCGGGAGAAAAAAACCGTGAACAGAAATCTGAGTGAAAAAAGAGATGTTATGTTGCTGGGGTACCACTCCTATTCACCGTGTGGGGAACCCAGCATGGGCTTGTACTAAATGTTAGATCATCTTTTAAACTGTTGGGATTGAACGGTTTCCGGTAAATGACTTTGTATTGTTAACAGATACCAAGTGATTACAGTACCCTTGTCTGTCAATTACCTTTGTTGTTCCTTTTGGTTAAGTTTTAAGTTTCTTTAAGAGCTATCTGTACTACCATACATAAATATTAGTGTGGAGAGCTGTCCGGTACATAAGTTAGGAACAGATTTTGATCTGCCATGGATCGTCCTTGACTCGAAGCATGGCATGACATTAAAGCATAGGATTGTGGAAGTAACAACAGAGCCGACTATGTGGGTTTTGCATAAAAACATGGATTGTAATTTAGAAGGAAAATGAGAAGAATAAAGAACCAACTCGAGGGACAGCAAATTTGTGTTCACAGTTGCAGTAATATCAGTTTTATTTTACTCAATCTGCAGTAATGTCTTGCAGTAATTTTTTTTTTAAATTCTAAAAAGCAAAAATCATGAAATCGCGCAGACAATTGAAAATGTTACATTTTATTGCACTTGAACAGAAAGGAAGGGGGTACATTCTGATCACCATTTACATCTTTCCCACTTCGAGAAAGTAGGCATTGTTATCACTAGTACAACACATCAGAAACGTTAACACACATGTTTGCTTTAAAGAAAACTTGCAGATAAAAATAGACTTCTTTGAAAAGAACCATATCCCAGTGTACCATCTACTCTTGATCCATCTCATCTTTATCCTCTATTTCCTCGATTCTCATCTTCTTCACTGCCTGTGCAGCTTCATTCCGAGGTCCATTGGGAATCTGGATTAGTATGTCGGATTTTTGTCCGGTGACAGCATTCACAAGCCCACCATTCTTCTCCACTCTGTAGGTTAATTCTTTTCCTGTGAGATCAGCATCAATGTACACAGTGGAGTTCTCAAATATGCTCTCTAAAGTTAGTAATACATCTGCTTATGCAACAGATTTGAATAAACATTAGCCTTGTTTCTACCTAACTAACTAAGGGAGACAATTATAAGACACACTACTCCTACATCGCCATGTTCTTGAACTTATTAAGTAACAATATTCTGAACATGTTAGAAATTATGGAAATTGCATCCCAGTTATCCGGCTGGCTCCAGCTTAAGGGTGCACGCTCACCCATTCATAACGCCCCGGCAAGGGTAAATCATTCACAACATCAAAGTGGTACCTGAAATATAAAAATAAATTATAACAAAGTCATTACATAAGGTTTAATATACCTGAAATTGTAAGTACCAAACTAATGTATTAGAGATTGTGACATACTTTTCAGTGAAAAGACGCTGTTGTTCCTGCTGAGCAAATGTGAAGAAATCTTCCATCTCAGGACTGGTTGGGATTTGTTGCATCATGTTCCAGCTCCTTTGATTAGATGCCACTAGACCTGCTGGCCTCGTACTGGAACCAGGTGTTCCGATAGTGTCTGAGCTTCTTATCGGGTTACAAGGAGTGCTTTCCCTAGTGCTCCTGTAAGAAATATGTATGTAAATATTACTCATCAAATAGAGTATGCATTAAAAACAATTCAAGTTATAAACGGGGCACATATCACAAGATAAGCGTTATATAAGAATTCCAAATACCGGAAAGTATGGTGTCAATAAAACGTTTAAAAACACATCCTAAAATGTTTTCTCAGATTTTAGTGATCCAGTGGGATGTCAATGTCATTAGAACATGTAGGCCGGATATACCAAGTGAAGCAACTTGCATAATATATAACTATGTGGGTCAAGTGGAAACCAATATAGTAACAACAGTGATTAGCTATAAGGACCTCTCACCAATTACAGACATTACTATAATCTTCTGAAAGCAACTTTACAAAATGCATGCACATTGGCATAGTATACTTCAAGTATGTAGGGTACTGGTACCTTTAGGAACATTTTACTTGCATATGAATATAAGACACAACATAAACATTAGTTTTATACAAAGAAACCTACAGAGGCAGTGGCTTCAGAAATCATGACATGTGCAGAAAAAACATAGATCAGATAGAACAAATAATTTGAACTGAAGCTCAGAAAATTTTAAAAAAGAAACTTTATAGAGTAATTAATTAGCAAAGTGAAAGAAGTTTGCCACCTTAGCCCAAGAAAGTAAAACTTACCAATACTGAGTTATTAACAGAAGGTAATATTAAGATGATTACAACTAACAAAGAAACCTTTAAGATGTGAACAGACTATAAAAACACTGCAAACTGACAACTAAATCAAGATGGAACTTCACACATGCATACACTCCATTAATCTATTTTGGAAAAAATGGTTTAAGAAAAAGAATCATAAAGAACAAGAAAAGGAAAGTCTTTTCTGATTTTAGTAAACAAAAGTCATTCAAGAAGCTCTTCACCAACAAAAGCAACCACATTTCAAATCCCAAAGATTTACCAACCCAATCTTTTCCAATAAATGAACACACATATAATAATACATATATAAATAGTATTGTGATATTTAAGGAGAGATAGAAATTATTCCTGTTCTTCATCATGCTAGGCTGACTGAACTGAAAATCTCAATCTGGTGTACAACATGATGTGGGAGAGATAAAGAGATGACCTAATAAAGAAATAAGAATTTATAAAAACAGAAATAGCAAAATGCCCACCTGCACAGAGGAACCCTACACATATCTGAATCAGTACAGAGACGAGAGTGTAACTCTAGCAGCTGCTACATTCTCTTGCAATGTTTACAGCCACCTGGAACTCTTAGTTTGCATCCAGATAGGTGACGAAAAAGAGCTTCTAATCCTTTACAACACTCGTACTTGCATGGCATTTGATTCTTTTCAATAACCTTATCATAGGGACCAATGGTTTGACAACCATCCCTGCATATATGAACAAGTGCTTCCATTGCGTCATACAAAACCAAGTCACAAGCTCACAACACTCTCTCACACCTCACAAACAATTAAACAAACTGAAACAATCACGTAACACAATGAACGGTCGGAAAACTCCTCCGGAAGCTTCCCTACCGATAGCAGAAACCAAAGTTACGGTGGAAACAATGTGTGCGTCAACACCAGGCCCTCAACTCGCCAGTTACCAAGAAACAAGAGCTCTTGCATGTCATTTTACCTAAAATAGTAAACTATCATTTTGGTTAAGTTGATATTTCATTTTCTTCAATAACTTGCTTAATTCGTAATTATTTAATTGTTTACTTATGTAGCTGAACAGGGAAGCAGAGTAATTCGAGTAATGTGCAGGTTGTTACCTTTTTTTTTTCTTCCTTCTTTAACCTCTCCTCTTTCTCCCTTTGCATATGTTCTGCCTCTGCCTTTTGTTTGGTAACTCTCTATTGCATCTCCCTGACATGTTTTGGGACTTTCTTCTTGTCTGCTACTTTATTCTTTGTTTCTTCCTGTTTCTCTTCTACAGAGGGCGTAGATGCTGCTACAGTGGCCTTTTTCTCCTTTTCCTTTTCCTTTTTATTTTTCTTCTTTTTTGGAGCAGCAGACTCCAAAGTGTCTTCACCAGCCTCCTTTTCAACTGCAATATCTATTACACAAGAATAACATAGAATCTATTACACAAGAATAACATAGAATCTATTACACAAGAACAACATAGAATCTATTACATAATAATGCAAACTAATGACAACTAACATAGAATCTATCATAGAATCAAATTTACTGAAATAAGTATCGAGCTTAATATCGCCGTTGTCATCTGTTAGAAGGCCCCGCAGGGGCACCAATCAACTACACTTGCACCCATACAATAAAAAAATCAACTGTAACATCAATTTATCATCTCTTTTCACAAAATAACATACTACACATGTCCCCATAACTACACCTGTAAACTTAATTATAGAAACCATCACAGAATCAAATAGAGAATCATCATCTAATTTAGGCTTAACTTTTCTAAAAATTGGTATAATAATTTAATCAAGTGTAGAATCTCATGCACGAATTGCATATTATCAGTTCAAAACCCTAACTTTCTACAACACTTGTAAGATAATCATAAACCTGACTTTTCAAAGCATTACCTCAACTATTTGAAATGTCTCTGAATAATTCTCAACGATATTTAAATTTCTGAATGAATTTTCGGTGATTCTACAACTAAGAAGCAGCTGCGCTCTAGATTGGTAGAACACAATTTCAAACAAAAATGGAATCTAACTTAGAATCTCTCGTATAATTCAAGAGTAATAATAATTAGACACAAAATTATAAAACCTGATTTTTAAATCATTACCTCAACGATTTTGAACGATTATACACTAAATATTGAAGGAATTAACTCCGTTTTCGATTTTGAGCTTCGATTCTTCGATTTCATCAATTACGATATTAGATTCTTCCATTTCTGCTTGGATTCTCCGATTTCTGCTTGGTTTGTGCTTCAAATCATCGATTTGTGTTTTGATTCTACGACGTTGAGCTTCGATTCTTCAATTTATGCTTCAATTTTTGGATTTTGAACTTCCAATTTCTGATTTGAGTTGTTGCGTGAGCTTCTCGATGCTGGTGTGGTGTATATGAGATGTTATGTCCGTATATGTTTTTAA
This sequence comes from Kitagawia praeruptora, assembly GCA_037693485.1. Taxonomy (NCBI): domain Eukaryota; kingdom Viridiplantae; phylum Streptophyta; class Magnoliopsida; order Apiales; family Apiaceae; genus Kitagawia; species Kitagawia praeruptora. The sequence continues at coordinate 134,070,373 of CM075352.1, read as the reverse complement.
TTTTTATTACTTTTGTAGACGTTAAAAAATTGAATGGTGCAGATCGTTGTTCTTTATTGTTCTTTATTTAAAGTGTTCTGTATAGAGTGCAACTCTATATATATATATATATATATATATATATATATATATATATATATATATATATATTAAACTCATGTTTTGCACATAAAATTAATATATAACTTAGCATATTATATATTAGTATAGATATTCGGATATTTTTTCGGGTTTCGGGTTCGGATCGGGTTTGGATCGGATTTCAGATCGAATTTCGGATCGATATACCTCAAATCCAAAAATATTTCAGGTACAAAATTTAAATTCAAATCCAAAAATTCGGGTTCGGATAATCCAAATTTTCGGGTTTCAGATCGGAATTTTTTACAAATCCTGCTATATATAGCACTAACCTTCCATTTATGCTATTATAGGATTCAATATAACTATGCATTTGGAGTGGTGATTTTGCAAACTTAGTTCTATATTATAACTACATAACTAAATATAGCTATGCATTGGACTTGCTCTTCCAATCGGAATCTACATTCCAGACGGAAGTTCGACCAACAAATCTATTGGTCCAAAAAAGAATTTAACTCTCTTTCAAATTTCTTAAGACATTGCCAAAATGGCATATACATTATCTTGATAATAAATTAAAACAAACAAGCTTATATATGCACTGTTTCATGTCTCGGTCCACATTCCTCTGAAAAGCAAAAAACAGAAGTACAACTTACATATTTTAAACAATATATTAATTCCTATTTACACCAACCGGGCCTTAACTATATGACTTAGCAATCAATGCCACATTGATCTCCATTAGTCGAAGTTTTTGTGGGATCAGATGTAAATGGGTCAATTCGAACCCATAGCAGGGAGAAAATGGAAGCAAGGAGGATAGACCAGACAATGACGATGGTGGGGGTACGGTTTTGCCGACCCAACAAACCCTTGAGGAAGGGATATAAATGGACAATGACCCAAAATGCAAAGAACAGTTTTCCGAAAAGAGGACCCCAGGACTGATATCCACTGTTAACGGCATATGAAACACCGGCAACTATACCAACTAGGTTGAATACAAGCACCGTGGTTGGTGGTATAAGCAGAGCTGTCCATTTAAATATATAGAGCTCAGCAAAATCCCCATCTTCATCAGATGCCTTTGAAGTAACAGTAAAGTTGGTATCAATGCCAGCAAGCACTTTTAAGAGCCCTTGGAATACAGCAAAAAGATGGGCAGAAGTACCACCAATGACCCAAAATTGTTCGTTTCTCCACCAGTCTTCAATGGTTACACCACTCCACCTTAGTTCAAGTATACCAGTTGCAGCAATGGACACGAAAAGAAGAATAAACCACATACTAGCGAAGTTGCTTATCTGCAGGAAAGTTCCTTTAAACATTAGATCTAAGAATTTAAATAACATGTTAATATTTGAAATGTATATTATAGCCAACGAGTATAATTCTAGGAGCTACCGAAACAGCCAATCTTGTAATACATCATAGATATAGGCATTCACCACAGAAATAAAATGCATGATTGTGAAAGAACACATTCATTCACAACAGACGGGAGATATACTTTACTTCTACAAAATGAATATAAGATGCTTAGCTTTATACATGAGATGACTCATGACCAAAATTAAATTCACCAGTTGCATACCTCCGGAATAATAAACTTGTCAGTGAGAAGACAGACAGCTGGAAGCGTGCAGTAAGCAATTAGTGGGAGAGAGGTGATAGGATAGATGATGGTATTAATGTATGCCAATCTCTCCAAAGGCCTCAATTTGCCATTGTAACCGTACCATATGGGGCAATGCCTGCTCAGTAGAATTTCTATGGAACCCAATGCCCACCTAAGAACCTGGTTAAGACGATCAGAAAGATTGATGGGAGCAGAACCCTTGAATGCTGGTCGAGGAGGCACACAGTATACCGAGATCCACCCTCGAGCATGCATCTTAAACCCGGTCAAAATATCTTCTGTCACAGAACCATATATCCATCCAATCTGTATTTTAAAAAATAGTCACTGTCCATCATCTTGTGTATTATAATGTGCATTTTGCTTGTATTGTCATAGAGATCAAAATTTCACAACAAAGAAAAATTACCTCTTTTCCCCATTCAGACTTGTCCTCGTATCCACAGCTAATAACATGAATTGCTTCTTTCAGTAGAGTTGCAGGATTTGTTGTTGGTGGAATGCCCCCTTGCTCCATAAAGGTGGCAGCAATGAAAACTGGAGATTGACCAAATCTTTTTTCCAAATTCTTTTGAGACATAAGAAGCGACTTCTCATCATCATATCCTGTCCAATGGAAAATGGATCAATATACCATATATATATCACCATCTTCCGCGGACAAAATCTAAAGTAAAGTACAAAAGTTATAGTTTAATATTTAAGTAATATTACTATAGGTAATAGGTCTCCTAGTTTTGATTAAAAACTGTAAAAAATTCTAATATGAATCTAATTAGTTTAAAAAGAGAAGTTACGCCACATGCATAGTTTCTTTCTTTGTCTGGAACGAGGATTTTAACTTTTTTAGTCCCATTCAGAGTCTCCATTCTCTATTCTGAAATGTACTCACATGCCACTTACGCCTCAATGCATGTACACAATTTATGGAACAGCTATTCTATAACTTTTACCAGCCTTAAACAGATTATGTTTACACACAGATGATTATTAATTGAACAGACCTTCAACACCCTCTTCAATGTCCTCCATACTAAAAATAGGGATCGTGGATTCAGTTCTTTTTGCTGCCCTCTTCTTATCAACATACTTCTTGTTTGCATGCCTGCCTTTCTTCCTCGACCCGCAACAACTCTTTACAATAATATTTGGTTCCAGATCAGCCTCTGTTAAGACTGGATCATATCCATACAGAGCTTGCCTATTAAAACAACATCCTGTTCCCACATAGACTGGACCTTGGATGCCGTCCAGCCCTTTCAAGTTAATCTAAATAGATGAACAGAATGATCATGAAATGAGCATATAATTTTCTAAAAAAGGATCATAATAGTTATAATGTTGTAAAAGGACCTACATCAAAAAACACAATATTGCGATTAGCGTATCGATCGTGTAAATCAATCCCATCAAACCGCTGCGGAAATTGTACATAGCAGGTTTTCTTTCCGTAAGCTGGATCCATCATGAAGCACATGGCCTCTTTAAGAGCTTTACTGTTATTGAAGTAATGATCACAATCCACGTTCAAAAGATATGCACCATTCGTGAGGACAGCAGAAACTCGAATCTGTTAATGACAATAAAAAATTTATAAAGGAACACCAACAAAAAGATTTATAATTGATACATGTTCCCACTACCCACTCCACACTTCCAAATGAATGAAAATGCACAAACAATTACTGATTCAAGGAACTTCAAATCCTTAAATTGTAACCATCACTAAAAAATGATACAGGTAATGCTGCTAATCACCACAGTAACAACTAACCAGAGACTATCACTCCAGAGAAGCTTATTAATTAAAGTTAAAAGGAAGATTTATTTTGATTATTTGTCATGGCTACACCATCTATGCAATCAGTGAGGACTATGCATCAAAAATATCTCTCTTTTATCTTGGACAGAGGGATCCCATAATGAGGTAGTACTACAATCGCATTCAGACCAATCGAAATTTTTTTGACACAAGGATTTTTGCCACATAATTACACCAGATTAATAAGCATGTACCACAACTGAAAAACTAAGAAAAACTGAATTCTTATAAAATAAAATATAATGATCTATAGAAAAGAGTCAAAAGACAAACCAAGGCATTCATTGCTCCTGCTTTTTTATGATGTTGGAATCCTGGACGCTTCTCACGAGAAACATAAACTAGTCGCGGCAGTTCATTGCCATCTGTATCCAGGCCACCACTATGCCCCAAGAAAACCTTTCACCAAATAAAAAGATGTTGATTGAGAACCATTAGACGAAACAAACAAAAATTTAATGAAGTATAAAATTAGGGACAGTGGTAGTACCTGGATCATTCCTGGATGATCCCTAGGGTTGTTACCGGGCCATGGGGTCCCATCTTGCATTGTCCAACCTTCTTCTGGCATTTTCTGTGCTTTAGCAACAAGCGCATTGATTCGAACTTTAAACTCTTCGTATTCTCTCTGCAAAAAAAAATTGTTATCATTATAGCTACAGTTAAAGTATTCAGAATAAGAATCACCTTTTATATTATCAAAAGGCCTAGTTATTGACAAGCATAAAAAGGCTAGTACGTTGTATTGTACCCCATGCATAGAAAGGTGGATGTAATCAATATTAAAAAAAATTGTGCATCTGAGTACAAGCTGACAATTTTTTCACTAGGACTAGTAAGATCCAGGAGAAAACCTCTTTCACTAAGAGAAAAAATAACCTTAAAGCAGTTATATACCATGGTTCACAATTTAAAAAGCAGTAAAAAGATCAAACAAAAGGGGTGGTTCGCTACTTGGCTTGTGTGTCCCAGGTGAACCAGATAAATTTAGCGTCTTGCTACAAGGTGAATATTGTGATAAAATCAAAAGATGCCACAAATACCCCCTCATCTAGAAATAGTCTAAAAACCCAGATGAAGCTCACCAGGAGATTTGAGTCGACATAATTACAGTTTTCATGCTTCAAACATAAGAAATATATAAATAATGAGAATAAATCATAAAAAGGTTAATATCAACCAGAGACTCTCTTAACTTGGGTATAAAATTTATAGCATTTAGCACTTTTAACATCACTAAAACCTAAAAAATAAATACAGCCTCATTGTTTTGAGAAACTTAAAAATTGAACCACTAGTAGGTTGATGTAAAAAAGGTTGTGTTTCGATGTCCACAACCTCACCTGATTTTTCTCAGCAGTATACGGTGAAGGCCCCGATGCTGTATCCTATATTTTTCATAAAGAAGTGGGCACTTAACCATCATGCCAAGCACAACCTTCACCAATGGTAGCATGACATGAAGTCATATTCCATTGTTAATATGGCTTAGTACCAATATAATACTTCTGTCACTGTACATCCCGCTACTTATCTAGGGCAGTCTAAGAAAGTAATATGTTCATTGAAAAACACTTACTATGTTAAAGCAACACAATTATAACCATATTGGATTACCTTCATTGCTCTTCGCTCTTTCACAAAAGAAGGCTGTATCTTGTCTTTCAAGTAGTCTATCTTCTGAGCAAAATAGAACTCAGGAGCTCTAGGCTCAATTTGGTGCTTCCTGCAGAACGGCACCCACTTCCTTGCAAACTCTGCCGTCTCAGATAAAGATTCAAAGGTTAACATAGCTGAACCATCATCTGAAACATAGCATGAGACTTTGTCTACCGGGTAATCCACGGCAAGAATGGACAACACTGTGTTAGCAGTAACTAGAGGAGGCTCTTTCAGAGGATCCACTGTACTGACAAATACATCTATTGGTGCCAGCTGGGAAGGCTCTCCTTCCCTGTCATACCTGTAAAGAACAAACAACATTAAAATGACACTGATTCAACTCAAAGAGATACCAGCAGTTTATCAACCATCAAACTGTCGTGAATCATGATTAACAATCTAACAGAAGGTACGTTGCACACTGGAAAAAGCCAACTGACCTAATTGCCAGCCTGTCAAGGTATGTCTCACGGTTAATGGGATACCATTTTGGAAACTGATCCAGAAGCCAGGATACAGCAAACCAAATCTCACAGATAACAGAAACAAGCCACAAGGGATAGGCATCATTCACTGGATGAGTAACACGGTATTGCAAGAAGAACCCCAAAATAATTAGCCGCAGTATGATTACAACACGATAAGGGGTAAGGTGTGTAGAAGAAATCGGCACTATACGACTCATGGGTTGGCGGGCATCATCAGCCCTGCAATGCAAATAGTTCATCAAGATTTCGGGGAAACGTTATATACGAAGTCGGGAAGTCCATTTCCAAAAACATTTAGTCATCAAGCATCTGACCAATATATCTTGACCCTAAAAAAGCAAGATACGAAGATACTAACATTTGCAATTCTTCTCCGTTTGATCCTGTGCCTTCAATATCACCCCCTTTGCCTTCAGCGTATCTGTTTGTGACCTGCATTATATTTTTCTCCTGCTTCAGTTTCCAGCCTTCCACCCTTTCCTTCCAGTCAACATTTCCAAGCCCGTAAGAATTCAAATCCTTAGAGGGGTCCACAATTCTAACAGGAACTGCACACATCAATACAAAATTACTTTAATACAATATACAAATATTGATATGATTAATTTAGAATCTCAGGAAAATTAGTCCAAACCATTCATTTATAGATGATCAACCAATTAAAAACGAAAATCAAGACAATGTAAGAACAGCCATTGATATGAATTCTTTAGTCAAGAGATCAAATAGTAGTACCAGGAAGCCTTGGATCAATGTATGGAAGTGAATGAACATGTTTTTCACCAGGGCCCAAAGGACCTGAGGTACTCCTTATAGATTGGGTGTCTGGAGTAGCACTGGGAATATCACCAGATACCTGAAACGTCAATGTATTAGCAACACATCTGATTATTGAAAAACTGCAGAGAAGGAATTATAATGCACCAAGTCCTGAAATTATATCAAATATTTAATACTGGGAAGAGGAATACCAAAATAATTAAAAAAAATTACTAAAAAATCACTGATAAGAAACCGAAAGGGTAACTGTTACAGTCCTAGACTCATAACTTGTAAAATTACAAAGCACTGATAACAAAGAACCAGTGGGCCGCTGACAATCTTAGATGCTAGTTAACTTCGTTTGCAAAGTGAGTATAACAATTACCATACAATGAAATATGAGAAGCAAGCAACATTTACGAATCACAATTTTCTAGCCTAAATTGGTATCTCGACCGAGGGACTCAGTGGTGACATGAAAATACAAGGATTAACACCTAGATACACAACTAGAAAGATGTGAATGACGAAAGTAAAAGGTGTCCTGGCACTGTGGCACATGAACCAAACTATTACAAATTTGCCTCAAAATCTAGTGGAAAACTAGTTCATAAAAATTAACTTTAAGATCCATTTTGGAACTTTAAATTCATATATTGACTCCTAAAACGATTAATATGACGACAGGAGAACAGTAATTTCACTCACTGATTGTCCATTGGTGAGAAGCGGAATGGGTTGATGAGATTCATGCCTAGATGACGAAGAGAGCTCAATATCTTCTCCTTGCCACTTGCCTCTTGCTTGTTTACTTCCTTGAGTATAATTAAACTCATTTTCCAGATCATCAACATCATCCTCATCATCATCACCATCAACTCTTGCACTCCCTGATTATAAACAGATATATAATTGTTAGTACACAAACACTTAACAATGTGTATGCAAAATAACAAAAATCATCTCAAACATTATAACTAATAAGCCAACCTTTGAGTCGTTTATATCTAGTCTTGCACTGAGGGCAAGACTGATTTCCGTCTCGCCTCTCGTACTCATAGCAAGGCCTGCAAACTGGGAAAGCACACTCATCACATGCAACAAATGGATCACCTGTGGCTGTAAGCCCAACATCATCGCTGCATATCTGACACAGCTTGCCATTCAAATTTTTTAGGGGCTTGTGCTGCATTTCAGACAGAGAACTGGTTAGTGTCTAAAATTAGTTAATAAACTCAATCTACAAATAATAAATCTTCTTTTTAAGAAGTTGATCCATCCCAAGAATGGAAACAACTCATATAATAATTTTGATCTTATTGTAAACTTATACAGTCAACATCTACAGAAACAAATTTAACTATCTAGTAAATTAATATGTAGCAATCTCCTTATTAAACAAAAAGAAGAAATCTTTGAGCTAAAAATTCACTCTACTAATCATAATTCAGTTCTAGATACAACCCATACCAATACTCTTAACTAGAAACACTTGAATCTATGAGTACCCACATGACAAAATTGCAAAAAGAAAACTTCAAATCGAAAGCCCAGCTAAGTAAATCCAACTAAACAATCCACATGTTAAAATTCATTAAAATCCTATATTCAAACTATAAATCCATGAAGCACATCCAAGAGCTAGAATCACACACAAATCCAATACAGAAACACACACATAAACACCAATCTATATCCACCAAACACACACACACACACACATAGAGAAAGACAGACTTACCCCACTATCAGAATCATGCCTAATCCGAACCAATTGATTCCTATTGTGAGATCCAGCTACTAATCCATTACTTGCTTCCATCTCAAACAAACAAAACCTCTGCTTAATTCAAAGATCTTGATAATTAAACTTTAATGGGTTGTCAATTTTAAGCAGATAAAAAATGCTAAGCATTCTCTCTCTCTCTCTAATCCTTCGCCCAAAATCAATCACCCATTCAATCTCTCTCTCAATCTCTCTCTCCCTCCCTCTTTTCTTTACATATATAGTTATATACACACATGTTTATACGTAAATAAATAATAAAGGTGGTTTGTGATATTATTACATTTTTTATTTTCAAGAAACAAAACAAAAACACCAACCAGTAGCAAGTAGTTAAAAGTGTTACAGTAGGATTTACTTATGGAAAGATCCCCATTTTGAAGAGCTGTGATCCAAAGTACAGTTGGGTTTAACTGACATCTTCCAATGAAAATGTGACACGTACACAAACAAGTGACTCTGTCAGTCACCGAGTTGTGGATTTGCTGTTAACAGGCTGTTGTATTAGTGTTGAGTGTTTACCTGTTATTACCGGTTACTATTCTCCGACATCTCCCGTGGCTGTCGGTGCATCTGCTCAATTTACTAATATACCCGCTTTCTATTTTTTAATCAAAATTCATGGTAATTGGCATGTCATTTTCGTTAATTATTCTAGAGCTTTTTTCATAAATATATTTAAAAATGTAAAAATTTGCATTTTTATTTTCACTATTTTTTACTAATTACATATTTACTATAGCCTAGTATAACAATTGCAAATATACGGATTCTTTTGGAAAAATCAAATGAATAACGCCGGTTCACCAGAAGCACACCGCTCGTGATTCGCCTGGAAAAAATCGCCGGTCCAGAAGACATCATCCTCGTTCAACTCATCGCCGACGCCGGAGGAGGTTGGAGGTGGTGGGTAGATCGGAGCTAGCCTGCTAGGAATTGAGTTTAAGAAGAAGGCCTGCGGTCCCGATGTCGGAGGTTGCTGGAGGAGGTCGATGGAAGAAAAGTTCGGGGAAGCGGCGGCGGAGTTCGGGGAAGGGACGGCGGAGTTCGGGGAAGGGGGGGTGGGTAGTCGCCGGTGGGGTGAGGGCGGCGGAGTTCGGGGAAGGGGAAGTCGGGGTTGGGGTTGAAGATACAGAAGTAAAATTGCAAAAAAGGTGGAGAAGACAGTATATATGCAAGGATTTCAGAAGTACCGTAAATATGCAAAAAAAGAAAGATAAATTAGTATTTGTGATAAATTCTCATTATTCTATTAGGTAAGTAGTAGTTTATTAATTTAGAGCTTATTTTTAAGAAAATACCTTTTTCTAATGTCGCTTATAATTTGATGCAATCCTTTTGATTTAGTACTACAGTAACTACCAAAACTAGTTTAAAATATGTAAGTTATATTAATATTCCCCTAGTTCTTATTTTTAGAGAGCTATATTGCCCCTAGCTCCTAAATACAATGATAGTTGGTTTTTGGATTTCTTGGTTTATTAATATTTAATTTTTTTGGAAAATGTCATTTTTCTATTTTAAGTATGATATATTTTTTGATTGAGATTCTTTATTTCCAATTTTCCAAAGACATTGATTTTTATTAATTTCTTTAAAAAAGAGAAAAAGCATTAATTAGAGTTAATATTTTCATATGCTTGCAATATAAGTGCGTTTTAAAAGATTCAAAATTTTCGATAAATTCGATCATGTTTGACTGACTTGGTTTAAAGTGGATAAGGTTAGTTTCATGCAATGTTCTAAAAATAGTTAGGCGGATCTAGACGGTAAATCTACCTTTAAAAGATTAATTGGTTAGGCGGCGATTAATCGAAATGATTAATCGGATGTATTAAAATATTAACTTTATATAATTTAATTTTAATATTTAAAAATATATTTTATATAAGTAAAAATATAAATATCTTCATTTCATTATTAAATAGTATGATGAGTGAATTTACCCTTTCATGTGTAAAATATATTTTTTATTTTAAAAAATTTATATTTTTAAAGTTTTATTCTTAATTTGACTATTTTTTTAAAATTTGACCGATTAATCGTGCCTAATACCCGCAAAGGCCGATTAATCGCCGCCTAATCGATTATTCCCGCCTAACTAATTAAACCGTTTAATCTCGCCTAATACCGCCGAAACCCGTCTAAGCTCGTCTAGGCACCGCCTGATTAAAAAAACGTCGAATGACCAATTTTTGCAAAATTTAAACGTTTTCTGGCCGCCAAGTACCTTGGCGGCGATTAATCGGCGGCCTAGATCGATTTTTAAAACACTAGTTTCATGACCTCAAGTTCACCTAAATGCGTTTAATACTATTATCAAACATGATTTATTTAGGGTATTGATTAAATTAAATAATTAAATCGTGTGGCACATAAATATTTCTAAAATGTTGAGATTAATTATTTAAACTAGCATGAAAATCCGTGTGAGGCACGGGTCATTTTCTACCATAAATTTTAAAATTCCAAAATTTTGTCTAATTTCTGATGATACATGGATCGTATAACAGACGATTTAGCGTGGGTACAGAAATTGCACTTGAGTTATGTATTTAGATGGTTACCGTTAGAAACCATTCAAGATTAAGGTCTTTTTAAGTTGTGAAATGAGTAACTTTGATACTAAAGTTGTTTGGCGTGTGCAAGATAAATACTAAAATATTTTTATGTTTAAGTTGTTACACGTTAGTGTATGAGATTGTGTACAATGTTCATGAAAAGTGAAAATCGACTTTCCCATGATTTTCAGTCACTGTTTGTGAATTTTCATTTACAAGTAATTAGATAAAAGAGTTAAACCCTATGACAACATGAATGAGTTAATCCAAGGCTAAAAATTTCCTATTTAACCACTTCTAAGTAGCAACGTTTTTATTTTTCAGCTAATATAGTTTCATCCTTACATAGTTGTTCCACCATAAAATGTGCATTGGTACATGTTGCGGAGTACATATTAGTGAATTGTTGGATCATACTACAATTGGTTGTGTTCATATGGTTTTCTTTTTATGTACCTATATTGATGCTTGTACGATGTGCTTCACAATGAACTGTGACCTAGTAGATGATGGTTGTACATGACAGTAATTTTACTCTTGGGAGCACCGAGTGCGTGTGATTAACGATAATTATTGAGCATTTGTATGTTATTCTAGATTCTCATCTGATATCTTAAAATAATTGATATAATATTAAGAAAGTGACCTGATTGTGTATTTAAAAATATTATTTTTTTTTGCTAGTAGTAAAGGCTCGGGGATGGAGAAATGAAATTTGATGATACTGATGTCATGCAACGAGTTTGAACGATGAGATGCAGGGTAACCGTGCAACTTCACTTGGTTGAGCGATTAGTTCTACAAACTGGGCATCGAGTCATTTCGGGACTTGGAAGTACTATCCCTATTCTCGATCCCCTTTCCCGAACAAGTCTCGATCCCCGAACGAAGATTCTTTTTTACTCTCTAATTTCCGCCCTGAACGGAAAAAGTGGATCCCTGCAGGAATCTGGGAATTCTTTCCTTTTAAAATAAATAAATAAATTTTTCGTCAAATATTTTCCAAATAAGAAGTTACTAAATCATATTGTATAATATTTAGTTTTGGTATTTTATATCATACTTAAAACATTATTTTAAATATAAATTTATTTGTAATTTAAATCAAAGATAAAACTAATAATACATGAATTCTAAAATAATTTTTTTAAAAATAATAAAATGGTTAAAATATTTGAAACTTATAAAAATGTAAATTATTGCTATTTTTATAATTTATTTTATTTAATATATTAATATGTAAAATATAAAAATTTTATTATATTCATGGACCAGCTAATAGGGAGCGGGACGGAGAATGAGGAATGGGAAATTTCAGAATGGAAAGAGACACTAACCCTCGTCCCCGTCCCCACCACGATCCCTGTAACTTTTATAAATTTCCCCGTTCTCCGTCCCAAACCGAAGAAACACACAAATCCATAAATGACTAAAAGATTACTCATGTGTGCTGATATGACTGTACCCTAATCCAATATATTGTCAAGGAACTGATGAGAGATATTAAAGGTTTAAATCTTAATCTATAAATGAGAGATATCGTAGTTTATAAATGAGAGATATTAACGCAAGAATGATGTAATTTGGTACTCTGCCTTATACAATCAGAATTTACATTTTATTCAAAAATAGTTTTGTAAATTCACTTTCACGGGATGACAATGTCATGCCTTCATGCAAAACTAAAATAAAGTTTAAGTGTAACAAAATATAAATTCATTCTTAACTTGTGTGAACCAAACAAAATATAGAAATGTTGGTAGAATGTTTATGAAAGTTCAATGAAAGTTATGTAATCCCATGACCGGGGGGGGGGGGGACTGTTACATTCAGTTCTTTAATGTCCGACAATTTTTGTGCTAAAATTTTTGCAATCCTTTACGCAAATGGTTGGTGTTAATACTTATAAACTAATTAAATTATCTCATTATTCTTGATTCGGGATTTGAATGTTAGACATTTATAATTGAACTAACATCTCTAAATGTTTGATGTACAAATATATTAATTGTGTTCTTAATTTGAAAATAATAATTAATTTAGGTAAATTTACATTGTCACTAAAATGTTGGGATAAAGTTTTTTTATTGAAAATATTAATTTTATCAACTGTTATTAATTTATCGAGATTCTATTATAGATATATTTCATTCCACTTCAATGTAGTTATTTTTTTTTTACATCATGGGTACTTAACATATATATCATATTAATTAAGAATGTATTATGCATTTCATTCTTTTTCCCATACAAATTCATACCTTAATTAGATATCCATTAGCCATTTTACATAATAAATGAATTTAAGTATATTGAAAATTTATAAGCTTATAATAAATATATAACAATTATTAATATGTTTCACATACTAATAATTAATATCATTTCACTAAATTGAATGATTTAAAAATGTATGAGTTGACTACATATCATACATCACTACTTTATACTATAAAATAAGATAATATAATTAAATAAGTAAAAGTTAAAAGAAAAGGATGGTTAAATAGTATTAATATGTCTTAATTATCAAAATATCAAAAAAAAAAAAAAAATCATTTAACGACACACACATACACATAGTATGTGTATGATTCTTAACACATAAGGTTGAGTGGTCTAGTGGTATGTTGGTGTGCAAATGGATGCTAAGACCCGGGTTCAACTCCTTGCAATAACAATTATTTTCAAAAATAATATGATTAATAAGATCGAGTGGTCCAGTGGTATGTTGGTGTGTATTATTTTTTTCAAGTGCATTAAAATGTCCGCTAGGTGTGCCCTTTTTAACCAAGCATATTCGCATTATTCAGATGCGTACATTAACCACAACTTTCCATCATTGATCACAAAAACAAGCAAACAGATAATGAATTACTACGAATTGTGAAAATGCGTGTTTACCTTCCTCCGCATTCTACAAATGCCTCTCCGTATTCTACAAATGCGTATGCAGCATATTATATGAATCTGTGCCTTGAAATTTTATATATTATTTTTCTAAAATTTTATCGATGCACGGAATTTTTTTAATATTATATTAGATTTTTTATTAATTTTTTTAAATACGAATTTTGGAGGCTTAAATATTTAAATTAGATGATGATCATAATTATATAAGTGTTATCCGTGATATTTCTAGAAAAGGAATGATTTTAGTTTTAAAAAATAGAAAATGTGATAGATTTAGTTGAAAAGGTAATAAGTTATTTATTAGTAATTATAAAATTATTATTTTGTTTTATTAAATAGAATGCCCGTGATATAATTGGAAAAAAAGAGAATTTAGTTAGATAAAATTAAAAAGGTAATATGCTTCAGGTGAAAAAGGTAATTGATTAGTTTATAATAATTATAATTTAATTATGTTATTTTACAAAATAAAATTGCTCGTTATGTTTTTATAAAAGGAGAAATTAATGTTACCCGTGATATTTCTAAAGAGAAATTTTAGTTAGATTATATAGGAAAAAGATGATACATTTTAGCTAAAAAGAATAATCAGTTAATATTAATATTGTAATATTATTATTTAATTTTATTAAATAGAACCGTCGGAAAATAGAGATTTTAGTTTGAAAAAATAGAAAAAGATAACGTGAAAATTAAAATATGACGTACTTTAGGTGAAAAAGGTAATTGATTAGTTTATAGTAATTATAATTTAATTGTTATTTTACTAAATAAAATTGCTAGTAATATTTTTAGAAAATGAGAAATTAATGTTACCCATGATATTTCTAAGAAAAAAGAATTTAATTAGAAAAAATAAAAAAGATGATACGTTTTTAGCTGAAATGGTAATCGGTTAATTAATAACATTATAATATTATGATTTATTTTTATTAAATAGAATCGCCCGTGATATAATTTGAAAAAGAGAGGTTTTAGTTAGAGGAAATAAAAAGTGTAACTTGTTTTGGTTGAAAATGGTAACCCGTGATATAATTGGGAAAAAAATATTTTAGTTAGAGAAAAGAGAAAAGATAAAAAATTATTTTATTAGTTAACAGTAATTATAATTTGTTTTTTAATTAGATAAAATATAAAAGATATTATATTTTACCTGAAAAAGGAAACTGCTTAGTTATTAAAAAAATGGTAATATGTTTAACCTGAAAAAGTAGATGATTAGTAAAGTAAAAAAATTTAGTTAAATAAAATATAAAAGAAATTTTTTAAAAGGTAACCTGTGATATAATTGGAAAAAGAGATATTTTAGTTAGAGAAAAGAGAAAAAATAATTTTAATGAAAAAATTAATTAATTAGTTAATAGTAATTATAATATGTTTTTTAGTTAGATAAAATATAAAAGATATTATATTTTAGCTGAAAAAGGAAACTGCTTAGTTATTAAAAAGAAAAGAAAAGGTAACATGTTTAACCTGAAAAAGTAAATTAATTAGTAAAGTAAAAATTTGGGAATTTGACAAAAATACCAACTTTTTAAATGATTTTTGCAAAAATACCATCTTTCTAATTAAATTGCAATTATACTATCTTTTCAAAAAGAAAAAAGATTTATTGCAAAAATACCATCTTTCCAATTCCCCTCCACCCTTCCCCCCTCCTTCCTCCCTCCTTCCTCCCTCCTGCTTTCAGCCGCCTGTTACTTTTTTTTTTTTTTTTAAGGCGGGATGCTATTTGGGTTTCATGGCCCCGCCAGGGGCAATATGCAACTGAATGCAACTACATTCAACCACATTCAACTGAATGCAACCACTTTTTTTTTTTTAAGGCGGGATGCTATTTGGGTTTCATGGCCCCGCCAGGGGCAATATGCAACTGAATGCAACTACATTCAACCACATTCAACTACATTCAACCACATTCAACTGAATGCAACCACATTCAACTTTTTAAGATTTTGGTGGATTTGGGTTGCAAGGCCCCGCCAGGGGCAATATTCAACCAAATGCAACCACATTCAACTTTTTTTAAAGGTGGGTGATTTTGGTGGATTTGGGTTGCATGGCCCCGCCAGGGGCAATATTCAACCAAATGCAACCACATTCAACTTTTTTTAAAGGTGGGTGATTTTGGTGGATTTGGGTTGCAAGGCCCCGCCAAGGACAATATTCAACCAAATGCAACCACATTAAAATTTAGTTGAATATGCCCCTGCGGGGCCTTGGAACCCAAAAGCAGTCCACCTTAATTTTGGTGGTTTTGGGTTGCAAGGCCCAGCAAGAGCATATTCAACTGTTACTGATTTCAAGTTCCATTTTTCAGTTGTCATTTTCGACCTCTTTTTTGGACTCTAATATATATATATATATACCCCTGCGGGGCCTTGGAACCCAAAAGCAGTCCACCTTAATTTTGGTGGTTTTGGGTTGCAAGGCCCAGCAGGAGCATATTCAACTGAATTCAGTTACTGATTTCAAGTTCCATTTTTCAGTTGTCATTTTCGACCTCTTTTTTGGACTCTAATATATATATATATATATATATATATATATATATATATATATATATTAGAGTCCAAAAAAGAGGTCGAAAATGACAACTGAAAAATGGAACTTGAAATCAGAAATTTAGTTGCATGTGGTTGCATTTAGTTGAATGTGGTTGCATTCAATTGTATATGCCCCTGCGGGGCCATGCAACCCAAAATCATCCCACCTTAAAAAAAAAAAAAAAAAAAAAAAAGTTGAATGTGGTTGCAAGAGTTGAATGTGATAGTATTTTGTCCTAAACCCAATCATGTATGATGAGTTAGGAAATACTTTCATGTAATCTTATTTGATTTTATTTATATTAATAAAAGACTTGTTGTTTTTTATTACGGGCATTATCTCTTTAAAGTGTTTAAATAAGAAGTTCCATAGTTTAGAGTAAAGCTTCTAGAATTATAATGAGATTATAATAATGAGATCTAGAAGATGATAACACTAAACTTAAATAGTTCCCGATCGTAGGATAACTAATTGGGAGTTAGTCAATCCGTAAAGATCGGTACATACTATGCTTGCTTCCTCGGAAGGATGTCTGTTCTCATAGACATTCGTGTGGTGACACTATAGCTTGTATGTAGGTGCTTATTGGAGAATAAGTTCACTGAACGTGACTTGATCAAATGAACGACTAATGGAGTTTACTCACTTGTTAATAGTTGTTCATAAGTTGATGGTGGTACAAGTGTCCTTAGACTTGAGACCGTTAAAGTAATCTTATATACAATGAACTATGTTTTGGTTTAGTTCTAAGTCCTCAAGGGACAATCATTAGTTCTATTCCGGGTATAGGAATTTGTATATGAAGATAGTTAACGATCGATAAAGAATCTACCCCTTTCAGTAAAAGAAAGTGAATATCCTATGATGTTCTTACTATGTTAGTTCTGGAATCTCTGGCCAGAGTAATTGAAGTTAGAAAGAGTTTCTAATTCAAATGAACTAGACATAATGTATAAGAAATTATATGATTAAATTAAATAGGCTTGACACGCGTTCCATGCCTTGTATTTAATCGGGATATTGTCGGGTTGAAGGAATTGATTGTACGGTAACCATTTGCTGAATAGGTTTTATATATTCTAAGCAATGAATTCATATTATCCGGATAGTCGCGATATATTCAAAAGTATCACTCACGATGTAGAATAAATATTAATTACTTATGTAATTATATTTAACGAATTAATTAGTAATTCGTATAAGTAATAATAAATAGTTTATTATTATTTATTTCTACTACCGGCTTAATATTGAACCTAAAGGGTCACACCATAAAAAGGTTAAATATTTATAGATGATGAGAATAATTAATAATGGCTATGAATTATTTATTTATTGAATAAATAATTAATTAGCAATTATTTATAATTTATTAAATGAGATTTAATAGATTATAAATAAATTAAGAAAAGTTCTTAATAATTATTAATTACAAAATTTAGTTTAAGAAATTAAATTTTATGAGAGAATTATTTTCAGAATGGGATTAATAATTAAAAAGGTTTTAATTATTAAATGATTATTTAATTAGATAAAGTAAAGACTTTATTTCTTTAAATATCAAACATTCCAAGAGTTGGAAGACACACAACACAACAACATCAAACACAAAACATCCCAGGGGATTTGAGAGGATTATTGAGAGCTTTTGAAGTTCATCAAAATCATTCCAAATCATTTTAATAATTTCTCAATTGTTATTTTATCAACTATATGATATTTGATCTTGGTGGATACCATTAGAGCACTCCACACTTGAGGGGTGATTGCTGGAAATCAAAGACACATTCATAACAATCCCAGGAAAGCTATCAAGGTATTTTTCTTGTGTTCATACAATGTTTTAAATCTATATACATGATTAATTAGGTTTTTATGCAAGTAAATGTGATTTACACTTCCGCTACGGTCATAAATTCCTTCAATGGTATCAGAGCATAGGTTGCATGTATATAGATCCCAGAAAAAATTTCGGAATTTTTCAAGCTTGTATGAATTAGTTATGAATTTTTGAAGTTCATGGAGGCTATAATCAAATTAATTACGAATTAATTAATAAATTATTTTTTAAAATAATTTTGATCACTGATATATTTTCTACAAGTGTTGTAGAAGTCCCAGAAAAAGTTTCATAATTTTCCCATGGATAGATTATTTATTATTGATTTTTAAAGAGTTTAGAAATTAATAAATAATAATCTGTTTTATAAATATATATATTATTTATAAAATATCTTGGACTGGTTATTAAAGTTGGGGGCCCAAAAGGAAATTTTGGGTTGAAAAGTGGGCTGGTAGTCAAAGTGGGCTGATCAGATAAGATAATATATATTATATAAACAAAATCAAGCCGACTGAAAAACCAGATCAGACCGCGCGTAATAGTGATCCGCGCGTGGGCCTCACGCGCTGGCGGCTCACGCGCCGCGCGTGTAGACCACGCGCCGCGTCGGATTCCGGGTCGGTCGGGTCGGATTCCGGGTCGGGTCAAGGGTCGGGTCAAATGCTGACGTCAGCATGACGTCAGCATGACGTCATCAGAAAGTAACGCGTTAGTTGAATGCGTTACAGGAGATATATGATATTTTTGGCTTGTAACGCATTCTAGTAATGCGTTACAGGGTCTGTTGATGACAGAAATGGTCCTGATTTGTATTTTGAATTTTCCCGTTGATCCGTAACTCCGTTTGAGGCGTATAATATATCGTTGGATTCTTTTTTCCGAGACGGATCTAATGGAGTGGTCAAATAAATTTTAAAAATTAATTTTAAAATGGTTATAGCTTCCGGAAGTGTTTTAAAGCCCGTTTTAATTGTGTTAAAATGCTTTAAATACTAATATTGTTTCATATAGATGTTTAACAATGTTTAACATGATATAACATGTTTGCCTAAATATATGTGTGCATAGAAATGCCATGAGATGATATATTTAGATTTATATATCGTATATAATTGCATGTTTGTCTTTAGGTTTTAACGAAAACGTTTCGTAACCTAAACAATATAAAATCCCTCGTTATTTAATATCAAGTAATAAAATGGCCAATGTCACAACGGGCTTGTGTCGGTCATAGCCTTCCAACATGATAGAAAGTAATTCTTAGTTTTGAGCTTTGTCATTTCGTGCTACAGCCGAGGGCTTCGTTTTCAAAAATAGGAATTACTTGTCTATTACATGAGATGCGTATAATTAATTAGAATCCAATTGTCGTTACGTGCTACAGCCGTGGGCTATTGAGATCTTATTAATTTAACGAGATGTTGGGTCTCACTTGACTTAGAATATTGAATTTAGACGTGCTACAGCCGTGATTCAATGATTCAAGAGGCTAAATGGAATTAGGGAATAACATGATATGTAATTGATAAAGAGTTATCTGCCTATGGAACATTACATAGCGTTTCGTGCTACAGCCGAGGTTATATAATGGAAAGTAGGATCCCTATTCTCACATGCATTGAGAATGCTTAAGTTGTACATTTGAGGGTTGTATAATTTTAATAAAACTGTGGGAGCCACCTATGAATAAAGACCCGATTCATAAGGTGTTATAATAAAATTGGATATCTACTAATGTTGTTATGTATTCACAAATTTCAGATTTATAGATCATGTCTTCTACTCTATCACTCCGTAGCATACTTGATGGGAACAAATTGACTGGTCCCAATTATGCTGATTGGCTTCGAAACCTGAGAATTGTTCTCAGGGCTGAGAAGAAGGATTATGTGCTTGACTCGCCTTTACCTGTACCTCCTTCTGATGATGCACTTTTCCATGAACGAGAAGTGTATAATGACTGGTTAGATGCTGTTAATGTTGCTCAATGTGTCATGCTAGCATCCATGACACCTGAGTTACAGAAGCAACATGAGAAAATGGATGCTCCTACCATTCTGATACATCTACAGGAGCTTTATGATGTACAAGGGAGAACCGCTCGATATGATATATCGAAAGAGCTATTCCAATGTAGAATGGCTGAAGGGTCGTCTGTGAATGACCATGTGCTTAAGATGATCAATCTGATTGAGCATCTAGGGCAGTTAGGTTTTGTCATGGATGGGGAGTTAAACCAAGATTTAGTCTTGCAGTCACTCCCGGATTCGTTCTCGCAGTTCGTTATGAACTTTCACATGAACAAGCTGGATGTCAGCTTAGCTGAGCTCCACAACATGCTGAAAACTGCTGAGGCGAATTTTCCCTCCAAAAGGGGTTCTGTTCTTATGATCGGTGCCAGTACCTCTACTAAGAGGAAGAGGAACTGGAAGCCGAAGAATAAGAAAAAGGGTGAGAATAAGCCTGTTCCACCAAAGGCTGACCTGAAAAGCAAAGGAGTTTGCTTCCACTGTAACAAGGTGGGACACTGGAAGAGGAACTGCAAGGCTTACCTTGCAGAGTTAAAGAATAAGAAGGGCAATGAGATTACCGCTTCTGATTCAGGTATGTTCATGATTGAACTAAATATGTCTTTAAGTCAGATTTCTACTTGGGTATTGGATACTGCTTGTGGGTCTCATATATGCAATTCGTTGCAGGGACTAAAGCAAAGTAGATCTCTGGGGGAAGATGAAGTGATTCTATTGATGGGCAATGGAGCAAGAGTTGCTGCTGCAGCTGTAGGATCATTTCCTTTGCATATGCCTACGGGCAAAACTATTGTGTTAAATAAATGTTATTATGTACCATCAATTGTAAGAAATATTGTTTCTATTCCTGTACTTGATTCGGATGGTTTTACATTTATTGTTGAGAATAATAAATGTTTAATTAAGAGAAACAATATTATTTATGGATACGGTACATTACATAATGGTTTGTATATATGTGACTTAGAACATAATTTGTTTCAAATTGAACAACCAAATAATAAAAGAAAAAGAGATAATAAAAATCCAACTTATTTATGGCACTGCATACTAGGTCATATTAGTGAGAACAGACTTCGCACATTACATAAGGATAAGTTACTAGAACATTTTGATTTTGAATCATATCCTACATGCGAGTCTTGTCTCATGGGTAAAATGACTAAATCTCCATTTACTGGACATGGAGAGAGAGCTGAGGGGTTGTTAGACTTGGTACACACAGATGTGTGTGGACCAATGTCAACAAGTGCTAGAGGAGGATTTTCATACTTCATTACTTTTACGGATGATCGATCCAGGTTAGGATATGTATATCTTATGAAATACAAATCCGAAGCTTTTGAAAAGTTCAAGGAATATAGAAATGAAGTAGAAAAACAAACCGCACGTAGTATAAAAGTTCTTCGATCAGATCGAGGAGGTGAGTACTTAAGCGGAGAGTTTTTAGGTTATCTTAAAGAAAATGGTATAGTTTCTCAATGGACCCCTCCCTATACTCCACAATTAAATGGAGTATCTGAGAGAAGGAATCGTACTCTATTAGATATGGTAAGGTCCATGATGAGTTTTACTGATCTTCCAGTATCACTATGGGGTTATGCTTTAGAGACGTCAGCGTATTTACTGAATAAGGTGCCTTCTAAATCGGTTCTCACGACCCCACATGAGATGTGGAGTAGGAAGAAACCAGGTCTTAAACATGTTAAGGTTTGGGGGTGTCCAGCTTATGTCAAGAAAGTTGAACATGATAAGTTGGAACCTAGATCCGTGAAATGCAGTTTTGTGGGATATCCTAAAGAAGGTCATGGATATTATTTCTATGATCCTTCTGATCAAAGGATATTTGTTTCTAGACACGCACACTTCTTAGAGGAACAGTTCCTCCTTGATAGAAACAGTGGGAGAAATATTGAACTTGATGAAGTTCAAGAAACACAAAATGCAACGATTAGAGAAGAAGTACCTGTTCAGAAAGAACAACCTTCTGTAGAACAACCTTTACGTAAGTCAGAGAGAGTGTCCCGCCCAATCGAAAGATATTACGGGCTTGTCATTGAAAATGATGATGATTTGTCATTTGTTGATAATGAGGACCCTATGACTTATGAAGAGGCTGTGAGTTGTAATGACTCAGAGAAATGGCAGGATGCCATGAAATCCGAAATGGACTCGATGTATATAAACCAAGTGTGGACTTTGGTTGAGGCACCTGAAGGATTTAAACCCATTGGGTGCAAATGGATATACAAACGAAAGTTAGGAGCAGATGGCCAGGTGGAGACCTATAAGGCCATGCTTGTGGCAAAAGGATTCAAACAAAGACAAGGGATTGACTTTGATGAAACCTTTTCGCCTGTAGCCTTGCTCAAATCCATTAGGATTTTGCTTGCGATTGCAGCCTACTATGATTACGAGATCTGGCAAATGGACGTAAAGACGGCCTTCCTCAATGGGAAACTTGAAGAGGAAGTGTATATGACACAGCCAGAGGGTTTTGTTTCCAGTGGAAACGAAAATCTAATATGTAGTCTGCTGCGAACCATATATGGTTTAAAGCAAGCTTCTCGAAGATGGAACATCCGTTTTGATGAGATAATCAAAGAGTTTGATTTTATCAAAAACTTAGATGAACCATGTATTTACAAGAAGGTTAGTGGGAGCGCGGTAACATTTCTTATATTGTATGTGGATGACATACTTATAATAGGAAATGATATACCGATGTTACAATCAGTCAAGGTCTGGCTATCAAAGAACTTCACTATGAAGGACTTGGGAGAGGCATCCTATATTTTAGGGATGAAGATCTATAGAGATAGATCTAATCGAACGATTGGCCTATCCCAAGGTACATACATCGATAAAGTGCTAAAACGGTTTAGCATGGAGAACTCGAAAAGAGGTCTCATTCCTATTAGTCATGGGATTACTCTTTCCGAGAAGATGTCTCCAAAGACATATGAGGAAAGGGTGCGCATGAGTAGGATTCCTTATGCCTCGGCAATAGGATCCATCATGAATGCGATGTTATGTACTAGAGCTGATGTTGCTCATTCACTTAGTGTGACGAGCAGATATCAGTCTAACCCAGGTGAAGAACACTGGAAAGCAGTGAAGAACATATTGAAGTACTTGAGAAGGACTAAAGATGTTTTTCTTGTTTTTGGTGGATCTGAATTGAAAATTGAGGGTTATACTGACTCTAGTTTTCAATCAGAAGGCGATGGTAGCAGATCCCAGTCAGGGTATGTATTTACTCTAAATGGGGGAGCGATTAGTTGGAAGAGTTCCAAACAGCCTACAACGGCTGACTCCACAGCGGAAGCGGAATATATAGCTGCATGTGAAGCTGCAAAGGAAGCTGTCTGGATGAGGAAATTTGTTTCTGATTTGGGAGTAGTTCCTAGCATTGAGGATCCTATAGTGTTGTATTGTGATAACAACGCTGCGATTGCTCAAGCTAAGGAACCAAGATCCCATAAGAATTCCAAACACGTGTTGCGGCGCTTTTATCTGATTCGAGAGATCATAGAAAGAGGGGATGTCAACATCGTAAGAATTGACACACATAACAACATAGCGGACCCATTTACTAAGGCATTGTCTCAGGCTCACTTTGATCGACATAGAGATAAGATGGGTATAAGATACCAGAGTGATTGGCTTTAGTACAAGTGGGAGTTTGATAGTATTTTGTCCTAAACCCAATCATGTATGATGAGTTAGGAAATACTTTCATGTAATCTTATTTGATTTTATTTATATTAATAAAAGACTTGTTGTTTTTTATTACGGGCATTATCTCTTTAAAGTGTTTAAATAAGAAGTTCCATAGTTTAGAGTAAAGCTTCTAGAATTATAATGAGATTATAATAATGAGATCTAGAAGATGATAACACTAAACTTAAATAGTTCCCGATCGTAGGATAACTAATTGGGAGTTAGTCAATCCGTAAAGATCGGTACATACTATGCTTGCTTCCTCGGAAGGATGTCTGTTCTCATAGACATTCGTGTGGTGACACTATAGCTAGTATGTAGGTGCTTACTGGAGAATAAGTTCACTGAACGTGACTTGATCAAATGAACGACTAATGGAGTTTACTCACTTGTTAATAGTTGTTCATAAGTTGATGGTGGTACAAGTGTCCTTAGACTTGAGACCGTTAAAGTAATCTTATATACAATGAACTATGTTTTGGTTTAGTTCTAAGTCCTCAAGGGACAATCATTAGTTCTATTCCGGGTATAGGAATTTGTATATGAAGATAGTTAACGATCGATAAAGAATCTACCCCTTTCAGTAAAAGAAAGTGAATATCCTATGATGTTCTTACTATGTTAGTTCTGGAATCTCTGGCCAGAGTAATTGAAGTTAGAAAGAGTTTCTAATTCAAATGAACTAGACATAATGTATAAGAAATTATATGATTAAATTAAATAGGCTTGACACGCGTTCCATGCCTTGTATTTAATCGGGATATTGTCGGGTTGAAGGAATTGATTGTACGGTAACCATTTGCTGAATAGGTTTTATATATTCTAAGCAATGAATTCATATTATCCGGATAGTCGCGATATATTCAAAAGTATCACTCACGATGTAGAATAAATATTAATTACTTATGTAATTATATTTAACGAATTAATTAGTAATTCGTATAAGTAATAATAAATAGTTTATTATTATTTATTTCTACTACCGGCTTAATATTGAACCTAAAGGGTCACACCATAAAAAGGTTAAATATTTATAGATGATGAGAATAATTAATAATGGCTATGAATTATTTATTTATTGAATAAATAATTAATTAGCAATTATTTATAATTTATTAAATGAGATTTAATAGATTATAAATAAATTAAGAAAAGTTCTTAATAATTATTAATTACAAAATTTAGTTTGAGAAATTAAATTTTATGAGAGAATTATTTTCAGAATGGGATTAATAATTAAAAAGGTTTTAATTATTAAATGATTATTTAATTAGATAAAGTAAAGACTTTATTTCTTTAAATATCAAACATTCCAAGAGTTGGAAGACACACAACACAACAACATCAAACACAAAACATCCCAGGGGATTTGAGAGGATTATTGAGAGCTTTTGAAGTTCATCAAAATCATTCCAAATCATTTTAATAATTTCTCAATTGTTATTTTATCAACTATATGATATTTGATCTTGGTGGATACCATTAGAGCACTCCACACTTGAGGGGTGATTGCTGGAAATCAAAGACACATTCATAACAATCCCAGGAAAGCTATCAAGGTATTTTTCTTGTGTTCATACAATGTTTTAAATCTATATACATGATTAATTAGGTTTTTATGCAAGTAAATGTGATTTACACTTCCGCTACGGTCATAAATTCCTTCAGAATGTGGTTGAATGTGGTTGCAAGAGTTGAATGTGGTTGCAACCAAATTAGCACCCCACCTTAAAAAAAAAAAAAAAAAAGGACACAAGTCGCCGACTTACCTGGACAGGAGGAGAGAGAAAGTGAGGGAGGAGGGGGACCTAGTATTTTTGCAATTTTGAAACTTAGGTTGGTAATATTGCAAATAGCTATTCTTAAAGATAGTAAATTTGCAAAAAATTACTTTTTCCTATTTATTTATGAAAAAAGCCCTAAAAATTTTAGTTAGATAAAATATAAAAAAAAGATTTTATCTGTAATTAAGTAAGGGTAAATGAGTAAATCAATAGGTACCAACCAACCAAACTTTTAATGTTTCGGCTTTTATAACCCGTGATATAATTGGAAAAAGATATATTTTAGTTAGAAAAAAGATAAAAAAATAATTTGAATGATAAAATTAATTAATAGTTAATAGTAATTATAATATGTTTTTTAGTTAGATAAAATATAAAAGATATTATATTTTAGCTGAAAAAGGAAACTGCTTAGTTATTAAAAAGAAAAGAAAAGGTAACATGTTTAACCTGAAAAAGGAAATTGATTAATAAAGTAAAAATTTTAGTTAGATAAAATATAAAATAAGATTTTATCTGTAATTAAGTAAAATTAATTAATTAGTTAATGGTAATTATAATATATTTTTTAATTAGATAAAATATAACAGATATTATATTTTAGTTGAAAAAGGAAACTGTTTAGTTATTGGGGTAAAAAGAAAAGAAAAGGTAATAAGTTTAACCTGAAAAAGGAAATTTATTAGTAAAGTAAAAATTTTAGTTAGATAAAAATAAAAAAAGATTTTATCTATAATTAAGTAAGGGTAAATAAGTAAATCAATAGGTACCAACCAACCAACCAACCAAACTTTTAATATTTCGACTTTTATATAATAGTATAGATTTGTTTTGGGGTTAAATAGTTTCCCTTTTGGGGTTTAACGGGTTTCCTTTGGGGTTTAGAAATATTGAAATTTTTAATTGAAATTTTTAATTTTTATTTGTATTTTCTTGGGATTTCAAAAGTTAACTCTTAGAATTTAATAATTCCATTTTGAGTTTTAAAAATATTCAGAACGACGAATAAACCGTATATGCACTTAGGATTTAGGGTTTAGTATTTATTTTATTTAGTACACTACTAAAACACTACATAGATTATATGATTAGTATATTACTTTATAATTCTATTTTCTATTTTCTATTTTCTTAAAATGGGCCCTGCAGGGGCACTTTTTTAGTATTCATAGTGTTTTAGTAGTGTATAAGGGTGTAGTCCAAGAGTTATTTTTTAGAAATATTATTTTTGTGGGTTCAACCGTTAACCTTTGAGTTTCAACAGTTCCATTTTGGGTTTTAAATATGGTAGATTCTAATTTATTTTAAAGAAATTTTTTGAAAAAATAAAATTTACACATGTTAAAAATGTGTGGTTCTCTCCCACCCACGCATTTCTTAAACGCGTTTACTGAATCACGCATGATTCAAAAGTAAGAGCTAGCTTGTTGAAATTTTAAAAGAAAAAATTAAAAAAACAAACCACGCATCATGAAGATGCGTAGTTGAAGTTTAAAAAAATACAAAAAAGTAACACGCTTGCTCTGCATGTGTAATTGGAGTGTAAAAAATTAAAGAAATTGAGTTTCGCATTTTCAAAATGCGTGTATCTGCTTTGCATTTTGCAAAATGCATATCCGTTTGGTTATTTTGGACACTTTCCCGCATTTAGTCACTTTGGACACTTTAATTTAAAATTTAGTTATTATGGACTTTCACCCTTAATTGAGTATGTATTAAAATATACTGTATTATTATGTTATGTTTTGTATTTTTGTATATATAGATATAAATAGATCATTAAAATTTGATTCATTTACCCTAATATTTTAAAATCATTTGTTATGCAACTCCCACCTTGTTTGTGATGTGTGTCAATTCGAAGTAAACTTACTTTAGTTTTGAATTATGAAAAAAAGAAGATTGTCAAAAACGGATAATTCATTTATATTTAATTGTTCTTTTTTTACAAATAACTTCATCTTTATCAAACTTAGGATGTTTGGCTAATCTATCTATACTATCTATCTATACTATATTATTATAAGCAAAATAGGGTATATTTGGTTTGGTACTCTTTTTTTGGTAACTCTTTTTTAGTACTCTTTTTTTGGTCACTCTTTGGTTTGGTTAAATCACTATTATTAATAAAATTAAAAAAAAACACACACGCACACGGCAAAGCCCACGAGAGTCCTTTCTACAGCAAATCTATACTATACTATTATAAGCAAAATAGGGTATCTATCTATACTATACTATTATAAGCAAAATAGGGTATATTTGGTTTGGTACTCTTTTTTTGGTCACTCTTTTTTAGTACTCTTTTTTTGGTCACTCTTTGGTTTGGTTAAATCACTATTATTAATAAAATTAAAAAAAAACACACACGCACACGGCAAAGCCCACGAGAGTCCTTTCTACAGCAAATCTATACTATCTATACTATTATATTAAAGCCGAAACATTGAAAGTTTTGGTTTTCTCCTAAGTTTTGGTTTTCACTCTAATTATTTAATTTTAAATTATTTATAATATAAAACAAATCAAATAAATTCAGTTATTGTCTTTAATCCTAAATAAGTTTTGGTTTTCACTCTAATTATTTAATTTTAAATTATTTAAAATACGGCATTCTATTTAATGAAATTAAATTATAATTTTATAAGTACTTATAATTAACCGATTACCTTTTTGAACTAAGATGTATCATCTTTTCAATATTTTCTAACTAAAATCCCTCTTTTCATATAGAAATATAACGGATAACATTTATATAATTATTATCAAATCATCTAATTTAAAATTTTAAACCTCCAAAATTCATATTTTAAAAAAAGTAAATCGAATTAATAAAACAAATCATATAATATTAAAAGAAATCCGTGCATCGCACGGGTTTTAAGCTAGTACTATTATAAGCAAAATATGGTATATTTGGTTTGGTACTCTTTTTTTGGTCACTCTTTTTTAGTACTCTTTTTTTGGTCACTCTTTAGTTTGGTTAAATCTCTATTATTAATAAAATTAAAAAAAAAACACACGCACACGGCAAAGCCCACGAGAGTCCTTTCTACAGCAAATAAGTCGTCAAGACGTCAAATAGTTTGTCTGTTACAGTGCACAATTTTTGTAATCAGCATTAAAATTAATTTTGTCACAAAAAAAGTTAAAAAATAATTAATTAATAGAAATGATCGTTTCGAAATTTTGGGGTTTTGAAAGATATAATGGTCTATTTTATATTAAAACAAAGATTATCAGTTATATCAAAAACCAATAATCATATTTTATTATCTTTTATAATTTATATTATTACTAATTAATTAGCAAATATTAAAATTATAAACAATCAAATAAAAATATTAAGATAAAAACATTTAAAATGTTAAAAAAAACTACTTTTATATAATATTTTTATATATACATATGTATTTGAAAGTAATAATTGAAATACGTAATTAGAATAACATTTATTTTCATGAAATTTATAAAATTCAAAAAATATTTTAATAATAAAAACATATGTACAACTTAAAATTTTAATGAAATATAATTAAATAGTTTACAAGCAACCGTGCATCGCACGGATTATAGGCTAGTAATAATAATAATCAATTAGACTGTTCTCTTTATTTTGTAAAAATTGTCAATTTTTTTGATATTTTTTAGTTTTAGAATTAATTAATATCCCTCCCCTCCCCTCCCCTCCCCTCCCCTCCCCTCCCCTACCCTACCCTACCCTACCCTACCCTACCCTACCCTAAATATTTCTTATATTTTGTATTTCATTTTTCTTTCCTATTTTTTTTTCACATTTTAATTATAATTTTTATCTTAAATCATTAGAAAATTGATTAACATGTAAATTATTGTTAAAAAATTGAAAATAAATAAATTGTTTATAAATTAAAAATGATTTGATATAAATTTTAATTTCATTTATGGATCAAAACTAAACAGATAAAATAATACAGAATAATTCATTTGCTTTCTCCTTATTTTTCTTTTTCAATTTCATTCCGTTTTCTCTGCATAAGCCAAACACAATCATCTTAGATATCAAGTTTTCCAAAAATAGATAAAATTTATTACCAGTATTATCTTAGATCTTAAAATTATTTAATATTCTCTAGTTTTAACATTTTTTTTTTGTCAAACTAGTTTAACATATTTAAATTAGCGCAAATACACTATGATTATTTGTCGGTCAGCCACAAGCTTATGGTTTTAGTGTTTTAGTGGTAGGGACAGGAATACATAAAATGGCTGTTAACATACCACATCATCTTTTGGCCGTTGCTGGCTCTGTGTCTCTTTGACTAACTGCGGCGAGCAGCTTTTTATTAATTTGTTACTCCCCGGTCTCTTAATACTTTTTCCATTCATCATTATCATATTTGACAACACATACTTTTAATTGTTAGTATCTTTAATTTCGTATTAGTATTTGTTATAACGGAAGCAAGAAAGATTATATGCAGAAGAGAAATAGTTTATTGATCTTGAGAATAAACAGATTTACAGAGATTTTCAGATGCCTCAGATGATTTCAAATGCTTACATGCATTTCTTATTTATAGACAAAATCTAAGGGGTTAGGTGTGGTAGGTGGGTTAGGTGTGGTTGGTGGCCGTCGGAGGAACAATATTCAAGTCAAACTAACAAATCTCCACCTTGACTTGAATACTCACAAATAACAGATAACAGATGTACCAGATGCATCATAATAATGCGAGATGTACCAGATAACAGATCTCCACCTTGACTTGAATCCTCTCACAAAAACAGATAACAGATGTACCAGATGCATCATAATAATGCCAGATGTACCAGATAACAGATTTCCACCTTGACTTGAATCCTCTCACAAAAACAGATAACAAATGTACCAGATGCATCATAATAATGCCAGATGTACCAGATAAAAAACTCTTTTGCCTCAGATTTTGCCCTCAAAAGAGCAGTCAACAACTCCGAACATTTAGCATGTTCAAACAATGTTAAAACTTGCAATATGGAACCGGCTTGGTGAGTATATCAGCTGGGTTATCAGTAGTACCCACTTTGCTCACCTTAATTCTCTTGGGAGGCAGCCCATAATTAGCTCTCCTTGATATATCAAGAGCCAAACTATGCTGATTCGCTACTGGTACAGATGATTCTGATTCTAACTGTGGTTGTTGAACTTCTTGTTGTGGTTCACTCTCATCTTGAGTGACTTCCTGCTCCACCTGTTTCTCAACACCACCACTTTCTGAAACAATCGTAGATCCACGATTTATCAGATAACCTGATGTACTAACTTCTTCCGCCAAGAATCTTCTAGTTAGTCTAGCATTAGAGAGCATGCAACTAGCTCTCTCCAGAAGTGTCTGATTCATACGCTCTGCTACACCATTCTGCTGTGGTGTATCCCTGACTGTATGATGCCTAGAAATCCCTTCTCTCTCCAGAAGTGTCTGATTCGTACGCTCTGCTACACCATTCCGCTGCGGTGTATCCCTGACTGTATGATGCCTAGAAATCCCTTCATTCTTACAGAACTCATCAAACTCAGATGAGCAAAATTCCAGACCATTATCAGTTCGCAGCCTCTTAATCTTTTCCGAGGACGCGACAACAACAAAACCTGATAACGTAGAACCTTGAAAAAGATACAAGGTACCACGTTTAACACCTTTCTGAACCACATTAGAACCCTTGCAGACATGTAGAACTCCACCTTCACCTTGAAAACTGAAACCCTTGCTTTTTAACATACTCAAAGATATCATATTCTTTGTCATAAGTGGAACATGCCTAACATCATTCAATGTGCAGAATTTACCATCATGTGTCCGAATTTTAATCGAGCCTATTTCAACCGTCTCACAAGCAAAACTATTAGCCATAGAAATCTTGCCACCGTCTACTTGCTCGTAGGTTGTAAACCACTCCCTGTGCGGACATATATATATGATAAGACGCTCCAGAATCAAGAATCCACACATGAGAGTGATGCGTGTCCTTGACAGCAACTAGAGCAATATCTTCTTCAGAAGTAGCATCAGCTACAGCAGCAGTATCTGTCAAATTATCCTGTTGCTTCTTTTTCTTGGGACAGTCAGATTTCCAGTGTCCCTTCTCTTTACAGTAATTACAGATATCATTAGGTTTTGGACCCTTAGGAACTGATTTCTTCCCCGACTTTCCATGTCCATTACTCCAACTAGCTACCAACCCAGCAACATGATTACCTGCACCTGTACCAGCCGCCTTATGGCGCAGCTCTCTAGAATGAAGAGCAGATCTAACCTCCTCTAGAGAAATAGTATCTTTACCAACAATAAACGATTGCACAAAGTTCTCGTACGATAATGGTAAAGAAACTAACAGAATCAAAGCAGCATCTTCATCTTCAACTTTAACATCAATATTACGCAATTCTAATAAAATTGTGTTTAATTGATCTAAGTGATCTCGAAGGGCATACCTTCCTGCATTCGCAGACTGAACAGACGTTGCTTCAGCAACAACTTGTTTGTTAAAGACTTCGTCATGTAAAGACTTTCAAGCTTCAACCACAGACCAGACACGGTATCCTCCTCCGCAATTTCAGTAATAATATCATCTGCAAGACACAACAGAATCGTTGAATGTGCCTTTTCTTCCAGAATGGCCATCTCAGCGCTTGTAGAAGCAACCGTTTTTGTGTTCAACGGCGCCCAGAGCCCCTGTTGTTTTAACAGGGCACGCATCTTGATTTGCCATAAACTGAAACTATTTCTCCCGGTAAATTTGTCGACCTTGACGCTAATACCACCAGAAATCTTTCTCCCAGAACCGTATATGTGAACAGTACCCGTGAATAGTGCCCGTGAACAGTACCTATGAACAGTGCCTGTGAATAGTACCCGTGAACAGTGCCTGTGAACAGTACCCGTGAACAGTGCCGTGTGAAAAGTACCGTATGAACAGTGACGTATGAACAATACCGTATGAACAGTACCTTCTTCTCCGATGATGAACAGTGTCGTCTTCTCCGGTGATGAACAGTAACTCCGCCTAAACAGTGTCGTCTTCTCCGGCGATGAACAGTAACTCCGGTAAAAATTTCGGCGAGCTTAAAAAATTTCGGCAAAAAATTTGCAGCAGCTTCAACCAAATCTCTGATACCAGTTTGTTATAACGGAAGCAAGAAAGATTATATGCAGAAGAGAAATAGTTTATTGATCTTGAGGATAAACAGATTTATAGAGATTTTCAGATGCCTGAGATGATTTCAAATGCTTACATGCATTTCTTATTTATAGACAAAATCTAAGGGGTTAGGTGTGGTAGGTGGGTTAGGTGTGGTTGGTGGCCGCCGGAGGAATAGTAGCCGCGGGAGGAACAGTATTCAAGTCAAACTAACAGTATTAAATATAAAAACTTCACTATATTAAAGTATTCATAAATACGAATCAAACAAAATCACTCATGACTATATTTTATCTTATAAATTATGCGTAAATTAGCAATAAATCACTTATAATGAATAATGTAAAAAGTCAAAACGAGAAAACATTACGAGACGGAGGGAGTAATTATTATGACCATTTTAGTACTCTCTCTGTCTCTTAAAACATTTCCTGTTTACTATTTTGGGTCATTCAAAATACTTTTCCCCTTTCTATTTTAAGCCTATAATAACAATATTTAATACACACTACTCCACCCACTACTTCTTAAAAATAATATTCAATACTCACTACTCCACCCACTACTCCTTAAAAATAATATTCAATACCCACCATTCCACCCAGTACTCCTTAAAAATAATATTCAATACACTACTCAACCCACTACTCCTTAAAAATAATATTCAATATCCACTACTCCCTCTGTTCCAGTGGGTTCTACCCATTGGGGGACGGGGGTATGGCACGCATTTTAAGGCTCCTAAAAAGTATAGATCCATAATTTATTTTCAATTTTTTTTCTTCTGAATAAAAATTTAATGTTTCTATTTTTATTCAAAAAAAGAAAATTTTAAAAATAAGTTGTGGAACTATACTTTATAGGAGCCTTAAAATGCGTGTCAAATAATGAAAAAAAATTGGGTTGAAATGAGTGGGACGGAGGGAGTACTTCTTAAAAACAATATTCAATACCTACTACTTCATAAAAAACTATATTCATTACCCACTATCTTAAAACCGTGTTTTTAGTCAAATGAGAAAAGTTTTGAGAGACAGAGGGAGTAAAAGGATATTCCAAATGATATCAATATATAGGGGGTGTTTCGGGAAACTTATTTTCCAGAATAAGCCAACTTATTTTAAGTTGAAAGTTAAGATTTCTAACTTTCCAACTTATTTTCCAACTTATTTTTGCAACTTATTGAATATCAAACATACATTAAATACTTGTATTAAAAAAAATTATCAAAATATAAAATTTTTACCCGAAAATAAGTTCATAAGTCCTTAATATAAGTTCACCCAAACAGGCCAATAGTTGGCCTTTTCATTTGGTACCATCCAACATTTTGATTTTCAAGTGGCATTATTGTACTTTTGACTTCATCCATTTTATACCATTTGTCAAGTAAACGTTAGTTGGACGTTAGATTATTCTTAATGATACCATTATACAGTTGACTTTTTCATACGGTGTTGTTGGTCCCGGAGTATTGCAGAAGGGGGGGGGGGGTTGAATGCAATACTGATAAAATTCAATCTTTAAAACAACAACGATGATAAAGATTATAAGTTATCAGTAGATGTATGCAAGCAATAAGTGAAACAAGATTTCTCACAAAATAAATGTTTTATTTATCTTGTGTGAAGTGTTGCTACAACCTAGAGAAAATGTTCTCCAGCTTCGTTGTCTCTTGAGATTACAAGATTGCTTCGTGTGCGTACATGTGCATAGAAAAGAATCTGAGATATGTATCTAAGTAGACTAAGATACTTTGTTGTCTCTATCGCATGGGGTGTTGAGCTGCTGTCGTTTTCAAGTGGCAGCTCATTGCAATTTGCACACCCATGTGACTTTCCTAAATTTCTATACAGACAGGATAAACCTTACAAGTAAAGCAACCTAGATTCTTTCTATTTCTAGCTAATACAATTTTAATAGATGTGGATATTACATACACCTCGAATTGACCAGCCCTGTCTTGTGAATCTCTTAAGCTTCTGTCGTAGTCTTTGCAGGTCTGCTACAAACGATAGAGTGTTGCAGCAAATCTGTTTCTTGAACATGTAACCTGTCACGGGCTTTGACTGGGAAAAATACCCAAATCAAATAATTCAATGTGACAGTAACCTTAACCGTCGAGTCTGTTGTCAAAGGAATATTCAGTAGTTGACAGTACGAGGTCCCGCCAATGTTGCTATCGGAACTCCAGACTTGCTGTCAAGTGTGAGAATGTTACCGTCCCATGCTTCAGCCAATGTTGCTGTCGGATATAGCTTTGTCGTGACTTTGCAACATTTGTCTTCTTGTAACCTTACTGTCAAGAACATGACAGTAACTTTTATTCTTGCTGTCTTCTGGATGTATTCCTTGAGGCTTGAACAAATGTATGAACTTCACCCAAATCATACAATTATTTCATGAGAGCAATTATTCGATTACAAAGACATACTCTGGCTGTGACAGTATGTTCAACTTAGTAAAAACTAAGTATAGGGAAATTTAGTTAAGTTGTCTCTATGCTATCACCCATAAATCCCAACAATCTCCCCCAATTTGTTTTTATGGGCAATAACAACAAATTCACAATTAAAACGTGCTGAAAACTTAACTAACATAGATCAGAATAGTTGAAATACCATATCTGATAAATGTTAAGAAAAATCTAGAACATGAAGCTTATGAACTAACTTCAAATTAATTGCTCCTATTGAATGAGCGAATCACAGATTAACTTAACTTGATTTTAGCAGTCTCCAATTGTTCAGATTTTTCCCTCTCTTCTGAGAGCTTCATGTCTTGCCTTCTTGAGGTCTTCAACTAAAGCTTTTTCTTCTGGTGATCTGGCATCATCTTCAATGTCTTCAATGTACCCTTGAATCACTCGAGAAGGAAATAATTCAGCATCTTTTAGATCAAACCAAGTTTCAAAATCATAAGTGTATGTTCTGAACTTCAGAATTCCTTGGATGATCTTGAATCTCCTTCCAGGAAAAGCATTCAGAGATGCTCTTCTCTTTCTGTCTAGCTTTGGATCTTCATATCTCCTTTGATCAAATATAACCTCTAGTTCCCAAGCAACTAGCATTTTGAGCTTATGAACT
Source organism: Kitagawia praeruptora (assembly GCA_037693485.1). NCBI lineage: Eukaryota > Viridiplantae > Streptophyta > Magnoliopsida > Apiales > Apiaceae > Kitagawia > Kitagawia praeruptora. The sequence goes on along the minus strand of CM075352.1, from coordinate 134,034,479 downwards.
GATCCAACAACTTTCCAGTAGAGATCCTTCAGTATACTGGTCCTCAGTTTGTGAAAACTATCAACATAGATTTCTTGCCTTTCATCTTTGATTCTCAGAGGATCATCCAGTACACAGGGCTGATAACCTGCTTCCTCACTGAATAGCTTGTTGATTTTCTTGTGGCTTTCCTTCAGTAGAGCTTCTAGATCTTCAGCACTTTGTTTGGCAGGTTTGGTAGGTTTGGTAGGTTGGGATGATTTAGCTCTAGCAGCCTGAAAAGCTTGTTATGCTTCATATTCAGCCATGCCAGCCTTTGTAAAAGGACGATGTGCTTCTGTAAAGTTCACATCAGGCATTGGTTCCCCATCAGAACTAACTTCCAGGTCTGCATCATCATGTGCTCTCCAATCACCATACTTCTCATAAAATTCAGCATATATCTTTTAGCATAGTATTCTTTGACATGCTCTAAGATACTTCTGGAAACATCTTGGTCTGTTTCCATGAGAGTGATCATCCTTTCCAGAACGAAGAAATCAATTCTTCTCCTTACCTTTACAGTTTTGTACGAAAGATCAAAACTGCCTACCACATGTGAAACTATCTCCATAGTGAAATCTGGTGCTACAGTTATGATTGTAGTTCCACAGTCCTTTAGATCATACTTGCGTACGTTGTTATTGACTGGGTCCAGTTCCACTAAGACAGATGTAATGCTCCCATCAATCGACTTTTTCAATAGTTCAAAACTATTTACTTTTCTCTTATCAATGGGATTCTCTGTCAAAACTGCTCCATGCTTCTTCTTCTTTGCTGCTGCAACTGTCTTCCCTTTTATCTTGGTTGTACGATAGGCTTGTGCTCTTGTCTTTCTTCTGTTAGACGTGAAGTTCTTAACAAGCTTTCGTACTTTGACAGTTTCTTCAATTTGACTCTTGACATCATCTTTCATGACAGCATCTTTGACAGCTTCTATTGTTTGGCTCTTGACAACATCTTTCACTTGGGTGTCTCCAGCCATTTTCACAGTATCCTCGTTGACAGTATCTTTTTCAGCATCAAAACATTCAACTACTAATCTCAAGATACTTGCCTCCAAGGCTTCAAGAATTTCTAACTCCCCTTCATCATTGACAGTATCTTTCTTTTCAGTACTGGGAGTTTCTTGCTCTTCTTGGGTAGCATCCATCTGAGTTTGTATTTCAACATTCTCAGAGGCTTCTCTTCTAGAACTCCTGATTTATCCAGGTCCACCACTTCCTCCAATATCATCCTCATCATCATCCAAAGTATCATCATAGGTGCAGCTTCCTCCTATCTTGGCATTAGCATCAGAGATCAGCTTCTTTATGATTGAGCTAATTTCCTCATCTCTTTTTGCCAATAGCCTGTGAATATCCTTGACAGCTTTAACCTTGTCACTGGTGATACTGGATTTGAGAATTTTCTTCAACACTGTCATGATTGTTTCAGTGCTTAGTCCTAAAACTTTATCCAATAGTAAGAAATCCAACCTTCTTGCTCCTATCTTTGTGATCCCTCTGAAACACACACCATAAGGATTCTGAATCACCTCAGGGAGTTTGTCTTTAACCATCCTCTTAATTTGTGCTAACAGACTATCATTGAAGGTTGTTGAATTTCTGACTACCAAGGTTCCAAGGACTTGGAGTACTCTAGCATGCAGACTTTGCAAAAGTTGCATTGTGATGAATATTTTCAAACGGTTCTTCAGATAAACTTGAACGGCCCATCTTCTTTCCAAGTTGATTCTCACAGAGATACTTATTACTTTGCTCTTCAGTATTGATGCCAATTTTGAAAAAGCTCCCCCTGCTTCACTAATTGATTCATCCACCAACTTACTGAAATCTTCATCTCTGTTGTTCAAAGTACTCTCCATGTGATCAACCATCATCAATTCTGCATCTTCAAGGGCATATTCACTTCCATCTGACCAAGTAGTTCCAGTAGATATGTTCATATACTCATGCATTTTGCCTTTGCCTTTACCCAGAGCATTTTGAATTTCTTTTTCTCTCCATTCCTTCTGCACCTTCTGGAATGGAGCTTCAGTTTCTTCAAGATTTGGCTCATTGATTTTCAGTGGTTGCAGTACTGTTCTCTCAGACTTTTGAGTCTTCTTTAATTGCTCCAATACTTCTTTTGATAACAGCACTGCCTCACCATCTATCTCTCCTTCAATCAACTCACCCATTCCTGCTTCCTTCAGTTCTTCACCAAAGTTTCTTTCTCCTTCCTCTTGCCCCCCTTACTTTCATCTCCATTTTCTTCCATAACCTGCTCCCCCTCACTTCTTGGCTCCCCCTCACCTGTAGCTCCACCTTGTTTCTCCTTCTCTACCAGGTTTGCTTTATTCTGATCTATCACTTGCTCTCCTTTACCCTTATTCTGATCTACCACTTTCTCCCCCTTAGTTGAGTTGGCAGCACCAAGAATAGCAGAGAATGATAGAAGAGTTTGTTGAATCTCAGCAAAATTAGTAGCTACCATAGTGGACAGAGTATCAAGTTTAACTTCCATGGATGCACATCTGTCCTCAAGGGATTTCAACCTTGAAGCTTGTTTAGAAGGACCACCAGTTCGCAATCTTTTTGATGGCAAAGAAAGAGACTGGGGCAAGGAGGCTATAGGGTTTCTCACACTCTCATTGTTTTTCTGAGTGATCTCATCACTCCTCACAGAATGACTCTCAAGGCCTAGTGCCTTTGTGTGTGGGGTTCCCTCAATTTCACTCTGGACATGCTCAAGTCCCTCACCTTTTGCAAGCTCGTTTGGCTGCCTCTCATTTTTATGCTCACCTCTCTTTTCTTTTATCTTTCTTTTTCTTTTCACTCCCTCACTCATCCTAGATGCATGGGTATGAGCAGTACTTGCATGTATTTTAGTTGAAGAAGTAGAAATTTTAGGTTGTACCTTAATAGCAGAGATAGTGATCTGATCATCATCTGAAGCATCTTCAACAATTACTGTATCATGATCAAGCTGTGTAGAGGTGACAACATTTTTACCCAAAATGTTACTGTCCACAGGTGGGTTGACATCAATTTTTGTGGTGTCTTTGACAGCAGCTGAGGCTATGACAATAACTTCCGGAAGGTCAGTTGCTTTTTGGGTTGGGACTGTCCCCTTCTCTAGGTTGTTGAGAAGAAACAATTGATGGATTAGAGAATAAAGAAGATGATGGTATAGAAGAGATTTTTGACTGTTCCACTAGGGCAACTTGTGAAACATCAAGAGTAGAAGTTTCATGACCCTCACTGTGCCCTAACTCCATGTTCATTTCTACAAGTGTAGGCTCCTCATGAGTGAGTACATGAGGTAATGCTGACTCTTTACAGGATGCCTTGGGAGACATGTCAGTTTCAATAGATACTTCTTGTTGAGAAGAAGCACCTAGGGATGTGTTTGATTCCCTTTTATCCTCCACAGCCTTTTGTGAGACTGTGGGGTGGCTGACAGTGGCTTTGCCCCTCTTAGCTCTCTTCTTCTTAGGCTCAAGAGAAACCACTGTGGGTTCACTTTCACTAACATCCTTATTTGCTGCATCATGTGCAGTTTCTCCCTCAACATTCTCAGAACTACTACCAACACCAGTTTCCAAGGGTCTTTTCTTGGATTCTTACAGAGTTCTTTTTGTGGTCTTTGGTTGTCTAGATGATATGATAGGAATGTATTGAGTAGAATGTGGGTTAACTGAATTTGTGTCTAATTCAGCTTCATTCTCAAGGGAGAAGATAACATACCCAGAGGGTAGTGCAAAATCAAGATTAGGCTCTTGATCAGCCATGTGCTTGGTGAAACAGAGTGGAATATGTGCATTTGAATTTTATGAATTGAGTGATGTGTATGTATTTTTTTTCAAAACATTGCACTCCATTGTAAGAGATGCATTATCATCAATACCACATAATGAATTTAAACACATTGTAAGAAAGCGAGAATAGACATGTACCTTCCTGCTCAGAGCTGACTTGAGTTGACTCATAAGCAACTTTCCTACATCCACTTTGTATCCATGGACTAGAGAGTGAGTGGGCTTCTTGATATAGGAGGGAATTCCATTCCAGCCAGTGGTTTTGGTTGAGAAAACCTTCACCATGACATCAAAAACCATGCTCCATTCTTTTCTCAAATGCTTTCTGTCCATTTCACCAGTTGAGTACCATTTTGTTGTACACACTTCAAGAACAGGACCAGAATACCCAATTTTCAAGAAAAACTTCTTTAGGGTTTCATCACTTGCAAGTTCCTTGTATGATTCTTTAGCTTGCAGTCCATTTCGTAAAGCTTCGTTGATGCCTTTTATTGTGAGAGTGCGGGTAACTCCTTTGATTGAGCAATTTATAGTGTCATTTCCTGCACCTCCTGGAACATGGGCAGTGTTCCAGAATTCTTCAAGTCTTTCTAGGTTCAAAGATGGTGTAGATGTTATAGCATGACCCAGATAGGACTTGTTGATAAAGGATACGAGTCCTTTAAAACCTTCACCAGCATCTCCAGCAGTGAGAATACCAGCAAAGTTTGTTTGAGAAAAGGATTGTTTGGGTGCCATTTCTTGCTTTGAGCTTTGGAGAGAGGTTTTTGCTTTTGAAAGAGAGGTTCTGTTGAGAGTTAATTGTTTGTGTGTTTGACAGTTGCTTACACGGAAATAACAAATGTTTTACTGAGAAAGGGGAAAGTGGCAATGTCTTAGCCCATTAATCAGTCACGTGGTGTCGTGGGTAGTTACTTTTTTGTGGCTGTAAATCGTGGAGGTAAAATCCCAATTAATTCGGTCCACTAATTTTGACAGTAACCTATGCGCTGTAACAAATTCATTAGTAATTTTGAGAGGATGACAGCAGGTTTTGCTTGACAGTAACATCGTCGCAAGAACATACTATCATCATTAAGCAATTTATAAAATTTCCTTTAAATTTCATGACAGAGACTTTTTCCATTGTGTCATCTAAGAAACTTGCTGTCAAGGCACATCGTGACAGCATCTTCACTTATTGACAGCAACTTAAGTGGAAATAATTTGAGTCATGAATTTTAATCGACTTTGCCTATTGCTTAAGCAAAAATTACCAAATAGCATTTTAATCGATTTAAGCACATATTTGTTAGTTTAGCACACATCCACAAACATCCATACACACAAACAAGTATGCAATCAACAATATAACTAAGATGAGAAGATGATAATGAAAGACATGCAAGAACACTAAGAAGATGAAACGGTCTTTTCATTAAAAAAACTTCAAATAATACATATAGTTCTTGAGAACTGAAAATTACTTTAAGTTGGGAAAGGATTCCAACTGCAGCCTTTCCGCAATCTTCTCTATCTCCTTTTGGTCGGAGATCCCCTCTTCTTCAAGATAAGTGTGAAACTTATCAACCCAGAGATCAAGTCGTTCATCGGTAGCAGCTATCTCCATCTCCTTCTTGAGACTTGGTGGTTATGGCTTCGCTTCTCCTGCTGATGGCACCTTGGATGTAGACATTTCCTCAGCCTTCCTCTTACTCATTATCTCTAAAGTTTCTTAGTGTGTTAAGTGAGAACTAAGGGTTTGGCCTCGGTCTTATTTATAACACATTAAGTGACTCTACAGCTTCCAACTACCTCTTTTTAATGAAGTAATTAAACTTTAAATTAAAAAGACTGACAAATACCCGGGGTCATTTCAAATAGCGAGAATACTTATCACTAGCACGCGTATGAATTAAGTTAATGTCACGTGACTATTCATTACATAAATTAAAATAGGCATGTGATTTGAATTTAGCATAGTCATAGCAAAATGCTGTCAAGTAAACAAGTAGCACATAAGATAGTAACTTTTCATGACAGTAACATTGAGAGCTACGGTCACAAGCTACGATTTAACCACATTGAAAATGTAAAAACTAGTAAGTTAACATACCAGATTTAGCATTCCCAATTCACTTACCAACCTGTTGAAGGTTGCTTCATCTAGTGGCTTCGTAATGCAAGTTGCTTTTCTGTTGGAACATAAATCAGCTTCACAGTTCCCTTTTCAACATGCTCTCTTAGGAAATGATGTCTGATGTCAATGTGCTTTGTCCTGGAGTGTTGAACCGGATTATCTGAGATAGCTATGACACTAGTGTTATCACAATAAATAGGAATATTGGACAACTCTAAACCATAATCCATTAGCTGATTTTTCATCTAAAGAATTTGAGCACAGCAACTTCCAGCTGCAATGTATTCAGCTTCTGCAGTTGAAGTAGATACAGAATGCTGCTTCTTGCTAAACCATGACACTAATCTTCCACCAAGAAATTGACAGCTTCCTGTTGTGCTTTTTCTGTCAATCTTGCATCCAGCATAGTCTGAATCCGAATAACCAATCAAGTCAAATCCAGTATCTTTGGGATACCAAAGGCCTAAGTTTGGAGTGCCTTTAAGATACCTAAAGATTCTCTTGATTGATACCAAGTGTGATTCTTTTGGATCAGCTTGAAACCTTGCACAGAGACATGTAACAAACATAATGTCTGGTCTGCTAGCAGTTAGGTATAGCAACGATCCTACCATGCCTCTGTAGGTACTAGAATCCACTTTCTTTTCTTTAGGATCCAAATCCAGTTTGGTTGCAATAGAGATAGGTGTCTTGGCAGGTGATGCATCTTCCATGTTGAACTTTTTGAGAAGTTCTTTGATATATTTCAATTGGCTTATGAAGATGCCATCATCCTTTTGATGAATTGTAGACCTAGGAAAAATGCCAGTTCTTCCATCATGCTCATCTCATATTTACTCTTCATAAGAGATGAAAACTTTTCACACAGCTTCTCATTTGTAGAACCAAAGATTATGTCATCAACATAAATCTGAACCGGAATGATGTCCTTGCCATGGTGCTTGTAGAACAGTGTCTTGTCCACCACACCTCTTGTAAATTGATTCTCAATGAGAAAAGTATAGAGAGTTTCATACCAAGCTCTGGGGGCTTGCTTCAATCCATAGAGTGCTTTGAACAGCTTATAGACAAAGTCATACAACCCAGCATCCTCAAATCCAGGTGGCTGTTCAACATACACTTCCTCTTCTAATTCTCCATTAAGAAAGGAACTTTTGACATCCATTTGGAACACCTTGAAGTTACAGTGTGTAGCACAGGCTAAGAAAATCCGAATAGCTTTAAGTCTGGCAACAGGTGCAAATGTTTCATCATAATCGATTCCTTCCTGTTGACAGTAACCTTTAGCTACTAGCCTTGCTTTGTTTCTTGTCACATTTCCACTTTTATCTAACTTGTTTTTGAAAACCCACTTTGTGTCAACGACTGACTTCCCTTTAGGTCTAGGGACCAGCTTCCAAACATTGTTTCTCTCAAATTGGTTGAGCTATTCTTGCATGGTTATCACCCAATCTGAATCCAACAATTCTTCATCAATTGACTTTGGCTCAGTTTGAGATAGAAAACATGAAAACATGCTATCAGCAGAAACATTTCTCCTTGTCCTTATACCAGTAGTGGGATCACCAATGATTAGATTGCTAATGTGATCTCTGTTCCACTTAGTGGTTCTAGGCAAGCTTCTTTCTTGATCTGCTTATTCATTTCCTCTTTGAGGGGTTGATTCTCCACCATTGATGTTTTCTCCTTCATGTTCTTCAACATCTCCAGAATCATTCTCATTCTGATGATTAATTGATAGGTTGAGATTGAGCTGGAGTTTGAGTAGCACCATTGGTGTTGACAGCATTTCTCTCAAACTCAATGTCCTGAGTACAAGTAGGTTCATCAACAACAATTTCTTCTTCTTCTTCCAAATACCCTTGATTTTCAAATCTAAGAGGCTCCATTTGACCATCCTTTTGCAATCATGGGAACTTGGTTTCATCAAATGTGACATTTACACTTTCTTCAATGATTTTGTGATCAATGACATAGACTATGTAGGCAATCCTTTCTAATCCATATCCCATGAAAATGCCTTCATAAGCTTTAGCATCAAACTTTCCTTTTCTTTCATGGTTGTCAATCATCATGAAACACTTACTCCCAAATACATGAAAATATTTGACAGTAGGTTTCTTTCCTGTTAACATATAGTAAGGAGTGTTTCCATTAGTCTTGTTGATCAAGGTTCTGTTCTGTGTGTAGCAAGCTGTGTCAATAGCTTCTGCCCAGAAATATGTTGGTAATTTAGAATCATTCAACATAGTTCTCGTAGCTTCAATGAGAGTTCTGTTCTTCCTTTCTACAACTCCATTTTGTTATGGTGTCCTGGCAGTGGAGAATTGTTGGACAATGCCTTCTTCCTTGCAGAAGTTTCCTAATGTGGCATTTCTGAACTCAGTACCATTGTCACTTCTCAGATATTGAACTTGAGCATTAGGGGTTCTTTCAAGAACTCTTATGTGGTCAATGATTTCTTGAGCATCTTCGTCCTTTGTCTCTAGAAACTTCACCCAAGTGTACCTTGAGTAGTCATCCACCATTACCAGGGCATATCTCTTTCTTGCAAAAGATTGAACATTTACTGGACCAAACAAATCCATATGAATTAATTTGAATGGCTCAGTGTTGGTATTCACTTGCTTTGACTTATGCACAAATCTTTTCAATTTACCCATTTGACAATCCTCACATAGTCCTTCTTGACAGAATTCCTATTGAGGAAGTCCTCTCACCAAATCTTTCTTCATCAAAATATTCATATTCTTGAAATTGAGATGTGAGAGCTTCTTGTGCCAAATCATGCTTTCACCAACTGATGCTTTACTGTAAAAATAGTAAGCCTTGTCTTTCTTCACAGAGTTTGAGTCTGCAACAAACAAGCTTCCTTTCCTGACTCCTTTCAAAGAGAGGCTTCCATCCTTCTTGTGATAGATATTACAAACCATCATATCAAAATCAACCTTAAATCCCCTGTCACTGAATTGGTTGACACTGAGTAGGTTGTGCTTCAATCCATCAACAAGAGCAATATCTTCAATGACAACATTTCCAATTTCCAAACAGCCATATCCTACAGTGTAACCTTTGTTGTTGTCTCCAAACGTTATAATTGGGCCGGCTTTCTCCACAAAATGTGATAGCAGGGCTATATCACCAATCATATTCCTGGAACATCCACTGTCGATGATCCACATGACTTGCTTCCGCTTCTTGCCCTGCAAAACAAATGATTTTAATTTGCATCTGGTACCCAAACTCTGTTGGGTCCTGCAGTTACAGCATCATTGTTCATATCATTCTGCTTCACATTTAAATCAACACTAGAATCCTCCTGTCTGACTTCTTTTGCTGTCCACTTCTTTCTAGAGTTAGACTTGGTCTTTCTCTTAGTGGAAGCAGCCTTTTTACCAACATAGGCAGGCATAGAAGTCTCAACAGTTTCTAAATAGGAGCATCTTTCAGTAGACAGAATAGGCAGATTGAAACAAGTACTCATAACAACAATTTTGCATGGCATACAGTCAATGTTATTACAGACATCCATATTTCTTTTCATAATGGGGGTTCTATGTAAGTTACCACTAACATTGGTCGCATTAACCTTGTCCTGTTTGGGTTTCTTACAAACAAATGTTAAATATTGAGATGATCCACAATTATTGCAAAGCTTCCTAGGGGCATCCTTAACATAACTATATCCATTCTTCTTATTAATCTCTAACTTGCCATTCCTATTCTTAGGCTTGTAGACATTTCCCTTGACAGTATGTTCTGAAGTTGCTATCGAGCTACCTTTGACATTATCTTTCTTTCCCTCTGTCTTGACAGCAGGTTTGAAAGTTGCTATCTTGGGTTCTCTCTTGACATTATCTTTTGAAGTTTCTGTCTCATCCTTGTTATCAGCTACTTTTGAACATTCTGTCTGATTGCTTGGTAGAGTTTCTATCACGGAAGACTTGACAGTATCTTTTCCTTCGCTCAGTGTGCTGTCAATGCACTCATCGTCATCAAGTAGCTCTTGTTTGATGAACAAGGAGGTTTCATCAAAATCAGCTTGAAGATTTTTGAAAATCGGTTTGTAAACTCTTTTGAGAATATGAGGTTTGACAGCATCACTATCATCAAGAGCAATTACCTTTCCATGCCTTCTACCATACTCGAAACCTATTCCTACCTTCTGATTCTTAGTGTGATTATCATGATATTCCTGGACTAATTTAGAAGAGTTTCTAAATGCTTTGAGTTTAAACTCATTTTCTGCAATTTGATTCCTGAGAAATTCTTCTATTTCCTTAGCACAGAAAATATCATTTTTCAATCTAGCATTCTCTTGAGCTAATGAATCTAGGGGACTGGTTCTAAGTAATAACATTTCATTTTCAGATTTAAGAGTTTCATTCTGTTTAGTTAACTTAGCAATTTCTTCGTGAACAGCAGACAAACTAACATGAATGTTAAACACCTCAGCACTTAAATCTTCAATGGAATGCTTATACTCAGTTTTAGACATATCAAGTAAAACCAGAGATGGTACCTGATTAGATGAACTTGAAGCTTCTTCATCAGATTTGGCCATGAGGGCTAAGTTCACAAACTCTTCTTCTTCTTCATCTTCAGACACATCCCAGCATTTTCCCTCAGCCACATAGGCTCTTCCTTGATTCCTCTTAAACTGATTTCCAGATCCTTTTCCCTGATTCTGTCTTGGTCTTCTAGACTCAATAGCAAAATGACCTAGCTCATTGTGGATGTAACACATAAACTTCAACCTATCCACCATCCTTGTCTTGTATCCTCCTTTTGTGGCACCACCAGTGGCTTTTGAAAAACTTACCTTGTTGAACTTAGATGATTGACCCTGTGGCTTGTATGAATTGTCCCTTCTAAACTTGATATTCTTGAATCTCCTAGCCATATAAGCCATGGTTGGATTATCCATGCTTTCAATCTCTTCTACTGTGTAGAAGTCTTCATCTTCAACATCTTTGAGCTGCAGAACCACCTTCTCCTCGTCATCCAACACCTCTTTAATCTTCAAAGATGGCATCTGTGTTGGTTGTGAACTTTGTGATTGTTCACTTGGACAAGCTACTTGTGGTTCATGAGCTACAAGGGCTCCTGACATATTTGCTACCTTTCCTTTGGTTCCAGTTTGAATAGCTCTCTTTTGAAAAAGTTCGAGTTCATATGATTTGAGCACACCATTAAAAGTTTCAAGAGAAACATCATTCAAGTTTCTTCCTTCTCTTATGGCTGTGACCTTGTGCTCAAGATGCTCAGGGAGAGTGAGCAGAAATTTGATGTTAATCTCCTTTCTATCATAGAACTTTCCATGAATTTGTAACTCAGCTATTAGCTTACTGAACCTCTCAAACATGTGTGTAAGTTCTTCGCCTGGTTTAGCCTTAAAGGCTTCATATTGTGATACAAGAATTTGCCTTTGATTCTCACGGACCTCCTCACTTCCTTCACATAGTAACTCTATCTTACTCCACATCTCTTTTGCAGATGTACATCCCATGACATTACCACACATGGCTTTGTCTAATGTAAGAGAATCAAGTAAGATAAGTTGTAAGTAGTCATCCAAAACTACTTTCTCCTTTTCGGTCTCTGTGTACTCTGAAGGCTTCTTAGCAACCCAGTGGGCTGGAATGAGTTCGTCATTCACAGTAGCAGCAACTACTTCCTTTTGAGGTATGAAGGGGCCGTTCTCAAGGATTCCCAAGTACAGTGGATGGGCAGCTTTGATAAATAACAAGATCTTTCTTTTCCAGAAATTGTAGTTCTCTTTATCAAAGACTGGAATCTTGATTCCACTTGACTTCTGAACACTCGTCATGATCTTCAGATTTGTATATCAATCTGGATGCTCTGATACCAGTTATTGGTCCCGGAGTATTGCAGAAGGGGGGGGGGGTTGAATGCAATATTGATAAAATTCAATCTTTAAAACAACAACGATGATAAAGATTATAAGTTATCAGTAGATGTATGCAAGCAATAAGTGAAACAAGATTTCTCACAAAATAAATGTTTTATTTATCTTGTGTGAAGTGTTGCTACAACCTAGAGAAAATGTTCTCCAGCTTCGTTGTCTCTTGAGATTACAAGATTGCTTCGTGTGCGTACATGTGCATAGAAAAGAAACTGAGATATGTATCTAAGTAGACTAAGATACTCTGTTGTCTCTATCGCATGGGGTGTTGAGCTGCTGTCATTTTCAAGTGGCAGCTCATTACAATTTGCACACCCATGTGACTTTCCTAAATTGCTATATAGACAGGATAAACCTTACAAGTAAAGCAACCTAGATTCTTTCTATTTCTAGCTAATACAATTCTAGTAGATGTGGATATTACATACACCACGAATTGACCAGCCTTGTCTTGTGAATCTCTTAAGCTTCTGTCATAGTCTTTGCAGGTCTGCTACAAACGATACAATGATGCAGCAAATCTGTTTCTTGAACATGTAACCTGTCACGGGCTTTGATTGAGAAAAATACCCAAATCAAATAATTCAATGTGACAGTAACCTTAACCGCCGAGTCTGCTGTCAAAGGAATATTCAGTAGTTGACAGTACGAGGTCCCACCAATGTTGTTGTCGGAACTCCAGACTTGCTGTCAAGTGTGAGAATGTTACCGTCCCATGCTTCAGCCAATGTTGCTGTTAGATATAGCTTTGTCGTGACTTTACAACATTTGTCTTCTTGTAACCTTACTGTCAAGAACATGACAATAACTTTTATTCTTGCTGTCTTCTGGATGTATTCCTTGAGGCTTGAACAAATGTATGAACTTCTCCCAATTCATACAATTATTACATGACAGCAATTATTCGATTACAAAGACATACTCTGGCTGTGACAGTATGTTCAACTTAGTAAAAACTAAGTACAGGGAAATATAGTTAAGTTGTCTCTATGCTATCACCCATAAATCCCAACAGGTGTCATCCAATATTTTTAACTTCTATATGGTACCATTTTTCTCTCACTAAAATCAATTTTTTCTTGTAATTTTCACAACTTGTCTATATGCTTTGTCTGTAATAAATCATTGATTCTCTAACTATCACTATTTCTGATAAGCAATCAAGTCATTCATTAGACTCAGATCTAATTGTCCAGTCACAATAAACTTTGATCAATAGTTCAAAATATTAAATTAATACATATGGGTCATGCTGTATAGAGAACCACACTAAATTGAGAACCTGTGAACTCTAATTAGTTCAGTAGTGGAAAGTTAGAATTCATGTGTTTGACTTCAAAATTCAGATGCATAACTTTTAAGTTCAGCAGCAAAGTATTTATTGAAAAAAGTAAGTTCAGTCGTAAAACTTTGTAGAAAAAGCAAGTTCGGTTGTAGAACTTTTAATGTCATGTGCATAACTTTGAAGTTCAGTAGCAGAACACTATATTTTTAGTACGAAACAAAATAGATTCTCCACTAAAACTCAATGGTAAGTAAGTTCAGTTATAGAATTTTGTAGAAGAAGCAAGTTTAGTTGTAGAACTTTTAATTTCATGTGCATAACTTTGAAATTCAGTAGCAGCACACTATATTTTTAATACGAAACAAAATAGATTTGCAGTAGAACTCAGTGGTAAGTAAGTTCAGTTGTAGAACTTTGTAAAATAAGCAAGTTCAATTGTAGAAATTTTAATTTCATGTGCATAACTTTGGAATTCAATAGCATGACACTATATTTTTATTATGAAACAAAATAGGTTTTGCAGTAGGATCCAATGGTTCTCCAGTTCTCATTTAGATAATGGTTCTCATTTGAATCAACCCCTAATACATAATATATAGAATCAACCCGTATGAACATATACATATATAACATGTGCTCGGATCCAGGAGCTTCCGGAGGGTTTACTTTGACCGATGAAAGCGTTGAAAGAAGCTAAATAATTTGAACTACATAGTTTAATATGATTAGATAACTGGATACGAGACTAACTAATGACTTGGATGGCACCGTATGAAAAAGTCAATTGTATAGTGGTACCATTAAGAATAATCTAACGTCTGACTAACATTTGCTTGACAGAATGGTATAAAATGGATGAAACCAAAAGTACAGTGGTTCCACTTGAAAGTCAAAAATATTGGATGACACCAAATGGAAAAGCCAATTGTACACTGGTAACATTTGGAATATCCCTTAATAAAAATGAAGCATTACAAATTTTAGTAAATGCCCCAGTTTTATTTCACGTATCCTAAAAATAATAACTGTTACTCTCTTAATCTCCTTGAATTGTATACATCGGAGAGTTTCCTTGAATTGTAAATTTGTATTCATTAAAGAACGGAAGCGTGACACGCATTTTAAGATTCCTAAAAAGTATAATTTCATAATTTTTAATTTTTTTTTTCTAAATAAAAATTTAATTTTTAATTTTTTTTTCAAAAAAAATTAAAAAATAAGTTATGGAACTATTCTTTATAGGAGCCTTAAAATGCGTGGCAAGCAATGAAATTATCACATTAACGAAATTTATTTCTAAAGTATTTATGATAGACACCAATTTCACATAACTCACTACACCATATATGGCCTATTGCAACACCGATATGTATATGTGTTACAAAAAATGTTACAATAGACACAAAACTTGGTAGTCTATTGCAATATTTTTTATAGTGTTGCAAGAAATACCAAAAGTGTTACAAGCAAAATGATAATTTTGAAATTTTATAACAATTGCAACACTTTTCGCACTTTACGAAAAGTGTTACAATACACGACCGAAATATTCTAATTTTTTGTTCGCGGGCTTGCCAATAAGCGGGATATTCTAATTTTTGTTCCCGGGCTTGCCAAATTTTTTTCGTGCCAAGACTTTTGTTACACAGAAATAATGTTTTATTACATAAAAACAAACAACATATCTCTCATCGCTCTCTCAGATCTCACTCTCTCGACCTCACCTCTCACCTCTCTCGACCATCTCTCTCACCTCTCCTCTTACTCTCACTCTCCTCTTACTCTCTCCGGCTCACCCCTCTCTCAATCCTCTCACCCTAGAATCAATTAAAGCAAAATCTCAAAATTAAATTAGAGCTTTTATCGAATTAGGGCTTCGATATGGCCTTGGATTTGAGGTAATTTTTGATTATGTTTGATTTATATATATGTGTGTATATATCCGTATGTATATTCCCATCTCCTTTCTCGTTCATCGCTCTCACCCCTCTCTCACTCATCTCTCTCGCCCATCTCTCACATCTTCCTCGAATTGTTAAAATTGATTAGAACAAAACCACAAAACTGATTAGTGCAAAGATTAGAATAAAGATTCAATTAAAGTTTTGATTAGAGGTAAAGGACCCAATTTTTTTTATTATGTTTGATTATATATGTATATCTATGTACCCATGTTAAAAATTTCGATTATATTTTATGTAGATTAGAACTGGTGTTTGAAGGTTCAAGATTGTTTCTTCACGGTAAGACATTTGAAACCCTAATTTATTCAATTATAAACCCTAATTAGTACTGTTCTTGAGCCTTCTTTCGAAGAAGAAGCATTGGAAATTAATACACATGATAACAAGAAGAAAGAGAGTGGTGTTATGAGTGAATTGAGTTTTGAGTCTTTGAATTTATCTCAACCTCCTTTGAAAATGATATGGAGTTTACTCACACTACTCAGGTATATATGTGTGGATTGTTTTGGTTATGTTTTGAGTATGTATGTGTGAGCTGTGTAGTTAATTTATGATTGTGTATGATTGCAGGTACAAGCTAAATGTATTCCGCTTTTTCTGGTGGGCAAAAATGTAGTTGCTACTGCAAGGACTGGTTCTGGGAACACACTTGCGTATTTAGTACCTGCGATCGAGTTGTTGCATGAGCTTAATTTTGCTCCTGGTAATGGAACTGGTGTTATCGATATTTGTCTCACTAAGGAACTTGCTATTCGGGTATAGAAGTTGATTTCGTTGAATTAATTCTATATTGAATGTGGTTTATTGTGACTTAGAAAATATCGATAGTTATGTAGTCACTGATTGAAATTGGTTTCGGTTCAACTTTATTAGAAAAACGTTTATTCTTTTTAGGATCAGGGTAGAATTATTAGATATTTTGTTAAAATGTTAGTATTATATATTTGAAATGATATGTTTAGATAACCTACTGATTGTTGAATAATGTTAAAGGGGAGTTAATTCACGATTTTACGGATTTAAATATGACAATGAGGTTAGCTATTGCTGTTATTTATTTTTATGTGCCCTATGGTAATATCATTTTTTTAATTTGACCTGTACATAGGTTGAAGCTGGCTTAAATTGTAAGATTCATTGACTGCTTAAATTTTTGTAGTATGAATCCAAACAAATGTACAGACTACAGAGTTTGTGATGCTCTGACTTTGTACTTTTATATTTTGGAACCTTGAAACATTTAGATGCATCAAATGCATTCTATTATATAGGAAATGTCTTGAACATCTTTACTAAAGTATTATTTCTCTTGAAACTGAAGTAGCTATTCAAGGTCATTGATAACTTCATTTATCTTCTAATTTTTGGATGTTACAGTGTTTAACAATTGATGAAGCTGATAGGATATTGGAAGCTAACTTCGAAGAAGAAATGAAGCAAATAATTAAAATCTTGTCGAAGGTTTAAATTCTATCAATAATATCTCAACAAGAGGTGTTACTTAACTTTATTGCTTAAGAAAAGTATTTAAAATGTTCCATCTAGAAAAATAATTAGTGTTTGAGATATGCTTTAAAAGCACTCCACACTGTTCAGTATGCTTTAAAAGCATATAGTTACGCAAAAGAAAATTCAGGATACTAAAGGAAAGGAAAGGAACCGATTTCTGGAAGCTATAATCAAGAAGCAATTGGCGAAATGTAAGCCCTTTACCAGGTCAGATCTGATTTCTCTCTTGGTATGTAAAAAGTGTAAAATTTTTGTCCTTGTGTTCATAAAGGTTGGCTGCTTCTCTTGCGGTAGAGGAACAAGGGAGTCAAATGCACGATGCTTCGACATCTGCTGCTTCTGTACTTCACGAAGAAGAGGATGACAAGGCAAACGAGGAGATGATTCTCGTAAGTTGTTTCATGTGTTGTTATGAGTCATCCCAGGACTTTGTCTTGCTTGTGAAATGTGCTTCAAGTTGCAGGCAAGAAGAAAAATGTAGTGGTTTGAGATATCTGTTTGAAATCCATTAAGTACTTGTATCTTTGCAATATGGATATGTGCAGTTTCTGTTCTTTTCCCTTTTTTTGTTGCTAAACATTCCATATGTCTTTTTTCTTTTAAACTAGTGATGAATCTTCTTGTATTGCTCACACTAGTTCAGCTGGTCGTGGAACTCCGGGGGCATCTGTTTTGTTAACAGTTGCTTATTGTAAAATATCATATCAATTTTGCACACTGACCAACACTTCAGCCAAATTTATTTTGTTTAGTAGACATTTTTATGAGTTTTAGCTTATTGTTGTGTTGCGTACTCATTGTGTATTCATTAAGTGTTCCGTATCTACTTCTGCGACATAATTTCTTGGCTAGGAGCTCAAAAAGTTTTGTTACAACAAGGTTAATAGAATGACATGGTCATTTTGTCAAAAAAGATCTTTTCACAAGTTTGATATGTTTTTATTTTCTTACCCTGTATGTGTTTTAGGATATATGTTATGTCATAAACTTTATTGATTGCTCTATCCTTCAAACCCACAAAAATAGAATAAGAAAATAGTAATTATAAAAATGAAAAACAGAGAAAAAATAAATTAATTAATAACAGACACAAAAAAAAATTAATGTAAAAAGCAATTATAACAGCAATGTAAGTTTCTAGGCTGATCATCTAGGCTGTACTACATAATTTTCAGAGAATTTATGCCTTAATTTACTTCTTTATCGTTACTTAGGATGATCTGTGTTCTTGACCATGTGATTTGTGTGTGTTTACAACTATTGCACAGGCGGACAAAAGTTATGTGAAGTTGAAAACATGGAAACAACTGGCAGCAGAAGAGGGTCTGTATCTTTAATCTCATGTAATTACCTTTTTTACTAGATGTGCACAAATTTGGAGTCTGAATGTGTTGTTAAATATGCAAATTTAACAACTTTAACTTTAGCAATGCCTTAATTATTGATTTTCTATAACTTTAACTTTAGCAATGCCTTAATTATTGATTTTCTATAAACTGCCATACGTTAGGGACCAAAGTGCCATTAAACCTATGAAAAATGTTTTTTTGCCTTGTCAATACTTTCTTGCATTAATGGTGTCTTCGCATGTTAACCTCTTTGTACAAACGAATTTGGAATCATGCTAGTAAGTATCATGTTATAATCAGCTTTAAGAAGGCCCCTATTTGAAATTGCTACAAACTAAAACATTTGTGTTGATTTTGTGGCCTGATTCTGAGCACATTGAATATAGGATTTAAGAGCCATTAATCATGACCGTAGTGCTGAAAAGAACATAGCAAGTTAAGTATTGGTGTCAAGTGTTATAAACTTACAATTTCTCTCTAGTTTCCTGCTAACCGTGGTCTCCTTTAAACTTACAATTTAAACTATGTTTTGTTGAAAAATAAAATGTTGTCAGAGAATTTAGTTAAATGGGAAATAACTGACTATATGTATTTTTTTGGAATTTATGTTTAGATGTACAACGTTCTTGCTTTGAAGCACATGCTGCATAGCAGCAGACTATTGCAAATGATTATGAATATGTCGAACATGATTTCATCTTGAACATATAATTTATCTGTTTCTTGTGTCATTTCAGTGTAGTGATAAGCTGGGTCTAAGTTTTGAGCTGGGCTCGTTTGATGCTAGAGTGATGATAGCAACAACTGATCTTGCTCAACATATATACACTTGAACAAGTAAGACTACTTTTCCCTTGTTAGTTGGCTATGGCAAAAGTATCGTTCTTTATCTCTTTTAATCTCAGCCAGCCTCTTTATGTTCCGTATTTAAGGGAAAACATATTGATTAAATTGTGTGAAGTAGTGTGTTCTATTTGTACATCTGAATGGTTCTTTCAATACACACATACACATAGGGCTACATAGCTGATAATGTTAGCTATCATTGAAAGGTCGAATCGTTCTCAGATATTGGTACATGTTTCTCTTTTTTGTGGACAAATATGATTAGAGTATATAGAACCACTGAACCTGTATATGCGAAGCTTTCATCTTGAATATTTTTTGTTATATAATTTTGGAGCCCTGATCTTGTTTTGATTGGAATCTACTTACTAACTTTCAAGTTTTCATCCGCCTTTCTAGTTTTATCTCTCCAATACCCACGAGTGAGGGTGTATGGTGCAGATTGTATACAGTACCTTATTATTTTGAAAGTGTGTGAAATCTCAATGGTTGGGAGGTTATCTGAATCTCAATAATTGCGTATTCAACCTTGATTTTCTATTGATGGCAATGCCTTAATTTCTTTGCTCTAAATTGCAGGCGTCAAACTGCACTGCATGACAGGACTAGGGATAGTGACGATGACGATATTCAAGACCGAGATTATGATGTAGCAGCTCTGGCAAATAATCTAAGTCGAGCATTTAGACTAACGACATATTATATGGTGTTGTTCCCTCTGTTAACACACTAAGTTTAATGTAGAATGAAAGACTAAGTTTAATGTAGAATTGTGGTGTAAGTCGATATATTTCTCGACTTTAGATTAAGTAACGGATGTAAGATGATGTTGTGATAAAAGCTGATTATGTTTAGGCTTTATTGACATATGTTTTCTGGTTTGGTAATATTTGCTTTTGTGCATGGTGTATTAAATTTTCTGGTATGTCATTGCAATTTGGAAGAATAAAAAGTGTTGCAAATAAGTGTTGCCAATAAAATCTAAAAAACCAAAAAGTATTGCAAAAGGTACCAAAATGTTGCAGATAATTGTTGCAAAAGAAACCAGAAGTATTGCAAAATGCATCAAAATGTTGCATAAAATTTTGCAATAAACTCACTTTGTAACATTTTTAAGTCAATTAATGTTGCAAAAAAGTGTTGCATTCGTCTGTTGTAACATATTCAAAATGTTGCTAAAACATGCAAAAAGTGTTACAACAAACTACACCAAACTCTTTTTGTAATACTTTGAAAAGCGTTGCAATAAACACAAAAAGCGTTGCTATAGAAGGCTATTGCCACGCCGGCAAATGCAACACTGACTTTTAGCAAAAGTGTTGCATAAACATCTATTGTAACACTTTTGGAGCCTAATATTACACTTTTTTGGTGTTGCAACAGCCCATATTTGGTGTAGTGACTGCGTGGGTTTTATCCAATATAAATTGATATGCAGGCATTTTGACAAAGGAATTCGATATACGAGACCAGACACCTGCCGAATCCAATCACTTATCGAGTCCAATCACTTAATTTTTCATTAACCCTAGCCTCTAAAAACAACCACATTTATACATAAATTGCTTTACGAACCTACACATTTTCAAATTATATTATTATGAAATTTCTCCAACAATAATAACCAAAATGGATGATTTCATTGTCATACAATTAGCAATGTAATCACTAGTATTCTGATGATTCAAAATATTGCTTATATATCACGATACTAACAAACTTTTACGCCAAGAGAAAAAATAACTCATTAAAAAAATATTGACAAACATGAAACAAAATGATGTGTACAAACCCAAAACTAAATTTATAGTTTGTTCTTTTATTGATTTTATAAATTTTTGAAAAATAGTGTAATTTTTTTAGGGATAATCTTAAAACTACCCGTTCTTCAAATTATTTTTTTAAAATACTACAACTTTTAAAACTATTTATAAAAATACATTTCTTTAAAGTTCTTTTATGAAAAATATGTTTTGCAACCTTTGTAACCTCATTTGTAACTTCAGGACGGCGCTAGTCATGTGAGTTGCAAATGAGGTTGCAAAAGTTGCAACTAAAACCTGAAAGTTGCAAATAAGGTTGCAACTGAAAACTGGAAGTTGCAAATGAGGTTGCAAAAGTTGCAAATGAAAATTAGAAGTTGCAAATGAGGTTGCAACTGAAAACTGAAAATGAGGTTGCAAAAGTTGCTGAAAACTGAAAATGAGGTTGAAAAAGTTGCAACTGAAAACTGGAAAGTTGCATATAAGGTTGCTATATGCAACCGAAAACTGGAAGTTGCAACTTACAGTTTTAGTTGTCATTTTCGACCAGTTTTTGATATATATATATATATATATATATATATGTTGTGGAATAAAATCTAGGTCACGAATTTGTAATTAATGCTAGGGTTCGAGAGCTTCTTGCTTTAATGGTTGTTTCCGTGTTCGAGACTGATCGGTCCTCACAGAGTGCCTACGTATCTCGTTATTGAGAATCAAGCCAAGACGTAGTTCTGAGAATGAGGGGTCAGACCCTTTATATATGCTGAGAAGCCCTAGACTCGTAGTAGAATTAGGTGACTTGGTGGGCAAGCCACCGCCTAGAAGAAGGTTCTAGTCTCCTTCCATATTAGAACCAGTTTCCATGTTGAAATAGATATCTTGGAGGCTAAGTCAGGCAAGAGTTATATCCTTGTTTGACTCTTATTTGCTGAGCTATTTATTACCCCTATTATTAATTACGAAATTAATATTATAAATAGGGTCTAATTAATACAACATTAAATGTGTCCTTAAGGCTTACTTTTAGCCCATATCATTTGCCCCCCAACTTCTAGGAAAACTGACCAGGTTTTCCTTGAAGTTATAACGGCCTTACTCGAGACTCGGGTCAGGGTTCACTGCTCGTGCGCGAGTATTTCAACAATATCGTTTTAACATAAAGCGTGGAGCGACCGACGCGTTTACGACGATGTTGGGCGACACTAATCGGTGTTAGATGGCACTATACAGTGCTAACCAGCCTTAGACAACGTTTAAACAGTGTTAAACGATGCTAAACGGCATAATACGGCACTAACGACACTAATTAGCGCTAAACAGTGCTAATCAGTACTACACAATGCTTAAACGACACTAATCGGTGCTAATCGGCACTAATATGTGTTAACAAAAGGAGATCCGGAATAGTTGCAGCCTCTTCCGGGCAACTAGTCGGCCGACAAGAGGTCCTGGTCGGCTGCCAGGTGCTCCTGGTCGGCTGCTAGGTGCCCCTGGTCGGCTGCCAGGTGCTCCTGGTCGGCTGCCAGGTGCTCCTGGTCGGCCAGACCTCCTCCATAGCATCTGGTCGGCTGCCAGGTGCTCCTGGTTGCCCGGCAGGTTGACGGGAGATCCATGTTGACTCCAGAGACGCTAAACGATGCTTAAACGACGTTTCAATCTATGTTAAACGACGTTAAATGGCATAATACGGCACTACACGACGTTAAACGATGCTAAACGGCGCTAAGTTGAAGGTCGATGTTCGTTCCGGAAAGTAAAAAACCTTCAACAGAACCATCAAACGATCCGACCAACTGACGGGAGGTGCCAGGATAGGTGCCAGGAGGTCGGCTGGAGCCCCTTCGTGGCACCAGGTCGGCTGGAGGATGCTCCAGGTTGCTTGAGGGATGCTCCTAGTCGGTTGGAGCCCCTTCGTGGCACCAGGTCGGCTGGAGGATGCTCCAGGTTGCCTTGTCGTGCCTCTCAGAGCTTTTTCGCAATGCCTGGAGTCTCGTTCTTGAATCACGTCCTCGACTTTTGGATGTTTTATACCTCCTTTCAGAGCATAATTAATCTCTTTGTTAGCGAGGCTAATCGATAGTGATTTATCTTCCTTAAACGTAATTAGCTCCTTAAGCTTAGATGAGTGCTTTGACACAGCTTGTTGCTATATCTTCGCTTAAATCCTTCTTTTCTTTTCCAGAATCGTATGAATTGTTACAGTTCTTGTCAAATATAATAGATGAATTTCATCTTTTTTTCGTGTATAAACGATAGATAACCTTCAAACACGAACCGGGCTGTGTTTCAACCTGGTATAGGAAGTCATCCATCTTCTATAAAAGAGTGAGAGGAGCCTTCATTTTCATTCACTCCATTTCTTCTCACTTCTGAAATTCTCTCTAAAGCTCTCAAGCTCTAAAGCTTTCAAGTTCTAGTTCCAAGTTCTAGTTTCAAGTTCGAGATCAATATGGCAGATGGCAACCGTGCTCCAGCTCCGTCATTCTCTATGTCCGAGGCGATGTCCAAGAGAACCATGGCCAAAAATTTTCGAGGTAAACTTAGATTGCATCCTCCCTCATATATTGATCGTCGATTTCATTCTTTATTAGACTTGTTGAATACTATGAGGGATGCATTCCCAAATAGTTCTGAATTAGCCTCGTACCATAGTCCGTGTAAGCTCAACAAGGATGATGTCGATAAAATTAAGAAGTTATATGGCTTCCCGGATGCAATCAAGGTCCGCCTTCCTGGCTTGGCGGACAAAACCTGTAATTGGCACCCAGAGAAGCTGTGTGTTTACAAGGGAGCCCTTGAAGCAGGTCTGAGAAGCTGTGAGCAAGAGGCATCCAACTGTGGTTAACCCGAGGGAATTCCCAAGTCCTTATGGTCAGGTTGCTTCAGGCTCGGAAGCCAACCTAGTAGCCCAAACATCGGGTTCCGGCTCCAGGGGAGTCATCGCCGTTCTGGCTCCAGCTCCAGAGGGGGCGTCCAAGCTGCTATGGATGATTCAGTTTCCTCGGACTCTCGCGGGAAAAGGCCTATGTCCGCGCAGAAGGGTGGAGTAGCTCGCCGAGCAATTCCTCCAAACAGGGTGGCTCAGACTGAAGATAGCTCATCTTCTGAGGAGGAAGAGGTTGGAGTCATAAAGACTGTGCCTCAACCAATGGTGGTGGCCGAACCGGATAATGGTCCTGATGAGGAAAGCTCGGAGAAAGAGAGCGGCGAGGAAGAGAGCGGTGAAGAAGAAAGTGGTGAAGAGGAGAGCGGTGAGGAGGAATTCTCGGATGAGTAGTTGGGATTGCTTTGTGGCCTTGCATGGCCTAGCTTAGCCGCATGTGGCTTTGTATTTCTAGCTTTCAATCAAGGTCCTTCGGGATCAAACTTTTATTTGCCTAAGCGATGTAACTTAACTGTCGGCCCTTCAGGGTCTTTATTTATGCACTTGTTTCTTTCATTCGTATGTTCATTTATTTTCGGCACTTGGTCTTTCTAGATTTACACTCAGCAGATGCTAGGTACATAAACAAAACATAGAATCATAGAATGGAGAACAAACTTGCATTAATAACTCAAAATGGGTTCATCCCTTACATAGTTTACTACTATCCTACTCGGGGCACTAAGCCCTGGGATGGTTTCATCGAACCTTATTTCTACTTCTCCTACTAGATAGATAAAAAGCTAAGTCCTTACTAGGATAGCTCAAACATAATAAATCTTCAGGTTCAAAGCATGCCATGTGCATGGCACTTCGTTCCCATCCAATGTCTCCAACTTGTAGGATCCCCGTCCTAATGTCTTCTTGACCCGATACGGCCCTTCCCCAGTTAGGGGCTAGTTTTCCCTTTTGGCCAACTCCAGAAGCCTCTATCTTTCTCAGAACTAGGTCGCCTTGTCGGAAGAACCTCTCCTTAACCCTTTGGTTGTAGTGGAAGGATGCTCTGCATTTCGGGCGTTTACTTCGTCCCTAACCTCATCAATCAGGTCTAAGGCAAGCCTCATGCCTTCTTCATTAGTCTCTTGTTCATATGCCTCAACTCGAGGTGATGCATGCATAATTTCCACGGGCACAACTGCCTCGGCTCCATAAGCCAGCAAAAATGGGGTTGCTCTGGTTGTCACCTTACAAGTAGTACGGTAAGCCCAAAGTACAGGCAGCAACTCGTCCACCCAAGTGTTCCTTGAGCGTTCGACCCTCTTCTTCAGTCCATCAAGGATGATTCGATTGGTTACTTCAGCCTGTCCATTTGCTTGCGGATGTGCTACTGAAGTAAAACAAAGCTCAATATCATTTTCCTCGCAATATTTCTTAAACTCTTCATTGTTGAACTGTGTCCCATTATCTGTCACAAGGATTCATGGGATTCCATACCTGCAGATGATGTTCTCCCAAAAGAATTGGGTAACTTGTTTGGTGGTTATCTTGGCCAAGGGCTTGGCCTCAATCTACTTGGTGAAGTAGTCGATGGCCACTATCAAGAACTTCCTTTGTGCTGATGCCACGAGAAAAGGACCAAGTGTATCCATTCCCCACATTGCAAACGGAATTGGAGAGTTAATCGAAGTTAACATCTTAGGCGACTGCCTTATAATCGGAGCGTGCTTTCGGCATCTGTCACACTTCTTAACATAATTTTGTGCATCGGCCAACATCTCTGGCCAATGCTTCCTTTTCCTCTTGGGGCCTTAAACACTTCAAGTACGGGATGATAAACGATCTCTTGTACAGGATGCCTTCAATCAGGGCATATCTCAATGCTCTTACTGACAGCTTTCGTGCCTCCAAGGCATTGTCAGGGAGCCATCCGCTTTCTAGGTGGGCTTTGATAGGATCAATCCAGCAACCTCCCACATCAATCGAAGCCACCAATTTTGAGTTGATGGTTGGGGCCTTCAAGACCTGGAAGTAGACACTTCCTGCGTAATTCTCTATCTCAGAAGAAACGAACTTAGACAGGGCATCAGCCTTAACGTTCTCTTCCCTCGGAATGTGCTCCACATAGCACTCATCAAACTGGGTCATAACTGCTTTCACAACCCTTAAATACTTTGCCATAGTTTCATCCTTGGCCTCAAACTCTCCATTCACTTTTGATACCACTAGTCTAGAATCCCCACAAACTTTGAGATTCTTGACCCTCATGATTCTGGCCAAGCCTAATCCGGCTATCAAAGCTTCATACTCAGCTTCGTTGTTGGTCGTTGGAAAGTCCAACTTCAAAGCATACTCAACTGTGAACCCATCGGGGCTTTGCAAGACTAAACCTGCACCACTAGATTTTGTTTTTGATGCTCCATCAAAATAGATCACCCAATACTCCTTCACATTAGGTACAAGTTCTTCATCTTTATTCTCATCTTCTTGGTTGGGTACTATCTCCTGCCCCCCGACTTCTTGGTTGTCGATGGTACATTCAACCATGAAGTCAGCCAATGCCTGAGCCTTGATGGTTGTTCGAGGCTTATACTTGATTACCATAAAATTCAGCATCTGAGTAGCCTCCCTAGGTTCTTGCCCAATTGTCATGGGCAACTGAATAGTACCCTCAACCTTGGACTCAACTCCATTGAAACCGTAGATGGGCATGTTTGTCGGGGTCAGCTGAGAATCAGTGTATCCCATTTTCACAAAAGCATCATGAAACAAAATATCAACAGATGTTCCATTGTCTATCAAGACTCGCTTTACTTCTGAGTTTCTAATCACAGGGGTTATGACCAACGGGTCAGCATGGGGGAACTTCACCCCTTCAAGGTCTGAGTCGTTAAAACTAATTGCTACTTCTGTCTTAGCACGCTTTGGGGCCTCTCCTACAATGTGCATCACTTCTCTAGCATAGGCCTTTCGTGAATTTCGAGTTGTGCTGGCCGCCGTTGGACCTCCCCAAATCATGTTGATAACTGGCCCTCGGGGCTGTGTGTTACGATCACGATTATTATCTCTTCTATCATCGTCTCTCCTGTCATAATCCCTTCTTTGGGCTCCACGATCTTCATCCTTAGTGAATTTATTTAGCTTTCCCTTACGGATCAAGAACTCAATCTCATCCTTCAATTGTCTACAATCATCCGTATCATGTCCCACATCCTTGTGAAATCTACAGTACAGATCCTTGTTTCTCTTCTCGGGGTCTCCCCTAAGTGGCTTCGGCCATCGAAAGTCCTTGTTCTTCTGGATATCCAATAAGATCTGGCTCCTTGGGGCATTCAACCTTGCATAGTCAGAAAACCTTGGTCCCAAACTCTTTTTCGGTGGTGAATCAGAGTCCTTTCTAGTTCGGGGATACTTGTCCCTAGCATCGTACTCCTGCTCTTGCTTTCGTTTCTTCGTATCATTGTTACCCCGACCATTGCCTACGGTGACCTCCTTCTTTATACTATCCTCAGCCTTGATATACTTGTCAGCCCTTCGCTGGAGCTCAGCCATATTCTCGGGAGGATGCTTTGCCAATGACCTTTTAAAGTATAAGTCGATGGTGCCAAGTTCTAGGGCTACCATCGCCACCTTATTCTCCAAATCAGTGATGTTCAACGTCTCCTTAGTGAACCTCTTAAGGTAGTCTCTCAGATTCTCATTCTTCCCTTGCACCACATACATGAGGGATGCAGAACTTTTTTCACGAACTCTCCCACTAATGAATTTGCTAACAAAGGCAGCGCTCAACTCCTTAAAAGAGCCAATTGAATTTGCAGGTAATCGACTATACCATCTTTGAGCCATGCCCGACAGGGTTTGAGGAAACGTCCTACACTTTAAGGCGTCACTCGCAGGTTGCAGCAGCAGCGCATTCGAGAACGTCCTAACATGGTTTGCGGGATCACCCGTTCCATCATAAGCCTTAATTGTTGGCATCTTAAACTTCTTTGAGATACGAGCATTCATCACCTCCTCAGTAAACGGGGGTGTGGAATCATCAGGATCCCCAAGTGGCATCAGATCCTTGGGGTTGCTCTTAGGGGTTTCAACCCTTGTTGTTTTTCTGGTGGGGACGTCAGCCCTTCTCTGCCTTCTGAAAGACCTTTTTAAGTCTACGATGGGAATCGTCGATCCTGAGGTTGGAGGAGGTTGAGTTTGGTTCAACCTAGCTTGTTCCCTTGCAATATCTTCCTTTATCCTTAGAATCTCGACCTCATGAGCCTTGATTCTCTCAGCAGCTGTCAAAGGAGGTCCGTCATGGATAGTTTGTGTTCTCCTTCTAGGTTCTCTGCTAGCACATCGCCTCATCGGGGCTTCATCACGATCATCATCGTTAGACGATGAATCATCGGTATAGGGGCTGGAGTAGTCATAGTACTCTCGATCTCGGATCAGCAAGGCATGGCCACTAGGTCCAGGACCTTGAGTAATTGGAGGGTCATTAGGCAGACCATACATCGGGTTGGTATTCCTGGGGAGATCTGTAGTATGGATCTATACTCCTGGTGGCGGGCGATTGGGATCAACTAAAGGGGAAACCAGCATCTGAAGGGAGCTGGTTCCTTGACCCGGGTGGATGACCATAGGTAACGTCCCCTTAGCATGGGGATTCATCCCTGGGGGTTGAGAAGCCTGAGTTTGAGTAATCGCCCCTGTTGTTGGGGGTACCTACTCAGTAGCAGGTGGAGCAGAACTTAGAGGCAAAGCCTCAGTAGTGATTGGTGCTGTTCTTCGTGTTTGAACCATGGTTGATGTCTTCTTTCCACAGACAACGCCAAATGTTGTGGAATAAAATCTAGGTCACGAATTTGTAATTAATGCTAGGGTTCGGGAGCTTCTTGCTTTAATGGATGTTTCCGTGTTCGAGACTGATCGGTTCTCACAGAGTGCCTACGTATCTCGTTATTGAGAATCAAGCCAAGACGTAGTTCTGAGAATGAGGGGTCAGACCCTTTATATAGGCTGAGAAGCCCTAGAATCGTAGTAGAATTAGGTGACTTGGTGGGCAAGCCACCGCCTAGAAGAAGGTTCTAGTCTCCTTCCATATTAGAACCAGTTTCCATGTTGAAATAGATATCTTGGAGGCTAAGTCAGGCAAGAGTTATATCCTTGTTTGACTCTTATTTGCTGAGATGTTTATTACCCCTATTATTAATTACGAAATTAATATTATAAATAGGGTTTGGGCCTATCTGGTGGGCCCCATGTTTGAACCATTCTTGGTCTAATTAATGCAACATTAAATGTGTCCTTAAGGCTTACTTTTAGCCCATATATATATATATATATATATATATATATATATATATATATATATATATATATATATATATATATATATATATATATATATATATATATATATTTCAAAAAACTGATCGAAAATAACAACTGAAAATTGGAACTTGTAATCGGAAATTCGTCTGCTCCCCTATATAGCATCGAAACCTCATATGCAACCGAAAACTGAAAACTGGAAGTTGCAACTTACAGTTTTCAGTTGTCATTTTCGACCAGTTTTTTGAAGTGTATATATATAGTGTATATATATATATATATTTCAAAAAATTGGTCGAAAATGACAGCTGAAAACTCATACGGCTCGCGCCGCCCTGAAGTTACAAATGAGGCTGCAGAGGTTGTAAACCATATTTTCCAACAAAGAATTTTAAAGATTGGTATTTTTATAGAAGGTGGTATTTTTTTTAAAAAAAATAGAAGTTAAAAACAAAGACGGTAGTATATTTAGAAAATTGAAAGTATTTTTAAAAACAGTAAAAATGTAAAAAAAAGTTAAAAACATATATATTTTTGTAAATATTCCTTTTTTTATTATGATATATTGTGGTCGTCCACATTCTTAACAATAACCGATTGATACATTGAAATCTCATAGTATATTTAAAAGAAATTATAAATATTTTTTAATAAAAAATTATTAAAACAAAGAATTATACAAAAAAAGTTACTCCGTATAATTATTCGTAGAGGTCACACAAAGGTCTTAGGGTGTGTTTAGCATCGTGTTCAAGATAGTAATAATAGTTTTTGGCTGAAAAGCGGTTAAATTTTTTTTTTTTTGGTAAAATTTAAAATTGTTTTCTTTTAAAAAATATTTTTGATCTAAAAGCTGTTTTTATTGAAAATAAGTAGACCCATACATTTAAAAAAAAGTTGCTTTTCAATTTTTTCAGAAAATAATTATTAATTTTATCATCAAATTTTACCAAAAATATTAATTATATATATTTTTATATTAAAACATGTACATATCAAAAAAATGGGTTAAGGGGCAAAAAAACATGAAGGAGAAAAGTCCCTATTATCACAGTAGAGTTAATGGACGTTAAATGTGTTGGCAAGAATTAGCACTTTCGAATTATCATGAAAACATTTATGAAGCATATCCCACATAAGAAATCAAGAACAAATCCTGATTTTTTTATTTTTTTTTATAATTCTACTCCCCTCCATATTTTGCGACGAGTTAGCATACATGTGCCTGACCCATCTATAATCAGCTGCAGGTTGAATGTTAATAATTGCTTGCACCAAAACCTAAAACAAATATTACTTTTATGCAAGTTCATCGCTGTTCGACAAATTCATGTACCAGAAATTTGGTGCAGAAATAGGCCTTAGAAAAGTGCAGAAATTTGCTGCAGAAAAGTGAGGAATTCGCTGAATAAATCTGCAAAAAATGCTGTTGAAAATTGCAAATATTTGCTGTAGAAAAGTGCAAAGTCTGTTAAAAAAATGGGGGAAAAAAAATCTGCTGCAGAAAACTGAGGAATTTGGGGTTGAAACGTGCAGATAAATTCTACTGAAATCTGCTGGAAAAATGATGCAGGGAAAATGCAAAAATTTGCTGTAGAAAAATGCAAAAAATCTGGTGCTGAAAACTGAGTTACAAGTGGACTTGAATAAAAAACCAAAAATCAAGCTATAATTAACAAACTGTTAGAATTTGTATGATTGTCATGTTAATATATTACTAAAAGTCATAAAAGTCATAAATGATGGGTTATGATTCATCTATAAAATGAGCCATTTGGTCTCATAATATGATTGTACCGAGCTCATTTTGTTCATATTTCTCTCTCAATTTATTAATAACTCCTCAATTGTTATTATAGCTAGTAAATTTATAACACGTTATCAGCACGAAGTCCTGCCGGAACTGAGAAGAATGGCGAATTTTGCAAAATTAGACTTTGTTGCTTTAGATGTGTCCGGAGATAATTATCTGTCTTGGGTACTCGATGCGGAATTACACCTTAGTGCCAACGGGCTAAAGGATACCATAGAAACAGGAAAAACCCCAACTGTTGAACAAAATGCCAAAGCAATTATTTTCCTTAGGCACCACATTCACGAAAACTTAAAATCTGAATACCTCACAGTTAAAAATCCACTCACCCTTTGGACCAATCTTAAAGATAGATTTGACCACCAAAAACTTGTCCATCTGCCACATGCCCGTTATGACTGGATCAATTTAAGGTTACAAGATTTTAAGTCTGTTGCTGAATATAATTCTGCCTTGTTCAAAATAAGCTCCAAGCCAATCCTTTGTGGTGAGAAAATTACTGATGCTGAGATGATTGAAAAGACACTTTCGACCTTTCACCCCAACACTATGATCTTGGCACAACAATACAGGGAACGCAATTTTAAGAAGTATAGTGAGCTGATATCTCTCCTTCTTGTAACTGAGAAAAATAATGAGTTATTGCTTAAAAATCATCAGATACGTCCCACAGGCTCTGCCCAGTTACCTGAAGTACATAACACGTCATTCCGGAAGAATGGGCGTGGGAAAGGGCATAGAGGAGGACGAGATTATGGGCGAAATCGTGGACGTGGAAATTTTCATGGTCGATTTCGAAATCAGTATAACTCTGGCCACCTGAAGTGGCAACGTGATGGTTACAACAACTCTAGCCACCAGAAGCGGCAAAATGAGGTGTCAAATAAAAGAAAGGCACCACAAGAAGGAGACACTAGAGATATATGCTTTAGGTGTGGGGCTCATGGGCATTGGACTCGTACTTGTCACACACCCAGACATCTTGTAGATCTTTACGAGTCATCCCAAAAGCAGAATAGGCAAAGGGTGGAAACAAATTTGGCTAGTTTTAATGATGAACCAATCACCAAGACCTCAAATGAACTAGATACTGGCGCTAACCTTTATTATGGCCTAGATGACTAGTTTTCATATGTATCTCTTTGAATTTATGTTCCTTATGTATCTGCTTCAATTTCATGTTTTTATATACTTGTTTTATGCTCTTGCTTTAAGTACATGGTTTGCTTTAATAAAATTATTGTTCACTGATATATGTGCACAGCATAAAATATGGGAGATTTATGCATTGCTGATTGCGCCACCACTCACACAATTCTACAGAATCAGAAATACTTCTCACAGTTTACTAAAACCAGCTAACATGTTTGGACAATTTCGGGTACATCAGATATAATAGAGGGTTTTGGGAAAGCCAGTTTTATCCTACCAAACAAGACACAAATTCACATACATAATGCTCTATATTCTAGTAAATCCACTAGAAATCTTTTAAGTTTTAAAGACATTCGTCTTAATGGTTTTCACGTAGAAACTACTAGTGAGGATGAAAAGGAATGTCTCCTTATCACTTCAACCTTTTCAGGTCAAAAGAAAACCTTAGAAAAACTACAGTCAATATCTTCTGGATTATATGCTACCCAAATTAGAGTCATTGAGTCTCATAGTATCACCATTCCGAAAATCATAGACCCAAAATCATTCACCCTTTGGCATGAAAGACTTGGTCATCCAGGAGTATCTATGATGCGTCGTATTATAGAAAATTCCGTTGGACATCCCCTTATAGGTCAAAAGGTCATATCACACAATGAACTTCCTTGTTCAGCATGTTCTTTAGGAAAACTAATTGTTCGACCATCTCCAGTAAAACTTCAAACCAAGTCTCCAAATTTCTTAGAAAGAATCCAAGGTGATATTTGTGGTCCTATTCATCCATCATCCGGTCCATTCAGATATTTCATGGTTCTAATTGATGCCTCAACTAGATGGTCACATGTCTGTTTACTCTCTACACGAAATACAGCTTTTGCAAAACTACTTGCTCAAATAATCAAATTGCGAGCCCAATTTCCTGACCATCCCATTAAATCGATTCGACTTGATAATGCTGCTGAATTTACATCTGCAATTTTTAATGATTATTGTATGTCAGTAGGAATTTCCGTCGAACACTCTGTAGCTCACGTACATACACAAAACGGCTTAGCAGAATCCCTAATTAAAAGGCTTCAACTTATTGCACGTCCTTTACTTTTGAGAGCCAAATTACCTACATCCGGTTGGGGCTACGCAATACTCCATGCTGCAAATATAATTAGGATAAGACCATCTGCTTACCACAAACAATCCCCTCAACAGTTAGTTCTTGGTCAAGTTCCTGATATTTCCCACTTTAAGATTTTTGGTTGTGCCGTATATGTTCCCATTTCACCCCCACAGAGATCCAAAATGGGTCCACAAAGAAGAGTAGGAATATATGTTGGTTTTGACTCACCATCTATCATAAGATATCATGAGTCGTTAACTGGTGATGTGTTTACTGTTCGTTTTGCTGATTGTCATTTTGAGGAATCCGTGTTCCCTCTATTAAGGGGAGATAATGTTTTGCATAAATTAAATTCTGAACTATCATGGAATGCATCAGGATTAAATGCTATTGATCCACGTACTAAACAATGTGAATCTGAGGTTTTAAGGATCATTCATATGCAAAATATTGCTAATCAAATGCCAGACGCTTTTATTGATTCTAGATTTATTATAAAATCGCATATACCCGCTGTTAATGCTCCGGCCAGGGTTGAAATCCCTATTCATAAATCAATTCCTGAAGAATTGGTTGGTGATTCAAAACCACGCCAAAAGCGTGGTAGACCTATTGGTGCGAAAGATGTTATACCACGAAAACGGAAATTGAATGGACCTGCACCTGAAGTGGCAAATGTTCCTGAAGTAACTACATCAAATACCCCAGAAGTGGTATCACCTCCTAAAGAGGTTCAAGCCTCTGAAGTGGCGGTGACAAAACCACCTGAAGTGGTATTACCTCTAGAAGAGGATATTGTCCCTGAAGTGGCACATGCTTCCATAGAAGCAAAGGTACCTGAAAATTATGAGATCTCAATGAGTTATGTACATAATGGAAAATTACTGGATCGTGGGAGTACCGAGGTTGATGATATATATGCTTTTGCCGTGGCATGTGATATTATTATGAACTCCGATCCTGAACCACAAAGTGTGGTAGAATGTCGACAAAGAGATGATTGGCCAAAATGGAAAATTACAATCCAGGAAGAATTGCAATCTTTGCGCAAGAGAAATGTTTTTGGACCTGCAGTCCAAACACCGGCCGGTATAATCCCCGTCGGGAATAGATGGGTGTTTGTACGAAAACGAAATGAGAGAAATGAAATTGTAAGATATAAGGCCCGGTTGGTAGCCCAGGGATTCTCTCAAAGGCCTGGTTTTGATTACCAGGAAACTTACTCTCCTGTAATGGATGGAGTTACTTTTCGTTTTCTGATGAGTATGGCTTGTATGGAAAGATTGGAAACACGTCTCATGGATGTTGTGACAGCCTACCTTTATGGATCACTTGATAGTGATATTTATATGAAAATCCCTGAAGGATTAAAATTGGAGGAAATTAAGCCTCGACATTTATACTCAGTTAAATTGCAACGATCATTATATGGTTTGAAACAATCTGGTCGTATGTGGTACAACAGGCTTAGTGAATATTTATTGAATGATGGGTATATAAATAATCAAGTGTGTCCATGTGTGTTTATCAAAAGGTCACAATCTGGTTTTGTTATTATTGCAGTATATGTGGATGATTTGAATATTGTAGGTACTTCTGAAGATATTAATAACACTGCTAACTATTTGAAAAATGAGTTTGAAATGAAAGATCTTGGAAAGACAAGATTTTGTTTAGGTATACAGGTGGAACACTTATCTTCAGGCATATTTATTCATCAGTCAACCTACACAGAAAAAGTTCTTGATCGGTTCTACATGGACAAAGCTCATCCACTAACTACACCAATGGTTGTTCGGTCACTAGAAGTTGAGAAGGATCCTTTCCGTCCTAGAAAAGAAGATGAAGATGCACTTGGACCTGAAGTTCCATATCTTAGTGCAATTGGAGCTCTTATGTATCTTGCAAATAACACACGACCTGATATTGCATTTGCTGTGAACCTGTTAGCGAGATTCAGTTCTGATCCAACTAAAAGGCATTGGGATGGGATCAAACATATATTCAGATATCTTCGTGGAACAATTGATCTTGGACTATTCTTTCCAAACAATTCAAAATTGCAGCTGATTGGATATGCGGATGCTGGGTACATGTCAGATCCTCATTTTGGGTGATCACAAACTGGTTATTTATTTACATATTGTGGCACTGCTATTTCTTGGAAATCTACAAAACAGACTATGGCGGCAACTTCATCTAACCATGCAGAGTTACTTGCAATTCATGAAGCAAGCAGAGAATGTTTTTGGTTACGATCCATCATTCAACATATTCGAGAATCATGTGGCTTATCAAGTATTTCAGATAGTCCTACTGTTATGTTCGAAGACAACTCAGCTTGTATTAAACAACTCAAGGAAGGCTATATCAAAGGAGATCGAACGAAACACATCCTGCCAAAATTCTTCTACACTCATGAACTACAAGAGAATGGTGATATTGATGTACAACAAATTCGGTCATGTGATAACCTGACAGATATACTTACAAAGTCACTACCTACATCAACATTTGAAAGGTTGCGAAATAATATTGGGATGCGAAGATTGAGATCTTTGCTACAACGAGATGTCAAATTGTGAGACATTTTATTCAGGGGGAGATTGTACTCTTTTTCCTTCGTCAAGGTTTTTATCCCACTGGGTTTTACCTTGCAAGGTTTTAACGAGGCAATCAATCTTTGTAATAATTCACATTTGACAATCAAGGGGGAGTGTTAGAATTTGTGTGATTGTCATGTTAATATATTACTAAAAGTCATAGAAGTCATAAATGGTGGATTATGATTCATCTATAAATTGAGCCATTTGGTCTCATAATATGATTGCACCGAGCTCACTTTGCTCATATTTCTCTCTCAATTTGTTAGTAGCTCCTCAATTGTTATTATATAGGGGTGAAAAATGATCCGGGTGATACCGGGTATACCATTGCTCAGGTCTCGGATCATTTTACTTTTATCGTGTCTAGATTTGGGATCGGTATCGTTTAATTCGGATATGATCCGATCCCGAGTATTTAGGTCCGAATCTAAACCGAATATGAGCCGGTATCATATTTTCTTTTTTCTAACCGGGTAGTTTGTGATCCATCGAATACGAGTCAAATATGATCCAGCAACATTAGTATCATTTTTATTTGAACTATATAAATAATCATTTAATCGTTTTTATTTGTATTAATCTGTTAATTTTTAAAGTTTGAATTGCAATTTTCACTCCAGTTACATAATATTTTAGTTGCTAGTATATTTTAGTTCTTTGATAATCAACAAACTGAATAGAATTCAATTTTATGGATATAAGCCTGGTCCGGGTAATATAGATATGAACATGGTTCGGGTATGGTTCGTTTTATAAAAATAATATGATACCGGATATGGACGGGTAGGATGGTTCTCAGATTCGGGATCATATTTTATCCGGGCTCAAAAAATCCGCCAGATCCGTATCGTTTACAAAACGAATCTGAGACATGTATCATATTTTCGAGCCGGATATAAGCCGAGATACCGGATAGTCGGGATCAGTTTTGAGCCCTATTATTATAGCTAGTAAATTTATAACACAAACATAAAAAAAAAAATTGAGAGCCAGCAAACATAATTAATTAACGTAATTAGTTAAAATACAATTGGCCGTAACATTTAAGTATACTCTAATTTCTTACGTGACCAGAATTTGCATGAAGCATAGTTGTTGGTGGATATTTCATGAAATCAACAGCCGCTTGTTTGCAAACCTGTGTCAACTCTTTTAAGTGATCTTGAAACTCCTCTTCATATGTTGACCAAACACAAATCCAAAATTTCTTCCACAATTCACTTCCTCTCCATTTTTTTGACCAATTAGTTAAAATATCATTAGACAAAAAAGGGCAATAATTTCATAAACATTCAAGTTAAAATATTATTATGAATATGTGCAAATGTATCAGACATGTATTTCTTTAGAAATTTTGAACCTCATATTCTCTTTTTAGTTGATATGGAAAATTAAGTCCGGAAAAGATCATACAGACCCACAACTAATTACTTACTAGTAATGCAGCACCAACATAATTGTTAAAGGATGAAAAATTCTTAAAATTTACCCAGATCATCTCCATGCTATACTATATGATTATCTCTGCACTATAGCTCATACATACAAGTTTTCACTTTGAGAACAGACTGTTGAGGAAAGAGAAAAAGAAACATTGCATCTTAGCCCAGCCTGTACATCCGACTTCAGACCTTTACCTTATAATCAATCATTTTTAAAATCCTAGACCTGAAATAGGAGGCCAAGAATCTTGTTGAACAACGAGCATTATTAAAAATCCTATAACAGTTGTAAACTCCTAAAAATGATTTTGACACACAAACCAGGTTGAGAACCATCTTTTGATACTAAAACTAAAAAAAGGCATCCTTCCTCACACTTCACCCGAATCCTGGAGGGTTCATTTTTTACATATTTTAGCGAAACACCCCTTGAGGTACCATACTTGGCAACTTCAACGGCATTTGCAAATTTCATCCCAATCGTAAAAGTTGGCCTATTATCATCCACTGAAAATTTGGTATTAAAAGCTTGCAAATCATCTTCATCACTGGAATCTTCACTTTCGTCCACTGCATTGTATATGTCATCTTTGCATTCATCTTCACTACTCTCTGAGGTGTCACTCCCTGCATATATAATGATGTTATGTCCTTCAACCACCATTTTCTCATTGTGTACACCACCAAACCCTGTTTCAACTCCTTCAGTAACACTTGTTTCTGTTAGTATTGGTGCCCTAGAGGCAATGCAATACATTATATTTATGTTTGAGTGATTTTATATATTCAATATATATATGTTTATTATTGGCTTTATTTACTGTGAAATAAATAAAGTATAATAAATGTCCTTAGAATCTTGATACAAATTATATAGTTGCAAGTATGTGACTTGAACATGAGATTATATAATGATCGTATCATATTCTTAAATGTCCCTAGCCGAGTATTATTATTAATTAGGACAATAATAATACACTGAGGCTAGTATGATAATTGACTGATGACCACATCTCATTGGTCATAAGTATGAAGATACTAAAAGCAATGCATAGGTAACTGTACGAGTATAGGGTACTGGACAGACCCACAGTGAGATACATCATGGTAAATAATAAATGTGTCATATGTATTCTCACAGTGATAATGGTGTAATGATCCTTAGACCTGAAGTCGTTATAATTCTACATGAGAATTAATATATTTTGAATTCGTCAAAAGTTATCTTTAGCCGGATAATGATAAAGGTGGATATCGGATATATTATGAATCATGTGAGAAATATGAACGATCCAGATGGGATTTAAATCTCCTGATAAAGGAGTGATATTATCGGCCTCTTGTTTGAGTGAGACTATGAAATGCATGGCCATGCTCAAATGTTGATTTGATTAAATAGTCTACTCATCGATCAAGAAAATGAAGATTAAATTATGAAGAGGATGACACATTACATGCCTCGAGTTTAATCTATAATATCATGATTTAAAGGGATTATATTACATGGAACATTAGTCATAAAAGGTTAATTGAATCGTTGATTTAATTATTGTTTTATTGGGTAGCAATAATGTGTTACTAGACGCCGCTTATTGTTTATAATTTTATTAGAGAATAAAATTATTGCCAATGAAATAATAACCTACAGGGTCACACACAAAGAATGTTTAAAAGGGAAATTAATTTATTTCATGAATTTAAATTAATAATAATTTGAATTATGATTTTAAATTAATAATAAATAATAATTCGAATTTTATGAAATTAATTAAGTGAGACTTAATTAGTTAAAGATAAAATTTGAAAAATGTATTTTCTTGACTTATTTGATTAATTAAGTATGACTTAATTAATTTATTTAAATAAATAAGATTTGTTTAAATAAAAATGGCCTAATTGTTTAAGGCTCCATTTTACTTTATTTCTCTTTATAAGCCAAGAGTTGGCTAGTCATTTGAGGCAACACAACTGAAATATTCAGTTCATACACAAGGGAGAGAAATCAATTCAAGTCAAGAACACATCCGTTTTATTTATTTTGGCTAGTACCAATTTCCGTGGCAAAATCGTTCGACGATTCAATCAAGCATTCAAGTGTGGATACCGGTGGAGGAGTTGCAAGTTTAGCTCTCAAGATCAACACTTCAAGCTCTCAAGATCAACAAGCTAGGACCTCCATTTGTCATCCATTGGAAAGCTTTAACAAGGTACTATCTTGTTCTTGAGAAATTTTATACCATGATCATCATTTTATACATGGATCCGGGCTTTGGAATTCGTTTTTAATTGTTATTTACGTATAATCCGCTGCGTTTTCATGCCCGAATTCCAACAATGGTATCAGAGCTACATGTATAAAAGGATGATTTGGTGTTGTGTTCTTGAAAATGAAACATACATGAATTTTTGAATTATGCCATGCTTCATTTTTAACATACAAAAGATTATTTATAAATTGTTATAATTGTTTGTATGATGTTATAAATTGTTGTAACATGTTTTGGATGATGTACTATATGTTAGATATGTTAAACACATCATTAGAATAATTTTAGGATTGATTAAAACTGATCAGAACAAGTCTGCAAAGTTTCTGGGAATTCTGCAGTTTCTGGGAATAATCTGTTAAACAGGTATTGCGCATCACTGGGATGCGTGTCGCAAGAAATTTACAGGTGTAACGCATGATTTGAATGCGCATCAGAGTGATCAGAATATGTATTGCGCATGCAAAGCATGCGCATCAGAGTTGTACAACCAGATCTCAGTGGACGTGATTCATGATGGATTTTGTTTAAAATTCTAAACTTTTTCTTTTTGCTTTCACTTTAAAAAGAAAAATGTTATTGGTTTTAATCATTATATTCCTAATGCTTTTAATGATTAAAGTTTTAATAATTGAATATTTAAATTATGAATTTATATATTATTATTAATTCAAAATTTTATTAATTAATTTAATTTCGAATTTTTGTAATATATTTAAATTATGAATTTGAATATTATTATTAATTCGAATTTTATTTTAATTAATGCTTTTAATAATTGAATATTTAATTTTCGAATTTTAATATTATTATTAAATGCGATTTTGATTAATTTTAATTTTTAAATTCGATTTAATTATTAAAATTGATTTTTTAATTCCCTTTTTTAAATAATTAGGTATTTAAATTGTGGAGTTAAATATTAATCGATGTGATCATGATTAATGTGATGTATGTAATTGTTATATGTGCATGGTGCATTGGTTATGGCCTAAAGACCCGTAGAATAAATGTTGTAATTTTATTTATGGTCTGTAATAATTAAATACGACTTGCATGTCGTTATTCTTGTAATTTTTTTTATCTCGAATGCAACTCGAGTTCTTTTGTAATGTATTTCAAAAGGAGCTTGGAGGCAATCAATGGAGGCTTGGGAAGCAATGAAGAATTTTGTAATAATTAGTTATTACAACCATAGATTGACCTTGATCTTTTCATTAGCTCGAAAAGATCGCATAGGATCGGGCCATAACCATCGCACGTTTACTTTTGCGTATCTGCACTTTACATATGATGCATGGATATATTAGATATATGTATGGATGCATGGATGTATGGATATTTTAGAATGTATGTATTAGATACGACACATATGCCATGTTTAAACAAGATAAAATCTGTAACGATTTAAGATTTAAACCGACGATCAAGATCGTTAATTTTTCTAAAAATCCCTTAAGAAATATTAAGTTAAACAGATGCTTTCCAATAAATAACACTCATTAAATCCTAGATCATTGAGGAGTGGATTTGCC
The DNA here is from genome assembly GCA_037693485.1 of Kitagawia praeruptora. Classification (NCBI taxonomy): domain Eukaryota; kingdom Viridiplantae; phylum Streptophyta; class Magnoliopsida; order Apiales; family Apiaceae; genus Kitagawia; species Kitagawia praeruptora. The sequence goes on along the minus strand of CM075352.1, from coordinate 133,993,784 downwards.
AAAGCAAGGGCTTCTCTTTTATCGTGGTGAGATGTGATTAAGTAAACAAGCTTACTTAAATTGTTATTATTGGGTCCAACTTAAATAAGTCGTCATAATAGGATTATGAACTTATAAGCATAGAGTTTAGTGAAATCTATTAGATAGATCGGAGCAATATGTTGTTCACTAAGCTATCCAAGAGTTATATACGATATAATTGACATAACGGTCTACCTAAATAATCATATTTAAGAGGAAAGCCAAAGCTGACTTAAAATATGATGAAATATGGATCTTGGCTCACTAGGAAATGTTTTATGGGAACCATTTTCCGAATTGATAGTAAGGGCTATTAATTTGATAAAAATAGTGGGAGGTATATTACGAATATGCTATAAATCAACTTGAACATAATTGGTTTTATGAAACATACGAAAATTGCAAACTAACTCATTTTATGCGCTTTTACAAAATTGTAGATAATAAATGGCAAACAACACAAATCACTTTTCGATACGATCAGTCCTAGAAAAGGAAAAGCTGACAGGGACAAACTTCCTAGATTGGTTTAGGAACTTAAGGATTGTCCTTAGGCAGGAGCGAAAGCTGTATGCCATTGAAGTTCCTCACCCAAATCCTCCTCCTACTGGATCCACACGTGCCGAGCAAAATGCTTATCAGAAGCATTTGGATGACTCAACTGATGTGTCATGCCTAATGCTTGCATGCATGGCTCCGGAGATTCAAAAGCAACATGAATTGATGAATGCTTATGAAATAATCGAGCACCTCAAAAGCATGTTTGAGGGACAAGCTCGCCAGGAGAGATATGATACGAGCAAGGCTTTGTATGCTTGTAAACAGGGAGAGCGAGACCCGGTTGGACCACACGTTCTTAAAATGATTGGGTACATCGAACAACTAAGTACCTTGGGCTTCCCGATTGGTCCGGAGGCTCAAATAGATTTGATCTTACAATCACTTAACAAGAACTTTTCTCAATTCGTTATGAACTACAACATGAATGAGATAGATAAGACACCCACTGAATTGTTGGGCATGTTAAGAACTGCTGAAACCAACATTCAGAAGGAATCCCCTGCTCCCATGCTGATGGTGAACAAAGGGGGAGCCAAAGGGAAAAGAAAGTGGAAAGGCAATAAGAAGAGGATTGCATCCAAATCTGTTGCCAATCCTAATTCTGCTCCCAAGAAGGCTATTAAGCCTAAAGGAGGTGTCGAAAAGGGTGATTGTCACCACTGTGGTAAACCGGGACACTGGAGGAGAAACTGTCATGCTTATTTGGAAGAGCTGAAGAAGAAGAAGGCTGCTGGCCAGACTTCTGCTTCAGGTATTTATGTTATAGAAGTCAATTTGTCTACTTCTACATCTTGGGTATTGGATACCGGATGTGGTTCTCACATTTGTATAAATGTGCAGGAACTGCAAAGGAGTAGGACACTGGCTAAGGGAGAGGTAGACCTACGAGTTGGCAACGGAGCAAAGGTTGCTGCTTTGGCTGTAGGGACTTACCATTTATCATTGCCCACTGGGCTTATATTAGAACTTGAAAACTGTTTGTATGTGCCTTCTATTTGTAGAAACATTATTTCTGTTTCTTGTTTAGACAAGAAAGGTTTTTCATTTACCTTTAAAGACAATGGTTGCTCTTTTGGTTTGAATGACATTACCTATGGTGTTGCACAGTTATTTAACGGTTTGTATGTTCTTAATTTAGATACTCCTATCTTGAATATAAATAACAAACGACTTAAAACTAATGACTCAAATCAAACATACCTTTGGCACTGTCGTCTAGGCCATATAAACGAGAAACGCATTTCCAAGTTACATCAAGATGGTTTCTTGGATCAGTTTGATTTTGAATCATATGATGAATGCGAGGCTTGTTTACTAGGCAAGATGACTAAAGCTCCTTTCACCGGACAAGGTAAGAGGGTCACCGTACGACTAGAACTAATACATAGCGATGTATGTGGTCCTACGAGATCGATGGCAAGGGGTGGCTATTTCTACTTCATTACGTTTACTGATGATTTCAGTAGATACGGATATGTGTATCTTTTGAAGAACAAATCCGAAGCATTTGAAAAGTTCAAAGAGTATAAGGCAGAAGTAGAAAAGCAAACTGGTGAAAGCATAAAAACTCTAAGATCTGATCGAGGAGGTGAATACTTAAGCCATGAGTTTAAGAACTATTTGAGGGAGTGTGGTATTGTATCACAACTCACTCCTCCTGGAACACCACAATGGAATGGGGTTTCTGAAAGGAGGAATCGTACCTTATTGGACATGGTGCGATCAATGATGAGTCAAGCAGATCTTCCAATTAGTTTCTGGGGTTATGCCCTGGAAACGGCTGCATATACACTAAATCGTGTTCCTACTAAAACGGTTCAACAAACTCCATATGAGATATGGACAGAAAAACGTCAAATCATGTCCTTTATGAAAGTATGGGGATGTGAAGCGTTTGTGAAACGCCTAATGTCAGACAAGCTTGGACCGAAATCTGAAAAATGTATCTTTGTGGGATACCCAAGTGAAACAAAGGGCTATTCTTTCTATATTCCTTCAGAGAACAAAGTAATTGTTGCTCGAACTGCTGTATTCTTAGAAAGAGAGCTAGTCTCTAGAAAAGACAGTGGGAGGAAAATAGATCTCGATGAAGATCGAGAACCACTTGATAACATTGAACCTGAGATGGAGCATGAGCAAGATATACAAGATAACACTGCTCAAGAAACACAGGTTGTTCGTAGATCTAGTAGGACTCGCTATGATTCAAGAAGAAATTATGGATTTCTCCTAATTGAAAATGGCGATGTGATGCTCATAGATCAAGATGAGCCTCTCACCTATCAAGATGCTATGAACTCACCAGACTCTAAGAGATGGCAAGAAGCCATGAATTCTGAAATGGATTCCATGTATGAAAACCAAGTATGGACTTTGGTTGATCCACCTGAAGGGGTAAAACCTATCGAGTGCAAATGGATTTTCAAGAAGAAAATCGACATGGAAGGTAATATACAGACCTATAAAGCTCGACTGGTTGCAAAAGGTTTCAAACAAATTCATGGTATTGACTATGATGAAACCTTCTCACCAGTAGCAATGATAAAATCCATCAGAATTATGCTTGCAATAGCGGCTTACTATGATTACGAGATATGGCAGATGGATGTCAAAACAGCCTTCCTTAATGGAAGCCTTGAAGAGGATGTGTACATGACACAACCTGAAGGTTTTAGAAATCCAAAGGATGCTGGAAAAGTATGTAAGCTGCGTAGATCCATTTATGGATTGAAGCAGTCCTCTCGGAGATGGAACATTCGGTTTGATGAAATAGTCAAAGGTTTTGGCTTTATTCAGAACATGGATGAACCATGTGTTTACAAAAAGTTTAGTGGGAGCCATGTGGCATTCCTAGTATTATATGTCGATGATATATTAATAATAGGGAATGACATTCCTTTTCTACAGGCTGTAAAGACTTGGTTAGGACAAAGTTTTTCTATGAAAGACTTGGGCGAGGCTACCTATATATTAGGGATCAGGATCTATAGAGATAGATCAAGAAGATTAATCGGCTTAAGCCAAAGTACATATATTGACAAAATTTTGCATCGTTTTGGAATGCAAGATGCAAAAAGGGGATATGTCCCTGTATCTCATGGGATAACGATCTCAAAAGAGAATGGTCCTAAATCATTAGATGATAAAGACCGCATGAGTAAGATTCCATATGCTTCAGCAATTGGATCTATCATGTATGCAATGATATGTACTCGTCCGGATGTCTCGTATGCTTTGAGCATGACGAGCAGATACCAGTCTAATCCAGGTGAAGGTCACTGGACGGCAGTCAAGAATATTCTTAAGTACTTGAAAAGGACTAAAGATTCATTCTTGGTGTATGGAGGTGAAGAAAAGCTAACGGTAAAGGGTTACACGGATGCTAGTTTTCAGACTGACAGAGATGACTCTGTGTCTCAGTCTGGATTTGTGTTTTGCCTAAATGGAGGTGCTGTAAGCTGGAAAAGTTCGAAGCAAGAGACAGTAGCTGATTCTACAATGGAATCCGAGTATATTGCTGCATGTGAGGCAGCCAAGGAAGCTGTATGGTTACGGAAGTTCATTACAGACCTTGGTGTCGTTCCATCGATCGCAGATCCCATAGATCTTTACTGCGATAATAATGGAGCTATAGCACAGGCCAAGGAGCCGAGAGCTCATAGCAGAACAAAGCATATACTTCGGAGATATCACCTTATTCGAGAAATAAATGATAGAGGGGATATTCACATATGTAAAGTGCATACTGATGATAATATTGCAGACCCGCTGACTAAGGCTCTGTCGCAGCAGAAGCATGAATGTCACACTAGTAGCATGGGTATTCGATACATGGGTGATTGGCTCTAGTGCAAGTGGGAGATTGTTAGTATTGGTGCCCTAGAGGCAATGCAATACATTATATTTATGTTTGAGTGATTTTATATATTCAATATATATATGTTTATTATTGGCTTTATTTACTGTGAAATAAATAAAGTATAATAAATGTCCTTAGAATCTTGATACAAATTATATAGTTGCAAGTATGTGACTTGAACATGAGATTATATAATGATCGTATCATATTCTTAAATGTCCCTAGCCGAGTATTATTATTAATTAGGACAATAATAATACACTGAGGCTAGTATGATAATTGACTGATGACCACATCTCATTGGTCATAAGTATGAAGATACTAAAAGCAATGCATAGGTAACTGTACGAGTATAGGGTACTGGACAGACCCACAGTGAGATACATCATGGTAAATAATAAATGTGTCATATGTATTCTCACAGTGATAATGGTGTAATGATCCTTAGACCTGAAGTCGTTATAATTCTACATGAGAATTAATATATTTTGAATTCGTCAAAAGTTATCTTTAGCCGGATAATGATAAAGGTGGATATCGGATATATTATGAATCATGTGAGAAATATGAACGATCCAGATGGGATTTAAATCTCCTGATAAAGGAGTGATATTATCGGCCTCTTGTTTGAGTGAGACTATGAAATGCATGGCCATGCTCAAATGTTGATTTGATTAAATAGTCTACTCATCGATCAAGAAAATGAAGATTAAATTATGAAGAGGATGACACATTACATGCCTCGAGTTTAATCTATAATATCATGATTTAAAGGGATTATATTACATGGAACATTAGTCATAAAAGGTTAATTGAATCGTTGATTTAATTATTGTTTTATTGGGTAGCAATAATGTGTTACTAGACGCCGCTTATTGTTTATAATTTTATTAGAGAATAAAATTATTGCCAATGAAATAATAACCTACAGGGTCACACACAAAGAATGTTTAAAAGGGAAATTAATTTATTTCATGAATTTAAATTAATAATAATTTGAATTATGATTTTAAATTAATAATAAATAATAATTCGAATTTTATGAAATTAATTAAGTGAGACTTAATTAGTTAAAGATAAAATTTGAAAAATGTATTTTCTTGACTTATTTGATTAATTAAGTATGACTTAATTAATTTATTTAAATAAATAAGATTTGTTTAAATAAAAATGGCCTAATTGTTTAAGGCTCCATTTTACTTTATTTCTCTTTATAAGCCAAGAGTTGGCTAGTCATTTGAGGCAACACAACTGAAATATTCAGTTCATACACAAGGGAGAGAAATCAATTCAAGTCAAGAACACATCCGTTTTATTTATTTTGGCTAGTACCAATTTCCGTGGCAAAATCGTTCGACGATTCAATCAAGCATTCAAGTGTGGATACCGGTGGAGGAGTTGCAAGTTTAGCTCTCAAGATCAACACTTCAAGCTCTCAAGATCAACAAGCTAGGACCTCCATTTGTCATCCATTGGAAAGCTTTAACAAGGTACTATCTTGTTCTTGAGAAATTTTATACCATGATCATCATTTTATACATGGATCCGGGCTTTGGAATTCGTTTTTAATTGTTATTTACGTATAATCCGCTGCGTTTTCATGCCCGAATTCCAACAGTTTCCACCTTGGTTTGTGCAGATTCATTAAAACCTTCTTCACGCACATCACCACTCCCTCTCTCACTATAGCCGAACTAGTCTGAGTATCACAAAACTAAATACCTTTATGTAGCCAATCATCATCAATATCATCACTTAACGTATCAATTTTACTTTTATAAATAAACTTTTTTATTCATTTCGAGTAAGTTTACATACCCAGCTCCTTTTAAAATAAATGCATATCTTGTAAAAATCCTGTTCCATGACAAAATATTTCAAAACCTCCTTCGTAACTATTTTTTTGTCTATTGTTTGCCGAAAATATATAATGTTCACTCAAGAGGGATTGAGAAACCTAAATGCCTACTAACATCATTTAATTTTGGTGAAACAAAATCACTTTGGGGTGAGGACATTTCGAAAAGAAAACTGTTCAGAAAACTTTACCTAATGTTATAGTGTAAATAGCTATGGCATTTTTGTAAATATTGGTAACTTTCTAAAAAAATCATGAAATTACGATTGTACCCTCGTGCATTAATATGTAAAATTTTAGTTATCTCAGGGAATTTTCCTGAGGTAACCTCAGGAATATCAAACCCTTTCGAAAAAGTAGAATTTGTTGTGCTTAATATTACAATTATGCCATCAATTTACACCACATATTTTGCAAAAAAAAAAAAAAAAAAAAATCTTTAATACAAACGTTAATGTTCTTATTAATGTCTTGCTGACTTGTATATACTTGCTTAATATAGGCCATCTGCCTGACTAACAAGGGATGGAGCTCGAGCTAGTAGTACTTTAAATATAGCGGAAAGAGATATAAGTTACAAACAGCTATACTTGATACACATAACAGAAAATGTAACTAATTCATCAAAAAGGTGATACAGAAGTTCCAACACTGATATATCCATCATGAACCAGGTACAAGACGTTTACTAAGATATGGTCTATCGTGCAACTACCTCTAAGAATTCTCAGTACCTACCTCATCTTGAGAAGTAGCAGCTTCATCTTGGGAGGGACTTGGATCCTGACTTCTCTTCCTCAAACTTTGGAACAACTTCAGACACCTCAACTCCTGTTGAAATGTTTTCATTTTCCTTGTCACTGGGCTCCCCTGTTCTGCTATATTCAGGCTCCTTCGTAGTTTCGGAATGATCTTCCGGTGGAGTTGGTAAAGCGAATGATGGAGGTGTAACAGGAACACCCATTCCTTTAGAAAGACAAACATACTTAAGGACTAGTTGCTTATAGTTATTTAGCAATTCCTCTACGTCACCAATTGTTAGATCACCGGACTTCGCGTACAAGTAGGGGAAATCCATGAAGACCTGTTTTGCGTTTTCATCCTTCATAAGCATGTTTGCTCCGTGATTTTCCAGATCTGAGATCGATGGAACTTTATCCAAAGCATATGGATCTTTTGGATGGGATCTCTCATTCCTCGATTTAGTTTCCAATGTTTGAGGTGGCCCCTGCGTCTGTGTTGTAGTGCCCAGATGCTTAGTTTCCTGATGTCTTCCAACGCTCTGATCACTTTGACTAGGCATATTATCCAAGTCCGAAGGACCAAAGAGAAGTGCTTGAGCAAATTCCATGCTTTTTTCAAATTCAGTGTCTTCCATGGAGAGAGATTTCGCATCGATGTTCATAATGAATGACTTAGCAGAAAGCATGTTCGTAAAGAAATAGGCTGCTTCTGATACCAAACGGGATTGACTCCTGTACCGTTGGATATACAACAAATTCGAGTGTAATTGAGGAGGGTTTGCCTGCACCCTGACCATCAGTATCAACTTACTTTCTTGGTAAATGGAAAGGTTTCATAGAAAATGTCAATAACACAAAAATGAAGAAAATGATGCCAGAAGAATCAAGAGATTGCATATAGAATTTAGAGGGTAAAGGTACAATAAGACTTGCTGATTGACTTGTTGACAATAAAGAAGTCCGACATGGACGCTGATCTTCTAGCAAGTATTGCTTCCTCTACTCGGGGAAATTGTGTTCCATGTCTATTTATTCTACCAAGAATCAGATCTCCCCTCAGTATTATCCTAGATACTGCACTTAATATTCTTGGTATCTTTTTATATTTTCATTTTCAAGCACCAATAAAAGTAGACCTTTCCAAATAAGATATATGTTTTCAATGAATAGCAACCAAATTTATTCGTACAGACCTACTACATGATACAGAGTTAGATAGTTCACCTTTATGGTAACATATATAAGAACAGGAAGAAATTCATCAGCTCCGGGAGGATTTTCATTTGAAGCAATGGAAGCATTGAGCAGCAAGTTATTGATAACCTTGCAACAGTTAAGGATGCAGACAAGTTTGTCTCTTGGTGCCTTGTACATGTTAATTTTCTGCAACTCCTTTTGTGCAAGCTGTGGTTACGGAACTCCAAGGTGTGAGTGGTATACAAAGAGTTTGACTAACAAAAACAAATCTATCATATGATTACACATTACACACTATCTACAATAAGGCACATATAAAAAACTACTATGATAAGTTGCTGTTAATATGAATCTAAAATAGACAAGAATAAAATATTATCACTGTGAAAGAAACTGGCAGAGTTTTTTACAATTAAAAATAATTGAACAGACTGATACACCCACTTTGCCTTTGACAGGACCTATACTGCTACGGCAAGAACGCTTTTGTAAATGGTAAAGTTTTTATAAATGAACTTTGACAGGACTTATACTGCTAGGGCAAGAACCCTAATGTATCTAAAATCAAGGAACTGATACTCACTACTCTTTGAATGTGCACATGATTATACCACCATATGCATGCAATACCCAGAACCAACAACCATGCATAGTATGTTGATTTAAGGTACCATCTCTCCCAAAATTTTAATGTGTTGGGACTTGGGAGATGTGCCTAGTATGTTAATCAATATACTACGCATGTTTTAATGTGTCTCCTCACTACAAAGTCCACTTTGGACTTTAAGTGCGGACCACCAGATGATCATAGGTGTCTATGACTACCAATTTTTACAGTAGAAATCCATGAATAATTTGAGAGTGCTTGGTTTTATGCATCATCTATGCGACGGGGTATAAATTCTCCACAAAGCAAAAGAGAACCACGCTTAGAAGTTACAACTTACAAGTAACTACACCAAACCAATTGTCCTGTACTGATAGAAAGTAACTTTAGGTAGGGGAAAAAAATGTCACGATGCTAAAAGAAAGTATCCAGTGCCCACCAATCAGAAGCAGGCATTGGTTAAAGTAAATGCCTTACACAGGTGTTTAACTATGAGGAACCCATTTTGACCTTTTGTTTTTTCGCAATAAAACTCATGTCTAAATATTTACATCTCTGTCTATTTCTGTATCAGCCACTGATTGATTTATAATCATCTAACTCTCTGTTTAAGCCACAACGCCACTTAATGACATGAAAGGGCACATCTTTATAATATGATCATGGACCATTGCAACACAAAAAAGAATGTAATATATTCCAAAAACTACATACCAACAGTTCAAAAGTATTTTAAACAAACTTCAGAAACTCACCAACCATGAGGTTTCATTTTGGTAAATCGGCTGGATATCTAAATTCTCGGGGCGGATGAATTGCTGTATTAGAGCTACCTTCTGGTGGAGTTGGTTGTCTTCATTTACCTCTTCCGGAAGTGAAGCATATACACGAGTAAATAACTTTGTCATTACATACTTCTCCAGTCCCTGAATATTTAAAACATAAGTAAGTTAATGCAAACATAATAATTCAAACATCTGAAATATAATATATATATATATATATATATATATATACATACTGTTCCATTATAAGATACAAGCACAAGTAATGATGGCAGTGACTCCGAGGAAAACTGCAACTAAGAGGAGCAGAAGGCAGGCTTGCAGATAATAATCTATGCGAAATAATAAAACTGACATTTGCAAAGCTTAGCCTAGCGAATAGACCTCTCTTCTTGTTAATAAGAGGTTAGGGGTTCAAGCTTTAGTGGGTACATGTGTGCGTGAGTGTTTAAAGTTCTGTAATAGACCTTATCCAAGATAAAACAAATAAAAAGAAAAGAAGAAGCTGACATGAAAGTAGAATTCAATATCAGAAGCCAAAAACAATATGTGTAAAAATTAGAGGCGCTGAGATGCCAGCGCAAAAATGCTGGGCCAATAGGATGAATTTCAGTACAAGTTGACATGGGCAGAATGAACAATCTTTGGCATTTGTTAATAAAGGAAATATCTTTACCTTCCACTCTACAGTAATACAGCTACATATATAACAAAGAAGACTCACTAGAATTATTTCAATATTTTTATTTCAACCCATGATTATTTTATAAGTTCACCCTGCCTTCTTATATTTATCTTGGGCTCCTTTCTAAGCTCAAAATTTTTTTTAAAAAAAAAATTGTCCCTGTGAGCAGCTAATATCTTGAATATGCAACATTATTATTGTTGTCCGAGCATAGTACACTGGTTCCAGAAGACATACCCACATACCAATATCCATATGTATACATGTGTGTAATTCCTAAAAAAAACACAAGTGAATGTTTTAATCCCCCCCCCCCCCCCCCACCTCTCTCAATTAGAACCTAGAAAAAGCATGAAATCACATATGTGAAGTTTGTTGTGGCAAAATTCTTTAAGTTCAGAACTACGCCATTGCTTTCATGATATTATAACTTAAAAGCATATAATTAAGTATTATGTCTGTGCATGAATAAGGTGTCCAATCTTCCATTAACATGACAAAAGTGCATGCATGATTGGTTCCTTTGGAAGTGCTCTAAGAGAGTGAGGACAATATAGGAATTACTCTTGATTTCAGCGGTTAAGGAGAGGGGAGAATGGAAATATAGAGTAAAAACTGCGAGAGTGATTTGGGCATTCTTTTTGGCGAGAATACCTTTTTTTGGATGCTTTTGGTGCTGGATTGGGATTTAGAAAGTTTTTTCTGTAACACTCATAGACCTTAAATTTAACGTCGTCATCTAATTAAGCCCTGAAAAGATCCACCTAAAATCAAATGATGTATATTTTAATACTTAAATGCCATGATGTAAAAGTGCCATAAGTGTTGAGAATTTATGATTCTTTTCGACGTGTTCTTGGCTTATATGTTCTGTTGCAACAGAAAGGAGAGACAATGTGCAACTTTGTGTATAAATGTATACTAAAAGCTCTAGTAGTGGATTTATATTTATCGATCATAAACCAAATATGTTCTCTCCTGACCTAAATGCTCTACTTTTTATCCCCTTCCTCTCGATTGTAAGCTTAGACTGTCCCTTCAGAGGGGTACATCAAAATGTTGTTGCTTATATTGTTTATGTATGGCTCTGGTGTTTTTTCTGATTTGTCTTTTTTCTATATATACCCCAACCCACTCTAGGTCGGATTTGGGCAGGAATACCAGGTTCAGCAATGAAGCTGGAACAGGACACTTCGAGAGGTTATACTGCATGTGCTGAAGAACTAATCTGTACATACTTTCAAATCTCTTTTCTATCATTAGATTTTAAGTGGATATAGGTTTTCATTCAAACAATCTTTTTCCTATTTGGTTCTAATTTCTAAATATCATTCCCGACTGAATTATCACAAATCCCCAAAAGATTCTATTGATTTACTTGGTAGTAATAATTTGTCCTATAAACCGAACGAATTATCCTAATCTGCTCATTATGGTACGAGGTGTCGTTACGGGACGGGGTGATACACATTTGGTCTAACATCGTCAAGAAGCAAATATACATCTTGAGGATGGATCATAAAGTGAAGGTTTCACCCAAATCGAATTATTAAATGTCCTTCAAAAATTCAACCGCATAAAAAATCTTTTATTGATTAATATATGATAGGTCCCCTATAAACTTTAATAAAAAATATATTACTACAAATTTAATTTAGGGAATTATTAATTTATTTTAAAGAACCGAAACATGGACCACAAAAAATCATAGTGTTAATTTCATTGAGTTTCAATTGTAGTTTAATAAATAGGTCTATTACCATTATTTTTATGGAGTTGTGATAGGTTATAACTAACAGTTAGTTTGTCTTGATCACACACAATATACAGGAGGCAATCAGAGAATGGGAAGGGAAGTATCGGAGAGTTGTCTAGACATTCTACTTATAGAGATTGTCTCTTTGTATTCAAATGGCCTCTATGCTCACAAACCTGAACTCGTCGCTCAGGCTGTTGAAGCTATCGGTTATCAGGTCGGCAACCAGCTCTGTGAAAGGTTTGTGTTCGCCATTTCACCTTATACATAGGATGCATTATCAGTAAAAGCGGAAAGAGGATGTGCATTAGGCGATGCGCAATTCTCAGATGCCTAACATGAAATGTCGAGATGCATAACAATGTTAGGCATCTGAGAATTGCACATCACCTGGTAGACATTTTGGTGATGCAAAACAGTCAACAATGCACAGATATATTTTACATTTCCTACATGCATGGATCTGTGTTGTATTTTTGGAAAAAAAAAATCTCAAAATGTGCTCGCAACCAAAATGATCCTTCTCCGGGATTTAGCTATCAATATATTATCAGTTATTACTTGTAATAATTATAAATCAGATAATTTCGGTTACCAGTGCAGCAGTGCTTGATATATAAGTCTCAACTTCTTGTTTAATTGTATGGTTACAGTAGGGTGGATCGACTAATTCGCATCTAGCAGGTGAACTGAAACTTGTAGGTTAATTTAGATTGCACCCTTTACCACTGAGACTTGAATTAGTAAGTTTGTGATTTTAAGGAATGATCGTAATAGTATACTCTATAATTTTTGAATTATGATTTCTTTGCATTTGGAGGACTTGATCTGAGCCATTTAGAGAAATTTGATTTATATAATTATATATGGAGCAATTTCTCTGTAACTTGTGCTACTGAAATGTCAACTGTTCTAGTTTTTATGGATACGGTAGGGGTAAATTGACCAATTCGTGTCTTGCAGTTAAATTGAACTATTGTAGGTGAATTGGTTTATATGTCACCAGTCCATCATCTTGGCTCCGAATGTTAAGAATGATAAAAGCATAATAACAAGAAGTCTGAGTATTCGGTAATAGTTATCTTAGCTGTTGGAAGACCTGATCAGACATATTTAGAGTAATTCAGTCATCGAATCCAATAAATGGAGCAACATTTTAATTTCCAACAACTAAAAATGTTGTATTCTAACGGTAACGGTGGGGCGTAGTAGGAGTAGATCCTCTTGTTGATATATGATGAAGGGCTTCCTTATTTGAATTTGAAGAGACGTTTTCTCAAGTTTAAAGTTAATAGTGGTATTTAACTTTGAACGTGAATTCTGTTTCCAGTAGTTCATCTTCTCAGGTCTAAATATTACAACTTGTGCAACATATCACTAAAGTATAAATCTTGATCCAATCTGTTTGTTTTTCTCAATCAACCTGTTTATTGCCAGAACTGAGATATTTTGGGCAATTTTATTTAATAAATATATCTTACAAATTAAATTATATAGCAATTTCCGGGCAATAATTAAAGCAAAAAAAGCAATAACTTAGTTTGTTAATCAGAAAACACATAAGTAAATAAAAGGATGCAATTAAAGGGGAAAGGAGAGGTGAACTAACTTCAGCAGCACTTTCCAACTCTTCCTCAGAAGAACCCGCCCAAAGGGAATGAGCCCTAAAAGCAGCTTCCATTTTGGTCAGAAAATCCTGTACAGCGGCACTATCCCTCTCTGGATCAGGAGCATTGTTCAAGAAGGATACTATAAAACTTTATAATTGTCATGTTAGAGGCAATACAACAAGTAAATTGAAGAATAATCTAGAGTTTGTATGAATTAGAGGAATAAGATTAGTATACCTTTTGATGGATTTGACAAAATCGGAAGCAGAGGGATGGCGCATACGTTCAAGGAAGTCGTGCCAGGTGAGTGGAGCAGTCGACGCGTCGCCGCCGTTCTCCATCACTACAGACAGATATATAGATACAGAATAAAAGTCAATCTCTATCACTTTCGTATCTCCCCCCACCCTTTTTATGTTTCCCTGTTTTCTCCTCTCTTTTTTTATACCAAAAGGCAAAAACGGGTAATGATCAAAAATATTATTTTTTAAAATTTTTTAGATAAAATTGCACTTTAGGTACCTAAAAAATAATTAAATTACATGGTCATGATTAAATTATAATTGTAGCCAGATGCGTGGCTAGTTTTTTTTTTTTTTTTAATATCGTGGTGGCTCCGGCCCACTTTCATTAGTCATTGACTAACGTCGTTACTGAATATATTGTAATCGAGGGGCAAGAAAGTAATTTCACGATAAATAATTCATCTCCTAGCCCTATTTCTCTTCTCCTCTCCTACTCAACTCCTGTATCCCCCTTTCTGCAGTCACCGTTCTATTCCCACCGCCACATCTCGACCCCAACTCACTCCCTCCACCACCGTTCTATTGCATCTGCTGCTTCTCCCTCCCTCCACCACCGTTCCTCACCAACATCCACCACTGTCCCCTCCACATTCCCTTCTGTCTCCGCCCAATTCTTACACTACTGTAAAGGTTAAGCCATCAGATGAAAAGAAATTGACAGGAGATATTGTCCACCCAGATTACAACTAATGAAACAAGGCATGCAGAGCAAATAGAGATGGTCGCGGCAGAGAAAATAGAAGAATTAACTCTAAAATCTGGAAACGATAATTATGTACCTCGAGGACAAGGTCTCAAGTGTAGGATGAAAGGGGGAAGAGGTGGCAAGAGAATGAAATGTCATGATGGTTCAAGAAGATCAGTCGAAGCTTCCAAACCTAAAGAAGTCATTCCATTAATATGTGAGATGTGCAATGCTAAGTGCGACACACCAATGGTTTTTGATAGTCATTTGAAAGGTAAAAAGCACCTTGCCAATGCTAAACGCTTCCAGGAACAACAGGAAGCAGCGCTTCAAGTTCTTTATCCTGCACTTCAAGCACATACTACCCTTCAGGCACTTGGCCAGCTAAATGCTAATAATGCCTCTAATCCTTCCACTCCCCAACTTCATCAACAGAATATTAATGGGTCTCAGGAATTTATTGAGCCAGGGTCTTCTACATTTTCTCAGGGTCATTCTTCTACATCAGGCCCTTTTGCCAATATTGCGTCAGCTCCGATCTCAGAGACCAATGAACAACAAACTTCCATGCTCGAAGGCTGTATTGGTGGCATCAACAAATCACAGGATGAAGCATCACATTTTGGAAGGTTTAATGATGTACCTGTTGATAGCTCAGATGTTGCATCTCAGAACACACTTGCGGAAGTAGTTGTTAATCCGGATGGTAAAATCACACCAACTGACCAGGATTCTTCCCTTAACTGAGAGCAATTGGGACATCCCCGCATCATGGAGCAGTGGGTCAGTAGACTGATTAAAGGGTTTTTTTATCTGATTTCTGCCTTGTAAACAAATACCGATTATACTATTATACTTATCCTGAATATATCCCAGAAACGTACACCTCATATACACCACACACGCACCCAATCCACACACACTTGACTGCAAGTATAGACAGGGGAATGGGGAAAACGAACAGAGGAGAAGCAACAGTGATACGCACCCACACAGAGGTTGTACACACACAAAATTCGAAGCAGCCATACAAACTCGTCACTACCCAAACGCGAACAAGCACAACAACACAAGGGGGTGAGATTTCTAGGAGGAAATCGCTGTGGGAGAGAGGAGAGAATTCAAGAGATTGAGAGGTTAGAGTAGAGGGAGAGATTAGAGAGAGTTGGAGAGAACAAAATGCATGTGGATAGCAATACCCCTTACTTTGTTAGCATTTAACTTCCAAACTGACGGAAGTAGGCCGGAGCTACCGCATTATGAAAAAAAATAATAATTTAGACATGCATTTGGCTACAATTATAATTTAGCCATCATCGTGCAATTATATTAATCTTGAGGTACCCAAAGAATTTAGTCAAAATTTTATTACACAAATACCAATTTTAAATTTTTTTGGCCAAAAATACCAACCTATTACGCATTTGAGGAATGGGTATCATGTAAGAATTTTTTAAAAAAATGAAAAAAAAATAAAAAAATTTATTTAATTGTGTCACGCATTCTAGGGGTGTTACGCATTCCAATGCGTGACACAATTATTATTATTATTTTTTTAAATTTATATGCATAACCCATTTGACAACTATAAAATACTATTACCCATTTTTTAAATGAGTAATACACTGGTATTTTTGCCAAAACATTCTGAAGTGATATTTTTGTCAAAAAGTTTTAAAAAAAATGGTAAAAATGTCATTATTTCACCAAAAACTAGCGTA
Organism: Kitagawia praeruptora; assembly: GCA_037693485.1. Classification (NCBI taxonomy): domain Eukaryota; kingdom Viridiplantae; phylum Streptophyta; class Magnoliopsida; order Apiales; family Apiaceae; genus Kitagawia; species Kitagawia praeruptora. The sequence goes on along the minus strand of CM075352.1, from coordinate 133,977,391 downwards.
AAAGGTCGCACGGGCACCGCACTGGAACTAATTTCTCAATATATTCAAATAGAGTAAATTTTATAATTAATAATTGAGAAATGATAAGTTTCTATTTTTTAAAATATTTTTATAGTTATTTTGTAATTTTGTCTACCAATTTTTTATATAATATTTTGACTTAGTATTATATTAAATTATTTTTAACTCAACTTGTCATATTACATAAAAATTCATATTTATCATACTTATAATCGACTGATCATTGTAAATAATTATTATAGTTTTGTAATATTTATGATTTCAAATTTTATATTTTTTTAATTAATTTGAATGTTAATTATACTATTTTTTTTTTACATATAACATAGATCATATTTTTAGAGTTCTCATCTTTTTAACATAATTATAATTTTTTTTTGTGTATATTTAAATATTTATATTTGTGGACTAATCATATATTTAAATCGTTGAAGTTTTAAATAGTTGGTCGACCAAAATCCCCTAATATAACTCACATAATTAGATTTTTATATATCTAAAACTAATGTGATGCAATTATTAATTATGTATGATTTGATAACTAAAATTTACCTATTTCTTAAAATTAAATCTTATTTTTTATTTTAAGAATTTAATATCTACATGTAGACGCATGTAAAAAGACTTTTTTTTTGTACTCGATTACATTATGTATAATCTAAAATTTCATTTTTATATCAATTATTTAAAATAGCAAAAGATAATTGTAGTGTATACTCAATCGATTAGAATATTTTTTGTAATTTTTATAAATCAATATTTTATCTACTCAAAAATAAAAATAAAAGACGAGACAAGAAAACAAGATATAATTTATCTTATAGAATTTTTAAATAAAACTCAAAATTATTTAGTTATGGAATAAATATGACTCAATGGTTCGAATCCCAACACTAACATAACTACACTACGTATATAATTATTAAATAATGACACATTTGTAATTTTTGAAATTATAGGAGTAAAATTGTAACTTCACAGTCATTAAAATGACAATTTTTACCCTGATATTGGAGTTTAATATATATTGTAGTAATAGAAGATTCTCCTTTTTATATTTCGTGCCAATTTATTTTTTAATTTTTACTTTTTAAGATTTCTAATATCTTTTATCTATTAGAGTATCTCCAAACAATTTTTTTCTTTTAGGGTAACAAATTTGAGAAAATGACAATTTTATCTTGAGATATTTACAGAAATACATAAGATTTTAACAATTCTTTTCAATTTTACTACCATCCAACTATCATTTCACTTCTATAAAATCTTTTTTTCAAAAATACTACCTCATTATAATTTTATGTTTTCAATATTCCAAAAATACTACATTCCTCAATTGCAACTTTTGCAACCTCATTTGCAACTTCGATACTACAAATTTCTGATTGCAAGTTCCGGGGTTCAGATGTCATTTTCTGATAGATTTGCAACTTTTGCAACTGAGGTTGTAACTGAGGTTTGCAACCTCAGTTGCAACTTTTGCAACCTCAGTTGCAAATCAGAAATCCACCAATTATGAGTGCCCCTGGCGGGGCCTTGCAACCCAAATCCACCAATTATGAGTGTCCCTGACGGGGCCTTGCAACCTCATTTGCAACTGAGATGCTACGAATTTCTGATTACAAGTTCCAGTTTTCAGATGTCATTTTTGACCAGTTTTTTGGAATATATATATATATATATATATATATATATATATAATATTGAAAGAAATATTATTAATAAAATATTATTTTTCTATATTATAACAAATGCAATAAAAGATAAAATTATTTAGATTTTCTATATCTGTAATGTGATAATATGTATTAATAAACTTACCAAAATTAAAAGATTTATTCAAATTTTCATTAATAATCTTACCATAAATATTAAGAGAATCAACATATCTTAATTCCTGCTAGTGAAGAATTCCAATTTTTTACCATTATACCCACCATTTTTAATGATTTATATTACATTTAAGGTTACATTGGTAATTGACTACAATTACTTGGGTTTATGGACTATCCAACTTGACCCATTACATACAAAATTAGTTATAATTGACTAAAAATATGGGTTATCGGACTATCCAACCAAATTACGTATGATAGCTTTGTTATTTTTGAAAATCTTACCAACGCTAAATTTGGAACAAACCCTATTAACAGAACAGATCCTTCACGCTCAAACACCTTCCATTATGCCATATTCTTTGCTTTTCAACATTTGAATTAGTACGATACCTGCACCAGTTTAACCTTTATCAAATCATGATTCTCTTGGCGACAATGATATGTTAGATTTCTCTATACGTACATACAAACAATTACAATAAGAAAGATTTTGTTAATCGTCTTCTACACATCAATGGATGAATCGGCTAGCAGTGATACATCGTCTAGACAACAGAAGGGTTAGTACTACTAATATATACACATACACATTTTCTTATTTTATCAAACCATTGATTAATTTATTTTCTGAGTTTTTTTTCATGTTATTAGGAAGCAAACGTCCAATCAAGGTTCCACTACAGCTATCTCCTCCTGCTGTTAAACACGGTACTCTGAATTAAAAAATAATCACTACTTCATGTTTATGGTACATTCAGACATAGGATTTTGTCTAACTTTTATTGAATTTTTAAAACCAGTAAACAAGAGACGTATGAATCCTATTGAGAGATTTGCAGCTCATAATTCAAGTCGGAACATTTTTCAACATGAATCTATTTCATCTAAAGAGACAACTAATTGTAAGTTTTGCCTAATTGATAGATATTTCCGAAAATTATTATAGATGATATTTGTTATATGTTAATGTATTAACATTCATGATGATATGTTCTTCCCATAGCTCCCAAATTACCAACTCATGGCCTTGAAAATGCCAACACGAACATACTACAGTACCAACCGTTTAAAGGTATGTTGCGAACTTTGTTAGTTTTGATTTATGTGATAACCGAAATAATCTGTAATCTAACCAACTGATGCAGGTCACAATATTGATCAAAGTACTCAAAAACTAGCCTCAAATATGCAACCAGCTTTTGGTCAAAAAAATGGTTTGCTATCAAATAACCACCAATGGCTTATAACTTGCTTATGCTTCAATTAGATCTATGTGTATAATTAATACTTATCAAAAATCTAATTTTTAACCATTGTAGTCAATCGATCTCCGTTGTCCGTTTTGTCTCAGAACATTACAATGAAACAAGGAAGTTCAGTTTACATATTGCAAATGTTAACTTCTTTATGTCATTATCTGTTTATGTAGTTTACATATTATATCATAAGATTCAATATTCATTATCAACAGATGACTCAACACCTTTAGCGTGCTCCAGTGATAAAATGAAGTTTCAGACAACTTTGCCAGTTTTACAAAATATGCATTTACGTGACTATGCGTTGCTCGCAAACAGATCACCCCATACATCCAACGTTGAAGGATTTCCTAAAAATACTTCTGTCACGCCAACAAAGATGAATGAGATAAGTATGCGTTTATTTATTCTTATCAACATAGTTTGAGCAGAACGTTATAAATTATTCCTAAACACTCTTCGATAAAGTATTTACATTTTATTTGCAGATTCATCTAAAATGCTTGATAAAGAGAATAACTATTAGAATGCTGATAGAACATTGATGACCCCATATATCACTATTTCTTCAGGTAGATTGTTGGGAAAAAAATAAACATATATTTATAATTGTTTACATTTTTTTTTTCATTTACATTCTCATACACATTCACTACTAGAAAAACTGGAATAGACATCGAGCCTTTAACATCGGTTAGAATTGCCACCGATGTTAAAAGTGTTTATGACATCGGTTTTTGTAGAACCGATCTCTTTATGCTATTTAGACATCGACCCCTTGGTTCAACCGATGTTAAAGGTTCCAAAAAAAAAATCATTTTCCCTCCCTTAGCCAAATTTCCCCAAAACATCTCCCCCTCTTAAGCAAAATTTTCCCGCTTTCTGAAAAATCTCCCCCTTAACCAAAATTCCCCCCATTCAACTCAAATCCCAAAAAGTAAAAACAAAAACAAATTAATAACAAAACACATAAAATCATAAACAATATTCATTCAACTAAAACCACACACCCGACCCCCCCTTTTCTCTCAGAAGAACCCTAGCGGCCGCTTCAAGAACCCTAATCAATCAGCTAATCAATCTCGAAGCTAGCTAATCAATCTCGAAAAACAACAAAGCTCGAACTCTTCAACTCGAAAGCTCGAAATCTATCTTAGCTGTGTTAGTCTCTCTCTCTCTCTCTCTGTAAGGTTTGTGTTCAATCACAAAGGAGTTAGTTAACCTACAAATTTGTAATTGACTGAGTTGGAATTGTATTGTTACTTATCTCTGAGTGTGATTTCTAAACTGTGTCTTATGGTGAATCATTTTTCCTTAATTTAGTGAATAGCAAGTGTTTCTAGATATTATTGTACTAAATTGTGTTTATACTACAACTTATTTATGTGTGTGTTTGAATAGTTATGTTTCGGAATTTTAGTTCATTCGTTGCACTGAATAACATATAATGAAATTGGAAACCAGAAGATTGTAGTTCTGTCTCCTGTTTTGTTGCAATTTTTTTAGTGGAGTTGGAATTTGATGTGTATAATTAATTACTTATTTTACTTTTTATTTGAAATGTTTGGATTTTGTATTAGTGTTATTGGTTTACAATTTGAGGCATTTTATTACTCTGTAAATAAGGCATTTTATTAGAGTACTACCTTTGTTTCCAAGCAAGTCTGATTATAGAATTAAATTGATTACATGTCCTTTGTTTCTTCTTGATGATCCATTTAGTGTAGTAGATGCACATACAGCTGCTACTCTTTTTAATGTAAGGTCAATTTTTGTTTAAAATTGAATTCATATCAATGTCATAAGCAGTAACTAACACTAATAATGCAATTGTAGGACCGTGTCATGGCTGCTCTAGAGATGAAGACTGTCATTCTTGAGACTCATCAAGTAGATTTTTTTTCAGTGGTTGACAACATTTTGGTAAGAGGAATACTCCAGTAACTAACATGTTTGGATTGCAAGTATAGTGTATACAAATAATTTGATATTGTTAATATATTCTTAAAATTTTGCTTGTTTTTTTTCGTCTAAGGTTATGGAATCCGAACAAATTATTCAATCAGGAAACTACAAGGAACTACTACTGGCATGCACATCATTTGATAAACTTTTAAATTCTCATAAAATTGCAGTAACAAAATTGTTTTTGTGTTATGCGATACTAAGTCATATCGAATTCAAGTGTCTCCAGGCTGCTGCGAGTATTTGGCTAGCATTTGGTGTTCAAGTACCTAATATCAGCATTGTCATGTTAATAGGTGTATATATATACTGCAACTTCTACATTAAGTGCCTTCTTTGTCTACCTCAGAACTCTTTCCGCAACCTTATTCGGATTGAAAGCCTCTAGAGCATTTTTAAGCGGTTTCACTGATTCTATTTTCAGTGCTTTGTGCTGCCCGGTATTGAACTATTAACAAGCATCTGTATTATGGCTTCAGTTACATGGCAAGTTCTTATAGTAGGCATCATTGCGACCATATCTTCAAAATATCTCTAGGTTGTAATTTCTTGTGACTGTTAAAAACAATTTTCCATCAGTAAGAAAATAGTAACGAACTTTGATATTTTCTTGTTAATTGAAGGGATATTATCAACCCTCAGCGAGAGAGCTAATGAGAATCAGTGGAACGACCAAAGCTCCAGTCATGAATTATGCGGCTGAGACAACACTCGGGGTGACTACCATAAGAGCATTTAGAATGGAGGAAAGATTTTTCCAGAATTACTTGAAGCTTGTGGACACAGATGCAAGTACTTTTATCTATTCTAATGCCACAATGGAGTGGCTTATACTGAGAACTAAAGCACTTCAAATGGTTAGTTTAAACAACTTCACGTTAAATATTTCTCACAAAGATATAACATATTACAGCTTTAATCTAAATCCTATATTATTTTACTACAGCTGCCTTGATGTCAAAAATTTATGAAGAAAACAAGGAAGCGAAAAATTATATCTCAGTGTCTGTTTGCGTCTTCGATTGTGGGTTGTCCTCCTCCTCCATATGTGATGAGCTGCTGAGTCATACGTACTGTCCTTTTATTGTTATTCATACATGAATATCTAACCTATAAAAAGCAAAACAATTCATAAATATTGCTTAGGCGGCCTTGCATCGAAAAGGATTTACTAATTGAGATTTTCGAACAACCCTCGTGGGATGTCGATACTCGATAGACTAGTTATATCCCCCCCCCCCACATGGTTGATGACTAAAGATTTAAGTAGGTGCTTTATATATGCTGATAACTTACAAGAAATGTTGTTATAAATAACGGTTTTGTTGTTGCTTAGCATGTTATAGTTAATCAAAGCTAGCATCTATTACTAAAATAATTGTAGGATAAGTTCTACATACGCTTGAACATTAGCTCCACGTCTAAAAGTTAAAACATACAGTCATACAGAAGATAATCCCCGTTTCTATATTACTTAATGAGGGATTAGATGTTCAGGATGATTCCATTATTGGGGGATCCATGGATGCTGTTGACAATAGGCAGGTAAATGATTCACTCTACATTGAATTCTATGTGTATGAATATGCTGCTGAAATACAAAATTAAAATTAATGGTCTTCCTTTAAAAATCTTGTAATAATGTTGTACATCATGCAGTGCATTTTGCACTTGAAACCTTATGATATTAATTCAACTCACAGATTTAGTATGCAATGCAGGACTTCCATTAAATGGTATCACAGAAGTGTGTGTTTGTGTGTGTGTATGCGTGCAGGCATGTGTAGAGTGGGTGTTTAAACATATATGTTTATATTCTCTCTGGTATGATGGATGCTGCCATTGATAGGACATCTTCCTTCAAGATGGTTCATACTTCATACTCCATAGATAGTTTTCTCTGCTGCTTAGGCAGAAGCTTTGGTGGTTAGGCCCCTTCTGTATGTCTTAGTGGTTGATTTATGTATATAAATTATCTTAATAAAGAAAATAATGTGTTTGTATTTAAGTCTGTTAGTTCACAGTTGCAACTTTTTGACTTTATTAGTGATCTTGTGCAATGTACTGGTTTCTAGTCTTATTTATAAGTTGTACAAAATCTGAAGATAGTGTTCCAGCACTTGCCATCACACTTGGCTTGGATACGGGGTCATGTTGCGTTTGTGGTTTGAATCAATTTTTTGACTTCAAATGGACATGTTCTAATGATTTTGCTTATATGTCAGGTTATCCTATCCCAGAGGCTACAGGAGCGAGATTTCGCTAGCACTCCTTATGTTCCCGTTTATGTCGTGTTACCTGTGAGTTCTCTTTATATTTATACTTATATAACGGTAAACCTGTGAATGGGCAAAGATCATAACAAATATTATTGTACATAATAAAATTGTTTTCTTTACTTCACCTTTGTTAGATGAGTAGAGGGTTGCAGTGAGGATTAAAGTTTTAAACATTGACTTCTTTTTACTAGTACCAATTCTGATTATTCAAATTGTTTATCCCTTAATTTATTGCAACTATTGTGAATTCTGATTGAATCCTTTCCAGGGTCTGTTGATGTTGGATTTTCCTTCCCGGAAAAGGAATTTCAAAGTGAATCTCAGAAGGGAGTATATGGTGAGAATTTGGATGCTCAGGTTACTGCTTCGACAGATTTGAAAGTACTAGTCTTGAATGGCAAGGGTAGGTTGAATTGTTTCTCATACAATCTATTTATTTGTATTGATCATGAACTTGTTGTTAATCATGTCCTAAACTTTCTTCGCATAAATTGGAATATGTCTTACAAAATCTTATAAAAACTTTTCCTTATTAGCCTACATTCTTTTCTTACAGGTCCTACCATCAATAATCAATAGTTTTGTGAAGGCAAACAATGGAGAGCCCTCGGAGAGCCTTAAGTTTCAACGACTTGCTTGTGCGGACCTCTCTGAACGACTAAAAAAGAAGAAAATGAAGGTCGTTATACCTCAGATATGTATGAAGTTTTCGAACAATTGGTTTGCTTGTCGAAGTACATGTAGTTGGTTTGTAAGCTAGTTAATTATGATAGCTAGACATTATTTTGGTTATGTTAGTTGATGTACAGATTGGATGTTTTGTGTTTGGTGAATGGCAAGTTCTTATAACTATTTTCGTATTTTAGTGTTTTGGTTTGATTTGAGTTTTTTTGGTGCACATAAAAAGAATACTGTATAATATTTGAACAAGAGACATCGGTTTTTAATAAATAAACCAATGTCCAAATAAAGCTAATACATCAAATATTTTAAAAAAACTGATGTATTATGTTAAACATTACAATGAAAATGGACAGAAACCGATGTCTGTAAGAACATATAACATCGATTTCACTAAGAAATCGATGTCCAGTAGAACATATAACATCGGTTTCACATATCAACTGATGTCTGAGATGACATATAACATCGGTTTTTATCAAGAAATCGATGTATATGTCTATATTTACCTTGTCTGTGTTATGTTTATGTTGATCTAATGAACATAATATATCATAATTTAAAAAGAACTACTGCACTTAATGTATCTTAGACATCAAAAATATTTAAGAAACCAATGTCTAAGTCGATAATAGACAACGGCTAAAAACCGATGTCTAAAGGTTTTGACCTTTCTCTACACACGCATAGACATCGGTCAGATTTTTTTTAACAACGGCCAGAAACCGATGTCTATTGACATATTTCTAGTAGTGATTTCAGGTGTTACGCAACTACATCCTTTCAATGTTTTAAATCAATCAAAACTATCGCCTTATTTTGCATCTAAGAGTCTTTCAGGTGTGTAAATTAAAGGCTTTAGTTTTTCACTATAATGAGTTGCCTTCATTAATTTCGATGGAAATTACACAGATCAGAAGAAAAAACTTTTATCTGATAAGACATTCTCTTCACCTTCAGAACTGAGATTACGGAATGTTGACTTGGAAGGTGTAACATAACTGAGATTTGGTTTTAATTAATTTACAACTTTTACGATTTTAACTATTAATCGATCATTTTTAATTTTTTTTTCTGCAGGGAATCAGGACAACAATGGAATCCTTGATTGGACACCACAATCTAATAAAAGTCATCTCACCTTCTAGTTGCCTCCATCTACCATATCACCTTCAAACAATCCAAGTAACAATTTTTTGCTGTTTATTTTTATTTAGAATTTTTATACTACTACTGATCATATTAAACATAAAAAGTTGATTAATCTTGATCAGGGAACCAGGATAACAGAAAAAAATATGCTGCAGCAACAAAATCAACACAGCTACCTAAAAGTCATCTCACTTTTCAGATGCCTGCATCAACAATATCACCTTCGAACAATCAAAGTAACAATTAAAAGCTTCTATCATCGTTGTTGTATTATGTTGATTTAGATATTTCATTTTAAAACTCTATATTGTTCTTAAATTAAAATATTTATAGGATTCAGTGGAGCTTCAACTTCAAGTTCTAAAAGACCGTTCAATCGTAATCTTAATCAAAATCAAAATTTGCTTTAATTATTCGACAATGTAGACGAATCCGAAGAAGATGCATCTGAGTGTATGTTCAAATTTCACTAATAAATTAAAGCATTTATTTGTATGTTCTGTGTTTAACATGAAAATATTTGTTGTCAACAGTAATTCCGGAAGAGTATGTCAGTGATGATAATGAAGATGAATTTCAAATGCATACCAATGGTAAATATTTAACTACAGTAAGAAAATATTTATCAATGTTTTTATTTTGTAGTCAACTCAGTTGCATTTTAAAATTTTCACAATTCTCTTTTTAAGCAAACATGTGGGAAGGCTATATGGATCTTGGAAAACCTGACAAAATTTGTCCTTACTGTAAAGCAATCATGTGGAATAATGAAAGGAACAACAAATCTAATAAGAATGCTCGTCCAACCTTCTCTATTTGTTGTCGTAATGGACAGGTCCAACTTCCTCCTGAAAAGCCACCTCCTCCTTTTCTTGCAAATCTTTTGTCAGGAGGTCAGAAATCCAAGCATTACAAAAAATAAATAAGGATCTATAATTCTTTGTTTGCATTTACATCACTTGGTGGTAAGATCGACAATAGTATAAACAGGGGAAGAGCTCCATATACATTCAAGTTGTGTGGTCAAAATTACCATTTGATTGGGAGTATTTGTCCAACTAACGGAGAGACTCCAAAGTTCTGTCAATTGTATGTTTACGATACAGAGAATGAGATAGAAAATAGACAAAAAGCTGTTCCTGGAGGTGATTCCACTGATCCAAGCATTGTTCAAGGTTTATTGTTGATGCTTAATGAAAATAATCGATTGGTACATAGTTTTCGTATGGCAAGGGACCGTTTCAAGAATAATGAACCAGAAGAAGTAGAGTTAGAATTGGTTTCATGCAAATCAGCGAGTGGACGGCCTAATACTGTTGGGCCATCTAATGAGGTTGGTGCTTTAATTGTTGGTGACCTTGAAGATTCTTGCGGAACATGAGATATTGTAGTGCAAATGAAAAATAAAAAACTACAGAGGATTTTTGAAACGAATGCTCTTTTCATGCCTTTACAATATCCTTTACTTTTTCCTCATGGTGATGAAGGATTTCACACGAAAATTCCGTTGATGGGTAAACATGGTGGTCCACCTCCTAAAATAGTAGAGGATGCCGATGATGATGAGGAATCAAAACAAAGGTGCTATGTTTCCATGCGAGAATACTATGCTTATAAACTAATGATTAGAGCTGCAGAAGGTATTTATCTACTTTTGCAATAAACATATCCAAATATTTACCTGATTTATTGTTATTAACAAATTTAGATTTTTTTCTCTTTTTTTACAGGTTTAACTCCTCATTTGTGTGGTCGTCTTTGGCAACAATATGTTGTAGATGCATTCACTGCAGTTGAACAATACCGACTTGATTGGATTAAGAGGAATCAGAAAACTATTCGGTCAAATTTATACAATTCTATCCGTGATTCAATACGTAAAGGCGATACAAATCCAACATGTCAAGGGAAAAATGTTATCCTACCTGCTACATTTACAGGTTCACGTAGATATATGTCTCAGTATTTTAAGGACTCCCTTCCTATTTGTAGAAGTATTGGTCATCCATCCTTCTTCCTTACAATGACTTGCAACACCAAATGGCTTGAAATTCAGAGCATGTTGAGCCACATGCCTGGTGTCGATGTAGCTGATGCACCAGACGTTGTTGCAAGGGTTTTTAAACTGAAGCTTGATCAATTGGTTGATCTTATAAAAAACAAAAATTGTTTTGGTCGATGCATTGGAGGTAAATTCCTTATTCCATATAAAGTAATATTAAAATATTTGATTAATTTGAAGAAATGACACTGTTAATTGTTGTTGTATTTTAATAGTTATGTATATCATTGAGTTTCAAAAGCGAGGACTACCTCATGCTCATATGTTGATTTGGTTGCATCCTGATGATCGTCCAAATACTATAGAAGAAATTGATCACTTGGTCTCAGCGGAAACACCACACAAAGAGACTGATCCAGTTGGATATAATGCTGTTAAAAATTTCATGATCCATGGATCGTGTGGAAAGGATTTTTCATATTCTCCATGTATGTCAAATGGTAAATGTGGGCGTCATTTCCCAAAAAGGTACATAGATATAATGTTAGTTACTCCCTCTGTCCCTCTCATTTCTTTACAGTTACTATTTTGAGGTGTCCCTCTCATTTCTTTACATTCCAAAAATAGTAAGTTTCTTCCACTATTACACCCACTATCTCATATATTTAACAATAAAAAACACTATTACACCCACTACTTTCCTCCACTATCTCAAATCTATAATTAAATATTAATAGGTCCCACCACTTTACCCACTTTTCATCTAACTTTACTCATTTTTTACACATTTTCTTGGTCTCCGTGTCCATCCCCCATGTAAACAACCATGGGGGACAGAGGGAGTATTTTTTAAAAAAGTGTGCACTTTATTTAGACATCTTTACAGTTGTTGTAGATTATTCAAATATTTTTTAAAATGACATGTTATGATTAATCAAGTAACAAATGATTACTATCTACAAATGCCCATAGGTACAATGGTCACACATTCTTTGATGATTGTGGTTTTCCTATTTATCGGCGAAGAAAAATGAACCGGACTGTTGAAAAAAATCATCAATTACTAGACAATCAGTTTGTTGTACCGTATAATCGAGATTTGTTGATTCGATTTCAGTGTCATATGAATTTGGAAGTCTGCAATAATTCACGATCTCTGAAATATTTGTTTAAGTATTGCCTTAAAGGTCATGATACAGCTACCATGATGATACGGAGGAAAAAAGGAAGCTCTGTTAGTCCAGATAAGTCTAAACCAATTGATAAGGTTAGACATTTTCTTGATGGTCGTTATGTATGTGCTTCGGAAGCTGCATGACGATTATTAGGATTTGATATTCACTATCGGTATCCTTTTGTGGAGCGTTTGCCAGTTCATATTGAAGGTGGTAAAAATGTGACTTTCAATGTTAATAGTGATTTGGAAAAAGTTGCAAGCCAGGGATCAAACAGGAAAAGTAAGTTGGAAGCATGGTTTGTTGCCAACAAAACCATTCCAGCTGCTAGAGAGTACACTTACCAAGAATTTCCAAGAGGATTTACATGGCAACCTGGGTCGTGTAAGTGGAAACAAAGGGAAAGAAAAATTGTTATTGGTAGATTGATAGAGATCCATGCATCACATGGAGACACATTTCATTTGAGAATGCTTCGATTACGTAATAAAGGTGCGACATCATTCCATGACTTAAGAACTGTTGATCATCGAGTTTATAGTACGTACAAAGAGGCATGTGAGGTACTTGGCCTTCTTAAAGATGACAATCAATGGCATTCTGCCCTTAGAGACACTACGCCATAGATGGCTTACTGCAACGTTTTCAAAATGTTGCAGCAAGCCAAAAAAATGTTGCTATAAAGCAAAAAAAAAAGAAACGGCAACGCTTTTTCAACATTGCATTTTGCACAGCTGCCGTAGGGGTCTACGATAACGCTTTTGTTCACTACGGAAACACTACTACTTTTGTTACAAGAAACTTATATGGCAACGTTAAACATAATGTACTGCAACACTAAACTAGTGTTGCAGTAGCTATTAACATTTAGCAAAACTGGGACCCACCTGTGGGTCCCACATGTGAGCCCCTTCCATGGATTTTCAAGTGGGCCCCACATAAACAAATTTTGAGCAATTGATGACAACAATATATAATACCTACAACACTTTTATAATAAAAATTTAAGAGGAACAATTTGTATATATATATGCATTTCCCAAAAAATTGAAAACTTGTTTTATTACACCAATACCAAAATTCATCAACACAAGTTAATGGGCTTCATAACCCTTAACCCAAAAATAAATAAATTACAATCCAATACTACAAGAAAACAAATAAAATCCTTCTCCATTTCATTTGCATCATGCGTTGCGTGTCATCTGTAGCTGCATCACAAATTCAAGTTAATTCAATACCAACTTACTTACTACATGTCTCAAACAAAGAGAATCGTTAAAAGGTCTTCATTTTAAAGTTGCAAAGTCACTAACCATTTTCTTCTCCTAGAATAAGACTAAATAAACCCCTTAGTCTAAACAGATTGAGGAAGTACCTGATAAAGAAACAGAACACAATATTCAACTAAAAAAATTAACAGAAAAGCTTTCTGCTAATGAAGTTGAATAAATACCATGAGCGACTGCTGACATAGCTGACATCTACAGTACTTAAATCAATTCCATTTTGTAACATTGACCTAAACCTTTGAGTCAGTGGAAAAGGTATCTTTGCTGGAGGAAAAAATACAGAGATCTAGATTATCAGAAAAAATGTTCATTAACATATAAGAGCAGAATATAAGTACACAAGGATGTCGTTTTACTTATCAACAATAGTAGTCATTTCTACAAAGTAAGAAATTAGTAATCAGTAGTAGTCATTCATACGGTGTACTAAACTTTTAAGTTGAATATAACATAGCAAGTAGTCCTTGACCAGTCAGCGTTAGTAGTCCTTGACCATATACAACCAAGTTCGTATTTGAACTAACAACAGAATTTCCCTGTAAATGGAAAAGAACTATAGCATGTAATTTACCTACTAGAAAAATAAAAAACTTATACTAACATATGTTAACATATAATATGTCATTATATGAAATGATTGTACCCTTAGGACAACAAGGTTTCTAACTTCTAGGATAGAGGAAGTATCAACGTTCACTACTAGAAAAATTGGATTTTACATCGATTCTGGGCCGATGTAAAAAAGTTTCAAAACCGATGTCTAGGTTATTAAAAGTCCATGTGTTTTACATCGGTTCTGGGCCGATGTTAAAAAGTATTTATTACATCAGTTTTAAACCGATGTAAATAGTGGTCAACAACATCAGTTCTTAAAACAGAACCGATGTCTCAACCCCTGTACTACATCGGTCTTAATTAGAACCGATGTTGTAAACTGTATACTACATCAGTTTTGAATAGAAAACCGATGTTGTAAATTATATACCACATCATTTTTTAACCGTTGTAAAATAGATCCATGAAATTGCCAAATTAGACATCAGTTTTTAGGTGATGTGGTATAGGCCAAGTTTTGCTTTAAAAAGTGATGTCTGTTCTGGGTTTTAACATCTTTTTTTAAATAACAATGTGATGTGTTATATTTACATAATTATGTGCCCAAAAATTTACCAAAATTAGCATTGCATGTTCAAATAGACTTATATATCACCAAAGTTAGCAATACAAAACATTCACCCAAAAGCATAATTCATTAACAATCTACTACACCAATAACCCAAACCATCCACATTCACCAAAGTTACAACAAACTCCATATTCACAACTACATAAACTACCCCAACTACTAATATATTCTCAAGTTCACAATAACAAGGTGAATTATTGACCAAGGTGCTGAATTCAGATTGTTGTTTACACTATGTATACCGTTATTGTTAGAAGCCAATTGCATTGCAATAGCCTGGACAAAGTCCTTGTTGTTAGAGCTCTGTGCAACTGTCTGCTCCTGCTATTGAAGTTGTTGCTCATGTTGCTGGGTCTGAGCAAGAGATCCTGGTGAAGTATTTTTTCTCCGAGGAAAATTGGCCAAGCTCTCTGGGGAAAAATGAATAAGTGTAAGCAAGTTGAGCATTCAATCCATATCAAATGCAAATCACAAACAAAGTAAGACTACTGCAGCTTGTTCAATGTGTGGCTGTGTTACGACCAAACTCAACACGCAAGTGCACGTGATCTCAAGTAATACAGATAGCAAATAAGGTTCGTTCCTACAGGGACTCGTTGTATTGTTTAGCTAATTCACTCACCGTTGTATGATTATTATTCGATGCTAAGACAAATAACAAATTGGATTTGGTTTATCACTAAAATTATTCTAAGATTTAAAGCCAATTATCAACTACTTGAACTAAGAATTATATCGAATTACTTATGCAAATAAAACATGGGATTTTAACTTCATTAAACAATCCATCTATAGTCTCCAATTCTCTAGCCTTTTCATGTGATTTATTAATACCTGATTGAACACACAAAACTGATATAAACCAACTTTCGTTGCGCAAATACCATCCTAAGTCATATCCACAATCAAGATAGAAATCACTTAGTCTCCCAATTATGCTTAGTCCCTATATGTCTATAAAGATTGAAAACATAATGGTTGAAGTACAAGCATTCAATTGATCACATAGTCGTCATAAAACGGTTAGAGTTATGACACTAATTACGAATGATATTATCACGCATAAACCTATGCTAGCATGGCAAGTTCTAAACTCTTATATTCACTTTCGCTTCAACAAGAATTAACCCACAATTACAGGAGTTAGCTACTCTCCTATAACGAATTTAAACAACCATGATAGGATATCACATCAATCACACTATAGGCATCGAGAAAATTCAACAAATAAACTTCATGAATAAATCCGCTAAAACCCCATGACAACGAATTAGTTCATAATCAAACTAATCGTCACCATGGGTTCCACTGTAAACATGATAGTAATAAGTTCTAGAATACTAATAACGATAATAGAGTAATAAGGTTTAGAAACAAAGCCCAAAACGAGCATCCAAAGTATCGCCTAAAAAAAAGAACACATAGATAAGATGAAACTAGGTCTTCTTCGTAGCCGTCTCGTTGCTCTCCACAAGTGGTTAGGTCTTTTCTCCAATATCTCTGATGTCTCTAATTGTTGTTATGTCTATTAGAAGTATATATAAGCCTCCGGTGGACTGGGCCTCAGAAATTAGCCAAAACCCAATCAGAAACACAACAGGAATGCTTCTCCAAAACTTAATCAAAAATAATCTGGAATGTTGCCCTTGAAACCACTTTAAAAAGATAGGAAATTTCGTTAGCTTCGCGTGGACTGTAAGAACGTCGAAAACGGACTCCTGGATCAAAAGTTATGGCCAAAACAAAAATCAGCTTTTTTTTCCCGAAATACCGGCGCCGCAGCGCCGGCTGATAGTACAAAAACGGCGCCGCCGCGCCAAGGTTACTGTTCATTTGCTGATTTTGCTCTATTTTCTTCGTTTTAACTCCGATTTTCATTCCGTTTCTTCCGGCACTCTCACAAATTGATGTACTATCATTCTTTAAGCTCAAAACCCACCAATTAAACATGGAAAACATCATCCCACATCCGACTCTTATTCCTGCACAAATTCACTACAAACACATCAAAAATACAACAAACTTGAGAACAAGGCAATCAATTTAAGCCGAATTAGAATGTTCCAAGTGGATATAAATCCACTTATCACACCCCCAAACTTAAACCGATGCTTGTCCTCAAGCATAAACACTTACAACTAACTAACTAACTAGTACCACTTCCGTAGGTGATCACGGTTGCATTTGGCATATGCAACAAGCCCTTTAAACCCCTAGGTAGCCCTAGTGGACGAGTAAGGTCTCGTGAGGGCCTATAGCGAATGTACCCACAAAATCCATCTAATAATGCAACTAACAATGCAACTAACTATATGAATGCAACTATATGAAAATGCAACAATCCCCTTTAAACTGACCAAAACCAACTAGCAACCAGCTGCCTCAAAGAATGCAACTAAATCCGAATAGAGCTCGACTAAGCCCCCGTATACTAACAATACATGAACAGAAACGTGTGTGTGTGCAATGCTCATCAGAAATGCTCTCAACACTAGGTCAAAAATCATACCTATTCTTCACCAAGACAATCACAGGTTTATAAACAGAATAGACTGTAGACACTTCATAATCTAGGAACACCACCATCCTTATTCAAGTTAACCAAGAATTCATGCTTTATTACTACGACACTAAATACTATAAATATTATATACACTACGCATGCTTATTTAACCGTGCAATGAGTGAGACCCCAAAAGGCTTATACAATAATACCCATGTAGCGAGTGTTAGGTCAGCAGGATCCCAGACTATAAAAGCCTTAGGTCACTAGGACTAAGTCCCCTCAGACTTAATAACTCGAGTATTAAAGAGCTCACTCTGGTTAATTTTGCATTTAAATTATTTACATGACTCTTTTTTTTTTCTTTTTTTCTTTTCTTCTTTTTTTTTTTCTTTTTTTTTTCATTTTTTTTTTAAATGTATGCAATCTGGAATGAGAATTCTCAATTCCAACCCTAGACTACTCATAAAGATATGAGCCGGCTACTAGCCATTTGACACCTAGCCATTATTGACAATTAAACAACTAGCATGAAATTCCTGGTTTCCCCCAAACTTAGACTTTAGAGTCCCTACGTTATCAAGGGAATAACGAAAATTCTAAATATAATCAAGTGATTAAATCTCAAAACAACCAAACAAGCATGACCTCAACCTAGCCCAAAAGCAAACAATGAGACTGTGTAAAGATTTTGTTTCTGAAGCATGTAAGTCAATTTCATAAGAACTATAAATCAACCCTCTATTTATCATTACCACACTCAATTAGACATCTACCTACCAATCAGAATTAGCTCGTTCTAAGGGATCATAAAAAATGCTATGCAACGCAAATGCAAATGCAACTATATGAACATAAATATCACAATAAACAGAATGTCCTATATGGCATACAATTATGCAACAATATTATGAACGCAACTAAACTAACACATGCAATATATAATATATAATTCCTACATGAACAATTGGTACAACAAACACTACTAATACTCAACCACCCCCAAACTTAGAATCTTCAATGCCCCCATTGAAGGTAAAGAATAGTATAGAGAACATACCTAGTTAACGGCAAGATCACCTTCCTCGGGTGGTAAATAATGAGATCCAAACACTGGCCAATCAATCAAACCTTTATAATGAGGAACGCCGCCTGACCATTCCTCCAATCTCTCAAAAGTAGCTTTAACAAAATCTACATTAGGTGGCCGAATCCGCTCGTCATAATCCCACCTCCAGCGATACATCAAGGGGTTAAGCTCAAAAGAAGGAGCTTCTTCAAAAGAAGATTTAAGCCGCACCCGAGAATCCCAAAGATCGACCAAACCAAGCGACTCATGCGAACTATCACCCTCTGCAATCTCACTTATATAACCCAAATTTCTGTGATGAGAAACGCCGCCGGGCCATTCCTCCACTCTCGTAAGAATAGGACTATCAAAGTCAACAGAAGTATGAACAATGGACTTCGAACAAATAGCGTTCAACTCATTTAACATCTCACACTCTAACAAAACATCTTCCTCGAGAAAAGAATCAATTTCATTATCCTCAAGAATACGAAGTTCTTTATTGCTCCCATATTCTAACAAAACATCTTCCTCAAGAAAAGAATCAATTTCATTATCCTCAAGATCCATCAGCAAAACATCTTCTAAAGAGTCTTTCTTCAACAGCTGATCAAACTCCTTACTTTGTCCTTTATCAACCAATTCCACCCTAAAACACTCTTCATCCAATGGGAGCTTCATTTCTTTGAACACATTAAAAGAAACAGTCTGATCTTGCACTCTCATTGTGAGCTCTCCTTTTTGCACATCGATCAAGGTTCTACCCGTAGCCAAGAACGGTCTCCCCAAGATTATGGGAATCTTCTTATCCTCCTCAAAGTCCAAGATAACAAAATCAGCAGGGAAGATGAGCTTGTCGACTTTCACCAAAACATCCTCAACTATCCCTCGCGGATAAGTAACAGAACGGTCAGCAAGTTGTAGAGTCATGGTAGTGGGCTTTGGCTCTGGAAGACCAAGTTGCATGAAAACTGATAAGGGCATGAGATTAATACTTGCACCCAAATCACACAAACATTTGCTGAATGAGATGTCTCCAATAGTGCATGGAATGGTGAAGCTTCCCGGATCCTTCAACTTAGGAGGCAACTTTTGTTGCAAGATGGCACTACATTCCTCCGTCAAGGCAACGGTCTCTAGCTCCTCAAGTTTCAATTTCTTCGAGAGAATACCCTTCATGAACTTCGCATAGCTCGGCATTTGCTCAAGAGCCTCCGCAAATGGTATGTTAATCTGCAGCTTCTTGAATACATCCAAGAACTTAGCAAATTGCTTGTCTAACTTTTGCCTTTGAATTCGTTTTGGGAATGGAGGAGGTGGAAACACCTTATCTTCTACTTCTTTTTGGGAATTAACACTCTTGTGAATGATAGGAGTTGAAGGAGTAGCATTAGGAAGCAAATCAGAACCAGAATCGACCTCAACTGAAAAGTCACATTTTTCCTCCAGAGAGCACGGCGACGCGTCGCCGTTTTTATACTGTGAGGCGGCGCCGCGGCGCCGTAGTGCCTGCTCAGGATTTTCAATTTTTTCCTCGGTTGCTTTTTCTTCGCTCTGACCTTGTAGACTTCTTCCTGATCGTAATGTTATTGCCTGAACTTGTTCCTTTTGATCTTTCTTGCCTGGATTCACCTCTGTGTCACTCGGAAGCGTTCCTGGTTGACGGTTCAACAAAGCACTGGCTAGCTGGCCAATTTGATTCTCTAAAGTTTTCAATGACACTGCCTGACTCTTATACATCATTCGAAGCTCTTCCAATTCTGACTTCTCAGATTGATTCAATGAAGTTCCTTGAGATGGTTGAAACCCCGGTGGATTGAATGGTTGCCTTGGAGCATAAGGTGGTTGTTGAAAGTTCTGATTATACGGCCTTGCATTGAACTGCTGATTTTGTGGTTGCTGAGCACCTCCCTGATTGTTGCTCCAACTGAAGTTAGGATGATTCCGATTGTTGGGATGATAAAAATGTGGCACTGGTTGCTGAGATCTTTGAAAATTACCAACAAATTGTGCGGATTCAGCTGAGATAGCACACATATTTGTGTCATGTGCCCCTGCACACAATTCACACACCATAGCAACCTGGTTAGTACCAAGATTAGAAAGGGAATCTACCTTCATTGTCAACGCTTTGAGTTGAGCAGCAATAGCAGTTGCTGCATCCAAATCAAGAACTCCAGCCACTTTTGCAGGTGGCAAGCGCTGAGTAGGATTCTGAAACTCATTGGCCGCCATCATCTCAATAAGATTGTAGGCATCTTCATAGCTTTTTGCCCATAGAGCACCTCCAGAAGCTGCATCTAACATAGGCCTGGACTGAACTCCCAACCCGTTATAGAAATTGCTGATTATCATCCAATCCGGCATTCCATGATGAGGACAACGTGCCAATATCTCCTTGTACCTCTCCCAAGCTTCTCCCAAAGATTCCTGGGAATGCTGAGCAAACTGAGAAATGGCATTCCTGTAAGCTGCTGTCTTCGCCATGGAGAAATACTTGGTCAAGAACTTTTGAGCACAGTCTGCCCATGTTGTAATAGAGCCTGATGGCATAGAATGTAACCAACTCTTGGCTTTATCCTTAAGAGAGAAGGGAAATAACCTCAATCTGATTGCGTCATCTGTAACTCCGTTGAATTTGAAGGTGTCACAGATCTCAAGGAAGTCCCTAATATGAGCATTGGGATCTTCAGCAGGACTACCCCCAAACTGGACTGTGTTCTGAATCATCTGAATGATGTTTGGCCTTAGCTCGAAATTGTTAGACCCTATAGCTGGGCGAACAATACTAGTATGAATGTCCTCCACTTTCGGCTGAGAGAATTCACTCAAAGCCTTCGCTGCTTGTTCTTGATTTGCCATAACTTTCTTTGCTTCAAGATTGTCTTCTAACCCGAAATCAAGTCTTCTCCTAGCTAGTTCGTCTCTACGTGCTAGTTCGTCTCTACGTGCACGAGCTCGTGTACGCATAAACTCTCAACAAGTACCTAAAATTCACCAACAAGAAATTTTATGAAAACGTCCTAGTCACCGAAATTCAATGACCACTGATGGCAAATATATTATCAACTGCTTGAACTGAAATTTATGTCGAATTACTTATGCAAATAAAACATGGGAATTTAGTTTCCTTAAACAATCCATCTATAGTCTCCAATTCTCTAGCCTTTTCATGTGATTTATTAATACCTGATTGAACACACAAAACTGATATAAACCAACTTTCGTTGCGCAAATACCATCCTAAGTCATATCCACAATCAAGATAGAAATCACTTAGTCTCCCAATTATGCTTAGTCCCTATATGTCTATAAAGATTGAAAACATAATGGTTGAAGTACAAGCATTCAATTGATCACATAGTCGTCATAAAACGGTTAGAGTTATGACACTAATTACGAATGATATTATCACGCATAAACCTATGCTAGCATGGCAAGTTCTAAACTCTTATATTCACTTTCGCTTCAACAAGAATTAACCCACAATTACAGGAGTTAGCTACTCTCCTATAACGAATTTAAACAACCATGATAGGATATCACATCAATCACACTATAGGCATCGAGAAAATTCAACAAATAAACTTCATGAATAAATCCGCTAAAACCCCATGACAACGAATTAGTTCATAATCAAACTAATCGTCACCATGGGTTCCACTGTAAACATGATAGTAATAAGTTCTAGAATACTAATAACGATAATAGAGTAATAAGGTTTAGAAACAAAGCCCAAAACGAGCATCCAAAGTATCGCCTAAAAAAAAGAACACATAGATAAGATGAAACTAGGTCTTCTTCGTAGCCGTCTCGTTGCTCTCCACAAGTGGTTAGGTCTTTTCTCCAATATCTCTGATGTCTCTAATTGTTGTTATGTCTATTAGAAGTATATATAAGCCTCCGGTGGACTGGGCCTCAGAAATTAGCCAAAACCCAATCAGAAACACAACAGGAATGCTTCTCCAAAACTTAATCAAAAATAATCTGGAATGTTGCCCTTGAAACCACTTTAAAAAGATAGGAAATTTCGTTAGCTTCGCGTGGACTGTAAGAACGTCGAAAACGGACTCCTGGATCAAAAGTTATGGCCAAAACAAAAATCAGCTTTTTTTTCCCGAAATACCGGCGCCGCAGCGCCGGCTGATAGTACAAAAACGGCGCCGCCGCGCCAAGGTTACTGTTCATTTGCTGATTTTGCTCTATTTTCTTCGTTTTAACTCCGATTTTCATTCCGTTTCTTCCGGCACTCTCACAAATTGATGTACTATCATTCTTTAAGCTCAAAACCCACCAATTAAACATGGAAAACATCATCCCACATCCGACTCTTATTCCTGCACAAATTCACTACAAACACATCAAAAATACAACAAACTTGAGAACAAGGCAATCAATTTAAGCCGAATTAGAATGTTCCAAGTGGATATAAATCCACTTATCAGGCTGCTGCAATTTTCGGAAGCTACCATGCATATAAATTTTCGGAAGCTAGTACACATCAAAAATTAAGAGGATTACTTAGCAAAAAAGAAACAATTAAGAGGATTATAATCAAAGTAACCACATAAAAAAACCTACCAAAGAATCTAATCTTACTAAAAGTAATCCCGTAACTTGACTGATGAAAACAGAAAAGAATTAGCATTATTACCAAAGCATTTCCTGTGTAATGACATATCTCACGTACTTTGGTCCTTAATTGGGATTTTGAGATATCAGGAAACTTTTGATGCAAAGAATTTACCACTTTGTTGATACCCTGAGAGTTGGATTGAATGACAGGGACCTGAGATAGTACAAAATTAGCCACTAAGTATAGTATGCTGTTGCAGTCTGAGCAAGATTAAAAAAAACCCCAATTGTCTCCAGTACACAAAACATACATGTCCATGCAAAAATGCATATACAAGGGTCAGAAGTAAGCCGTTGCAAAAATAAATTTTATTGACCCTAAAAACCATGTTCCAGTTTGATTTAAACATTATTAATGAAGTACATACATGAGTTCCAGATAGACTTGAAGGGGCAGCAGCAGATTAGCAGTAGATTCTAATGTAGCAATTACTTTCTCCGTAGCTGCTTTATCGGAAGATTTTTCTTTTTCCAGGGCCAACTCCATCGGTCCATAATAGAATATATAGCTGCAAATGATATTAGAATAGAATCAGCATCTGCTTGACTTGTGAAGACCAAAGCGATACAAAAAAAATGCGACAAAATTGAGCCTCAAATGCATTCTGTAATAGACAGACAATTTCTTCAATCGCCACACCTTCAATTGTTGGGGATTTACTAACAAACTAGTTATAATATATATTGCAGCTCCACCAAAGGGATCGTTTAGTTTTTCTCATTTGTAAGCAACATGTAGTTTCAACAATGAATTGTATATTTATAACATAGAACGCACTGAACCATTTGTCACTCCCTCTAATGTTCTTACCAGAGTAGTCCTTATATTCAACATGCAATCTTTGGGAATGTGTTAACAGTTCAGTTATCCACTACACCATTTAAATCATAATATTTTCCTGCAATATCAAACTAAAATAATGAAGAACAAATAAAGAAGTTCCAACATGCATCCAGGTCCAAATTGACGTTCCAAACTGAAATTTACTGAAAATTAAGATAATTTTGAACCCATGATAAGATCAAGTGAAAATTAATTAAAATATATTTAGTAAGAGTAATAGAGTGTAAACAGACAAGATATTGCAAAAAGAAATGAAATTATCTTCTCATGCATATACCTTATTATAATAATGTAATCAGAGCAGCATGATAACAATATTGCAAATTCAATATGGTACTTGTATGTTAAGTGCTGCAACAAAAAAAACATGAACTGTTACTACTATATATTCCAATTTCAAACATGTAGTCGACTTTTCAGCTGGAACAATATCACAAATTCATATACTTTCAAGTGCTATACACCTATGGGCCAATCACTATAGACATATACAATCTTGAAACCAAATGGAATAATTTGTGGGGAATTATAGGCTTTTACATAAATTTTGAGGGGTCAGAATACATACGAAGCATTTGATTTTTGAAGTTTTGCTAATCTTTCTACATGTTCTCTCTCTTTGGTGAATCAAGTCAATGTGGCATGAAGTAGCATCAAAGAATCTTGCTCATAACTCTTACAATTCTGGACTATTTTGCTCTAAATTTACACTACTTTTGTAATTAAGTTATATACGAATGACTATATTGCAGTCACATACATTGTTCATTTCTATGGGATCAAAATCGAGATCAATTAGTTCTCTCAAAATGAACTATAAGTTAATTAAAAATAGATCAAGTATGAATATGAGTACAAACATAAGGCTATCGAATCAAATCTAAAAAAAAGATTATATTATGAGTCAAAAGATTATATTGAGTTATTAACAGAAAAAAGAAAATTTACTCTGATTGCAGTAAATTTAAATAAAAGATACTATTATAAACAATAGTAGAAGGCTAGAACAAGCTCAATTTGACGGATACAAGCATATAAGCATGAATTAAGCAGATGTACAAAAGTGTAATCTGTAGTTACAAGTCTTAGAGTACTTTTATCAAACACCTACCTAACATGTTAACATAAAAACAGCAAACAACAAAATAAAATAAACAACAAACATCAACTTATTTACTATCAAATAAACAGCCCCAAAGAAACAATTATCAAATAAAACCATCAAATAAACTACAAAAAAATGAAAAGCAAACAACAAAATACTATCAAATAAAATTCAAATAACAAAAATCAAATAAAATGCAAACAACAAACAAACTAATTACAGTAGAGAGAGCTATTACCTCTAATACAAACTAATTGCAAGTTGAGCGAGCTACTAAATCGAAATAATTAGAGTCCTTCGAAATACATCCTTCCTTCGAGACTAGCCTTCGAGATACATCATTGCTTCGAGAGTGATTGGAGTTCTTCGAGAGTGATTAGGGTTCTTCAAGAGTGAAAAGGGGGGAGTCTGGATAGTGTTCTTCGAGACTAATTAGGGTTCTTGAGTCTAAGAGGACGGAGGTCTGAGTGATTAGGGTTCTTCGATTGCATAGCTTTGATTGATTAGGTCGACTGATTGATTGAAAAGGAGCAATCAGTAAATTAGGGTTCATAGAAGTCGACGAGAGGGGGGTTGAGTGAGAGTGTTTTTTATTTTCACGTTTTTAAGTTTTTTGAGTGAAATTAGTGATAGTGAGTTAGAGTTTGAGTGAGATTTGAGTGTGACGAGCGGGAGTGTGGTTTCAGTGTGAGGAGGGAAATGAAATGTGTGAAGGGGGAGAAATGTTTATAAGGGAAAACGGGCTGAAATTTTACATTATTAGAGGGAAAAAAGGATCCGCATGTTTTTTTATTTTTTTTTAAAAATAGTTAAGACATCGGTTTAAAGTGTAACTGATGTCTAAAACATACTTTAACATCAGTTATAGTAAAATCGATGTAAAACATACCTTTAACATCGGTAAAAAACGCAACCGATGTTAAAGGGGTGATGTCTATTAACTGTTTTCTTGTAGTGGTTATCCCCACCCTTATGTAATTAATGATCTTAAGTACATCACATAAAAAATCTCACCATCAAATATTCAATTAAATTACAATCATAACCAAAACATACAGTAAAAAACAAACAATTATAAAACACATTCTCTCTTGATGAAATAGAGAAGTGATAAAAGCTTTCTACCAGAATAGCATATTGCAAAGGTAAGTATATTCATTAAAACTCTTATGTGTCCTGCAAAAACATAAGCATGAAAAAATATTGTTGCCAAGCCAAATAAGTTTACGTAAAACTGCTAAGAAGCCCAGAAGAATGCTGAAAATATCACAAATATCCTGATAAATAGCATATCACAAATAGCCTGATAAATATCATCATTAAGGATTTAATATATACCTTAAATACTGTAAAGTAGCTACACAATTAACTGAATAATCGAACCCCACAGCGTGCATAAGTTCAGAGTTCAAATTCAAAATAAAGAGCGGATATAAAACAGAAAAGCAAAATTAATTTTAAAGCAAAAATTAATTAAAGAGCACAAAATTGAAGTTCATAGGAGGATTTTTTAGAAACAATTTGAAATACCTTGAATCCCAAATCCAAACCTAAAAATCGAAACCCCTAAAATCAAAATTCTGAATCGAAGACTGCAGATAACCAAATCTTAGATTTCAAACAATCCGATATGAGAGGAGAACAATGAATCGAACCCTAAATTCAAATCCTAGATGAGTTTCAAATCCAACCCTTAACCAAATCAAATAGAGAAGTATGAGGGAGAGAACATACAAAGTAATAATACAAATTAATAATACAGAGCTAGCGAGCGAGAGAGAGAGAGAGCAGGGGAGGGGGAGAGAGAGACAGAGACAGAGATTTATACCATATCATTCTAAATTGCACCGCTATTCCAAATTCCAAACTACCTACAAATCACAAAAACAACAAAACGAAGCTCTATATCGATGTATAGGTGAATATGTGTATGTATTGTGTGTATAGGTGAGAGAGAGAGAAAGGGAGGGAGAGACCTTTGAGAAAGAGGGTTAACAGCGGGTGGTGTTGTTGAGGAAATGGTGAAGTAAACAGAGAAACCCAGTGAGAGAGACGAGAGAGTGAATGATAATGAAGCCCCAGTTTGTTTATATCCCAATTAGTTTTGCCCCAATTTCATTTTGCCGCTCTCACATATTTCATTTGCCGCTCTCAAAATTAGAACAATTCAGACCGCGCCACAACTCAACACATGTGTACTAATTATTTTATTTTTCTTTTTTGTTAATTTTTTATTTGAAAATTTCCTCAATTTAATTAAATTTATAAGAAGATATGTTATTTTTATAAAAATGTTATATTTCAGTTCAATAATGCATAAAATGTTTTTAATATCAAACTTAACATTATTTATCAAATTTTATCTACTATAAAATTATTATTTTTTTAAATTCAATTTGTTACATTTTTTTAATAATTTGGTCTATTTTCAAATTATAAAAAAATGTTATAATTTATAAAAATGCCAATATTGACTCTAATAATAAACTTCGAAAATTTTAATTATATGTTTCAGTTTTTCAAATTAATTAATTTTAATTCACAATAATTATTTATTTCAAATTTTTTGTTAAAAAAGTTGTGTTTGAAGCATATTACCGGCAACACTTCACCAGGGTTGCAACTTTTTACGTTTCTTATAGCTACGGCAACACAATTTTATGAATACAGCAACATCAAAAAAGCAATGTTGCAGTAGGCATCAAGTTTAGAGCTACTACAACATTTTTCAAGGCAACACAAAAAAAAACATTGCTGCATGCCATCTATGGCGTAGTGAGAAAATTCTGAATCTGGCATGCCCATCCAACTCCGTTCTATGTTTGTTCATATTATAACAAATTGTCCTGTAGCACATCCGCATAAATTATGGACTCAGAATTGGAGACCTTTGTCGGAAGATATTTTGTACCTGAAAAGAAAAATTTTTGGAAACCAGGAACTCAACCTTTCTGATGTTGACTTAGAAAATTATACACTTGCAGGTAATATCTATATCCACAAATTGAAAATTCAAAAGCACATTAAAAAAATTTAATATTTTGTTAATATATTTAATTCATTTTATTAAAAAATTATTTTGCAGAGGTTGAAAAGCTTTTGAATGGTGTTGGTAAATCATTGAAAGATTTTCCAAACATGCCATATCCAGAAGATTCATATCTGCATATTGCAACTAACCGTTTAATTGAAGAAGAGATTGGATATGATAGAAGGAGCATGGATGAAGAGCATGACAAGTGCTTTAAAACGTTGAATACTGAACAGTTGGAGGTATATAATTGAATCTTGGAATCTGTCAATAAAGATAGTGGAGGTCTTTTTTTCGTTACGGAAGTGGTGGTTGTGGTAAAACTTTTTTGTGGAAAACATTGTGTTTTCGCTTGCGCAGTGAAGGTAAAATTGTACTTCCAGTTGCATCATCTGGTATTGCTGCAACTTTAATACTAGGTGGTAGAACCGCACATTCTCGCTTTCACATACCTCTCAAATTGGACCGTTATTCAGTTGCTGGTATTAAATATGGTTCTGATATTGCTGATTTGATTAAGAATACCAGTTTGGTCATTTGGGATGAGGCTCCCATGCAGCATCGCCATGCTTTTGAATCTGTCGATCGTTGTTTTAGAGATATAATGTAATCAGTCAATCCATCCAATAAAAATTTGCCATTTGGTGGCATTACGATTGTTTTTGGAGGTGATTTTCGCCAAATATTACCTGTGATTCCTAAAGCTACAAGAACTGAGGTAGTGCAGTCTTCATTAAACCAGTCACGCATGTGGTGACACTGCAAAGTTTTTCTGCTTAAGAATAATATGCGCTTAGGCCGTGGAAAGATTGAACTTGAAAACAAGAAGATTGCTGAATTTAGTAAATGGGTGCTTGACGTGGGAGATGGAAAAATACAGAACATACATCCGCATGAGGTTTGCTCTGATCCAGAAATTATAATTCCCAAGAATTTCTTAGTCGAAAACTTCAGCAACTCTGTTAAGGATATTGTTAAAGTCACTTATCCAGATTTTGTCAACAACTTTTCAAAAGCGTCATATCTGAAGGAAAGAGCCATTCTTACACCAACAAATGCATTAGTGGATGATGTCAACTCCCATGTTTTAAATCTAATTCCAGGTATTACACATACGTATCTCAGTCAAGATTCAATTGATGATTCAGGTGTTGAAAATAATGATGAACTTGAATCTTCTTTTCCAATCGAATATCTCAATTCGATTAATATGCCATCCATTCCAAAGCATGATCTAAAATTGAAGGTAGGTGCTGTTGTCATGTTAATGAGGAACCTTAATCAGATTATGGGTTTGTGTAATGGTACTAGAATGGTACTAACAAGATGTCTGAAGAACAGCGTTCATTGCAAAATCTTAACGGGATCCCATGCCGGTACAAAGCATCTTATACCAAGAATTGAAATGGAACCAACAGATACACATTTCCCATTTGTTTTCAAGAGAATACAGTTTCCACTTCGAATTTGTTTCGCAATGACTATTAACAAGAGTCAAGGCCAGTCTTTGGATACAGTTGGATTGTTTCTACCACGTCCAGCATTCTCCCATGGGCAACTATATGTAGCTGTTTCACGAGTCACATCTCCTGATGGATTTCACATTTTAATTGAAGACGATAGTGGGAAATCAAGTCATTTCACAGCCAATGTTGTATTTGATGAAGTATTTCATAATCTTCCTGTTCTTGACAGATGACATTTTTCCATTATTTAGTTTCTTATTTTGATTTTAACATTTTTAACATTATAACGTAGATGCCCATTTGGTCTCTTAAAGAATTAAGAGAATTTATTCATGTCTCCATTTACTACTATTATGCTTACAAATTTCTTTTGTTTGGTTGATTGTCTTTTTTTTTTCATTAAGTTGCATTCTACAATTTGATATACTACAAAGAGCTTAAGCATTTGCAAAAAAATATCTAATTTTCAAGGTTTTATTAGGGTGGTGTGCATACTTTTTGTGATCTAACATTTTCTCATTTGTTTGTTTATTAAAATTATTTTTTTATCTTACAATTAAATTTAACATGCTTTTAGAACATATGGGTTGTTATTACTATTATTAAAATATATAATATATTTATATATTTATGTACTTTAAATTGTGTTAGTAAACTCAACACCACTGTTATTGAACAATTTGGAACAGATCCATTTTTAACAATATTATTAATTGTTAATATAAAAATTATGATAAAATTTGGATTCGGTATCACTCTTCTTAACGAAAATAGGATTAACTAATCGTTAGAGCTATAGCACATGTTTTAACATCCAAATTTAATTTAAACATACATGTTTTAATAATTTATTTTTAAAGTTTATGCTAAATATTATGTGTTTAGTTAATATAAAAATAGTATTAACTAATAATTGATTTTTTTCTTGATTTTTAAAATTTAATCTAAAAATATGGTGTTGAAATTAGTTTAGTTGTAAGAATAAATTATGTAATGATCTATTTGTCTACGTTAATTTCTGTTATTAAACTTAATCGCACCATTATTTAACAAACTTTCAGTCAAGCCATTTTTTTAACTAATATTATTATAAAAGTTGTATTTTCTGTCACTGTTCTTATTGAAAGTAGGATTAACTATTTTTTAACAAAATAACTTAAATTAAAAACACATGTTTTTTATCCATTATTATATAAACTTTACGTTAAAATTACAATGTTGAAATTAGTTTTATAGTAAGAATAATTTATGTATTTATTGTTATTTTTGCTTTAAAAATATATGTTATATTAAATTGTATGAAATTAATTATTAAGTAGTCTCATAACTGTCAAGAATATAAATTTCAAAAGTAAATTATTTAAAATTAAATAAATATTTAATTTTGAAATTTATTTACCATATATTTGTTAAGTGTATCAATTATTATTAAGACTGTTATATATTCTATGATCATATTTTATGATAACAATCACCTATTACATTTTTGTTAAAATTTATAACAGAAACAGATATATTTCAATTAAAAAAAAGATCTTTTCCTTGATCAATGGAATTAGATAGCACGAAATAATATTTTACACAGATGAATCATTTCAAATATATTATTTGTGCATATATCTCTTCCTTGATTGATGGAATGAAACAAATCATAATATGCCCATAAAATAGAGATTATCCTATCAGTATTGCAGTACATACGTCCATTGCAGAACTCTATAGCACAGGTAGTTTTACAATTATCTATTATTTTGAGAACAACATTTGTACTTGACTTTGTCATGTTCTTAATCTTATGTTATGTACGTTTATGTTGATTTCTAATAACTTCCATAATTTTAGATTAAACCATGTTTGATTCATTATCCTCACTCGACACATCTCGAACAACATGGAGAATTAAGGTCCATTTGACAAGGATGTGGCCATCTTTATCATCTTCAAAAGAAAGTCGTGATCCACTGAAAGGTTACAATTTGATTTTGCTTGATGATGATGTAAGTACATATTACAACAGTAGCATTGATAATTTATAATCTAAGTTTCCTTATAAGTTTATTAGCTTTTAGTCCATTTACATATCTTAGTTACTTAATCTTTTTATTTTGTTATATACAGAACTTCCATGTTCATGGTTTTATATATGCTGATAATTGGAGATCCATTGCTGATAAGATGGTTGAAGGAGGACTTTACGTCATATCTAATTTTTATACAAGAGAGGCTAAGGGTACATTGAAGCCTAAGAGTTCCAATTATCTTATTAACTTCTCCAACTCGACAACGGTTGAAAAGTTGCTTGAAGATGACTTTATGACACCATATCATAAGTTTGAATTTGTCGATCTTAGTGAATTGTACAAACTTGCATCAAGTTATGTGAATGTTGATAGCCCGGAATTTTCAACAGGTCACTATAATTAATACTTATACATTATTCTTTTTTCGATTGTCCATCTATACGTAATTTGTACTAATTTTAGTTACATTTCCATTATCTAATTTTATAGATATAATCGGTGTACTTGAAGATTTCGAAAATGTGAGACCTATTCAGACAATGTTTGGAGAGAAGAATATTGTCAAATTCAGGATTACTGATGGAAGGTACTGATTATATTTAATAGTGAATTACGCACAAAGATATATATATATATATATATATGTATATACATATATATATATATAATACATGATTTTTTTATTAACTAACATCGAAATAATAACTCACAATCAAGGTACTCTCATAAAGTTACTGTTTGGGGACAACTCGCTGTTACCACTGATGAGATGTATCAGAAAAATAACGAACGTCCTATAATTGTTATTGTCACTAGCTCAAAGCTGAAAATATTTAAGAGTAAGTCTATTATATCAACCATATTTGTTTTGCACTTTAGCATGTTTAGATGTATCTAATTATATTCACATAATGCCACAAACGTGTTTCAGGTTCTGTTCAGATAAATACTCTTCCATCAACAAAGATTTATCTAAATATGGGCAATGAATATGTTACTGTAATGAAGCTCAGGTTTCTAACTATCACGTAGATACTTATTTGCACCATTTATATTAGTTAAATATACTTTTTTGGTTAATTTTATTGTTTAAGTAAATTAAACTTCTTTGTCCATTTTTTGATTCCTAATATATTTTGTTAGACTTGAGGAAGAAGGTTATAAGATCTCTGAGAACACTTTAGCTTCTCCAACCCAAACAACACTGATTCCTGTTATTGAGTCCATAACCCTAAAAGAGCTTTGTGAGAAAAATCAGTCGGATGATCTCGAGGTGATGAAGTAAAGCAAAATTTTATTTAAGCGAAAAATTATAAAAATGTCCTTAGGTCTAATTTATTTTTTATTCCTTTATGTTATCCATTTTGCAGAAGAACTTTACATGTTTTGTCAAAGTTTCTAATGTGGAAGAAGTGGTGAAGTGGTGGTACCTTAGCTGCATAAAATGCCAGGAGGATGCCGTTAAACTTGATGGAGTCTTCAAATGTTCGAAATGTACACTTATAATGCCAGTTCCACAGAAGAGGTTCAAAATTGTTGTGCTTGCTGGTGATGGTACTGAGGCATTAAACTTTGTCATGATGGACAAAGTCGTTAGACGTATAGTTGGTGTAACCGCTACAAAGATGATTAGTGATAATCCTGAGGTATTTACAATTTTACAAGCTTTGCATTCATCATAATTCTATATTTTAAATTGCTTCTTGCATCAGATACCACGTTTTTTATTTGTTCTTTTGCATGTTATGTTGTAGTATGAAACAAGCAACAATTATCCTACAAAACTTAAAGAGATTGCTGGAAAGGAATTTACTTTCAATGTTCAGATAAGTGAAGATAATGTACGTTTAGAAAGTAATATTTTCAAGGTCACTGATGCTTATGACACTAATATTTCCACTTCATCTCCATCAGATGCAAAGACAAAAAGTTTAATAGGATCGAGTTTCTCTAAAGTAAGAACTTTACATAATGACCCATGGTTCTGTTTTTTTATTTCATCAAACTATTGTTTGTTATTTAATCTTCTATCTGATCGGTTAAATTCTTTTCCATAGAACATCATTGATCTGTCAAAAAGTTTTCTGACACCGGAATCTGCTACATCCTGTTCCAAGAAGATTAAGACGGTTACATACAATTCCAGCTAATACTTATTCTGGATTCCTGTATTTTCTTTACTAATTGTGATTAGCTAATTATGATTTAAATGTTTTTTGTACATTACCAGGAAAAGTGAGCAAAGCTAAGCACCTGTGATTGGTACCAACTACTCATTCAAGTTGCAATTCAAGTCAGCAAAATAATTATTAGTATTTGTTTTTTGAGAAGGAATAAGTATGATATGTAATGTCAAGTTTAAACTTTTTACGTTTTTGGTAAGTGCTACACCCAATTATTTGGGTAGATTTTGAGACATATTCCGGTTTATAATTATTTATATTTTTGGTTTTTTAATAATTGTTTTGAATCCAATGCAACATACATTCTTTTAAGGTTCTGTCTTATGATTGCACAAGTTATTAGCTTTTTCAGTGCAATAGTTTTTACCAACAAAATTACCAAATAATGGTATAAGTGAAAAGTTATAAACTTTAAGACTGCACCATCAATCTTCACTTAGCTTTCAAGGATTGCATGAAACAAGATCCGACATGAAAGAGAAGAGCCAGAGCAAAAGATACCTAAAGCTATTAATAAGAAAATCCAACAATGGGAAGGTACTGTGTCTGGATTTTTTAAAAAGTTTTCTAATCTTCAGTCCCAACTTCAAGCTGCAAAAGGTGAAATTGCCACATCCTTGCATATTAATCTTCACTTTAAGATTGAACTTGCAGTAAAGGATATTTTATATTTTAAACATGAGCTCTTATCCAAAGCAAATGACCTATAATTGAGGACTATTTATAAGTACTTGAGTACTAAAGTTACTGAATCAGCTAACAAATAAATATCAAACATTTTAAGATTTACAGTCATTTTACAGTTAGGCAAACAATTGCAGACAAAATTGCAGAAAATTAGAACTAAATTTTCTGTTGAATATTGTAACAATTGAATCAGTAGCACTTAAATGATATTCCAGAATGACAGGATATTATTGTACTCTTTTTATTCTATTAATTAGATTAGATTGATAAATCAACTCATTCAATATCTACTAACTTAATTGATAATTGATATTGATATATATGAAATCAACTCATTCCATATCTATTAACTTAATGTATATTGATATATATCAAATACCTAAAAATATGCCATTTAACTTTGAAGAAGATTGCAGATGATATGATCAAAAAACTAACTAATACCCTATAGCCTATATAAAAACAAACCAATGTTAATAGTATAGCACAAAGACTACAAGCGCAGAGGTAGCATCAAATACCTGTATTTCTTAATCCTAGGTAATGTCTAATCCTTATATGATATACATTTGTTCAAGTATTTCACAAACAAGCTCATTTGTTAACATCTTTGTACTTTTATAACAGATATGACTATGCACGATCATCTGCTAACACTAGATGAATCGAAGATAGGGTGGACACTAAAAGTCCGTGTCACTAGGATGTGGGATACAATTTCCAATACTAGAGTTGTTATTGCTCACAATATGATTATTTTAGATTGTCTGGTAAGAATCTTTATTTTCTACTCTTTTGAATTTGTATATTAAACTTATATATTACAATCTAAAACTTTAACCAATTCATCATATGTTTTGTTTATGAGCAGAATACTCATATGCATGCAACTGTAAGGCCTGAGATTTGGAATAATCTTCCAAATCCTATTTTCGAAGGAGGCTTATACAAGGTTATCAATGTCAAAGTTCAGGAGGCATTCGGTTTTTTCAGGCCTGTTAGTACCGATAAATGCATCAGATTTCTGGATTGTACTAATGTCATTCCTTATGTTCATGATGACTTCATAATTCCGATTCACAAATTTGAGTTAAAACCTTTGGGAGATCTTTATGATATTGTTTATTCCTTTGATCCTGATCAGAAGCCTACCTATTCAACAGGTGAATCTATTTTCATATCATAAAGTATTATTATTACATTGTGCTCCTACTGAATTGCTTTTTATTATTCTAGATGTTGTCGGAGTGTTGGAAATTTTGGAACAAGTGCAAACATTTGACACACGTTTCAGTCAAAGGCAAGTTGTGCGATTCAGAATAAGTGATGGAAGGTATTCAAAATATACATTAATCAAATTATTTGCAATTTTTAATTTTTTAAACTACCAATTGCTAATTATTTAATTTATACTAAACAGCTGTATTTGTAGAAATTTAAATAACTATGGACTTGATTTTGTTTTTTTATAGTGTTTCACACATGGTTCATTTCTGGGGACCGCTAGATGCAAATACCGAACCTTTATATGCAAATCACATTGAGAGACCAGTAATTGTGATATTGGCAAGCATAAAAATGTCTACTTATAAAGGTAGTACCGTTAACTACACTATAATTTTAATAGACCTTTGTTAATTGTAGATTGTAGATTGTCCTTCCTAACTGATATTCATTATTTCTCTCATACCAGGCAAAGTTCTGATTTCCAACTTGCCTTCTTCAAAGATTTTTATTAATCTGCCATATGAGGATGTTTTCATGATGAGAAATAGGTATATCATATTTACTTTTGGCCTTTCCCCATAAGATTATATTTTCTTTGTACAAATAATATCTAATTTATATTTTTGTTTTACAAACTAATATTGAGTGTAGGTTGGCTGGAGAAGGATACGAGCCTAACGTAAATGGACAGTGAAATATTATTGAAGTAAATGTCATATGGCAGTGATGCAGAGACTACACAAAAAGTTGTTATTTTTCTGTTAGATATAATTGATGTAAATATTAATCAGTGTTTAAGTAATACAGTGATACATCAGAGTTTAAGCTGGAAGCAGTCAGAGTTTGGATAAACACTGATGGATGGAAGCGCAAACGCTGATTGGTTGGAAGCACAACAGAGTTTGTTAAACTCTGTCTAGTGGAAGCGTCTACAAGTCAACAGTGATTGAAGATTAATTGAAGATAAACATGGAAGCAATATCTTTGAAGATTTGATAGCTATCAAAGAGATTGAGTTGACTTAGAAGACGTGTAGCAATCGTGATTAATATCAATTGTATAGCTTAATTGTAGGAGTATCAATTTACGATTGTATAGCAGCTGTATGTTTTATAAATACAGTTAGGTTAACCCTAGAAGGGTATCGAACATTGAAATATTCATTCATTGTAACCTAAGCAGCTCTCTGTGATATTTTACATCACTGAGAGAGGAATTATTAATTCCAAACAGTTTTTAAGTACAAAAACGTGTGTTCTTGTTAATCTCTCATACAATATTTGATTATAATTTGTGTATTCGGCCTAACAAGTGGTATCAGAGACAATCTGTTACTTTATCACAGTTTAAGATCCAAACACAATAATAATCAATGGCAGAGATTCCTCCACCATCAGGTTCTGAGAAAGCTCCTACTACTGTGAGTAGGTATGAAACAATTAGAGTTCCTATTCTGAGGCCATCAGAATATGCAATCTGGAAGGTAAAGATGACTATGTTTCTGGAAGCTACAGATCCAGAATATCTTGACAGGATTTATGAAGGAGAAGAAGGACATGACTCCTGAAGCAAAAACTGTTTCAAAGGAGAAGAAGGACATGACTCCTGAAGATTTGTCATCTATTGCTAAGGATGCAAAGTTTAGGCATCTACTTCATAGTGCTTTAGACAATGTTATGTCTAATAAGGTTATTAACTGCACTACTGTAAAATAAATTTGGGATGCACTTGAGGTTAGGTGTCAAGGAACTGCTGCTATCAAGAAGAATAGAAGGAACATACTCACACAGGAGTATGAGCATTTTGAGGCAAAGTCTGAAGAAACCATGACAGAAACATTTGACAGATTTTGTAAACTGCTCAATGATTTGTCATTGGTTAACAAAAAGTATGATCTAGAAGACTCAAATCTCAAGTTTCTTCTGTCTCTACCTGAAAAGTGGGATGTGAAAACAACCACTATAAGAGATAACTATGATCTTGCTGATACTGAGATTGATGAAATCTATGGACTGCTCAAAACTCATGAATTGGAAATGGAGCAGAGAAACAGGAGATCAAGCAAGAAGTTAAAGTCTGTTGCTCTTAAGGTTGAAGAGAATCCATTGAAGAAGAAAGCTAAGGGAAAGGCTTTGGTCATTCATTCTGAAAGTGAATCATCAAACTCTGATAATGATTCAATCACTTCTGAATCATCTGATTCTGAGGATGATGAAGAAGAAATGAGAAAGATGGCTGTTTTGATGGTAAAGACCTTCAAGAAGATTGGATTCAAGAACTTCAAGAAGGGAAAGAAATTCTCCAAGAATGATTCAAAGTTTGACAGGAAGGATTTCAGCAAATCTAAGAGAAAGGATATCAAATCTGGGAAAAGAGACAAGTCTGAGATTCAATGCTACAAGTGCAAGGAGATGGGACACTATGCTCCTGAGTGCAAGAAGGGTAAAACTGAGAAGGCACTCTTCACTAAAGGCAGAGATTGGGCAGACACCTCTGACTCAGATGAGGATGTGAATTATGCTCTCATGGCTACTACTGTTGATGAAGCTGAAAACTCTGAAAACAAGGTACCCCTTACTACCTATGCTTATAACACTGATAATATAACTGAGTTGAGAATTTATCTTAAGGCTTTGCATATTAGTTATAGGGATCAGACTTTAGAGAATGAGAGAATCAAATCTGAGAATTCTGAACTCAAGGATAGAAACAAAATTGTTGAAGAAAAACTTGAACACATGCAACAAGTTTAGAAAGAGAGAGATGATGCTGTTTTTCTAGAACAGAAGTTGCTAGGTAAGTATAAGCAACTAGAATCTGAGTTGGAGAAGAAAAATCACATTATTAAAACTTGGACTCATTCTGGAAAAGACACTCAAGAAGTTTTTCAATCTGACACTATAGGTCTAGGTTACTCTGAGGAAGATGAACTTAGGTTTCAGAATAAAGTCAGAATTAGACCACCACTTCAACCTAAGAAATTTGGAACATTTGTTAATGGAATAATTAAACCTAGGTTTAAAGGTGGTAAACAGACTGTCAAGAAAGAACCAGTAAAAAACAGTGTTAAATAGGTTAATATTGGTTTAATGACAGATAAATAACTCAAGCATAAGCTAAAAGAGTTAAAATCTGTTAAGAAATAGAAAGTGTCTAGAAAGAACAGAAATGGTAAAGTAGGCATTTCTCAGGGTAATTATCCAATGCTTGCTACTTTTGCTCCAAGAAAAACATGTCATAACTGTGGTAGTACTAACCATCTTGCTAGTTTTTGCAGGAAGAACAAAAACATTAATTCTTTACCTTCTAAGTCTGAAGTAAAGAAGGTTAATGTTAGAACTAGACCACAGACTTTGTGCAAACACTGTGGAAGTACTTGGCATTCAATTTATATTTGTAGAAATTATCATGCTATTTATCATAATTACTATGAACCCAAACCAAATCTGAAATGGGTTAAAGTTAATTCTACAAGTGTAAACACTGATAAAGTTAGCTTAAACTCTGATAATGTGAATTCCGCTACAAAAGTTAACAGAATTAAAAAAGTCAAAGGATCCAAGCAAGTCTGGATCCTTAAAACTAATCATCAGTAAATGTTTGTGATTGCAGGGCATCAGGGAGAGTACCCTTGTCGTGGACAGTGGATGTTCAGGACACATGACTGGAAATAAAGCCCTGCTATCAGAGTATGTGGAGAAGGCTGGCCCAAAAGTTACCTATGGAGATGGCAACATAGGACATACTCTGGGATATGGCAATATCAATCTTGGAAGTGTCATCATCACAAATGTAGCTCTGGTTCCAGGACTCAAGCATGATTTGCTATCTGTGAGTCAAATCTGTGACAGAGGTTATCATATAGATTTTCAGCCTAAATAATGTGAAGTCATCAGTAAATCAACAGGGAAGGTTGCTCTAGTTGGAAACAGACATAACAACATCTATGAGATAAAGTTGTCAACAAACTCTGATGGTAAAGCAGTGTGTCTGTCAACAAGAATGTCCAGTGAAGAGAGTTGGAAGTGGCACAAGAAACTCTCTCATTTGAATCTGAACAACATCAATGAGCTGATTAGAAAGAATCTTGTTAGAGGGCTCCCAAAATCATTATTGAATGTTGATGGCCTATGTGATTCCTGTCAAAAGGCCAAACAAAGGAAGTCATCTTTCAAGAGCAAGTCTGAATTTTCAATTGTTGATCCTTATCATCTTCTACATGTTGATCTTTTTGGTCCAGTAAATGTGATGTCTATTGGAAGGAAGAAATATGCTTTGGTCATAGTTGATGAACACACCAGATATACATGGGTGTATTTTCTAGCAAAGAAGGATGAAACTGCATTTACTCTGATGGAGCATATAAAGCAACTGGACAAAGGATCAAAACACAAAGTCAAGATAATCAGAAGTGATAATGGAACTGAAATTAGAAATGCAACAATAGAAGAATTCTGCAAAGACAGAGGAGTTAAGCAAGAGTTTTCTACACCTGGTACACCACAGCAAAATGGTGTAGTTGAAAGAAAGAACAGAACCTTGATAGAAGCTGCCAGAACTATGCTTGATGAAGCAAAGTTACCAACCTATTTCTGGGCAGAGGCTGTTCAAACTTCCTATTTTACTCAGAATGCCACTCTGATCAACAAGCATGGAAAAACACCATATGAAATGGTGAGAGAAAAGAAGCCAAAAATGAAATACTTTCATATTTTTGGATGCAAGTGTTTTGTGCTGAAAACTCATCCTGAACAGTTGACAAAATTTGATTTAAAAGCCGATGAAGGAATTTTTGTTGGCTATCCACTGTCAACTAAGGCATTCAGAGTTTATAATCTGAGAACCAAAGTGATCATGGAGTCTATTCATGTGTCATTTGATGACAAGAAAATAACTGGACTTGATGAAGTAGATGAACATGATCAACTGCACTTTGAAAATGAAGAATTATTCTCTGATGAGGTAAACTCTGATAAAACTGAACTGACAAACTCTGTTGAGCTAAAATCTGAGCCTCTACTGGTAAATACTGAAGAGACTTTTCAGTCACAAAGTAGGGAAGAACCAGTTGAGGGGGAGCATGAAGAATCACTTAAAAGTGATGACTCAAAATCTGATAATGAGTCAACCGAAAATTCTGGGTCAAACTCTGATAACTCATACTCTAAGCAGTCCAATTCAGGGGGAGCTTCAGAGAATGAAGAAAGACATCAAGAAAATCAGGAGACAATTGATCGAGGGGGAGGATCAAACACTGAGAGAAGTCATTTGCCTTCAGCTAGGAAATTGACCAAATCTTACACACCTGATTTAATTATTGGTGATCCAGATGCAAGAGTAAGGACAAGAAGTGCAATAACAAATGAATGTCTGTTTCATGCATTCTTGTCATAAACTGAGCCAAAGAAAGTAGAAGAAGCTCTTCAAGATGCTGACTGGATTACAGCAATGCAGGAGGAGTTAAATGAATTTGAGAGAAATGAAGTTTGGACACTTGTACCAAGACCCAAGAGTAGGTCTGTTGTTGGTACTAAGTGGGTTTTCAGAAATAAGAC
The DNA here is from genome assembly GCA_037693485.1 of Kitagawia praeruptora. NCBI lineage: Eukaryota > Viridiplantae > Streptophyta > Magnoliopsida > Apiales > Apiaceae > Kitagawia > Kitagawia praeruptora. Next base: position 133,936,215 of record CM075352.1, on the reverse strand, counting down.
TGATAGTGAAGGGGTTGTTACAAGAAACAAGGCCAGACTTGTGGCAAAAGGCTATTCACAGCAAGAAGGAATAGATTATGATGAGACTTTTGCTCCAGTTGCAAGATTGGAAGCAATAAGGATGTTTCTTGCCTATGCTTCTCATAAGAAATTCAAGGTATTTCAGATGGATGTGAAAAGTACCTTTCTGAATGGGAAACTTGAAGAAGAAGTGTTTGTTGAACAACCACCAGGATTTGTGGACCATAAATATCCAGATTATGTCAACAGGCTTGATAAAACACTTTATGGACTTAAGCAAGCACCAAGAGCATGGTAGGAAACCTTAGCTCAATTTCTTCTAGAAAGTGGGTTTCAAAGAGGTACAATTGATAAAACTCTGTTTTACTTTCAATCTGGTAATGACTTGCTTCTAGTCCAAATATATGTTGATGACATAATTTTTGGGTCTACTAACAATAAACTCTGTACAAAGTTTGCCAAGCTAATGCAGTCCAGGTATCAAATGAGTATGATGGGAGAGCTTAGTTATTTTCTAGGCCTACAGGTGAAGCAAACAGATGATGGGATTTTTATAAATCAAGCAAAATATACCAGAAATCTTCTCAAGAAATTTGGTATGCTTGATTGCTCATCTACATCAACTCCCATGGCAACAGCAACTAAATTGGACAAAGATACAGGAGCATTAGTAGATATGACAAACTACAGAGGCATGATAGGGTCTCTTCTATATCTCACAGCCAGTAGACCTGATATCATGTATGTAACCTGTCTCTGTGCAAGGTTTCAAGCTGATCCCAGAGAACCACATCTCACAGCAGTGAAAAGAATTTTCAAATATCTCAAGGGCACCATTACTTTAGGGCTGTGGTATCCCAGAGAATCAGATTTCAAACTTATTGGTTACTCTGATGCAGACTTTGCAGACTGTAAGATAGATAGAAAAAGCACTAGTGAAAGTTGTCAATTTCTGGGTGACAGACTGGTTTCTTGGTACAGTAAGAAACAGAAATCAATTTCTACTTCTACAGCTGAAGCAGAGTATATTGCTGCTGATAGCTGTTGTGCACAGATTCTATGGATGAAGAATCAGTTGCTGGATTATGGATTGAGGTACAATAAGATTTCTATTTACTGTGATAATCAAAGTGCTATTGCTATGACAGGTAATCCAGTACAACATTCAATGACCAAGCACATCAGCTTAAGGTATCACTTTATTAGAGAGCATGTAGAGGAAGGAAACATTGAGCTTCATTTTGTGTCTACAGACCAACAACTTGCAGATATCTTCACCAAGCCATTGAGTGAAGCATACATTTACAAGGCTGGTAAATGAACTTGGAATGATCTCTAGTTTTGACTAGAGATACTGGTTAGACTCAAAATTCACTTATATAATGCATTATTCATGTTTGTGTGATGTGTTAAATGCTATGTGAACTCAGTTTTTAAACTCTGTTATGTAAACTCTGCTCATAGACTGTCAAACTCTGTTAGCATGCTAGATAAACTCTGAGTAATTCTGATAATGTTATTGTCTGAGATGAACACCAATAAAGAAAATGTATGAAGCATGATTCTCAGTTATTAATCATGAATCTTTCTAAGTTATCTGTGATCTAATCTTAGACTGTGCAGAAACTTAACACAAGCATGATACTGTTCATATTTATATCATCTCTTAGTTTATTAATCCTAAACTCTGAGTCTGTAAATAGTGTGTGCATTGCCTCTCATAAATAAGTTCTGATATTGATGACTCCTAAACTCTGTTAGTGACACTCTGTTCCCAAGACATTCACATGGTACTTGATGATTCCTTGTTTGTACTTGTGAAAATTTATAAAACTTGAGATGTGTCATTGTTTATTTTGGTGAGTACCAAAGCATGCCTGCACCCTGTGAGTATTTGAGCCAAATAGTGATTGATACATTTTATATCAATCAAATTTTATTGTTGTGTGATGTTCATCAGTGAGTATGTTGCTCTAGAACTTGTTTTAAACCATTTTGAGACTGCATGATGTGTGTGCATGAAAATGATAAAGGCATTAGGATTTACCACATTTATCCAAACACTGTTCATAAAACAAAACCCTTAGTAAACCCCTTTTGAGCCTTACTAACTGTTTCTTTTAAACTCTGATATATTAAGAGCAGTTATATTCATTTGGAAATTGAAGAGCAAACAAGTGAGACTTTCTCTGGGAAGGAAAGTTTATTTGGTAGATATATATACATAAAAAAAGGAGATGTATATATACTGATCATCATGTACAAATATGTACTTGCAGTACAACTGAACACTTTGCTCTATTAAATTGTTCAGTTAGCCATTTATTTTATTTCTTCTCACCTGTTTGATTTTAACCAAATTACAACCTTGAATAAAGTCCTTTTGATTTGTGCATACATGTATTCAAAGTAGTGTAAATTTGGTGGACAACCAAGAATATGGCAGCATATGCTTTTACTGAATGAACTTGAGTGAAAACACTTCACCTAAACACTTGTGTGCTATGAGAGTTTGTGAGTTTATCAAATCCCTGGCATGTTACTCACTGAATGATGCTTTGATATCTATCTCTTGATCTTTTTGTCTATAAAGACTGTGTGCTTACTTGGATAATCATGGACATCAAAGGGAATAGGTGTATTCAGATTTCTGTATTTGTTACTACAGAGTTTAGCAGTCATCATATATTCAGTGTTTATAATGAGAGTTTGTGCATCCAGTGTTTACTGATTTATCTTTATGGATTTTATGAAATATTAGATGCTCTAAAAATTGGATTGGTAAACTCTGCTATCCACACACAAATATTCACATCTGTGCAGTATTTGAAAGGGTTTCGGTAATAAAGTTGGAGAATTGACAAACACTGATGGATTTTGTCTAAATACTCTAAGGTAAATTTTTTTCAGATGATTTCAAATTTGGAGTAAAAAGAGATTTTGACAGCTGTTGATGTGTGTAAAAGTGTTTAATTGTGTTAGTTTTAAGAGAGAGAAAGTAGCAGTAATTATGGTTGAAATTACTGAGTATGTGTATCTGTTCCGTTAAATGTGTGACACGTGTCCCTCTCACACATTTCTCAATGATGTCTCACTACACATGGTAAGTGGTTACGTGTATTTATGGTGAAACGTTTGAGTTTAACTGTTTAATACATATCTAATCATTATTTATATACACGATTCATATTCACTCATACACTTTCACCCACTCACAATTACTTCTTACACAACCACTCAAGAGTCTATTGCATTTTTCACTTGCTCATTTCATCAAACACTTATTTCATCACTCTTTTCATATTTTCTTGCTCAATCATACAAATGGCAACCAAATCTTTCACTTCTCTTGGACTACTGTTTGTTTCTAACAACTATGCAGCACCACTGGCCAATGAAAACGCTCCAAAAGCGTTTCATTTGATGCAGAATTTCTTACGTGATTCGGAAATTGGTCAGGCTTTAGTTGAACCTCAAACACTGTATGCATCTCAAATCGTTTCATTCTGGCAAAACTTTGTATACGATGATGGAGGAGAGAATGGGACTCCATCCATTGTATTCACTTATGAAGACCAACAGTTTGTTATCACTCCAAATACTGTTAGAGAAACAATGGGGTTTGACACTCATACTTCGTATAGTGTGCTTTCTGAAACAAATCTTCGAGAGATGCTACAGCAGATTGGGTACTCAGGATCTTTGGTAAAGCTTGGATCGGTTAAAAGGCCACAATTGCGAAAAGAATGGAGTTTCTTTTTCGACTGTATTACCAGGGCTTTTGGGAACAAAGTCACCAACTGGGATGCAATTCCAACTGACAGTCTCCAAATCGGGTATTCTCTACTCTATGGTACTAATTTCGATTTTGGAAGACAAGTGTTAATGATTTTAGGTGGTAGATTGTCAGCACCTACAACAGTGTATTTTGCTAGATTCTGTCAATTACTATTCACTGCTTGTGTGACCAATGCTCAAATTGCTGAAAATGACACAATTCAGCCTTTTAAAGTCAACAAGAGAATTTTCTCTGATTTGACAAACAAAGATGCCACCAAAGAGCAGTTACCTGCTTTGGTTTTTCCACTTGCCTTACAAAACTTCATAAACCAACCACAAGAACCTCAAGCCACTCAATCCTTAAACACTGATCCTGTTTCAAACCCTGCACCAACTCAAACTAATCCTCCACTCAAATTCTCATCCACTCAACCCAAACCTTCATCAACTCAACCCAAACATTCATCAACTCAACCTAAATCACTAAACACTGAACCACCTCAAACATCTCAATCACAATCTCAGCCTCATACTAACCCTCAACCTGAACAACAACCATCTAAATCCAAGCTCAAACGTAAATGAAGAACCAAGCATGCTGCTATTAACTCAAGGCATAGCACTGCTAGAGCCACACTGGACATAAGGGAAAAGAAGGAAAGAGCAAATAGGTCTCCATCACCTTCTACTATTAATCTTGATGAAGAAGAGTCAATCTCTAATGAAGAAGAGGTAGTTGTCGAGGTACAGACATATAAAAGAAGGAAGCTGGTAATCTCTGATTCAGATGATGAGATGGTTATTGAAGCTCCAGAGGTTATTCCTTCAGAGATACCTGCTGTTGAGATACCTGTTGAGATGGATGCTGCTAAAGAATCAGAGAAACCTCTTGTCATTATGCACATGGATGATGATAACAGAGATGGCTTTACTCTGGATGATTTTGCTGATAATGCCATGTCATTTGTGATTATGTTGGAATTTCTACTTCAGTTTTTCATGTTCTTTCTGAAGATACTGGTGCAGCAGATCAAGCTACTGTTGTACTGGATGAAATAGTAGCTACTCATACAGAGATATTATCTGATGCTCACCATATTTCTGAACAAGGTGAAGAAGTTGAGCAAACAATCAAAGCAACAATCTCTGATATTGTGGCTGAAGCTCTTATAGAATCTGTTGATAAGGCTGTTCAGTCTGAAGAACAACTTGCTAAGCCTGTTGAATCTGTTACAGAGAAAGTTGCTGAGTTTGTAGAGACTGTAGTTGTTGCAGAAACTGTAAATGTTGTTGCAGAAAATGTTGAGCCTGCTATACACACTGTGGATAGTGTTGCAGAGAATGCTGCAGAGCTTAACAATGATTCAGTTGCAGATGCTGCTATTGAAGTTCAAGCTGATGAGAGTGAAGCTGAAGAAAGTGCAAACTCTGATTCTTTTCAAAGTATTCCTGTGCAAACAGATGCGAAGCATGCACCATTTACTCACACTTCAAAGTCACATGAAGTTGAAAAAGAATATCTTGCCAAGTTTTCTGAAAACTGGTACAAGGAGGATTGTATCTTTCCAAGAGGGAGAGCAGCTACTTTTGTCAAACAAACTGCTACAAAAATTTCTAATCCAGATATTGTTTCTTGTTTGAAGGCCACAGTGGTGCAAGTAAAAACACTGGATGGCAGACTTGATGAATGTCAGAAGGCCATTATTGATCTCAAAACTGATCTTAAGACTAAAGATATGACTTTGGAGTTTGACACCAAATTCAAGATTACAAAATTCTCCAAAGCTCAAGACTCTATGTCTGACAGGTTGACCAAGATTGAAGACAATCAAACTCTGTTGTCTGGTAAAATTTACTCTATTGCTAATTCTCTTGAGTTAATTACCTCAATTCTTATACCCGATGATGTCAAAAAGGGGGAGAGATATGCTAAGACTAAATGCAGGCAATCTCAAACTCTGACTCAAAAGGATGATGCAGGAGATGGAGGAGCAAAAGGTCAAAAGAGTCTAAGGTCAAGGGCAACTGATAAGAGTTTATTATCTGGAAAAACTTCTAAGTCAATGTCTGGTGGAGTAAATACTGAGACTCAGGGTACATCAAAGACCCAAAGTTTGCTATTCACTGATAATCCACTGACTGATGAAGAGTTGGCTGCTAAACTCTTTTTAGAAGAGAATGCAGAAGGGGTCACTATAGAAGACATTCAAGCTGAAGAGAAAAGTTTACAAGAAGAACATCAAAAGGCTTTGAAGTCTGATAAGGGGAAGAGAATTGTAAAAGCTGCTAGGCCTGTTCTTAAAGACATTGAAATTAAAGAAAAAGTTAGTGATGATCAAAGGACTAAATTGTCTAGAAAACCAACAGATGCAGAAAGTAAGCAAAAGCTTAAAGGCATTGCTGTAGAAGGAAGAGTTTCAATGAAATCAAGTACAACCTCTGTTTCTACACAAGTTGTACAGAAGAAAGAAAACACAACCTCTGTTGCTAAACAAGTTGTGTCAAAACCTTTATCTTCTCAGTTGCGATCAATATTTGGAAAAGGAACATTTGATGATCCAAATCTAGCTTCTGGTGGCACTATGGATTTTTCTGATGGAAGAGCTTTAACAAGGAAAATTGGAAGGAATAGAGCTGGTTTGGGATCACATAGAGATATAAGGCAATCAACTGGTCCCAGAGATCCTTCCTCATTGGCTATTCCAGGTCGTTGTGTTACTCAAGAGAGTTTAGACAGACTGGAATCAGTATAGTTGGTTTTTCAGAAGAGTTTAGAAAAAGATTTTCTCTTATATTTCATGTCTGATGGAACAGTATACAAGATTGGTGAGTTTGATCTTGATCTAAAATACTGGGAAGAACTAGAATATGTTCTGTATCTGTTCAAGGTAAGGAATCGAAGAACTGAGTCAGTTGCAAATGTACTTAAACGAAAGATGCTTCAAAACTTGGCAGCTAGAGGGATGCAATACAACATCAGATATGTGCCTAAGTACAGAGATTGGAATGGAAAGCTTATTGAGATGAAGAAGGGTACTACAAAATTGAAGACTGATCTGGGAGTTATAGTTCTTGATTTCAATTCACAATCAGAAGAGGTGAAATTCATCAGACTGGGTAATGAGATGAGGAGAAACAAAATTTATGATCTGAGAGCTACTATCTATCAGACTGATGAGAATGATCCTGAATTAAGGGAAATCAAGGAGATAATGCAGAGGGAGCTTGAGAATGCTGAGAGACGATTGCTGATTGATTATCTCAGGACGACACCAGATCTTGAGCCAATTTTATAAAAAAATGCTCTGTAAGAATTTCTTGTTTTCTGTTGATTTTGTATAAGTAAGTAGTTTAAACTCTGATCATTTATTAAATACTGCATTTGTCTATTTTTGTTTTGACATCATCAATTATCATTAACTTGTGCATTTTTACTAATGAACAAGTTGGGGGAGATTGTTAGATATAATTGATGTAAATATTAATCAGTGTTTAAGTAATATAGTGATACATCAAAGTTTAAGCTGGAAGCAGTTAAAGTTTGGATAAACACTGAAGGATGGAAGCGCAAACGCTGATTGGTTGGAAGCACAACAGAGTTTGTTAAACTCTGTCTGGTGGAAGCGTCTACAAGTCAACAGTGATTGAAGATTAATTGAAGATAAACATGGAAGCAATATCTTTGAAGATTGGATAGCTATCAAAGAGATTGAGTTGACTTAGAAGACGTGTAGCAATCGTGATTGATATCAATTGTATAGCTTAATTGTAGGAGTATCAATTTACGATTGTATAGCAGTTGTATGTTTTATAAATATAGTTAGGTTAACCCTAGAAGGGTATCGAACATTGAAATATTCATTCATTGTAACCTAAGCAGCTCTCTGTGATATTTTACATCGCTGAAAGAGGAATTATTAATTCCAAACATTTTTTAAGTACAAAAACGTGTGTTCTTGTTAATCTCTCATACAATACTTGATTATAATTTGTGTATTCGGCCTAACATTTTCCCTGTTTTGTTTCATTACAAGATTTCCGATTTAGGTTTTAATAAATGTGTAGTATCATCACAATATACTTCTGCTACCATGTTTCAACTATGGTTTTATTATCTAAGTATTAATTTATTCAGTTTAATGATGATCTTAGAGGCATTTCTGTTAAATCGTAACCAAACTTTTATTTGTTATCAAGTAGTTGATTTGTATTAATCACAATCCTCAATCTCTCAAATTTAGAAGATTTATGTTGTAAACAATATCTCATTACTTATAAAATATGGATGATTGACGATTATGATTTATATGACAACATATTTCTAGCCAGTGATTTGTAAATTTATAGACTTATCCTTTTCCACATCAACTAATTTTTTGTATAAATAGGTACAGAGTACTTCATTTGTCAAACCACAAAAAAGATAAAAAGCTTCTGAATAGCAATTAGTTTAGTCTACAAATTTCAAATCAATTATTTTTTTACAACGCTATGTGTTTTATGCTATATCTTTACCAACAATGAGTACAATATTCCCAAACCTGTCTTTCATGTTATGCTTTCTTTACGAATCTTTTGTCTTACACTCTAAGCTTTTATTTGCTTTAACTTTTAAACAGCAATGTTCGATACACTTGCATCATGTTAGAGGTCCAACCTCTTAATGGGCCGAACCATTGGCCCAACATTAAGCCCAAGGAATGAACAACCTGTTTTCCATTAACAGTCACATGATTGTCACTTTGACAGTGGCCGACCGTGGCCATGATAAAAGGTTTCTTTACCTTTAAACGGTCACATGGACCATGATCTAAAAGAATGTTTAATATTCTGGAAAGCAGATCTACATCTCAACAAACGGCAAGGAGAATAAGTATAAAAGGAGGTAAGATTGTTCATAAAAGATATAACTACACACACAACAACACAAATTCTCTACGTTCAAATTACCCTACAAAAAACCGACTAACTTATTCTCACACCGGAGGTGAATCGGGGGGCTCCACCCTCGCATTCTCTTTCTGCAGGTCCTACCGAACGAAGCCTAGGAGAAAACCGGTTGTAACATTTGGCGCCGTCTGTGGGAAACGTAGAGATATATTCGTGTTAAGATCTACCAAGAGACTATGACGATCGAAGAAACGCCCATCAATGATAATAGCACCGTAGCTGGAAACAGTCGCTCCGTTCCTCCTGTGATGCCAAGAACAACCCCTCTCATCCCCCCAAGACTGCTAAATTTTGATGAAGAAGGAGATATGCCAACTCCTGAGGAGCAACAAGAGATGCTTACGAAATGGAGAGAGCAACAAAAGGCGAAGGGGAAGCATAAGGTGACGGATAAGAACAAAGAAACCGAACGGATAGCAAAAAGAATGGAGGCCGATCGTTTGAGGCTAGAGGTCCTAAAACTCCGAAGGGAGGAGATCGAGCTACAAGAAAGGACCCTCCGCGAGGCTCTAGAAGCCGAAGACACGGAGGCGGACGACCGAAAAGATAAAAGGCCAAGAACCAGAAATGATGAAGATGAGTCAGGGGACTCTGAATCATACTCGAGGAGAACCCGGTCAAAGGTAGTTTATTCCTCCGACTCGGAGGAGGAAGGCCCCCATACGGACGATCGTATCCGAAGGATCGAGAAGGCAATGTTCGGGGAGAGAAAGGTCAGCCACGAGCCAGTAGTGACCGAGGACGTTGAACAGTTTCGACCGCCTCCTGGAAGGCAGTTCCCGAAGATGAACGAATTCAACGGAAAGGGTGATCCCGAAGACCACTGTGAGAAATATGAATCACTTATGACTGGGATGGGGCACTGTGATGTGATGCTCTGCAAAATGTTCAAAACCTACCTAAAGGGGAATGCATCCATGTGGTACAGGTCGTTAAGACCTAGGTCGATAGGCTCGTACGAACAAGTGAAGAAAAAGTTCTTGAGGCACTACTCACATTTGTGCCGAAGAGAGAAGGATACAGAAGCCCTGATCCACTGTAGGCAGGGACCGAACGAGGATTTGGGTGATTACCTAGCAAGGTTCAAAGAGGAAGCCGGTATGGTCACCAATTTGGACAAAGTCAAGGCGGCTGGATTCCTCGCAGCTGGCCTCGACCCTGTTAAAGGTAAGAAGCTTCGGTCTTCTCTTTATGATATGCCTCCCAAATCTTTAAATGATATCTATGTGAGAGGAGAGGCTATCAGAAGAAAATTGGAATCAATTGGGGGGTACAAGGAGAACAAGAAACATGATAGATATGACAGAAGGGACGACCGAAGGGATGACAGGAAAGACGACCGAAGGGGTCGAGGAGATATCAGGAGCAGGTTGAATGACACGAGGCCCGACAAGGGGGCCGAACGAAGAAGAGATAGAGATAGCACTGTGTTCACACCATTAAACACACCTATCTCGAAGATTCTCCATGAGATAAAGGGTAAACCTGGGTTTGTCCGGCCACCCAAGTTGAAGACCCCTGAAAATAGAAGAAGCGACAGCAAATATTGTGAATATCATCAGGATAAAGGTCATAACACTGACGAGTGTTACCATTTGAAGAAATTAATTGAGAGAATGATAAAAGACGGAGAATTAACCAAGTTTGTCGAAGATCTGAGAAACAAACTAGGACCGAAAGAGAAAAACAGAGAAGACAAAGAAGCCGAAGGATCTGAAAAATACAGAGGCGAGGTCCGAACGATCTCCGGGGGAACCATACTGGATCGGGACAGCAAATCAGCCCGAAAGAGGTATGCAAGGCAAATCTACAACCTTTACCAATCTACTACAGCCAAACAACCACTTCCGATTTCATTTACGGAGGACGATTACGAAGATGTGATATGGCCACATGAAGACCCACTTGTTATAAATCCGGTGATAGGGGAGAACAAGATCTGGAAAGTCCTGATCGATGAAGGGAGTTCGGTCAACATCTTGTATCACCGGACATATTGCAAAATGAACTTGGGAGGCGAACAACTAGAGCCATGCCATGAAGCACCGCTATACGGCTTCGGTAATCAACCTGTACCGATCGAAGGAACTATAACACTGAACGTCTTATTAGGAAAAGCACCATTCACAACGATGAAAGAAGCGAAATTTTACGTTGTTAGAGTCGACAGCCCGTATAATGGGATCCTAGGAAGACCGGCTTTATCCCTATTCCAAGCTGTGTCATCTATCCCTCACTTGAAACTGAAATTTCCAACCGAACACGGGGTCGGAGAAATGAGAGGCGACCAAAAAGCAGCACGAATCATTATGTTGGAAGACCTGGAGAAAGAAAAAGATGTCGAAATGACCGAAGCCGGGAAAAGAAGAAGAAATGAGACCGAACCAGGAGGCAGTCACCAACTACTGAATATCGAGTTGGAAAAATTTGGAGCCGACCTGTCAAATCCGATAGCCGAACCGGCTGTCGAAACCGAAGAAGTTGAATTGTACGTAGGCCAAGCGGGGAGGATGATTCAGATAGGAAAGAACATGGAGCCAGAACTAAAAGAGAAAGTCATAAAAGTCATTAGGGAATTCCACGATGTATTTGCGTGGAGTCCCGAAGACATGCCGGGTTTGGATCCATCGGTAGCCAAACATTGTCTTAACGTCAAAGCCGAAGCCCAGCCCGTGAAACAGAAAAAGAGAAATTTTGCAATGGAAAGACAGAAGGTCATTCAGGCTGAAGTCGAAAAATTGCTAGAAGCAAAATTCATTGAAGAGATAGACTACCCAGATTGGTTGGCGAACGTGGTCGTGGTCAAAAAGTCCAACGGCAAATGGAGGATGTGTGTGGACTACACCGACTTAAATAAACACTGTCCGAAGGATCACTACCCTCTTCCAAACATTGATCAACTGATAGATGCAACCTCAGGGCATCAAATACTCAGTTTTTTGGACGCGTTCTCGGGATATCACCAAATCGCCATGAACACCGAAGACATACCGAAGACAGCGTTCATCACGCCTAACGGCACTTATGCTTACGTGAAAATGCCCTTCGGACTGAAGAACGCAGGGGCTACTTTCCAAAAAATGATAAACAAAGTATTTAAAGCCCAGATCGGTCGGAACATGGAGTGCTACGTGGACGATATGATTGTTAAGTCCCTTTTTAGGGATCATGCCGAAGATCTTAGGGAATGTTTTGAAACGCTCAGGAGAAACAACATGAGGATCAATCCGAACAAGTGTACGTTTGGAGTAAATAGTGGGAAGTTTCTGGGATACATGGTTAGTGCCAGAGGAATTGAAGCCAACCCGGAGAAGATTAAAGCAGTCATTGACATGGAAGCACCGAAGACGATCAGGGACATTCAAAAGCTGACTGGACGGTTAGCAGCCCTGAGGAGGTTCATTTCCCGATCGGCCGAAAAAGCCTTGCCATTCTTTGAAGTGCTTCGGGGGTCCAAGAATTTCGAGTGGGGGCCAAATTGCCAAAAAGCATTCGAAGATGTTAAAGAGTACTTAGTGAAAGCTCCACTCTTAATGAGACCCGACCCGAATGAAACATTGCAGCTGTACTTGGCTGTGAACGACCGAACACTCGGAGCCGTGTTGGTCAAAGAGCATGAAGGGAACCAACATCCGGTGTTCTATGTCTCTCACATTCTCAAAGATGCAGAAACAAGATATCCGAATGCAGAGAAGTTCGCCTATGGACTGGTAATGGCTGCAAGAAAGCTAAGGCACTATTTCCAGGGAAGGACGATCAAAGTTGTAACCGATCAGCCGTTAAAGAAAATCTTGCAAAGGCCAGAGGCATCGGGCAGAGTGGTCGCTTGGGCGATCGAACTTGGGGAGCATGATTTGGAGTACACACCAAGAACTTCGATCAAAGCCCAGGCACTTGCAGATTTTATGGTAGAATGCTCATTCACTGAACCGAAGGACTTGACCCCCGAAGAACAACTAATTCCGACGCCAGGAAAATGGAAATTATTCGTTGACGGCTCGGTCGCCAAAGAAAAGTGTGGGGCCGGTTTAATTTTAACAAGCCCGGAAGGATTCGAAATATGCCAAGCTATCAGGTTCACTTTCCTTTTAACGAACAATGAGGCCGAATATGAAGCACTTCTGGCAGGCCTAGATTTGGCCAGAAATTTGGAGGTTAAACACCTAAGAGCATTCAGCGACTCAATGTTGGTGGTAAAACATTTCACAGGAGAGTATGGACAAAAAGATCCCCGAACGAAGGCCTACGCCCTAAAGGTACGCGAGAAATCTTTGTTATTTGAATCATTCGAATTAAATCAGGTAGCAAGAGAGAACAACAATCGGGCGGACGCTCTATCAAGGTTAGCCTCGGCAGAAACCCAAAACCTTAACGGGTCAATTTATCTGACCGAAGTAAAGTCGCCTTCGATAGACAAAAAGCAATGCATGGAAATCCACCAAGGAACCGATTGGATGACCCCAATCAGAGCATTCCTAGAAAAAGGAACTTTGCCACTCGAACGAAGGGAGGCACAGAAGGTAAAACATCGGTCGGCCAGTTATACCGTGATTGGAGGCCGTTTGTTCCGAAGGTCGGTGACACAACCCCTCCTCCGATGTTTAAACAAAGACGAACAGATTCTAGCCCTTGAAACGGTTCATGAGGGAATTTGCGGGGAACACCTAGCAGGAAGGTCTTTGGCCCTCAAAATTCTAAGGCAAGGGTTTTTCTGGCCAAAGATGAAAGAGGATGCCACCGAATACGCCAAAAGATGTGTACAATGCCAGCTATTCAGCACTGTACCGAAGCAGCCACCCGAAGAGATGTCTTCAGTCCTTAGCCCCATTCCATTTGCTATGTGGGCGGTTGATATTGTAGGGATCTTGCCCACCAGTACCAAACAAGCCAAGTACTGCATTGTGGCGATCGACTACATGACCAAGTGGATAGAAGCCCGACCCCTTTCATCCATTACCGAAGAAGCAGCAAAGAAGTTCATGTTAGAACAAGTAATATTAAGATTCGGTATCCCTATGGTATGTGTATCGGACAACGGAACCCAATTCATCGGAAGCAAATTCAGAAAATTTTTAGCTCAATTCGGGATTCGGCAAAAATTCAGTTCGGTCGGACATCCCCAGGGAAACGGGGCGATCGAAGCTGCGAACAAAATTATTTTCGACGGAATAAAGAAAAGGCTAGGTGAAGCCAAAGGGCTTTGGGCCGAAGAACTACCATGGGTTCTGTGGGCATACCGAATGACACCAAGGTCATCAACAGGAGAAACACCTTTCAAATTGGCTTTCGGAACAGACGCTCTTTTGCCAGTCGAAGTTTGCCTAGAGTCTTATCGGACACAAGTTTTCAACATAGAGACGAACGAATGTGGTCTCCGAGCAAATGTAGACTTGCTTGAAGAAGAAAGGGAAGCAGCTCACCAAAGGAACTTAAGGTACCAACTTCAAGCAGCACAACATTATGATTCGGGAGTGAAAAAGAGATCATTCCGAATCGGAGATTTAGTGCTTCGAGAATTGGCAACATCAATGCCAACAAAACAAGGCAAACTTATGCCCAACTGGGAAGGCCCTTATGTAGTAAGCGAAGTGGTTCGTCCGGGCACTTACAAGTTAGCTCATTCGGACGGCAGCTTGATTAAGAACACATGGCACGCTGCTCGCCTTCGCCGTTTTTACCAGTAAGCTTACTGGAAACATTTTATTATCCTTTTAAATTTGTGGTTTAAACGCAAGTTATCTTTTGAATTCCCTAAGTAAACATCGATCTGTAAAACCATGCGAAACCCACATGATCAATAACAGATTGTTCGCTACATTTTTTCTACATGCCATGATTAAGCAAAATGGACCCATGTTTGGGGCCGACCAAGTAAAAACATGCGCCCCTCTAACTTATTTCTAGTGTTCAAATACATTCCACAATACTTGACATATCCAAAGTCGGGGCCGACCGAACGAATTTCGGACGTTCCCAAAAATGTCTTAGTATTTAAGTGGTTTTTTCACTCATTAAGTCCGGGAGGAAATATTTTAACCAACCGAACGGAACTTAAGTCCTTTACAAAAACCCCTTAAAAACTGGGGGCAGCTAGGTTACGACCGAAGACGCACAACATGCTAGGCTACGACCGAAGATGCATACAAATTGAAAAAATTATGCTAAGGCAAATTTAAGGCCAAAGATGCATAAAAAATGAAAAATTATGCTAAGGCAAATTTAAGGCCGAAGATGCATAAAAAATGAAAAATTATGCTAAGGCAAATTTAAAGCCGAAGAGGCATACAAAATGAAAAAATTATGCTAAGGCAATTGAAAATTATGCTAAGGCAAATTTAAAGCCGAAGAGACATATAACAATGATGCTAAAGCAAAAACCAAAGATGCATAAGAATGAAAATTATGCTAAGGCAGAAAAAGCTAAAATGCATTAAAAAGCCCGAAGGCATCAATTCGAAGACTAATAAATGTTAAATTACAAAGTTTGAAGGTCACAAAAGCAAATACAAAACTACTCCATGGACGGCTCATCAAGCGGCTCATCTTCTCCCGAAGAAATAACTTCGGGGTCATCAGATTTTTCCCTACCCACTGGATCGGTCATACCCATTGCAGTATCAAGCAGTTGGGTATGATCAAAACCAAGTGAATGGGCCTTCACCACAGCATCGTCGTAACCCATTTGATAGCATCGTTCCTCCGTCAAAAGAAGCTGCTTATGCAATTTCCGAGCAGACTTCCTTGATTGCTTCAGCTGGGTGTTCCTCCATTCGATTCGCCTGGAGCTTGTGGTTTTCAGCTTCTCCAACTCATCCTTGAGGGCATCCCTTTCGGACCTTAGAGCCTCAGCCTGGCCAGTGACCCTCTCCAATTCGGTAGAAGAGTTCCGATAGTTTTCCTCGGCTCTGACCGCCCTCACTTCGGTCTCTTCTAACCGTTCGGTCACCACAGCCGACCAGGCAGCGCCCTGAACACAAACATGGAAAATGTTAAAAAATTCTTTAAGGCAAGTATGTACATACGAAGGAAAAGAAACTTACCATGGAAAGAAGGGTCATCATTTCAGTACAAGCTTCAACATTATTCAGCTTGGAAATAGTTGGTCGATCGGCCGGGAGAACGAGGCCACGACACAGATCAGGACCCACGTTCTTTGATGAAGAAGGAGCTGGGACAATAATCCGGTCGGTATCCAAGACACTCCATTGAGGAGAGTACACTTTCAATTCAGTGTTCTCCGACCGAGGCCTCTTCTTCGGCTCTACAGGAGTACCCTCCGGGACTGATTCTCTAGGAGGCGAAGAAGTAGGAGGGGTGACAACCAAGCTTTTTTCTCCTTGATCAATAGCCAAGGTTTCCACCCCTTCGACCTGCTTATTAGCATTTGCTTCGGCCGCCAGAGCAGCAGCAGCTAGGTCGGCCGCCTTTTTCCTCTTCCGTTCCAAGATGTCCAATCGAGTTGTCACTATACAAGACAAAGAAGAACATTATACACAGGTTAAAGGCTATAAATAAGAGTTATCATACTTTCAGAAAATTGCAGAAAAGAAGAACAAAATGAAGGAACGTTACCATTACCCCAAAGACCGACTAGCCAATCTGGGTCCCTACTATCCGATAATGGTACCTTGTCCATATTAAGGTTACACAGTAATCGGTAGTCATGCTTATCCGCCTCCGTGAGTTCGGGATATACATACCTCGCGGGATCAACTATTTTCCAAACACCGAACTTCTCCAGCTTCGGTCCGGAGACATAAACCCACTTAATATGAGTCTCCTTATTATTTGAGTTCGTGAATGACCAGTCAGGCCTGCCCACTCGCCGAGCAATGGTGTAAAAACCCTTACTCTTCGGATTCCGGCGAAGCTCGTAATGATGCCAGAAGAGAGACGTCCTTGGAATCACTTTACTTGCCATGCATCTGGCTTGGAAAGTATTTACGTGAATAAAGCTGTTCGGGTCCAGCTGACCGATGGCGATGCCCGACTGCTTCAACACGCTCTTTAATATACGCAATACGGGCAATCGGAAGCCACATTTGAACGCCGCTTCGGATATACCCGTAGCGAATCCACCCCCGCAAATAGCCGCGACTTGGGGATTTTGCCATATCTTGTCATTCTTCCTTGGGGCGAAGAAGTACCATACGTATTTCAATACGCAATAGGTCGAGCAGAAATGCTCTATATCGTCTTCGGTCAGCTGAGAAGGACGATTGGCGGCCGGATACTCTACGGCATCACTAAAAAGAGAGGATACCGAAGGATCTGTACCTTCGTTCGACCGGTCCATATCCCTGCATTCGGAAATGTAGAGATTAGCCATGTACTCGAACAAAAAAGAAAAGAAATCGGAAGGAAAAAGAAAAAGATCGAGTACAGAGGGCTAGGACCGGCCAAAAAATCCCTACCAACTAAAAAGTGATTCGAACCCACGATAGGCCGAAGAACACTCAACAGATTCAAACATTCCGAAGGATACGTCTCTCCTAAACAATCTATCAAATCCAGAAATCCTAAATATACAAAAGGACAAAGGGAAGCTAACGCTCCTATTTCTTATACGAAGACTACAGGTAAAATCTAGCATATATCCACATATGTGTGTATACAGATACTTACATACAAATGCCTACATATATACCCGAGAACACATATTCAAGAAGGTACAAGAACAATGCTCAATCTATCGATATGAAAAGTATAGAGACTTACTGTTTTGAAGATTGCTGACAAGATCTAATTCCCGGGGATAAAACGCTTGGATGTGGACGTCAACCGGCACAGGAGAGTCGAAAGAAATCGGCGACGAAGCGACGGCTCCAATGGTTGCTAAAGCTTTTTCTAAAAAGGTTTCTTTTTCTCTGGAAAAATGAGGACGTATGTGTAAAGGGGAAAGGAAAAAAAAGATGAGGGGTTAATAGAGAGAGTGTGACGGTTGGATGATGGACGTTTCAAATTCAACGGTTGAGATTGGGGCGTGAATCTTGAGAAAAAACAGCTGTCAAGTCATAAAGGGACACGACTCCCCAAGAAAAGACTCGACCTTATCCTTCGTCCTCATTATCCGGATAATACAACGACGGACGAATCAATTTTTATTTATCGTCCTAAAAAAAATTTTTGGAAAGGGCGACCGAACGAATGTTTCAAAGAAGACATGTCAAGGCATTAACTTTTCTTTTCAAAAGTAATTTCAGGCGACCCGAAGGGAATATTCCAAAGAAAGACGTAGGCTTTAGCCTTCGTCCTGAGGATTACTCCGAACGAAGCCTAGGGACATGTTAGAGGTCCAACCTCTTAATGGGCCGAACCATTGGCCCAACATTAAGCCCAAGGAATGAACAACCTGTTTTCCATTAACAGTCACATGATTGTCACTTTGACAGTGGCCGACCGTGGCCATGATAAAAGGTTTCTTTACCTTTAAACGGTCACATGGACCATGATCTAAAAGAATGTTTAATATTCTGGAAAGCAGATCTACATCTCAACAAACGGCAAGGAGAATAAGTATAAAAGGAGGTAAGATTGTTCATAAAAGATATAACTACACACACAACAACACAAATTCTCTACGTTCAAATTACCCTACAAAAAACCGACTAACTTATTCTCACACCGGAGGTGAATCGGGGGGCTCCACCCTCGCATTCTCTTTCTGCAGGTCCTACCGAACGAAGCCTAGGAGAAAACCGGTTGTAACACATCACTTGACACAACTAGGACGAACTGGAGGGTGAGAGTTTGTGTTACAAGAGTATGGCCTACTAATGTTGGTGCCATTGTCACTCAATTCAATTTGATTTTACTTGATAATGCTGTAAGAATTTCTTTCTATTTCATGTTTTCTGTTTAAAGTTGTTTTATTATTCAATCGATTAATGTTTACTTGATTCTAATTCTCAGGATCATCATGTTCACGCAATTGTAAGTCCTGAAACATGGGATTTGTTTGGTCCACATATTGTAGAAGGAGGAATTTATGAGATTTCCAACTTTCATACCAACCAAGCTATTGGGTTTATGAGGCCAGTATCTTCCCAAATTCAAGTCAGGTTTACGAATCTGACATCCGTTAAAAGAATTCTTGGCGACAACTTGAACATACCAATTAACAAATTTGAATTTGTTGAGTTGGCTGATTTACACTCTTATGTAGATTCACATGTAACAAATGGTCCTCCTATAACTACTATTGGTAATCTTTCTGGTGTCACTTCTTAAGATCTTTATATAAATTACATAATTGATTTTTCAATTCCAGTAGTATGTTTCTGTACGTAATATGACAAATGACTTTAACTACAGATATCATTGGAGTTATACAACATCATTATGAGATTCAGGTCATACCTACACGGAATGGCAATCTGCAACTACTGAATTTGGTTTTGATTGATGGGAGGTGGATTATATTTTTCTACAGTTTTGATATATTTTTTGATTGTATATAAGTTAAAAAATAGGTTACACAAGGACATATGCATGTATAGATATTCATTCCAAGTGAATATTTTTGGAGATCTGATAGCAGCGGTGGAGCAACAGTTTGAAGCAGTTCAGCAAATTCCCATTGTTGCTATTATAGCAAGTGTTAGAGTTTCTCAGTATAAGGGTTAGTTTTATCATCTGTTTGTTAGACAATATTAATTACTATTTATTTGTCCTATATCCAATTCTAAAAATGTCATATTATATTTTTAGGCACTGTGAAGTGCATAACTACTCAATCTACAAAGGTCTATATTAACAATGAACATGAATCCGTCTCTACCATGAGGGAAATGTAATAATATTTTCTGAAAAAATATAATCGTCTATATCACAGTTTGAATTGAAGTAAATATCATGATTGTTTTGTAGGTTTGCCAATAGTCCATGGGAAGTATGAAGAAAGAATACATTTTCACGCAATGATCTATGTTGTGCGATTAATGCTGCTCACTCAAGCATGTTTAAAAATTTTCCAGTATTTCAAGATGAATAAATTTTGGTTATAGGTGTAGACTACTATTAATTTTTTGCCTTAGTGTCCATTGAACAAATTTTGTAACCTGTCATCAATAATTTGCATTTTACCATTTTTTTTTGTTTCATTTTTCTATCAAGATACCTGTACTAGAATTTTCTTTGCTTTTAATTAATATCAAGTACTAGAATTTTCCTTGCTTTTAATTAATATCAAGTTTTCTTTTTAAAATATGAGTTTTCTTTGTTTTATATGTTTTCATTGCATTGTGTGGTTTAAATCATATAAACACTAATACAAATTTAGGTTCTTTTTTTTTCCCTTGCTCTGCAAAGAGTAAATATAGAAGTTATAAGGTGAATTAAATTACCCAACATTATATGATTGTTAACGCTCTTTCTTGATGTACACAAGTATATGACTAAACAAAGTTGTGAATTCTGTTAGGAAACATTGTATTAATGTTGATAAATTTAGTGGCTTAGCAATGCCATATAACCTATGTCCACTTCTCTACAATATGGACTTCTTTTGAGAATTTTCTATAGTACTTCCTAATGTGATGAATGAGGCAAACTACTTTATTGTTTATGCAATTTTTTGGTAATTTAAAGTTGTATATCAAATAAGAAGGAACGCGGTAAAACTCATGCATCATTCGCTTAAAGACAATATATGCAACAAAATCAATCTTTCTAAACCAAAATAATACAAGATAATCCGCAATATAATTCGAAGCCTACTGGTATATTACTCGGTAGTTAAAATTTGCCAAAAAAATTGCAAAATACCAAGTAACATAATTACAATATTTAAATTTTTTGACACTTAGCTTTTATTTAAATAAAGCAATAAGGTCATAAATATTTCAGACAAGGTTCTAAAGCTTAATCTCTGCTAAATCCTCTGAACATTGAAAACTAAATCTTCTGGCTCTTCAACTAAGGTGAATAGCAATTTCTG
This sequence comes from Kitagawia praeruptora, assembly GCA_037693485.1. Taxonomy (NCBI): domain Eukaryota; kingdom Viridiplantae; phylum Streptophyta; class Magnoliopsida; order Apiales; family Apiaceae; genus Kitagawia; species Kitagawia praeruptora. The sequence continues at coordinate 133,915,526 of CM075352.1, read as the reverse complement.
ATTTTCTAATAGAGTATTAGCTTCCGTGAATTTATTCCATCCAGCTGAAAATCTTGCTCTTCCATGCGATTTTACAATTCCAATTTTCCAAGATCCAACACCAGTTCTGAATGTGACCTTTTCTCCTACATGCCAACCTCTGTTTCGTGGTTTTATGGTCCTTGGGATGTACTGCGACACATTAATTTTTTCAATCAGAATGATGAAAAATAAAGATAAAAGATTTAAAATATGAATTAACAAGAAAACTGAAATATCATATTATACCACTCCATGACTTGATTTATCAACATTTGAAGAATATAACGTTGCAGTAAATTCTGTAGCCATATCATTCACTTCCTGGATATCCATGTCCATTGCATTATGATCAACTAATTCAAAACCTTGGTTCTCAAGATGTGTTCCAGAACTCTGTCCTCCACTATTGACTTCAATCACTGATTATGCATAATAAGTTCATTCACAAATTTCAATTTCCTTTATATGTTTGATAACATGTAAATGTTGATGCATAAGTAGAATTTTACAAAGAGCATGAAAAGAACTTACATGTCTGAGAAATCACTGGGACTTCCTCTTCACTAGCAGTTCCTGTAACATCCTTATAATTCTCCGCATCTTCCTCTTCACTGTCACTTCCCTCCTTTAGATCTGTTAAGAGTTTATAAAAATTGTTAAATTGTTAATTTTCATAAATAATAAGTGTACTTTAACTAATTAATACTTGGACATTATTTACAAAATTAGTGTAATACCATGTTCATCATTCAAATCAACTGCCCAGAACCAATTTTTGCTTCCATCAGTTTGAAACCCAAGATTACGATTGGAGTAATCTATTTCTTTTCCATCTACTTGGTAGATACGTGCGTACAAAACATTACTATTATCCATTGTGAAAATTATGGTTTCCCTTGGTTTAATACCAAAATGCTCAAAGACTATGCCAAAATTGGACAGGTATCCTCCAAACTCATTGTAATAAATTGAACAATGAAAACCAGCAACTTTTATATCTTTAATACTACTGAGCAACTTTCCATGCATGTCGTTAATCAACTTCGGAACAACCTGAGTAATATTGAATATTGTAATTATCATAATGTGTATAATTTTTCTTACACCATCTAATTATAATAGATGTTAACATAAATAATGTCGGAACCAAATATACAAAATGTCTTACTATTATTCCTTCATTTAAACAAGGCTCTGAACAAACTTTGAAAAATGACTTCCTCCAATCTCCATAAGCTAAAAAATTTTAAAATGATTTGTTAGACATGTAACCTATAAATATATAATACCATACTACATTCAAACAGTGTAGATGAAATGTAATACCTTCATTCTTATTGTCAATTTTATCTTCACCTTTAAAAAGACAAATGTCTATAACGTTAGCTTGTGATTCCTCAAGTATGAACAGCAACAAGGTATCTCCAATATCAAGTCTTATTTCATTTGCAAAAGAATTCCATCCTTTACTGAACATGCATCTACCCTCTATCCATTGAATCTCAATTTCCCATGATTTGTGAAATAACTTCAAGCTCACTTTTGTCCCATCTTCCCAGTTTTTGTACAGATCTTCCATATCTGTACTCAGATTCTATTTTTCCAAGAAGAAACTCAGTAATTTAGCATTAGTTACACAATATCATATATAGAACTGCACATACATTACATTACAATTAGAATAAGAACCAAAAAATATGCTCACCAGAGTAGTAACTTGAGGATCAACAGCAGACTTTTTAATGTTTATCTCAAAAGATTCATCGTAATTGTGATAGGCATTGAAGCACCACAGTGCAGAACTTGCATGGTATTCAAGCGACGACTCATTAAGTACATATTCGTCCTTATTCCAATTATTTAGTTGTCCAGTTCCTAAGAAAACTTTCAAGTCTATACGAGGAGAATTGCACTCAATTGCAGATTCTTTAAAAATTGTAACAATAAACGTGTCTTCACCATAATAGTCAAACTGAGCAAGATTGTACAGTTTGATCCCGTGGTATGTCATAAATTTTCCCAGATCAGATATTTTCCTCAACTTTGGATCATATTTACCTTTCCATTCAGACATCATACATCTTAATACCACAGTTGAATGTAGTTCTTTTCCAAACTCATCCTGAAATGACTTAGGTACTCTCTACAATATTAAATAAATGGGAAGTTTAATTAATATGCAGCTCATTAACATAATACATTACATTAATTCAAATGGAAATTATTAAATTTGAGATATAAACTTACAAAAGATCCAAATCTTTCCTTTTCGTTGTTTGTAGAAAGAAAACTTGACACAAGTCGTCTTATTCCTGTATCATTAAAATTCAGTAAGGAACATAAAATTAAATGTTTTATATCATTATTTAATTGGGAGTAGTATTTAACAATGCCACGATCAGTATTCTTTATCCTCTTTGATATAATCGTGCTCTGTTTCATTGAAACAATAACATGTAAATGCAGTAGCTCTAAGAAAGATTAGTAGTTAGTTAAAATTCTACAAAAAATAACCTAATTAATGATCAATCTAAAATGAGAAAGAACATTTAGAGGAAAGTTTTAACCCTTAACTAATTCAAACAATTCCCAAATTTGTACAAGTATAAATCAATCCAATTTTCCCAATTTAAATTAATAACACTATTTAAAACACTTTTAAGTCCTCAATCCAATCAAAAGTAATTTAACCCACAATTTATCATGTATCATCTAATTAATTACAATAGCAAGATAGATTCCAAAAGAAGAACATGCATTAAGGGTTTAACGTACCCATAACTATACAAGTATTAACAACTGTTATGTAAATCACCATAATGGTTTAACATGCATCTATAGATGCATCATATACAGACATAATATATGTATAACCAACTTACTGAATAAAACTCATCATGTTCTTGCAGTAGTGAAGACAATACAAATCAAAATACATATATATTAGGAATAACGTACCTCCATGATTGATTAGTATATTGAATATGGTAATGATCAGTTTAGCAATTGAAACTCAAAGATAAGAACGGTAGACTCCGGCATGCAAAAGTATAGATTTGGGGTTTTTGGACAACAGTCTAAAAATATTGGGACAGTTTTATGCAGTTACCTCTTTAATTAGTACACAAAAAATTGTTTTAAGGTATGACACAATTTCATAAGATTGTCTATCTTAAAAATGTCAATAATTTTGAATATAAAAAAAATTAAAACAAAGTCAATGCAAGTTATAAATTTTGATTTGTATTATTATTTTATTTATTTATTTATTTAACTTATCATATAAAAATAAGAGAAGCCGAAATGTATCTCAAGTTTTCTTAATTGCTTTTAATTAATATCAAGTTTTCTTTCTATAATTTTTTTTTTGTTTTATATGTTTTCATTACATTGTGTTGGTTTAAATAATATAAACACTAAGACAAATCTAGGTTCTTTGTTTTTCCTTGCTCTGCAAATATTAAATATAGAAGATATAAGGTGAATTCAATTACCCAACTTTATAAGATTGTTAACACTCTTTCTTGTTGTAGACAAGTATATGACAAAACAAAGTTTTGAATTTTGTTAGAAACATTGTATTAATGTTGATCAATTTAGTGGATTAGCAATGCCATATAACCTATGTCCACTTCTTTACAATATGGTTTCTTTTGAGAATTTTTGTATAGTAATTCCTAATGTAATGAATGAGGCAAACTACTTTATCGTTTCTGCAATTTTTTGGTTATTTAAAGTTGTATATCAAATAAGAAGGAACGTGGTAAAAGTCATGTATAATTCGCTTAAAGTTGTATATCAAATAAGAAGGAACGTGGTAAAATATATACTAATGAAGACCCTGGAAATTTACATTTAAAATTATACTATGTTCTATGTAAGTACGTAATTTTTCTTCTTTAACCAAAATGATAGAAAATAATCCAACAATATCATTTGAAAACTACTGGTATATAACTCAGTAGTTTAACAGTGCAAAATACCAAAATAACATACATGTCGTATCCAAATATCTGAACTCTTAGCTGTGTTCTAAATAATAATGCAATAAGGTCATAAAAGTTACGAAGAGCTTCAAATAGTTTATCTCTACCAAATCCTCTAAATATTGAATAGTACTATTCCTTTTTGTTCTTCTTCCAACAATGTAAATAGCACTTAACTACGTCCAGGAAAAACAATGTCGAATACCAATCCTCCTTCACCTTCCATCAGATTGAAGACCAAAGTTTCATATTTTTTTAACCTTTTTATCTCTCGCAAACCTATTCCAGCCTCCTGAAAACCTTGCAAGGCCATTGGAGTATACCACTGTAATATCCCAAACTCGATCTGCACTTCTAAAGCTAACATGCTCACCAGCTATCCATTTTCTGTTTTCTGGATTGACATATACTGGGATATACTGCACAAAACAAACTAATCTTAATTGGCAAAAATAATACAATACTACTCTGATAAATATATAAACTGTTTGAAAAAATTAGATTTATTGCAATAGTAAATCATACCGGTCCATGTGATGTGTTATTAACATTACATTTTGTCATGATTGCAGAAAATCCTATTACTGGATCATTCATTTCAATGACAACCATTGCATTTCCATCATTGTTTCCCAATTTTGCTCCGTTCATTTCAACATCAGATATCAGATTTGCAGTAGTATCTTCCAAGTCAGTTGCACCATTATTGATATATTCTACTACTCCTGCTTCTTTTTCCATTAAAATATGCAAACAATTAAAATGCAAGGAAATTTAGATTTACAAGTAAACGTTAAAAAATCACAAATTGTTGTAAATAAAGAAAATATGTAGTGATAAGAATATAAATCATATACCTGGGACATTAGGATGGTATGAAGATATTTTTCAACTTTTCCATTATCAAAGAGGACAAAGTCAAACTTTCCTACACCATAGTAAATGAATAGCAATAAATCATTTTCTTCAAGAAATATCAATGCAAACATGTCAGACAGTCCTATAATCTGTCTTTCTTCATGCAAGTAACGACCATGGAACATTGTGCCGTTTGACAAACAAAATGAAACACTTTCCGGAATATTTTATTAAACATTCTGCAGAATCTTGTCGGGATTACTTGTAAAACATCATTATGATTAACAATCTGCTTCTTAATTTAAATGATTATCAACACATTAGAAATGAAATAACAGTACTGAAGATTTGTGCAAAATTTGGTAACTTACTATTTCTCCGAAATCAATAGCAGATTCATCAGCAATTAAAAGAAATTTCCATCCCACTTCATCGATATTGTCTAAAAAATATATGAGTAAAAAGTAACCAAATAGATAATCAATTCATTCCAAAGCAATTTAGCATAAGGATATAATATCAACATATACTATTTAGTTAATCAAAGTTGTAATTTACCTTGATCATACACAGTGGCCCGTGGTATAGTTCTGAACTGAAAATAATCAACTTCACAGAAATCTTCTTTTAATACACAAACTAGAAAATTTCCATTACCCTTATAGGAGTAAATCATAGTGGAACCAAAAAGTCTTCTGCATTCCTTAATCATTGCACACATAGGAGATAATGATTTTTCTCTCCTTTTGAACTGTACATGAATATCCCGTCCATTGGGCAATGCGAGTATGATATTATGAGGTATATCATCTCCACACTCCATAAGAAATCTCTCAAGTAATTTCTGATAAAATTAAATATTAATTACTATTTGTAAAAATCTGCCGGACATATAAAGGTTCTGTACATGATATCTAATATTATTGAAACACATACCAGCTCATTCCAATTCATTGATTCATGTTCCATAACAATGACAAATAACGGGTTTCTTCCATTTAACAAGTTTACCTATAAAATAAGTTTATTTTGGAACCACATAAGTAAATCCACATTTATGTACATATTTAGTTATATAAGGATTTATAAACAATATAATAGTTTAACTGGAATTAATTGTAGACTTACGGTTTTCAAATTGTTGGAAACTTTGATTTTCTCAACTGCTTTTTCTTCTTTAGCGCTATCTTCATCCATGTCTGAAAATTATTTACACATTCAAAACATTTTGTTATTACAAAGTAGCGTCAACAAACCAAGCTCAATAATTTCCCAAGTCAGGTTTTTAAACATTTGGCGACACTTTTACTAACCTGATTCAGACTTCCAGTGAACGTTCGAAAACTAATTTGCTTGGCTATAATCTGAATTATCAACAGAGCGATTCTCATATCTATCTCTATACCATCAATTTGGTAAATCCTTGCATACAAGACATTACTTTCATCTATTGTGAACACAAAAGTTTCTTTCTTTTGCAGATTGAACCTTTGGATCATTTTCTTTTGCAGATTTCAATTAAAATTGTTCTAATTTACTTAATCCTACTGCAGACTCTGTACACAACAAGACTTAAACTTCATGCATTGATTTGTTACTCCAATCCAAAATCTCCCGAAAACAAGAAGATGCATCAACAGTTACAAAATTGAAAAAAGAAACACATAATTAAGAATATTGTAAATGAAACTAAGATCATGTAGAAGAGAATACAAGAATAACACATGTCATACTTTCAATCTCTTTCTATATATTTTAATCATACAAGATTGATAAAACTGATTAATGTTTTCACTGAAGACTAATTAATCGATCGATATACCTGTCCTATGGAGAGATTATGATGATTGATGAACTTTAGAATGGAGCATATACCTTCAATTCAATCTTCTTGCCGGCATGTAAATCAAGGTCGTGTCCTGTTATGATCTTTTCCCTTTTAGCTATCACTTTTTAGGCAAATTTATGATCTAACAATATTGTCGGCACGAAAAGTAGATTTAATATGATATGGACACAAATTCCTAAACATGTCAACTACTTATATTAATGCATTAATTTTTTTTAATTATTATTAGCTTAGAATAAATTTTTTTAAAAAGTCTTATATTTTTTTTAATTCATATTGATAATTTTAAGATACAAATTCTGTAATTTCAAAATTTTTAAATAATATAAAGTAATTATAACAATTATATATGTTGGACCTGATATATTTTGTATGTAATGGGAATTCATATGTGTTAATTGCTTACTTGGTTCTTTACAAGAAATTACATTTTACGCTATTTTTCTAATACTAATTACTCACTGATACACGAAAAACAAAGAGATGCAATAAATTGTAAAAAAATTAACCCTAAGAATGTCAATAACTTTATATATGATAAAAAAGATAAAAACAAAGTCAATGCAAGTAAAAAATTGAGTTGTGTACTATTATTTTATTTATTTAATTTTATTACTTATCATTTAAATAATGTTATAAAAATAAAATTATTATAATAATTTATTTTACATTAATTGTGAAAAAAAATCCATGTTTAAAATTCATTAACACATATATCAAAATGTCCTTAACAAAAATAATTAATTCAAAGACATAAATTAAAACGATAAAAGATTAAAGGTTGTTGTAATTTATTCACTATTAACTACCAAAAATGAAAAATATAAAAAAAAAAAACCGTGTGCGAAGCACGGGCATATTACTAGTATATTAATAATATTTAAATTTGTATACAAACTTTTTTTTAATTAACAATGGGTCAAATAATAAATTTGAATCTTTTCCAAACGTAATATGAATACCAAACCTAAAAATGGATGTATCAAAATCAATACGAAATCTTTTCCAAACCTAAATATGGATACCAAACCTTACCGCAAACCTTAGGTCATTCACTAATATAATCTATACTATACTATAATAAGTAAACTATGGGATAATTGGTAGTTTGGTAGTTTGGTTCAATCCTATTTTTTAGCCATAATTTTAGTTCAATTAAAAATAAATTTAATTAATATTTTATCTACCTAAAAACATTCCCGGGTAAGCAAAGATGGCGTGTGTGTGTTTTTTTTTTAAATTTTATTAACAGGAGAGTGTTTTGTGTGTTTTTTTACATTTTTTTTATTATGAATAAACATTTTTTTTATTATTAATAATAATAGAGATTTAAGCAAATCAAAGAGTGACCAAAATGAGTGACCAATAAAAGAGTACCAAACCGACAACCAAATAATATTAAAAAACATATTAAACAAATAACAAATTAAAATTAATATTTATAATATTATATTACACTATAAACAAATTACAAAAAATTAAAAGCAACCCGTGCTTTACACGGGTTATAAGCTAGTATATACTAGTAAGCAAGGTGATCCAAATTTGTATGAGTAAATATTAGTGATCCAACTATTCACTTATGTACTCATTTATCTCACAGTTTAGTAATATCCGTCACTGTAATTACATTCAATTAAATTAGACGCCACAAAAGAAAAAATTCCACTTGAACAGGAGTATAGTTGCCGAACCCTAATTCCAATAAACCAAGACTAATTCCAGAAAGGGGAAACCACGGTGAGAAAGACAATAATGAGATTTAGTTTGAACGGTAGTTTAAATTTAAATTTCATAATAATTATACTATTTAATAATAACAATTAAAAAAAGAAAATAACTTTAAATTTAAAGATCAAGTAAATTAGTATTGAAAGAAATTATATTGATAATTTTTTTTTTATATTATAACAAATGCAATCAAAGATAAAATTATTTAGATTTTCTATATGTGTCATGTGATAAAATGCATTAATAAGCTTACCAAAATTAAAAGATTTATTCAAATTTTCATTAATAATCTTGCCTTAAATATTAAGAGAATATATTAATAGTATTAATGGGTGTGATAAAACGTATTAATAAGCTTACCAAAATTAAAAGATTTATTCTAATTTTTATTAATAATCTTGCCATAAATATTATATTAATAGTATTAATGGGTCAAATAATGAATTTGGATCTTTTTCCAAACTTATTATGGATACCAAACCTAGAAATGGATTATCCAGTAGATCAAAATCAATACAAAATCTTGTCCAAACCTAAATATTGATACCAAACCTTAGGTAAGGGCAAGGGCTTTCCACTAATTTATAATACTAGCTTAAAACTTGTGCGATGCACGAAATTTTTTTAATATTATATGAATATTTTTCAGTAATTTGAATTAATTTTTTTAAAACATGAATGACTTAAATTTTTCAATGAGATGATTTCATAATAATTATATAAATGTTATTCGTGAATCGTGATATTTCTAAAAAAAGGGATTGTAATTAGAAAATACAGAAAAGATGATAGGTTTTAGTTGAAAAAAGGTAATCGGTTAATTATTAGTATTATAATACTATTATTTTATTTTATTAAATAGAACCGCACGTGATATAATTGGAAAAGGAGAAATTTTAGTTAGAGAAAATGGAAAAGGTAAGGTGACAATTTAAAAGGTGACATGTTTTACGTGAAAAAAGTAATTATTTAATTTATAGTAATTATAATTTAGTTATGTTATTTTACTAAATAAAATTACTTGTAGTGTTTTTAGAAAAGGAGAAATTGATGTTGCCCATGATATGTATAGGAAAAGAGGGATTAATAAAGATAGAAAAGATTATACGTTTTAGCTGAAAAAAGTAATCGATTATTTATTAATATTATATTTTTATTATTTGATTTTATTAAATAGAACCTCCCGTGATATAATTGGAAAATGAGAGATTTTAGTTACAGAAAATTGAAAAGGAAATGTGAAAATTAAAAAGGTGACATGTTTTAGGTAAAAAAGGTAATTGATTAATCTATAGTAATTATAATTTAATTATGTTACTTCACTAAATAAAATTTCTCATAGTTTTTTAAGAAAAGGAGTAATTAATGTTACCCGTGATATTTCTAGAAAAAGAGGGATTTTAGTTAGAAAATATAGAAAAGATGACACGTTTTAGCTGAAAAGAGAGATTTTAGTTAGAAAAAAGAAAAAAAGTAACATATTTTGGTTGAAAAGAGTAATTGATCGATTAATTAATAGTAATTATATTAAACAAAATTGCTCTTAGTATTTTTAAAAGAAGGAAAAATTGTAGTTAGATAAAATATCATGGATCGTCTGATTTAATGAAATAAATAAATAATATTATAATTACTAATAACTAAATGATTACTTTTTCTTAGCTAAAAGGTAATATATTTTCTATATTTTATAACTTATATATCTTATTTTCAAACTTACTTTTTTTACTTTTTTTCAAGCTGCTAAAAGGTTTTAAGCTAGTAATGATATAATTGTAATTGATTTAAATAAAAAATTGTGATTAATTAGTTATTAAGTATTTAAGAAAATTAATCTGTAATATATAACTATATACTGTATTATAGTATGATTGTTGTTGATATTTATAAAAATTAGTTCGTAATATATAATAGTATAAATTTGATTAACTTTAAATTAAAAGATTGATAAGTTAGTAAATATTTTATCACTTTAAAAAATATTTAAGTTATGCATTACTAAATAAAATAAATTTATGCATTATGTTCATATACGGGATTGTAGTTAGAAAATATAGAAAAGATGATAGGTTTTAGTTGAAAAAGGTAATCGGTTAATTATTAGTATTATAATACTATTATTTTATTTTATTAAATAGAACCACACGTGATATAATTGGAAGGAGAAATTTTAGTTAGAGAAATTGGAAAAGGTAAGGTGATAATTTAAAAGGTGACATGTTTTACGTGAAAAAGGTAATTGATTAGTTTATAGTAATTATAATTTAATTATAACATATCCATATATTTTTAAAAGAAGGAAAAATTTTAGTTAGATAAAATATCATGGGTCGTCTGATTTAATGAAATAAATTAATAATATTATAATTACTAATAACTAAGTGATTACTTTTTTTCAGCTAAAATGTAATATCTTTTCTATATTTTATAACATATAATATCTTATTTTCAAACTTACTTTTTTTACTTCTTTTTCAGCTACTAAAAGGTAATATCTTTTCTATATTTTATAACTATAATATCTTATTTTCAAACTTGTTTTTTTACTTCTTTTTCAGCTACCCTTACTTAGTTATTCTTTACTTATTTTATATTTCTTAATAAGTAACCAGTTACCTTTTTCAGTTATTACTATTGTACATTTTCCAACTAAATCTCTTCTTTCCAAAAATAACATGACCCTTACTTAGTTATTCTTTACTTATTTTATATTTCTTAATAAGTAACCAGTTACCTTTTTTAGTTATTACCTATTGTCCAACTAAAATATCTTCTTTCCAAAAATAACATGGATCGTTCTATTTAATGAAATAAACTAATAATATTATAATTAATAATAACTAACTGATTACCTTTTTCAATTAAAAGTTAATATCTTTTCTATAATTTTAAAATAAAATATCTCATTTTCAAACTTATCTTGTTTTACTTCTTTTTCGACTATTATTTTTTCTAACTAAAATCTATTCTTTCCAAAACTTGGTTTTTTTACTTCTTTTTCAAGTTATTACCTTTTCAAATATGATTTTTTATATAATTAAGGGTAAATAAGTAAAATCAACAGGTACCGTACCGACCGAACTTTTAATGTTTCGGATTTTATATAATAGTATAGATATAGATAGATAGATAAGTTGGCTTATATTTGTGGTGCCAAACAGGCCCATAATGTGTCCATATCACAACAAATTTAGGTGCAATTTTCATAGACCCGATAGCATTGATGTTGATTTAAGATAATCATGTGCAGATCTAAATTCATAGACTAAATTGAATCCAAATGATATTCATAGACTAAATTGAATCGAAAAAATGACCAAAATGTCTATTTTACACAAGTTTTTGCTCAAAATACTGATTTTGAAAAAAATGGCCCGAAATACCGACGGGATACGAAGAATCGTCCTCCGTGTTAGGGTGTTGCGGAACACCGTGTACCGTATTATGCATGATACGAAGCTGCGTCTTCCGCGTTAGCATGATACGGTGGACTGTGCACCGTGTTAGATGGGTGCGCAACACTTTCACGGAATACCGTCCACCGTATCATGCCCTGTTACGGAACACGGAGCTCCGTATCATGCCCTGTTACGGAACACGCAGCTCCGCAACACACCCCCTATCACGGTACACGATGTACCGTGTCCCGTCAGTAAAAAGGACCATCCAGTTTCCCAGGTGATTATTTTGGGCCATCACCCAATTGAATCCAAATGATATGACAGCAGTGCTTAAAATTTATTGCATGTCAATATGGATTCTATAATACAATTTTGATATTTGTACACGGAAATAGCTTTAACCAAAACATCCAAATTTGTTTAACCTTTGTTGATTCAAGATTCCAATAACAAAACTATGCATGCAAATTATATTGTCTGCTAAACCAAGTAGGAAACAAAATATCATTTGTACAACAAGGTGAAGATATGCAGACTGACTTGTGCATGAAATTTGCTATTTTAATAAGAACCGCAAAAAGTCATTATACATATAAACAACACTACAAAATTTAGGAGGTAGATGCAGTTTCAGGAGTTAATCGTTGATACGGGACTCGGCGATCTGGAACTTCATCTTCAGTTCGTTTGTCTTCAAACCATTTCACAACTCTTTTGCGAGGCAGATTTGTCACATGCACGATGTTGCTAATCATGGCATTCTGCATTTATTGAGTATAAAAGGTTTAACTCCTTAATATAGTACCTCAAAATTAACAATTAAGGCATCAAGGCATCTCTTGGGGAGTGCCCATTAATTTTCCTATATATGCAATAAACATCCCATAATGATGTTTTCATCTTCAACAAGTTTCATATTTGTAATTTACTAATGAATTCATTTGTAGTTCAAATTGCCAATTTTGAGTGTTACTGTATAAACAAATAGAGCAATTCCTTGGAGATGCTCTTAAAAACAAACATCAAATTATCTACAAACTTCACTTGTTGATTCTAAAACCCATGACTCGGTTTTTAGACGTCCAGAGAGCTACTTAGCTACTACGTCAACAAATTCATTGAATTCTTCTGAAAAAACCAACATTACAATATAGTAAAAATTTCACGTCTCAATCACTTTTTGTTAAAAATAATTTACAACTCATCAATAACTATTTGTAAACAACCTTAATTGACCTCGTTTTTATTTAAAGTAGACGGATGATTTTTATTCCTATACAAACAAAGAAAAAGAAATTAAACAACACTGATTAACGTATCATATATATATATATGCAGCAAGTCGACAATTTAGTTACGATAAATCCTAAGTTCGAAAAAGCTATACTTGCTAAAAAAAATTAATCTATATTGTCGGTCCTAATTGAAGACATCTTCCCTAAAAAAGTGGTAGCAATTCTACGACTCTACATGAGAGTTTATTTTCCTTCATCCTTTCTTAGAGATGTTCGCTCATAGTCTATATGAATACTGATTTCTATTCATTAACTGAATCCTATATAAATTGGGCCAATAAAAAGGGATAAGGGTAATAAAGGCTATAGTATGATTTAAGCACAAAATAGAGAGAATAAGGCTTAATGGCCTTTTAGCCCTCAAAGTTTCCACCAAAATACCCATCAGCCCTCACTGTTTCAAAACGTTCCTTTTGACCCTCCAAGTATCCGTAAAGGTCCAATTAGCCCTTATACCGGTATAGGAAATGGTGAGTTTGAGTGATTTTTGGTTCGTTTTAATCGGTTTCTAGCCGGATTTTTGCTGTATTGTTGTTGTGTCGATTAAAACGAACCAAAAATCACCCAAACTCACCATTTCCTATACCGGTATAAGGGCTAATTGGACCTTTACGGATACTTGGAGGGTCAAAAGGAACGTTTTGAAACAGTGAGGGCTGATGGGTATTTTGGTGGAAACTTTGAGGGTTAAAAGGTCATTAAGCCAGAGAATAAATTATCAATTATTATTTTCGTAATGCACAAGTATTAACACAGACAAACTGAGACCGAAGCAGAACTGTACATACTTTCTCAATTATTTCAAATTTCAAAAATGATTATCACATAATAAAGTTAAATGCAACAGCTTACTCACCGTTGGGCGCTTTGTTCTTCCATAAACCCTTTCAAGTGTATTGAGTTGTACTTTTTTTATTCTTTTCTGAGCAGACCAGCTGCTTTGCATGGCGTGAACTGGGACTTTCACCTTAGAAGCTGGTTTCTTAGAATCTAATTCCTCGGGTTCTGTTGCATTCTCTGATGGAACATCCTCCTCATGTTTAGTTTTAGACTCTAAGATTGTTGGAGCAGGTATGTCAGGTAAAGAAGCACTCATTAAAAGAAGTTTTGGTGGCGGGTCGCGAAGTAATTCGAGAACAAAAGCTCTATCAAGGCATGTCTCAGCGGCAAGATTCTTTATCTGCAAAACACACAAATAAATACATCACAACAAATGTGCCAGAGATTTTAGTCTTGACACTCAGTTACGACTTACAACTCCCTTAAGCATTAGAGTTAACAAAATGTAACCCTGAGAAAGCTAGAGACGAAAACAACTTGACAATAGATTTCTGCCACTCAGCCATCCAGGTAAAAGTGGTGCACTTAATTAATCCGTCCAGTGTTTTTTTAACAATAGATCGTACTAATACTTTATTATTATGTCTTTGATAATTTCAGTTTTTTATAACAAGAGTCATTATTCTCCTTGAAGCATGTAGAAAACATACCAATCATATTTTGTCCAGTAGGAATAACACCAACAGAAAAAATTATGTGAAACAAAAATGAAGTCATGTAAGGTGCGTACACTTGTTTTACGTCGACCATTCTTTAATGCATATGCCAATCTCCGAATCTGCCAATTTTTCAAAACAACTTGCTTTTCTCCCTCATCGTCATAGTCGTCTTCTTCTTCAACATTGTCCACGCCTTCGTTTCTAGTTTCTAATTCACTTTCATCAACACTTAAACTAAATGCTTTCTGTAATTCTTCGTCCCCCAGTGCCTCCTCTAATTCACGTTCTAGCAGAGCAAGGTCTTCTTCACTTATATCCTCGTCACCATCAAGTGCAGATGGGTCGTCATTTTTCAGATCTTCTTCCAGCTGACGAAAGAGGGCTTCAAAAGCATCTTCGTCCAAATCATCTTCCTCCCCAACATTAGTCTGGGGCAAACTTGGCTGGAACAATTTATTGCCAAAAAATTAAGGTATGAAGTCACAAGCACACAATTATGAACCCCCGAAATTCATAAGCAGAGATTTGATCAAATAGGCGCACTGTAAATTCATAGCATGAATGAAAGATTTAAAGAACTTTAGCAAGGACTTTAGATGGATGTGTAAAAGTCCGCATGGCTATCCCATCTAGAATTAAATATCTACCAAATTATTACTCATGAATTACCCAGTTCCAATCACAAAAGAGCTTTATCAAGTAGCTCCCTGAACATTGCAAGAACAAGGCATCCTTCATTACTGATATATGATAAGTATCATATATAAGTCACATTGTATCATTCAACTTTACAATTTTTCTTTCAAAAGATAAAAGGTGAGAAATAAACTTACTAATCCTGTTACCAAATATTGAACACAAAAAACATGAATAAACAAGAATTATGTAAATGTTAATGGCATTCACGCTAAATATTATGAAATCTCTAGTATAACCCCCTAGAACAATAACTTAACATGATGAGGTGCAATATCAGAACACATCAAAAGCGGGCACACTAGATACCCACACCCCCTCCAGTTTCTAAATTGAACAGACCTTTGCAGATCAAAGATATTGCACAAAAATATCGCTTATATCACGTGTAAAACTTGTTACAATGCATCCATGGTCAATCCAAGTAATCTTTATATTTGTTTCCATATACACACAATGAATGTAAGCAATTTTAAAACTACTCTTGAATTTGTCACTCATGATTGCAAAAAGAGCAATTAGTTTTGAGTAGCTCCTTTGACATCGCATGAGCAAGCCAACAAGGAACAATTCCCCTTAATAATTCAGGATTCGGGAATATAGATAGGTCAAGCTGGACCACAATGCATCATACAACTTCATTACTATAAAATAGATGGATGGGTCAATCTACACCAGTAAGTAAACAAACTGTGCGGCCAAAATAAGACAGAAATTGATTAAAATACTATATAATGATCTACAATTATGTGAATGTTATTGGGAAATTTACTACATATTATGAATCCACAGTATGAGCACCTAGCACAGTGTGTAACATGAAAGAGCCTATCAAAATGTATCAACAAAACAGGCTATACACTCGGTTCAATTCTTTTCCACTCGACACAAGAACATTAAAAACATATAACCAAAACATAACTCGTGTCCAAGTGTACGATTCATTTGAAGGAAGAGTTTTTGGATAAATAATTCCAACAGCCAAAAATTCATTTAATTACAGAAACATGCTTCTGATTGGATACTTGTATTATGTATAGTACCTAAAGTGTTAATTTTCATCAGAATGATGCAAGTGACCAAATTAACTTAGAAAAAGAAAGTAATCTACTTACTTAGTCTTGCATCTGGACCAGGTTTAACAAAAACACTTATACACGCTATCACTCGATACATATACACCTTTTAGAGAATATAAAAAATGAATACCGTTATCAACCATGTCAAACCAATTTCAAGAACTTATGCTTCATTTTGCTGGAAGGAACAAAAATGGGAAATGAAACGATATGTGTACTATTTGTATATGTCTCCATTCAATTCATACATTATTACTTATGTAAACTAGAGCAGTAGAGCTCAATCTTATTCCCACTAATACATAGACAACTGCTTATTCCTACAATCCTACTAGTCATTTCCTTCACAAAGCTCATCGTAAAAACATAGCATTCTCTCATTTCTCTTCACTCCAGCATATAGTCCAAATATCAATATATGGATGAATTCCCATACCTTGAGATGAAGCACAAGTCTCCAGCAGTTAATAATTCAAAAACTTTAAAGTTAAGCATAACCCTCAATCAATTCAGCAGCAAACAATAGGAAAATATACAAATTCAAAAGAATAAAGATTTCCTAATTACTCTCTCCCCCCCCCCCCCTCTCCATCTCTCTCACTATATCTCTCTCCCTATCTCTCTCACTATATCTCTCTCTCCCCCCCTCTCTCTCCGTCCCTCTCACTCCCGCTCCCTTCCTCTCTCTCCGTCCCTCTCACTCCCGCTCCCTTCCTCTCTCTCTCTCTCTCTCTCTCACACACACACACACACACACACACACTGGTAACTTTTACATGGGTAAAGACATAGTAACCACAAATAGTAAAAATTCATAAACCTCAATAGTTCAAACAACATTTTGAGCAAATTAAAGTGAAAAAGATCGAAACTTTAAAAAAGAGGAGGTACCTTGTTTTTCTTATTATTAGAAGTAATTGAAGGGAAAGATTTGCCTCGTCGGCGACCAAAAGTTAACACATAACGTGAACAAGGTAAGGATGAACGTCTTGGAATAAAACAAATGGGGTTTTGGACAAGAGAGTAGGGTTGTTGTTGCTTACAGGAAGATGTAAGTATCATTCCTATGGAGGACGATATTTGAGCTGAGGAACCCATACTTCAACTTTTTCTGTGAAAATGATGATATGATTATACAACAACAGGGGATACTTTAAACTGAAAATGTAAAAGGTATTTTAACTTTTTTGTTCTAATAATTTGGTTTAAATGTCTGTATCATGTTTATAAAAATGGGTAATTTGTATAAATCGGTTGAGGTGCTGATTTAAGATTAATCGGGTAATCGGGGATTAATTGAAAGGATTAATTGGAGAACTAATCGGATATTATAATAATATTTAATATATTAGTCTAATTTACAATTAAACATATTATTTTAATTAAATTCATAGGATTAATCGGATTTCAAAAATCGAATCGGTTGGTTAACTTTTTTTTTTTTGATAATCCGGTGTCCGGGCCAGCTTGCACACACCTCGACTAATCCGGAAGGCATACTAGCACATTCATACCGAGCATGGTAGCCCACTTAATCCCGAAGCGTCCCAGGGAATCGAACTCGTGAATCGGTTGGTTAACTTACAGAACCTTGACTAATCCGGAGGGCATACTAGCACACTCATACCCCCGAGCATGGTAGCTCACTTAATCCCGAAGCGTCCCAGGTAATCGAACTCGTGAATCAGTTGGTTAACTTACAGAAAATTAATCGGGGATTAATCGATTAAATCGATAATTTTTAGAACCATGGTCTGTATATATCAAACCTATGGCTTAAAACAACAAAAGGTATTTGTTTATAATTTTAATTATCTCATCGTACACATGTAACATCCCATTTCCATAACGATGAAATTTAAGATTTTAGTTTGATTTATAAGATAAAGTATTATTTTTTTAAGATAAAGTATTAATACTAATTGTATTAATAAATTATGAATTTTTAAGAATATATAGGGGATTTGTATATTATTTCACTAATTTGGTTTAACTTATTTCGAATTTGAAATCGAATTCCTCAAATTATTGAAAATGGGGATATGAATGCCGATGATAGTATACCACAATGAATAGAGTTCTGAAGGTAGGAATACGAATCGAACCGGTATCAATGGCTAGAGATGAATGATTCAGATAAGAGATTCGAAAGTGGGAACACCAAGACAACCGATATTACCCACAATGACTAGAGAGAAACGATATGAACTTATGGAATATCCGTTAAGATTTGATTCGTTCAGATCTGACGAGGAAGTCAAAAGTTTAAGTGGGGGAATTTGTTACACCCAAGTCACCTCGGTAGGAATTTAAGTGGTGAGTAGAGATTTGGTACTTTAGTTCACTCTGTAAGGTAAAGTATTACCATTTGGGACTCTATAAAATAATATCGTAGGACTTTAATTCAATTTATAATGTAAAGCATTACTATTAATTATACCAATAAATTATGATGGGTCTGTCATTTATAATGTAAAGTATTACTATTAATTATACCAATAAATTATGATGGGTCAAATATTCATAACACTACAACATGCCATTACTTTATAGGGATGCTCATTCTTAGTATCTTACTTTCTACAACATTGTTCGATCGTAGAATTGCAAAAAGCAAACAACGGGGCAATCAAGTGAGCGAACGTCGTTAATTAACCTTAATCTAGGTTAATTATTGGCAAACAACGCTAAAAAACCCTAAACAGAGCAAGCAAGGGAGCGAACATTGCTAATTGGCCTTAATCTAGGATACTAGGATAAATTAATGTAAAAAGGTTCAGAATGAATAGATGGAAGGGTTAGTTGTACTCTCGTGAGCGTCAGTTTAGTACATGCACAGTATAAAGTTTCGTCGCATTTGAACTAATTTACTTTGACTTATTTTGGAATGGGGACTTGACCCGATTTTCAAAATTACTCCGAAATTAGCCCGGTTGTCTCAACATATGTATTGTAACTTCAAAATTTCAATTTTAACTTTGTAAACAAATTTTATGTCTAAAATATTTTTAAAAAATTAATAATTTTTAAAGTCAGCTTCATTTTCCAATAATCCAACAAACATGTGAAAGTAGGGTGTACATGGGTCGGATTGGCCGGGTTGAAACATTAAAACGACCCAACCCATTATAAAACGGTTTGGAAATTTTTAACCCAACCCATGAAAATTAAATTCATAACCCAATCCTATTTGTTATAGGTCGGTTTGGGTCGATTGCTTAAATATAAAAATGAAATAGACAACCTGGATATGCAAAAGAATAATCAACCCAAAATGCAAGAAAATAAAGAAAAACAACTACATAGTCTGATTTGAAGTCTCTCAACCAAATGCAACATAATTGAATGTCTGAATCCATAAAAAGTTAACAAGTTAACAACACAATCCTGATTCAACATAGTCTTTAAGAGTACAAAAATTGAAATAGATTAAACATAGTCTTAAGAGTACATAAACTGAAATAGAAGCACTGATAGCAAGATAGATCACACATCAATGATATTGATATCCTTTGTAGCAATCCCCTCACTTGCCATCTGGTCCTTCATCTTGTTTACATTTTCTACAAGATAAACAAATACATACTCATTATTTGGCAGTGCACAAGTATAGACTATAGACTATTGAATACATAATAGATTTAACTTGATCTAGATAATAAATAATGTACCTTCAACAAATTGATAAGAGTAGGTTTCATCCATAAACTCATATAATTTCACTCCTCCTTTGTCCCTCTTCAACCAACTCTGAGCGTAAACTAAAATTTCTACCATTTTTGGACTAATAACGAGCTCCTAAATGGGTCCAAAATACGTCCACTGGTACTAAAGGCAGATTTAGAAGCGACTGTGGAGACAGGAATTGCAAGAACATCTCTAGCAATTAAAGATAGAGTCTTATACCTTTCGGAGTTATCCTTCCACCACATTAAAATGTCAAAAGAAGAATTCATCGGATTGAGAGGTTCTTCGATCAGGTATCTGATGTGTCAAATTATACTTAACCGCAAGCGCACGGTGTCTATTGCTAGTACAGATGGCAAGCGGGTCGAATCCACAAGGAGACAGGTTCTACTAATTCCTTTTCAGTTATCGCTAATTGTTTCAAGGGTCATACGAATATGTGAAATTATTAATTAACTAATTAAACTAAATTAACACTAATTAAATAGATGATAAACAAATTATTTAAAACCTAGGGCAATCAGGTCCACCATGCTTACACAATTGACTCTTAAGCTAAAGCAATCAATGTGATCCTATAACTAGAGTATGTTAATCTCTTTCAAGCATTAACACTCTCGAAACATTCAACACAATTAACCACTTTTAGTAATTCAATCAATTAGGTAATTAGAGTCAAGTTAATCTCTTCCAAGAATTAACGCTCTCAGAAATCCAATGATGCTTCCGCACTCAAATTCAATTCTGCTAATCGTATGTGTGCCTCTAGTAAGTAAATCTCTCGATCCATACCCCTATTTGCATAAAATTAATCCATGATATTGGCCAATTACACAAATTAATGATTAAAAAATATCAATCAGAATTAACCATAACCAATCAAATCACTATGAAAATCATGCCAATATTAGTGCAAACATGGCTTCCCTTTAAGCCCTAGAAAATAACTACTCGCTAATAATTAAACAAGTAAAACAACTAGTAAAACAAGAAAACATAATTAAACTAATAAGAACAAAGAAAAGATTAAGAGAACAAAACCTTCAAACTTCAATGTTGTCACCCAAAAGAAGAGTCATGGTATTTCTCTACATCTCCAACTAATAATACTAATCTACTCTAAACTATATTATCTGATCTAATATTACATCCTTTTTCTCCCCCATAAAATAATACCCTAGATGTGTTTATATAGGCTCTAAAAGTCTTGCCCAATAAAAGTATTTTAATACTCTAAATAAATTACAAGTAGGATTCCATAACTGAATAGGATTCCTTAATTAAAATTCGTCACTTCTTTTTATCCTCTGTTTCTGGGCTCTTCCAGTTGGATTTTACTTACTGGACCACCTCTGAATTAAAGATAATTCTACAAGCTTCGCGTGGACAGCTTACGGGCCTCAAACGGACTTCTGGAACTCAAGATATGGCCAAAACAGTGTAGAATAGCCCGTGTAGCCCAATAATACGAATTTTCTCCTATTTTATCTCCAAAATAGCTCTTTTTGCTCCAAATCCTTCCAAGTCATGAATTATTTATTTCCTACAATAAAACAATCAAATCTATTAAATAAAAATCCAAATCAATGCAAAACACAATAAATATGAGAATAAAATCATCTAAAATATATATAAAAATATACTCTATCAAACATCCCCACACTTAGCATTTGCACGTCCTCGGGCAAATAAGTGAAATAAAAACTAAGTCCTAACAAACATCACTTTCGTAGATGACACGATTGCATTGAGCATATGCAACAAGCCGTTAAACCTCTAGGCAGCCCTAGTAGGACGAGTGTTGTCTTGTGAGGGTTTATAGTGAATGTACCCACAAAATTCATCCAACCATGCAAAAGATCAATGCTAACACAACACCACACACACAAGTCCTCTCATGCCACATCAACTTAAGAATCAAAGCAAACATACGATGTCTTGGTGTTGTGACCAAAATCTCGCATGGGTTAGATTTAGGCCCACTAGAGGATTAGGGTCCAGATCCATGAAGAGAATGAGTAATCTGTCAGGTTTCCGGAGGCCTACGGTAGCCCTAGGGGTTACCATGTACGCTGCAGCACGGGAACACATGGCTAAGGGTCTCAAGGCATCCCCTTGAGGATAACCTGTAATTATTACCAGTCATCCAGTAGAGCTTCCAGAGTAGCTCCCGTGATAGGGGTTACCGGAGGGGGTACCGGAGCCAGGCTACCGGGCGGTACCCCCAGCTTCCGCCGGAAGCCTGATTAGGCTGCCAATGCAGATAAGGCACGCCTCCTATTTTTTAGGAATACGTTTATATCATCTAAAAACACTCTCAAACAGATAAACATTCAGTTATTTGAGGATATATGTCATATATACTTGATAAATGATACAAAAATCATGATAAATACAAGAGATAATCATTCTATGTTACCTAAACTGCTTGGTAACCTGATTTTATACATCACACTCGATTATTATCAGAAATAACAGTCATTATCCCACTGGAGAGAGGATAACTCATCATGAACAAACAATCATATCATTCAAGAACTACATTCGGGCTTGATCCACTATAAATAGTGGTATGTAGGCAATTTACGGGATCTTCTTCGACACTTTACACTCCTTGAGTAGCTAGAGCACGTGCACTCTTGTGTGACACAGTCAAATTAGGGTTCTTGGCTGGCCAACATTTGGTCCTTGAGCTCTCATCCCGTAGATTCAGTCCGATCCTTCCGAGGAACCACATCCCGTGTTCTTCGGTAACCCTAGTCGTGTGCCTTCCCGGGCGGCTAGCCAGTGATCTTCAACCACGAGCCTTTCCGGGTGGTTGGACGATTCCTTGATTATTGGCGCTATTCCAGCACGAGGCCTCATAATCTGTTGTGCTAAAATCCTCCCACAACAATTGGCGCCCGAAGGAGGGGCCTCAAAAATCGTCATTTGGAGGAGATATGGCGAGTGACAATTCTGAAAGTGATAAAACACCGTCTCAGGATGGTAATGGGCGAAACAAAGGTGGTGATGATGTTAGTAACAAGGACATCATGGACTATCTGAAGACGATGAATGAAAGAGTCAACAACTTGGAAAAAGGTTCTGAGAAAATGAAAAAATGGCAAAGGAAGTGCAAGTCGAAGTCAAAAAAGAAGAATGTGACTCCGACAAGGCTGAACTTCGAGTCTGAGGACAATATTGAGGACAACACTGATCATGTCCCATCTGAAGAAGACGCAGAAGAGCCTGTGGAAGAAGAATATGAGGGTGACCAATCTGATGTCCCGGAAACTCAGGGTGCCGAAGGTTCACCCACCAGAAGTCTAAGTGTTTTTGATCGAGTTGGCAAAAAACTGACTAACAAAGACCTTCGTCACAAATTGATTCACACTGGAAGCAAAGATCGGAGAGATGGCAATGGGGGTTCCACAACTCAAGGTTCCCGAGAACGCCGAGAGAGGTCCCAAACGGTACCCCCAAAAAGCATTTCCAGGAGATCCAGATCTGATGGCAGAAGGAATTATAGGCAAAGCAGTCACTCTTCTTGGCATAGAAACAGGAGATCCCGCTCTACCGGAGTCCCTACCGGTGGGGGTACCGATCAGGATTCCGGCTCCCATCAAAGTTCAGTCCCTAGAAGAAGCAAGACAGCCAATGAAGATGATGATTCTGAAAGTGATACGCTTTCAGATGGTGAAAATGGACAGTTCAGGATGTCTGACTGGAAAAAAGCCTTGGAAAAGATCAAGGAGGAGAAAAAGTTTAAGTCGGGTATCACTGCCGGTTCCCCCTTTTCTGTGAAAGTGAAAAAGGCAGCCTTGCCAAGGTTCTTTAAGATGAATACTGACTTGAAATTCAATGGAAACTCAGATCCAGTTGAATACTTGAGCCGTTTTAATACGGAAATGGATGTCTACCAGGTGGAGGACTTAGCGAGGTGTAGGCTATTGGCATCTACACTGACTGGAAATGCCCACCAATGGTTCAAAAGGCTAGCCGAAGGGTCTATCAAATCCTGGAGGAGGATGGGAGATCAGTTTATCTCTCAATTTAGGGCTACCGTGGCCTACGCCCCACCGGTGAATACTCTGGCTAATATCAAGCAAGAAACTCACGAGTCTTTAAGACAGTATTTCAAAAGATTTAATGAGCAAGTGCCAAAAGTGAAGAAGGCCTCTGATGAAACTCTGAAGAACTTCCTGATAGCCGTGGTAAGGCCTGGAACCGAGTTTTGGAAGGAATTGCAAACTGAGGAGCCCGGAACCCTGGCGGAATTTTACCAACAAGCAGAACGCCACAAAGTAATTGAGGAATCCATGGCAAAATTGTCCAAAGACTCCAGTTCCCGAGGTTGGAGCAGGAGCAAAAGAAATCGTTCTTACAGCCCTAAAAGGGATTCGAACAAGAGGGCTTCCGGGAGTGGTACTGCCGGCTTAGGAGCCCCCCGGTATGATGACAAGACTGCCCCTATTGCTGTTAATGCAACTAAGGATAGAGTTTCTGCCAAGGACAGACTCACTCCAAAGGCGAATTTTCAGAAATACTCAGAGTATACTCCTTTGACTGTCCCAATCAGTCATATTCTCGAAGTGAATGAGAAGAATGGGCTATTCCGGAGGCCCTACCGGGCAGGGCCCCCAGGAGTGAAAGATCAAGGAAAGTACTGTGCATTCCACGAAGTAAATGGACACGAGACTGCTGATTGCAGGCATTTGAAAGATCAAATTGAAGAGTTGATTAGAGGTGGATACCTGACTGAATTTGTAGCCCAAGAGGCTAAGAAATATAAAGAAGGAAGAGATAACAAGGACAAAGCTCCTGGAAACCAAGAAAGGACTACCCGAGCTAATAGCATCCATACCATCTTTGGCGGCCCTTACTTGGGGGGTGCCAGTCAGAATGCCAGAGATAGGTATGCCCGGGAAGCCAGGGGCAAACCCCTAACTAATGTGTTCCACCTTGCAGAAAGGCCCCCTAAGCTGTTCAAAGGGGAAACCGCTGATATTTCCTTTACCGAGGAGGATGCCAAGTGGGTTCACCACCCTCATAATGATGCTTTGGTGGTGACCGTGAGTATTGGTGGAATGAATGTGCACAGAGTGCTGGTTGATAATGGAAGCTCAGTAAATATCTTGGCATATACCACATTCCAGAAATTAGGACTTTTGGACAAAGAGTTACTACCTACCAATAATGAGCTATATGGGTTTACCGGCAACCCAGTCCAAATCATGGGCAAGGTCAAATTACCCTTGACATTGGGTGTGGATCCCTGCAAGGCCACACAAATGGCAGAATTCATGGTGGTAGATGAAGACATATCCCACAATGCAATTCTTGGTAGACCAATATTGAAAGATATGAGGGTGGTAACCTCAATATACCACTTCTCAATGAAGTTTCCTACACCAAATGGCATTGGGTGCGTGAAGGGATGTCAACATGAGTCAAGGGAATGCTATAACAGAGCTGTTCAGGCTGCCGAGAAAGCAGACAAACCTATTAAAGTTGAAGAAAAGGCTGATGGAGAAGCCTTATTGAGAAGCCATGGGCATGAGCCACAGAAGTTTGAAAGAGCGTCTTGTAATGCCATCATGATAGTGGAATTGCCAGATGAACCTACTGAAGAGGTTCCTAATTTTCGGGGGGTAGTACCACCACAAAGCTTGTTGTTGGAAGCTGCCGAAAAAAATGATGAAATTCATAACATTTCACTGGAAGGCATAGTAAAAAGTGCCTCAGATGATGATCTAGATGGAGAAATGCTAGAGAATGAGAGCCAGGGAGCGGAGAGAGGACTCCCGGTTGAGATTGACATTGATCCCAGGATGCCCGGTACCCTGGAAAAGGCAGGGGCTGCCGAGGATACTATCCCTATACTAGTGGATGCTGAAGATCCTAGTAAAATCTTGAAAATCGGGCAACAGCTAGATAAAAATACAAGAGAAAGGTTGACTGCTTTCCTTAAAAGCAACCTTGATGTGTTTGCATGGTGTCATTCTGACATGGTGGGGATTGACCCGAAAGTCATGTGCCATCATTTGAACATCGACCCTGAGAGAAGGGGTATCCGGCAGAAGAGAAGGCCTGTCAGTGGTGAAAGGGCTACCGCCCTCCAGGAAGAAGTAGACCGGTTATTGAAGGCTGGTTTGATCAAAGAATCCTTCTATCCAACATGGCTAGCAAACCCAGTACTGGTCCGGAAGCCTAATGGGAAATGGAGGACATGTGTTGACTTTACTGATCTAAATAAGGCATGCCCTAAGGATAGCTTCCCGCTACCCAGAATTGATCAACTGGTGGATGCCACGGCAGGCCATGCTTTGCTAAGTTTCATGGATGCCTACTCCGGATATAACCAGATACCGATGTTTGAACCGGACCAGGAGCATACCAGCTTCATAACTGATAGGGGACTGTACTGTTATGTGGGGATGCCGTTTGGGCTATTGAATGTCGGGGCTACCTATCAGAGGCTGGTAAACATGATGTTTAAGGAACAGATTGGTAAGACTATGGAAGTCTATGTTGATGATATGTTGGTCAAATCAAAGGTGGCAGCCGACCATGTGTTGCACCTATCTGAGATGTTTGATATCCTAAGGAAGTACCGGATGAAGTTGAACCCCCAAAAGTGTGTTTTTGGGGTGGAGTCTGGAAAATTTCTTGGACTCATTGTGAACCACAGAGGGATTGAGGCAAACCCTGCCAAAATCAAAGCATTGCTGGAACTGAGGTCCCCAAGGAATGTAAAAGAAGTCCAAGGGCTTACCGGAAGGGTAGCAGCCCTAAATAGATTCGTATCTCGGTCTTCCGACAAATGCAAGGAGTTCTTCAAGGCTATCAAGAGGGGTCAAAACTTTGAATGGACCCCGGAATGTGAGGAAGCCTTCAAGAAACTAAAAGAACAGCTGGGAAGCCCACCATTGCTCTCCAAACCCTTGGAAGGTGAGGTACTCATTTTATATTTAGCTGTTTCTGAATACTCTATAAGTGCTGTGTTGATCCGGGAGGAAGAACAAGTACAATACCCAGTAGACTATGTGAGCAAAAGGCTGCTGGATGCGGAAACCCGGTATCCCAGCATGGAAAAGCTAGCATATGCTCTACTATTGGCTTCCAGGAAGCTAAGGCCTTACTTTCAGGCCCATAAAATTGAAGTTAGAACATCCTTCCCGCTAAGGCAAGTGATGCACAAGCCGGAAGCCTCCGGTAGAATGATGAAATGGGTTGTCGAGCTAGGACAGTTTGAAATAGATTACAAACCCCGAACTGCTATCAAAGGCCAAGCACTGGCCGATTTCTTACTGGAGTTTCCTCCTGATTTTGAGGTTACCGGAGAAGATTGTACCCCAGTATCCCCAGTTACCGAAGGGGATGCCGAAAGCCCCCAATTATGGTGGAACCTGTATGTTGATGGTGCAATAAATAATAATGGGGGAGGTGTAGGAATAGAGTTGGTAAGCCCAGAGGGGCACCGAATTCAGAGTGCCATACACTTTGGCTTCAGGGCTACCAACAATGATGCAGAGTATGAGGCCCTGATTGCTGGCTTGAAACTGGCTCTGGAAATGAAGGTAGAATACCTAAATGTGTTTAGTGACTCCATGCTGATTGTGTGGCAAATTAAAGGAAGCTTCCAGAGTCGAGGCCCCCGCACTGAACTCTACATGAGGTATGCCCAAGAACTTATCAGTAGGTTCAAATTGCTAAATCTAAATCAAATCCCAAGGGTGGAAAATGCCAATGCTGATGCCCTTGCCAAGTTGGGATCCCAAAAAGAAGCTGTCCTGTTAAGGGTAATACCCCTTGAAGTGCAACTCCAACCAAGTATCCATCGAGAGGAGACCATGGAAATAGATTCTTCAATGGAAAGCCAATGGACAACCCCAATACGTGAGTATATCACCAAGGGGACACTTCCGGAGGACAAAGATGAAGCTCGGAAACTCAAATATAAGGCTGCCCGTTATGTGATCTATGATTGTATCCTATACAAGAGGGGATTTAATCAACCTCTACTTAAGTGCATATCTGGAAATGAATGTGAATACATCCTAAGGGAAATTCATGAAGGCATTTGTGGCAACCACTCGGGGGGTACCTCCCTGGCCCACAAAATTCTCCGACAGGGCTATTACTGGCCTACCATGAAAACTGATGCTTATGACTTTGCTAACTTCAATAGCAACCCAGCTGTGGAACTAAGACCCATTGGAAGCCCCTGGCCCTTTGCAATATGGGGGATTGACCTGATTGGGGAGCTTCCCAAAGGCAGAGGTGGTGTGAAATATGCCGTGGTAGCCATTGACTACTTTACCAAGTGGGCAGAGGCGGAACCCCTAGCTACCATCACTGCTGGTAAGCTGAAGGAATTTGTTAAGCGAGCCATTATATGTAGATACGGGGTACCGTACAAGCTGATCTCAGACAATGGCAAGCAATTTGATAGTAGAGAAATGAGAAGTCTATGTGAGGACTTGGAAATAAAGAAAGATTTTTCAGCCGTTTGCCACCCCCAAAGCAATGGGCAGACGGAAGCTGTGAATAAAATCATCAAGCACACTCTGAAAGCCAAGTTGGAAGATAAAAAGGGAAATTGGCCAGAGGAGCTTCCAATGGTCTTGTGGTCTTACAACACCACTCCCAGGTCCACAACCGGAGAGTCTCCCTTTGTTCTAACCTATGGCTGTGAAGCTATGGTCCCAGTGGAAGTCGGGACAGGGTCCTACCGGAGGAACAATTTCAGTCAAGAATCAAATGAAATACATCAGAGGCTGGCCCTAGACATGGTAGAGGAAAACCGGGCTACCGCCCAGCTGAAACTTGCGGCTTACCAACAGAGGACCCGCAAATACTATAACAACAAGGTACGCCCTCGACCCCTCAAGGTTGGCGACCTAGTACTGAGAAGAATGATGCCCAATATGCGGGTTCCCGGGCACGGAGCCTTTGGAGCAAACTGGGAAGGGCCTTACAAAATAAAGTCTATCTTTTGGGAAGGCACTTACCACCTTGAAGACATGGATGGGAACACTATTCCCCGTGCTTGGAATGCCGAGCACCTAAAAAAGTACTATCAGTAAGACTCTTTTCAGAGCAAACGTAGGCCTCTTTCAGGCTTAGGATGAATAAAGGCAACCTACTAGTTGTGGTTGCACCATTTCCCTTTCAGTTCTTAGGATTTCATGATTTTCAATAGATGCCCGGGGGGTAGTGGATGCACACCCCGTCTAGATGAAATTTGATGTATTCGTACTATTTGATTTTCAGTAAAAGTAGAAGTTGATTGTTTTCTTTTACATTTACCACTTATAAATATTTTCAGAAATATATGTAAGACCTACAAGCATAGTTCTACATGGCAGCTAGGCTACCATCCAGAACTAGGGGGGTAGTAGTGGATACACCTCTCAGCTTAACAGGTTGAAATTATCAGAATTTCAAATTTTTGCCATTTCCAGACATGTACAGAACCTTGAGTGGTTCACATGGCTTACTTGGTTATCAGGGCATGTATGGAACCCTGTTCGGCATACATGGTTCCCTTCATTACTTGGGCTTGTGTGGTAACCTGATTGGCACACTTGGATCCCTTCAATACCAGACATGTACGGAACCTTGAGTGGTTCACATGGCTTACTTGGTTATCAGGGCATGTATGGAACCCTGTTCGGCATACATGGTTCCCTTCATTACTTGGGCTTGTGTGGTAACCTGATTGGCACACTTGGATCCCTTCAATACCAGACATGTACGGAACCTTGAGTGGTTCACATGGCTTACTTGGTTATCAGGGCATGTATGGAACCCTGTTCGGCATACATGGTTCCCTTCATTACTTGGGCTTGTGTGGTAACCTGATTGGCACACTTGGATCCCTTCAATACCAGACATGTGCGGAACCTTGAGTGGTTCACATGGCTTACTTGGTTATCAGGGCATGTATGGAACCCTGTTCGGCATACATGGTTCCCTTCATTACTTGGGCTTGTGTGGTAACCTGATTGGCACACATGAATCCCTTCATTACCAGACATGTACAGAACCTTGAGTGGTTCACATGGCTTACTTGGTTATCAGGGCATGTATGGAACCCTGTTCGGCATACATGGTTCCCTTCATTACTTGGGCTTGTGTGGTACCCTGGTCTACCCACTTGGATCCCTTCAATACCAGACATGTGCGGAACCTTGAGTGGTTCACATGGCTTACTTGGTTATCAGGGCATGTATGGAACCCTGTTCGACATACATGGTTCCCTTCATTACTTGGGCTTGTGTGGTAACCTGATTGGCACACATGAATCCCTTCATTACCAGACATGTACAGAACCTTGAGTGGTTCACATGGCTTACTTGGTTATCAGGGCATGTATGGAACCCTGTTCGGCATACATGGTTCCCTTCATCATTTGGGCTTGTGTGGTACCCTGGTCTACCCACTTGGATCCCTTTATTGCAAGACATCTTTGCAGGATTGGCCTACATGGCATCACCACACATGATTTATTAAATGGCTGGGACTCCCGGAACAAAGGTTTCCAGGCTGAGCCTCCGGTACCCAGGCTACCGGATAGGGGCTACCGGCCTCGGGGCTCCTGGAGTCAGGTTCCTGCCTTCGGGCTTCCAAATGCTATAGGGATACCGGACGGTACCCCCATACCCACAGTGACAACCAAGCAGACAAAGGTACAAGTAGTCTATAAGTTCTATGGCCACCTTTCCAGGTATGTGTTGCCATATTTACTCTTGTACTCTTTTACACTGCGATACCATTCTATCGTTCTTATCTTGATTCATGATCTAATATCTATTTAGTCAACATATATATGACATATATCCTCTGAGAACTTGTACAAACTTGTTTTAGAATTAGTGAGGAAAGTCATTTTACCGGATAGAATTCGATGGTGGCGTTTAGTTATGCACTGTTTTAAGTTATCGTAGTACCTTTCTTACTTAGCATATTGGTACCCTAGAGAATGAGTACTATGGGGGTTCGATGAGTAAGGATTATTAAGTCTAAGTTGGTTCTCGTTGCATAATCAGAAATGATGCGACAATTATACCTACTACATAAAAAACCAGATAATAAAACAAACATGCATTACGAAAGCAAATTCAAGAGTACCAGGCCCGAGGCCATACGACGAACAGAGTTAAAAAGCTAAATCCTTACATCTGTGGAGCGTTATAGGAGCCCACCCCCTAAGTTAAAACCAAAAGTTCGCAAACAAACGAGAATAAAGTTTAAAATGGCTGGAGAGAAAGTCACTGAGGAGAGGAAAGGTCTTTGGTAGCCTCGGAACTAGGGGAATCCTCGACAGGGTCAACCTTTTTGATGGCATCACCTGGAGCAACCTCGACCGCACCTGCGGGAGCTTCCACCTTGGTATCTTGGACATTTTCGGTGGTATCCTTCAGAGTTATCGGTGACTTGGGTATCGCCTTGGCAGCCTCTGCTTTGAAGCTCTCCACCTGCTTTACGGCATCCTCACCTAGAAGCGCCCAATTCAGGTCAGGCATCACTTGCCAAGTAGACCTCATGTAATCGGTAGCCCCCTTAGCGAAACCCAAGTTATACCTTTCTGGAAGGGCCTCTTTGAGCCTTCTGACCGATGCTTGCAGGGAATCCACCTGTAACTTCAGTTCTTTAATCTCGGAGGCATGGGCTACCATCCTTTCCTCCTTCTCTTCTTCCTGAGTGGCAACCAACTTGCCTAACTTATCCTTTTCCTTGGCTAACACAGATAACTCTCCCTTCAACCTCTTACCAGCCTCAGACAGCTTCTTCTTCTCACCTTCCGCAGCTTGCATATCTAACTTCAATTGCTTGATTTCCTCTCGGAGCCTCATACCGCCACGGGTAGCCAGGGCCATTTGATTGGAAAGCCTAAGTTGATGAAAGAAGCTCTCGCCCGCTGAAAACAGCATGGATCTCGCAGCATCAGAGGTTTTCTGTTTAACCCACCCAGCAATCGTCTCCATGGGAATCTGACCTCCAGACATCTGATAGAACTGCTCCACTTCACCTACAGGCGCATCTTGCTGAGATATCCTAACTCTCTTTGAGGATCGAGTTTCTGGGGTAGTCTTGAAACTCCCGGAAGCTTGAGATAATCTGCGTTTTTCAGTAGCTGAAAGCTCAACCTTGATGGGTGCAGGAGCTGGGACCCTGGAAATCGGAGTAGCGACAATAGGGGTTTCCATCATGAGCAAATCGTCTTCAGGAAATAAATCTTCATATTTATCAGATGGTTTGATAAAGGATGGCATAGATCCTGACATACCTGAAATGATGGAACATTGGAGATGTTAGTAACCGTGACACATAACTATATGAGGAAATATCAAGTTACCGGTAGGGTTACCGGAGCCCGATCCATGGATGCATATGATAACATGAGTAGGAGAAATGCAACAAGTACTACACAGTTTCGAAGCATATACATGAGAAAATCTAAAGAAATGCTAATATCAGTAAGTATCTATGAACAAAGAGATATGGCGTATTGGGTGGCAATGTGTGTGTAAATAGGAGGCATAAGGAGCGGCAGCCCATGGTACCGGAAGGGGAGCCAGTGGAAGCCCCATCTTTCCTCCCACGCTTCTTGGTACTTAGAGGCCTAGTCTCTCTTTCCAACTTATCCTCAACCTCCATCTCGTGAGCGGGAGATGGGGGAGCCACATGTCTCGAGAACCCCAATCTCGTCAGAGTCTCTGGAATCAACAAACTTTCCCCGTCTCTCAACGAGCCTGCCAACTTCATGATTTCCCTAGCCCTTTCTTCTTCAATCCCCTGCAGAGATGTTTGTGCTGGGATTCCTAAACAATACAACGAGAAAAATGGAGGTTGAATCAAAAAGAAGAAGGTGTTTCGACTGGTGCTATCAGTAGTGTGAGGGGATACCGAATGCTTACCCGGAGTCAAGTTCCATTCCTTTCTTACCTCCTCACAATCGTAGCAATATAAAAACATTTCTAGCCAATCATACATCCCCCGTTTGTTTCCCTTTATACACTTACCTTGTCTATTGTTCCAGGAAGTAAGATAAAAAATACCCACCTTCCTTCCCACATCTTTCAGTTGATAGAAATATCCCAGCTCCCTAGCAGTGAGGGGAACAGAGAAGGTTTGGTCGTAAAGAATATACATGCAAGCCGCCACCCTAAAAGAGTTAGGAGACAACTGCATCGGAGCAATATCGTAGAAATTTAATACATCAATGAAAAATGGGTGCAGTGGTAGAGAAAACCCTAACTTGAAAAAAGATGCAGATAACACTGCGTTTGGTATGGATTGATCAGGCTCAAAGTTGTTAAATCTATGACACCTCTCACCCCCACTGGGAATCACCAGATCGCATCCCGGATTACATAGCTCCCGTAACCTTTCAAGTCTATCTGCATTCATGGAGGAATCCATGTCTTCGCAGGAGGGAACGAAGCTTACCGGAACGTGAAGCTTCCGTTCCACCTGTACTATCGTCCCCACTGCAATTTGTTCCTTATCACCTATCGAATCCTTATCGGCAGAGAACGTATCCGTTGATCCCTCTTCCTCATCAGTATTAGAGCTTAGAACAACTCTATCGGGATGCCCCTCAGCATGAACTGACGAACCAGCCTCCATAGAATGTTTGGGGTACCGGTTAACGATCTCAGCCTCGAGAGGGTCAATGACTTCCACCCGAGAGCGAGTTCTTGAACTAACAGACGGTCTAGACTGTAAAATGGGTTGAGAGATGAGCAAGTCATTTATGTGGGTGGACCAAGTGTCAGAGGGCTCCCCGGAGATGGGAGACACGTTTCCCGGTTACAATGAGGAACCCCCAGATACAGATGAAGACGACATCTGCAACCACAGGATGCAGGTTAGGTGAAAGATTTGGAATTAGGAAGTTTAAGTTGAAGAAATTAAAGGCCTCAAATAATTATCCTAGGAGTACCCTGTGAACGAAGGGGCTACCGGTTCGCATTAAAAGTAAGCCAAGGCTCGGGGGGTGGCCACTAATAGATCAACCCAACGAGATTGTGCTAAGGTTACCCAATCAAGAAAAATAAAGGGAGCATGCCTAAAAGGCTAGCCCAAAACAACGAATTTGAAGTATTTACTTGACAAGACAGATCAAAGTAAATAAATTTCATTAGAAGCAAATATCAAACATGTAATGAGCATCTAAAGAATAACCAAGGGGGAACCGGAGTACAAATCACCTCAAACCCCTTCGATGTGCACGCAAAAGACAGGAATTTACACATGCAACCAGAAATCAAGATCTAGACAGACAGATCTATTCCAAAGAAGGGCCAACCGTTAAAAAATACAACAAGAATCAATGGATGAACATGAAAGGTTCAAATGAATCGAAATAATTGACATGCAACATCTCCTAGAATACGAAACCCACTGTCGATTCAAGGACATGTAATGATGTGTCCGGAGTTCAGTGTGTGTGTAGCAGTCATGCGCATAATCACCAAAAAATTGCATACAGGCAGGTTAAGAAATTCAGAAGTATACCTGGATAAAGTCGAAAGGAAGAGTGTAAAACCACTGTAGCCTTCGCCGGAAGCCTCGTCGGGGAAATCTCGAAAACCTTTGCGTTCTCGGAAGAGAATATGATGAGTGGTAGAAAGAAAAGTGAAAGGTTAATAATATAGATATATGAGAATAGAGAATAAGAGGCGTGATCCCCTTGGTCAATGAATGTGGCACAGAAAACGAGGTGGAGTGGGAAACGTCCTTTGCTTGGAAAATGGCTGATTTTTTCAGTTTATCTGTGTAAAAGCGGTAGAGTCCTAGCCTATTTTTTCCTCCTCAATAGTTATCATTTTATTTCCAAAGAATTAAAATGATTAATCTATCCTTAAACGAGTAAAAATACGAGGCTTCCGCTTTTATGCTGATTTGAACTTCTGTAACACAAATACGAGAGCTGCTAATTATAAACATCAGAATTAGTCCCAACTCTATGATTAAGAATTTTCAGTATTGACATGTGGTGTTGATTTAGCAAGATAGCAAAAAGACGAATTTTCTTAGCAACCGGCACCCCGTGGATAATAAGGTTCCCCTTGCACACAGTACTTCAGGGAATCGGGGGGTAGTTGTTGTGACCAAAATCTCGCATGGGTTAGATTTAGGCCCACTAGAGGATTAGGGTCCAGATCCATGAAGAGAATGAGTAATCTGTCAGGTTTCCGGAGGCCTACGGTAGCCCTAGGGGTTACCATGTACGCTGCAGCACGGGAACACATGGCTAAGGGTCTCAAGGCATCCCCTTGAGGATAACCTGTAATTATTACCAGTCATCCAGTAGAGCTTCCAGAGTAGCTCCCGTGATAGGGGTTACCGGAGGGGGTACCGGAGCCAGGCTACCGGGCGGTACCCCCAGCTTCCGCCGGAAGCCTGATTAGGCTGCCAATGCAGATAAGGCACGCCTCCTATTTTTTAGGAATACGTTTATATCATCTAAAAACACTCTCAAACAGATAAACATTCAGTTATTTGAGGATATATGTCATATATACTTGATAAATGATACAAAAATCATGATAAATACAAGAGATAATCATTCTATGTTACCTAAACTGCTTGGTAACCTGATTTTATACATCACACTCGATTATTATCAGAAATAACAGTCATTATCCCACTGGAGAGAGGATAACTCATCATGAACAAACAATCATATCATTCAAGAACTACATTCGGGCTTGATCCACTATAAATAGTGGTATGTAGGCAATTTACGGGATCTTCTTCGACACTTTACACTCCTTGAGTAGCTAGAGCACGTGCACTCTTGTGTGACACATTCAAATTAGGGTTCTTGGCTGGCCAACATTTGGTCCTTGAGCTCTCATCCCGTAGATTCAGTCCGATCCTTCCGAGGAACCACATCCCGTGTTCTTCGGTAACCCTAGTCGTGTGCCTTCCCGGGCGGCTAGCCAGTGATCTTCAACCACGAGCCTTTCCGGGTGGTTGGACGATTCCTTGATTATTGGCGCTATTCCAGCACGAGGCCTCATAATCTGTTGTGCTAAAATCCTCCCACAACACTTGGTATCGAAAGTGCAAGTATTCACGTAGTCTACTCAACCAACATGCAGAAGGTCATAAAAATTCATGTCAAGTGTAAAAATCGTTGGTAATCATGCTAAGCCCACAAGAAATACATCTTTAAGTCTAAACCTGGGATCTCCTATGCCAAAACAAGTAATAACTCACCTTTCACTCAAAAACGAATATTCACTCAAGAACAAGGTTAAGTGTATCACTCAATTCCAACAAAATCATAAACACAACTTGACACTCGCAATCAATCTCACTCTCAACACAACATACATCACTGATGACAATCAAAAGGTCTTTATTCGGGTTGTAGCGTGGGCTAGGGACCAGGTATGTCAAGTAAAGCTAAAACAGGTTAATATCAAAAGCTAGTACCCAACAATAATCATTATTCAATTCCCTTTCTATTAAAACAAATACTTCCCCACACTTGGATTTTTATTATTTTCCAATAAATACCTTGTCTAGTCGAATCAAAGTAGGATCACAAAAGATAAGAATGCTCTCATATTTATTTTTTTTTTCTTTTTTTTCTGTTTTTTTTCTTTTTTTCTGAGAGCTAAGGAATAAGCACAATGATCCATAGATATTATTATGAATTTTGACTAGCAAACATCAACCCAAAATCAATATTCCCCAAAAGTATGATCATCAATAAAACCCCCCTTTTATGAACACCTTATTACTCCCTTAAGCACGATACTAGCCTTTGACAATTTAGGTTCAAATTTTATGTAAGGCCAATAGAATAAAAAGGATAATGGCAAGTAATGTGGTGTGTCACCGAAAGAATAGGATTAAGCTCAACGGGTTAACTAATTGATCATGTATAAATGGTTTTGAATTATGGGAAATATGAGGTTAAACTTAAGTGCCTTTATCATCTCATCATCAAGTAATATCATGCATTTCAAGAAAGA
This sequence comes from Kitagawia praeruptora, assembly GCA_037693485.1. Classification (NCBI taxonomy): domain Eukaryota; kingdom Viridiplantae; phylum Streptophyta; class Magnoliopsida; order Apiales; family Apiaceae; genus Kitagawia; species Kitagawia praeruptora. Next base: position 133,878,439 of record CM075352.1, on the reverse strand, counting down.
TCTCAAGTAAGTGCTAGCAATGTAAACAACATGTGGACACTCAAGCAAACGAAAAATCATGCAAAAGATATGCATATAGGCTCAAAACTCACTTGGTGTGACAAAACATAATCAATCCCAAGTAACAAGACTCTCTAACGCACCTACTTGTACTCAAAGCATAGAAACCAAGTCATCTTGCACATATTCATGTCATTCTAATCACTTACAACATCCAATTAAGTCTACCAGCTTCAACTTACTAGTGAAAGTGTGTGCACAAGAACAAAGCACGTCACTTCTCATACAAAAGCGTCAATAAACACAAGAATTCTACGCATGCATGGGTGTATCAAGCAAAATACAACAACTAATCAAATTGCATGGCTAGAATTATTTTTGGTATTTTTAATTTTTTAATTTTTTTTTTTTTAAAATTCTCTAACATTGAGAACCCTTCCCCACACTTAAGCGCTTCATTGTCCTCAATGAACTAATGAACAAGATACAAAACTACAACTAAAAACAAAATAAAACTACACTAAAAAGAAAAGAAAGAAAACTCCCCTGGAATCAAGGTGTCAGGTGTGAAAACCACCCCTCAGTCGCTTAGGAGCCACCCACTCACCACCAACAACCACAAAAAAATATCCTACCAAAAATACCCAATTAACAAAATTAATACAAAACCCCAAATTGACAAGAACACAAATTCGTAATAAAAAGAAAATAAAGAAGATATATCCCAACTACGAATCAAAGAGGTGAACTTGCAATTAATTCCTCTTTAGAATTGAATTTTTAGAGATTTAAATAAAATAGAAGAGGAATTGGATTTGTATGTATAGGTGGGTATATATATAAGATGATGGATAGGTGAAATTTAAAAATTTAGAGTGTAGGAGAGATTTGGGATGGGTTGAATTCGATGTAGGATAGGTATAAGAATTAAGAATTGATAGAATAAAAATTAGAATAGGGTTGGGTGTGTTTTTATGTTGCAAAACAACAATTTTCGGGGAAAATAAAAAAAATTCTGGGCAGAAGGGGTGTGTAACGCAGGCGCAACCTGCGTTACAGGGTTGCAAACTGCGGCTAATGCAGTAACGCAGGCGCAACCTGCGTTACTGGGGGGCAAACGGCGCTGAAGGCAGTAACGCAGGCGCAACCTGCGTTACAGGGGGCTGCCTGCGCGAAAATCACTGTTCATTTTTTTTTTTATTTTTATTTTTTAGAGAACACACAATTTTTTTTTTTAAGAACAAAGAACACACAACAACAATTTTTTTTTTTACTCTACAAGGCTTAGGTTGAACAAATAACTAAGCAATTCTACTATATATGAAAGAGAAGGAAAGAAGTACTCCCCTATGCAAAAGCATGAAGTGCACCGATCCTCCAATGAAATCTTGGGTTGCCTCCCAAGAAGCGCTTATTTAGAGTCATTAGCTTGACTTCCTCAAAAAATACTCCGGTAAAGGCGTAATATCCACTTTCTTGATCATAAACTCGCCACCACAAAAAGTATCAAGAGTGTTAGTGATTGTCTTTATCCTGCAGAAAGTCTCCAAACAAGCATCAGTAAAATAAAATATTTCATTAATAATCAATAGAGAGAGTGCTTGTGCAGTTTTGGAAAACTTTGTGATAAAACAGCGATAAAATTCGACACCACGAAAATATTGAACTCCCTTGACATAAGGTGGAGGTTCTGGTGGTGGCTTTTCTTCACTCCTCACTTTCAGTGGAGTCATTCGGACATCTTGGCTTATCACATCATTGGCTAATAAGACACTTCCATCTTCTCCCTCTTCTCGAGCTTGAAACGTAGGAGCCACTTTGTATGGATCCTCAACCAGAATTTGAGAAATACCATCTTGGACAATATTTGTTATCACATCAACCTTGAAATAAGTGTTCTTGAGCAAAGAAGCCTTGTAAGTAGAGGCTAGATCGAGAGCAAATTTATCAATACATGGTAGCTTAGTCACAGGTTGTGGAAGAGAAACAACAACCATCTCTGTATTGCTTTCCTTTTTAGCCTCATCATCAGTCACATTGTTCTCGGTAACAGCAACATCATTGATCTCGTCATCGGTGGCATACTCCTTCTCTTTATCAATGGCCTCATCATCAACATACATGGAGAAACTATCATATTCCTGATCGCTTGTGAGATTGATAGCAATCAGGTCCTCTTCGGATCGGATAGATGATGATGGTAAATAGTCGAGCTGCCCTGTAGTAGAAGAGTTAGCCAACTTTGCAATTTGAGATTCAATCGCCAGACTTTGAGTTTCTAATTCTTTGATCGCCTCGGCTTGTTCTTCAGAACTCTTTAGCAGTTTATTCAAGATATCCCACATCTCATTTGTCTGATCAGCTTGCACATCTATGCTAGGTTGAGAAACATGTAGATCTTCTTGTAGAGGAGGATATTAATATTCTTGCTGTGGCGGTTGCTCATATGACTGATAATATTGTTGCTCAAACTGTTGATGATTATGATATGAAAAATTTTGAGCGCCATTGTCCTGGTAGTAGAAATCTGGTTGATTCACGCATTCTTGATCAAAAGTGTTTGAATACTGATTGTACCCATATCCTTCTTCAAAAGAATTCAATTGTCCCAACTGAGCACTCTGAGAATTATAGACATTGTAAGAGCATTCAAAACCAAAGTGACCCTGCACACCACAAATTTGATAGAAGTTGTAAGTTTTAGGGGCCACTTGTGACATCTCATTGATACTCATTGGACGCATAGTGGGCTCTGTAGGTTTGAATGAGGCAATTTCTCGAGTGCGTGCCTCCAACATGGAAGAGAGTAGTGCAAAAGTATCAACTTCACCCATTGCAAACCTGTAGACACTCAACAAAGCCAAGAAAACATAGTAAAATCTGCCTCAATTGGAACAAAGGTTCCAATAAGACAATAGAAACAATCTAAACAACTAAATTAAAATCAATAGAAACTCGTTGTCTCCCCGGCAGCGGCGCCAAAAACTTGATGTGTCAAATTATACTTAACCGCAAGCGCACGGTGTCTATTGCTAGTACAGATGGCAAGCGGGTCGAATCCACAAGGAGACAGGTTCTACTAATTCCTTTTCAGTTATCGCTAATTGTTTCAAGGGTCATACGAATATGTGAAATTATTAATTAACTAATTAAACTAAATTAACACTAATTAAATAGATGATAAACAAATTATTTAAAACCTAGGGCAATCAGGTCCACCATGCTTACACAATTGACTCTTAAGCTAAAGCAATCAATGTGATCCTATAACTAGAGTATGTTAATCTCTTTCAAGCATTAACACTCTCGAAACATTCAACACAATTAACCATTTTTAGTAATTCAATCAATTAGGTAATTAGAGTCAAGTTAATCTCTTCCAAGAATTAACGCTCTCAGAAATCCAATGATGCTTCCGCACTCAAATTCAATTCTGCTAATCGTATGTGTGCCTCTAGTAAGTAAATCTCTCGATCCATACCCCTATTTGCATAAAATTAATCCATGATATTGGCCAATTACACAAATTAATGATTAAAACATATCAATCAGAATTAACCATAACCAATCAAATCACTATGAAAATCATGCCAATATTAGTGCAAACATGGCTTCCCTTTAAGCCCTAGAAAATAACTACTCGCTAATAATTAAACAAGTAAAACAACTAGTAAAACAAGAAAACATAATTAAACTAATAAGAACAAAGAAAAGATTAAGAGAACAAAACCTTCAAACTTCAATGTTGTCACCCAAAAGAAGAGTCATGGTGTTTTTCTACATCTCCAACTAATAATACTAATCTACTCTAAACTATATTATCTGATCTAATATTACATCCTTTTTCTCCCCCATAAAATAATACCCTAGATGTGTTTATATAGGCTCTAAAAGTCTTGCCCAATAAAAGTATTTTAATACTCTAAATAAATTACAAGTAGGATTCCATAACTGAATAGGATTCCTTAATTAAAATTCGTCACTTCTTTTTCTCCTCTGTTTCTGGGCTCTTCCAGTTGGATTTTACTTACTGGACCACCTCTGAATTAAAGATAATTCTACAAGCTTCGCGTGGACAGCTTACGGGCCTCAAACGGACTTCTGGAACTCAAGATATGGCCAAAACAGTGTAGAATAGCCCGTGTAGCCCAATAATACGAATTTTCTCCTATTTTATCTCCAAAATAGCTCTTTTTGCTCCAAATCCTTCCAAGTCATGAATTCTTTATTTCCTACAATAAAACAATCAAATCTATTAAATAAAAATCCAAATCAATGCAAAACACAATAAATATGAGAATAAAATCATCTAAAATATATATAAAAATATACTCTATCAGTATCTATCAAGATCATTTTTCTTTTCGCTTATCTCCATTCGTTGTTGATTCATATAATTTTCCAATAATCTACTTTTATTTGGTACACTACTAGTGGCTTTTGACGGAAAGGTGATTCCATCAACCTGCAATAATTTAATAGGGCCAAAGTCAGTGGACATAGCAAATTAACAGAACTAACAGATTCAATAATCTCTCATAACCACTAGTTAATTAACAACAAACAACTAGTACTTGAGGCATAAGAATGATGTTAATTATTATGCTAATTATAATGGTTTCAGTTCTTAACTGTGGTTTTAAAATATATAAAGGGTCTCATCTTAGGGCCTTAAAGCCTTCTACTGACCTGTTCTGCCTTTTTCCCAGACATAGAATGTAAGAACCCAAATTTTTGGTAGAATTAAAACTTTTTATTATGTATTGATAAAAGAAGGAAAAGTGACAAATATTTAATGGATTCGGATTTGAATGTCTATATGCCATGAAGAATGATATTGGGTGATAGCATAGATTAGAATAATCTATCTCCTAGGATAATAAGGTATGGCAATTCCAAATAGGAGAGTTATTCTCATGTCATCCAGATCGATATCTGTTATTAGTCCAGTGGTTCCGTGAAAGGGTTAAGGAACGCCCGAAAAAGAACAAGGACATTTTTTTTTATAAATATAAGGATTAAAAAGAGAATGAGTTTTGAATAGTATTTTTGGTGGAAAATGGGAATGTTATTAGACGACGCTATATAGAAGTATTCAGAACGGAATTCTGAGTTCGTATTTATGATCCAGGGGCGAGATAAGTGTATGTAAACGATATCGGATTCAGAAAAATAGCACTTTTATTTTCTCCGAGATTTACCTAAACACTAAAAGACTTGAGGATTTATAAAAAGGATTTAAGGGATTTAAATTCAAAGATTTGTAAAGGAGGAGTGAGAATGGTAGTATAATTACTAAGAAGGTTTCAGATAAAACCCTAACTAGAAATCCTTGAGATATTCTTTCGAACGATCGATCAAATTGAACAATAACCGGACAAAAGAACAATCAGAGAGCCAAGATACAAGCATGTGCAAGTGGATAAGATCAAGTAATTAAGTAGTTACAAAGTAACTAGCATCTTTAGAAATTTAGCAAAAAAAAAAAAAAAAAACTAGCATCTTTAGAAACCAAATCACTTAGTTAGCTTGCATGACACCTTTCCACCAACAAATCACAACACTTGTCCCTTGGATTGCATCATGGATGAGCAATGCACTTTAATAAAGTAGCTTTATGCTAGATATTATCATCAATAATGAATTTTGGACAAGGATGAGATCAAAGCAAGCCAAACAAACTTCATTTCTCTCATTTTTCCAAACTGCCCAGCAGAAACACTCTTCAAAAATAAATTCATATCTCCATTTCTATCCATGATAAAATCACCAAATTTTAACCATAGCTTCTCCACTCCATGGAGAACATTCGATCAAAATTTCATGGCAATCCAATGAGTATAGCCTAGTCAAATCTCCCCAAGTTGATGAAACCAAACTGCCTGTTCTTGACAGTTTCTGTCCAGCGGAAAAAGAGGGCTCAAAACTCAATCTAGGAAGCTTCAAATCTGATGAGCTAGGACTCAAATAAAAGCTTATAAAGAGTCCAAGATGTGGTAAAAATTTGAGAGCAAAACTCTTATTTTTCGATTTTTTATGATTTTTACAAAAGTGATGATGAATAGTAACCCTTAGAATCTAACTTTGATTTCTTGCTTTGTTTGGATGATCTAAACTTTGTTAGGGCTATACAAGGACTATATCAAGCTTAGTAAGGCTAGAACACTCTCCAAGGAAGGTATAATCCTTAAGAACCCTAGATCTTATTTTAAGATTATGTATGTTTTTGGTGGATTTTAGCATAGTTATGATATTAGTGTTATCATGAGCATGATCTTGTAGTTGGTCAATCATATGATGAGTATGATGGTGAAGTTTAATATTTCTGGACTCATTGAGATATATGACATGTGTATAAGATGTATGGATGCCCGGTGTGGCTTGGTTGATTGAAACGAAATTTGGAAACGTTCGATTTATAGCCGTCGTAATGCCCAATTTTTGTTAGACCTTAAGAATCCATTCATAACAGTTGGTATAATTTCCTGGCCTGGTTGATTATATGACATTTGCTTATAGACCTCGAGTCATAGATCGTTTTGGCGTGAGAATCAAAGCAAACGGACTTACGGTTTAGGAGTTATGGTTAAATTCGTAAAAGTGGTTCGAAACCGTAGAAGCAAGTTCGTAACTGAAATTGAACCTTCCTAAAACGTGCTATGCAGTGACGAATCATGGTAATTAAATACTAGAGGTAACACGGAAGGTGTGAGAGGAAACCTCATGTCAAAACGATCGTTTTTCGATTTTATATAAATGTTCGAATCATGGTTAATTACGAATGAACCACTTAGAAGATCACTTAAGTATAACTTTGGTTATAACTTAGAAAGCGGGCAATAAAACTCGAGGTATAATCTTGGCTCATAAACGACCGACCTTGGAACTTATATGACTTAGGTGCATACCAAGTGTAAGTATAAGGACATGCCTTAATACCTATTATAGGGAGAATATTGTATAACAATATTTATGGAGGTTGCTGGATTTACGGAGCTAAATACGGATATAAAGCTAATAAAAGAAGAACAAGGGTTAGGGTTTGTGTGTATAAATATGGCTGAACTTGATAGGTGATTTCAGGGGTGAACTGTTTCTCATCCATACCAAGGTGCCTACGTACCCTATTTATAGGGATCAAGCCGTACGTAGTTCTTGGGTAGCAAGTTACCTAGCTGGGCTAGGGTTTTAGAAGATAAGTCATGGCCCAAGCCCATTAGATTAGGGTTGACGTGGCAATGTGTCGTTGATCCTATCCATGATCCATGGTTTATAGAAGGAAACCGACGGTCTCGCACGGACGAGGATGTGACCTTCCAAGCGAAGCCAATAGAAGAGTAGCATGGGCTCGGCATGCGACCTCGAGGGATCGAGTCATGCGAGGCGGACCCAAGTATGTACAGATACTCATATGATCTCGAGGGATCTATACTATGAGCCTTCTAGCATAGAGTGAGATAGCGATCCGGCGTTGGTTTGTAGATATGATGATAGTGCAAGCGATCCCTTGACGAGAGTCGTAGCGAGGCGATCCCTTGACGAGAGTAATGCGAGGTGGCCCTGCAGTTAGGCTGGGCTGATTCCAATAATGGGCTTTAATGACTCAATTGCCATCTTCGGGGCTCATTGTAGATAATGAACCATAAATTTAGCTAATTAAATCATGATAATTATTATGCCAGATTTGGGCATAACAACTACCCCCGAGTCCATGTTGTCATTGAAAATGCGATGTGGACTCAAAAGTATAGATCCGCGAAGCGAAGCTGTAATTTTACTACGGATACGACCGTTGAAGAAGTCGCGACCCCCTAAAGAATTTGAAGAGGTTTGACAGTTGTCATGTCTCGAGATGTGTGTTGGACGGTTGAGATCTTGACATGTGTCCCCAAACCTTCTCTCTCCTGATGGCTATATATACGCCTGTCACAATCATTTCCTTTTTCATTCTTACAAACACGTTGTTGAAGTGCTGTCGGTTTGCTCCCGGATCAAACGCAAGAAAATTCGGAGTTCAATCACAAGCGATCCCCAAGTTCTTCAAATTTCTTCAATCTTTTCTCAGAAAAGTAAGTCTTCATACTTTCTTGATATTTAAATTGTTCATATTCATCATAATTGCATATTTAGATAACCTTGAATGCATGCGATGCGATCCCATATGAATGCGATCCCTCGTCCTCAATTTAACTTTGCGATCCGTCCTCGTTTAGATAAAACAGTAATCCCTTAGCTTAAGTAGAATAACGATCCCTTTTTTGGATTCGTGAGTGAATTGAAGACACCTAGAGACTTTCTATTTGTTTATTCTTTTCTCCCCTACTTTTCCTTTGTTTTCTGTAAGGGCACACACTGAATTGCTCAAACTCTTTTGCAGATGTCGACCGATAGTTCAAAGGCACCCTCTCCTCTTCCAAATATACGAATTAGCAGCGAGGCTGCTACTAATATCGCAAGAGCAGCGAGCGAAAGCTCTTTTAAATTATACTTCGACCCCCAGTGGTCGCATGAAGAATATACCAGAGAGGTACCCCTAGATAAATGGCGATCTAAGCGTCCTACGAGCTCGCGAGATCAATCTCTGGATGTACTCCCAGCCCAGAGCAAGCCTCAGACTGGAACAACATATGAACATGAAATAGATGCTCTGAAGAGAAAAGGAGAAGAATTTAGCTCGCAAGTGGCGCAGATTCTTGCCAAATTACCCCCTACCAAAATCGTTTCTCCTATTAATATAAGTGATTCTTCAGTAGATTCATTAGGTGATGCCTACTATGATATGGAAGAAGGAGCAGACAACGAGGCCAACTCCGACGATGATGATTACGAGGAGCCATCTTCAGACGATGGTGGCCTTGATGAAGTGTCAAGAGTTGTCAACTTCAAAGATTATGACTACATCCCTGAGGCATCGCCTACACCGTATGTACCGACCCCTCAACCAGAGTTAGAGGGTGTCATATATGTGAATGGGCCTCGTCCTGAGGATGTCGAGCCTGGCTCGAAGGTAAAGTCTGGTGAGCCTCGCATCCTCGCGTGCCGTGATATGTCTTCAACTTTGACAGAGAAAACAATCAGAGAAGGGGTCGAGAGATTTCGACCCCGGGGAAAAATTATCCTCCCCAAGAAGAAAATGCGATGCTATCGTTTTAACAATGAAGAAAATGGTGGCAGGATCCCACGCATGGTATTAACGATCCCTCTTATGAAGATAGGTGTTTCTTCGCCTCTCCATCCCTTCATCAAAGAGGTTTGCGAGACCTACTTCTTGGCTCCCATCCAGATAAGCACAAATGGATATAGATCCATGATCGCACTTTACATTCTTTATCACAAACTCGGATATCCACGCCTAGATGCAAAAACAATGGGCTATTTTCTTCAACTAAAGCGATGTGGGGCCAAGGATTTTGGCTATGTATATTTCTCCATATGGCCTGATTTCAACAAGAAAGACCTTCTTCCTGGGGCAATAAGTAACGCCGGCTCGTGGAAGGAGCCGTTCCTGTATGTACACGAGGTCCCCAGAGTTAAGACCAGCTTCAACTACCTCCCCAGTGAATTATTTATTCTAACTACACCTTTCTGGTTTCTTCAAATTATTCAAAATTAACAACCCTTTTGGCATCACAGTTGGCCCAGTTCGCACTGTTCTCAAAGGTGAAGAAAAACGACGAGCTGATGAAGTACTGACGAAGTCCACCAAGGAAGAGAGGAACATTAGAACCCTTCTGTCCTTAGAAAACCTTATTGAATGTGGGTTCCTTAAGGAAGGCGTAGGGTCTACTCTTGAAGCGGGGCCATCTACCGCGAGGCGGTCCTCGTGGAAGAGGAAAGTGCAAGAAGAGGCCTCGTCTTCTCATATCGAGATAGTAAATGAGGGTATATCCTAATAGCAATGGGACCTAAGGACCGCAATATTTTTACATTTGTGTAACTGCATCATACTTGTCTTCGCACATATTTAATTGACCTGTCTTCTAACCTGTCTTTTTTCTTACTATACAGGTATGTCGAATCAGAGTGGCCTCATTCCTCCCTTCCTTCAAACAAAAGGCAAAAAAGGTACAGCTGCCAAAAAAGACTTGGCATTAAAAGCTCCTACTACCAAATCCACAATGCCACTGAAGATTATTAGCGACCCCCCAGCCCAACCCAGCCCAATCCAATATTGCTGGTGATCATGTTCAAAACTCTCCTGATCAGACCCCATTGAAGAGACCCAGAGTAGATGGACAGAAGGATGGGTCTTCTTGACCACCTTCAGGAGTAGTACCTGGCACAACATCGCAACACCTCTTCGCCTCTTTGGGGACGAAGTATTCTGAAGAGGCTGAAACCTCTAACTGGTGGAAAGCAGCGACCCCGGAAGAGAATTCCACTGCTATAATGAAATGTCTTGCCGAAGCCTTCATTCGCCAAGCTGCCCATACAAGGGATTTTGCAAGGCTAGAGAACAAGGTCAAGGTCCTTGAGTTCCAGAAAGTGGAAGACAAGCGATCTCTAGAGGAGACTTACAAAAAACAACTCTCTTATGACACTGCTAATCTTCGCACAGACCTCAAGACTGCCCGCCGAGAGAGGAATGAGTCCGAGAAAACTCTTAAAGATTTACAGAAATCCAGCGAAGCGGCTTCAAAGAAGAAAGACGAGGAAATCAAAAAGCTAAAAAATGATCTGACTGCCGCTCAAGCTTCTCTAGACAACGCTGAAAGCATATTAATTCCTTGCCAAAGGTCAAGTTACCTTTATGAAAGAGTTCATTCGAACGATCCCTGACTTCGATTGGGATCAGCTTGGGCCTGGAAATGCTGATTTTGCGGAAACTTTGAAGAAACAGATCGCTGATGAGGATGCTGAGGAGGAACGCCTCGCTGAAGAAGCTAGGGTCGCGGGGGAAGCAAGGCTTGCTGAAGAAGCCGCCAAAGTTAATCAAGATAAAACTGCTCCATAATTTGTTTACAATCTTCACCGTCTTTGAGTTCTTGAACTAGGGATGCGGGTACCCTTTGAATACCTCGCAAGATGTAACCATATTTCTGTTTTTGATTAACTCTGATAACTGAAAGAAGTCCTTCGGGATCGCATGGCGACCCGTATTAACTTTAATTTTATCCATGTTTCCAATATAATTGTCTGTGCTTCTATGGTAATTCTGATAACTGTCTTTATAGTAGTATTGTGTTTTCCATGATTGTAAATCTTCATGTAGATTGCCTATTCCTTTGATTGTTGTAAGTGCAATCTGTTCGTGAGATCACTAGGTACGAACCGTTGGGGTCGCATTGTTGTAAGTAAAGTTGCTTCAATAGATTGTTGTCTGAAGGGGAGTAGCCTCGCATTGTTGTGCTGAGCTAGTCCTTTAAGATGTGAGATTCCAACAAACAAACAAGTGAAATTTGAATGCAAGAATTTAAATAAACAATAATGAATGTAAACGAACTCATTTATTGCCATAGTAGGGACAAGGCCCTAAAGTTGATAAGTAGAAATGTCTTCATAAGATACAAGGTAGGGTTGAGGCCCTAATGTTGATAAGTAGGGGCGACGCCCTAGAGTCATAACCTCATAAAGGGGAGGTGTCTATATGATCACTACCCCCCAATACTTTGTATGAATTTATTCATGCTAAGTAGTAGAAATAGATAGAGGCTACTAGTAGCGAAGCTTTTACTAATAGTATTTTCTCAAGTGTTCCGCGTTCCAGGCTCGCGGAATAACCTTGTCTTCCATATCAGTGAGATAGTAGGTTCCTTCTGACAGAGTTGCGTAGATCTTGTAGGGTCCTTCCCAATTAGCACCGAAAACTCCTTGTCCCGGGACCCTAGTGTTAGGCATGACCCTTCTGAGCACTAGGTCACCTGTACGTAGGGGTCGTACCCTGACCTTTCCATTGTAGTACCTTGCAGTCCTTTGTTGATAAGCTGCGAGGCGTAGCTGGGCCTCGCTTCTTGTTTCTTCGATCATATCCAAATATAGCCTATGATTTACTTCATTAGATTCAAGGTCATAATGTTCCCTTCTAAACGATCCCGATCCAACCTCCACTGGGACCATGGCCTCGCATCCATAGGTCAAAGAGAATGGGGTTTCTCCAGTAGTACTCCTTGGGGTCGTGTTGTATGACCATAAAACCCTTGGTAATTCTTCAGGCCAATTACCCTTGCTTTCTTCTAGCTTCGCCTTTAAAGTATGTTTGATTATTTTGTTGATTGCCTCAGTTTGACCATTTGTCTGAGGGTGGCTAACAGCTGAAAACTTTTCTTGATCCCCAAATTCTCACAAAATACCTTCATCTCCTTGCTGTCAAATTGTTTCCCATTATCTGATATGAGTTGATAAGGGATCCCATAGTGACACACAATTGCTCTATATACAAAGTCCTTTAGCTTTTTGGTAGTGATTGTTGCAAGTGTTCAGCTTCGGCCCACTTAGTAAAATAATCCACTGCCACCACCGCGTACTTAACTCCTCCTTTAGCCTTGGGTAGTTCCCCAATTAGATCAATCTCCCACATAGCAAAGGGCCATGGGCTCATGAGCGAAGTGAGCTGAGAGACCGGTGCGTTGCTGAAATTAGCGATCCTCTGGCAGGCATCGCATTTTCTTGAGAACTCGAATGCATCCCTTTTAAGTATGGGCCAAAAATATCCTTGACGAAGAATCTTCTGAGCTAGCAAACTACCCCCCGAGTGATTTCCACATATACCTTCATGAACCTCTCTCAGAATATAGCTACATTCATCGCCATCCACACACCTCAAGAGTGGAGTGTTGAACCCTCTTCGATATAGGGCCTCGTCATAAATTACATAGCGAGCAGCCTGATATTTAACCTTCCTTGCTTCTTTTCTATCCTGAGGTAGCATCCCATTCTTCACATACTCCCATATAGGGGTCATCCATGTTGGTTCTGAGCTCACAACTTCCATAATAAATTCTTCAGGGACACTAGGCTTCGTTTGAATTTCAAATGGTATAACCCCAAGTAGAGTGGCTTCGCGATGCGAGCCCAATTTTACTAGGGCATCAGCACCTTGATTTTTTGCCCTCCTGATAAATTCCACCTTGACTTGTTTGAATGATTTCATCAACCTCTGTACACATCGCAAATAGAGCTCAATTTGAGGCCCTCTGGCTTGCCATCCACAACCAATGTGGCCTGTGACCAGCATAGAATCACTGTATGCATTGAGATTTTCAATTTTCATTTCAATTGCAAGTTTGAGGCCAATGATTAGAGCCTCGTATTAAGACGCATTGTTAGATGCTCCAAACGTAAAATGAACTACACTGCGTATCTTGCGACCCTCGGGAGTAACAAGCTCAATCCCTGCTCCAGCTCCTTCCTTATTAGAGGCACCATCAACATAAAGCTCCCACCACGAGGCCGAATTCTTAGTTTTGACCTCGCTATTGACTTTTTCAGGGATCGTTACAAGAGCCCAAGAGCCTTGTTCAACGTAGGGAGGAAACTCAAGTATAAAATCTGCTAGAGCCTGACCCTTTAGAGGCCCTCGGGGCTTATACTCAATGTCAAATTGACTCAGCTCCACAGTCCACTTCAAGAGCCTTCCTGATGTTTCTGGCTTGTGCATCAGTTGCCTTAGAGGGTAAGATGTGCGAACCTCAATTTTGTGAGCCTGAAAGTATGGCCTTAATTTTCGCGAGGCCAAAACCAAGGCATAAACAAGTTTCTCCATGTTCGTGTAACGAGTTTCTGCATCTAACATTCTTCGACTAACATAGTAAATAGGATACTGAACTTTTTCTTCCTCGCGAACCAAAATAGCACTGATCGCATGGTCTGACACCGCGAGGTATACAATGAGTATCTCTCCCTCACGAGGCTTGGAGAGTAGAGGTGGCGACCCCAAATGCTCCTTGATTTTTTGAAATGCCTGCTCGCACTGCGAGGTCCATTCAAAGTCCTTTCCAACCTTCTTGATTGCCTTGAAGAACTCTTGGCACTTGTCTGATGATTTTGAAACAAATCTATTAAGGGCAGCTATCCTTCCTGTAAGACTTTGTACCTCCTTCACATTTCTGGGTGATCTCATCTCCATTAGGGCTTTTATTTTTGCTGGGTTAGCCTCGATGCCTCTATGATTGACAATGAACCCTAAAAATTTCCCAGATTCGACCCCAAACACACACTTTTGGGGGTTGAGCTTCATTTTGTACTTTCTCAGTATGTTAAACATTTCTGCGAGGTGAGTGATGTGATCCCCAGCCTCCTTAGATTTTACCAACATGTCATCTACGTACACTTCCATTGTTTTCCCAATTTGTTTCTCGAACATCATATTAACAAGCCGTTGATAGGTGGCCCCAGCATTGAGAAGACCAAAGGGCATCCCTGTGTAACAATAGAGACCCCTATCAGTGATGAATGAGGTGTGCTCCTGGTCAGGGCCATACATCGGTATCTGATTGTACCCCGAATAGGCATCCATGAAACTAAGAAGTGCATGCCCAGCTGTTGAATCCACCAACTGATCGATCCTCGGTAGTGGGAAACTGTCCTTGGGATAATGTTTGTTGAGGTCGGTAAAGTCCACACATGTTCTCCACTTTCCATTGGGCTTCTTCATAAGAACAGGGTTCGCGAGCCAGTCAGGGTAGAAAGACTCCCTAACGAGGCCGACCTCAAGGATTCTGTCAACTTCTTCTTTGAGTGCCTCGGCTCGCTCACCACTTATGGGTCGCCTCTTTTGCCTTATTCCTTTTTTATTTGGATCCAAGTTAAGCTTGTGGCACATAACATTAGGATCAATTCCAATCATATCTTCATGGGACCAGGCAAACACATCCAAATTGGCTTTCAGAAAACTAACAAGCCTCTCACGAAGCCCAGGATTGAGTTGCGACCCGACTTTCAGTACCTTGGATGGATCTTTGGCATCAACCAAGATAGAGATGGTATCCTCTGCGGCTCCGGCTCGTTCAACATGTTCTGGGATGCGAGAATCTAAATCAAGTTCAAATTCGCGAGCCGTGCTAGATTCTGCTTCATTCCTCCTCGCGACCCCATTTTGTGGTGAAGCCGACATCGTTTCTGTAGCGGGGATCGCTCCTACATGCCCGTATTCATTTATTATTGTAGTCTCCTGGGTTATCCCATTAGGCAAGTCCACCAAAGTTGAAGTTTCCTTGCGAACCCACTTCCCCTTTCAGGCTCGTACTGCAGCTTGTTCTGGGCTCTCCTCATCGTCACTAGCTTCTTCGACGATCCCCTCTTGAAGAACTAACACAGGCTGCGAGGCTTCCAGCATGAGGGCCCCTGGGATCGGTTCCACCTGAATACCCAAGTTGTCAAAATAATCATTTGGGAGCTCTTCAATCGATATTATATTGCATTCCATTTTTCCTGACACAGTGCCACCCCCCTTTTCTGCTGCCTTTAAAGCATTGTTGTAGCATTCACGAGATTCATGTTGAATTCCTTTTACACAACCGACTCCATGTGGGGTGGGAAACTTCATAGAGAGGTGATAGATGGATGTCACCACTCTCATTTCTTTTAGGATGGGCCTCCCCACTATGGCATTGTAAGCAGATGGTTGATCTACTACCATGAAATCAGCGATCTGTGTGGTGATACAGGGCTCGTCCCCTAAAGTGATGGGGAGTCAAACGAGGCCTTTAACACTAACAGATGCTCCAGTGAACCCATAAAGATGTCCCACCGTTGGTATGAGATCCTTATCAACATATCCCATCCTTTTGTAGACTTCGTATGTAAGAATGTTCACAGCACTTCCATTATCAACAAGGACTCTATAGACATTCTGTGATCCAATGCGAACTCGAACCACAAGTGCATCAGAGTGGGGGTGATGAACCCACTTCGCATCTTCCTCTGTGAATATAATGTTTGTGTCTTTGCCTTTAAACAATTTTGGAGGTCGCTCTTGTAGATGATGCACATCAGTGAGAGGTCGCTCCCTGGCCTCGCGTGCATATCTCTCTCTAGCTTTGTTACTTTCCCCCCCAATGTGGGGACCTCCAATGATTACATGTATACTTCCAGCTCGCTCTTCCCTGTCTTTGTGAGGCTCATTTTGCTTCTCATGTGGCACAGCATGATACCCCACTCCTGGTTTACTAGAATTCCCTTGATGCTTCTTTACCTCACGAACCGCCCACTCAGTTAATTTCCCATCTCGAATTAGCTGATCAATTTGCTGCTTAAGTTGCTAACAATTGTTAGTAGCATGCCCCGCTTGTTCATGGAAGGCACAATATTTGCTCGTGTCTGAAGTTCCTCTTGAACCCATTGGTGTGGGTCGCTTGAACATTCCTTTATCCGCATTGACAGCATAGATGTGAT
This sequence comes from Kitagawia praeruptora, assembly GCA_037693485.1. Classification (NCBI taxonomy): domain Eukaryota; kingdom Viridiplantae; phylum Streptophyta; class Magnoliopsida; order Apiales; family Apiaceae; genus Kitagawia; species Kitagawia praeruptora. Next base: position 133,862,107 of record CM075352.1, on the reverse strand, counting down.
CAATTGGGGCAACCAGGGGGACAAACTTGTCTTCATTTCTTGTGAAGCGATCTCGAGGAGGGGATCGCCTTAAGTACTCGCGTTCCCTCCACTTTGGGCTAAGGCTTCGATCCCGTCTTTGCCTTGGACTTTGGGAATCCCTCCTTTTTACTCCCCTACTCCTGCTCCCACTACTGTTTTTTCCATCATTCTTTTTGAGATCCGCAAGTGACTTCTCAACGCGCTTAAAGGGCTTAGCGACCCTGTGTAACTCCGAAAGTGTACTAGGGGTTTGCTCTTGTAATTTCTCCCAAAATTTAGTCCATTCCCTTACTCCAGCAATAAGGAAATTCTTCAAGGCTTCGTCATTTGCACCTCGCACCCGAGGTACTTCAGCATTGAACCTCTTGAAGTAGTCATGCAAAGTCTCTCCTTCCTTTTGCTTTATATTTGCCAATGTGGACACAGGAGGTGCATAGAGCATTGAAGATTGGAATTGTTTGATGAAGATGTCCACGAACTGTTCCCAAGAATCTATGACAACTAGGGATCCTAGCTTCGAAAACCATTGCTGGGCACTTCCCCTTAGCGAAGCTACAAACAGCCTACACCTCGCCAACTGTGATACTTGATACACTTCCATCTCATTGTTGAATCGAATAACGAACTCGGCTGGATCAGTCTCTCCATTATAGGTCATGTAAGAGTGATGACCTCGAAACACTGCAGGTAGTGGAGCGGTGCGAATTTCATGAGTGAAAGGCGAGGAGGAGCCCATATTGCTGAAAATCCCTTTCTCATTATTCATCGCATCCAATGCCTTTTTCAACTCCTCCAGCTAATAATCCCCAATCCTGACCTCTTTATCTCCATCCTTCTTTTTTCCAGTGCTCGCATGATGAGATTGAGTCTTTTTTGGGGCACTAGACTCCTCTTGGTCATTTCTACGATCCTTATTTTTAGGGTCGTCCTCGATCGCGATGTGGGGATCGCTCACGCTCTCGATTGAAAGGGGGTCTGTCCTCGCGATGATAGGACCGCTTACGCTCTCTTCGAGGAGATGGGGGTCTGTCATCGCGGCGATATGACCGCTCACGATCTTTTCGAGGAGATAAGGGTCGATGAGAGCCCTTACTCTTATTTTTAGATTCCCCATCCTTCTTAGCCTTGAGATTCTCCAATTTAAGACGGAGATCGTACTCACTGAGTTTCTTTCCAACCCGGTCAAAGACACTTACTGACCTTCCTTCAGACGAGGCGGGCTTCTCGTTTGATTTCTCCTTATCCATGGTGGCTTCCTCTTCGTTCCAGTCGGGGTTCGTCTGGTCTTTCACCACATCATTAAAGTCCCCTATTAATTGCTTGGTAGGGCCTTTGCTACCTTCTGCTTGATGAGTTCGATCCCTGACAAGGCCGTCGCGTGCCTATCAAATAATAATAAATTCTAACAAATCCTTCTAACAATGTAGTAGGGTAAGTCAGAGTCGATCCCACAGAGACAAACGTATCAATCACTAGTTGATTCTGATTTAATTCGGCTAAGCAAGTAACACAATTAATATTGAGAATTTATTAAACTAAACTTATGCTAAGCGAATTGTGTTTATATTAAATCAAAGATTTAAAACATCCAGAATTAAGTGTCCCCACTAGTATGAATTGATGCAATTGTGAATTCCCGCCCCAATTAATCGTACGCTGCTCAACAGGAAAGATGCGCCCTATAAATACCAATAACCTCTCTCGAGTATTAATGGCTTCTCTAAAATACAATCAAGCCTATTCTCATGGTATCATGCATATTAGAGACATTAAGCATAGCACCCTAAATTCCTAACAATCCATTCTACCTATTCTCATGGAGAATTTCATGTTCTTACTGGATAAATCACAACCATCTAAATCCAACTCTCGTTGATAATTAGATATTGGTTCAAACAATACACATAATCACGTCTGATTTGTAATTGCTAATTAAAACAACTCAATAAGCAAGAGCAATTAAACAATCAAATTAGGGGAATTGGGAAATTCACACATCAATCATAACTAGGGTTCTACTTAACCCTAGATTAATTATCTACTCACTCATGATTGAATTAATAAAACAAGAATTAATAATTGAACACATAATTATAAGAATAGAAGAAAAACCTTTAATCTTGATCTTTCAAAGAAAATAAATTTTCTCCCAAAAATCTCCAGAAGAAAGTGTTTACAAAGTTGTGTCTATAATAAGATCTCTCGATCCCCCAAATTAATAACCTAGATGTGTTTTTATATTAGTGTTACAAGGCTAAAATAATTGCTACAATTAAATAGAGCCCAGATGGAATAATAATTAAAATTGGTTCGGGAAATAATATAAGTACGAGATAAACAGGAGACTACTGCAGGAGTGGGCTCCGCTAGCTTTTTAATTCTGTTTTGTTGCACCAGACTTTGTGCTATATGCATGCATGTAAAGAAAGCCACAAGTGGACCAGGTGAGTGACTAAAACTCAACAACCCGCGGTTGAGGAGCATGTAAAGAAAGCCACAAGTGGACCAGGTGAGTGACTTTGTGCCGTATGCATGCATGTAACGAAATTTCATCCTTTCTCCTCATAAATTCATAAAATCATTACTTCGAATTAAAAACACCGTAAAAATATCAAATAATGTCAAATCCCTTCCAACTTGGCATTTATTTATTTCCTGCAACAAATTCAAATAAAACTAATTAAATCGACACGATTATTCGCAAAAGCACCGTAAATGCGGTTATAAAATCCTATAAAATATATGTAAAATATACTTTATCAAATATCCCCACACTTAGCACTTTGCGCATCCTCGTGCAAACTAAAATAAAAATTACACTAACTAATTAGTACCACTTCCGTAGGTGATCACGGTTGCATTTGGCATATGCAACAAGCCCTTTAAACCCCTAGGTAGCCCTAGTGGACGAGTAAGGTCTCGTGAGGGTTTATAGTGAATATACCCACAAAATTCTTCCAACCATACAAAAGATTAATGCCAACACAACACCACACACACAAGTCCTCTCATGCCACATCAGCTTAAGAATCAAAATGAAAATGCAATGCCTTGGTGTCTAAAGTGCAAGTATCCACATAGTATACTCAAAGAAGATACATAAGATCATAGAAATTCATGTCAAATGTAAGAATAGGTTGGTAAACATGCTAAGCACACAAGAGCACATCTTTGAGACAAAATCTGAGATCTCCTATACCAAAAGCAAAAACTCACCGTTCACTCACAAAAATATTCACTCAAAACAAAGGGTAAGTGTTTCACTCAACTCCAACAATATCATAAACATGCTTCGTCCTTGTTATCAATCTAACCTTTAACACAACATACATCATCAATGACAATCAAAAGGTCTTTGTCAAGGTTGTAACGGGGCTAGGGACAGGGTATGTCAAGAAAGCCAAAAAAAGTTAAGTCAAAAGCTAATACCTGACCATAATATTCAAACAACTCCCATACTTTCATCCCCACACTTGAACTTTTATTTATAAACAACTTGACTAGTCGAAACAAAGTAGGATCACAAAAGATAAAAATGCTCTCATATTTATTTTTTTCCTTTTTTTTTCTTTTTTTTCTTTTTTTCTATATTTTTTTTTCAAGAGAGCAAAATAATAGCAAGAACAATGATCCCATAAATATGATTTCAAACTTCAACTAAAAAACTATGAACCAAACCCCAATTATTCCCCCAAAGTTATGATCATCAATAAAACCCCCCTTTTATACACACCTTATCACTCCCTTACGAACAATACTAGCCTTTGACAATTGGGTTCAAATTTAATGCAAGGCCAATAGAATAAAAAGGATAATGGCAATTAACTTGGCGTGTCACCGAAAGAATAAGATTAGGCTCAAAGGGTTAACTAATGGATCATGTATAAATGGTTTGGATATATAGGAAATACGAGGTTATCCTATTGCCTTTATCATCTTATCATCAATTAATGTCATGCATCTTAAGAAAGACCTCAAGCAAGTACTAGCAATGCAAACGACAAGTGGACACTCAAACAAACGAATAATCATGCAAAAGATATGCATATAGGCTCAAAACTCGCTTGGTGTGAGAAAACATAATCAATCCCAAATAACAGTCTCTCTAACGCACCTACTTGTACTCAAAGCATATAGACCAAATTACCTTGCACATATTCATGTCATTCTAATCACTTAGCACATTCAAAAAGTCTACTAGTTTCTACTTGCTAGTGTAAGTGTGTGCACAAGAACATCACATATCACTTCTCAATCAAAAGCATCCATAAACACAAGATTCCTACGCATGCATGGGTGTATTTAGCAAAATACAACAACTAATCAAATTGCATGGCTAGAATTATTTTTGGTATTTTTCATTTTTAATTTTTTTTTTACTACTAATATGCTACTACAACAAAGCACATCCCCACACTTAAATGTGGCAATGTCCTCAATGGCACAATACTAAGAATATCAACTAATAACAAGAAGGAAAGAAATACTCCCCTATGCCGAAGCATGAAGTGCACCAGTCCTCCACAATATACAGAATCCATGGGTTGCCTCCCAAGTAGCGCATTTGTTTAACGTCGTTAGCCCGACACCGACTCATCAATCATTCAGCAGACGGAGAAGACAACAGAATATCCACCCCCTCGTTAATTGGTTCACCAGCTCTATAGTGCTTCACTCTTTGCCCATTCACCTTGAATGACTCTCCATGGCTATTCATCAATTCAACTACACCATAGGGAAAAACCTTGCGTACCTTGAACGGACCCGACCACCTAGAACGAAGTTTTCCGGGAAAAAGTCTTAACCTCGAATTGAATAGAAGAACTAACTCCCCTTCCTTGAATTCTCTTCGTAACAGCCCTTTGTCATGCCACTTCTTTGTTTTCTCTTTGTAAAGCTTAGAACTTTCATAAGCCTCAAAACGAAGCTCATCTAGCTCATTAAGTTGTAGAAGTCTCTTCTCACCCGCGGCTAACATATCAAAATTCAGACCTTTGATAGCCCAAAATGCACGATGCTCTAACTCAACGGGAAGATGACATGCTTTTCCATAAACCAATCTATACGGAGTTGTCCCAATAGGTGTCTTAAACGCAGTTCTATAAGCCCAAAGTGCATCATCAAGCTTCATAGACCAATCCTTCCTTGATTTTGCAACTGTCTTCTCCAAGATATTCTTTATTTCACGGTTAGAGATCTCCACCTGACCACTGGTTTGGGGATGATAAGAAAGTCCCACCTTATGATAAACTCCATATTTCTTCAACATTGCTTCAAAACGATTTTCGAGAAAATGCTTTCCTCCATCACTAATCAAAATCCTTGGCACTCCAAATCTAGGAAAAATCGTCTTCTTGAAGAACTTGCTCACAACACGAGCATCATTAGTGGGAGATGCAATGGCTTCAACCCATTTCGAGACGTAATCCACAGCTACCAAGATATACCTGTTGTTAAAAGATGGAGGGAATGGTCCCATGAAATCTACTCCCCAAACATCAAAAAGCTCCACTTCAAGAATGCTATTGAGAGGCATCTCATTGCGTCTTGAAATATTTCCAGTTCTTTGACAACGATCACAAGAATGAACATATTGGTGGACATCTTTAAAAAGAGTTGGCCAATAAAAACCGCACTGAAGAATGTTTGCAGCAGTTTTCGTAGTACTTGCATGACCACCACTTGGCAAATCGTGACAATGTGAGATTATAGAAGCAATCTCATTATACAGAACACATCTTCTAATGACTCCATCAGCACATGATTTATAAAGAAAAGGATCATCCCAAAAGTGCTTCCTCACATCATAGAAAAATTTCTTCTTTTGCTGCGATGAGTAACCATGAGGAACAGTTCCACTAGCTAAGAAATTAGCTATGTCAGCATACCAAGGAACCTCTAGACTTGCAAGAGAAAGTAGATGATCGTCAGGAAAAGAATCATCAATTGGAGTAGATTTACCATCTTCCTCATCAAGAGTAAGGCGTGAAAGATGATAAGCAACCACGTTCTCAGCCCCTTTCTTATCTTTAATCTCTAAGTCAAATTCTTGGAAAAGCAAAATCCAACGAATCAGACGAGGTTTAGCATCCTTCTTACTCATCAAGTATCTCAAAGCTGCATGATCAGTGTGAACAATAACTTTCGAACCAACGAGATAAGATCGAAATTTTTCCATAGAATACACAACTGCTAGCAATTCTTTCTCCGTTGTTGCATAATTAATCTGAGCCCCATCCAAGGTCTTGCTTGTATAGTAAATAGCATGCAGCTTTCCATCTTTCCTTTGGCCTAGTACTGCACCAATAGCTTGATCACTAGCATCACACATGATCTCAAATGGTAGACTCCAATCTGGTGGTTGTATAATTGGAGCAGAAACAAGAGCTTTCTTTAACGTTTCAAAAGCCTCAACACAAGCATCAGTGAACACAAAAGGTACCTCCTTACCCAAGAGCTCAGTAAGAGGTCGAGCAATCTTCGAAAAATCTTTTATGAAGCGGCGATAGAATCCCGCATGACCAAGAAAACTTCTTATCCCCTTGACTGAAGTTGGGTGTGGTAAGCGCTCAACAACCTCGACCTTGGCTTTATCAACTTCAATGCCTCTCTTCGAAACAACATGACCCAGAACAACTCCCTCTTGTACCATAAAGTGACATTTTTCCCAATTGAGAATGAGATTAACTTCTTGACATCTATGAAGCACCTTCTCCAAGTTATGTAAGCATACCCCAAAAGAAGTTCCACCAACTGAGAAGTCATCCATAAAAACCTCCATAATGTCTTCAATGAAATCTGAGAAAATTGCCATCATACATCTCTGAAAAGTGGGATGAGCACAACATAGACCAAACGGCATTCTGCGGTATGCAAATGTACCATAGGGACATGTGAAAGTCGTCTTTTCTTGATCATTCGGATGGATAGGAATCTGAAAGAAGCCTGAATATCCATCTAAGAAGCAGAAGTAAGAATGTTTCGCCAACCTTTCAAGCATTTGATCAATAAAAGGGAGAGGAAAATGATCTTTCCTTGTGGCCTTATTCAATTTTCGATAATCAATGCACATTCACCACCCTGTCACAGTTCTAGTAGAGATCAACTCACCCTTATCATTCTTCACAACGGTCATTCCTCCTTTCTTTGGAACAACATGCACAGGACTAACCCACTTGCTGTCAGAGATAGGATAGATTATACCTGCATCAAGAAGTTTTAAAACCTCCTTTTTGACCACCTCCATCATATTAGGATTGAGTCTCCGTTGAGGCTCAATAGAAGAAGCTTGCTCATCTTCCAAAATAATCTTATGCATGCAGAATGATGGATTAATGCCCTTGATATCATCAATGGAATACCCAATAACATTTTTATATTTTCTCAAGACCGTGAGCAACTGCTCAATTTGAATGTCATCAAGCTCAGAATTAACAATAATAGGATATGATTCATTAGGGCCCATAAACACGTATTTCAAAGATGCAGGTAATGGTTTCAGTTCTACCTTAGGAGGCGTGGAACTCTCCTTAACTTCCTCATGTTGTAGCACATTAGAATGTTCATGCTTATATGTAGGTGCTGCATCCAAAAGCTTCTCGTAACCCTGACACTCTCCATTTTCTTCATCAACATTACCCTCCAGAACAGCTTGAAGTGGATCCTCAGATAAAAGAATTTTGGCTTTCATGTCGATCACTTCCTCTAGTGCATCCACCCTATTCACAAACTCATCCATAGAAGGATGTCCCATTGTACTTTGCAGCTTGAATTCCATCTTCTCTTCGCCTACCTCAAAAGAAATCCTTCCATTTTTCATGTCAATGATAGCTCCAGCTGTTGCTAAGAAAGGCCTCCCAAGAATGATAGGAATATTTGCATCTTCTTCCATTTCCATGACAACAAAATCACATGGAATATAAAACTTTCCTACCTTAAGGGGCACATCTTCAAGAATTCCCAATGGAAATTTCACACTCCTGTCCGCCAGTTGTAAAGAGATACGTGTGGGTTTCAGTTCACCCATCTGAAGTTTTTCACAAATCGACAAAGGCATCAAACTGACACTTGCTCCAAGATCACACAAAGCTCTTTTAATTTCGACATCCCCAAACTGAACAGGAATAGAGTAGCTACCTGGATCCGCTAACTTCTTCGGAAGATCATTTTGCAAGATGGCACTGCACTCTACCGTTAATGAGATGGTAGAGCTTTCTTCAATTTTTCTCTTCCTTGACAAAATATCTTTAAGGAATTTTGCATAAGATGGCATCTCAGTGATAGCATCCATGAATGGGATATTGATATGTAGCTTCTGCAAAATTTCAAGGAACTTACCATACTTCTTCTCTAGCTTCGCTTGTGCCAACCTCTGTGGAAAAGGAACAGGCGGCATATATGGTTTGAGAGGAACAACTTCTGATTCTTTGGTTTCTTTCTCCCCAACCTCTAGGTCTACCAGTTTCTCAGTTGCAATCTCCTCTTCACCTTCCTTAGCATTCACAACATTTTTGCTCACTTTCAATTCCGGCTCCTTCAATTCTTTACCACTTCTCAAAGTTACAGCATTGATATGGCCCCTTGACGGTTGCTCAGTTTGGCCAGGAAGTTGGCCTGAAGACTTATTAAGTTGGCTCAACTGTTGAGAAATTTGAGTGATCGTGTTTTCCATCATTTTGTTGTGAGCCTTTATCTCATTGATGCTTGAATCGAATTGCTCATTCTTCTTTGATTGAGTAGAGATAAATCCTTCCATAAGACTTTCCAAGTTGGATTTCTGCGGCTGAGCTTGCTGAAAACCAGGAGGCTGAGAAAAATTATTTTGTGAAGATTGAGCTTGACCCTGATTGTTCCTGTAGGAGAAATTTGGATGATCTCTCCAACCTGGATTGTACGTGTTGGAGTAAGGATTATACTGCGGCCTCTGATTCTGATTGTAAAGAGCATTAGCTTGCTCAACTGCCATTCCAGAAGGATTGTATTGACAAGCAAGTTTGGTGTGTCCAACAACACCACATATCTCACATGAAGCAACAATAGATAAAGTGCTTCTGGCATCCAATTGCTCAATCTTTTTGACCATAGCCTGCATAGTAGTATTCAACATGGTTAGAGCATCAACATCATACTTACCACCTTTCTTAGGATGATTTCGATCACTGTATGGATAATTATCATTAGACGCTATCTCGTCTAACAAAGCTTTCGCATCCTCAGTACTCTTCTTCATAATAGAACCACCAGAAGAAGCATCAACAAAGTTTCGGAACTCTTGTGTCAACCCATTATAGAATGTTTGGATCAACAACCAGTCAGGAATTCCATGGTGAGGGCATTGTCTCTGAAGTCGCTTAAATTTTCTCCAAGCATCATGAAATGACTCGTCATCATCTTGACGAAAGTTAGAGATCTCATTCCGGAGCTTATAGGTCTTCTTCTGACTGAAGAATTTTAGTAGAAAAGCCTTTGCAAGACTATCCCAAGTAGTGAACGTGTTTGGTCCTTCATCTTTCAACCAAACTTTTGCTGTATCTCGAAGAGAGAATGGAAATAAGCGCAGCTTTATAGCATCATCACTAACATTGGTCAGCTTTATTGTATCACACTTTTCAAGAAAACTCTCAAGATGATCAACAGGATTTTCAGTGGACAATCCTGCGAAAGAATCATTGGAGATGAATTGGATGAACTGAGGCTTGAGCTCAAAGTGTGTAGCTGTGACTGCTGGTCTGACAATACTGGAGAGTACGCCTGTAGCATCTGGCATACCATGCTCCCTGAGAGCTTTAGCTGTTATATCAGTCATAATTTCCTTATCCTTGTTTTTCCTTCGCTTGCCTGCTTGCCTTCTTGCTGTAGCTTCAATTTCAGGATCAATTTCAATTAAGTTTTCAGTACCTGAACTTCGAGTGTGCATGCAACAAGAGAACTAGAAACGATGATTAATTAACAAGGGAATAATAGCCGAAGCAACACAACTAAAATACTTAGCTAAATCAATTCAAAATTAACTAATCTAACACTGCTTTGTCCCCGGCAACGGCGCCAAAAATTTGACAAGGTCGTCGCGTGCCTATCAAATAATAATAAATTCTAACAAATCCTTCTAACAATGTAGTAGGGTAAGTCAGATTCGATCCCACAGAGACAAACGTATCAATCACTAGTTGTTTCTGATTTAATTCGGCTAAGCAAGTAACACAATTAATATTGAGAATTTATTAAACTAAACTTATGCTAAGCGAATTGTGTTTATATTAAATCAAATATTTAAAACATCCAGAATTAAGTGTCCCCACTAGTATGAATTGATGCAATTGTGAATTCCCGCCCCAATTAATCGTACGCTGCTCAACAGGAAAGATGCGCCCTATAAATACCAATAACCTCTCTCGAGTATTAATGGCTTCTCTAAAATACAATCAAGCCTATTCTCATGGTATCATGCATATTAGAGACATTAAGCATAGCACCCTAAATTCCTAACAATCCATTCTACCTATTCTCATGGAGAATTTCATGTTCTTACTGGATAAATCACAACCATCTAAATCCAACTCTCGTTGATAATTAGATATTGGTTCAAACAATACACATAATCACGTCTGATTTGTAATTGCTAATTAAAACAACTCAATAAGCAAGAGCAATTAAACAATCAAATTAGGGGAATTGGGAAATTCACACATCAATCATAACTAGGGTTCTACTTAACCCTAGATTAATTATCTACTCACTCATGATTGAATTAATAAAACAAGAATTAATAATTGAACACATAATTATAAGAATAGAAGAAAAACCTTTAATCTTGATCTTTCAAAGAAAATAAATTTTCTCCCAAAAATCTCCAGAAGAAAGTGTTTACAAAGTTGTGTCTATAATAAGATCTCTCGATCCCCCAAATTAATAACCTAGATGTGTTTTTATATTAGTGTTACAAGGCTAAAATAATTGCTACAATTAAATAGAGCCCAGCTGGAATAATAATTAAAATTGGTTCGGGAAATAATATAAGTACGAGATAAACAGGAGATTACTGTAGGAGTGGGCTCCGCCAGCTTTTTTAATTCTGTTTTGTTGCACCAGACTTGGTGCCGTATGCATGCATGTAAAGAAAGCCACAAGTGGACCAGGTGAGTGACTAAAACTCAACATCCCGCGGTTGAGGAGCACGCCTTCGTGGAAATGGGTCTGGTCAGCAAGTGCGCGACACGCGCGTGAGAAGAGAAAGAAACAGATCCCGCGCGCATGTGACAATAAGCAGCGCCTGTTATTTTATTTTGTCACAGAAAATTCTGCACGGCTGTTAGAAAATTGGCACGCCCCACATGCAACTCCTGTTTTCTCTTTTTGTTTCCACACGGCTGTTCCAAAAGCTGCACGGCCATTAATAATTTTTTGTCCCCTGTTTCAAAGTAGCACCCGTTGATCACAAAATTCTGCTCCAAAATGCTTAGAAACGAACCAAAATTTCATCCTTTCTCCTCATAAATTCATAAAATCATTCCTTCGAATTAAAAATACCGTAAAAATATCAAATAATGTCAAATCCCTTCCAACTTGGCATTTATTTATTTCCTGCAACAAATTCAAATAAAACTAATTAAATCGACACGATTATTCGCAAAAGCACCGTAAATGCGGGAATAAAATCCTATAAAATATATGTAAAATATACTTTATCAATCCCCTATTCTTGTATTCCTCTTGAAGCCTCTAGAACTATGTCGCTTCTCCATCTTATCCATCTTCTCCCTTACCTCGATCATTTGATCACCGAGGCCCTTCAAAAATGACATGACTTCGCCAGTCAGAGCCACCTATTGGACAGGAGGCGTTTGTTCCTTCTCAAACTCATCCTCGAGCCCTTCATTGCGCGCCTCGCTCTCTAGTGGATTCTTCTTCTGGGGGTCATCCTTATTTCTCTTATGCGACCCCGGAGTCTCTCCTTCCCCGTTTTTCCTCTTGTGTGATTTAGTCATCGTTCTCCCAATCAATGACTCCCCTCCTTCTAGTGCCAAATGTTATAGGGAGAATATTGTATAACAATATTTATGGAGGTTGCTGGATTTACGGAGCTAAATACGGATATAAAGCTAATAAAAGAAGAACAAAGGTTAGGGTTTGTGTGTATAAATGTGGCTGAACTTGATAGGTGATTTCAGGGGTGAACTGTTTCTCATCCGTACCAAGGTGCCTACGTACCCTATTTATAGGGATCAAGCCGTACGTAGTTCTTGGGTAGCAAGTTACCTAGCTGGGCTAGGGTTTTAGAAGATAAGTCATGGCCCAAGCCCATTAGATTAGGGCTGACGTGGCAATGTGTCGTTGATCCTATCCATGATCCATGGTTTATAGAAGGAAATCGACGGTCTCGCACGGACGAGGATGTGACCTTCCAAGCGAAGCCAATAGAAGAGCAGCATGGGCTCGGCATGCGACCTCGAGGGATCGAGTCATGCGAGGCGGACCCAAGTATGTACAAATACTCATATGATCTCGAGGGATCTATACTATGAGCCTTCTAGCATAGAGTGAGATAGCGATCCGGCGTTGGTTTGTAGATATGATGATAGTGCAAGCGATCCCTTGACGAGAGTCGTAGCGAGGCGATCCCTTGACGAGAGTAATGCGAGGTGGCCCTGCATTTAGGCTGGGCTGATTCCAATAATGGGCTTTAATGACCCAATTGCCATCTTCGGGGCCCATTATAGATAATGAACCATTAATTCAGCTAATTAAATCATGATAATTATTATGCCAGATTTGAGCATAACAATACCGAACTAGTGTCTGGTTAAAACGGTATTAATAAGAGTTACACTTAGCTTCTTAAAAGCGTTAAGTGATTAAACTCGAATATTTTGATTATGTATAGATCACCGGACCACCCCGAGTCATGCCACTAGCATAAGCTGGAGTACCAGGCAAGTTTCCAATACTTTGGAATTGTTGTTGTGACAATATGTATATATCTGTTGTTTTTTTTATACATATGCCATAGCATGCATGCTTATCTTCAAGATATATTGTGATACTTGTTCCTTGAAATGTTGTTGGCTTATGAGCTAGATGGATAACGTATCGGTTATCAGCCGAATATTGCTAAGACCCTTAGAGAAGGGCACATGAATCTCATTATTCGAATATAGACCGGGAGTCGGTATTTCTTGATATATTGAGATTACTTTTAAGGGAAAATATTTAAGTAAATATTTTCCATTATTTATCTAATGAATATTATTTGAATGTTCCTTTGGGATTATTTATGAATATTATTTTGAATATTCATTCGAACTTAAATTATTCAATTGAGCTTGCTTTGGTCAACGAATATTATCTTCAATATCCGTTGAAAGTCGATTCAATTATTGGAGATTGTTTCGAATATTCATTTGGTAATTGTTCCTTCAATCAGTAGTATTAACTCGAATATTCATTATTTATTCAATGAATATTATTTCGAATATTCATTTGATAATTATTTCTTCAATAAGCATTATTAAGTGAATATTCATTACTTGTACAATGAATATCACCTCGAACAATCATTTGATAATTACTTCTTTAATAAAAATTATTATTAAATTAAAGATTCACTATTTGTTCAGTGAATATTGTTTCGAAGATTCGTTCAAATCTTATTTATTTTAGTTGATTATTCACTATTTATTCAGTGAACATTATTTCGAATACTCATTCGAGTTATATTTACTTGTTAATTATTATTAACTTGGATATTCACTATTTATTAAGAGAATATTATTTCGCATGTTCATTCGAGCTTTATCTATTCGATAAGTACTATCAAGTTAAAATTCATTAATTATTTAATGAATATTATTTGTGAATATTTATTCGAGGATTATTCCGAGTAATATTTATATTAGGATCATTCCTTCAATATTTCGACTTAATAAATATTCTTTGGAATATTTATTTAATTCTTCTGACTCGTTTTAAAGATGATTTACTTCATTCGAATATCATCTTCGACCCTCGAATATTAAATAAATTATCTTTGAGTCCTATTATTAATATTATCTTATCAAGGAAGGTTCTCAGAAACCCTATTCCTCATTCAATTCTATCTCTCAGATTATAAGGGAACCTTACTTGAGTAATGTTATTTATCTTGTTGACTTCCCGGTCATAGATTCTTTGAAACTATTCTTTTCACTCGCAACTTGGTTGCTATTATTCATTGGAATCTTGTGTACCCACTCATTATTCGAGGGGTAAGAATGTTGGAACAAGTTGGTATCCATTAACAAGCAGCAGCTTGGAAAATATTGGTGAATTTTCCTTTCCAACTAGATACGACTACTTTGTGGAGTTTTATCAACAAGTATTATACTTGGGGAAAGGAGGACGAACTTTACGTTTCAAAGTTATGGACGTTAAATGAACTAGGAGATGCGTAAGTGACCTAGTGGCGCCGGTCCAGCAAATGGCCCAACCGTTGGCCGAGGGGGTTCCAGAGGACGGTAGACAAGTAAATCCGTCGGTGCTTCCTTCTACATGTAGAGAACAAGAGGTGGGGAGCATAACATGCGACTGATCATCGTGTAAATGTTATGACTCCTGGCGCGTCAATGCTCCAGTTTTAGTTCATTTCCTAAATTGGGAAATTTTCTGCAACATTATCATTGTTGGCAGGATTGAAAAGTGTTTGAAACTGAAATTGCAATATCCTTCTTACAAGTTCCTCTTTTATGAAAATGATGCTATCTTGCTTATCTTTGGCATAGCAGATATTCCCACAGATGATATAATTCGAGTTACCTTGTAACTTCATCCTTTACATTATACTGGCATCATTTCCGTAAATGCATGGCATATGGTTTCAAAGATACTTTTGAACTTTTATATATTATTGTTCAGTTATATATTATTTTCGGTGGGCTATTGCTCACCATTGCTTTATTTATTATGTCACAACAACAGCTAGATCAGACGGCCCGTGCAAGGCGCACTCGGCGCAAGCAGGTGTTGGCTGTCAGAGGATTACCGCTGAGGTTATAACTACCATTGCTGAAGAGGAAGCTATTGGTAGGCTAGATGTTAGCATCTGAGTGTCTAATGTATTTATTATATGACACATACAAATGGATGGCAAAAAGTATGTAATGGTTAATTGAAAACCTTTTGGGTTGTAAGAACTCAATCTTGCGATTAATAATATTTGGTAATTACTCTGATTTCATCTCTGGGACTATAACGGGTGTGTTGTGTTTTGGGTCACAAGGCTATAATTTAAATTATGTTGGTTTTGTGGATGGAAATTGAGAACGTAACGACCAGATCCCTACCCCGAATCTGGGGCTGTTACATAGAATTTGTTACACTATAGTTTGAGAACCATATATTGTCAGTTATCCGGTAACCTATGACTGTAGATGTGTAATATCCTTGCACTAGGGGTGTACGCGGTTCGGATCGGATCGGTTTTGGACTAAAAGTCGAACCAAACGGCATATAGCGATTTTACAAAAATTTCAACCACAACCGTATTTGCGGTTGCGATTAACCACATCAATTCCAACCGCGAAAATGCGGTTGATGCGGTTCAACCACCGAATAAAAAATAACAATAACTTGAGAATATTAAATTCAAAATACAACAAACATTACACATAATAGGTTTTGATAATCATTTTTTAGGCAAAAGTAAATATACATAATGTTTGGTCTGGAAATACTTAAATACATAACATGGGAACAAAGGCTTAAAACTAGTATGTGCAATCCATTTAAGTGATTTGTTGTCCCTGATGTAAGTTGCAATGTAGAAGATTTGATTGGGCTTAAGCCTTAAAGTGTTGGGCTAGGATCGAATACGACCCAAACATGAATAATGTGGTATTAAATATTAATCTTGTTAATAATAAATAAATAAACATATATTTATTTAAATTATTAATTTATATAATATAAAATATATATTTTTTGAATATAATTTATATATTGCGATTTGCGGTTGCGGTTCGGATTTTGCGATTTTTGAATATATAAAACCGCAATCAAACCGCAAATGAGCGATTATTAAAAATTACATCCGTAACCAATCCACATTTCGCGATTATCCACAAAATGTGATTCGGTTGCGAGCGGTGCGAGCGGTTTATGCGGTTGAGCGAATCGTCAGTACACCCCTACCTTGCACAATGGTACTTGCTACATATGAACATAACTACTGCAGTTTTTGCATTACATTAACGAGAAATTTTAGTTTAAATATTATTTTCCTAAACTGTATATTTATGAATAGAGGGCAACTATATGGAAAATGAAGGCTAAATAAGATGTAGTGCAGATAAAGAATTCAGCTCAATAAAGAATTCAGCTCAATAATTGCCAGAATTCAGCTCAATAATTGCCAGAATTCAGCTCAATAAAGAATGACCATGCTGATCTCAGGGCCTCACAGCCTTCTGCTGGCCTATTCTGCCTTTCTCCTAGATAAAAAATTGGTTACACTACATTTCAAAAACCTTATGTTGTCAGCTACTCGGTAACCACTGGTTGTAGAGTTGTAGAGTTGTAATATCCTTCAGTGAAAGTGTTTTCTTTAAATATTATTATAAGTATATTAATTTGTGACATTTAGCAGAAACAACAAAACAAGTCAATGAAGTCATGATGCATAAGGAATGGTTAAAAATCAGGTTGGATGAATATAACAATTCCAAAGATTAATAATTCCTTAGACATTAGTAATTAGACAGGAATAATTTGACAAGATAATATTAGCTTATTTGGTATCCACTCTTCCAATGTTAGCCTATCTATATTAAACATGAATTATGGCTTTGTATTGCCAATACAGTGCTGTTAAGGACTCCAGGATTCAGCTAATGGAACCCCGGATATGTTCAAATCAAATGCACAGCCTGATTATGATTCAAAGTTTTCATCAACTCGTCTTTAATACTTTGACAGATTCCTCAGCTCATTTTACTACTACAATGCAACAGATTCCTGCACCAATATATCGTTTTCGACTTTAGGTGCAGAATTCAAGATGGGTGAGTTAGGATTGGATCAGCATCCAGTTCCACATTGTTTTGAGGTTCATTTGCATTGTTAGATGCTGGAGCCTTTCTGAGACCCTGGTTCGTCTGTATCATCCACCGGGATAATCTAATAGGACGTCGCTGCAACTTCTTTAGTTTAGGACGTTGGTTTTCTGTAAAGGTAGCTTAGGAAGGGACTTCCGGATTGGCTTCTTTCCACTAAGTGCAGAAGGGCAGGATTCTTCTGGATAAATTTTTCATTGACACTTAAATGACAGAAAAGTACTTAGATTTTTCAGAATCTCCACTTCGCGAGTCCTTGGGAGCAAACTTAGGAGATCCCGCTCTTGTTGTTAGTTTCCATATCACAAACAGCAAACACAAGGACATCAAACTACTAAACGAAAAGACTCCAATGCATTTAGGCATTTTTGGTATAATTTTGATAACTTTAGTGTTCAATAATTGTCCGAAAAGTTGTGGAGAACTTCAGCTTGCGGGAAACAAAGCCCAGATGCCAAACAAGAAGCACGAGGAACAATTGGAAAAAACTATAGTTAAAATGATTCGAAACGTAAGGATAACAATATATTGGATCCCCTTATAAACAGGGGCGTAGACAGTGTATGGCGAGCGGGGTCACCTGACCCCACTGAAATTTTAAAAAACAAAATTTTTTCTGTATATATTTTTTTAGAAAAAATATTTATAGTAGTAAATTTGAATTTTGACCCACTGAAAAAAATAATTATTGTAACTAGTTTCATTTTTGACCCCACTAACTTTTAATTTTGACAGTAAAACCTGTAATTGCCGCCCCAAGATGTATAACTGATGCATATTTATTTGTATTAAATTAGGAAAAATCTACACATTGATAATTTTTAGTAAAAAAAAATTTCCCTACGGGGCCGTCGAAAAAGATGACCAGTCGCCGGAGAAGACGACCGGAGATTTTGACCCCAGTGGATCGAAATCCTGGCTACGCCCCTGCTTATAAAGGAATGTCCTTCTGCAAGAAATGGGGAGAATTTATCATGCGACAGTATCACATTTAATGCGGACATATATAATGGCCTTGATGCTCGAAGCAAGCACCTAATGAGGTGCAACTTTGAGTCTTTCGGGGTCTGTTTCAGATGCTGCAAGTGGCATAGGTTTTCCAAAGCGTATAACATAGCGTTTTTCAAAACTGATCTCTCCTTGGCATAGCGTTTTTCAAAACTGTTGTTCCGTGTCCATGAAATCTTTTTACCTTCCTCTAATTAAAAAGGTTCAGAACTAGTCTGCTCACGAGAATCAAACAGCAGAATTAGTTAAAGACAAGTACTTACCTGCCAAGCTGAATTAACAAGTTGGTCATTTTTAATAAACACATACTACAGTGATCCAGTTCTAAAAGTCTAAAACTAAACACATCAATGAAAGAGTAGATAGGACATATACTAATGAATGTTACCGCATTCATACTCTTTCCCTGGACAAACTCTACCGAGAGCCAGCATTTTCTTTTCCTACAACCATTCATTAATTTTACACTCAGTCTCAGAGTCTCAGTGTGAGAGGAGTAACATCACAGCATCTTAGCCAGAAGTTAAAGATCAAAAGGTAGTTGGAGAGACTCCATCATTTGTTTCTTTTTATTATTTAATTTCTTTAGCAGTTCAATAGTTGGTAAATTTTATCAAATTGTGCACCATATGGAAACTGTCTTTCTATACATGACAATGGACTTGGTTTATCATCAACTGAGTCAAAATATAGCAGCCCACCTTCACAAAAACTAAAAATTAAAACAACACTGTATGCAAGCAGATTCAAGGCTCCGCATAAGATGAATGTTATGAAAAATTTATCTATTTTTTTACAAATACGAATCCCTACTTTAATTAGATACATGAACTCTGTTTCTGCACTAACAAAAAAAATATGGATTTGCATATTCAAAAAATTTAATATTATGCATATAAACGCTAGTAGTACAAAAATCGAGTGACAAACCAAATATACAAAGACAACATATGCAAAGAAAAGAAAACCCTACACTTGATAAAAAAAATCTTCAAATTCTGTTATCTAGGACCTGAAAGTCTTACTGCAGAAAGATATGCATCACTATTGCAATCTGATGGACCGGAAGACGTGCCCTCTTCACTGATTGATTTGTAGAAATTTGAATACAGGCGAGTGTTCATTTGCAACGATATTGGTGGTGGTGGAACAGGTGATAACCCTTCAAGCATTTGTACTACTTTTGTCATTGATGGTCTATGATGCATATCGTCCTGAATACACCACAAAGCAACCTTGATGGCTACCATAACCCTTGGGTCCATTTTCGCCATTTGCAAATTTGCATCAAGAATGTCTGTTAATTTACCTTCTTCCATCATTTTAAAAGCATAAGATGGGAAATGTGATTTCTCTGAAGTTTCAGATGCGTCATAGTTTTTTCTACCTCCAATGATCTCAAGTAACACCATTCCATAGCTATAAACATCACTTTTTTCGGATATTGCATAGTTAGTGATCCATTCTGGTGCAAGGTACCCTCTAGTGCCCCTTAGTGTTGTAAAGACATGACTCTGCTCTCTGCTCATTAGTTTGGCAAGACCAAAGTCGGATACTTTGGCTAGGAAATTGTCATCTAGAAGTACATTTTCCGGCTTAATATCACAATGCACAATTTTCACATCGCAGTCCTCGTGGAGATAAGCTAATCCTTTTGCCGTGCCTACAGCAATATTGTATCTCGTATCCCAGTCCAACATATCCTCTTTGTTTTTCTTAAATATCCATCTTTCTAGTGAACCATTTCCCATAAATTCATAAACAAGAAGTCTGTGTGCACCTTCTGCACAGAAGCCTTTTAGTCTCACCAAGTGTAAATGGTGAATGCTCCCAATGATACTAACTTCAGCTCGGAATTCTTTCTTACCTTGACCAATGCCTTCCAATTGTTTCACAGCCAAACGGGTTCCGTCTGGAAGAATTCCTTCGTAAACAGAGCCGAAGCCTCCTCGCCCAAGTATTGCAGAGAAGTCCTTGGTTGCAACTTGAAGATCTTTGTAACTAAAACGAACTGGCATTCCAGATATACTTTCTAAGAAATTATCCTCCTCTGAATTTTCTCTGGGAGACTCAGGCAGATCATTACTCTTTCTAAAGTAGCGAATTCCTACAAAAAGTAGAACAAAAATAACAAGTGTTGTCACAATAACTATTATGGCAACAATCACGGCACGTTTCTTGCTGCTTCCGCCATTACTAGAATCTCCACCATTGGCATCAGTGGTTGAGATCTTTATGTATGAGGCAAATCCCTTCTCTTTTGAACTTTGCAAGCTTCCTACATGGTCAAAATGAAAGCAATTTCCAGATTTGTCATCAAAGAACATTAGAAGGCATGAACAGTTTTCAGAGCAAGAGGTTTTGCAACCATTCAGGTCTGTCTTGGAAGAGGGTGGAACAAACCCAAGAGCAAAATAGCTAAGGCCATCTCCAGCATCTACAAGCTCCGTAGGTCCCTTCGATTCATTACATAAAGACGCAATATCAGGTCTGCAATTTGGTTGAGAGGCAAGGGCGTTAGGGCATTGACAATTGTTGCTAGTACCACAAATTTGATATGGATCACAAGACTGAGGCCTGCTGCAATAATCGGCAGGAATCTTTGTCGGGGCATCTGTTTTCGAGCTTCCACTTTCAAGAGTGTAGAATGTGATAAATCCATCATCTCCTAAAGTTGCAGCCCAAGTGGCATTTTTATCACTGTTTGAGAAAACAAATTGCCAAAGTAAAACTTTATTTTTATCATAAAACCTCCAAGATTTGGTATCAAGAGATGCAAGAGTGACATCGGCACCATTTTTGTTGATAATTTTTCGATTATCCTTCCCCATAGACCAGTAAGGTTGTGGCTTTTCATAATTGGCATAAAGCAGCAAATCTCCGGATTTCATTTCAAGAAAATAGCTCAAATTGTTAGGCCCCCGATTGCTTACAAGTTTCATTCCTTCACTGAACTCCTGGCTAGACAATAGAGTATCAGCCGGATGGTTAAAGCTCTGCCAAACTATACTACCATCATCTGCCAGTAAAACAAGATTTCCTGAATTCTGCAATTCCAGAACAGAAACTCCCTTTTTAACAGTGTTCGTAGACCAAATTATAGAATCACCACTCTGTAAGTAAGCATTGCCACTCTCATTAAACACAAAGTAATCATTGTTTCTAACTGGATTGTCTCTATTGGCAGACCAAATAGTCGTGGAACTTCTTAAATGAACAATAGCCAATAGAAACAAAGTAACATCATCAGTGGTGATGAACCCAAAGCCGAAATCTGAATTGTTGGACAATAGAATCACCCCATTATTGTCAATATAAAGCATTTGATCCCCTCGAAAACCTAATGGTAGACTGCCCTTTTTCTGAACACTAGCCATACAACTTTCAGGCTGAAGGAGGATAAACAAACAAATAACAATACAATTCAAGACTGCCCATGTTCCCATCTTTACCAAGAATCCAAATTTCTGCTGATTACAAGAAAATTTCAAGCCAAGATGTGTCTTTTATGGTATGAACAGTATTTAAGGTATAAAATTCAATGGTCAAGAAATGAAAATACCATAAAACTTTGCACCAGGCAATTACAAAGTATCATGAAACCAAAATGGTTCTGAAAAAGTATAAATAAGTTATAACTGCAGGTGCTACAGAAACCAAATATATTTCAAAGACTATACAAAACCATCAACAGAACATATAAACTATACAAGTATCAAGAAACACAATATAGAGTAATATATGGCTAGAATCACTTAGCAAAATAAATAAAATATATGGCTAGAATTCCATACTGTTTAACGAAAACTGAAAAATAAAGACCTTCTAGAGTTAAAAGACCTGGCAAGGAGAAATCTTGAACTGGACATGAAACTGGACAGGACACAACCCAACTTGCAGGAACAAGAAGAAGGAGAAGAAGGAAAGAAGTATCTGGACTGGAGTTATATATGGCAGGTAAAAGTTGGTGTCAATTTAAGGAAAATTGACGGAACAGAATAAAATAAAAGAGGAAAATTAAGAGCATCTCCGATCACAAGAAATTATTAGCTAAAATTAGATAAAAAATACTATAAATAAAAATTATAGAGATTATCTAAAAAAAAACTTGAACTCCAATGTGTCAAAACTGTTAGCTATAATTTTAGATAATTTCTACAGGTTAGCTATATTTGTCGAACCTCTATATAGCTGTAAAAAATCTGTAAGAAGATTCCACATCATTCATTACCATATTGAAGTGATATATTCTATTTATAACAACCTAAATTATTAATAACATACTATTTTTAAAATATAGCCAACCAATATAGCTAATACCATTGAAGTAAAATGTCTTACAGATTCAACAAATTTTACATAATGTCCTACAAGTCCAATTTAGCCAACCAATTTTAGCTATTTCTGTTGGAGATGCTCTAAAATGCAATTTACCAAGGATGAAAAATCTAAACAGAGTAAAAAGGAATCAGTTTGTGTGCTTATGTCAAGAGAATTGGAAAGATCTGAGTTGGGGGCCGTTTGGAAAATCTTATTTTTCAGAAATAAGTTACTTATTTTGGAAAAAAGTTAGGAAATCTGTACTTTTTTCTGAAATAAGTAACTTATTTTTGCAAGATTACGAATATTAAACTCTCCATACACATTTTTTTCTTAAAAGAATTATGTAAATACGAAATTTTTTCCGAAATAAGTAACTTATAAGTTGGGCAACAGATTTCGCAAATAGGCACTTGGTTTTTAACTCTATTCAATACTGCCATGTTTTACAATAACTGTCAAGAGTGCAGACATTTTATATTTATATTTTTAATTCATATGGCATGACATACAAGATCAATGTGCACCTTTTTTTAATAATACTCCCTCAACACGTATTTTAAGTGCATTTTAAGATGGGTCTATAATTTATTTTTTTAATTTTCTTTTTTTGTATAAAAATATAATTATTCTATTTTAATACAATAAAATGTAAAAATAAATTTAAAATTATACTTTTTTTTGAGGGAAAATTATTTTTATTAAGCTAAATCATGCATCAAAACATTATGAAGATCAATAGGAACATCACTCCTACTAATCACTCGACCTGGATATGAACATGACTCCTTCGCTAAGAAGTGAGCAGCCATGTTTGCAGACCGTCTTACAAATGACAAATTAACTTTGTTTGAAATCCTAATCAACTTCCTACAATCCTCAACTACAACTCCAAAGGGTGAAGTCATAGTGACATTGCTTCTTATTGCCTGAACTGCTACAAGGCAATCTGATTCCAGCTGAAAATCTTCTCCTATTTGCTTCATAATCCAGCTAAGAGCTTCCTTTATTGTCATAACTTCTGCTAATTCTGGACTGACATCGTCTCTATAGTAAGTCGAATGAGCATACATCAACTCTCCTCTCGAATCTCTAGCTATCAAACCAACCCCAAAAGCTGAAGGATCCTTAAATATTGCAGCGTCGACATTTACCTTTATTGTTACCATCTGTGGTGCTACCCAAGAATTAGCTCCATCACCTGTATTACCAAGCTGAATAAGAGCCTCAGTTGTACGCCCTTGGGCTTCCTGCCATTGATTAAGGTAAATCTTTGTCGGTGCTAACAAACCATTTAATGAAACTTGCTTCTTATTCCAGTGCTTCTCATTCCTCGCCTTCCAAATTGCCCAACACACCGTAAACACACCTGCTCTTCTGTCCTTGTTTATACTATTCATAACTTTCTCGAGCCACCCTTCAAAACCTCTCCCGAACTCCTGCTGTACATCGGGTATAACCCTTTGCCAACACTGATTTGCAAACGGACAAGTTACCAGGGCATGAATAATCGTTTCTTCTGCAACATTGCACACTGGACAAACTGTCAACACTGGGACATATTTTTGTGCCAACATGACCATAGTAGGTAAACAATAAGAGAGATCTCTCCAAATAAGATTTAAAACCTTGGGGGGAGCTTTCACCTGCCAAATCTTCCTCCACAAACTGCCATTATCCTCTACTGTCCACCTTGCTTTCTGAGCTTGCAAAAGTCTATAGGCACTACGAACCGAATAGTCTCTTGAAACCTCTTCTTTCCAGTATATCTGATCTTCTGTGAACCTCGAGTTAATTTTGGTGTTGAAGATACATTGTTGATCTCTTTCGTTAAATAAATCAGCATTAATTTCTGAGTCCCACTGCCTGCAATATGTCATCATCAACGAAGCAACTTTATTATGATCAAAGCTTGGAGATTCCGACGAGACATAAGGATCGTCTGCATTTAACCATGGTTGTTGTTTAATGCTTATTCTATCTCCTGTGCCCACCATCCAGCGACTCTCACTCCTTAATAATGGAATCGACTCCCAAATGCTCCTCCATACGTAACTAGGGTTGTGGCCTAGGCTTGCTGTCAAAAAATCCTGATCTGGGAAATACCGAGCTTTAAATAACTTACTCACCAAACTATTTGGTTTAGTAAGAAACCTTCATCCTTGCTTTGCCAACATCGATAAATTGAAATCATAAAAGTCTCGAAAGCCCATTCCTCCTGCTGATTTATGCCTGCTCAGACCTGACCAACTCATCCAGTTAATACCTGTATCTTGCTTTGGTTTCGACCTCCACCAATATCTGGCTAACATCCTTTCCATATCTTTTGTAATCCCTTGTGGCAAAAGAAATACACTCATTGCATAGCTTGGTAGAGCCTGTGCCACATTCTTGATTAAAACTTCCTTCCCCGACCGAGAAATAAACCCATCATCCCAGCTTCTTATTCGATTATCAATTCTCTCCTTCAAATATCCCAGTAACGCAGATTTATTTCGACCCAACGTTGTTGGAAGCCCTAAGTATGTTGATCTGTCATTCGCTTCTTGCATTTGCAATTGTCCACATAGCTCCATTTTATCAGATGACACTACATTTGAACTAAAGAAAATAGAAGACTTTCCATAATTCACTTGTTGTCCTGTTGCCTGCTCAAAGCTACTCAACAACTCCCTCACCTTATCTGCCTCCTCCCTGTTAGCCTTACAATACACGTAACTATCGTCTGCAAAGAGCATATGATTGATTATAGGCGCTCTTTTGCATATCTTGATCCCAGTTAGCCATTTTTTCGACTCAAACTTCTTGATAGTTGCTGAGAGGCCCTCTGCACATAAAATGAATAAATAGGGCGAAAGGGGATCCCCCTGCCTTATACCCCTCCCTGGTTCCACATACCCCAGCCTTTTCCTACCATGAGTCACCTGATACTTAACTGAATTTACACAATTCATGATCAATCTCACCCATCTCTCCTGGAAACCCATTTTGAGCATAATTTCTTGTAAATATCTCCACCCAACTCTGTCATACGCCTTGCTCAAGTCTAACTTCAAAGCCATACAACCCTCCTTGCCTCATTTTTTCCTTTTCAGATGATGCATTACTTCGTAACTAACCAGAATGTTATCTGAAATTAAACGACCTGGAATGAATGCGCTTTGATTCTCTGACACTACTCCTTGCAAAAAACCTTTCATACGGTTTGCCATAACTTTAGTGATTACTTTTACCAACACATTGCAGAGAGAAATAGGTCGTACATCCCCTATATTCATTGGACATTTCTTCTTAGGTATAAGTACTACGTTTGTGTCGTTCAACCCTTGAGGCATTTGGCCATCTTCAAAGAAACGTCTCACCAAATGAACAACATCCTTCCCTACTATATTCCAGTGTCTCTGATAGAATGCAGGTGTCATCCCATCCGGGCCAGGAGCCTTGTCCGGGTGCATTGCAAACAAAGCGGCCTTCACCTCTTCATCTGTAACTGTCAATAACAAACTATTATTCTGATCTTGTGTTATACTTGTTGGCACATTTCTAACTACCTCTTCCCACTGAGATTGCGAACCACTGAATAACTCCCTATAGTAATTAATTATCAGATCTTCTAATCCATTGTCCCACTCCTTCCAGGTACCTTCTGAGTCCTGCAATTTTAAAATCTGATTGTTTTTCCTCCGAGTTGTTGCAGCAGCATGGAAGTATCTACTGTTTTTATCCCCCGACTTAAGCCAAAGTTGTTTTGATCGTTGCCTCCAGAATATTTCACGCTGATCTAACGTCAAATGCAACTTCTTTTTCACTACAAGAAACTCCTGTATTGATTGATCATCGGTTTTATTCCTCAACTTCTTCAGCTGTCTTTTACATTCTTTAATAACCTTGCCAAAGTTACCTGTTATCTCTTTTCCCCATACAGCTAAAACATCACTACAAGCTTTCACCTTGCTTTGAATATCTATCTCTCCATCCTCCTTCCAGTATGCACGAACTATTTGCTGGCACATCGGCTCTAGCAACCATGCGTTCTCGAATCTGAACATACTAACTCCTGCACATTCTTCTCTTTTCTTTGGCACCAAGAAAATTGGATTATGATCCGAGTTTGACCCTTCCAGATTGTACAAGTTCACCATTGGGAACAATTCCATCCAATCTTGAGTAACCATTGCTCTGTCAAGTCTTACCTCTGTCCATTCCGGTTTGCCTCTTCCTCTCTCCCATGTAAACGGATGGCCTGTTAATTCCATATCTCTAAGCCCAGCATCTGTCAATGCTTCATTGAAACCATCTATCAACCATGTAGGGTACACATCTCCTCCCCATTTATCCAGCTGTGGAATGACATTATTCATATCCCCAATTGTGCACCATGGTAAATTGGAGTCTCTCGATAGATTTCGGAGTAAATCCCAAGTTTTTCTTCGATTACTTCTTTCCGGCTCTCCATACATCCCTGTTATACGCCACTCTCCCATGCCTTCCATTGATACTTCCACATCTATATGATGTTGTGATAAGCTCAGCAGATTAGCCTGATCACGATCTCTCCAGAAAAATGCTAAACCCCCACTTCTACCCTGAGGCTCCACCACCACATACCTTCATAACCTAATTTCATACGCAGAAATTCCATCTTCTCTTTTTTGCAGATAGTTTCACACAGAAAAATAAAGTTAGGCCTTTCCTGACTAATTAAGTCTTTTAGGAACCGAACTTTCCAAGGAGGCCCAATGCCTTGGCAGTTCCAACTCAAAGTTGTCATAATTCTAGGCGGGCCTGCATTGCAGTACCCACCCCAATCACGTTTTTTTGGTTCTGTTGTTTGTCAATTTGAGAGTCCAACATTTCCTCATCTGTTGGGCCTTCTAGTCCTTCTGTTCTACGCCGCTTACAGTCCACAACGAGAAGCCCATTAATCTCATTATCCTTCCCCATATTTTCCCGCCTCTCATTTGAATTATCCACACTCCCATCTGTTACATTTACAATAATCCCGCTTCTGTTTGTTCCTAATATAATGGCATTAGTTAACACCTTTTCATTAACAACCTCATCTGTTATGACTCCTACTTCATCGTGATTATTTTTCCCAACAAACTGAACCATCCTGTAATCTTGGGATTTTGAAACCAAATTTACCGCCTGATTCGGTTGCTTCATCTCTCTCCCCTCCCCATCGTTCTCCTTCCTGTCAGATTCTAGCTTTCCTCCATCAGACCCACGCAGCCATTGATTTTTGCTGGCTGAAACTTGATTTCCCACTACAGCCCTTAATGAAGCATCATACTTTCGCCCCCCCCTTATCCCCTCCATTATCAAACAATGTCTCACAGAACTTCTCCGAGTGTCCTATTCTCCCACAGTAAAAACAAAAAGAAGGAAGACGTTCGTACTTAAACTTAATCCACATCCATTCTCCACCAGCTTTCTTCATTCTCATTTGGCTCTTTAGAGGATTTAACACATTAATGGCCACTTTGATACGTAAATATTGCTTCCATATACTCTGGAAATTCTTAGGATCGGACTGTAAATAACTTCCCACATAGTTTCCTATGGACTTTAAAACAAATTCTGAATTGAAACCCACTGGTAAATCATAGACTTGTACCCACATGTATAACTCATTTAGCCTTATGTCAGACAATCGTTCTCCCCTCTCCAGTTTTCTGACCATAAGTGCCTGATTGTTGAATGTTCATGGCCCATCGTTCAAAACACGTTGCACATCAAGCTCATGAAAAAACTTAAACATGAACAGATTTGGGACGTTAGTTTCCTCCATAAAAACACCTTTTACTGGCCTCCAAATTGACGATAAAGTATCCTGCATTGCTTGAAAGTTAAACTTTCGACTCGTTACAAAGCTTCCCACAAGGCAGAATGAGACGTCCATTGATGCAATCTCCACATTACCTTCCTCCAGAATCAAACCCTCATCATCCTCATCATTTATGGATAAATTCGCATATCTCTCCTCCATCATTTGCGTTGATGAACCAGCCATGATTACTACAGATCCTTGCGTAGACTTTATGTAAAAAACTTAATAGAGAAAAATAGAACCCACGTCAAAACGACGAGACAAATCCAGAACACATCATAAGATGAGACAAAATATAAGACTTTTGTTTAAACATGTCGGTGCTGAATAATTACAGCGTTTCCCTTTGAGAATGGTGCAATTTAAAATTATACTTTATGTGTACTTTAAAATGCTTATCAAATTTTTTCAAAAAATAAAGAAATGGTTGGGATGTGGGAATACTATACTAGCCTAGGGCTAGGAGTACTAGGACTCTAGGAGTACTTAGCATAGAATGATTGATACAGTAAACTTGTCAACAAAAATTCAGTAACCATAATTTTCTTAAGTAAAACCATAAACCATAGACACACGTCATGAATTGATAATGTTTAGACATTTGAGTAAAATGAATTAAAATCTTAAATTTGTTCTTAAATAATTTTTAATTATTGTATATTATATTTCAATTGATTATAATTTTTTAATATAATGAACTATTTTATCCATATACATTTCACCAATCATAATATAACATGTGACTTTCAGATGTACACTTCAAATTGATCATATTCCCTGTATTTTTTTTGTATTTGATTTTTGTGCACTCATTTTTAATCCTTTGATAACATAATTAAAATAAAAATTTATAATTTTTTTCTTTTTGTAAATAAAGATATATAACTAAAATTTCAATTCAAAATTTTTTTTTTGAAAAAATAACATTTTTTTAAGGTAAAAAACGGAGTGTGTATAATTTTTTTAAAGGTAAATGATTACATAATTAAAATCATGTTTTCTAAAATGAAAAGTTGAATTAAAACATATAACAATTATTATAATTCACAAATATAAATTAAAAGAATTTAATTTAATTTATTTAATCAACGCATTTTAAAGTGCGTTTTAAAAAACAAATGTCTAAAGCAACAGAAAGTAAAATAATTACAATTCATGATGGAAAAAAAATCGTTGGATCAAATATAAGAAGAGAAATTATTTTGACGGTCAAAAAAAGTATAACAATTAATTTGATTGTTCAATTTTGTCAAAAAAAAAGGGCTTAATATTCCTATAGTTAACTATAGATAATATCCTATAGTTAATACAATTTGAAAGAATGACCAAATTACACTACTTTTGGGAACCCATTACCCAAAATAACTACCGGCGGAAAACACCACCCTTTTTGCCCACCAAATATGCATGGTAGACATGCGTACTCACCCCTACGCATTAACCTAATGCGTGTTCCTTATTTTAATAACAGTCGCCAAGTACTCCAATCATTTGGCTTATTTAAAGGTGCGACAGTTACAGCCTTTTGATTTTTATTTTCTGTTTTGTGCATGTATCTGTTTTAATATCTATTGGCAGTGTTGTAAAAAGCGGAAATCGGACTTAATCGGTGGAGGCACCGTCCAGGGATTAATCGGGTAATCGGGGATTAATCGGATCATTAATCGGAACTAATTTAATATTATTTTTAAATATAATTATTATTAATATACATAATTATTTTATTATTTTGATTATACATGAATAATTATCATATATTTATACAAATATATTTAAAATACATAGCATTATTAAAGTAAATATAAATTTTAAGATCTAATTTTTGAATTGGGGTCAATATGAGAGAAAAAATTGATAAAATTCATTATTTAACCGTTTAAAATATTAGTTTCGTATATGAGAATAATAGTTTTCTTAAAAAAATTCAATTTATTACTTTTTGAATTTTTTTAATTTTTCTACTTATTTTTCAATTTTTTATCAATAATGCCGATTTTTGACCGATTAATCCGATTTTTGACCGATTAATCCGATTTTTGACCGATTAATCCCGATTAATCCCGATTTTTTGAAAAAACGATTTTTTGGCCGATTTTTGTAAAATCAGTTCGGTTCCTTACCGAACAGCGATTAATCGGCGATTAATCCCGATTAATCGCCGATTTTTAGAACAGAGTCTATTGGGGTTAAAATAGTTTTTATTTGGATTCAACAGGTTCCATTTAGGGTTTAGAAATAATAAATTTTTTAATTAAAATTTTTAAATTTTATATGTATTCACTTAGAGTTTCAACAATTAATTTTTGGGTTTCAACGTTTCCATTTTGGGTTTAGAAATATTTAGAACGACGAATAAACCGTATATGAACTTAGGGTTTAGGCTTTGGAGTTTAGGGTAAGGGTTTGGAATTTAGGGTTGTTTACAACCCTAAACCCTAGACCATAAACCCTAATTAATCCTGATTTTTAAACGCGTTAGCGTTTAAAAATCAGGTCGCCGGATTCAATTTTTTAATTAAAAAAACAATTTTAATTAAATTTAGGGGTTCAACAATTAACTTTTGGGGTTCAACATTTCCATTTTGGGTTTTAGAAATATTCAGAACGATGAATAAACCGTATACGAACTTAGGGTTTAGGGTTTGGTGTTTAGGGTTGTTTACAACCCTAAACCCTAACTTATCCTGATTTTTAAACGCATTAGCGTTTAAAAATCAGGTCGCCAGATTCAATTTTTTAATTAAAATTTTAAATTTTATCTGTACCCACTCGGGGTTTCAACGGTTAAATTTTGGGGTTCAACAGTTCATATTTTTTTAAAAAAATTAAAATAATTTTTTTAGGTACGCATCACACAACTTTCTGTTAAAAAATGACGGTCTCATATGACTTCCTTATTCTCATGAGCGTGTGACACTATTTCTATTTGATTAAATATTTAAAAATGTCCAGTAGGACACATGAAGTGTACATAATGTAGGTACAGGAACCACGCATTAAAAACTTGCGTACTGGGTACAGGAAGCAACCAGGAGGGAGACTAGACGCATATGCGCAATGCGTATAGATATATACGCATAGTAATAATGCGTACTCGTATCCATCCACAGTTTGTTGTTTGACTTGCCAAGAAAGAATACGCAGAGTAATAATGCGTATACAGTAGTACGCAAACTCCTAATGCGTAATTCGTGGTCATTTTGGGCGCTCCATTCCGCCGCCGGGTATTTTGGGTTTCTAGTATTAAAATATGGGTATTCCATACATTTTTCAATACAAAAGTAAGGGTGTTTTTGTAATTACAGGGGGGTGAATTATATTATTACAAAAATGCCATTGAACTTTTGTATATAAAATACAATTGATTTTAGGTAATTTTCCTACAGTTAGGAACATTTTTCTTTAAAAAAAATTAATTTGATTGTTCATGTTCAAGACTAAATTATAACTCGTGCTACGTATACGGTTAGACATGTCAATTGGTCGGATTCGGATTAATCTATATTCATATGCGAATTCATTAAGATTTTTTCGGATTCGAATCGGATTGAAATAGGAGTCGGATATTTTTCAAGTTGATCCATATCCGATCCGTTCGAATTTGGGATTATCGGATCGGAGATCCAATCCGTTTAACAATTTAAAGAAAAATATTTGTTATATTTTTTAAATCTACGAAGTAGTTTTTTTTTTTTAATTTTTTGACGAAGTAAAAATTAAAATTATGACATACATTGATAAAACCAAATGTATATTCCAAAATAATATTATTTATATAAAATATTACATATTATATATGTTTTATATATATTATATATATATATTACATAAGTATATAAAACATAAACTAAATATAACACTCAGATCGGATCATACAAAATCTATATCCATTTGTTATTGGATCGGACCCTAATCGAATCGGGTCATTACCGAATCAGATTTTTTTTGGAAGGATCCATATCCGCTAATTTAACTACGAATCGGATCTGATCGGGTCAGATATCTGATCTACTGACAGGCCTACACACGTTACTTAAAAATATTATTTTATAAAAACATATTAATATATGATAATAATGATAAATTAATGCATGAAATAATTTAACAAATGTCAAATAATAAAATTTTGAAACAACTAATATTACTACCAATAAATGTTAATACAAGAGAAAAATACCTCTAAATACGTACATTTATATGAGTACATAATGTATTTTAAAGATAGATTTGTAATTATATAATTAAATCGTGCAATTAAAAACTTTACACGAAGAGTATTAACCCAAAATATAATAAGTATATTTAAAAATTAATTTAATCAAACTTTTATTATAAATAGAATGTGGTGATATGCATTAATTTGATTAACAAAATCGAAAGATTAATTTAAATTTTTATTAGTGAAATTACTAAAAATATAATTAAAATTGATATACAAAACTTCCATAATTAAACATGTACAGTATCAAACAATAATATGGATCCTATATAAAGCTAAAATGGATACAATCTATCTATCTATTCTATTATATTAAAGCCGAAACATTAAAAGTTTGGTTGGTTGGTACCTATTGAATTTACCTAATTACCCTTTCACTCAATTAACATCATCTAATTAATATTAATCTTATTAATATTAATATTATCAATTACAATTTTTAATTTTTATTACTAAATACACAAACCCTCCTTACCCCCATTACATTCAGACCACCACGTTCGGACATCATGAGCATCTTTCAGAACCTCTCTCCTCTTCCAAGCGTTTGAAGACCTCCTCCAATTCTACTCTCCAATTCGCTCCAATTCTACTCTCCAATTCGCTCCAATTCTACTCTCCAATTCGCTGTTATCCTTTGCCCTTAACATTAAAATTGTACCATATCTTACAAACGCTAATATTTGTTTTCTAACTAAAACATGTTACCTTTACACTACTACAGATTTCAGCTTGTATAGCGCTCGTTTTTGAGCTTACATAGCGTTTTTAAGCGCTATGTAAGTCAGCGCTATTGAAGTTCAACGAGCTTCTATAGCGCTTATTTTTGGCGCTCTGTAAGTAACTACTTCCATAGCGCTTCTATGAATGCTATGCAAGTAACCGTTCTGTACGTTCCATAGCCCTTAATTAAACGCTATGGTAGTGGAAAAAAAATTCATATGTAACTACTATCTCATAGCCCTTCTAAGAGCGCTATTGAAGCCATTTTTCAGAATAAATTTTATTTAAATTTATTTTGGCCATTTAATTTAATTTTTCAGAATAAATTCTATTTAATTTATTTTGGCCATTTTATTTAATTGTAATATTCCAGAAAAGTTACAAATACAATAATAAAAATAAAAACACCCCAATCAAAAATGAAATTAAATTCCAAAAAAGTACAATTTTCATTGGTCTTAATTCATTCTACAAAGAGTCAAATATTCCAAAGTTAATAAAACTCAAACTACCACAGTACCACCTACCACTGCTCTTAGATAGCTACCACAGTGTACTGATCACTACAATAAAACTCAAACTAGGCTAATAACTTGTCCTTGAGAAACCGATTATACAAGTAGCCTGCCCAATTTTTCTGGAAACGAATCATTTTGTCACGAGAGTAGGACTTCGAACCCGGGGAATATGAGAACTGTACACCAACAAAATTGTAATTAAAATTAAGATCATATATAAAAGTACCCCTGTAATTTAAAAACTAGCAGTAATTTTAAAATTCTGGAATATACTTACGTTAACATTCATATTTGTTTCACCGGTAGACAATATGTCCTCAATGAAGCATCCAACATAATATCCACAAAAGATTCCATCATTCAACGCTTGCTTGGGGCACTAAAAATTTTTAAACATACAAAATCAGTCTTACACAAAATAAATCTTAAAATAATTCACTAAAATGTGCCTACACAGGACACCTAATTAATCAGGTTTGACTCAGCCCTGAAGATCCCTGAAGATCGTATAAAAGAAAATCACAGGACTGGGAGAAAGTGCTTTTACTACATTAAGATGTGGCCTATCTTTCAATAATATGTGTATACATATCAAAATATCAAGTTTCTGCTACTGCAATTACAATAACACCAGCTTAATTCGAGTTATAAGCTACTATATGATAAAAATAAATTATACAAGGATAGTAATACGACAACTGAGGACAGAGCGTGTCAAGTTTTGGTACCATCAATTGAAACTGTACTCTCTGTATTGTAGTTGATGTTCCACAACTTGAATTCTATCAACTTCAAGATCTGTATCTATTTTTATCCAAGTTTACTCTACTTAACTTCACAAAACAATTCTTAGTTCTTATAGTATGAAATTTTCGTTTCTGTTTGAATATTTTCTTGTTTTTGCATCAATTCATGTACTTGACATTTACATAAACTTAAACACTACCTAGTCTTGAACCCTCAACCTCTAGCATGCCAGAGAAACTATTGTCCAACTGAAAAAAAAAAGAAATATGATCACCTGCACATTTGTCCAACTGAAAACAGGAAATGCAGACATTGTGTAGTACTTCTTATTGTGAGTTCGAAAAGTCTTCATAGCCCTGCAAATCGATAGCAACTCATATGTCAAAGAACACATTATCGGTCAGATGTATCATACATTCAATATATAGAGAGCATGTTAAAAATTCACTAACGTTTCTATAAACGCTTTCACATTCTTGTAATCCACAAGGTTGGTCTTTTGAGCTGGATCAACATAATAAATCGTCTCTGTTTTTGCATTAATGGCAACCAAGATCCAATGTTTTCTGCATTTTGTCATTTTTTAGAAACAATTCCTTAATAGTTTAATAAACTTAAATGTGCATATACAAAATGTCTTACGAAACATTATAGGGCACAAGAAGCAGGTGGTCTTGGTCAATATGTCCCAGCAAACACTTCGCCAAGTTTGTTTCAGAGCTACTTACGAAGGGAGATACAAGATGAGGTGATACAAAAGAAAACCTCGCTGCCAAATTAGGATTTTTGGATAAATATACCTCACACAAATACCTGCAAGTCAGAAAAAATGTATTAGAACTAATTTGCGAAGTAGTGAAGTTTGTTGAGTATTTTCATTACCTTATGTAAAAGACGATGCTGGATGCACTTAACCATTGGGAATCCAATACCTCCAAAACATTTTCCTTATGAATATGATCTTTCCAGGGGTTGGCATTCCAATAAAGTACACCCATATCAACCTCTATATCGGTAACACGATTAAACACAACAGCAAGGCGAACAAAGTCTATAACTCCATCGTGGCAATTATCTTCTGAGAGTGGATAACCTAATTGTCTCGAATATATATCAACTCCTGACTCCATCGTTTTCTCCTTCACTTTATCCTTAAGCTTGTCATGGCCTATATCATGCTTTTTTTTCTTTTTTTTCTTGTTCACGTTTTTTGGAGGTGTCTAGAAAAATAAACAAACAACTAACTATTAGATAAGATGATCCTAACATGTATATTTTTAAATTATTTATAAAAAAACAACTTGGAAAATACGTTGGACCTCAATTTTGGTGGAGACATTTTTGCGTGGCCATGCAAGAAAATATCCAGGAGCTTGTCCAACAGTATTGGCCTCATCACAAGGTCTGGGCAGAGGTGCATCATACTCCGACTTCTCCGCCACCTCAAACTGCACCCTAACAAATTCA
Organism: Kitagawia praeruptora; assembly: GCA_037693485.1. Lineage (NCBI taxonomy): Eukaryota > Viridiplantae > Streptophyta > Magnoliopsida > Apiales > Apiaceae > Kitagawia > Kitagawia praeruptora. Next base: position 133,826,170 of record CM075352.1, on the reverse strand, counting down.
TCTTCCAGCGGAACACCATGAAGTATTCTATCACAAAGGTCATTGTGCAAGGTCCCCTTTCCAACATATCTACGACCAGGATCCAAATACAAATAGCAAGCATTTTTTCCCTACAATGTCAAGGACAGATTATAAAGTTCGAACGAATAGATCAGAAGCTTTACCTAAACATGATTAAACAATAATGCATATTACTGTAAATAGGGCATGATTACTGTAAATACTCATGATTACTGTAAATACCTCAGGAAGCTCTTCAACTAAAACACGATCAAGATCATCTAGTTGACCATCAACTTTATCATTCGGGTCAAAATTATCCATATGACTAGAACCTCCAGATTGTATACCCGCATTGCAGCCCTTGCTTTTTAACACTTTGATTTCATTTATCAAATAAGATACATCTTTTTCTAATTTAGATATCTTGCTCGTAGTTGATGCTGTCTGCAACGAGGTCTTAGTTACCCCCCATCCCATACCTCTCACTCGTCCCGAATACTCTAATGGAATTAACCGAGCAAGTAAGTCATCAGTACCAATATTAGTAAGCCCATGCTCTGCCAATTGCTCTGATATGGTGACCTGATTAAAAATAACACAAACATAATGTCTATCTATTGTAGTATAATTAATGCAAAACATCGATAACAATACAGGAATGGAAAGAAAAGTATTACCACATCCTCAAGAACTTGCAATGCAACAGGATCATCAACTACACCCTTCGCGTTCTGCCTAGCATACTCCCATGCATCTAGTCTAGACGCAACAGGATTCTCTTCCCCAGCCTCAATTTTTTTCTTTATCTGTATGTACAAGAAAAAAACACTCACTCTAATTTGATCAACCACATTCGTGGACAAGATATTTAAACAGGGAAGATATTTAAACAACTTTGAAGTGCCATCAAGTCTTATATAACTACGCCCTGTGATGGAACTCACATCACTGTTTTAAAGAGTCTTTTATGAATGTAAAACATTTAAAACCAAATACTACATTTTATGTTAAATTTTCTTTCACCACAACTGATTACAAAGAATCATAGCTGATTTGATATCTTTCAATCATGCAGAGATTAAAATCAGTAGATTCATCATCTCAAAACTATAGTTTTGAAGTATTTTTGAGTTTTAGAGGTGAAGAGATCATCTCTATAAAGCTTTACAAGATGAAGGGTTAATCGTTTTCAGAGATGATGAGGAGATTGAGAGAGGGGAGCGCATCACATGTGAATTAAAAAAGGTATCCAACAGACGAGAAGTTGGATAATTGTATTCTCAGAGAACTATGCATGTTCCTTGACAAACTTGTTATGATTTTTAAATGCAAGAACAACTTTGTTACCTATCTTCTACTATGTTGATCCATCCGATATTCGCAGACAATCTGGTTGTCTGTCTGAAGCATTCTCGAAACACAAAGAGAAATTCGAGAGTGAAGTGAACGATACAAAAAGGAAGGATCTGATGGCCAAAGTAAAGCTATGGAGGGAGTCTCTTACTCAGCTTGCTAACTAGGCAGGCATGCATTTGCAAAACTTAAGCAATGGGTAATACTTGAATACAAGAAGAAACTTCTGGTTTGTGTTGCTACTTGTTGCCTAATTTATGCTCTTTACTGTTTAGCATTCTAGAATTTGAGCTCTCTGCTCGGTTACTTTACTTCATATCACATTATAGCTGTACAGTAAATGTATCTCAGGAGACCGGAGGAGTTCACTATTGCTGTATGTAAAGTATCAGGTAAGTTCTCACCTCGCGAGATAACACCCATTGCTAGAGTTCTTTTGATCCACAAAAACCCCAATATTAATCTCAAAATAAAATTGGACTCCAAGGTTTGATATTGCCCCGAAAACGGGTTAGTTGGCATACCAGTTGTTTTTATGGTATGAAGTGCCATCTAAATAACCAGGGAAGATATTTAAACAACTTTGATCAACCACATTCGTGGACAAGATATTTAAAAAACTTAAATATAAATTTAACTTACAATTATCTCTCTAATGCGTGCGTAACCAACACATGCCTTCTTGTATCGTGCCTCCATTGCTTTTGCTTGTTCGCTATTCTTTTTACTTTTTTCCTGCATTTTTATTTTGTTAGTACAGTACAATATGCAATAAAATATGTCATTTTTTAATTTAACTAAACACTTGTTAGTAGAATAAAATATGTAGTAAAATCAGGAGGCTCCGGAGAATAAAATATGTAGTAAAATCACAAAGAATAAAGAGTAAGCATACCTTAAATTCTTGTTTCATAGAGCTTTCCACAAACTGATTCCAGTAAGGTCCCACGGTAGATAAGTGCGCATATAAATCAGGAGGCTCCGGAGAGAAGTTACCATTATTATCACAAGCAAGATTCCTCAATCTAGTTCTAAACTGTCGATGAAGGGTACCGGCACGAGAAATGATCGTTTTCCTATGTTCCTCTCTGATCCCGTGGAAAGTTTCCTACACATTTGAAATAAATAAGTTTCCTGAACAGTTATAATTCATCACAAGATGAGTAAAATAGCAATATACTATAAATTTATTCTAATTTTTTTCTAATTCAGATTATGGATCTATTGGACAGTTCTGAACATGGCTCTGCATTTCCTCATTAAATATGATCTGAATAGCACAATAAAAAGCAGACACTGAAAGTACCTTAACTTCATCCCACAAATTTTGTTTCACATTCTGCCATTCTTTTTTACGCCAATCTTCACATGTGATTGGGATATTTCTTCTTGCAAAAGAACCAACGAAATGTACTAACTTTATTGACTCTTTACCAATAGGTTGTCCGTACTCATTCCAATTCACCTAAGAATATATTAAGAAAATCAAAGTTAAAATTTAGCAGTGTCCAATATACATAAAATTAGGGCCAGTTTCTATTTTTCAGTTAAGTTACCTTTTGCAATATGCCTTTGCTTCGATCTTTTTTTAGCTTTTTCATATTTACTATACCTCGCCTTGAACTCCTAGTGTCTTTGGTGCCATCACTGCCATTTGTATGACGGGATCCAGATGTCATGATCCTAAACAAAAACACAACAAATTTTCAAGCAAGATCAATACAAGTTTTAAGGCAAAAGTAAAGACATCATTTTATACAAGATTTCAGGAAAAAAATAATTATTCTAAAGTCAAAAGTTTACAAATTCTAAGGTCAGAAGAGTTTATATTTAGAGTTTATACTGTGATCTCATGTATCACTATATTAATAAAGGATTCATGAAGAATGTATTCTTAACTGACTTCATTTTGAAAACTGCTACGATAATTATATGTTCAGCACAGATTGAATGAAAGATCATGTAATGCAAGAAACAACTTTATTGAAACACCAGACATAATTATAAAACAAATCTACAACGACATTACAGAACAAACCAGACTGTTTCATTTATACCAGAGTATATGTATGAGTATGATACAATTAACAAACAACATTGGTAGCAAACTTATAATTAATTACATAAAAAGTTAGCTCTAGATAAGTATTAATATAAATGGACCAAGAAAGAACCAAAATTGAAAACAGAGATTTACACAGGTATTTAAGAAGTGCAGTCATTCATATAAGAGATTTACCCTTTTTAGATTTATTTTTTCTTTTGCGTTTTTTAGTAGGCTTTGATCTCTCATGCCCATGCACATTATAAAATTCTGGATTGACATATTCACCCTCGTCATGATCATTTCTAGAATAAAAACATTCAAAATCATCATCGCCTTCCATGCTCGTGGAAATATTCACTCCAACAAAAGGATCATCAATATTATCAACTTCTTCGTCTACGCGGTCACTAACTTGATAACTTTTGTTGAGCTTGTTTGACAAAACAACAATGGACCACCTCTTATCAACTGGATCAGTAACGTAGAAAACTTGTTGGGCTTCTGTTGCCATTATAAATGAATCGTCTTTGTACCCTACCTTGGCAAGATCAACTCGTATGAAGCCCGAGTCTTCCACATGTACACCCCCAACATTGTTAACCCAATCACAATCAAACACCGGCACCTTGAATCCAACATAATCAAGCTCCCAAATATTTGCAATCCTACCAAAGTATGTCGTATCAGCAAGAACTGAATCTTTGTCATTACTGGATGATTGGTGGAGTGACGTTGCTGTAACTGATACTCCACTATTTTGCATTGTGCTCGTTGCATCATGTTCTATGGTGTAAAATGTGTATCCATTAATGAGATAACATTTGTAAGAACAGACAAATGAGTCGGGGCCTCTTGACAACCATTTAACCCTATCTGATATTGATTCACTATTTTGTATTAACTCATTTGTGACATAATTCTTGAACCAATCAATAAATGTTCGATTGTGCTCAACTTCTATCCAGTTAGCACCTTTTCTTGGATGTTCAGCAATAAGAGTTTGCTTATGCAAATCTACAAAGGGTACAACATCAATAGTATTGTGTAGAACATAAAGGTGCACCCGATGCCATTATGCATTATCAATCTCAACTTGTTGACCTCCGGTTACACCTTCACCATCAATCCTACCACTATGACGATCAGTTGGAAGTCCAATTGCTTCCACGTTCGGGATATATTCTGACCAAAACTCTATTGCTTCCTCTATTAAATAGCGTTCTGCAATGCAACCCTCTGGCCGAGACCTATTCATCACACAATCTTTCAAGATTTTCAAATACCGCTCGACTGGATACATCCATCTCATACGAGCAGGACCACACATCCTAGTCTCATAAATCAGGTGCACAGTTAGATGAACCATGATGTCGAAGAAGGCAGGTGAAAAATACATCTCGACCTCACAAAGTGTCTCAACAATTTGTCGTTGTAGATACGACAACCTTCTTGGATCAATGACTTTGCTACTCATCGATTTAAAGAACCAACACAACTTTGTGATCGTTATCCGCACCTTTTCTGGCAAAATGGAACGTATAACGATTGGAAGAAAATTCTCCATGATGACATGAGAGTCATGTGATTTCAAACCCTTTAATTTCAACTCACTCAAAGATACAAGACTCTTGATGTTGGAAGAGTATCCTTCAGGCACCTTGATGGAATGAAGAGTTTGTAGCAACACTTTTTTCTCATTCTTAGAAAGAGTATGGGCAGCAGGAGGTAAATAGGGTGTTGATTTTCCTGGTTTCTTAACTGGATGTAGTTCATCCCTTATTCCCATCTCCTCCAAATCCATCCTTGCATTATGACCATCTTTAGTTTTACCAGGGACTCCAAGCATAGTACCAATCAGGCTTTCAAAAACATTTTTTTGCACATGCATCAGATCAACAAAATGTCTAACATAGAGGTCCTTCCAATAACTCAATTCAAAGAAGATTGAACGCTTTTTCCAACCTTTAGTAGGAACATCCTTCGCAAATGTCTTACCAAACTGTATGTTTAGATTTTCAACCTCTTTAAATACTTCATCACCTGATAGTATAGGAGGAGCACTTCGTTCTTCCACTTCACCATTAAAAGCCAACGGCATATTTCTGTATCGATGGTTTGAGGGCAACCACCGTCTATGCCCCATATAAACACACTTCTTACAGTGTTTCAATCGGATATTATCGGTCTTCTCACCACACAAAGGACACGCAAAATAGCCTTTCACACTATAACCAGAAAGATTGCTATAAGCGGGAAAATCACTTATTGTTCCAAAGAGCATGGCCTTCAATCGAAACTGATCTTTTCTATATCCATCATATACTTCAATTCCCTCTTCCCAAAGTAACTTTAAGTCCTCGATTAAAGGTGCTAAGTATACATCAATGTCATTACCAGGTTGCATAGGACCGGATATTAAAATAGACATCATCATATATTTGCGCTTCATGCAAAGCCACGGTGCCAAATTATAGATCATTAGAATCACTGGCCATGTACTATGAGAACTACTCTGAAGACCGTGGGGATTCATTCCATCTGTTGAAAGTGCTAGGCGAAGATTTCTTGGTTCTTTCCCGAAATCCTTATGTAGATCGTCAAATGTCTTCCATTGAGGTGCATCGGCAGGGTGTCTCAACATCCCATCTATAACTCTCCCATCGTGATGCCATGTCAAATTTTTAGAATCTTCTACACTAGCATACAATCTCTGAAGTCTAGGTATTAATGGAAAGTACCACATGACCTTGGCCGGAGATTTGCCATTCTTGTAGCGTTCTAAACCACACTTTGGACATTCACTAAACTCAGCATACTCCTTTCGATATAGGATACAATTATTTGGGCAAGCATGAATCCTATCATGAACTAATCCAATAGATTTGAGCATTTGTTTAGCCTCATATGTTCTGCGAGGAAGAACATTGCCTTTTGGCAAGAGTTCGCTAATAGCCGTGAGCATTTCTGTGAAGAACACATCAGAAACTTGATGTCCAGCTTTTAAGTTATACAAAGTCAACACCGCTGATAATTTAGAAAATTTGGTGCAACCAGGCCACAATGGTAAAGAAGCATCGTCCTTTAACTTATCACTCATATCAGGATGGTCACGTAACTCTTCATTCATCACGTGAGGGATATCATTTTTTTCACTAGAAATGATATCATCAATGTCTGCCATATTATCCACTCTATCTACAAATTGATAATTTGAATGCACATTACTTGAACTATGTTCTCCTTTCTTCTCACCATGATATGTCCAATATGTATAAGTTTTATCTATACCGTGAATTCTTAGGTGTTCCTTCAACTCATCCAGACCATCAACTTCAACGATATTTAAACATTTTTGACATGGACATAAGATAAACCTAATATCCTTCACAGTTTTTGCAACAAAATTACAGAACTCCGTCACACCTTTTTTATATTCTTCTGACATCCGATCTGCTTTTACCCATTTACGATCCATTACAACACCAAGAACTATGTAACCTGAAAGAGCGTAACTAAATAAGCTAAATACCTTAAAACAAACATGTATATTGCTGGATATTGGTTTTTTTACACATTCTCAAGTAGTTGTTATTACTGCTATTGTTCAATTTTATTTATAAATTTTATTTTATTTATTGTTGATATCTAAGATGGCTGTTCTTTCTTCCCCGCTCCCTCTTTTTCTACATATGCAGCGGTGGGTTACCATAGAAAAGAGAAAACAGTTCTAAAGGCAATACTGATTACCATAAGAGTTTACACATTATTACTAACATACTTGTATGCTTACATACTAATAATAAAATATGATATAATTAACATCTGGCCTATATAAGTTCAAGGCCGCAACAAGGTGCAGAAAGGGTCAGACCAAATGAGTAAGGACGTCTGCATCAACAATTACTTCGATGAAGCTACCATAATGGGCATTCCTCAACAGGCAGATAATCTAGGTCCTAGGAGAGATGTTCTCACATCTCAGCACCCCATTAGATAATGTGTTCCACAACTACAAACTGACAAATTGATATATCACTTTAGTAGGTAAGTCTCATCCTAGGGCTCTACTATAGTCCTGGCTTTTCTGTTTGAAGCTAACGGCTTAAAGCTCAAAAGTCATAACAGGGTTAGACATCTAGGTCTATAAGTCAATAAAAGGAAACAGAAGAAAAAAGCCAAAGACATCTTCTCATATAAGTTAATAAAGAAATTGCAATTCCTTCTGACTCATGGTGAACTGTTAGATACAATGGGAGCGAGTCTACAATATTAGCAGATGTAATAACTACAATAGATGTACTTAAATAAAACACATAAGGTACTTGAAAGTTCATTGTATATTTATTTTTTAAAAGAATATGCTGTAATTTTGTATGATTTTACTACAGATTTACAAGCCTCAACAAACATCAGCTATAAGATACCCGCTCGAGTAATAAATTGTCCATCGACATCACGTAATTCATAAACTAGTTGTTTTTATCAGATGTCGAACTGTTTGATATTCACATCTAGTAAAGCTGGTAGTATCTTTTCTCTTGTGTGAAAGGTCAACTGAAAGCATCTAATAGTGACATAATAATAAGCTATTCACGGCATTACTCATCTAATAGTCTCATCCTAGGGCTCCACTAGATTATTTCCCCAAATTTTATCATCAACCAAAACTATTAGCAGATGCAACCAAAACTAATAGATGTACGACTCAGTAAAACACAATTAAACACATAAGGAGATAAATACGACTCAATTGTATTCAGTAAACACCCATAAAATCGATCGATGAACCAGCAAGTAAAACCCCCAATTAAAAACCCTAAAATTAAAAACCCCAATTGACAAGAGATACTCACCACCAGAGAGATGACAATCCAGATGAAAACAGAGAATCAACACCACCAGAATAATCGATGTGGATAATCAACACCACCAGAGATGTCGCAATCGAGAGATGTCGGCGAGAGATGTGTTGAGAGAGATGTGTTAGACTGTTTGTGTGTTTAATTGTTTTGATATCTCACTCGACAGTACAATTAATATTTTTAAGAATACATAGCGTTTCTAAAAACGTTTCCGTAGTATTTAAATAATTAAAAAAAAAACTTAATTACTTAAAATATGGTTGCTTCCCTAGCGCTTGTATAAACGCTAACCGCCTTTTAACTTCGATAGCGTTCGACTAGGAAACGCTATAGTAGTATTTATTTAGAATTTTAATTTATTTTTCCTTCTATTTTTTGTAGCTTGCATAGCGGTTTTTATAAGAACGCTATGGTAGTAAGTTTCTTCCATAGCACATGAGAAAAGCGCTATCTAAGCAGCGTATTCTAAGATTAAATTTGTAGTAGTGTTAAATTTAAAACTAATCTTGCAATAACTAATATAAACCCAAAAATATCACACCGCATCTTACAATCATTAATAAAATATAATAAAAATCTATATACATTGCTAATAATAAGAAAACATGAGGATAATCATTGAAAAAGAGTATATTAAATTATATTAAAAGTAAACAAATTATTGAAAATAATGATTATATAAAACCTAATTATATTATTAAATAAAATTTATAACATATCAAAAGAAAGGTACCTCTTTATTTTACTTATTTACCCTTAACTAATAAAACATGTTATTTTACTTAATTATTATTTATAATAATATAATAAATAGTTATTAGCCGATTGCCTTTTTAACATTTACTTTTAATTGAAAAAATTACCTTTTATAAACACCTAAAATTGTACCATATCTTACAAACACTAATATTTGTTTTTTAACTAAAACAAGTTACCTTTAAATTTAAAACTAATCTTGCAATCACTAATATAAACCCAAAAATATAACACCGCATCTTAAAATCATTAATAAAATATAATAAAAATCTATGTACATTGCTAATAATAAGAAAAAATGAGGATAATCATTGAAAAAGAGTATATTAAATTATATTAAAAGTAAATAATTATTGAAAATAATGATTATATATAACCTAATTATATTATTAAATAAAATTTATAACATATCAAAAGAACGGTTCCTCTTTATTTTACTTATTTACCATTAACTAATAAAACATGTTATTTTACTTAATTATTCTTACTTAATTATTATTTATAATAATACAATAAAGAGGTTTTTTGATAAATATATATACAAAAGTAAAATTGCAAATTTTACTTTTGTTAAGAAAAGTTATTTGTAATTTTACTACACTAAGTTTCAAAATTGCCAAAATACTACAAATTAGGGCACCCCTTCCCCCTGCCCCCAAGACTGCCCAGATTTCATCAGCTTCGACATTTTTTTTTAAGGTGAGATGCTATTTTGGGTTGCTTGGCCCTGCAGGGGCCATATTCAACTAAAATCAACCACATTCAACTTTCAACACTTTTTTTTTAAGGTGGGGTGATATTTTGGTGGATTTGGTTTGCAAGGCCCCGCAGGGGCAACCACATTCAACTGAATACAATCACATTCAACCGAATGCAACCACATGCAACTAAATTTCTGATTTCAAGTTCCATTTTTCATATATATATATATATATATATATATATATATACATACAGAGTTCAAAAATGAGGTCGAAAATGACAACTGAAAAATGGAACTTGAAATCAGCAACTGAGTGCAACCACATGCAACTAAATTTCTGATTTCAAGTTCCATTTTTCAGTTGTCATTTTATAAGATAAATATAAGCTATATATATATATATATATATATCTTATAAAATGACAACTGAAAAATGGAACTTGAAATCAGAAATTTAGTTGCATGTGGTTGCATTCAGTTGAATATGGCCCCTGGTGGGGCCTTGCAACCCAAATCCACCAAAATTATCCATCTTAAAAAAAAGTTGAATGTGGTTGCATTCAGTTGAATATGGCCCCTGGCGGGGCCTTGCAACCCAAATCCACCAAAATCACCCATCCTGAAAAAAAAAATGAATGTGCTTGAATTTAGTTGAATGTGGTTGCATTCAGTTGAATATGGCCCCTGGCGGGGCCTTGCAACCCAAATCCACCAAAATCACCCATCTTAAAAAAAAGTTGAATGTGGTTGAATTCAGTTGAATATGGCCCCTGGCAGGGCCTTACAACCCAAATCCACCAAAATCACCCCACCTAAAAAACAAATTGCATGTGGTTGCATTCGGTTGAATGTGATTGCATTCAGTTGCAAACCAAATCCACCAAAATAGCATCCCACCTTAAAAAAAAGTGTTGAAGTCGGGTTGAATGTGGTTGCATTCAGTTGCAACCCAAATCCACCAAAATAGCACCCCACCTTAAAAAAAAAGTGTTGAAACTGAGTGTTGAAGTCGGCGGCACATGGAGGGCACATGGGGGGAGGGGGGAAGGGTTGACCTAATTTGTAGTATTTTTACAATTTTGAAATTTAATGTAGTGAAATTGCAATTAATTAAAGATCGAAGATGGTATTTTTGTAAATAGAAACTTCAAATGTAGTATTTTTTAGCAGATTGCCTTTTTAACATTTACTTTTAATTGAAGAAATTACCTTTTATAAATACCTAAAATTGTACCATATCTTACAAACGTTAATATTTGTTTTCTAACTAAAACATGTTACCTTTAAATTTAAAACTAATCTTACAATCACTAATATAAACCCAAAAATATCACACCGCATCTTACAATCATTAATCAAATTATTAGTTCTAAACAATACATGTGATTTATTAAATAATTTTAAAAAGTTAAATTAATTCCATACTAAATTATAAAACTCTATTTTGTTTAATCGTATAATTTTAAAAATATTTAAAAGTAACCCGTGCAAAAGCACGGGCTATAAGCTAGTACTATTATATAAAAGCCGAAATATTAAAAGTTTGGTTGGTTGGTACCTGTTGATTTTACTTATTTACCCTTACTTAACTACTAACTAATTACATAATTTCTTTTTCAGATTAAACATATTACCTTTTCTATTTTTCACTAACTAATTAATTTCCCTTTTCAGGTAAAGCACAATATCTTTTATATTATATCTAACTAAAATTTCTCCTTTCTCATAAACACTACAAGCAATTTTGTTTAATAAAATAACATAATTATATTATAATTACTATTAACTAATCAATTACCTTTTTCAGCCAAAACATGTTACCTTTTCTCTACTCTATAATTAAAATATCTCTTTTTACAAATATATCACTGGTGGTTCTATTTAATAAATAATAATATTATAATACTAATAATTATCAATTACCTTTTTCAACTAAAACGTATCATCTTTTCCAAAATTTATAATTCAAATTTCTTTTTTCTAGAAATATCACGGGCAACATTAATTTCTCACTATCTAAAGATACTACGAACAATTTAATTTAGTGAAATAACATAAATTAAATTATAATTACTATAAACTAATCAATTATCTTTTCCACCTAAAACATGTTTCCTTTTTAATTTTCTCTAACTAACACCTTACTTTTTTCAGTTAAATCACGGCATTCTATTTAATAAAATAAAATTATAATGTTATAAGTACTTAAAATTAAACGATTACCTTTTTGAATACCTTTTTCAGCTACAACGTATCATATTTTCCATATTTTATAATTCAAATTCTTTTTTTCTAGAAATATCACGACTAACATTAATTTCTCACTATCTAAAGACATTACTAACACTTTAATTTAGTGAAATAACATAAATTAAATTATAATTATTATAAACTAATCAATTACCTTTTTCACCTAAAACATGTCATTTTTTTAATTTTCACATTACATTTTCTATTTTCTCTAAATAAAATCTATCTTTTTTCAATTATATCACGGGCGGTTCTATTTAATAAAATAAAATAACAATATTATAATGTTAATAATTAACCGACTAAGTTTCAGCTAAAATGTATCATCTTTTCTATATTTTCTAACTAAAATATCTCTTTTCTTTAAAATATCACGGGCAACAATAATTTTTCCTTTTCTTAAAACTTTACGAGCAATTTTATTTAGTGAAATAACATAATTGAATTATAATTACTATAAACTAATTTGCTCAAAAAAAAAATTACTATAAACTAATCAATTACCTTTTCCACCTAAAACATATTTTTTTTAATTTTCTCTAACTAACACCTCACTTTTTTCGGTTAAATCACGACATTCTATTTAATAAAATTAAATTATAATTTTATAAGTACTTATAATTAACCAATTACCTTTTTGAACTAAGATGTATTATCTTTTCAATTTTTTCTAACTAAAATCTCTCTTTTCATAAAAATATAACGGATAACATTTATATAATTATTATCAAATCATCTCATTTAAAAATTTAAACCTCCAAAATTCATATTTTAAAAAAAGTAAATCGAATTAATAAAACATATCATATAATATTAAAAGAAATCTGTGCATCGCACGGGTTTTAAGCTAGTACTATTATATAAAAGCCGAAACATTAAAAGTTTGGTTCAACGGTACCTATTGAATTTACCTAATTACCCTTACTCAATTACAAATCTAATAACTAATCAATTTCCTTTTTGAGATTACACATATTATCTTTTCTATTTTCAAGAACTAAATAATTTCCTTTCCAGGTAAAATAGAATATCTTTTATATTTAATCAATTTTGTTTAATTAAATAACATAATTATATATAATTACTATTAACTAATCAATTACCTTTTTCAGTCAAAACACATTAACTTTTCTATTTTCTCTAACTAAAATCTCTCTTTTTCCAATTATATCATGGATGGTTACCTTTTTCAGCAAAATACGTAACCTTTTTTCTTCTTCTTACTAAAACCTCCATTTTTCTAATTATATTACCGGCGTTTTTATTTAATAAAAAAAATAATATTATAATACTAATAATTAACCAATTACATTTTCAGCTAAAAATAACATAATTACATATAATTATTATTAACTAATCAATTACCTTTTTCAGTCAAAACACGTTACCTTTTCTCTTTTCTGTAACTAAAATCTCTTCTTTTCCAATTATATCATGGACGGTTACCTTTTTTCAGCAAAACATGTTACCTTTTTTCTTTTTTCTTACTAAAACCTCCATTTTTCTAATTATATTACAGGCGTTTCTATTTAATACAAATAAAATAATAATATTATAATACTAATAATTAACCGATTACCTTTTCACCTAAAATATATCATCTTTTCTATTTTTCCTATTTACATTCCATTTTTTCTAGAAATATAACGGGTAGCGTTAATTTCTCATTTTCTAAAAACTATGAACAATTTTATTTCGTAAAATAACATAATTAAATTACAATTACTATAAACTAATCAATTATTTTTTCACATAAATCATGCACGTTACTTTTCTATTTTCTCTAACTAAAATTTACTTTTTTTCAATTATATCACGGACGGTTCTATTTAACAAAATAAACTAATAATATTATAATATTATTAATTAACCGATTACCTTTTTCAGCTAAAACATATCATATTTTCTATATTTTCTAACTAAAATCCCTTTTATAATAGAAATACCACGGACAATATTATTTTCTCATTTTCTAAAAACATTACGAGTAATTGTATTTAGTAAAATAACGTAATTAAATTATAATTACTATAAACTAATTAATTACCTTTTCACCTAGAACATATAACCTTTTTAATTTTCACTAAGTAAATTCTCTATTTTTCTAATCATACCACGGGCATTCTATTTAATAAAATGAAGTAATAATTTTATAATTACTAATAATTAATTGATTATTCTTTTTAACTAAAACCTATCATCTTTTCTATATTTTCTAAATAAATCCCTCATTTTCTAAAAATATCACGAATAACATTTATATACTTATTATCAAATCATCTCATATAAAAAAGTAAGCCTCCAAAATTCATGTTTTAAAAAAATTAATTTTAATTAATGAAATTTTTTTTTATAATATAAAAAAAATCCGTGCATCGCACGGGTTTTAGACTAGTACCTATAAAGTGGATAATACGGAAATTAAATTAAAATAAAGTAAAAAAATTTATTCAAACCTAAATATGAATATCAAAATTAAGGAACGAACTATCCACTCATACTATCCACTCATTCATAATATATAAATCTGTTATCCATAATACACGATATTAATTACATATAGTTAATTAACATACTTCATCTGAATAAAATAAAGAATGGTGGGTAGAGATAATGGAAGGGGTCAAGGGGTAGATGAGTATGGATGGAAGAAATAAATGTTGGGAACTTGGGATAAATATAAAAAAGAACAAGGGGTGTGAGTGTGTGACACTGACATAGTGACATATGAGTCAACTTTCCCAGCGACTAATCTACATTACCCTCTTCTTCAAGGTAAGCCCCTAGTCCCTGCTTGCGGGTCTCTCAAGTTCTGGACTTCTGGCCTTCGTTTGTCCAAATAATTTTCCTTTGTTTTTGTACTTTATTAATAAAAAAAATTCACAAATCTAAACTCTCCAGAATATATTACTCCGTATAAGTCTACAATTAATAATTATTATATATTATAATAAATTGGGCACGTGCATTAATTTTTTTGAATATTATCAAAAATACTAGTTTTTTAAAGTTTTTTACAGAGTTAAATGCACTATGTGTACTCGAACTATCCACTTTCTGTACTTTGTGTACCTCAACTATCAATTAAACACTTTGTGTATCTCAACTATGCAAATGTGTGCACTTTGTGTACAAACGTTAATTTCAAGCTAACACCGTTAGTTTCCTTTCGTTTATTAATTTAGGGTCCGTTTGGCTAAGCTTATTTTCCAGAAAAGTTGACTTATTTTAAAAATATTATAAATATTTCCATGCAAATTAATAAGAGAAAAATAAAATTATAATAAAAAATGGATATAATTAAAGAGTAGTGCTAGGGACCCCAAAATGGTTCCCGAATTTGTTCCCAATTGCCAAGTGGCGTGATTTAATTCGTGCTATCTATGTGCATGCAGGGGGCCCTCTTCATTTTTAAAATACACATCCAATAGCATTTTGCCAACTAAGCATTCGGGAATAAATTTGGGAACCATTTTGGGATTCCTAGCATTTTGGGGAATAAATTTGGGAACCATTCGGGAATACAACCTTTTTTAATTCCAAAATGGTTCCAAAATTTATTCCCGAATGCTTAGTTGGCAAAATGCTATTGGATGTGTATTTTAAAAATGAAGAGGCCCCCCTGCATGCACATAGATAGCACGAATTAAATCATGCCACTTGGCATTCAGGAGCAAATTCGGGAACCATTTTGGGGTCCCTAGCACTACTCTTTGATTATATCCATTTTTTATTATAATTTTATTTTTAATATGATATAATCTTGATCGTCTATTTTTAAAAATATTAGATTCGACGGTTGAGACTATTTTGGTAGTACAATGACCAAAATTATGGATAAGCGCTTATTATATATAAGTGCAACGCACGGTTCTTTTTTTAATATTTATAATTATTTTAATATTTTTATGTTATTAATTTGCACTGAAATATTTATAATATTTCTTCAAATAAGTCAATTTTTCTTGAAAATAAGCTTAGCCAAACGGGCCTTAAATTAATAAACGAAAGAAAACTAACTGCTGTTAGTTTGAATTTAACGTTTGTACACAAAGTGCACGAATTTGCAAAGTTGAGGTACACAAAGTGTTTAATTGATAGTTGAGGTACACAAAGTGCAGCAAGTGTATAGTTTAGGTACACAAAGTGCATTTAACTCTTTTTTACAATATTATACTCCCTCCGTTCCAATAGGATGTTTACATCCTTGGTGGGCACGAAGACCAATATATATATTTATATATATATATATAAGTAGATAAAGTAATGAAAAATGATGAAAAGTGGGTAAAGTGGTGTGATCTATCAATAATTAATACGGAGTAGTAGATTTGAGAAAGTGGAGGAGTTAGTGGATGTAATAGTATTTTATATTATTAAAATTTTACTATTTTGGAATGTAAAGAAATGGATGGGACGACCCGAAATAGTAACGGTAAAGAAATTGGTGGGACGGAGGGAGTAGTTTTTTGAAAATATTTGTCAAAAAACGGTTTCAACCAAATGTAACTTATTTTTACATTTTTTTGAATAATTGAAGTTATTTTTTGTTGTATTTGACGTTGATTTTGGTTGCATTTGAACTTGTTTAATCGGTGCAACTTGTTAAACAACTTATTATTATTATGCAACCAAAATGATTTCAATTACTAAATTTTAAAAGTTGTATTTTTAGGGGGTGGTATTGTATTAGGACTTCAAATGATTTTTATTGACATTTTCAAAGTCAATGACTTTTACTGATTTGATAAACTTTTAATGATTTTTATAGAGTTCGTATATTTCATCATTACTTTTATAGACTTTTTAATCTTGATTTTTGAGTAATTTTACTTACATATAATGACTTTTGATCGATAAGTTATATTAATATGAATGTAACTTATATATAATAAATTTAACATAAACTTTATATTAGAGCTGCAAATGAACAGACCCAAATTCTGTATATTGTCATTCCTAGATGTACATTATTAATCGATAAAATCGTGTAAATCTTAAAATGTGATTTGGTTGCGAGAATATGAATCACGCGAGTCATTTAAAAAATCGAATTTGATTGAGTATAAAATATACGAACAATTAGTGAACAACTCGATTTGGCTCGACTCGAATTATTCGTGACTAAACTCTTGTTTGACTCGTTTATTAGCGAGCCGATCTTGAACATCACTTTTCATTCGATTATCAAAATCGGTTTGACTCGGTTCGGTTTAAAAACAAATAAGCTCGGGTCAGCTCAAACGAATTGAAAAGATGATAAAAATTAAGCTCGGCTCGACTCAAACGAATTGAAAATATGATAAAAATTAAGCTCGGTTCGACTCAAACTTATTAATTTTTAAATTATTTGTATGTATAGGCAAAAAGATGATTTGTGTACGTAAAAGAGAGAAGTTCTTTGTGTGAGAGAAAAATGACAAAATTCTGAAATAAAAGGAATTGAAGAAAATAAAATAATAATGTAAAAGTTATGTGAAATCTTGTCCCAAACCACAAGACTTTTCAATTAAGATTTCTAGTTATATTTTTGAGTAAAAAGTCATTAAAAATCATTAAATGTAATTGTCCCTCCAAATCCATGACTTTTTAAATAACAGTCTACTTTTTTAGAGAGTTGTTAAAAGTTTAAATTGAATAACGCCATACTTTTAATGACTTTTTAAAAGTAGTTAAAAGTATTAATTGAATAACAACATACTTTCAGATACTCCTTAAAAGTTAGAATTGAATAACATATGATTTTTAAATTCCTTATAAGTCATTAAAAGTTGATATTGAATACTACCCCCTAAGTTTATTTTGATTGAAGGGAGTAGACATCATAGTAACCTAATTCTCTCTAACCTCTCTCCTATTCTTGCAGTCGCTGCACATACATTTATGAAAGGGATGGCCATCGGATCTCCGCCGATGGTTAACCCCACCACTCTCCTCTCTGTTTTATTCAGTTGGCCCTCAATAATCTCCTCGTTTTTCTCGTCGCATAGCCCTCATATCTTGTATTGATACAAATACGGGGGGTATCGATGCTCGCTAGTATAATACGGGGTGGGATTATCGGTCCTCCAGTGGTGTCGTGTCTTCTCCAGCCGGTATACTCCGGGCATCACCTTGCTACGCCCACCTGTAGCGACAACGCGCCACCCCTTACGGTGGCGTGTGCAGTCAAGCTAGTGAGACTCACAAATCTGTGTTTGTTGGACGATGGTTAGATAGTGATGGCGTAATAAATCATGGGGCTTCTATGTCTTTGTTTTCTTTGAAGGCAAATGGTGGATTTGGGTTCAATTTTGTCCTGCTGGGTTTCGATTTTTGGGTTGTTTGTTGTAACAACCCTAGATCCGGGGTCAGGGATCCAGTCGTCACGGTCTCAATTTCCATCCACAAAACCAACATAAACTTAAATTACAACCTTATGACCCAAAACAACAACACAAAACACACCCGTTATAGTCCCAGAGATGAAATCAGAGTAAATCACAAATTTTATTAATCACAAGTTTGAGTTCTTACAACCCAAACGAATTACAACTTAAATATTACTGACTCTTTGCCATCCATTTACATATGCTATATAGGAAAATACATCCGATACTTACAAGCTAAAATCTATCCTACCAATAGTTCCCTCTTCAGCAATGGTAGCTACATCAACGGGTAATTCTCTGACGGCTTCCACGCTCCTGCGCCGAGTGCGCCTTGGACAGGCCATCTGCTCTATCTGTTGTAGTGATATAGTAAATATAGCAAGGGTGAGCAATAGCCCACCAAAAATAGTATGTAACTGGATAACAATATATAACAGTTCAAAATATCTTTGAAACCATATGCCATGCATTAACGAACATAGTGCCAGTATCAGGTAAAAGATGAAGTTACAAGGTAACTCAAAATATAATTCTATGGAAGTATCTGCTATGCCAAAGATAAGCAAGATAACAACATTTATCACAAAAGAGGAACTTGCAGGAAAAATATTGCAATTCCAGTTTCAAACACTTTTTTCACCCTGCCAACACCGACAGTGTTGCAGAAAATAAATAGATTTGGATTATGAACTAATGCGGGAGTATTGTCGCGCCAGATGTCACCACTTTACGATGATCAGTCGTAGGTTGTGCATCTCAAGATTTGTTTCTCTACATGTAGAAGGAAGAACGCACGCCGGATCTCCCTAGCCAACGGTTGGGCATAGTTGGGAACGGCGCCACTCGGACCCTATTTACAGGATGGACTGTCCCACAGCCTCTTATACCAGTTTTACTGATGGACTGTCCCACAGCCTCTTACACAGATTTTCAATGATGGACTGTCCCACAGCCTCTTACACAAATACTCCTAGTTCGAGTAAATCCATGACTCTGAAACGTAAAGCTCGTCCCCCTTTCCCCAAGTATAATACCTGTTGATAAGACTCCACGAAGTAGTCTTATCTAATTGGAAAGGAAAATTCACCAATATTTCCCGAGCTAATGCTCGTTAATGGATATCGACTTGTTCTAACAATCATACTCCTCGAATGATGAGGAAGTAACAAAAAGAATCACTTTGATGAATAGCAACCAAGTTGCGAGTGAAAAGAATAATATCAAAAGATTTATGACTAGGCAGTCACACAACATAAATAACAGCTCTCAAGTAGGTTTCCTTATATTTTGGAAGTTTGAGCGAGTATTTAAATCCTCTTATAAAGATGGATTTAAGTGAAAATAGATTTTTGGGAACCTCCCCTAGATAAAATAATCAAAATAAGGCTCATAAATATTTTACGTAATATTTGAAAGTCAAAGATAATAGTTTGAATATGAAGATTATTTAAAACTAATTTAAAAGAATCAAATAAATATTCCAAGAATATTTATTATATCATAAGTATTTGAGGAATATTTTTGGTATAAAAATATTGCTCATAAATAATTCTCGAATGAATATACGGAAATTATTTATTAAATAAGTAAATCCTCGAATAAATATTTGGAATAATATCCAATAAATAAATCAACCTTAAATGAATATTCAAGAGAATATTCATTGAATAAATAAAGATCAAATGAATATTCCAAATAATATTCATTAAATAAATAACTCAAATGAATATTTGAAAATAATATTCGTCAAATAAATGTCTCTAATGAATATTCAAAATAATATTCATTAACTAAATAAACCCCAATGAATATTTAAAATAATATTCAGTAAATAAATAATATTCTAAATGAATATTAAAATAATATTCATTAAATAAATAAAACTCTAAATGAATATTTGAAATAATATTCATTAAATATTCCTCCACTGAGGTAACAATCAAATAACATTTCTCGAAAGATTCATAATCGAATAACAATCCTTGAAACAATAATCTGTCGCTGGAATCCCTCCGGGTTTCCACGACTATTTATATATTACACAAAATACCGACTCCCGGTCTATATTTGAAGAATGAAGATCATATGCCCTTCACTAAGGGTCTTAACAAAATCCGACTTATAACTAATATATCGTATCTAGCTTATAAGCCAATTATCAGAGTGCAAAACAATTATCACAATATACTTTGAAAACAGGCATGTATGCTATGGCATATGTATAACAAAATCAAATCATATATATTATCACAACAACAGCTTCAAATTGATTGAAGACTTGCCTGATAATTCTGTAGGGGTAGTGCATCCTGGGTCAGTCCGGTGATCTATACATAATCAAAATATTCGAGGTTAATCACTTAACTCTTTTAGGAAGCTAAGTGTAACTCTTATTAACACCGCTTTAACCCGACACTTGCTCATTATTAAGGCATGCCATTCCACTTACTCTTGATAGGCACCTAAGTCATATAAGTTCTAAGGTCGTTCGTTTACGAGCCAAGATTATACCTCGAGTTTTATCACTCGTTTTCTAAGGGACTTTCCAAAGTTAACCAAGTGTGCTTTTTAAGACGTTCGTCGCACTTAACCTAGATTCAAACATTTTTATAAAATCGGAAAACGATTCTTTTGACATGAGGTTTTCTTTCACACCTTCCTTATGATCTCTAATATTTAATTACTAAGATTCGCTACTGAATTATTCACGTTAAGGGGACTCAATTTCAGTTACGAACTCGCACTTACGGTTCCGTACCACTTTTAGTAATTTAATCATATCTCCTAAACCGTAAGTCCATTTGTTTCGATTCTTTTTCCAAAATGATCTACGACTCGAGATCTATAAGGGTAGGTCATGTATCCATTAAGACCAGAGACTTAACCCAACTGTTATGCACGGTTTATTAAGGTCTAACGAAAATCGGGCATTACGACGGCTATAAATCGGACGTTTCCAACTTTACCACAATCAACCCAAGCCACACCGGGCATACCATACATCTCATACACATAATATGCATCTCAACAAGTCCAAAACAGGCCTCTTTACCAACATGTTCATTATTTCTTAAATCACTAAATCAATCTCATAATCATGCTAGTTATAACACCATAATCATAACTTAACTAACAATCACCAAGAACATCCATAAACTTAAAGTAAGGGCTAGGGTTTTGATGAGATATACCTTCCTTGGAGAGTGCTAGAGCCTTACTAATCCTTGTATAGTCCTTAGAACATCTTAACCAAGCTTAACTAACAAGAATCATCAAGAACATAATTAGAGATTTTCGGATCTGTTATAACCCATCTGAAAGATCACGAAAAACGAGGGCCTTACCTAGGTTTTTGGGACGAGGTCTCTAAATGAGAGTTGTAGATCATCTTAACAGCTTACCAACAAGCTAAAGAACACCAAATTCCATTGAGTAATGAAGGAGATATGGCTGTTTGAAAATAAGTACAGAAGCTGTTACGAATTCTGGCAGTTTGCTTCTTCAACTTGGGGAGGTGATTTTCCTAGGCTACACTACTTGGATTGCTATGAAACTTTGATAGAATATTTCCCATGGAGTGGAGAGGCTTGAGTTAAAATTTGGTGATTTTATCATGGGTAGAAATGGAGATGTGAATTTTTCTTTCCATGATGCTCCTGCTGGGCAGTTTGTAGAAAGATGGAGAGAAATGGTGTTTGTTTTGTGTTTTACTTTGCTTTATCACTTAATAATTGTAATTTTTATCATATATCTAGATGCATCTCTTGATTTTGTGTTGGTTGCTTCTTATTGGTCCAAGTGTTAACCCATGATCTAGCCAAGTGTAAGGCCACAAACATGCAAGTCCATTTTGGCACAAATGCAACTACACCACCCTCTTGCTTGTTGACTTTCTCTTTAATCACCTTAGTTTCTTATTCTTCCACCAATTTGCACGTGATCATCTCTTGGTTCTCTGCTTGTTTCTCTGCTCGGCTATTGCTCAATTTGATTGATCGCTCGGAGGAATATCTCAAATATTTCTCGTTAAGGTTTTACCGGAAACCTTCTTAATATTTATACTAATATCTTTAATCCTCCTTTATAATTCTTGGATTTAAATCCCTTAAATCTTTTTAAATAAATCCTTAAATCCTTCATTGTCCAGGAAAATCTCGGAGAAAATAAAGGTGTTATTTTTCTGAATCTGATATCGTTTACATACACTTATTTCGTTCACTGATCATCGATACGAACTCAGAAATCCGTTCTGAATACTTCTATATAGTGTCGTCTAATAATATTCCAATTTCCACCAAAACACTATTCATCACTTATTTTCTCTTTAATCCTTATAATCAGAAAAAATGTTCTCGCGCTCTCTCGAGCGTTCCTTAATCCTTTTACGGAGTTACTTAACTTACCCTAGATATCGATTTGGAAGACATGAGAATACTTCCTCGGTTTGTATATCATATCTTACTTCCTCGACGATAGATTATTCTTATCTACATCGTCAATCAATAATCATCTTCATATAAAACACCAACACTGAATCCATATCCATTATAATACTCATTCCTTAAATCACTGATACATCGTAGTCATAACTACTATTCCTGCGTATTTCAATACATAAAAAAAAAAGTTTTAATTAATACCAAAAATCGGGGTTCTTATAGTCTCCCCTCCTTAAAAGGATTCCGTCTCGGAATCAGGTAGAATCAAAGGTTACTTGTCTATCATTTCACTTCCCAGTTCCCTGGTTGATCTTTAATCATTCCAACTCTTTTACAGCACCTCTCACTAGTGCTACAATACTTCCTTTATTTTTGTTCACCAACTTTGATACTTTTCGCATAGCACACTAACCGGGTCATGCTTTTACTTAGCCGTATACTATTACCCTTATTGGTATCTGTAGTGACTTCGGTATCGCTACCGCGCTGCGAATTCGGAGATAACCTTACTCGTACTATGCACTCTCTAATCGTTTTAATCTTCACAATCTCGATCGATATATAGAAATAGAAGAATTTATTGAGAGATCACTGTGATCAATGAACATTTGTTATATTGCATAGTTAGTACAGAAGGTGGCCAGCCTTTAGTACTTGACAAGCAATTAAACAAGTTATGGTATTCTACTTAGACTCCTATCACACAGACAGATAGTCACGTAGCAGTACCTCCCCTCCTTAAAGGGTTGTTATTCTCAATTCGTAAAGAAGATGAAGAAGGGAGAAGAAAATAAAGAATTCCAAAGAATTATAGAAAAATTTTCATGATTGCAAAATATCATACTTATAATTTACCTCTGAACGATAGAGGTTCATTAGAGAAGAGAAATAATTGCACTCGTATCAAATACTACTTTATCGTACTCTCACGTGTCAACCTATCATGGCTGCTCTGTCCATCATCCTATAAACCTATTCTCTTGTTCAATCTTAGCCACACACTTTTGGAAATCCTTCAACCTTTCCAGTTAAACCTTAGATTTTTCGCTTGACATCATGGTTTCTGACATTCCACGTCACGCTACTAGCTCATTCATATTCGTAATACTTAACATTATCAGATTATCATTTCGAGAGTTTGTCAGAGAACCCATTCATCTGTCCATTCGTAGCATTCCTTGTTTCACGTCCCATAATTACTTTCCAATCTTTTCTTTATCAATCACATTTGTCTTATTGTCTGATCCTTATTCACTTCTGTTATTTACCTCCACTGTTATCTCATTATCAAGACGTCCTTTGTACTTGGCACCTTCTTATTGGTATCCCATCACATTTACTCAATAATCATCACATTCTTGGGGTCAAACTTTTTTTTGTTTAACCATCCCAAATTCTCACTTTCTCGATCCATGAGTCTCTTTATTACTCACTCAATCTATTCCAATTTCCTTAAATTTTCTCTCAACTTAAAGGAAGTCAATCCGTGTGTCATTCATACTTTCAATTTCAATCTTCCGTTGTGACCAACAACCTTCACCAGGTCAATTTCACACCTTTCTAGCTTCATTGCTGGGGTTTCTCAAGAGTCCGCATATCTAACTCCCTTATTGATCCTCAACTCTTTATTCATTTCTATCAGTCACTTGGTTTTTCATTTCTACTATAATTACTTTATGCACCATCATGGCATTATCAGTTATCACATCATTACAAATTTAAACCATCCGAAATAAATCTTGTCGATTTCTTTAACTTAGATCCAATACAATCTATTTCTGCCAAACTTGTCTCTCCACATCTCATTAATCGTTCCCACGGGGATACTTTTAGCATCATGAATCTCCAATCTCATATTCTCTATCTTGTTTGCGTAGAAATACACCATCATAAACTTGCTTGTCATTCATCAACATGCCATTTAGCTTATCAATAGCAGCACTATTTATCTTTGCGTTGTCATCTAATTCCTTAGGAGAATCACCATTACATTAATGTAGTCCTTTGTTGAGTCATCCTCGTTTGCCGTTTACATAGGGCTTTAATAGCTAACCATACGGGTTTCATAATTGTCAGATCAAAATTCTCTAGAAGGACAAACTAGTCACTATCCCTCATCCACCAAGAATACTTCCTGAACTTGATGTAGATATTATACGAAGCAGATAAAATTGCAGAAGAGCTTTAAACATCGAAGCTATGCCAGGTTGGTGAAATTATAAATCCTATATCTTCAGTAGAAGGCTGGAAACTTAACGGTTTATTTAGTCAATTTCGTATCATGGTCCTGGTTTACCTCAACATAGGACCTCCTATCGCAGGTAATATGCTTAAGACGATATCAGGAATCGAATCTTTACTTAAACTATTATTACAGTTGATTCTTGCACAGTCATTAGAGGGAATGTAAATTCCTCCACCCCATTCTGACCTTCAAAGTCCTTCTCATTACCATTCCGTTTCTTTGGTATGAGCATTTATAATTACTCCTCAATACTTAAAGTGTCGGCCACCTCATTGGCCTTTCCTGATAATAATTTCTTGTAATCAGTGTTTTCTGGATCTATTCAAATCAAAATTTTCTACTTCATTCCTCTCACTGTTGGGTGAAAGTATTCTTCCTTAAATTCTGTTGAAAGAGAAAATATCCATCAGTCTTTTTCCATAAGTTATTACCTTAATTCTGGAATGTGACTTTTATCACGGCTAATTTCCTCATCAGGTCTAGGATATCTTTTGTCTCAGGTCTTTCTTGCTTTAAAACAATCTTAACCTTATTGGTTCAATCCATTCCTGCTTATGGTTTTATACATGCCCCACTTGGCATTATTATTATTGGGTCATACATTCTCTACCAAATTTCCATTTTGAAATCCAGAATATTACCTTTTTCCTTGTAAGGTTTCTTAGGTCATCCTCACCATTCTTCCTGTGTTTTCTAGGTACATGGTATATCAAAATATCATTAATCAGCCCTATAATAATTCTGTCTATGTACTTTTCGAGACTCCTTTCAACAAATCCTTATAGGTTATTGTTACCTTGGTCAATTCAACTTATATCATCTGGATTCATAATGTCTTTATTAGGGGTAATGCTATCCTTTGTGCATTCCCAGGGTTTATCTTAATTTATGGATATTCTATCCTCAATTCTATTTTCAAGAAATACTTACATCCTTTAAGTGACAATCAATCATATATCCTTAATAAGGGTCTGTTTTCAATCATTCTCATCTTGATAATCTATAGGTAGCTCAATGCTGACCTTTTCTTTCAAATGGATGTTAGTCTGCATGACCTTCCAAAAGACAACATGTGTCTATCAGCTCTTCTTACAGAATTTGGTAATGGTAGCAAGGATGTTCTTGAAGATATTGGTCGTATTCAACGTTAATCTCTTAGTACTTGTCACACTTCTTAAAGATACTAAGTTCAGATAACAATTATGCATCATACTGCATCGTCTTTAACAATCTTCATAAACCTTCATTAATCAATTTCCTTAATCATAATACATCCATAGTGTCCATAAAATTCCATCATCATGTATCCCAATTCACTTTATTTCTATTTCTAGTTCATAAGCTGGTCTATCATATACGCCTAAATCACTTCACTTTATATCCAAGAGCTCCCGCGGTCGGCGCTTGGTTAGAAGCAACCCTGCTTTGTCCTTACATTGCTGGTCTAGTGACTTTATGACTCCTGATCACCGGGCCCCAAATGGTCGTGCTAGAGTACGTGAGTTAGGGTTAAATAATGGCATTACTTTTCTAGCAATTGTTGGCATAGTGCTTCTTTCGTGCATAGCGAAAATAATTTATCTAGGATAGGTTACGCTTATCAATTGCTTTTTACAGCAAATCTTAGGCACCAAAGTAGCATAGTCACTTAACTCGAGTACTGCTACTCTTCGTTCATCCCTCTTCTTTGTACCTACTGATCTTTTCAAAATTTTACTCCATATAAGTCTCAATCGACTTCTCGGTACCACCTCCGGTCACATTTCCTTTATTTTTATCTTTTCAACTTCTCTTATCAATCCCTCGTGCTACATAAGCTTAACATTCTTGGCATCATAGCCTTTTCATTTAAGTTAATCCTGGAATTTCTCAATCCGTTCTGATCCTTGAATACAGTTCTCCTTTATCGTCCAGTCTCAACTTCATCATTTTATCTCTACAATCAATTGCAACAATCAGGGTCGGTTCGCCAACCCATGCAACGGCTACCTTACCCAATCCACAGGGTTCGCTTCAGTTTCTACTTTCTTTAGTGACGTTTTCTAATAATCAGAAAGACAAGGTTTGCCAAAATTTGTTGGATTTCTTTCCAGAATCAGGGAATCTTGGTCAATCTATCCACACACGGGTAACACTACGAAAATCAATTTCGAAACCTGGAGAACAGTTCCATGAACATCCAAGCAGGTAGAATCGTAAGCAGTTATAATAAACGAAAGATTGACATAAGGTTAGAAGTTTAACCGCTGGAAAGGAACCAATTATATACGTCCTATAGAAGGGAAATCAAAAGTTTCAAACGGAAGCATGTCACATCTTTCTGGTACATATACATCATAATAGTCGATACTATCCCATGTCAATCTACTTAACCATTAGCCTCAGAAGGAACACTATAGTCGGAGTTAGTCGTTCCACAAAATTTGGCATTACCAAGGCCATCCGGATATGGTGAACCGTGTTGTCTGAATGCATCCACAATTACTCTGTCGTGCTGTCTAAGCACACCACCTATTCCTGTATGGGGTGCATCATAATATATCACAAAGCCTTCCTTCTTCCATTAGGCAATGCCAACGCTGGGTCGTCACCAATTTCATCTTTAGCCACAGGGAGATTTTCTCATATTTTTCTTTGTTGGGGTGGTTGGCCTTTCTCAATTGAAGCTGCCTTTAACTCGGCGGGGTCCACTAACACTACTCACTATCTATCGCATGTCCTAATAACTGAACTTTATTTTACCAGAACTCATACTTCGAGAACTTGGCAGACACATGCTCCTTTAGGTTTCATCCTTAAAACATTCTCCATTATCTTTTAACCACTGATCGTATTACTTGATCCATTTAGGCTTCAACGTTGGAATAAACTTAATGTAACTACTATAATCCATTCAAGGAAAAGAAAGAATTTAATATTTCTCTGAATCACATGCATCTAATGTTTCTGGTTCATCACTTCACTGAGTTGAAATAAACCTAAACTTAGTCCATGACAGTAGTCTTATTACGAGTTTATTATAGACTCACTGGTCTTTTCCTCTTGTAGGTTCTGAGATCATTGTCTCGCTTACTACTTCATTATATAACTTTATCCAGTCATGCCATCACTTCCCAATGTCTTTACTTTCTAAGCTGATCCATTCCTAAATGAACATTTCTCCAAATAAAACCACTTTATCAATCTATATTTGACTTCATAAATTATAACCTATGAAATCTGCCTTCAAAGGGCGGTTTACTACTGACAATATTTACACTAATCCTTTTATCTAATTATACGACACTTGCTGCCTTCATCTCAACTGCTCCTGGAGACTCTGCTCTCCGTTCTATATCGATGTCTTTGATATGCATCATACTAACTCTTTTCTCGTTAGTCCGAAAGTCTATAAGGGTTCTTATCTATCCCCATATAGGATCTCAAGTCGTTCTTCCAATACCTCCTACTTGCTGGTACTACACCTGGTAGTCCGGCTATGAATCCAATATTGCATCTTCAGATCTCTTAATAATATCTCAGTTCTTTACGCTCACTTCTCCGAGCACTATACCTTAATTCTTGCAGTCTCTCTGGCTGCAACCTTCATTTCCTCAAGGGTAACTCCTTATCCTTAACAGGATTCTCCTCCTTAGCTGGAACCTCCTTCGGGTCCTCAGTAGGGTACTCTATCGAGTCTTCAAGCCGATTGTCAACATATAATAAAGCATCCTCGTGCTGCTGCTCGTAAGCCTTAAGGTCCGTCGCCTTACTCGTCGATACGATATCGAGCTAAGTTACTATCATGATATTTAAGAATTCCCATAAGGGTTATATATGTCAGTACTACATTATGTAGTCCGACTATGAACTTGGCAAGAGTTCTTATTATATTAGTGAATTTATTGTTTTAACGTCGCATCATCTCTTGGGTGTATAACGTAACTCTCTGATACCATTTCTGTAACAACCCTAGATCCGGGGTCAGGGATCCGGTCGTCACGGTCTCAATTTCCATCCACAAAACCAACATAAACTTAAATTACAACTTTATGACCCAAAACAACAACACAAAACACACCCGTTATAGTCCTAGAGATGAAATCAGAGTAAATCACAAATTTTATTAATCACAAGTTTGAGTTCTTACAACCCAAACGAATTACAACTTAAATATTACCTACTCTTTGCCATCCATTTACATATGATATAGAGGAAAATACATCCGATGCTTACAAGCTAAAATCTATCCTACCAATAGTTCCCTCTTCAGCAATAGTAGCTACATCAGCGGGTAATTCTCTGACGGCTTCCACGCTCCTGCGCCGAGTGCGCCTTGGACGGGCCATCTGCTCTATCTATTGTAGTGATATAGTAAATATAGCAAGGGTAAGCAATAGCCCACCAAAAATAGTATGTAACTGGATAACAATATATAACAGTTCAAAATATCTTTGAAACCATATGCCATGCATTAACGAACATAGTGCCAGTATCAGGTAAAAGATGAAGTTACAAGGTAACTCAAAATATAATTCTATGGAAGTATCTGCTATGCCAAAGATAAGCAAGATAATAACATTTATCACAAAAGAGGAACTTGCAGGAAAGATATTGCAATTCCAGTTTCAAACACTTTTTTCACCCTGCCAACACCGACAGTGTTGTAGAAAATAAATAGATTTGGATTATGAACTAATGCGGAAGTATTGTCGCGCCAGATGTCACCACTTTACGATGATCAGTCGTAGGTTGTGCATCTCAAGATTTGTTTCTCTACATGTAGAAGGAAGAACGCACGCCGGATCTCCCTAGCCAACGGTTGGGCATAGTTGGGAACGGCACCACTCGGACCCTATTTCCAGGATGGACTGTCCCACAGCCTCTTATACCAGTTTTACTGATGGTCTGTCCCACAGCCTCTTACACAGATTTTCAATGATGGATTGTCCCACAGCCTCTTACACAAATACTCCTAGTTCGAGTAAATCCATGACTCTGAAACGTAAAGCTCGTCCCCCTTTCCCCAAGTATAATACCTGTTGATAAGACTCCACGAAGTAGTCTTATCTAATTGGAAAGGAAAATTCACCAATATTTCCCGAGCTAATGCTCGTTAATGGATATCGACTTGTTCTAACAATCATACTCCTCGAATGATGAGGAAGTAACAAAAAGAATCACTTTGATGAATAGCAACCAAGTTGCGAGTGAAAAGAATAATATCAAAAGATTTATGACCGGGCAGTCACACAACATAAATAACAGCTCTCAAGTAGGTTTCCTTATATTTTGGAAGTTTGAGCGAGTATTTAAATCCTCTTATAAAGATGGATTTAAGTGAAAATAGATTTTTTGGAACCTCCCCTAGATAAAATAATCAAAATAAGGCTCAGAAATATTTTACGTAATATTTGAAAGTCAAAGATAATAGTTTGAATATGAAGATTATTTAAAACTAATTTAAAAGAATCAAATAAATATTCCAAGAATATTTATTATATCATAAGTATTTAAGGAATATTTTTGGTGTAAAAATATTGCTCATAAATAATTCTCGAATGAATATACGGAAATTATTTATTAAATAAGTAAATCCTCGAATAAATATTTGGAATAATATCCAATAAATAAATCAACCTTAAATGAATATTCAAGAGAATATTCATTGAATAAATAAAGATCAAATGAATATTCCAAATAATATTCATTAAATAAATAACTCAAATGAATATTTGAAAATAATATTCGTCAAATAAATGTCTCTAATGAATATTCAAAATAATATTCATTAACTAAATAAACCTCAATGAATATTTAAAATAATATTCATTAAATAAATAATATTCTATATGAATATTAAAATAATATTCATTAAATAAATAAAACTCTAAATGAATATTTGAAATAATATTCATTAAATATTCCTCCACTGAGGTAACAATCAAATAACATTCCTCGAAAGATTCATAATCGAATAATGTTTGCACTAAATCACGCAAGCGTACGTGGTCACAAGTAATATATAAGGTTAAGTCCAAATTCGTTCCCACAGGGATCAAGTTATGGTTCTATTCAGTAAATATGTCTATGCAACAATGTATGGTTATTATGCAGTACTAAGACAATAACAATTTTGGGTTTATTAAACTAAATTAACTAAGACACAAATTAACAAAACTAAGAATTAACTAACTAACAAGAATTAAAATCTAATTACGTCTGCAAGAGTAAACATGGAATCCTAACTTCATTAAATACTTCGCTTAGATCTGACGCCTTTAATCACTATATGCAATGGTTATGATATCTGATCGGATAACACGAAACAAGTATACGTTACTTCTCAGTATACGAATACCAAACTAATCATTCATCCACAAAAGAGATAGAAGATGAATAGACACCAATTATGCTTAGACCCTATATCTCTATAGAATTTGAAAACATAACGATTGAAGAACAAGTTATCCATATTGATCACATAGGGCAGCATAATATCTCTATTTACGCTACAAATCATGATGTTAAAACATCAACCTATCCTATGCTAGCATGGCAAGTTCTAAATCTCAAGATCCACTCTCGCTTCACAAGATATTAACAAATTAGATGTTAGCTACGCATCTAAATACATGAAACACAACCATACGAGGATATCAGATATACATCACACACAGATCTGTAAAGCAATCAAGATACTAAAGCTTCATAAATAAATCCATTAGAATCCCATGACAACGATTAGCTCATAATCGAACCTCTCGTCATCATGGGATCTGATGAAACCGTGATAAAAACAAAGTATGAAAAAATACAAATAAACCTAAGTAATTGATATGTAATGGTTATCTCCTAATGATGATCTTAAATTACAAGGGTTGAATGTGTTTATATAGGCTCTAGACATCTTGCCCAACAAGAAAATACCAAATCAGAATTATAATAGAAGTACGTTTCCTAAACTGATTCTGATTTAAAGGGAAATTCGCAGCTGTCTTTTCTTCAGTATTTCTGGACCGTTCCAGTTGTATTTGGACCTCTGGACCACCTTAGAATGATAGAGAATCTCGTTATCTTCGCGTGGACAGTAAGATCGTCCAAAATTGACTTCTAGAACTCAAGATATGGCCCAAACAGTGAATCTCATGCGTGCAGCCCAATAAATCCAAATTTTAATAAATTAAATCTCCAAAAACGACAAAAACATCCACCATAATCAACATCCTTGTAAATCTGCACAACTAAACAAAACACATCAAAACTACAAGAAACTTGAGCCCAAGACAATCAATTTAAGCCGATTTAGAATGTTCCAAGTGGATATAAAATCCACTTATCAAATAACAATCCTTGAAACAATAATCTGTCGTTGGAATCCCTCCGGGTTTCCACGACTATTTATATATTACACAAAATACCGACTCCCGGTCTATATTTGAAGAATGAAGATCATATGCCCTTCACTAAGGGTCTTAACAAAATCCGACTTATAACTAATATATCGTATCTAACTTATAAGCCAATTATCAGAGTGCAAAACAATTATCACAATATACTTTGAAAACAGGCATGCATGCTATGGCATATGTATAATAAAATCAAATCATATATATTATCACAACAACAGCTTCAAATTGATTGAAGACTTGCCTGATAATTCTGTAGGGGTAGTGCATCCTGGGTCAGTCCGGTGATCTATACATAATCAAAATATTCGAGGTTAATCACTTAACTCTTTTAGGAAGCTAAGTGTAACTCTTATTAACACCGCTTTAACCCGACACTTGCTCATTATTAAGACATGCCATTCCACTTACTCTTGATAGGCACCTAAGTCATACAAGTTCTAAGGTCGGTCGTTTACGAGCCAAGATTATACCTCGAG
Organism: Kitagawia praeruptora; assembly: GCA_037693485.1. Classification (NCBI taxonomy): domain Eukaryota; kingdom Viridiplantae; phylum Streptophyta; class Magnoliopsida; order Apiales; family Apiaceae; genus Kitagawia; species Kitagawia praeruptora. Next base: position 133,793,274 of record CM075352.1, on the reverse strand, counting down.
TTTTATCACTCGTTTTCTAAGGGACTTTCCAAAGTTAACCAAGTGTGCTTTTTAAGGCGTTCATCGCACTTAACCTAGATTCAAACATTTTTATAAAATCGGAAAACGATTCTTTTGACATGAGGTTTTCTTTCACACCTTCCTTATGATCTCTAATATTTAATTACTAAGATTCGCTACTGAATTATTCAAGTTAAGGGGACTCAATTTCAGTTACGAACTCGCACTTACGGTTCCGTACCACTTTTAGTAATTTAATCATATCTCCTAAACCATAAGTCCATTTGTTTCGATTCTTTTTCCAAAATGATCTACGACTCGAGATCTATAAGGGTAGGTCATGTATCCATTAAGACCAGAGATTTAACACAACTTTTATGCACGGTTTATTAAGGTCTAACGAAAATCGGGCATTACGACGGCTATAAATCGGACGTTTCCAACTTTACCACAATCAACCCAAGCCACACCGGGCATACCATACATCTCATACACATAATATGCATCTCAACAAGTCCAAAACAGGCCTCTTTACCAACATGTTCATTATTTCTTAAATCACTAAATCAATCTCATAATCATGCTAGTTATAACACCATAATCATAACTTAACTAACAATCACCAAGAACATCCATAAACTTAAAGTAAGGGCTAGGGTTTTGATGAGATATACCTTCCTTGGAGAGTGATAGAGCCTTACTAATCCTTGTATAGTCCTTAGAACACCTTAACCAAGCTTAACTAACAAGAATCATCAAGAACATAATTAGAGATTTTCGGATCTGTTATAACCCATCTGAAAGATCACGAAAAACGAGGGTCTTACCTAGGTTTTCGGGACGAGGCCTCTAAATGAGAGTTGTAGATCATCTTAACAGCTTTCCAACAAGCTAAAGAACACCAAATTCCATTGAGTAATGAAGGATATATGGCCGTTTGAAAATCAGTACAGAAGCTGTTACGAATTCTGGCAGTTTGCTTCTTCAACTTGGGGAGGTGATTTGCCTAGGCTACACTACTTGGATTGCTATGAAACTTTGAGAGCATATTTCCCATGGAGTGGAGAGGCTTGGGTTAAAATTTGGTGATTTTATCATGGGTAGAAATGGAGATGCGAATTTTTCTTTCCATGATGCTCCTTCTGGGCAGTTTGTAGAAAGATGGAGAGAAATGGTGTTTGTTTTGTGTTTTACTTTGCTTTATCACTTAATAATTGTAATGTTTATCATATATCTAGATGCATCTCTTGATTTTGTGTTGGTTGCTTCTTATTGGTCCAAGTGTTAACCCATGATCTAGCCAAGTGTAAGGCCACAAACATGCAAGTCCATTTTGGCACAAATGCAACTACACCACCCTCTTGCTTGTTGACTTTCTCTTTAATCACCTTAGTTTCTTATTCTTCCACCAATTTGCACGTGATCATCTCTTGGTTCTCTGCTTGTTTCTCTGCTCGGCTATTGCTCAATTTGATTGATCGCTCGGAGAAATATCTCAAATATTTCTCGTTAAGGTTTACCGGAAACCTTCTTAATATTTATACTAATATCTTTAATCCTCCTTTATAATTCTTGGATTTAAATCCCTTAAATCTTTTTAAATAAATCCTTAAATCCTTCAGTGTCCAGGAAAATCTCGGAGAAAATAAAGGTGCTATTTTTCTGAATCTGATATCGTTTACATACACTTATTTCGTTCACTTATCATCGATACGAACTCAGAAATCCGTTCTTAATACTTCTATATAGTGTCGTCTATTAATATTCCAATTTCCACCAAAACACTATTCATCACTTATTTTCTCTTTAATCCTTATAATCAGAAAAAATGTTCTCGCGCTCTCTCGAGTGTTCCTTAATCCTTTTACGGAGTTACTTAACTTACCCTAGATATCGATTTGGAAGACATGAGAATACTTCCTCGGTTTGTATATCATATTTTACTTCCTCGACGATAGATTATTCTTATCTACATCGTCAATCAATAATCATCTTCATATAAAACACCAACACTGAATCCATATCCATTATAATACTCATTCCTTAAATCACTGATACATCGTAGTCATAACTACTATTCCTGCGTATTTCAATACATAAAAAGAAGTTTTAATTAATACAAAAAACCGGGGTTCTTACATTTGTCGATTGCAGTGATTGGGTTCAGATGTGGTGATGTCGGGCTCCTTGGTTACGGTTTATGTTGGAGTCGGGGACTCGATTGCTGCAAAATATCGTGTCGTTACAACTAGCAGGTTGGCAATCTTAGTTTGGATTTCACTGGGGTGTGCAAGTTTATTGTTCTCTTTCGTTCCCCGTGACCGTCCAGTTTTATTGGATTTCACGGGCTGGTAGTGAATGGATTCAGGTTTTTTTCCCTGCATTTGGATGTGTCCTAGGCGAGCTAAATGTTGTACGGCGGTGGCATTGCTAGGTACAGTGAGTCACGATATCGCAATTAGTTGGGTGCTCAACGCCCTTTTTCGATCGGAGGGTCAAGGCCCGGTCGGTTTTTTAGGATGCAGTGATTAGCGTTTGGCTTGCTGATTCAATGTCATCACTTGCAATGCGTTGACAGGTCTTGGCGATATGTCCTTGCGCGAAAATTACCTGTACTGGGGGCTATTATTAGAGGGGAGGGTTTTCGACGTGGGGGACATTGTCGGTGTTTTAGCTGTTTTTCACCGAGAAGATCTACTACCGAAGCTATTGCGACGACGTGTCACTATCTATCTAGTGGCGCGTGTAGTTAACGCAATGGTTTATCTCGAGTAAATATAGGGCTCACTGCTCAAGAACTGCTTCGACCAAGATTACTCTCTTTTGTCTCGCTTGTCGGGCATGTTCCTCTATTAATCCCTAGTATTATTATATTCATTAGTGGTATCATATTCAGTGGTGTATGTAATGTAATGCAGTGCCTGTGGGTATACCTTGTAAATTGCCTTTTGACTCATTCTAATGAAATCAATTGTCTATCAAAAAAAAGTTTATTTTGATTGATGTCAATTGCAAATTATATTTTTACAAAAAAATCTGAAAATTCATATTTTTGTAAAATAATTTTAAAACACAAAATAATTTTGTAAAAAAGTAATTGATTTTAGATACTTTTAAAAATAAAATCCTAATTTTTTTTATGTTAGAAAATAATAATACTACAATTAAAATGTGAAATGATAACCACAAATCATCATTGTGGACAAGAAGCAATAAATTCTATGGTGTGCTTTGCTCTCAACAATAAGATAGATCTTATATAAATCTTTAGATACTTTTTAAAACTATTATCGTATTGTTATCTTACTTAACCGTCAATCACTTAATTATTATATTATATTATTAGGTCATTGTTTTATTAAAATACTAAATAATAAAAAGCACAATAGAAACTCACATAAAATTATATTTCTATTCTAATCAACAGAATAGAAAATGTTTTTAATTATTAAAGAAAATTTACTAAAAACTAGGATCAAAATAGAATATTGTTACACAAAATTTTATTGTAATAAAAAAAATATTTAAGATTTTATATTTGTATTTATGTAACATTTGATTTTGAAATTTAAATTTTACATTAAAGTCGATGAAAAAAGTTCTATGGAGTACTATTTTAATTGGAGTACTTGAAGTACATATACGTTCTGCATTCAAAATATATTAATATTTATTATTTTGCAAACCTTGTTATATAGATATCATATGATAATCTTGAAAATCATATATCATCTTGAAATTCTTTATGTTTTGCAACACAAATGTGTTTTGCAGAACAATTTGTTTTTCAATATTTTGTTAGCGAAATATACAAAATTTTCAAGATTTTCAATGAAATAATGATATTTATGTAATAAGCTTTGCAAAATAATAAAGTTTGCAAAATTTTGAATGCACAACGTATATGTACTCCAAGTAAAACAGTACTCCATACAACCTTACTCTAAAGTCGATACGTTAAATTTAATAAATTATATTTTGACAGATTAATTTTTATAAATTGTAAAGTATTATAATAATGTCATTTATTATTCTTTTTTTTTTCTAGAATACAAACCTATATTATTAATAACAAGCTGGAAATTTCTTGCTTTTAAAGTTAAACTAGTACACGGTAATTAAAATCATGTACAGTTAAATAAAAAAGCATTATCTTGTTAGAGCATTTTCAATTAAAATTCTCGAAAATTTACATGACATTTCTTAAAGAAAAATATAAAAATTTGTAAAAAATATCGCACGATTTCAATCTTAATAAAATTTTATTCAAATATTTTTACTATATTTCCTTAACCTCTACAAAACTACACTATTGTGATATTAGAATAATATATATTCTATTCAATAAATTTTACATTTCATATTATTTAATCAAATAGTTTAGCCAACATGATTCAAAATGCAATGGGAACTTTTTCAACTTCTTACTAATGTAGTAACTTTAATGTTGATTTAACTTATAATTTATTTATGTGACACTTTTATAATTTAAAATATTTTTATATGCATCAAACAAATATAGATGTTTAATACCAGTCATAGATAAATATTCTAATGTTAAAATCTGTTTATTTTGATTTAAAAAGTATTTGTTGATGTTTAAGATATTCTTTAAATTTTCATTTTTCATTTGGACCCATCATAATATACTGTACATTTTTTCATTTACTCCTTTGTTGTCCCGTTTTTAGACAATCAAAAGTATAATATCATTTTTTTTAGAATATTGGAGTTTGAAAATTTTGAATTTGAGACTTTTTTTTTTTTGATAATCAACATATGTTATACCGAAAGAAAATCAGTACAAAGGATCCTACCCTCTAGTACAAGCACTGAGAACCTAAAGACGGATTTCAAGCACTGAGATTTGAAAAGGTTAACCACTTCTACCCTATGTCTTATTTCTAGCTAAACATACGAATGCACTACTGTATCGATGCTACGACTGCAAGGCCTAGACATACTACCAACAAAAGAAGCTACTGCCTTGCGCTGCCCTCTGGATTATTTCTTTAGTCCACATCACTTAGAGGCGGGTCTCCTGCAAACATATCCATCCCATGGTCCACGTGATGAACAATTTGAGACTCTTTGATATCGTGGCAAATTATCGATTCTCTAAAAAGTTTAAGATATTTGGAGTTGGAATTATTAAAATTTTATTGTATCTTTAATTAAAAACCAAACCAAACCAAACATACCCAGTATATCCCGCACAGAGCAGGGTCTGGGGAGGGTAAGATGTACGCAGACCATGCCCCTACTTCTTACGGTAGGGAGGCTGTTTCCGTGAAGACCCCCAACTTAGTGCACAACAGAAAAATAGTGTGTGATATTTACAAAGGCTTCGTAAATTTCCGTAAAGATCGCATTCATACCTGAGCCCATGTCTTTGATCTCATGGGACTTACCTACATGGGAGTTGTCCACTCCGATCTCGAAACACTCTGATCTAGGATGTCTCCTCGCACAGATCCCTGCGCCCATGGCTTTGGACACACTAAAATGACACCTGGCCAAGCTTCCTGCAACTGCATAGCCAAAAAACAAAAGACAACAAACAACAGAACCAAGACAAAAAAAAAAAAAATCTAAGATAAAGCTAACCGAGATAACCCAACTCTGAGGCTCTCAACAACAGAACCGCTCCCTAAAAGAGAATCCACCACTCTGATCTTGCGTCTCCAAGCGCACCTATCAGCGGTCATGGTCTCATTTAAGTTTAGGGCCTTCAAATCCAACCTAAGCTGCTCTTCCCATGACCTCCTCGGTCTGCCTCTCCTCCTCACCCCATCAACCGAAAGACTCTCGACCCTCCTCACCGGGGCTTCAGCCCGCCTCCTACGGACGTGGCCGAACCATCTCAACCTCCCTTCCCTAACTTTTTCAGAAAAAGGCGCTACCTCAAGCTCGCTCCTAAAAACCACATTCGGGATTCTCTCTAACATCGTGTGCCCAGAAGACCACCGCAACATCCTCATTTCCGCCGCTTCCAACTTGCTCTCGAGGACCTTCTTCGTCGCCCAACACTCAGAACCATATAACATCGCCGGACGGATTGCCGCTCTATAGAATTTTCCTTTCAGCTTTAACGGGACTTTCTTGTCGCACAACACTCCTGACGCTGCCCTCCACCTTAGCCATCCAGCCTTGATACGATGCGTAACATCGGCTTCAATCTCACCTTCCTGCTGGATGATCGAACCCAAATACTTGAACTTATCCGTACGAGGGACGATCTGATCTTCAATCCTAACCTCCACCCGCATAGAAATATATAATTTTTTAAATTAATAGCCTTTTAACATTGATATTAGTAGATAAATATCAAATGTTTAGAATCTTAGGATGATATCTTAGCCTCTTAGAGCAACTGTCCAATAGGGGTTGCTAAGAAGGTTGTCATTTGCCAAGCTTACATTACATGGCAAGGCAACCTTGGTTGACAACTTATTGGAGTTGGGAGGTTGCCTAGCAAGGTTGCCAAAAGTTGACAACTTCCTAATTTGAATAAAACTCATTAAACAATCCAAAAATATATATTTACCTCTATCCACTTTTATGCTTTTGATATTTTTAATTTTTAAAATAAAGTGTATATGGGACCACATTAGCAACTTTTGGAGTTGCCAATTACTGGAGTAAAATTTTAATAAAAATTGCTAAAAATAACATGGATGTAAAAGAAAATAAAATATAATATAATTTGTTAATTTGGCATATATAGATTGGCAACCGTTAAAGCAACTTCTTATTGGAGAGTTCTTAGGTGCCCTTTTCTCTTTTTTCATATCCATTCCTGTGGAAGAATGCCTGTTACATGCATGTGGAAATTTAAGGAATAAATCTATGAAAGCGAGTTGGATTCCGCATATAATACGCCAACCATGTTGGACATGGAAGAAAGTTGATGCTCCACACGCTTCATTATATACATTAACTTAAAAAAAGACTCTCTTTTTTTTTTCTTGTCTTTTTTTTTTTTTCTGATGGAAGAGTCGGTCTCCTTGCTTAAAAGATATCACCTGGCTGCACAATAAGAAAAAGAAGAATATATAACAACTCTTTTGACCTTTTTCGTGTTGAGAATACTTGCTAATAATTTTAGGTTTGCGCACAAGCAAAATGTCATTAAAAATAATCTATCTCGAAAAGCCTATTTCCGGAGCATGATCATGTGAAAAGATCAAACTGCCCCTATTTTTGTGAATGCAAGGGTACTATCGATTTTAAAACAGGGGCAGTTTGGTCTTTTTCACATGATCCTGCTCTGGAAATAGGCTTTCCCATCTATCTCTCTTTGTAGGATATTTTGATTTCTTGTTAGGGTTATCGCTAGGCGTGGACTAACAAATTAATTTAAAGTATTTACCAAAAATACTAGGTTTAAAGTTTTTATTTGCAAAAATACTATCTCCTTTAATTAATTGCATATTTACTATTTTATACTTTCTTAATTGCAATTTTATTAAACTAAGTTTCAAAATTGCAAAAATATTAACCCTAACCCTCCCCCCTTTCTGCCAACTTCAACACTTTTTTTTATGGGGTGCTATTTTGGTGGATTTGGGTTGCAACTGAATGCAACCACATTCAACCACATTCAACCGAATGCAACCACATGCAACTTTTTTTTTTTTTTTTTAAGGTGGGGTGATTTTGGTGGATTTGGGTCGCAAGGCCCCGCCAGGGACCATATTCAACTGAATGCAACCACATTCAACTGAATTCAACCACATTCAACTTTTTTTTAAGGTGGGTGATTTTGGTGGATTTGGGTTGCAAGGTCCCGCCAAGGGCCATATTCAACTGAATGCAACTGAAAAACGAAAGTTTCATTCATTTGCATGTGGTTGCAGTCAGAAATTTAGTTGCATAAGAAAGTTCCATTTTTCAGTTGTCATTTTCGACCTCTTTTTTGAAATATATATATATATATATATATATATATATATATATATATATATATAGGGGAGATCTCTACGGGGAACCCATTATAAAAGTAACCTAGTAACTAAAGTTAGACCGTTGATTCTAAACTAAATGGATGGTGTAGATTGCATGATAAAACACTTGAAAAGTACGTTGAAAAATAAACTGAGGGGCAAAGTAGGAATACTGTCAAAAATGAAAACAACACGTTCTCAACAACCCAAAAACAGAGGACCTCAACTGATGTTCAGTTCTATATTGCAAACATTTAAACTGATTTTAAAATAAAACAATATTCATCTTCACGCCATGGAGCCAGGTATGGCCAACATTGTTCTTTAGGTTATCTACAAGTAGTAATAAGGTTCTCGTTCTATAACATGTCTACGTCCTATAACATGTCTACGTAATTTTAGTACAGTTTGTGTGTTCTGTATCACTTGTTTGTTCTGTAAGTTTAATTGTTCTTCATTAGTTTCAAGTTTTGACATGCTACTGTTGTAAACACCTTAAAAGATTTGATTGTTTCATGAATGTGGTGTTTTATAGGTCTAAAAACTTATGTGATTAGTTTTTATGTGTGTTCTATGAAGAGGTTTTATCATGTTTGTGTACTGTAATATCAGTGCGTTCTTTACAACGTTTGTATTTTGTATATTCAGAAAGATCTGCATCATGTTAGTCACTGACATGCTAGTATCAGTACGTTGAACATGTTCACCACTTAGACTGTTCTGCACCATAGACTCAACGGTATGTTATTATTTTTTTTGGAAAAAATATAGAATTTGTACTATGTCCTATGATACTGATATTATAAAACCATTTCGCAGGTTGGTCCATTGTCAACTAATTATTACATGTCAGAACTTGATCGATGTGTCATATTTGATGATAACATGGATCTGGTGCTTCAGCGAGCAAATATGCTTCAAAATAGAAACTACAGAGAAATAGATTTTGACATGGTATGTAATTGGAATTGCTAGTTACAAGTTATGTTCGTACAAGTATTTAAACTTATAAGTGGTCTTCATTTTTCCCATGTGCAGTATCTTTTCCCAATTCATAAGAACGGACATCATTATATCATTTCCTACAATATAAAGTATCCTGCTTGGGAGATTATTGACAACATTAGTGGTTGTACAGATATTGAACAAAGATATGGCACACTGCCTTTTATGTTGGTAAGATTTTTAAATGTTTGTATTGGCCTTTTTCTTTATAGTTTTTGAGACTTATGAAATATATTGTGTTTAAAAAAATAGCACAAGTTATTTGTACTTTGGTTGGAAGCATATGAGGGGTCCAAATGGGTGGAAATGTCTTGGCAAACAAAAGATAACTTTAGTGATTGTGGTATATTTGTAATGCGTCAAATGGAATCTGATGTGGGAAAGCCCTGGAAAGCATGGCATACTGGACTTTATAACGAATCTGTAAGTACTGTATAATCAGATAATGAAATGTGAGTAAATGCATGATGGTCATTATGTTTAAGTGCATCAACATTTTTGTGCTTACTGTAGCCAAAGCAGCGAAGGCAACTAGTAGACCTACGGAAGATGTACTGTCATGATATTTTGGGAAGCAATCTCAATGCAAACTGCGAAAATATAATGAAGAAAGCTTGGGAGTATATGAAAGGAAAAAAGAAGAAATCATCGTCCAATGCAACCACAAGAGGAAAAGGAGTAGATGGCTATGGTGTGGTGAACACTTATGCGAGGATGAATTCAAATGTTTGGAAGAAAAAGTAGTAGTTTGGGGTGTTTGTCTACCGGGAAAAACGGACTTATCTGAGGATAAGTCCGTTTCAACTTATTTCGGACCGTTTGTGTGCACAAGTAGAACGGACTTATTTTGCCAAATAAGTTGATAAGTGATAAGTTAGTAATGACGTACTTTTTTCCAACTTATTTCGTATTACTTGATTTTTTAACTTGTTTAATATTTTATATTTTTACATTTATATTTATAAATGTCATATGCATGTACTGGAATTATTATATTAAATAATTAATATTTTTAAATTTAATTTAATAAATATTTTACCAACTTATAAGTTAAACACCCAAACACGAAAATATAAGTTGTAAGTCACTTATTACTTACTTCATATAATTTACTTACTTCATATAAGTGTTAAGTAACTTATTTTAAGATTTCCCAAACGGCCATGTTCATACAATATGAGATTTCATTGTAAATACCATTCCTTATTAGTTAGCTTGTGATTTACATTCGATCAGCTGTCAAACAAAACTTTGTTAAGTACGAAAGTTTCTGTTTGTGATTTCTTAGTTTATGGGATGAGGTTTAAAATGATTGGCGAATTAAAGTGGCAACGTAGAAATGACAAGTTTGTTGAGTAAAAACTGTTTTTGGACAAAGGTTACAGGACCAGTATGTTTAAAGAAATATATGGAAGCTAGATAAAATTAGTTAATTGTGTAATCATATATGTATAACATGTGATTTCACCTTTTTAATGGTATTACTCCTGGGAAAATGCTAGACTTACAGAAATTTTCACAAAATTTTTTACAGAATGGTAGGTGTCTTAATTTAATTGGCTATAACTTAATGGGCCCCCTGCATTCACATCAATATCAACCAATAAAAATCTACCTTAGTGGAATCCAGGTCATTCTGTGCAAAAATTCTGTAGCTATTTCTGTGCACCTAGCATTACTCTTACTCCTGTGCTTAAGTACTTGGTTATTATCATTGTGTCTCAAGTCTCAGCTGATTTTATACTAATTTAAATAGTTAACTCTATGCAAATTAGAAATAGTACAGAACACATAAATGGTTACAGAACATGTACATTTGGAAAAAAAAGACAAAAAACAATTATAACTATTTGATTCATAAAAATATTTGTATATTTTTTTTTGCTAAATAAAATTTTTTTATATTTAAACACACATAAATGTTTGTATATTGGTTAACTAATTTTTTGTAAAATTTTTGTATTTGTGTTGATCCTATATTCATATCCTGTACAAAAAAAATCAAATGAATAAAAATTTATGTTTTTAAAAATAATTTTAAACTTATGTTCTGTAAAATACAGAACACGCACAATACATAATACAGAAAAATTACAGAATTCATAAAATACAGAACTCAAAAAAAATATAATAAATCTAAGGAACACTAAATAATATAAAAATTATAGAAAACAAAAAATATCAAAAATTAAAATCTTACTCAACAAACATATGTTTCCAATTTAAAATATCATAACCATAATTTTTTTGAATTAAAATACAGGAATTATTATAATGAGGGATGTCCAATAAAATGTTGCCTACAATGTGTCCTGTAAATAATTGTTTGAAAAAGGATATGCAAAAATAAATTAAATTCTATAATAATACTTCTATGGTGAAATATCTTTTGAAATTTTTACTTAATGTGAAATTTTGTAACTTAGTTCACAAGTGGTACTAAACTACAAAAAAATTATTATATTTTATTTAAAAAAATAAAAATACAAATGTTCTATAAAATGTTTTTTCCCACAATTTTTATAAAAGAAATGCAATATTTTAAAAAAAGTAGTAAGTACTATAAAAAATTTATAAACTATACAAATTTATTTATAACCAATAAGATGTAACTTTTGATAGTATGCTCTAAAAAAACTATTACAGTAATAGTTAATTTCTAGATATTAAAATTTTCAAAAATGTTTGAAATTAAAAACAATTGTATAAAAAACAAATGCGTACAAAGAAAACAATTATTGAAAATACAGAACACATAGATGATTGTTTATAAAAAACTAATACAAATTGAGAGTTCAGGCCCTGGATAACTTTCCAAACCGTTTTAATTTGTGCATTGTAATTTACAATGATATCCCTCCATACATTACACATTATACACGCTAAATAAATCTGGAACGTTAAAAGTAAAACTAATCAAATAGCTGTAGTGTAGTTACTAGGTTACTCGCTTAAAAAAGTTACTCACCGATAGAGGAAGGTTCAGTGAGTAACTTTTTTAAGCGAGTAACCTAGTAACTACACTACAGCTATTTGATTAGTTTTACTTTTAACGTTCCAGATTTATTTGACGTGTATAATGTGTATAGTTGCAATGTAGAACTCCAAATTGTCATGTAATCTTGGCAATGTAATGGATTTATTTGATTACATTATGTAATGAACTATTTCTTGTTACTTATATTCGGATTATCAATATTCACAATGAAAATGAAATGTTTAAAAAAAAAAATTTGAAAAAAACCTTTTTTTGAAAAAAAAAAAACCCAAAAATGGACAGAAGGTTTAGTGTGATTTTTACAAACTTTTATACAAAAGCTGAAAGAATAGGAAACTGCAGTGACTAAACTGTTAAAAAAAAATCCTAGCACGCCCTCAATGATTCTTTGAGGGCGCCCTCAATGTTTCATTGAGGGCGTACTGCGATTTTTTTTTTTGAAACTAGGACTTATCCGATATTATTATTATTTTTTGAAAACTTATTTCTCGACGATCGAACCGTACGAATGTCAAGATATATCTAATTCAATGATATTCCCAATTTTTCAAAAAATAAAAAATTATTTTGGTTGGAGATCTTAGTAAATCACTATTATATTGACTAGTACTCGAAACTAGGGCTCTATCCGATATTATTATTTCTATTTTTTAAATATATTTCTCGATGAACGAACCGTACGGATGTAAGATATATCTAATTTAATGATATTACCAAATTTTCAAAAAATAAAAATTAATTTGGTTGGAGATCATAGTAGATCACTACTATATTTACTAGTACTCGAAACTAGGGCTCTATCCGATATTATTATTTCTATTTTTAAAATATATTTCTCGACGATCGAACCGTACGGATGTCAAGATATATCTAATTCAATGATATTCCCAAATTTTCAAAAAATAAAAAATTATTTTGGTTGGAGATCATAGTAGATCACTACTATATTTACTAGTACTCGAAACTAGGGCTCTATCCGATATTATTATTTCTATTTTTAAAATATATTTCTCGACGATCGAACCGTACGGATGTCAAGATATATCTAATTCAATGATATTCCCAAATTTTCAAAAAATAAAAAATTATTTTGGTTGGAGATCTTAGTAGATCACTACTATATTGACTTACTCGAAACTAGGGCTCTATCCGATATTATTATTTCTATTTTTAAAATATATTTCTCGACGATCGAACCGTACGAATGTCAAGATATATCTAATTTAGTGATATTCCCAAATTTTCAAAAAAAAAAAATTGTTTTGGTTGGAGATCTTAGTAGATCACTACTATATTTACTAGTACTCGAAACTAGGGCTCTATCCGATATTATTATTTCTATTTTTAAAATATATTTCTCGACGATCGAACCGTACGGATGTCAAGATATATCTAATTCAATGATATTCCCAAATTTTCAAAAAATAAAAAATTATTTTGGTTGGAGATCTTAGTAGATCACTACTATATTTACTAGTAGTCGAAACTAGGGCTCTATTCGATATTATTATTTCTATTTTTAAAATATATTTCTCGACGATCGAACCGTACGAATGTCAAGATATATCTAATTTAATGATATTCCCAAATTTTTAAAAAATAAAAAATTATTTTGGTTGGAGATCTTAGTAGATCACTACTATATTTACTAGTACTCGAAACTAAGACTTATCCGATATTATTATTATTTTTTGAAAATATATTTCTCGACGAACGAACCGTACGAATGTCAAGATATATCTAATTCAATGATATTCCCAAATTTTCAAAAAATAAAAAATTATTTTGGTTGGAGATCTTAGTAGATCACTACTATATTGACTTATTCGAAACTAGGGCTCTATCCGATATTATTATTTCTATTTTTAAATTATATTTCTCGACGATCGAACCGTACGAATGTCAAGATATATCTAATTTAGTGATATTCCCAAATTTTCAAAAAAAAATAAATTGTTTTGGTTGGAGATCTTAGTAGATCACTACTATATTGACTAGTACTCGAAACTAGGGCTCTATCCGATATTATTATTATTTTTTTAAATATATTTCTCGATGATCGAACCGTACGAATGTCAAGATATATATAATTTAATGATATTCCTAAATTTTCAAAAAATAAAAAAAATTATTTTGGTTGTAGATCTTAGTAGATCAGTACTATATTGACTAGTACTCGAAACTAGGGCTCTATCCGATATTATTATTTCTATTTTTTAAATATATTTCTCGATGAACGAACCTTACGGATGTCAAGATATATCTAATTTAATGATATTCCTAAATTTTCAAAAAATAAAAAATTATTTTGGTTGGAGATCTTATTAGATCATGACTACTATATTGACTAGTACTCGAAACTAGGGCTCTATCCGATATTATTATTATTTTTTTAAATATGTGTTCTTGATTAGTTCATATTTTCAATTGTTCTTGATTAATTGTTCATGTATGTGTGTGTTTGTGTGATTTAAGAAAAAAAAAATGAAAATTCGTAGTGAATATAAAAAAGGGGAAAAACACTTTTTCTCCTTTAAATAAGGTCAGGTGTTCGAGTCATACTCCTAACAAATGAATTTTTTGTATTTTAAGCATCGTCACTACCGCAATAAAGCATTGCAACTATCACAATGAAACATTACACAAGCAGCAATGAAGTACTCGTAACTAATTTTCAAATGTATCAAGTAATTCTATAAACTACTTAAAAATGATGGAAATATTAAATTATTATAAAATTATGTAATATTCATCACCAAAATAGTTAGCATGAATACGTGGATGTAGATAAATTTTAAATTAAATTTATGATTTTTTTCCTTTTTTTAATTTTTTTTTTGAGTTTTTTTACTTTTTTATTTAAATATGAGATTCATGCCCTCAATAAATATGAGATTCATGCCCTAAAAAAAGTAAAGACAGAGAGATTTAGTTAGATATTATATCTAACTAAATTTTTTCGTTTAGTAATCAATTTTCTTTTTCCGGTTCAACATATTACCTTTTTTATATTTTAATAACTAAGCAGTTTGCCTTTTAAGGTAAAATATAATATCTTTTATATTTTATCTAACTAAAAAGCATATTAATTACTATTAACTAATCAATTAATTTTTTAAACCAAAACAAGTTACTCTTTCTCTTTTCTCTAACTAAAATATCTCCTTTTCAATTATATCACAGGTTATCTTTTTCGGCCAAAAACAAGTTACCATTTTTATTTTCTCTAACAAAACCCTCTATTTTTCAAAATATATCATTCTATTTAATAAAAATAAAATAATAAAATTATAATGCATATAACATCTTTTATATTTTATCTAACTAAAATACATTTTATAATTACTATTAGCTAATCAATTAACCTTTTAAACCAAAACACGTTACCTTTTCTCTTTTATCTAACTAAAATATATCTTTTTGCAATTATATCACGGGTTACCTTTTTCAGCCAAAATAATTTACCATTTTTATTCTCTTTAACTAAAACCTCTATTTTTAAATTATATCACGGGCGATTCTATTTCATAAAAATCAAAAAATAATATTATAATGCTAATAATTAACCATTTATCTTTTCAGCTAAAACACATATCATCTTTTTATTTTTTCTAATTATTTTTTTTTTGTTTCTAGAAATATCACGGTTAACATTAATTTCATATTTTCTAAAAACACTACGTGCAGTTTAATTTAGTAAAATAACAATTAAATTATAATCACTATAAACTAATCAATTACCTTTTTCACCTAAATTATGTCATCTTTTTAATTTTCACATTATCTTTTCTATTTTATCAAACTAAAATCTATATTTTTCCAATTATATCACGGACGGTTCTATTTAATAAAATAAATAATAATATTATAATACTAATAATTAATCGATTACTTTTTTCAGTTACAACGTACCATCTTTTCTCTGTTTTTTTAACTAAGATCCATCTCTATAAATATCACGGGCAACATTAATTTCATCTTTTCTAAAAACACTACGAGCAATTTTATTTTGTAAAATTAAATATTTAAATTATAATTACTATAAACTAATCAATGACCTTTTTCACCTAAAACATGTTATATTTTTAATTTTATCTAACTAAATCCTCTCTTTTTCGAATTATATCACAGACATTCTATTCAATAAAGTAAAATAATAATTTTATAATTACGAATAATTAACTGATTAACTTTTCAACTAAAATGTATCACATTTTCTATATTTTCTAACTAAAATCACTCCTTTTCTAGAAATAACACGGATAATATTTATGTAATTATGATCATCAACTCATTTGAAAATTTAATCCTCCAAAATTCAAATTTTAAATAAATTAATCCAAATTAATGACAAATTAATATAATATTAAAAAAAACCGTTTTCAACTAAAATTTATCACATTTTCTATATTTTCTAACTAAAATAACTTTTTTTCTATAAATATCACAGATAATATTTATGTAATTATGATCATCATCTCATTAAAAATTTAATCCTCCAAAATTCAAATTTTAAAAATATATAGTTCAAAAAAGAGGTCGAAAATGACAATTGAAAAATGGAACTTGAAATCAGAAATTTAGTTACATGTGGTTGCATTCAGTTGAATATGCCCTTGCGGACCTTGTAACCCAAATCCACCAAAATCACTCCACATTAAAAAAAAGAAAAAAAAAAGGTTGAATGTGGTTGCCCCTACGGGCCCTTGCAACCCAAATCGACCAAAATATCACCCCCACCTAAAAAAAAAGTGTTGAAATCGTCTGGGCAAGAGGACGGGGTGCCCTAATTTCTAGTATTTTTGTAATTTTGAAACTTAGTTTAGTAAAATTGCAAATAGTTTTTTTTAACAAAAGTAAAATTGTGAAAATTTACGTTTGACAATATAGTTATAAAAAAAACTCATTAATTTAATTGTTTCGTATAAAAAAATTTGATAATTTTTTTTAAAAAATATTTTAACCAGATATAGACTCATAGTATATCTACAATCTTTTAATTGAAAACAATATCTTTAAGTAAATTTTCCAAAATTAGTTTATTGAATTTAAACCACTATTTCAATACAATAATTATTAAATAATATTCAAAATTCATTCGATCAAATTACTAATTTTAACTCAAATCTCTAATTTTAACTTAAATTTCTAACTTTTAAACACACCAATTGATTAACTACTATAGTATTTGATGTTTGTCGTGCTAAGGTAACATGTTAGTTTACTTGATGGAGTGTATAATGTATTTGAAAGTTGATCCACTCCAACCTTGACATGGAGAAAATGAAGAAGTATGAGGTTAACTTAACACTACTATTTCATACAAGTAATCTCAACCTTCAACGTCAATTCCATTTCTTTCTCAACTCTTATATGCTTATTATATATGCACACGTTCATCTTAAGATGATGTCACCTATGACAAATAGCCATGTCGAGTGCCACATCATTCAAAAGAATTTACTAACAACAAATATGAAAAACAACTGGCCTTATAAAGGAGGCAACAAGTGAGCCCACTGGGCTACTGGACCAAAACGGTTGATAACATTATGATTAACATTGAAATGGCCCCAAAAAGTAACATTCTTAATTATTCACAAGTGAGTATCTACCAATTTATACATGTGCTCATCGTTGTAAAAATCGGTAATCGGTATAAATCGGTTGAGGTACCGATTTAAGATTAATCGGGTAATCGGGGATTAATCGGAAGGATTAATCGGAGTACTAATCGGATATTATAATAATATTTAATATATTAGTCTAATTTATAATTAAACATATTATTTTAAATAAATTCACATGATTAATCGGATTTCAAAAATCGAATCGGTTGGTTACCTTACAGAAGATTAATCGAGGATTAATAGGCTAAATCGGGGATTTTTAGAACCATTGTGCTACGTACGTGCCTACGTTAGTTTTTGAAAAATAGATTAGGAATTTTGTTGGAATCTCTAATATTTTTTTATAGTAATAATTTCAATAAAATTTCAACACATTTTCCGTTCTAACTTTATTTTTACTATTCTATATAATCTTAATTGAGAAAAATTTATACCTAAAATTTAAGCTGCCTATTAGAGTACCAGTACCAGACGTATACAACATTAAATAGAAGAAAATTTAAAAAATTATGATTAGTCAAAAGTCAAAACACATTATTTTTTGTCATAATAAACATGTACAATTATTTTGTTTCAAAAAGAGGATTGAATAAAACGGGCTTACATAAGATAATATAATTACAATTATTTTGTTTCAAAAAGAAAAAAAACAACAACTAATTTATCTTCGAGATGTGAAGGGAATTACCAGAAAAAGATGAAAAATGGAGTATTTTTAATACTTTTTCCAATTAATAATTATATTATTATTCGTAGGAATCCTAAATGCAAAGTTATCGCATATGATATCCACGTGCCTGAATCCTCATCATCAAGTTGTCTTTGACGTGTCACATGTTTATTTGTCAGATGATGATCCTTTGCTTTACTTGGTCTGCTAATACACTAATTTACTTCTTACGATCACTTTGTGAAAGTTTCAAAGAATTATAAAACATGCAAGCTCTCATCTAAAATATTGTAGTACTCATCATCTTCCTACTCCTTTCTTCCCCGCGTGCAAGTATATTTATCTACATCTATATCTAAACAAATCTCTCCCGGATCTTCAAAACCTATGCTCAACTCATTATCAAATTTATATCACATTTTTTATAATCAGATATTATTTATTTCTTGGTTGACGATTTTCACACTAGTCATGATGATGGTATGGTCACCGTGGTCTCTGGCTGCTACTGCTTCGTCGTGTCGAAAGTTTCGGGTCAAGGTTAAGCCATTGAAGCTAGAAGGCCTTGAGCATGATTTCTGGAGGGAAAAGGTGATGATGGTTGGAGTGAATTGGAAGGGGGAAGGAAAATTTGTACTGCCATTTTCGTCGAGAAGCAGAAGACATAAAGATTTTTCAAGCGAAAGAATTCTGAAAATGGGAAGATCTTGGCTCCAGTGGAACGATCAAGAGTTCGAAAATTCAGTTGGTTTAACTCATGGTCACAAGTGGGATGTAACATTTAGCATCTTATATGTAAGCCTTAATTCCTTCAACATACCAGTTCATGCATTCTAATTTACATGATTTCTGGAAATTTTAAGTATCTGCATAATTTGATACAGAGAGATGCTAAAGGAAAAATGGTTTCAATCGGAAAAGGATGCCTAAACTTAGCAAAATTAGCCGCGGAGAGGGAATTTCAAGTGGAAAGGAAGATACTTATCAATCTAAGAGCAGCAGAATTTCGCACAGAAGCTACCCTTTCGGTAACTCAATCTTGAACATTTCTTCATCTCATCTTGTATTCTAATAAGTTTGCAGATTACACAATTACGATATAATCTATGAGGATCAAAGTAGCATAAACCTTTTAGTTTCTTTATTTTAATGTCAAGTTAAGAAGTATCATTTGCTGACTTCTCTAGCTTACATCTGACTGTTTCCTTAAGGGCTGGTCAAAGTTGGACAGCAAGAGCATAATCCATTTTAATATAACAATTCAAGCTCTAACAACTTCATAAATTAACCAAATCAAACATGATTACATAATACATGCATAAATATATGGAGAAAGACATAGAAATATAATATATCTACAAGAAGATATAAGCTAGCGAACATATGACTCATAATCGCATAAAGTTGTTACCCTAAACTTGGCTTTCGCTCCGTAGCAGTAAAACTGCGTCCTACTACTCGGTTTTGTCTCGTTTCTTTGTCTCTGCTGGAATGTAGACTACCTGGTTTTGAATTTTTCTCTCGTATTTTATTTAAATGCAGGCGTATAACCATTTTATCTTTTACAGGTGTTAGTCAGCTTTGCTGAGATAAGAAATTCTCATGATTCAAGAGAATTGTTTGCGCCCAACGTACCCCCATTAAGTGATCAGTTCGTCAATGAACGAGGACAAAGTAGAATCTCAAACCAACAAAACACAAGGAGAGCTCAGTCTGCCAGGTTCGACTCAGAGAGCTTACAATCAAGACCGTCATTACTGGGTTCAAGGACTCAACTGGACCAAGCTAAGAAAGCACCATTGTTCTCATGGAAAAGGCTCAAATCGAAAGTAGAGAGGCTTAATGATAATAAAAGTGAAGATGGTAACTGGATACATGTTGACCAACAGCTCACCTTCTCGCCTACAGAGGTAATGCCTATATAGAGACGTGAAGAGAACATTCATAACATTGCTGGAACTTTAAATAGTTTTCTAGCACTTGCGAATCTGCCAGCAAATGAGTTCTTAGACGTTTAATTACATGTTGGGCCAGTACATATGTGGAATTAAGGTGTAAAAAGATACAGATTTTCATTTGAAATATTCTGCATGTTCCTGAATTCATAACATGTCGGACAATATTATATGATAACTGATGATATAATGTTATTTGTAGGAGAATGTAGATACCAATCAACATTCTGAACAAGAGTGCCAAAGCCAAAATCTTTCAGCAGGTAAGTGGCATGAAATGGACCTTGTTAGCAGAGATGGGCAGGCAAAGCTGGTGGCGCAAGTCTTCCTGGCTTCTTTTGATCAATGTAGCTGTAAGGCTGCGGGAGAGAGTGCATGCACAACTCTAGTAGCTGTCATTTCCCACTGGCTTTTCTCAAACCACGACAGAATGCCAACAGGAACTGAATTTGATAGTCTCATTATAGACGGTTCTTCTGAATGGAGGAAGCTCTGTGACAACGAGCCAATTGTAAACAACTTCCCAGATAAACATTTCGATCTTGAAACTGTGTTAGAGACTGGCATTCGCCCCGTCCTCATCTCACAAGAGAAATCTTTTGTTGGATTTTTCAGTCCTGAAAAGTTTGAGTCCTTGAAAGGAGCCATGTCTTTTGATGAAATATGGAATGAGATTGGCAGAATGGAAGAAAAAAATCAGCCGAAGACTTACATAGTAAGTTGGAATGATCACTTCTTTGTGTTTAAAGTAGACAATGAAGCCTACTACATCATTGACACATTAGGGGAGAGGCTATATGAAGGTTGCAAGCAAGCATTTATTTTGAAGTTTGATAAATCAACGTTAATGCTTGAGAGGATGGGAAAAGAAAATGTTCACACTGAAGAAAATATAGGCACAGATAAATCTGATAGCAAGGACAGTGATGAGGTTATATGTGAAGGGAAAGACTGTTGTCGGGAGTTCATCAGAATGTTTCTTGCTGCTATACCTTTACAAGAACTTGAACTGGAAGAGGAAAAAGAGACAGTTTCTTATTATTCCCTCCATCAGCGTTTGCAGATAGAGTTCAACTTCATTACCTTGTCTTCACTATCGTCACCATCACTCTCATCCCAGTCCTCGGATGTTACTGTTTCCGCATCTTCTCTATTTTCGAATAAGAATGATTCTGAGTAGTGTACAACTGTGCATTGTTTCTGTTCCTTGTAAAGGAAAGTTTTGGAAGATTTAGCTGCAAAAGTTTTCTGATGGAAGATATCTACTGATATGCGACTGTAAATATTACACAAGAGTACAAGACCTCATGGCTCTGCAGAAGTAGCAGGAAAATGTTAGTTCAGATTATATTTAATCAAAGAGCAGTTCAAAGTAAATGTTAGTATGCAAGTTAGATCTTACCTCCATAATGACAATTCACAAATATTATATTTATATGCTTGTTTTCTAATCTTTGCATTATCAAGATATCAGTATTAAGATGTTTCCAGCTTTTATCTTACATGAAAGAAAGTTATTTTTTAAAGTGCATCTATGCGGGCTCCAGATGGTAGTATTGCCTCTGGAAAATCTGGGCCACTGCCTGACAGTCAATAATACAGTAGACCAAATAATACAATGCAAGCCAAGGCTCTGTGGTCACACAGCTACGTGGTGAATGCGTACCGACATGACCAACTAGTCTTGATTCCATATCTGCATTTCACTTTGATAGACCCAGCAGTCCTGTTTAAACTTATTTACTTTTAGGTTACTTTTTAAAGGATGGACTTGCACACCTATAAAAGGTGGCTATGTAGGACCTATAACTAAAATTCCTCCACTAGGTTCTCTGATAATGGAGAAAAAGTTTACGATAAGTGAAATCAAAGACAAATATAGATCACTATGCTCTTTTTGCAATTTAAATGCATCTACTATACCAAAAGCATGTAAAGCACCTATTGAACAAAAACTTATTCCTTGCACCAATCAAGTTGCTAAAATTCATCATACTCAAAACAAGTTACTCCCTCCGTCTCACAAAACATTGCTCATTTTGACTTTGAACACTGTTCATTGTAAGCGGTTGACTACTAATTTACACCTAATTTATAAGATCAAATAGAATCATGAGTGATCTTGTTGAATTCGTATTTGTTAGTATTTTAATATAGTGAAATTTTTATAATTAATAATAATATAAAATTAAAGATATAAACGATTAAAAGTATGTGTTGGCAAACGTGTCCAAAGTAAACAGGAAAAGTATTTTGAGACGGAGGAAGTAATATCTATTTCAAATCTCCATCAAGGGGATTAACAGCTCTCATGCAACTATGCAAGTTCTTTCCCCTAATTCATTTGTGCAGCAGTTTTTTCAAAGTAGTATGTAATATATCTAGTAATTCCTGTATGAACTGCAAAGGTCCTTAAGAAACTCATGAAGATCAAATGCAATTTTATTGAAAAGCTCATAACTAAATGTGTAGATTCCAACATTTTTAAATAATTTTCAATGCTGCCTCCATTAAGCAGATAATGCAGTTGTTTCCTTGGAATTACTTTCCACTCATAACTCATTCAGACACCCTATGTATTATCTCTGATTTCGTTTTAGGTACAGATAGTCAGATACATTATCTCTGACTTCATTTCAGGTACATATACTAAGCCCCAACATAAAAGTGCCAAACACCAAGGTAAAATTATGTTTGATTGTCTAATTTCTTCATGCATGTCGCTCAGCAAAGTTCCTACATGATCAATAATGCACACTCCTACATGACAGATCTATTACTTAACAAAGACGGAATCATCAGGCTAAGTTACGATAGAGAACTTCGGGACAAGTCTACTAAGCTTTTAATCTTGAAGGGGAGGGGTAAAAAAAAGCATGTCTTCTATCACATTTATCATTTTACTAATTCATATTTTTTTTCCTAAAAACACTTTACCCCTCATTAGTTACGTATCATTGTTGAGTATACATACCAAAAAGTATTTCACAGTAATTTATAACAAATTTCTCCCCTACTTGCAAACTAAAGAAGAAGATGAGTTCCAGGACTGCTCATACATCGAAACACTGGTTGCTCCCCACTTGAGAAACAAAAACCTTATCTGGAATTCATCCCCACTTCTGAAATTGCCCAATCAATAAGTGGTCCATGGCCTAGTTCTTTAACCACAAGTTCAAGAAAGAGGATTTTATCTTCCTCATATGGACTCTTGCCTTTTTAAAGACACGGTATCAAATATATTCAGAACATGGGCTGATGACACCAACTGCTTATAAACATTCCAGCTCAAAACAATTGTACTTGATTTTCGGTTTGCAAGTTGCACCTGATGAACTCGGAGAGAACTTTTTGAGCCAACCTATTAGGTTTTCTGTGGGAAAAATAGTTAAAATACTTGGATCCTTTTCTTGGAATAACTTAGACAAAACTCAGTAGTCCATTGTATTTCTCAATACAAAGTACAAACCCCTAGGGGCATTTCGATGACTGAAAAGAAAGAATATGAATAACAAATTACTACCAGGAAGGTTTTTAAGGAGTTAATATGGAGCAGAAAAGCAGAAATTGTAGTAGTCTTGTCCGTACGGTCGTGCACTCATAACTTTGCAAACTATGATGGCTCAGAACAAGTGGCAACTAACAGTTAACTATAAATTATGTTCTTAGCCTCATTAATGGGCATGTTGCCACTACAATCGTAAAGAACTTAAACCAACAAGTCCCCTTTATAATTAACTAATAATCGAACACAGAAAATCCTCAAGCACATTGAAGTCTTGACAAAATTATGCCAGTGCCAAGTAAAATTAATGTTTGGTCCTAAAGGGACTCTGCCCTTAGTACTGGTGATAATAATGGTATCCCTCAACGTCTTGTCTGTACATAATCTACTGCTCGTCAAGCCAGCATACTTCCATTAAAAAGTTCAAATTACTTCTCTTAATAGATTCACCGGCTGGGGACAACTATTAGCAACTTAAATTAGAAAATTCCTCCACTAAGAGTAACAAATCCTGTTTGCTAAGAAAGCCTTGGTACAAAAAGTATTTGATACTTATTATTGGTAGTCAGTATGTCCAAAGCCCTTCTTTTCCTCTTTACGATATGAGTAGAAAGTTAATATTACAAATTATTATAAAGTTTGCTCTTAATATACTAGAAGCTGCACTATGTCAAATTTTTATAACATCTAAAAGTTTTAGAATCTAGTCCGCATACAAAACTATGTATTTCCAACGACTCAAGAGGTAAGTCATTGAAACCTTACTGCATCAAAATATACAACATTGCCAATAAAGTACAATAAGCTGTGGAAATCCCCAAATCATTTCATTTCAAGAAAAGCTGCATAAAGGTTAACTTACAGACCTGCATTTCTCGCCCTCCCAGTATAGTCACGAAATGGAAGCTTTGGATGCCAGGAGAAACGTTCGTCCTCACATGGATGATCCATGACAGCCTTGCGCTTTGGAGTTTTCTTCAAATTTAGTTTTTCAGCTTCCATAATCCGATCAATAGAACAGGTATCCACAGACTCACAAAAATAAGAGTTTCTAAAGAAAGACTTATCGATTTTTATTGATGAATCAATCAACTTGTTTCCTTGGGGAGTCCTTGAACTGAGATTCCCCAAATCTTTGTCAATTCTAGTCTCGATTATCTCACGTGGAGTACCAGCACAGCCCAACCGCAATGATAGATCACACCCTATTTCATGCGAGTTACCAAAGGTATCTTTGAAATCTGCTTCAATGGGCTTACTTGAAGCCATTGCTTTACCGTATGGATTTTGCTTTCCAAATATTTCACTGGCATTCATGGAATGGGAACTTAACTTGGAAGGGGTACCGACATTAAACCTGGAAGAGTTATCAAAATTAAACTTGGAATCTCTAGGTTGAAGATCTCCAAAAAATAAGGGGTAAACAGCAGGGCTCTGAGATGGCATGCCCAAACAGGAGAAACTAGTTTTATCGGCATCTGAATAACCAGACATAATTTGATTAGTTCCATGATTTCCCAGCACTGAGTTTTGCAAACGACTTGAGGTGATAGTCATTTTGTCAGGACTTATTGGACTAAGGTAATAACTCGGTGTAATATTCCGTTGGCTCCTTGAGGTTTTTCTTGGTGTGCATCCCAAAAGCAGAGCAGCTAAGACACATACAAAGACAGTCATAAATCATAGTTAGTAAAGCAAATGCATGGACAAATTATTGTAAATTTAATTTCGCATACAAATAAAAAGCATTGCCAACGAATGTGAGGACTTAATATAGAGGGACAAGGATAAACCATCCATAAATTCATATTCCATAGTAAATAACTAAATATGAAGTAATCCACAAAACCATATACTATTAAGTTGAACCAACTTCCCTACAAAATGTCCCATAGTAATACACAAGAAAATATTGAAAGTAAGATGGCCATCATGTCTTGAAGTACAAAAGACATATATAAAGTTTCATTATTATTCTCAGACAGGATCAATACAGATAAAGCTGAATGTATTAGTGTACTTAAGTAGGGTCACTATAGTAAAACTAAAGATTAAAAGTTTGGTTGCATAATCATACCCTCTCCACTAATCAGGATAATTTTTTCTTTTCAAAGAATGTGAAAAGCAATTTAGGCATCAAAAAGAAAAAAATTAACAACTGATAAAAAAATTTAACAGATACCTTCGATACAAGGCTGCAAGAATACCCCACTTTCCGTGGTTTCATCTAGTCGAATAATTGTGTTAATAGCATCATTTGTTCTGTCCCAAAGTGTTTTCAGATCCATATACTCAGCCTAGTCAAACAAATCATGCAATTTAGCCATGAATCACAGGGGAAATGGGGGGAACACACATTAAAAATTTAGCAGTAGTTAAGTAAAAAAAGCAGCAAATTAGAGAAGAAACCTCAGAATTGGCCTTGGAGTACATAATTTCTTCAGCTTTGAGGACAACAATAGGGAGCTTTTCTTGCCATTCTTTGTTCTTTTTAGTTGCTGGGCAATGAACCTCATGCACAACCCTGACATAGAAATGCCAATATGAAATAAACATAATTAGAGAGAGAGAGAGAGAGTACAAAAAACACAAACACGGAGAGAGAGAGAGAGAGAGAGAGAGAGAGAGAGAGAGAGATTGGATATTGATACCTGAAGATTTCTTGAATGAGGGAACCTCTGATGGGTTGGTGTCTATCACTATGCCAAGCTCTTTTAACACACTCATATGATCTTGCACCTGGTCTAGGCATATCTTGATAAAATGATAATAATCAACGATTTAAATGAGAAGACCAAACACACTAAATCAGTGTAGTAAAAAGAGAGGTAGAAAGCAGAGAGAGAGAGGGGAAGGGGGGGGGAGAGGATAGAGAGGAGAGAGACCAGAAAAGGAAAAGGGTAGGCAAGATTTGTGACAATGCTGGGTTTTCTTGACTTGGTCTGTACCAAAGATTTCAAGCAACAGTGATGGTTAAGACATTGTAGAGGAGGGGGGCCTCTTTACTTTGAAACAGTGTATAAACTAGTGGTGCATCAATAATTGAACAAAAGGACTCTGTATGCATATATACGTGTGTGTTGGGTTTGTATGTAATGATATTGATGAGTAAAATTAAGATTGTGGGGTCCAAACTCAAGTCAAGAAGCTGACATGCCCCCTCCCATCCCCATGCTCTGGTCATTGTGTCTTTGCCCTGACCATTGGCATTGGATGAGTGAGAGGGTGAAGGAGATTTGTCTGTCATTATTTTCTGTGTCACTGTCGGTGCTGTCTAAACAACCCCAAGCTCGAGTACTCTATTCTGCACCTGTTTGTCAATTCTGTCGGTTAACTTATAAGTTACTTATTTCGGAAAAAATTTCGTATTTACATATATTTTTTTAGAAAAATATGTGTATGGGGAGTTTAACATTCGTAATCTTGCAAAAATAAGTTACTTATTTCAGAAAAAGTACACATTTCCTAACTTTTTTCCAGAATAAATAATTTATTTCTGAAAAATAAGATTTCCCAAACGGGCAGCCGCGGCACTCTGTAGGATAGTTGCAGAAAAATAAAGTAAATATTTTTTTACCACAAAACTTACAACATACTAGTAGTAAATGAGGATGGTAGAATATTTCCTTTAATGAAAGACAGCTAGCGGAACATTTCTAGAGATGGTACAACATAAACATTTCTAATATGACTGTTGGAAAATGGAAAATGTTAGATGTCCCGAATTTGTTGGTTGGCACTACAAACCAGCATAATATTTCAATATTGGGAAACAATTTGAGCTTTACATATTAATTGAGGAGACTTGAATGTTGCAGGTTTAAATTAAGCAGGCCCTGGGTTTAAGAAGACGGATGAGGACTAGTTTAGATTCAAATGTTGGGCAAAATTTCATGGTTGCCTTGCCTTGTCCATTTAAAGATACTGCCACACTTAATAGAGGTATTTCAGGGATAATTCTGACACTTAAAAGGAGCATAATGTGCGTAGTTACTAGTTAGAGCACTCCAACAGATTTTTAAAAAATATTATAAATAAAAGAACTCTTAGTAATTTAGGATAAGTTTAGGAGTAGTTACTCTAACAATACTTCTTATATGTGCTTATAATAATAATAATAATAATAATAATAATAATAATAATAATAAAAAAGAGAGAGAGGAAGTTGGAAAAAAAGATAAAAAGATGTAAAAAAAAAGAAAAGAAGGGAAGCAAATATTTTATTGGTGAAAATGAAATAAGGTAGGACTAGGAGATCCTTAAAAATAAGGAATGAAAGACATATGCTAAATTTCGAGGGATCACTTAGGAGATTGTTGGAATGCAAAATTAGATCATATCCCTTAAATTTTTGTTTAAGAGCTCATGTAAGTAGTCTTTTGGGTCGGATGGGATAGTATTTTGATCAAATCCAAATCCAAATCCAAAGTTTTCGGATCGGTTCGAGTTTGGAATTGGGTTTAAAAATCAAAATCTAAATCCATACCATCGGGTTTTATCGGGTTTCGGTTCGGATTCGGATTTAGATCGGGTTTTTAATTCAAAATTCAAAAATTGAAATAATCACATTAAGTAAAATATAAAAAGTACAAATATATTTAAAATTTAAAATAGAAAAATATTTTAGTTGCATAAAAAATGTAGAATATTATCAATAAAATTTAAAAACTATAAGAAAAATAAAAGAAAATATATATATATATATATATATATATATATATATATATATATATATATATAGTTGCACTCCATAACAAACACCTTATATAACAAACAATAAAGAACACCTCATATCTAATCTAATATAAGAGTTCCGTCATGGCACCCAATACAAAAAGTTGTTATTTTTTTACCCTCCAGCCATCCGGCAAAAAAAAATTAAAAAATAAAATAAAATAAATTTTTTTACTGTTCATGATGACGTCACTGCTGACGTCAGCATGACGTCATCATGAACATTAATTTTTTTTTTTATTGGATGGCTAGAGGGTAAAAAAATAACAACTTTTTGTATTGGGTGCCCCTGGCGGGGCCAAACGATCTAATAGATCTAAGGTGTTCTTTATCGTTTGTTATATAAGGGTGTTCTGTATGGAGCAAAAGCATATATATATATGTGTGTGTGTGTGTGGGTGAGCATTTAATTTATTTGCTTGATATGTATCTTTTATATATATATATATATATATATATATATATATGTGTTTTGAAATATAAAATTATTATGATTAAAATATTAAAATATTATTATTATTATTATTATGTACATTTATGTAATATATATATATATATATAGGGGTTGATTCAAATGAGAACCATTATCTAAAAGAGAACCGGAGAACCATTGGATCCTACTGTAGAACCTATTTTGTTTCGTAATAAAAATATAGTGTCCTGCTATTGAATTTCAAATTTATGCACATGAAATTAAAAATTTTACAATTGAACTTGCTTCTTTTTCAAAGTTTTCCACATGACATTAAAAGTTCTACAACCGAACTTATTTTTGTACAAAGTTCTACGACTGAACTTACTTTTTTCAACAAATATTCTGTTGCTGAACCTAAAGTTCCGCTACTGAACTTATTAAAGTTCTCAGGTTCTCAGTTTAGTGTGATTCTCCATAAAGCGTGACCTTATGTATATATATATTTATGTAGGAGGAGGTTCAAAAGAGAACCCATGTTAGCAAGAGAACTAGAGAACCACCATCATAACCATTGATGTCCTATAGATCTGATGGCCTAGGAATTTTTATGATTATATTGAAAAGATTTTCAAACATTCCTTATTTATGACACGAGATGAGGGTAACCTGGGGATAAAAACATTACATAATATTTAGAACATCTTAAAGAATCTTAGAACACCTTAAAGAATTTTTTTAAAAAAAATTTAAAAAATTTACAAGAACACGTTAAAGCATGTTTATTAAGTTTTAAATGAACAAGTTATTGAATCTTTTGTGAACACCTTAAAGAACCGTAAGTTTACATGAACACCACAAAATTTGTGGAACTTTACAAGAACACCTTGAAGTATATTTCTGCTCATCATTTTGAAAGAGCTACCACTATGACTCCTGATAGAACTAAGCCGTAAAGTTACTTAAGGCCTTGCATCTGGAAATAGAAAACATTTTTCATATCACGAGAAACACCCACACAAGAATAAAAATAACATCTAACTAATAATCCATAACAAATATGAAAACTCAAAACTTCAAGCTTGATACCGAACTCAAAAGAAAAAATGTTGTACTCTAAATTAAAACAAAATATAACAACTCTTGCTTGTACAATCCAAAAAACAACTAAGAAAACAGAAATAATCCATATCCGGTGTCTTTTCTATGACCATAAAGAACCTTGATGTTTCTTATCACTAAACTAAAAAAATCTAATATCCAGGAAACTTTGGAACATAAAATGAAATCGATAATTTAGATCCAATAGAACTACTCCAAAGCTGTAATAACCATTCCTAATCACCACAACCAGATCGACCATACCTGTAGAAAAGATCAGTCATTCCCTTTCTAACTGTAATTATGTACTGCCGCATAATCTTTGGCGATAGACTAGTAGTTTTGACATAATCTTTCATTTTTATGAATAATCAGACACGGGTTCACACAATGGTATAAGTTTCTCCAACTCGTTACATCGTTTTTGTCGCATAAAATTTCAATTGTACATGGACGATCTCACATAATCATATGATCTTAGAACCATATAGCATAAGAATTCAAGATATCTTTTAAATTAAATAATAACAAAGATTCAAACCCTTTATCAATCACTCATTTACGTTGATTATCCGCTCGAAAGGAATTTTACCATGTTGGTCAAAAGGCCAAGATTCATCCTCGATAAGACTTTTGAATGACAAGTTTGTCCATAGTCTTAGACGTCTTGATTTCCTGCAAATTAAACATTTCGATTAGTGCGAAGTCGATTTGTTAAGAACACGTAGAATAATCTGTTAAAAATATTCATTGCACACTACATGAATTACAATATAATGAATAACACCCGATCATTATTACTTACACTTTGATGGTATAGTTATCCGCCATTTTTCTTGATCCGGTTTTCTTTGAGCTGCATATGGATATTTGTTAAGAATCAATGAGATATACTATAACTGTGTTTCCATAATTATTTCTAATATGATTGATTGTTACCATCTTTAAGAGAATCGTGATCTCTGACAATCAAAAACTGGTTATAGATATTTCCATACTTATGAGATTCTGTAGTACATATATTGTTTATACTGTTTGTGTATTTACCCTAAATCATCAAAAAAATAACAAGATTGCCATTGGTTTGTATTGTATTATTTTAATAATAATTGATCTGATCTAATGGTCTTAGATAAGGTTCTCTGGTTTTCTTGATAAGGAGGTTCTCCCTAGAACCCTACTATATATATATATATATATATATATATATATATATATAGACACACACGCACACACATATATATTATGTTAGTATTTTGTTAAGAATTTAATGGATAGTTTGCAAGTTATTTGCTTTAGTGCCTAGTAGTTTATTTTAGAGGCTTGTGATGGAACTGTACTGATCAATTTTAATGAACTAGCCTATCTTTCTAATTTTTAGTATAACAATATTTCATAATACAGTGTTTACATTTCATTAAGTCTGTAGAGATCACGGTCAGTAAAAGAATTAAGAAATGTGGTTGAGCAAGAACTTTAAAAATTAATTTCACATGTACGAAAATTAATATTTCAAATTTATAATTATTTGTGTTATGCTCGAAAATTGATATGGGCTCTAAACAGACCCATTACGAGAATTGATGATAATATTGGGCTAACGGATCCGAAAATATAGTACAGATCTCATACAGATATATTGACCAGGACCATGTACCACTATGAGGAGGAGTCCTCTCAACATATGAGGCTGTAAGGAATCCTCACAACATATGAGGCGGTAAGGAGTCCTCTCAACATATGGGGCTGTAAGGAGTCCCCTCAACATATGGGGCTGTAAGGAGTCCTCTCAACATATGGGGCTGTAAGGAGTCCTCTCAACTTATGAGGAGGCCTCTCATCATAATAACAAGGAATAGACGAGAGCCCTCTCATCATACTTTAAGAAGACCTGAAGATATGGGTGAGAGCCAAAGCTCACACATCAGCTGGACAGAAGATATTATTATAACAATTTATGACTGTAAGGCCCTATGGGGTCGTCTCTCAAGGTCCCTGCAGGATCACATTGCGCTTGGAAGGACCCTTTGAGGTCACCATTACTTACATATACTTGGCTTCGCATTAATTGAAAGACACACAACACGTGTCATCATCTTAGCGGTTGGGAGTAGATCTCGAGACACGACAGCTGTCTGAAACCATTCAAATTAATAGGGGTCGCGATGCGATCCTAAGGCACTTAAGATAGTTATGCTTTCATCTGCAACAATCTATAGCGAGCACATGCCTTGCATCGAAATTTTGACAAAGCAGTTTTTGACTCCACATCGCATTTTCAATGGAAATATGGACTCGGGGCAGTTGTTATGCCCAAATCTTGGCATAAGCCCTAAGCAGGCCTAATGGGCTAAAATAGTGGTCCACAACTTATAATGGGCCTAAAAATGAAGATTCCACCAAAGCCCACCACCAGGAGCTAGTCCAACATTCTACCAACACAATATTTTTTATGAAAGTCTGCGACCACGAGCCACGGGTCGAGTTCGCTAAGCAGTCCCCAATATGGGATCGCACCTAACTCATCTCTCTACAAGGTCCAGTGTGGCCTAACGTATTCTTATTATGAAGGCTCATGATTAAGCCTAGCGAGGTTGCATGAGTATATATGAAGGCTCATAGTTAAGCCCAGCGAGGTCGCATGAGTAGATATGAAGGCTCATAGTTAAGCCTAGCGAGGTCGCATGCTTGTACCGAGGAGGTCGCATGCCTGTACCAATAGGGTCGCATGCCTGCACCCACAGGAGGTCGCATGCCTGTACCAACAGGGTCGCATGCCTGCACCTAGGAGGTCGCATGCCTGTACCCAAACCTGAGATCACCTCACACGACTAAGCCAATTGAGGTCGCGTGTGAGGCCCTTAGGAGCTCTCCATTAACTTCGCCAGTGAGGCCTCGTGATTCTAGCATCATGTTAGCCATAGGTAACCTTTATTGGGCCATGGGTCATGAGCAGAATTAATGGGCTATTAGCATCAGCCCAAAAGTGAGTGAACTTGGGCCAAGATGGATCTACAAAAATCCTAACCCGTCTGGGTAACTTCTTCTCCAAGAACTACGCGTGGCTTGACTTCCTATAAATAGGGTACGTAGGCCTCTTGTTAGGATTGATTGACAGTTGGCAACAAGAGAGAATAAACAGCTTTTCTCTAACATTCAACGAATCAACAAGCAAGATCAGCCACAAAAAATCACCAATCTCCTCCCGTGTTCTTCGTGTTCTTAGCAAAATATCTATATTTTGCACCGTGATTCCAGCAACCTCCAAAAATATTGTTATACCAATTTCTCCATATAACAATTTGTATCGAAGTTGTAAACCGCAATGAACCGCACCGCACCGCATTTTCGCGATGTGGTTTATGCAATTTTAAATTTTCGCGGTGCGGTTTGAAAATTTGACCAAACCGCATGCGCGAGTTGGTTCGCGATTTTAGGGAAAAACCGCACCATCCGCACCGCGATCACCCCTAATACACACTCTTCTCCATTAACATTCCATCTTGCAACAAGATGAGCCAATGTATTACCTGCTCTTGGTACATGAACACAACTAAAAAATTAATATAACCTCTCATCTTAGCTATATCACTATAGTAAAGCATCAAAGGGGAGAAACTTTCACTGTTTTGATTGATATTCCGGACCACATACATTGCATCACATTCCATTACCACCTTAGGCCATTTCCAGCAATTTTGATCCAAAAATTTAAATTTGAATTACCAACAATTCCAAATTCTGATCCAAATTTTTGATCAATTCCAACAGTGTGATCCAAATTTTGAAACAAATTACTATTTACATATTATATTACATTAATATTACATCAAATTGTTTAATCTTAAATTTAATGTTTCATCATTATTAACTATTGATAAGTGGATTTTATATCCACTTGGAACGTTCCATAACGGCTTAAATTGATTCACTTGGCCTCAAGTTTGTTGTAGTTTTGATGTGTTTTTGTTTAGTAATTGTGCAGGTTTGCAAGAATACCGATTAGGGTTTATGCTTCCGTCATTTTTGGAGTTGATTTGAGCATGGGATTGAAGAAATGAGACTTGCTTGGAGCTACCATAATGATTTGGAGACTAGAGAATTGACGACGGGAGCAAATGCAAAAGAAACGGGAGAAAAATGAGCGAAAACGAAGAAGTAAGAGCAAAAATGCAAGCTGGCAGAATTGGAGGGGGCTGACAGCGCCCTTGAACAGAGGTATAGGGGGCTGAGAGCGCCCTATAGGGGGCTGACAGCGCCCGAGCGGCCAGAAAGTTGCTGAAAATTCCTATTTTGCCCCTATTCGAATTCTAATTGTATTTTAGGTCATTTTCTTGCTGGGCAAGACTTCTAGAGCCTATTTAAACACATCCTACCATTGTAATTTGTATCATTAGTTAGCATATTATAACATATAATTTATATCTTGTTTCATTATCATGGTTTCACTTGATCCCATGATGATGAGAGGTTCAATTACGAACTAATCGTTGTCATGGGATTCTAACGGATTTATCTATGTAGCTTAGTAGTTTGATTGCTTTAAAGATTTATGTGTGGTAAATTCTTGATATCCTCGTATGGTTATGCTTCATGTGTTTAGATGTGTAGCTAACATCTAATTTGTTAATCTCTTGTGAAGTGAAAGTGGATCTTGAGATTTAGAACTTGCCATGCTAGCATAGGTTCATGATTGTTTATCAACATGATTCGTAGTATGAGATGAGAATACTTATATTGCCCTATGTGATCTTTATGAATAACTTGTTCTTCAACCGTTATGTTTTCAAATCTTATAGAGATATAGGGTCTAAGCATAATTGGTGTCTACCCATCTTCTATCTCTTTTGTGGATGTATGAGTAGTTTGGAGTTCGTATACCGAGAGGTAGCTTATACTTGTTTCGTGTTGTCTGATCAGATATCAAAACCATCACATGCATTGATTAAAGGCATCAACTCTAAGCGAAGTATTTAATGAAGTTAAGATCCCATGTTTTCCCTTGCATAAGTAATCCGATTTAAATTCTCATTAGTTAATTAGTTAATTAATTCTTAGTTTGTTAGTTTGCCTTTTAGTTAATCTTAGTTAATCAAAATCCAATCTTGTTAATTGTCTTAGCAGTGAATAAAAACCATACATTGTTGTATGGGTGCATTAACTGAATTGAAACCTAAACCAGATCTCTGTGAGAACAAACTTGACTTCTATCTGTATTACTTGTGACCACGTACGCTTACGTGATTTTAGTGCAAACAAGTTTTTGGCACGCTGCCGGGGATCATCGGTGTTTTATTTTTAGTTTATGTGCTTGTCATCAATGATCATTAGAGTTTTCTGACTCGGATTAGTTACTTACCTATCTTGTTTAGTTCGGTGTGTTTCAGGTACTTGAGTGTTTGAAAATGGCAGGCGAGGAGTTGCCATGGTGGGCATATTCGAGGACATCCATGCCTCAGCAATGTGAGCAATGTTTGGACATTCATGAGACCTCATAATTTTGTTACTACGAAGGAGTTGATCCATATGTCACTTATGAGGAGCAACCATATTTTCAATACCATCCTCAAAAGTACCAGCAAGATGTTCCAAATATGTCATATTTCTTTGGTAGTGAAGAGTTTCAACATCTACAACCTACTCCTACTTTTCAGTCAGATGAGGTTGATGTTATGGAGGAGATTAGGATGCTTGCAGAGAGTAATAAGGAGTCTATTAAATCTTTGGACACCCTAGTTGCTCAAGTATTGAGTGTCTTGGAACAAGAGAAACAACAATTCATACTAGAGGCAATTCCAGAAAATAACGTTGACTTGGAGCAAGGTACTGCATGCGTAATTGAGGAAGACAAATTCCAAGGTGAGGTGTGTGTTCACAAGCTATGTGAGGAATTTGATCATGCTAGGATGGTGGACGATTTGGAAAGGGCACTATTTGGGGCAAACACTGGTGAGCTACACAAATTTCAAGAATTGGTATGTGCGTACCAAGAGGCTGGTGAACATGGGAAAGTTGCAGTTCTTCTACTTGTCTCAGAGTATAAAGATGGAGGTAGCGCATTAGAGCCAATGGAGGAAGTTCTCTTTGAGGAGCCAAAGGCTTCTGCAACTTACATTTACCCTCCTCCATTATATTCAAGCGAAGCCCGTGAATGTGTGTTGTTCTACAAATTGACAGATTTTGGGTCAACAGATGAAGGCATTGGAATAGGACATAGTTGTTATACGAATAGGCCAAGCGATGAGAAGGGGCAGAAAGTGTGCCGCCGTGATGACGATGAAGTCTCACGAAGAGATGACCATGCTAACTATTATCATCCTTATTGGAGGCTTGGACGTAGTAAAGCTAATTGACTCTAAGCAAGCGCTTCGTGGGAGGCAACCCACGCTTTTTGGCATTTTTATATAGGTATGTTTCCTACTATCCTTTGGATTACCTTCCATTGAATATTTCAAGTTTGGGGGTGGTTGGGGGGATGAGTAGTGTATAGGTAGTTATTTGTGATTGTGAGTCATTGTGTTCATATAGATATCATATTTTGCATATTAGTAGTAATTCATGCATGTTCGTTCATATTATTTATGTGTGTTTCATATAGGACATTCTGTTTTTATTTTCGTATATCATGTGAGTTCATGTTAGTTGCATTTTCATGGCATGCATATTTCATGATCCCTTAGGATGGGCTAATTCTGATTGGTAGGTAGATGTCTAATTGAGTGTGGTAATGATGAATAGAGGGTTGATTTATAGTCCTTATGGAATTGGCTTGCATGTTACGGGAACAAAATTTTTACACAGTCTCGTCGGTTGAGGTCATGCTTGTTTGGTTGTTTTAGATTTAATCACCTGATTATATTTAGAATTTTCGTTATTCCCTTGATTGCGTAGGAGCACTAAAGTCTAAGTTTGGGGGAAACTAGAAATTTCATGCTAGTTGTTGGCTAGGTGTCAAATGGGTAGTAGCCGGCTCATATTTATATGAGTAGTCTAGGGTTGGAATTGAGAATTCTCATTCCAGATTGCATGAAAAAAAGAAAAGAAAAAAAAGAGTCGAAGAAAAAAAATCAGAAAAAAAAGAAAAAAAAGTTTAAATTTGTAAATGCAAAATTAACCAGGGTGAGCTATTTAATACTCGAGCAATTAAGTTCGCAGGGACTTTGTGCCTAGTGACCTAAGGCTTTTATAGTCTGGGATCCACTAACCCAACGCTTGCTACATGGGTATTATTGTATAAGCCTTTTAGGGTCTCATCCATTGCACGGTTAAATAAGCATGCTTGTTTATTATGTGTCGTAGTTGTTGCTTAGTAATAAAGCATGGTTTCTGGCTAACTCAGATGAGGATAGAGGTGTTTCGAAGTTATGAAGTGTTTACCGTCTATTCTATTTAAAAACCTGTGATTGTCTTGGCTAAGAATGAGTATGATTTTGATCTAGTTTTGGGAGTATTTCTGATGAGCATCGCACACACGCACGTTTCTGTTCATGTATTGTTAGTATACGGGGACTTAGTCGAGCTCTATTTGGAGTTAGTTGCATTCTTTGAGTTATTTTCTTGCTAGTTGGTTTTGGTTAGTTCGAGGGGATCGTTGCATTTTCATATTAGTTGCATTCATGCATTGCATTGTTTTTTTGCATTGTTTAGTTAGATGGATTTTGTGGGTACATTCGCTATAGGCCCTCACGAGACCTTACTCATCCACTAGGGCTGCCTAGGGGTTTAAAGGGCTTGTGCAACCGTGATCACCTACGGAAGTGGTACTAGTTAGTTAGTTAATTTTCGTTGTTTATGCTTGAGGACAAGCATCGGTTTAAGTTTGGGGGTGTGATAAGTGGATTTTATATCCACTTGAACGTTCCATAACGGCTTAAATTGATTAACTTGGCCTCAAGTTTGTTGTAGTTTTGATGTGTTTTTGTTTAGTTGTGCAAGTTTGCAAGAATGCCGATTAGGGTTTATGTTTCCATCATTTTTGGAGTTGATTTGAGCATGGGATTGAAGAAATGAGACTTGCTTGGAGCTACCATAATGATTTGGAGACAAGAGAATTGACGACGGGAGCAAATGCAAAAGAAACGGGAGAAAAAGGAACGAAAACGAAGAAGTAAGAGCAAAAATGCAAGCTGGCAGAATTGGAGGGGGTTGACAGCGCCCTAGCTAGGCTATCAGCGCCCTTGAACATATGTATAGGGGGCTGAGAGCGCCCTATAGGGGGCTGACAGCGCCCGAGCGGCCAGAAAGTTGCTGAAAATTCCTGTTTTGCCCCTATTCAAATTCCAATTGTATTTTAGGTCGTTTTCTTGCTGGGCAAGACTTCTAGAGCCTATTTAAACACATCCTACCATTGTAATTTGTATCATTAGTTAGCATATTATAACATAGAATTTATATCTTGTTTCATTATCATGGTTTCACTTGATCCCATGATGACGAGAGGTTCAATTACGAACTAATCGTTGTCATGGGATTCTAACGGATTTATCTATGTAGCTTAGTAGTTTGATTGCTTTAAAGATTTATGTGTGGTGAATTCTTGATATCCTCGTATGGTTATGCTTCATGTGTTTAGATGCGTAGCTAACATCTAATTTGTTAATCTCTTGTGAAGTGAAAGTGGATCTTGAGATTTAGAACTTGCCATGCTAGCATAGGTTCATGATTGTTTATCAATATGATTCGTAGTACGTATGAGATGAGAATACTTATATTGCCCTATGTGATCTTTATGGATAACTTGCTCTTCAACCGTTATGTTTTCAAATCTTATAGAGATATAGGGTCTAAGCATAATTGGTGTCTACCCATCTTCTGTCTCTTATGTGGATGTATGAGTAGTTTGGTGTTCGTATACCGAGAGGTAGCTTATACTTATTTCGTGTTGTCTGATCAGATATCAAAACCATCACATGCATTGATTAAAGGCATCAACTCTAAGCAAAGTATTTAATGAAGTTAAGATCCCATGTTTTCCCTTGCATAAGTAATCTGATTTCAATTCTCATTAGTTAATTAGTTAATTAATTCTTAGTTTGTTAGTTTGCCTTTTAGTTAATCTTAGTTAATCAAAACCCAATCTTGTTAATTGTCTTAGCAGTGAATAAAAACCATACATTGTTGCATAGGTGCATTAACTGATTGAAACCTAAACCAGATCTCTGTGGGAACGAACTTGACTTCTATCTGTATTACTTGTGACCACGTACGCTTGCGTGATTTTAGTGCAAACAACTATATATATTATATTTAATAAATTAATTAAATTAAAGATGTAAATTTTTTAAATACGTAAATAATATTAAAATTATGTTATTACTTAACGAAAAATACATTCATTTGATTAATTACGTACTATTATTAATTAAATAATTAAAAAATCATTAATCAATTTTGAATCTAATAAACTAAAACGATATAAATAACAAAATCATCATTTTAATATTAAATCAACTGATCCAAAATTGGATCAGTGAATAGTGCTGATCCAAATCAACGCTATTCACTGATTCAAATTTGGATCACTATTTGGATCACTGCTGCAGGAGAATTTGGGGTAATCTACCCCAAATTTGGATCTTTGGATCACTGGATTTGCCTTGTGATCCAAATTTGGGACATATTACCCAAATTCTCCTCCAGCAATGATGCAAATTTGGATCAGTGAATAGTGATGATCCAAATTTAGATCAGTACTCATTCATCCAAATTTGGATAACAGCCTGTTTGGCAAACTTGGCTTAAAGCTAAAAATGGCTTTAAGTCATTTTTGGCCTATTTTTGTAATGTAGCTTTAAGCCGGCTTTAAGTTAAAAAACTGCTTAAAGTCATACGCTCCATTTAGGTACTTTTGACTTATGACTTATGACTTATTGAGTTTTTTTTTCATGGTTCTTGTAAAGTTTAAATATTATGAATTTAAAATTTTTTAAAGTCAAATTTCACTTTAAGTCAAAATTATTAAACCCCCATTTAATTTTAAGTAAAATTACCCAAACACATTCATTCAACTTAAATTAAATAACTTTACTTTTTACTTTAAGTTAAAAACACCTCCATTAAGTCAAAAGTAACTTATTTTAAGCAATCTCAAACGGCCTCTAAGTTGATTTAATATTAAAATAAAGATTTTGTTATTTTAATATTTTTACTTTATTAGATTCAAAATTTATTTATAATTTTTTAATTATTTAATTAAAAATATTACATAATTAATAAAAAAGAATGTGTTTTTCGTTAATTAAGAACACAATTTTAATATTATTTACATATATTAAAAAAATTATATCTTTAATTTAATTAATTTATTAAATATAATACAAATAGTTAATAACAATTAAATATTAAATTTAAGAATAAATAATTTGATATAATATTTATATAAGAGAAAAATGTTTCTATAGTTAACTGTAGATAATTACCTAAAGTTATCATCATTTTTAGTATAAAAGTTGGATGACATTTTTATAATAATGAAATCCACCCCCATGCATTTAAAAAATTGCCTTCGAATTGTATTATAATATGTATTAACTTTAGGTAATTATGTTAGTCACAGAGGCATGTCTGTTTACATCTAATAACAAGCCTAATTGTTTGTAATGCTTTGCATTACTTACACGACCTCTTAACTAAGGGAACCTCTAGTTGTAGAGTTTCTATTTGTTTTGTACTTGTAATAGGCATCAAATCCTAATTGTGCAACTGTACTTATAAAGTCAAGAATAATGCTTGAAAGAAGTTCCAAGGTTCATGCCTCAAGCAAGAAGATAAAGACTGTCAAATAATCACAGTTAGGATTTGAAGAAATGAAGAATTTGCCTAAGTATCAATTCGAGAAGTCTAGCGTTCGAGAAGTCAGAGATTCGATATCTGAGAAGACACTGTTCGATATCTCTGAATGAACTATTCGATATCTCATTCGATATCTCAGAGATTCGACATGTCTAAATACTCTATTCGAGAACTCAAGAAGTCAACAAGACAAAGTGGTATTCGAGTTCTCAAAGAGTCAACAAGTCAAAGTTCCATTCGAAATCTCAAGGACTCAGAAAGCTATTCGATATCTCAGGGATTCGACAAGTCAAGTGTTCTATTCGATAACTCAAGGAACCCTGGAGAAAAGTGTTATTCGAGGAGTGATTCGATATGTCAATCATACAGTATTCGAGAACTCAGAGTTATCTAATCCTAGTTCTCGAATCAATCACTTAGCCACTTCTCGAATACATTCTTGGAGACAAACTACTGAAGAAATTGTACAAGTCAGAAACATGCAACAAGCCAATGCACTTTATGGACCACAATCTGTAACGTGCTCTGGAAAGCCTATAAGGAAGCTTGGAGAGATATAGAAGAGACAAAGAGCTAAAGAAGTGGATCTGAACAGAACTTTGCAAAGTCAAATCTGTAGCTGTTTGGATGCTTACTAAAAAAGGATAGATATACAAGAAAGTAATTTATCCTGTAACCTTATTTGTAGTAAGTGAGTTGTATTCATGTTCTATAAGAATACAATCTCACTTCTTTAGTTGAGAAGAAGTTATTCATACACATTGTAAGATATATCTCTCTGAGAAAAACGAAGCTGAGAATACTATCATTTGTATTCACAGATTGTAGCAAATCTTTATCTAATAATATATTAGATTAAAGTGATATTGTGTCTTGTGTTCTTTATCCGCACCTTCACATATGCACACACAAACACTTATCTTGCTACACAGATTCAAGAACAAGAAAAAGTTCAAGAATCCATTCACCCCCCTCTGTATTCTTTTGCTGTATTTAATACTCAACAAGTGGTATCAGAGCAGGGCTGTTTATTCAAAAACAGAAAAATGATCATGAGTTCGAATACACCAAAGACCACAGGAACGGTGAAAGTCCCTAAGTTTGACAAAGAAAATTACAACCTCTGGAAGATAAAAATGATGTTGTTCATCAAAGCCTCTCATCCTTTGTATCCTGAGATTCTCAAGAATGGTCCCTTTGTTCCACAACAAGAGATACCTGAGAAGACTGTTGGAACCACAACTATTCCAAGATCTTATGTGGCCAAGGAACCATCTAAATGGACAGAATCAGAAAAGGAGATGGTTGCTCTTGACAGTCACCTCATGTTGCTAATTATTGATTCCATGGATATGTCAATGTTTGCAAACATTGCATCGTGTACATCTGCCAAAGAAATGTGGGATCACATTGAGGTGTTATGTGAAGGGACTGATGAGGTCAGGGAAAACAAGAAACAAATACTGGTCACACAGTATGAAGCTTTCATGGCACAGCCTAAGGAAAGCATCACTGAGATGTTTGAAAGATTTCACAAGCTAGTTACTGAGTTGCAGATGAATTGCAAGGTTTACAGCACCAAGGAGTTGAATATGAAGTTTCTTTTGTCTTCTCCAAACCACCTAGAGCAGAGGGTCATTTCTCTAAGGGAAAGAGATTTGAACAAAATCACATATGATGTGCTCTATGGGGTTTTAAAGACTCATGAGCTTGAGTTGCTTTAGAAGAGGGCTATCCAAGCCAACCAAGGTAGGATGGTAAACACATCATGTGCCTTGATTGTCAACAAATCTATTCAAGACCTAGAAGCATCTACAAGTCAACTAAGGATAGAGGAGATAGTAGATGATGAAGAAACTAAAGCTGAGGTAAGTGAACCAGTTGAGGAGAAGGAGGAAGAAGAGTTCTATACTCTTGAAGAACTAGATGGAATGGAAAACACTTCATATGCTTTCATGGCCAGAAAATTTCCAAACATCAGATTCAAGAGGAACAAACCCTTCAAACCTAAAACCCAAAACCATTCATTCAACAAGAGCAAGGCACCTGTGAAAGCAAACAGGAATAAATTTAAAACCAGCCATGTGGATAGGTCATCTGTAAGGTGTTATAGATGCAATGACCTAGGGCATTTTGCCAGTGAATGCAAGAAGCCTAAAAAGAAGGATAAAGAGTTTCTAGAGCTTGAAGCTAAGTATGAGGCCCTTCTGAAAAAGCATATACAAGGTAAGGCCTACATAGCTGAAGGGAAGTGTTAGGATGATTCTGATAGTGATGGAGAAGAGCAAGAATTTTGCAACTATGCCTTGATGGCCAATTCCAAGGATGACACATCTTCATCAGACTCTCAGGGCAAAGAAAGTGAAAAGAAGGTCATGTGGATTTTGGACAGTGGATGCTCAAATCACATGACTGGTGATATGGCCCTGCTATCACAGTATGAGGAGAAGGCTGGCCCAATGGTTGCTTTTGGAGATGACAACATGGGTAACACATTGGGATATGGCAAGTTGAAAGTTGGTAATGTCATCATTGAAGATGTAGCACTAGTCAAGGGACTCAAGCATAATCTGCTAAGTGTTGGTCAGTTTACTGATAGAGGATTCAAAGTGGATTTTGACAAAGATGAATGTTTGATCACCCACAAGAAGACTGGTGATTTTGCTCTATCTGGAGTAAGGAAAGGAAGCCTGTTTGTTGCTCTATTTGATTAGCCAACAGAGGCTCTGTTTGGGATTGTTGCAGCAATCTCGACTTTTTCTACCCCCATCTAGCATTGGTTCTTTTAATAGCTGTTGTTAATAGTAGTCCACATTGACAGAGGCATAAACGTTTTTTAGGGGACTAATTTATATTATAATTTTAAAAATGAAATGAAATATAATTTAAAATTTTAATTATAAATTAAATTAAGAAATGAAAATTACTTAAATTTGACTCATGTTATATTGTTATCAACAATAAACTCCACTAAATTAATAGTAAAATATTTATAACTTTTAAAAACATGTTAGAATTACAAAAGTTGAAACTTAAAAAAAACCTAACACCCTCGTTTGTGGTATAAAAAACATGTCATCCTACCAGCTGATCTATAGAGTGTTCACTTTTACACACCCAGAGAGGAGACCATCTTACTATTCCTCTCGTAACTCCAGTAGCAGTAAGCCAGTAAACACCCTTTTATCATAAACATATATAATATTATTATTATTGGATAATTCTATTATTGTAATAATTTCCTTTAATAAGATAATTTCCTTTATTATTATTTAGTTGTTCGCTATATAAACCCTCCATATATTGTAATTGAGAACAAGTCTCATTATAGTAAAATTATCATTTTCTCTCTTCACTCCATACTATATCATGGTATCTAGAACTAGGTTAATTTGATTCGGGATCGGTTGATTGAGAATTGAACGTGATGTTTTCTGCATGCTGGATTAAAACATGTGTTTCAATTATTATTATTTTCTTGTTTTCTTCTTCAAATCAGTTGCATTTTTTTCTTAAATGATATTGATTAAGGTTCCTAATCATGATTTTTTCCCCAAATTAGTTAATACAAGTTCATTGGTTATTTTGATTATGGATTTAGCCACCAATCCGATTATTTTTTTTTCTTTCATTCATCTTTTTCTTCCTTTGGTTGGATTTTTCTTGGGTAAAAGTTGATTTTGGTTGAGTTTTTTTTGTTGGTTTCCTTTTGTTCTGGTTGGGACTTTTTATTTCTCACTTTTTGATGGCAATGGCTCTTAGTAGAAAAGTTTTTTTCCCTTTCCCTACTATTCTCTTGCCCTTTCGTTCTCGTGTTCAATGATGGTCGGAGTAACCTTAGGCACATATGTATACCTTCTTTCTCTCTCTCTCTCTCTCTACTGGATTAGAATTATAAATTGGTTTCTCGGTTGTAATTGGGATATGGATTGGATTTGATTGGTTTTGGTTTG
The DNA here is from genome assembly GCA_037693485.1 of Kitagawia praeruptora. Classification (NCBI taxonomy): domain Eukaryota; kingdom Viridiplantae; phylum Streptophyta; class Magnoliopsida; order Apiales; family Apiaceae; genus Kitagawia; species Kitagawia praeruptora. Next base: position 133,748,574 of record CM075352.1, on the reverse strand, counting down.
ATATTAGGTTTGATTAGATGTTGAGAAAGTTTGTTGGTTAGATTTAGAAACGATTTGGTTCGATTCTTGTTTTAGATTAGGTTTGGATTTGGAGTTGGTTCGGATTGGTTATTGGGTTTGATGTTGATTTAGATACAGTTTGTGAATTTGGATTCAATTTTTGTTTCGGTATTGGTATTGGTATTGTTTCAATGGTTGTAGTTTTTGTTTACATTTTTCTTTCTTGTTTGTTGGTTGTTGATTTGTTTGAATTTTGAAATTGTCTCGGTTGATTATTGGATGTCATGTATGGTTCTTCTTCTCTTGTTGATTGGATTTCTTGTTAGCTTTGATTTTGGTTCAGATACATTTGGATTGTAGTTTTATTCACGTTCGTTATTGGATAACATGGATGCTTGGATTCTTTTGGAAGTGTTGGACTCGTTTGGATTCGTAATTCCGTTTCTTGGATTCGTTTGGATGCTTTTATTTTGCGGTTGCAACTTTGATTTCTTTTGGACTCATGGCTCAATTTCTTGTTGAGAAACTCTCGATTTCCCATCGTGAGTTTGAGAGGGGATGTTAACATATGTAATAATATTATTATTGGATAGTTCTATTATTGTAATAGTTTCATTTGATAGGATAATTTCCTTTATTATTGTTTAATTGTTGGCTATATAACCCTCCTTATATTGTATTTGAGAACAAGTTTCATTATAATAAAATCCTCCTTTTCTCTCTTGGTAAAATTAGTAGCAATAGTTAGCGGGTCAATAAGCACACCCTTATGAATTTTTCTCATTTCTGCAAAATCACGCAGCCCATGACAATGTATAGAACACACTTAAATCTTCCTTTACAACATTCTCCGCCATCCACATAATTGTTTTTGTGAAAGATGAAAAGGGTGTTACACAATCTACGAAACATGTACACAATAAAACCAATAATAACAGTCATGTGTGTGAGTAATAGAATAATCAAAATAAATAAAAGAGGAGACATGAACGAAAAACCCGAGTCCAGTGCGTGATTGTCTCCTTAAAGCGTATTAGCCTTGATAGTATATATGAGCGAATCGCCTTCCAGGAGAAAATAGATTGTAGTGAGACTACTAATCGCGTCACTCTCAGCGAGTTTGAGATGAACAAGAACTATCATTGGAAGAAGAGAATGGAGATGTGTATGAAGATGCTGTGTTTCAAATGAATAACCCCAATGCTATATAATGAGAATATATAGATTCGGAAGACTTGTGTGCTACACAATTTCCCTAATTAATTCAACGCGTTAATTAATTAAGTCGGTGGCAATTTTACCGAATCAATTAATTCAAATTAAATTCAAATTAATTTAATTCATATTTTAAGCCCAATCCCCAGTGGAAATAATAATTTAGCAAAACTGGTCCGGTTTAATTCGGCCCAAATTTCTGCTCCATTCGTGTACACAGGTTGCACACGCGGAAAGCCCGAAGGCTTGCGAAGCCACGAATTTTCCCTCAAAGTCCCATGATTTGCACCCCCCCTGCACGCACGTAAGTGATGGAGCAACACATTACTAACACATTTGGACAATACACAAGTGCCTTGCTATATAAAGTCATAAAATGCTCTTTTCCATTTCGATGTGGGATTCAAGTTTCAACATCTATTTTTCATGCCACTTCCAAGGGAGCAACTTTGGATAATCATAACTCATCCATCCCTTAGTCATTTTGAGTGTTTGAACATGTATTAAAAAGCTCTTGCGGAGGAGAACACATTCCAAGCACAACTTGTTGCAAACACGCACACAAGGCTCTTCAAATCGGAGTTTAAAATGACTCGTCAATGTGGAGCTAAAAACTCACATTTTCCCACAATCCTCCACATACTTTCTTCGATCTGATATAGCATACGATAGGTAGAGAATGCTCCTTGAACCTTCGCTTGAGTAAGTATACCGCCTTTACTGGTAGATAGTAGATGCGATTGTCTTTGAATTGTTCGACCGTTTGTGTAAACGATGATATACTTGTCACTATATCATTTCTGACTCGTTCAGCTCTCATGATTATGTCCATTTTGGCCATGAACATCGTCCTGGTTCTATAGGAGTTTTTAAAGAATTGTGCCTCGCAATTCTTCTTTGAAGCGGTCCCAATTCTCTCCCACATAGGTAATCTTTATCTTATAGAGTAACCCTCGTTTACTCAACTGAATTCCATGCATTCAAATTTGAACTCCATGTATTTACCGAAAGATCATTAAAAGCTCGAAAGCTTACCCTCGCACCATACGGGTCTCATTGTTTCCTCATTATAGGAACAGGTTAGGGGTTACCCCCACAGTGATTTGGTCATCATGATTTAGTTGGCCCATTGAACCAAGTTCTTGGGATCTCCAGTCAACAATGGTTGGGCGTCCACCATGACACTGTTAAGCAATAGGCTTAAGGCCCATCCCTCTCGATGATTTGTCAACCGGTTCTTTTGATAACCCTCTAGTTAGCAGATACGCGATATTATTCTTTGATGGTATAAAGCCAACAGTGATATATTCGGTTGACATTAATTATTTAATGGAACTATGTCATCATCATATATGATGGGACTTTCATTATACATTGTGCTTTGTGTGCTGCCAATAGATGACTGACTATCACAATGCGACTCTATTGCAGTCAAAGACTTTGGCCATCTCGGAATATCCTCTATAAATTGGCATAAATATTCAGTCTCTTCTGCACATTTATCAAATGTTATAAACTTAGCTTCCATCGTGAAATGAGTTATCACTGTTTATTTGGAGGATTTCCACGATACTGTAGCTCCGACCAGTGTAAACACGTAGCCACTCGTAGACTTTAGTGTCTTCTTGTTAGATATCCAGTTCGCGTCAATGTAGCCTTCTAGCACTGCTGGATAACCGCCATAATGCAATCCGTAGTCTCGAGTTCCCTCGAGTACCTTAGTACTCGTATGATCATTTTCCAGTGATCAGTTCCCGGATTACTCACAAATCTACTCAAATTGCATTCCCGTCTCTTAGAACTAGTCTTGTACAACTCATAATAATATAATAATATAGTGTAACATAAATATTAAATTAATTATATAATAAGAAATATAAGTTGTGATTTTACTTTTAGACCGAGGATTTTGAAAATATTATTTTTCTTAGAATATTTTAGTAAGAAGAATACTAGCTAAAATAACTTACAAGTTTTTAAAAAAATAATATGATTTTACTATTTGAATTATACTAGCTTAAAATTCGTGTGATGCACGAATTTTCTTTAATATTATATGATTTTATTTTTAACTTGAATTCAATTTTTTAATGCAAAAGTTTGTAGACTTAAATATTTATGTTTTGATAATAATTATATAAATGAGGGATTTTGGTTATAAAATATAGAAAAGATGATATAATTTGGTTGAAAAGAGTAATCAACTAATTATTAGTAATTATAATGTTAATTTTTTATTTATTGAATAGAACCATCGGTCATATAATTGGAAAAAGAGAGATTTTAGTTAGAAAAGATAACGTATTTTAGCTAAAAACGGTAATTCGTAAGTTAATAGTAATTATAATAGAACCGCCTGTCATATAATTGGGAAAAAAAGAGATTTTAGCTAAAAATATAGAAAATGTAACGTTTTTTAACTAGAAAAAGTAATTGGTTAGTTAATAGTAATTATAATATAACATAATTATTTTATTAATAAGAACTACCCAATAGTATTTTTAGGAAAAAATGAAATTTTAGTTAGATAAAATGTAAAAGATAATGTATTTTATCTGAAAAAATAAATTAATTAGTTATTAAATAACAGAAAAGGTAATATATTTTACTTGAAAAAAGGAAATTGAATAGTTATTTGGAGGAATTTTATTTATAATTAAGTAAAGATATTTAAGTAAAAATAATAGATATCGTACCGATCGACAAAATTTTCAATATTTCGTTTTGTTATTATATAGTATAGATTTTTGAAAGAATTAAAATTTTAGTTTAGATGCATTTTGTCATAATTTTGAAGCTATGTGATGCATTCTGTCATAATCCATATTTAAATAAATGATTCAGATTTTACCCCTGCTCAAATTAATTGATAAATTAATGGTTTTGGTCGAAATTTTGTCAAAAGGATACAAATTGAAGCGAGTTGAAGACTTAGAGGTGCAATGTGTCGAAAACATAATTTGAAACAAAATCGTAAAAATGCCTAAAAATAAAAAAACATAATTTAAGACCAAATCGCAAAAACGACCAAAAATAAAAGGTGCAAAGTAAAATTATTCTAATATTTATAATAACATATTTTAGGACATTGTTAGACATGCACTAATGCATTATATCCTTATATATAATAAGCGTAATAGGGATCTTATCCAAAATTTTGGTTTGGTCGCTGTACTACCAAAATGATCTCAACCGTATAATCTAATATTTTTAAAAATAGACGATCAAGATTATATCATATTAAAAAGGAAATTATAATCTAAAAAGGATATCACTGTACTACCAAAATAATCTCAACTGTCGAATCTAATATTTTTAAAAATAAACGATCAAAATTATATCATATTAATAAGGAAATTATAATCTAAAAAGGATATCACTATACTACCAAAATAATCTCAACCGTCGAATCTAATAATTTAGAAAATAAACGATTAAGATTATATCATATTAAAAAAAATTATAATCTAAAAAAGATATCATTAAAAAAGATTATACAAATTTATTTACTTTGTATTACTTTTAGGTGTTAATATCCAAAAAGATATTAACACCTAATTTGATTCCAATTATTCAGTGTCTCAGGCGTTTGTTTGAAGAGAAAGATAATATGCAGGGATTGAATGCATTAAAATATTTTGCTACAATAGTAGTTGTTACTACCAGAACTACATACTCTCTTGACAAAAGTATTTCGTGGAAGATGGTAGACAAATGGGATCTTGAGAGAGGCAGAGGAAGGTATTAACTTTTTTTTTTTGGGAAATATTATATATTTTATGCGAGTAATGAATTGTAGATGACTATAAATTTATACTGCCTTACATATTTTTTGGATTGTTCATCGTGAAATATGTATAAAAAACTATAATCAATTACAAATAAACAAATTAAAAAAATCTCTACAATGAATTGGAAAAAAATACTAATACAATAATAGATAGAATTATAATTACATTATTTTACCAAGAAGAAATCTATAAATACAAGATAATTAGTTACTTCAAAATAATTTTTCTTCATTGCCTCCAACTTCATTTCATATGTCAAAATATTGAGATATCATTAGACAAACTTCTTCAAGACAAAAAAAAAAGACACTAAAAATTGAGTTATGGATTTGTCCATCAAATTAATATCTACAAATGAAAAACAAAAAATTGAGCATAACAAGAGACGTCGTGAACGAAATGCAGAAGCTACATAAGAAGAACGAAGTCAAAGGAGAAAAAAAATATGTGAAGAAAGGACAAGACAAAAACTTAATATTGTTGAGTGTCAACAAGTAAACAATGGTCACATCTCATCCTATGTCTTTTGTTAATACATTCTATATATGTACATGTATGTTTCGTGTGTGTGCAGAAATTTTATCAATGCCACCATATAATATTTACATTCATATATGTAGGACCTATAAATGGAAAACCACCTCAAAACCTCAAAACATAGTTAATAAATGGGTAAAGAGTTTCTACCTGACACTGTAGGAAAATTTTCTACAGTATCGCCTTAAAATCACCATTTTTGCTGCACATATGATATGCAAACTGATTGTTGAGAGATGGAGAAAAATACAGTGAAGTCAGATTTTTAAAAAAAATTCACTAATTGACGGGAAAAATCAAATTAAAAATGGAGGAAATTAGGTGGGATTGTGTGTGTGAGGGTGTATTCAATTTGTGTATGGTGCCCCTAGCGGGGCTATTGGATTAGATTAATCTATGACCCAGATTTAATTTAAGGCGATACTGTAGAAAAGTTTCCTACAGTGTCAGGTAGAAACTCTTTTTCCTTAATAAATATACATCAATGTTAACTAACCTTATTTGGTCAAAGTTTGTTTGTGTTGAATCTAATCAATTTTTCAATTTGTTTGAAGAACATCCCATTGATTTGCTTGATAAATCCAAGTCTATAACTGAAAAGAAAATTTCAAACAAAAATGATTACTTATATTAGTTTAATGTTGCAATGATTTAAAAAAAATTGAAATCCTTAACTTAACATTGATAAAAAAAATAAAATTATTTAAGGATTTATTTTTGTTAAATGTTTTTTATAAAATTTAAAACCGTGTTGTAAACTATTTAAAAATTAAATCTCAAGTGTAATGATATAATTTCAATGACGACACAAATAAATATAGCAAATTTGAAAATAAAACATACAAAATTAAATTATATCGTAAAGAAAATTTAAAAAAACCGTGCATCGGGGCTATAAGCTAGTAGCCATAATGTAAATAAGTTAGACCGCTATTTCGGGCATTCATCTCGCCCACCGACGGTGTAAGTAATCAAAATCAATCCCTATCCAAATGTCGCTGGAAATTTACATGAAGATATATATGCAATTGCTAATAATCAACGTTCCCTACACCTGTCACTTCAGCGTATGTTATTATTCTGTCAAGACTACTGGTTGCCTCAGTCTACCTATTTAACAAGGGTGAGAGGCTCGAGCAGCTCCTTTATTTTCTAACAAGCCCAACATACATAATTACAAAACTCAGCCCCATGAACACTCCACATAATAACGGTTTCTGTAACAGGCCACTGTAAAAGAATTTATCTTGGGTTGCTTACAAAAATAAAGCAGTACACATTTGAAAATAAAATTGCATAAACATAAATGCCAAGAATACTACAATCAGAGGTAATTAGGACATAACATCATCTGGTCCTCCCATAAACATCAAAAAATTGCATGAGTTCATCATCTGGTCCTCCCATAAACATCAAAAAATTGCATGAGTTCAGCCTCGGTCTCTCCCCTTTCGCATTTGACATACAAAGAATTTTTAATAGTAAAGCAGAGTAATCACAGTAAAACAGTGGAGAGTTCAACAAAAAAATTATAATCTCAAGTAAATTATACAATGAGGGAAACCTCAGTATTGATTGTAGTATTGCCCGGGGGGTGGATATCCCATTCCATTTACTGGCGGCATTCCATAAGGCATTGCTGGTGCATAGCCTGGTGGATAATAACCACCATTAATCTTGCTCAAACTCGTCTGACCTTGCATTCCCTCCCTCGCATACTGTTGCCATACCATCTGTTCTTGCACAAGCAGCTGCTGTTTTTTCTCTACCTCAGCCATCTGAACATATGAAGGTGGTGGAATGCTTAATGAGGCAGCAAATGGATCTCCCCCAACTGTCTGTACAGTTCCATCAGGAGCAGGGAGAGCCAACACAGGTGTTGCACTCTTTCCCATGCCAGGCAAAGCCACGCTACTCGAGCTACCTCCACCAAATTGGGCACTGCTCACGTGTTGTCTAACAATTCCCTGATCGTACATGCCATTCAAGAGCAATGGATCCATTCCTCCACCCATTGCTGCCTTTTGGTTCGACAGATTGCTTGCTGTTTCTACCAAAGCCAGTTCCCAGTCTGCCTTGCCGCTTTCTGCAGCTGGATTCTGCCAAGCAGAAGTGACCTCTGGTTCACCATTGGAGGGAAATGCTTCCCAATTCCCATTTGTGTTCTTATTGTTTGCTGCGGGACCAGCGAATAATGCTAACGCAAACTTATTCCCTTGATCATCTGCAGTCATAGTGTCCTCTCTCAAATCCACCAAGTCCCCAGTCACTTGTTGCTTAGGAGGTTCAGGGGCCTCCGGCTCGGATGGGGGAGGAGCGGTATAAGTCTCCGGTGCTGGCAATGCTTTAATTTCATTCATATCTGGTACTGGCTCCTCTTCCTGAACCACAGAGGTTGGTTCCACTTTCCTCTCTGGGGTTTTCATAGCCTTTGCTCTATCCCTCACAAACTCCTCCAAAGTCTCTAACAACTTTCCAGTAATCTTTTGCACTTCAGGATACTCTGATGACCTTGCTACACCCGTATCCTTGCACCAATTATAAAAACTAACCAGCTCATCAATCTGCTTTGCAGCACTTGTGTAAGCATCAAATGCCTTCACGCAATCATTGTACTCCATATCAAAGAATCGATCAAGCAACAGGGCCAAAACCTCGCAGATATCAGCATAGAGCTTAAAACTCTCTCTGACAATTGGATACAGGGCAACTAAAACCATTCTGTTGTTCTTTGCTAAGCCCATTGGTCTACACGACAAAAGCCTGTCCAAAAGCCTCTGTAAATGACCCATCTTGCCAAAAATCCTCTCCGGGGTCATTTCTCTTATTGGAGTAACAGCCTTCTTCTCTGCTTCACTTCCTCGCACATCATCAAAAGACCTTGCTCTTCTCATTCCTTGACTCCCATACCCATTACCCCTAGATTCATAGTTATCATACTCGTATCCCCGGTTGTTTGGAGGTGATCTCCACTTCTGAATTTCTCCACCATCATTACCCCCGCTCTGTTTCCTCTCATACACAATCATCTCAAGCCTCTGATCCAAATACATAGCATAAGTCCGAACAAAAGCAGAATGATCCCAAGAACTCGAATGAGCCTCATCCCGAAAATCAGCCATGTTCAACAACCTAGTCCCCTTCCTCGTCCCAAACATAATCTCCTGCTGAAACACAAGATCCCCACCATTCAACAACCTATGAACCAAAATCAAACTCTTCAACGCCACAATCCAATCCCGAGTTTTCCCCAACCTCTTTGACAACTTGGCAACACAAACACTCACATAACCCCTCGAGTACGACGTCAGCTGCAAGATCTGCTGAATATACTTCTCATCCGCAGGATCATCGTCATGACTCGTAGCCTTAACAATAGCTACTTCCAACTCGGGTGCCTCATTACTAGCAACTTTGGCAATCCCAATGCTGGTCTGATCCTTGACAGCCCCAATCGCTTTACGAATAGTACTAGTACTCATTTTGACTTGATTGGTACCCTAAAATCCCCTAAAATTCAACAAGATCTACACAAAATAACAAGACAAAATCTAGGTCAAACGCCATAATAATTATACCTAACATACAAAAGATCCAATTTTGACAAATACCCACATCATAAATTAACAAAACAAACATCACAATGATGATCTACACCAAAAAGGGTATTCATAAATGAATTAAACACAATCAAGAACTTAATCAACTTGTAGTATCAAGATCTGAATAGTCAATAACACTAAATATCAATAAATACATACATTTAGAGATCAGATTCGAGCATTAAGATCTGGAGTAATTAAAACAAGATATCAAAACGAATACATACACACACACATACACACACACACATATATATATAGTCAAGTATGGTACCGTGAAAATGGGAGGTATGAGCGTAGATAGATCTGTTGAGCTGAGAGTTAAAGCTAGATGGAGCTTGAGGATGAAGTTGATGTATATATGTGTGTATGTATATGTGTGTGATCGTCGGTGGCTATATATTCTCTCCCGGAGATTTCGAGAAATGAAAACGGAAAGAATGAAATTTAGAGAGAGAGAGAGATAAAAAGTGTCGGAGGGAGGTGTTTAGTGTGTTTTCTGGGTTGGCACAATGCGACTATTTCTTAAAGTTTATTTTATTTGTACATAGAGTGTGTTTATTTCCATTATTTGATTTTTTTCATATTTATTTTTATATGAATTCTTAATTTTAAAATAAAAATTTGCTTTTTATTTTTCATATAATATAAATTATGGATAAAGTGGTTTATTTTATTTTCCCTTATTGGGACGATGGTGAAAAGGAAATAAAATTTTGAGATGTATTAAAATGATTGTCGTTGAATTTTAGCAAAAAAAAAAATTGCATTTTTAATTTAATCCATGTACATTAGGCCAATAAGTATTGGGTGAGCCCTTTCTACCCACTTTTTAATTTAGGCTAACCAAAATATCCACGGCGCGGAATGACTGATCAAAATATCCAGCAGATACGCCTCTATAAGATGCGTAGCTACTTTTACGCCCACCATACCAGCGTATTAAAAGGATACATTCTTGAAAGAAACCAAATCTTCATTGCATATGCAATTGCAGTCGGTGTATCATTAGATACGCATTTGTGAACGGCGTAGCTGACATCATCACTGACGTTAGCATACGCATATGCAACATGCGTAACAGGCGATACGTAATTACAGAATGCACATTTGACGACGACTTCGTCGTCTCCAGAACTCGTGCCGAAGACGATTTCGGCGTTAATTTTGTTTCTATTAATCTATCCATACCACAAGCTTTTCAATTAGGTTTTATATACCAATAGAATCGTAATTCGATTCTCTACACATCCATACCACTTTTATTACATTTAGTTTACCGGATTAAAAACACCCATTTCACCATATTTTTCGATTAGTTTTTTCCATCGGCTTCATATACGCCCCTGCGGGACTGCCGGAGATCGAGGGAAGAGACCAAAACGCCCAAATTCGCCGGCCACAAGGAGCTCTAATTTTCCGACGAGATTTGTTAATTTCTGGCGTGCTACAGTACTTCGGATACGCCGATTGAAACGACGTATCCCGTGGGTAGGCTGGGCAGAGTTTTGGAAATCGGGTGTTTTGGGTAGTGGGTAGGAAAAAATTGGGTATTTTGGGCATTCTTTCATATGTATTTTGGTAAAGGAAAATTTTAGAAAATAGTTTTTTTAGAAAACTACTTATTTTTAAATTTTTTTATTACTATGGAAGAAATTGTTTTGGAATTCAAGAACTTGAAAGAAAGAAAATTATTTTAAAATGTAAAGTTACCTTTTTTTTAGAACAAAATGTAAAGTTCCTTACTCTTAAAACCATGGTTTTCTTTTTAATTTTCTTGGAATATTTTAAAGTATAGGAAAAACAGAGTTTGGGAGTCTTTTCGGCAAATAACATAATATATGATATTGACTAAAAATATTTTTAAAGTAAGTTTTAATATATTCACTTGTTGCATTCCCAAATATTTAAACGCTTTCCCGCATAGTTTGGTAAACTACGAAAAAATGTCTATTCACAAGCAAGAAAAATAACAAGTAGGGCACCTCAATTTTATGAACAAAGACAGCACTATTTTGTTTCATACGTTTGTCGAAACTAAATTTAATGTAAATGTTTGATAACATCCGTATCCTAGCATTTTAATTTATGAAAGAGCACATCAGCATTTTATATGCAACCACAGTTTAAAAAAGCCAAATTATAGGTAGGTAGAATTTCATGTTGAAAAATTTATTTGCGAAAAATAAAAGAAAACAATTTTCGAAAAAATGTTTTCACAAAAAAATATTTTACGACTATTAAAATTTGGAAATAAAAACGAGTGTACCGATTTTTTTCTGGGATAAGTCACGGATCACACTTTTTTAAGACGTTTTGCGGCTATATCCAAAATAGTAGAGAATATTCACGTTTACCACGTCGTCCCTAGGATAAAACAGCCCCAAAAAATAATTCTTTACGATGATTTTTTGCACCAAAAATCACCGATCTAATTTACACCTTAATACGGCTCAAACTAGCACTTCTTTAAAAAGATCCGAAGACTTCTAAACTTTGAAACTCCAGTAGCTTTATACCATGTATATCAAGTAATATGGTGTAGCAATAATAAACTTGAATTTTTCAAAAAACAAAGGTGAACAAGATGGTGACTATATAGTTCAAGGAAAAGTGGGATAATGTTTAAGTGATGATAATGGCTACTTGCTATATAGGTTGTAGGAGTACAGAAACATGGAGGAGAATAAAATAATAGAGACTATGTAGTTTTTGTTGCTTCAGAGTTTTTCTTCTATGCAGTGTATTTTAACAAAAGCAAAGAGCAGGTTTTTATAGGCCAAAGAAAGGAGCGTGTGAATTAAAAAGATAGCACAAGACATGCCTCCCAAAAAGTTTGCTAGTATTAAAACATACGTTACACAATGAACCTGGACAGCAAATTTGAAAAAAAAAAGATTATTTATTGTATCAGTTTTGATCTTGCAAATTAATGATACAATAATCAAAAATAAAGATTTTTTTAAATAATTCATATAATAAAAAATATCAACAATCCCCCACTTGAATATTCAAAAAATAAGAATGTATTTGAGCAATATTCAAAAATAAGGTCACGCATAAACAAAGGAGTCTTAGACTTGAACCTTTGTGTAGTGAATAAGATCCTGAGTTAAGTAAGAGTGACCCGTAGTCTTGAACTCTATCCTAGACATCAAATCACGCACAACCTTTCAAGGTGTAGTCAATTAGCCCGTGCGTTAAAGGCCATGCACGTCTATCCCAGTATGTGAACGCTCTAGGAGTTAATGCCCGTAATTCCATAAGAAGCAGCCCCCACTTCTACATTCACATCGGTGAGTCTATCAAGAGTACTCCTGAAGTTAGGTACTCCCTCCAAATAGAGTATAGAGCTCATTAAGAGTATTAAATAACTCAACCTCTCATCATTTCAGGAAACATGCTCCAATATTGTAAAATTGCATGTTCTTCGCATATCACTTCATGACTTGTTATTACCACATTGAACCTATTTCTTGGGATCTCCAGTCAGTTAGGTTGGGTTACCATCACGAGTGACTACTCTCTACGGGCAATAGTCCCATATTAACCGAAGTTTTATGGACTTACTCTCTGGCTAATCCTTTCATCAAAGGATCTGCCAAATTATCTTATGATCTTATGTGATCCACTCTAACAGCTCCTTTAGAGAGATACTCTCTGACAGTGTTGTGCTTACGACGTATGTGTCATTTCTTACCTTTAAAATAACGGTTCTGAACCTTATCGATAGCCGCGGTACTATCACAATGGATCAATACAGATGGAACCGGTCTTTCCCATAAAGGGATCTCAACTAGCAAGTTTCTTAACCAACTTGCCTCTTCACTAGCTATGGCTAGTGCTATCAACTCTGCTTCCATAGTGGACTCAGCTAAAATAGTCTGTTTCTTTGATTTCCAAGAAATAGCACCCCCGGCTATACTAAAAATATAGCTACTTGTTGCCTTGGAGTCTTCTGACAAGGTATTCCAGTCAGCATCACCGTATCCTTCAAGGATAGCGGGAAACTTACCGTAGTGTAATCCAAGGTTCATAGTTTTCTTGAGGTATCTCATGACCCTCTCAATAGCGTACCAATGCTCCACACTAGGTCTACTTGTAAACCTGCCCAACAATCCCACGACATATGCTATGTCGGGTCTAGTGGCATCAACAGCATATCTAAGGCTACCAATGATACTTGCATATTCTTGTTGTCTTACACCATGACCTTCATTTTTAAACAGCTTAACACTAGGGTCATATGGTGTACTAGCAGGCTTATAGTCAAAGTAATTATATTTCTTTAAGATTTTCTCAACGTATCGAGACTGATATAAAGAAAGTCCCTTTTCTGACCTAGTAATCTTGATACCAAGGATTACACTTGCTTCTCCAAGATCTTTCATATCAAAGTTGGCATTCAACAATGATTTTACTTTATTTACTGCAAGAATATTTGAACCAAATAATAGCAGGTCATCTACATATACGCAGACAATAGTACAAATGCCACTTTCGAATTTGTAGTAAATGCATTTGTCACTTTCATTGACTCTAAAGTCTTCTGTCATGATAACGTGGTCAAACTTTTCATTCCACAGGGTAGGTGATTGCTTAAGCCCATATATAGTCTTATCTAGCTTGCACACCTTCTTTTCTTGCCCATGGATCACGAAACCCTCAGGTCGATCCATGTAAATTTCCTCCTCTAGTTCACCATTTAAGAAGGCAGTCTTCACATCCATTTGGTGAATCACTAGATTATGGATGGTAGCTATAGAAATCAAAACTCTGATGGACATCATCCTAGAGACTGGTGAAAACGTGTCAAAGAAATCCACATTTTACCTCTATTTAAAGCCTTTGGGTACTAGTCGAGCCTTATACCTTTCAACAGTACCATCAGGTCTTAAATTCTTAAAGACTCATCTACATCCTATTGAATCAACCAAATGCCAAGTCTTATTGGATTCCAAAGAATCCATCTCATCATTAATGGCTTCTTGCCAAAGATCGGCATCTAAAGAAGACATGGCTTCTTTAAAACTGGTAGGATCTTCTTCAAGATTATAAGCGTAGAAGTTAGGTACAAAATCTTTGGCGACTCTAGCTCTCTTGCTCCTTCTCGGTTCGACTTCTAAATCCTTGGTGTGTTCTTTCTCCTTTAAGAAAGGAGTAATACTCGTTGACGCACCCCCACTATTCCTCAATTTAAATGAAAACTTGTCTTCATAGAAAACATCATCAACTGATTCTACAATAACTCGAGCATTTAAATCAAAGAATCTTTAGGTTATACTATCAATGCCGTATCCAACAAATACACACTCATAGGCACTACTCGCAATTTTAAGCCTCTTAGGATCAGGAATTCGAACATAAGCTAGGCAACCCCAAGTCCTAAAGTAGGAAGTATCAGGTTGTCTCTTAAGCATCTCATAGGGAGTTATCATTCTTCTAGATTTTGGTACTCTATTGAGTACATGACAGATCGTTAGTATGATTTCCCCCCACCAGTGAGATACAGCACCAAAACCAAGCATGATGGAAACTACTAACTCCGTAAGAGTTTTATTTTTCCTCTCCGATTTACCATTCATTTCTTGTGAATAAGGAGCAGTTCTCTCATGTATAATCCCATGAGAGTCATAATATTTGGTAAATAGGTTTGATTCGTACTCTGCTCCTCTATCACTACGAAGTCTTTTGATTTTCTTCTTGTACTGATTTTCAACTCTATTCGCAAATAACTTAAACATGTCAAATGCGTCACTCTTGTTTTTCATGAGATAAACAAAAGTATAATCAGAACAATCATCGATAAATGTGATAAAGTATCTCTCACCATTTCGAGTTAAAACTCCATCTAATTCACATATATCAGAATGAATTAGATCTAATGGTTCTATTTCTTTAATCACTACTGACTTGTGGGGAGTCTTAGTGATTTTTGCTTAAATACAATATTCACATTTATCTAAATCAGAGATAGACAACTTAGGAATTAATCTTAGGTTGCTCATATTTATTATGCTTCATTTATTAATGTGACAGAGTCTAGTATGCCTAGTATTGAAATGAGTCAACATGTAAGAGGAAATAGAAATTTAATTAACTTCAGCATTCAACTTAAACATTCCATCTACGGCATACCCTTTTCCCACAAAAGTACCATTCTTAGTGATGGTGTACAAATCAGAACCTATAGTCTGGACAAATCCTCCTTTATTAAGTAAAAATCCAGACACCAAATTCTTTCGCATCTCTTGAGTGTGTAAGACGTCCTTCAACAGTAGGGTCTTTCTAGAGGTAAACTTTAGCTCCACATTCCAATTTCAGCAACATTGGTGGTGCGGGAGTCTCCTAGCAGCACCTTCTTATCCTCAGCATCCGTATATGTCTTGAACATTGTACGGTCATAGCAAACATGGCGGGAGGCGCTCGTGTCTACCCACCACCCATCAGCTCCACCAACAAGGTTAACCTCCGTGATCATAGCTACGAAGGCTTCTTCAGTGTTGTTAACTTGTGGTTGAGCTTGGCGCTTGAGTCTACGCTTCTTCGCCATATGTCCTAGCTTTCCACAATTGAAACAGTGGAACACTCCAGCGGCATTCTTTGGTGGTTGTTGCGCTGTCTAATTCTTCGGAGGTTGAGAGCTTCCTTGTGGAGTGCGGTTCACCTTCTTGAAATTCTTTCCCTTAGGCTTCATACCCGCACCAGAGTTCTTCCTTTGCTTGTTATTAGAGACAACTAGCACCTCTTCCTTCCGATCTTGCTTCTGAGCTTCCTCTTCAATCCTGAGGCGAGTGATAAGACTCTCTAAGGAGAATTCCTTAGTCTTATGCCTTAGGATGTTCTTGAAATCCTTCCAGCTTGGCGGTAACTTGTCTATAATCATAGCTACTTGAAATTGTTCATCTAGAGGCATCCCCTCGGTGATGATCTCGTGTGCAATCTTCTGCAGCTCGTGTGACTGTTCCTCAATGGACTTATCATCGGTCATTTGGAACTTTAGATAACGGCTTACCACATACTTCTTGGCGCCAGCCTCCTCCGTATCATACTTCTTTTGTAGTGTTTCCCAGATTTCTTTCGCAGACTTATCAGAATTATAATAGTCGTACAAATTATCGGATAAGCCATTCAAGATAAAATTCTTACAAAGAAAATCATTTTCTACCCATGACTCTATCTCCTTAGCAAGTCAAACATTAGTTGGAGGCACAGTTTCAGAGGACTCGGTAGTAGAAGTAGTAGTGGTGGTAGTGGAGGGAGCAGGCATAACAGGTTTCGGGGTCGACAAAATATAAGCTACTTTACGCATGGTAAGAAAGAATAACATTTTTTGTTTCCAGTGCTTAAAGTGCACACCCTCAAAATGAAAAGGATTATTAATATCAAATGCAATATTACTAGAAAAATCAATGGTAGACATGGCAAGCAGATATTTAATAATCGTAAAATTCCGAAACGTCTTAAAATTGTTGAGAAATTTATTTGCGAAAAATAAAAGAAGACAATTTTCGAAAAAATGTTTTCACAAAAAATTATTTTACGACTATTAAATCTGGAAATAAAAACGTGTGTACCAATTTTTTTTTCTAGGATGAGTCACGGATCGCGCTTTCTTTAAGACGCTTCGCGACTATATCTAAAATAGTGTAGAATATTCATGTTTGCCACGTCGTCCCTAGGATAAAACAGCCCCAAAAAATAATTCTTTACGATGATTTTTTGCACCAAAAATCACCAATTTGATTTACACCTTAATACGGCTCAAACTAGCACTTCTTCAAAAAGATCCGAAGACTTCTAAACTTTGAAACTCCAGTGGATTTATACCATGTATATCAAGTAATATGGTGTAGCAATAATAACTTGAATTTCTCGAAAAACAAAGGTGAACAAGATGGTGACTATATAGTTCAAGGAAAAGTGGGACAATGTTTATGTGAAGAAAATGGCTACTTGTTATATAGGTTGTAGGAGTACAGAAACATGGTGGAGAATAAAATAATAGAGACTATGTAGTTTTTGTCGCTTCAGAGTTTTTCTTCTGTGTAGTGTATTTTAATAAAAGCAAAGAGCAGGTTTTTATAGGCCAAAGAAAGAAGCGTGTGAATTAAAAAGATAGCACAAGACATGCCTCCCAAAAAGTTTGCTAGTACTAAAACGTACGTTACACAATGAACCTGGACAACAAATTTGAAAAAAATATTATTTATTGTATCAGTGTTGATCTTGCAAATTATTGATACAATAATCAAAAATAAAGATTTTTTAAATAATTCATATAATAAAAAATCTCAACATTTCAAAAAGCCTAAATTAGTCTTGTTTTATGACATGGTAAGTGTGTAATCTATCAAATACTTTGTCAAACTTCGTTTTTAATCTGTCTCTCATTACATTTTTTTTCGGAGATTGTTAATATGGCTGGACAAAGAACTACTATTCAAGAAATGAAGGACGAATTTGGCATGATAAGTAATGAGGATGAAGAGCAAGGTGGTCTATTGTATGAAAGTTACATAGATAATCTGAGCGAGATAGATGTAAGATGGTGCTTGGTGGGGCGTTTTCTCACGAATTCCTCCATTGACTTCCAAGCTATGCAACACAAAATGGCATCTCTATGGAAACCAGGACGGGGAATGTATGTCAAACAGTTAGATGTTAGTCGTTTTATGTTTCAGTTCTATCTGGATATCAAGTGGGTGGTGGATGGAAGCCCATGGACTTTTGGTCGATTCCAACTAGTGTTTGACGTGATAATCCAAGGACAATAGAAATAAATAAGCTGGACATCTGGGTACAGTTGCATGGAATGAGTACGGGTTTCATGTCTCAGCGTGTAGTAACTGATATTGGCAATTACATTGGCACATTCATTGAAGGTGATGCTAACAATTTCGTGGGGGTATGGAGGGAGTATCTGCGTGTTAGAGTGTCAATTAATCTAGATATCCCAGTAAAATGAAGGATGAAGCTAAGGAAAGGGGAAACCAATTGGTGTTGGGTGAATTTTAAGTACGAAGGGATTCCAACATTTTGTTTTATTTGCGGTATGATAGGCCACGCGGAGAAATTCTGTGAAAGGTTGTTCGATACGCCTTTAGACAAGATTGAAAAACCTTATGGGACATGGATGAGGGCAGAGCCACGTAGACGAATGCATGCAATGGGGGCTAAATGGTTAAGACCTGGAGGGATTTTTTCGGCAGCAACTTCAGGGGATGTGAGCGACGAAGGTGGCCGCAGGGTTGTTACCGTGACTGGAGCAAACAGATCGCAGAATAACGAAAAATCAGGGATCACAGAAGAGAGTCTGTTGAGAGAAAATAGGATAATTATTGGAGAGAATAAAGGAAGTTTATCTACTAACAAAGCCGGTATTCAAACTGGCTTATCAAGAGGGAAAGTGATTCAAAATATTGAAGCAAGATATAAGAAAGATATGGAAACAAGTGAGCTGTTAGTGGTGGACCTAGAAAGACGCAGATTGGGTCATGAAGTTGGGCCTGATGAGTCAGGAGTCTAGAAGGAGGATGAGGTTATGATATCACAGGATGGAGAAATAACAAGCCCAAAAAACTTATTATTGGTGGGTACTGCAATGCAGGCCCGCCAGGTCCAATGAGTACTGTAAGTTGGAATTGCCAGGGTTTGGGTTCACCTGGAAAAATTTAGTTCCTACAAGACATAATCCGTCAAGAAAAACCCAATATTATATTCTTGTGAGACTTTAAGTAATAAGAAAAAAATGGAGAAGGTTCGTTTAAAGCTTGGTTTTGCAGGAATGGTAGTGGTTGAAGCTCAAGGTAGAAGTGGGGGGTTAGCTATGCTGTGGAAAGAAGGTGATCAAGCAAAACTTTTGAGTTTTTCTCAAAACCATATAGACATGGAGATCAGTATGAATGAATTAGGCCTATGGAGGCTAAAAGGATTTTATGGAGAACCAGTGCGTGCTCAAAGAAGTTAAGAAAAACATGGGACTTGCTGCAAAATCTAGCTCGTGATTCTAATCTTCCTTAGTGTCTCATCGGAGATATGAACAATATTATAGCGTAAAGTGAGAAAAAAGCTGGAGCTTTATACCCCAGATGGATTATAGACGGCTTCAATGATGTACTGGTAGAAACAGAGCTGCGTGACATGGAACTTAATGGCCATCAGTTCACTTGGGAAAATGGGAGAAATACTGCTTCTTGGCTGGAAATACGCTTAGATCGAGCACTGATTAACAACTTATGGCTTAATCTTTGTCCACTTGCTAAACTTTATAATTTAGTGGGATCTTCCTCTGATCATAGCCCATTACTACTGGAGCCAAAACAGAGAGAAATGAACACAAGGAAAAAACGATTTCGTTTCGAAAATGCTTGGTTGACGGAACCGCTTTGCTCTCAGATAGTTAAAGACAGTTGGGAGGATGGCATCTATGTTAATATCATGCAAAACGTTACTCAATGTAGCTACAATTTGGAGGTCTAGGGAAAGGAAATTATGGGCTGCTTCAACAAGGGGATAAAAGAGTGCAAGAATAGGCTGAAGTTATACAAAAATAAACGAGATGATCAGTCGATTGAGTTATACAGGGAAGCCAAACAATAATTATTCTTGATTTTAGATCAAAAGGAGATATTTTGGCATCAAAGATCGAAGTAACTTGCTTCAATCGGGAGATAAAAACACTAAATATTTCCACACTTCATGTAGCACTTGCAGACGAACGAATAAAATTCATAGGCTTAAAAATGAGGAGGGGAATTGGATAGATTGGCAAAGTGGGTTAACTGAGCATATCACCGAATACTATCAAAGTTTATTTAAATCTTCTAAACCAGAGGTGGATGATGTGATTCAGTGTGTTACTACGAAGATTTCTAAAGAGCAAAATAGAGAGTTACTAAAATCAGTCACGGACAAGGAGGTTAAGTTCGCATTGTTTCAAATGCACCCGGACAAAGCCCCGGGGCCCGACGGTATGACCACTGCCTTCTTTTAGAAACACTGGGCTATTGTTGGGGAAAGTATTGTGGCATTAATGAAAAGTTTTTTTTGCATCTGGTGAAATTATGAAAGGGCTTAATGATTCGAATATAGTTCTTTTACCAAAGAAAAAGAATCCAACTACAATGATGGAATTGCGCCCCATAACTTTGTGTAATGTGTTGATGAAGGTTATAAGGAAAGTTCATGCAAACCGCATGAAGGAAGTCTTGGACACAATAATTTTAGATACACGGAGTGTGTTTATTCCAGGACGTCTCATTTCAGACAATATTATGATCTCATACGAGGTTATGCACTTTTTGAAGTGCAAAAGGTTTGGTAAACAAGGTTATATGGCGGTAAAGCTTGACATGAGCAAAGCCTATGACCGTATTGAATGAGAATTTTTAAAGGAGATTTTGAGGAAGATGGGTTTCAATGACTGGTGGGTACACTTGGTGCTGCAATGTGTGACAAATGTGTCTTACAACATCGTTTTTGGGGAATATGATATGGATCCGATTATTCCTAGCAGGGGTATCCGGCAAGGTGACCCGTTATCTCCCTATTTATTTATTATTTGCGCTGAAGGCTTGTCTGCATTGATCCGTAATTATAAAAGTAAGCAGTGGATTCATGGTATTAAAATTTGTCGCAAAGCTCCTATTATTTCTCATATGCTATTTACAGATGACAGCTACTTTTATTGCAAAGCGGACACTAAGGAGGCTAATAAGGTTTTAGAGTTGTTGAATTAACCACAATAAATCCTCAGTCTTTTTCAGCTCAAATGTTATTCAATATAACAAAACTCTGGTGTGCCAGAAGTTACAGATGGATTAAGCTGACGCTCGTAGCAAGTACCTTGGTCTCCCAAACATTGTAGGGAGAAAGAAATCAGTTTTGTTAGGATATTTGCAGGAAAAGTTAAGACAAGAATCCATAGCCGGGATGGAAAATTTGTGTCAAGGTCGGGCAAGGAGACGCTGATTAAGTCTATGTTGCACACGCACTACCCACATACGTCATGAATGTCTTCTTATTGCCATTAGAAATTACAAAGGACATGGAGAGGTGCTTGTCTAAGTTCTGGTGGAATACAGGCCACTATTCAAAAATTGCTTGGATGTGTTGGGATCAGGTGACTATCCATAAGAATGCATGGGGCTTAGGTTTTAGAAATTTCAGAGATTTTAACCTTGCCAGTTTGGGAAGCAAGGGTGGAGATTTTTAGCGAATCCGGATAGTTTAGTGTCAAAAATCTATAAGGCAAGGTATTTTGCGGATTCAGATTTTCTGCAATCAACCTTGGGCAGTGGCCCGAGTTTTATTTGGAGAAGCATTCTCGCAGCAAAAGAAGTGATCCTGGCAGGTGTTCGATGACGAATAGGTTCGGGAGAAAATATCAATATAGCAGGGCAACCATGGCTGCTATATGATGTAAATCCACTTATCACTACAGATTCTCCATCAATTGGCAATAATAAAGTGTCTTCCCTTATGTGCGTTGACAGAAAATGCTGGGATGTAGAAGTTGTTAGGGATATTTTCAACGAACGAGACCAGCAACGCATTCTGGATATTGATTTGGAGGAGGAAAATGAAATAGATACTATCTACTGGAAGCTGGAGACATCTGGAGTATACTCAGTGAAAAGTGCGTACCGAGTTTTACAGCAACAAAAAGGTGCCTGGAGTATGCAGAATTCGGATAGCATTTGGAATATCTTGTGGAGGATTAAGGTACCTCCAAAGGCGCTAAATTTAGTGTTGCGGGCTCTAGATTTTTGTTTACCCACAATGTCACAACTAAAGCAGAAACATGTACTAGTTCATACATCTTGCCCAGTTTGTGCTAACGGGGTCGAAACAATTTATCATGCTTTAGTTGGATGTCGTTTTGATATTCAATGTTGAAGAACTCTCAGTATGGATATTCATGTTATAGATGAAGCGGATTTTTTTTGGTTGGAAGGCGAGCTGCGAAAGAGAGGCGGCGATCAAAGAGGACAGGTTATAATGTTGTGTTGGGCAATCTGGCGAGCCAGGAATGAGTTGGTCTGGAATAAAAAAGCTACTTTGGTTAATAATGTAGTTGGGTCAGCGAAAGAGTACCTTGCACAGTGGAAAGCCGCCCAAGGAAGGTTGACTAATATTCTACTCCAACCGGAGATGGATGGAGATGGAGCTCATACTTGGGTCAAACCTCATCAGAATGTAGTCAAGGTTTCGGCAGATGCAGCTACTTTTGACAATCAAGATGCTTTTGGGATTGGTATGATAGCAAGAGATAGTACAGGTGATCTAATCCAAGCCAGGTCAAAGACGTTTAAAGGGAATGCTGGTTCGTAGATAGCAGAAGCAATGTCTATAAAGGAAGCATTGAGCTGGATCATGGAAATGAGGTGGTTGATGGTAACTCTCGAATCAGATTGTTTAGTAGTGATTCAGGCAATTCGAAACAACACACCCATGCGCTATCATTTTGGGGAGATAATCATGGAGTGTCGTAGAAATCTTAAGAAGTTAAACAATCTGCAGTTGTATTTCATAAAACGGTCTGCTAATATGGCTGCCCATGAGCATGCTAGGGCATCATATAGTTATCCTGATCGTAGTTTTGATAGGGGATCTGTCCCTGTCGAGGTGGAAAATTGTATTGTGACTGTAATAACCCTAATTTTAGCGATGCTACAGTGATCACATGAATAATAAATTGGGAAGATTTAGAGAAATGGTATGTAGGTACCCTATAATGGAAACAAAAAATGAATAAACAGAAACCATATTAGTGTTGTACAATCAAATTTAGTGACTCGAAATGACGATAGATTTCAGAAATTCCTGATTATGGATTTTGAGGATTTTGATTTCGAATAAGCTTCTATGGGATATTAAGGAGCATGGAAATATTATAAGAATTATATATTGAGGGATTAGTGAATTTAGATTAAACCAAGGGATTATTAAGTTAAGAGAATACCAAAGGAATTTGAATTGTTAAATGATTTCAGAACCATTGAGATAAAGAGGTATATTCGAAACGAACCACAATTAGACGAGTATGGAAACCAAGCAACCAAGATTAGTAATATAACAAGGATACATACCACATTAGTTACCAATGTGATTGGCAATTTACTTAGAAAATTAAGAGATTAGGAGATTAGATCATCCAAGTGACATCACCATCCAATAACACATGTTTTAAGGGGCAAATTAGTACTTTTGCAAGGTTTTAACCACAAATATCTTCCAAGGCTTCCATAACACTCTAGATTAACAAGTAAACACCAAGATAAGATCAAAACAAAAGCAAAAATTCTCTTCCCCCATCCATTTCTTCCATTCGGCCCATTTCAAGAAAAAGAAGAAAAATAAAAACAAAAATCCTAGCTAGCATCAAGATAAAATCAAGAGGAAATTCATGGAGCTTCTTGGAGACTAGAAAGAGATACCCACCAAGTTTCATAGCCATCCAACATCATTTGCCAAGGTAATAAAATCATGGAAGTTGATGGATGAATAGTGATGAATAGTAATTTCAAGAAACTAACTTTATTTTTATGATTCCTTTAGTTGATTCAAGCTATTATAAGGTTGTTTAAGGATATCCCAAGGATTGTTAAGTGTTGTCAAGGCTTCAAGAAGGTATAAATGTCCTTACCCTTTCTTGTTTATGATGGATATTGAGTTGATTAGTGATTTAGTGGTGTAAATGTTAAGATTATGATGATCCATGTGTTTGTAAGTAATTAAAGTTGAATATGGAAGGAGTATGTGCTTGTAACCATGGTTGGTAAGATGACCACATGGTGTAGGTGATGGTGTATAAGGTGGATGATTGATTTGGAGGAGTTTGATTTTGGAAAGTATGAAAATATAGCCGTTATAATGTCCGATTTTCGTTAGACCAAGAGACTGCCCTGTTTTTGGACACTGTACCCGTACGGTAGGTTACTGTCCAGACCCCCAAGTGACCATGAGGAGATAGAGCTTGGTTCATAGATCGTTTTGATATAAAGTGCGTTAAAATCTGATGAACGGTTTAGGAGAAAAGTCAGTTTTAGTGAAAGACGTTCGAAAACCGAGAAACCGTAATTGTGTTAACTTTGAGGCTATAACTACCATACTTAGACATTTTTAAAAATTATAAAATTTTGGAATATGGTAGTAGGGTAGTCAAAGAAGCATTACCAGTTGGCCTTATGGTAAAATTCGAAATCCATATTTTCTGAGAATTTTTACAGTTAAGTGTGGTCGTTAGGGGAAATGGTGAAAAACCCTTGAAACTTCGATTGAACTTATAAATGGTTAAGTTCTTGAACCTTTGGGGTAATAGTGATACGTTAAACATATATTAAAGTGTCAAGGGTAATGTTATACAAGAGTGTAGTGAGTAAGAGATGTGGTATTCTAACGACGGTCCTTTTGTGTTTATAGAAACTCCGGAAGAGCCACGAGCCATACCGTCAGGATACCGAAACCGAGGCAAGATCTTTTCTATCCCTACTTGGAAATTATTTATCTTCAAGGAAACTTGATTTCATGAAATATATATATATGATGCTATTGTTACTATATTGTTAAGAATTTGTTTTCCTTGATTATTGATGTTAAAAGGGAAGGTATATGAGTATGATATGTATATGGATATGGATATGAGTATGAGATGGATATGAATATACATAGAGATTATTATGCATGAAGTGAACATGCCTTATGATTAAGGGAATATGAAGGAATGGTATCAGTTGTTATCTAGAGTTATATATAAAGGAATAGTATCAGTTGTTATCTAGAGTTATATATAAAGGAATGGTATCAGTTGTTATCTAGAGTTATATATAAAGGAATGGTATCAGTTATTATCTAAGGTTATATGATTTATAATATTATATTCTTCCTAAGTATTGTGATTTAATAAATATTATTGAATGGTATTTAATACTTTTGAGATAAATGGAATACTCTACGTATATAAAAGCATATTGATTTCATTGAATACAGAGGAGATGCCTTAGTCATAATCAAAGTATTATGACATATATAATTTTTAAAGGTGATGATAAATGGAAATGGAAATGATAAATGTGAATGGAAATGTGAATGGAAATGGAAATGGAAAGATGGAAAATGTGACATGGTATTTGATAATGGAAAAATGATTTGAAAAGGGGGATTGCAACAGAAAGCGTAAGAGACTGTGTGGTAGTGGCACAGTCCAGCATCCAATATTTATTCCGGCCCAAGAGTGCCGAGGGAGGATGTAGTGGTGAACCTTCCTCCTGGGGGATGGTGGAGAACCTACCTCCGTCTACCGGTAGTAAAAGGGACGGGTACGGAGGACGACTGATCATCGTCCTTACGTATTCGGCAACAGTGGAAATCCCCAACGTTTTTTTTAAAGGAAAGAATCGGAAAATGGTTTTCAGATTTCTATACTGAAAACAGAAAAATGATATGAGAAGATGGAATTACTGTTACAGATGAAGAGAAACTGATTTTATGTTAATTTATATAATTGTTACCTAAGAAAGATATGAGAAGATGATCGTGAAAGATTGTACAGGTTTCATATTATTTTGGAAGAGTACACTGAGATGGTATTTTGATTGTTATTTTATTTAAGAAGAGGAATTGATATTATATGATATTAGAAGAGAGACTGAGATTATAATATTATATATTTCTTTTCGTACAAGGATAATTGGAAGGTATATGTCTTGAACGAAAATAAAATTTCTTTCCATAATAACTGAAAATTATTTTGTTTAATATATATATATGATGATTTATTTTCCTTTGATGCTAGTTGATAGAAATTATCTTGCTGAGCTATTTTAGCTCATTCTTGCTATTTATGTATACAACAGCTAGGTATGCCGATACTCTGCACTACACCCCGCAAGAGGGTACGGGAAAGACGAACTTTTGAGAGAGTGTTGGCAACGATTCCCGAGGTAGCTATCGGACGGTTGGGTATTGATAGATTATGTACATTAAGTGTGTAAGTTGGTGTAATAACTTTTGATTGTTGAAATGCTTCATGTCGAAGTATTATTCAACAATGTATCTAAGTATGATCCTGGTTTGTAATAACTGCTTAAATCTAAACTTTTATTATGGTGAATGTTGTTTTCTGAGCATATGACGGGTGTGTGTGTGTATTATTGCGGGGTCAATTGCATAAGTATTAATTGTAAAAAAAAAAGACCCAAGAGATATTGATATTGAATGGAAATTGGTCCGTGATGGCCCGGATTTATGACCCCGGATTTGGGGCTGTCACAGTGACTGATATGTCTTATTAATGAAAACCTTCATTTTTTTCGTCAAAAAAAATTTAATGTAAATGTTTCAAAAAAAGAAGGATCGAATTTGATAATTAACAGCTATTTAAATTTAATGAGCATGTCTCGGAAAAATGGTCTTATTTCATAATTAACGATTATCTGTTAATGATAATGGATTGAATTAGTATTTTGACTAATGAATTGAATTAATCATTTTGACTAATGAATTGAATTAGCTATTTTGATTAACGGATTGAGTTATCTTTTAATGGATGAAATTTGTATAGTATACGCGATCAAAATAGTAAAATTATTCATTCCAGTGGCAGCACACCAATGAAAATCCTTCCAATGCAATAGTGTGTATTGTTTTCAATAATTCGTGCAATCGATAAGTTATATATGATCATACTATGGAAACTTACTTTTAAAACAATAATTATGGAATATGGGGTCTTTTGAATCCATCCATCGCTTAAACTAACTCCCATCGAAATTATCCACTTGTCTCTACCTAGGCATTGCATGCTAATCCAGAACATTAAATTGAACTAAATCACTTTTACATAATTTAGTCATCCATGTATCACCCATCATATGAGGTATGGTGTGTCATGGTCAACCGGTTAAGCCTTTAATCCCCAATCCCTTGGTGAATTAAGCCATTAACTAAATTTTATTCGCACAAATCCTGATTAGATTACACACATGATGAGTATTCACTCTCGTTCTTACTCACGAGTACTTATAAAACTCACGCCAAGGTCACATGCTAACTAGGTTAACTAGTTCTATCTTTGACTCATAGTCTCGTTTTATTGTCATCAGTTTAACAAGTTATAAGATCAATCTTATATCTATTAATCCAATTTACCCTAAGCATGCATCACCTATGCTTTGAAAAGTTTCATATAACGATACTCATTAAGTCTACACGATGACTTTATTAAAAAAAATTGTGGGACAGGTATGGGAATTGTGATCTCTGTCCCGAACCCACCCCAGCCCTACCGAGAACCAGTGTTCTAAAAATCGTACGATTTTTCAAAAATCATCGATAAATCGTTAAAAAATATTTGACCGATTCAATTTTTAAAATCCAATTTATAACTATGAAATATTTTTAAATGCTATATTATATTATAAATTATACTAATATATTAAAAATATTGCCATTATTCCAGAGAGAATCAAATTACATAGAGTTCAGGAGAGAACCCTCTCCATTAATCTCAGCCCCTGGATTAAAAATATATCCGATGATCAGGATATTTTAGCAATTAAAGGTATTAATTTGGAAAATATATCAGTTAACAATTGTATGTATAGGACAATATATACACTCGATCTCAATTCTCTCCTGCAATCTCTCTCCGATGATCTTTCTCCAATATCTCTCCGACGATCTCTCTATACTGTATCTCTCTCACTCTTTACGATTTCAACCGAATCTCTTTTCGACGAAAAATCTCCGACGATATCTCTGTCTTGTTATTTTTAATGGAAAGTATGGCTTTTTCTTCAAATCAAGCTCAAAACTGTGAATTTACTGTTGATATTGAGTCTTCATCAGGTATCACTCTTCATCTTTCATTTTTTATCCTAATTAATCCATAAATTTATGTATTGACATTACTATTTTTGAGATTCAGTCTCGTATACATAACTTTTAAGGAGATTTGTTTTTGATTCTGTAGTAGAATCAAAACAGTATGTTTATTAAATAATTAGTTGAAATCCTAAAGTATGTCCTACAGTTTCTGGTTCTATTTTAGAATCTTAATATAATGCTCAATCATTTAGTACCTGTTCACATTAGTTTTCTCTGTTTATTTTCGACAAGAGTTCATAGGTGTACATATGCTTAATTTGTAGCTGGATTGAATGTAATCGACTTGTATTAACATCGAGTTTTGTTTATTTTTAGTTTATGCTTTATATTTTGGGTGTTTTATTTGTTTTATGTCTCGTAAGACGCAAACTTTATGCTCAAAATTTTAGTAAGACATTTTTTGATTCTACTATAAACCAGATTAGCAATAACTTTTTTTAATTATAGAAATTTGCAGATATAAACTTATATTCAATAGTGGAATCAAAACTGAAGTACTGTAGTGTATTTTGTAGAATTTATTTTTTAGTATGTGTTTTTTGGTGTTCTAGAATAGAATGAAAATTTAACTTCAGCTATTAGAACACTAAAAAATTTAACTTTTATTTAGCTGAGATTCTTTCTATTGTTAGCGATTAGTTACACATACAAATCGATTTCACGATCTGTCTCGGTAATTTCATCGGAGAATATGGAATCTTCTTCGATTAAAGCTCAACTTTGTAATCCCATTCTTCGAGTGAATCTTCATCATGTTTAACTTGTTGTGTTAGTGTTTGGTGAGTAATTTTATTGTAAAATCAATTTAGTAATTAGTTGATTTAGTTAACTCCAGAATTGTCGTACTCAATTTGTCTCGTTATCTATGCTTATAAATTGCAGTGAACTTTTGTTATTTTGCTTTTTGTTGTTATGTTTACTTCTGATTCTACTGTAGACTTTTGGTTAAACTTTTTAATTCTATAGTAGAAAAATAGTTACATTACTAGATCATATTCTCTACAGTTTTGATTCTAGTGTGGAACCTTACGAAAAATATCCATTTTTTTAACATGAATTGTAATTCTGGTATAGAATCAATCAATTAATTAATTAATTAAATAGTACAAATAATTAGTTTTGATCATATTGTTTTTTTGTTTATTTTTCGATTTTTAGGGTGGTTATAGTGTAATGTATCATTTAGTTTGTTTATTATGATACATTTTGTAATTGTTAATTAATAATGTTCTAACGGTAAAGGACGAGAGTTCCATATTGCCTTACTGACTGTCTATTGCGTCGACACTTCTATGCCTCCTACAGAGAAATGTACGTTCTAATGGGTTCTTGTTTGCAAGTTCTAAGCGTTCTGCTTGTTCCACTGGGCTAAATGGGAGGATTGCACAAGTAAGTTTTCCGGTTTCTTTGCTTTATTTCTGTAATAGCTTTGTTTACACTGGCAATCATACATGCATTATGAAAGGCGTTGAAGCATAGCTGTCATTTTGCTTGGCAACGTAGTTTGTGGGTGGTGGAGAAAGCTCATGACATAGCTGTGACTCAAGTAAGTCTGCCAAGGCACACTCCTAGGGCACAATTTTCTTCTGTAGAACGTGATACCAATTTGATAGAGCCACCAGATCAGTGTTGTTTATCTAGCTAGAAGAAGCTGATATATGTTTCAAGAACGATACGACAATGAGTAGTGTCATTCCCTTTTGGGAATTTTAGTTTTACTTTTTATGTAGAGGTTAATTTTGAGAGTGTGTCAAAAGTCGTTGGTTAACATTTTCATTTCGTATACTGGTTGAACTATTGGAGTACCCATTATTATGATTGTGATAGGAAAAGTTACAATAATGTGTTTCATTTGGGATTTGGGGACATTTGGTTGTGGAATGTGGATATATACACTAAAGTTGAGTGTGAATTTGTAGGTATAATGACTGCTGAGTTGCGCAAGTTTTTGTTACTTCATTTCCCAGAAATTAAGCCTGGCAAGAAGAACAACTTCAGTTTAAGAGTGGCAGACCCTGAACTCGGTTACAACATGTATGAAGCAGCAAAGATCCCCTGCCAGAGTACTACCTTCGTTAGCGAGCTTCTTCTTGGTGCAGGCTTGCATATTGATCGCTTAAGGATTTTGATGCGACAAATGTTGCTATTGAAAATGTGGATAATGAATGATCCAGAGTTGATTCTATTGGCAACAGTGATGACAAGGCTACAAATGGAGACACTACTGCAAAAGAAGATAAAGAGTAGAAGCTCCGGCTAAAACTTTTTGAATACTTGTTTGTGGAAGCCTTTATTAGCTACTTTGTTCTTTAACATGGTCTCTTAGCTTAATTAAAGTAATTTTAAATGAAAGGATAGGCATCCATGATCCAACCAATCTATTCCTTGTAATTCTTACTAGATCTTATTCTACGGCTAGTTTATAATGTAATTGCTTTGGAGTTGTGGAGTTTGGATTTGTATATGAGATATTAATTTGGTATGTGTTTTAAATTTGCTTAATTTGACAAGTTTGTTTTCCATAATTATTTGCTCTTAAAATTATGCTATATCTTTCTATGATAGCAACTATTGTAAAATATTTTTGATTTTATTGTAGAACCAGGTGGATATTTGGTCATTTCCATAATTGTTTTGGAACAAAATTTTTTGTTCTACAATGTGACCCACACTAAAGTATTCTTGATTCCACTAAATTAATGGGGGACTATAGAACAAGATTAGTCTTTAGTTTTATAATTTTTGATTCTACACTAAACATTTATTACATATATACTGTATTTTTTGATTCTATTATAGAATATGCCACATAATTATAAACAAAATTGAGATAAAATTTTATCAGTACTCTTTTAGGGGTTCAAAAGTTAACCTTTGGGGTTCAAATTCCATTTTAAGTTTTAGAAATATTCAGAATGACAAATAAGCCGTATACGGACTTAGGGTTTAGGGTTGTCCCTAAACCCTAGATCCAAAACCCTAACTTATCCTGGTTTTTAAAAAATCAGGGCTGGTCCCCGATTTTTTAAAAACCAGGCCACCAGTCTCAGTAAGCAAACACAATTAAGAAAAAAAATTAAATTTTATGTTAGGGGTTCAAAAGTTAACCTTTAGGGTTCAGTTTCCATTTTGGATTTTAGAAATATTCAAAATGACGAATAAACCGTCTACAGACTTAGGGTTTAAGAAGAGTTTTGAAATCAAAACTCTAATTCAAGTAACCTTTTTTTAATTAAAAAAAATGCTACACGATGTAGCGTTTTTTAGATCTGTATTCCCTTTGGGGTTCAACAATCCCCCTTTGGGTTGGATTTTAGAAATATTCCTTTTTTTAATATAAAAAATAAATATTTTCTTCGAATTTAGTTACACAATTTGATTCTAATTCTTGATTCAACTATGGAACCACATTAGTAATTTAGTTACAAAACTATTGATTCTACAAACAATTTTTATGTATAGTATACTGTGTTTTTAAAACTCGATTCTATTGTAGAACCAAATTAATAGAATGCTAATATTTTGATTTTTAAAGCTCGATTATATCATACAATCGAATTGCTAGGTAGCTAATATATTGATTTTTAAAACTCGATTCTATCATAGAACCAAATTAGTGTAATGAAAAATATTTTGATTTTAGTGTTGAATATGGAACATGGTCAACTATGTATTCATTTAAATAAAACATAGTATATTTTAAAACAAACTTTTGAAAAATTTACCAAACTCAATTTAAAAGTATTCTCTATTTGGGAAAAATAATGGTAAACAACGGCGTCACTAGTACCCTCTATTGATCATGAAAGTACACACGTAATAAAAATCAGTTGAGTATGGAATACAGTAAAAGAATACAGGGGGGGTGAATGGATTCTTGAACTTTTCTTTGTTGAGTCTGTGTAGCAGATATGTGTTTGTGTGTGCAAAGATGTAGGTGTGGATAAAGAACAACACAAGTCACAATATCACTTTAATCTAATGTATTATTAGATAAAGGTTGCTACAATCTGTGAATACAAATGATAGTATTCTCAGCTTCGTTTTTCTCAGAGAGATATTGCTTACAATGAATATGAAAAACTTGACTCTCCAAAAGTTAATTGCTAAGGAAGTGAGGCTGTATCCTTATAGAGCATGGATACAACCCACTTACTACAAATAAGGTAGCTAAAACAAATTACTTTCTAGTCTGTCTATCCTATTTGAGTAAGAGTCCAAACGGTTACAGATTTGACTTTGCAAAGCCTGTTCAGATCCACTTCTTTAGCCCTTTGTCTCTTCTATATCTCTCCAAGCTTCTTTGTAGGCTTTCCAGAGCACGTTACAGATTGAGATCTATAAAGTGCATTGGCTTGTTGCAGGTTTCTGACTTGTACAATTTCTCCAGTGTTTTGTCTCCAAGAGTGTATTCGAGAAGTGACTAAGTAAGTGATTCGAGAACTAGAATTGACTTGATCGATAACTCTGAGTTCTCGAACACTGTTATATTGACATATCGAATTACTTCTCGAATAGCTCTTTTTCATCAGGATTCCTTGAGTTGTCGAATAGAACATTTGACTTATCGAATCCTCGAGATATCGAATAGCTTTCTGAGTCCTTGAGATATCGAATGGAACTTTGACTTGTTGACTCCTTGAGAACTCGAATACTACTTTTGACTTGTTGACTTCTTGAGTTCTCGAACAGAGTAATAGACATATCGAATCTTTGAGATATCGAATGAGATATTGAACAGTGTATTCAGAGATATCGAATAGTGTCTTGAGATATCGAATCCCTGACTTCTCGAATGCTGGACTTCTCGAATAGACAAAACTACTTCTCGAATTGGTACTTAGGCAAATTCTTCACTTTCTTCAAATCCCAACTGTGATTATTTGATAGTCTTTATCTTCTTGCTTGAGGCATGAACCTTGGAACTTCTTTCAAGCATTATTCTTGACTATATAAGTACAGTTACACAACTAGGATTTGGTGCCTATTACAAGTACAGAACAAGTAGAGACTCTACAACTAGAGGTTCCCTCAGTTAAGAGGTCATGTAAGTAATGCAAAGCATTACAAACAATTAGGCTTGTTATTTGATGTAAGCAGGTAAATCAGCCACATTTTTATCGAGATAATTAAGTATAGACTGAATAAACCTAGGAAAGAAGATATCATTACCTCTCTTGGTTGTGTTCTTACCAAGTTTTCCATAGAGTTCCTGCATTATGAGCTTTCCAACATCAATTTTCCTATCATAGGCAAGTGAGTAGCATATCTGTTGAACAGGAGCACTTAGTTGGTCGAAGCTGGATTTCTTTCCACTGAATACTTGCAGGAGAGTGGCAAACACATAGCCCCACTCTTTTCGCAGATGTGCCCGTTTTAGATTTCCAACCTTGATGGTGTCTGAGTACCTTATTAGTTCAAAGAATTCCACTAGTTGATCTTCTGTTACAAGGCCATCATACTCATTCTGGTGAAGACCCAGGGCCTTGCTCATATCCTCAGAAGTGATGCTAAACTCTTTACCAAGCATCTTGCAGTTAATGATATAACCCAGACTGCCATCATCTAGAGCAACTATATCTGTAATGGCAGTATTCCAAAATTGCTCCAGAATGTCTAGATACAGAGTTGGATTGGCCGTAAGTGCTTCTTTGATATAAGATTCAGACATCCATTTGACGAAACACTTGTAGTTAGCATTTGGGGCTTCGACATCACTTGAGATAGCAATGAAGTTAGTGTTGAATTTCACAGTTGCCATTGATTTGGAGAGAAGAGAAAAGAGAATGAAGGTTGAAGAAGAAATTTGGCTTTTAGCAGTTAGGGTTTTCAGGGGTCTTGGGAGCTTTGATGCTTGAGAAATTGAATGAAATGAATCGAATAGATGTGAAATTGTATAAGTATGAAGTACTCGAATTGTCGATTAGATGTGTATGTTTTGTATCGACAAGTCAAGCATTCGAGAAGTAGAAAACAACTATTCGATAAGTCAAGAAAGGCTTATTCGATGACTCAAGCAGGTTGAAATAACTTAGAATAAATTCTAAATTAGGTAAAATATATTTTTATGAGTAATTCTGAATTTTGAATAAAAATCCAAAATCGGTTAAGATTCAGCGAGAATTCAGCCTTTTCAAATGATTCGAGAACTCAAATATAGTATTCGAGAACTCAGTCAATAGAGAACTAAAACACTATATTCGAGAAGTCAAGAATAGTGAATCACTCGAGAAGTCTGACTTATCGAAATATACTCATCACTCATAAAAATTAGTTTTCACTATCTTTTAAAATTCACCAGCCATATTCATTTAAGAATATTCTGGCAATTTAAACAGTGATATTCTCAAAATTTCATAGAAATTTCAAGTTAACAAGAAAATATGATTTTCCAAATATGCAACAGATTTGAAATATTTATAAATCATATTTCAGCCAACACTTACTCCAAAAATATTGAGAATTTAGATAAAGTAAGTGTTTACTGCTGCAACAATCTAGATGTTGTATTCACTTAGCCAGAATCTGAAGAATTCAGCATTTCAATCTCACTAACCAACCTTGTGAAGGTGGTTTCATCTAATGGCTTAGTGAATATATCAGCTAGTTGTTTATTTGTTGAAACATAATGCAACACAATGGTTCCATTAGTTGCATGTTCTCTAATGAAATGATATCTGATGTCAATGTGCTTTGTTCTAGAATGATTGACAGGATTGGCAACTATAGAGATTGCACTTGTGTTATCACACATGATTGGAATTCTTTCCAACACAAGTCCATAATCTCTAAGTTGATTTCTAATCCAAAGCACTTGAGCACAGCAACTTCCAGCAACTATGTATTCAGCCTCAGCTATAGAAGTTGACACATATTGTTGTTTCTTGCTATACCAAGAGACTAACCTTTGTCCAAGAAACTGGCAGCTACCTGAGGTGCTTTTTCTATCCACTCTGCATCCAGCATAATCAACATCAGAATAACCAACCAGATTGAACCCTGTGTCCTTAGGATACCATAGACCCAAGTTCGGAGTGCCCTTCAGATATTTAAAGATCCTTTTTATAGCAATCAAATGTGATTCTTTTGGATTTGATTGAAACCTTGCACACAAGCATGTAGCACCATTTATAAAATCCAAGCCCATAACCGAATGCATACCGGACCCAACAACCCACCACAGGTCAGTCCAAAAATGCTAGCAAATTGGTAAACATTAGCTATTGACTTGTATCTATAAAGGGCTCAAACACTCTTATTCTAATCGATGTGGGATATTACAAACACCCCCTCTTATAGGGTCGACGTCCTCGTCGAGCCCACACACAAACTTACTAAACCCGGGCAGTGCCTCTGCACTTCCGGCCGGGCAGACTTGCAGTGAGATAGAGTAGAGAACCAACCATGCCTCTGTAGACTGAGATATCTACTTTCTTGCCTTTAGCATCTTCATCCAATTTAGTTACAGTGGCCATGGGTGTCTTTGTAGGTGAGCAATCTTCCAAATCAAACTTCTTCAATAAATCCTTGATGTACTTGGTTTGACTGATAAAGATACCATCCTTCCTTCGATTAACTTGCAACCCAAGAAAGAATGTCAACTCTCCCATCATACTCATCTCATATCTGCTCTGCATTAGCTTAGAGAACTTTTCACACAGCTTCTCATTAGTAGAACCAAATATGATATCATCCACATAGATCATGCCCTTGGAGCCTGCTTAAGTCCATACAGTGCCTTAAGCAGTCTGTAGACAAATTCTGGGAAGTGTGGATCCTCAAAGCCAGGTGGTTGTTGCACATAAACTTCTTCTTACAACTCTCCATTCAGAAATGCACTCTTGACATCCATTTGATAAACTTTAAAGTTTGAATGAGCAGCAAATGCCAAGAATATTCTGATGGCTTCCAATCTAGAAACCGGGGCAAATGTCTCATCATAATCAATGCCTTCCTGTTGAGAGTATCCTTTTGCAACCAACCTTGCTTTGTTTCTTACTATTACACCATCTTCATCCATCTTATTCTTCAGAACCCATTTTGTTCCAACAATGGTTCTATTTTTTGGTGGAGGCACAAGTTCCCATACTTTGTTCCTTTCAAATTGATTCAGCTCCTCTTGCATGGCAATAATCCAATCTGGATCTAACAGTGCATCATCAAGTTTCTTAGGCTCAACCTGAGATAGGAAACAACAATAGAGACACTCATTCTGAGTTGCTCTCCTAGTCCTTACTCCTGCATTAGGATCTCCAATGATTTGCTCTGCAGTGTGTGATCTATCCCATTTCCTTGAGTGCTCAGCCTGATTTCTCATTCTTGATGTTGCTTCATCATCCAAAACATGATCATCCTGATTTCCTCCCATTGTGAGGTTGCCACTACTCATAGGTGTGTCTTGGATGCTAGTTTCTCCACTGTTGATTGGCACAAATTCTTCTCTTGTATTATCATTCACTTGAGTCTGTTGAACTTGAGTTTCAACTTCAGTTTCAGTCTCTTCATCAGAATCATCTAGATTATCAAACTTCAATGGATCTTTATCTTCATCATTGGCTTCTTCTAGTCCAGGTAGTTTTCTGTCATCAAATGTCACATCTGTGCTTTCCATAATTTTCTTTTGATTGATGACATAAACTTTATATGCAATTCTTTCCATAGAGTAGCCAAGAAAAATTCCTTCAAATGCCTTTGCATCAAACTTACCAACATATTCAGAATTATCCTTCAATACAAAGTATTTGCTTCCAAAAGTATGAACATACTTTAGAGTAGGCTTCTTTCCAGTCATCAAATTGTAAGGTGTCTTTCCAGTGTTTTTGTTGATGAGGGTTCTGTTCTGGATATAGCATGCAGTGCTCACAGCCTCAGCCCAAAAACATGTACGCATATTTGCATCAAGTAACATTGTTCTAGCAGCCTTAATTAGAGTTATATTCTTTCTCTCAATAACTCCATTTTGTTGTGGAGTCCTTGGAGCTGAGAATTGCTGAGAAATCCCATTCTCTTTGCAGAATGCTTCAAGCATGGAATTTCTGAACTCTGTCCCATTATCACTTCTCAGTGCAATCACACTTGCATTGTTGGCCATTGCTTCCTTGTCAACTTTCTTTATTTGCTCAATGATTACTTGTGGAGCCTCATCTTTTGATGCCAGAAATTCCACCCATGTATACCTTGTAAAGTCATCAACCATCACCAAGGCATACTTCTTTCTTCCTAGTGACATAATATTGACAGGTCCAAACAAGTCCATATGAATGAGTTGTAGGGGCCTGGTTATTGATGTCACTGTCTTTGACATGTGGCTTGATCTTTTCATTTTTCCCTTTTGACAAGCCTCACACACTCCTTCTTGACAGAACTCAAGTGTGGGCATGCCTCTCACTAACTCTCTTTTGACTAGAGAATTAATGGCTTTGAAGTTCAGGTGTGATAATTTCTTGTGCCACAGCCAACAATCTTCATTTGATGCTTTTGAGTAGAAGCAACAAATTTTGTCCTTGTTTGCAGAGTCCATATTGGCTACAAACAGGCTTCCTTTCCTTACTCCAGATAGAGCAAAGTCACCAATCTTCTTGTGGGTGATCAAACATTCATCTTTGTCAAAATCCACCTTGAATCCCCTATCAGTAAACTGACCAACATTTAGCAGATTATGCTTGAGTCCCTTGACTAGTGCTACATCTTCAATGATGACATTTTCAACTTTCAACTTGCCATATCCCAATGTGTTACCCATGCTGTCATCTCCAAAAGCAACCATTGGGCCAGCATTCTCCTCATACTGTGATAGTAGGGCCATATCACCAATCATATGATTTGAGCATCCACTATCCAAAATCCACATGACCTTCTTTTCACTTTCTTTGCCCTGCAAACACAAAGGTATTACTTCTCCTTTGGTACCCAAACAACTTTGGGTCCATGTGACTTAGAAACAGTTTTATCATAAACAACATGCTTATCAACTTTCTTGGTGTTAGTATTCTTGTCACTGTTAGAAGTCTTAGAGCCTGAGGTCTCAAACTTAGGTGACAAAGGTACCTTCCTAGCTTTAGGAGGACTTGAAGACTTTGACCTTGTGTAGTGTATGTGAGAATTGTGACTGATACAACCATCAATGAATTGCCTTCTCAAATTGAAACAACTAGTCATCACATTCATATTGCATGGCATATAGTCAAATTTATCACAAAATGGTGCATCTCTATGTCTTAGAGGCACAGAGCAGTCATAGAAAGGTTTGGGCACACTACCAACAAGTTTCTTGCATGCATGAGTTAGATGATTGGTACTGAAACAGTTCTGACAAGTTTTCCTAGGGGCATTAGGCATATAAGCATAGTTATTATCTTTGTTAATCCCTAACTTGCCATTTCTGTTCTGTTTCTTCTTAGTCACTTTCTTCTCAACTTCACTCTTCCCAGCTGAAACAAACTTAACAAATTTCTTAGGTCTTGACCTATTACCTACTGGCTTCTTGGCTTTTGACTTGACACTCTCACTCTTAGAGGATGCTTGTTGTTCATTGGATTGTGCCTCATCCTCATCATTCAACATTTGCTTGATGAGTAAGGCATCCTCATCAATTTCAAATGTTGATTCTTTAAAAATAGGAGTCTCAGTCTTTTTCAAAATGTGAGGCACTTCCCTATGAACAACTGTATCATCTTCAATGACAGCATAGCCTTTTCTCTGTTTAAGAGTGCCATAATCAAGTCCAATAGCAGCCTTGGGATTAGCTTCAATTTTCTCACAGTAGGATTGCACTAGACCAGATGATTTCTTGAAAGTTTTCAGTTTGAATTCATTTTCAGCTAATTCATCCCTAAGAGCCTTTTCAACCTGACTAGCACACAAAACCTTATTCTGCAGATATTCAACTTCTTTCTTAAGGTTTTCTACTTGCATAGTAGTTAGCTCAAGTTCCTCATTCTTTTTGATTAACATTTCATTTCTAGTAGACAGTTTAGTAATCTCTTCATTAGCAACAGTCATACTAGTATGAATGTTAAACATCTCAACAGATAGTTGTTCAATCATGCATTTATACTCTGAAACAGACATGTCTATAGTAGTGAGAGATGGTACCTGAGGGTCTGATGGAGATGTGTCCTCCTTGGAATTGGCCATCAAGGCATAATTGCAAAATTCTTGTTCCTCTCCATGATCACTGTCAGAATCATCCCAACACTTCCCTTCAGCTATGTAGGCCTTACCTTGTGTCTGCTTTTTCAGAAGGGCCTCATACTTAGCTTCGAGCTCAAGATAATCACTATCCTTCTTTTTAGGCTTCTTGCATTCACTGGCAAAATGCCCTAGATCATTGCATCTATAACACCTTACAGATGACCTATCCACATGGCTGGTTTTGAACTTATTCTTGTTTGGTTTCACAGGCGCCTTGCTTCTATTGAATGAATGGTTTTGGGTTTTGGGTTTGAAGGGTTGATTCCTCTTAAATCTGATGTTTGGAAATTTTTTGGCCATGAAAGCATATGAAGTGTTTTCCATCCCATCTAGTTCTTCAAGAGTATAGAACTCATCTTCCTCCTTCTCCTCACCAGGTTCACTTACTTCAGCTTCAGTTTCTTCATCTTCTACTACCTCCTCTATCCTCAATTGGCTTGTAGATGCTTCTAGGTCTTGAATAGATTTGTTGACAATCAAGGAACATGATGTGTTTATCATTCTGCCTTGGTTGGCTTGGATAGCCCTTTTCTGAAGCAACTCAAGCTCATGAGTTTTTAAAACCCCATAGAGCACATCATATGTAACTTTGTTCAAATCTCTTTCCCTTAGAGAAATGACCCTTTGCTCTAGATGATTTGGTGAAGATAGCAGAAATTTCATGTTCAATTCCTTGGTGCTGTAAACCTTGCCATTCATTTGCAACTCAGTAACTAGCTTGTGAAATCTCTCAAACATCTCAGTGATGCTTTCGTTGGGCTGTGCCATGAAAACTTCATACTGATGACTAGTATCTGTTTCTTGTTCTCTCTGACCTCATCAGTTCCTTCACATAACACCTCAATGTGATCCCACATTTCTTTGGCAGTGGTACATGAAGCAATGTTTGCAAACATTGACATGTCCATGGAATCTATAATCAGCAACATGAGGTGACTGTCAAGGGCAACCATGTCCTTTTCT
This sequence comes from Kitagawia praeruptora, assembly GCA_037693485.1. Classification (NCBI taxonomy): domain Eukaryota; kingdom Viridiplantae; phylum Streptophyta; class Magnoliopsida; order Apiales; family Apiaceae; genus Kitagawia; species Kitagawia praeruptora. Next base: position 133,708,382 of record CM075352.1, on the reverse strand, counting down.
GATTCTGTCCATTTGGATGGATCCTTAGCCACATAAAATCTTGGAATAGTAGTGGTTCCAACAGTCTTTTCAGGAATCTCCTGTTGGGGAACAAATGGACCATTCTTAAGAATCTCAGGATACAAATGATGAGATGCTTTGATGAACAACTGCATCTTTATCTTCCAGAGGTTGTAATTCTCTTTGTCAAACTTAAGGACTTTCACCGTTCCTGTAGTCTTTGGTGTATTCGAACTCATGATCATTTTTCTGTTTTTGAATAAACAGCCCGCTCTGATACCACTTATTGAGTATGGAATACAGTAAAAGAATACAGAGGGGGGGTGAATGGATTCTTGAACTTTTCTTTGTTGAGTCTGTGTAGCAGATAAGTGTTTGTGTGTGCAAAGATGTAGATGCGGATAAAGAACAACACAAGTCACAATATCACTTTAATCTAATGTATTATTAGATAAAGGTTGCTACAATCTGTGAATACAAATGATAGTATTCTCAGCTTCATTTTTCTCAGAGAGATATTGCTTACAATGAATATGAAGAACTTGACTCTCCAAAAGTTAATTGCTAAGAAAGTGAGGCTGTATCCTTATAGAGCATGGATACAACCCACTTACTACAAATAAGGTAGCTAAAACAAATTACTTTCGAGTTTGTCTATCCTATTTGAGTAAGAGTCCAAACGGTTACAGATTTGACTTTGCAAAGCCTGTTCAGATCCACTTCTTTAGCCATTTGTCTCTTCCATATCTCTCCAAGCTTCTTTGTAGGCTTTCCAGAGCACGTTACAGATTGAGATCTATAAAGTGCATTGGCTTGTTGCAGGTTTCTGACTCGTACAATTTCTCCAGTGTTTTGTCTCCAAGAGTGTATTCGAGAAGTGACTAAGTAAGTGATTCGAGAACTAGAATTGACTTGATCGATAACTCTGAGTTCTCGAACACTGTTATATTGACATATCGAATTACTTCTCGAATAGCTCTTTTTCATCAGGATTCCTTGAGTTGTCGAATAGAACATTTGACTTATCGAATCCTCGAGATATCGAATAGCTTTCTGAGTCCTTGAGATATCGAATGGAACTTTGACTTGTTGACTCCTTGAGAACTCGAATACTACTTTTGACTTGTTGACTTCTTGAGTTCTCGAACAGAGTAATAGACATATCGAATCTCTAAGATATCGAATGAGATATCGAACAGTGTATTCAGAGATATCGAATAGTGTCTTGAGATATCGAATCCCTGACTTCTCGAATGCTGGACTTCTCGAATAGACAAAACTACTTCTCGAATTGGTACTTAGGCAAATTCTTCACTTTCTTCAAATCCCAACTGTGATTATTTGACAGTCTTTATCTTCTTGCTTGAGGCATGAACCTTGGAACTTCTTTCAAGCATTATTCTTGACTATATAAGTACAGTTACACAACTAGAATTTGGTGCCTATTACAAGTACAGAACAAGTAGAGACTCTACAACTAGAGGTTCCCTCAGTTAAGAGGTCATGTAAGTAATGCAAAGCATTACAAACAATTAGGCTTGTTATTTGATGTAAGCAGGCATGCCTCTGTGACTGAAAAAATCTAGAGGAGCTACATCAAGCTACTCCCTCAAAGTAGTTCTTTCATCACACTAAACATTTAAGATATGAGAATCACTAGTTTTACAAAATGATAGATAACTAGAACATAAAAGATAATTAATAGACAAAATGATAGATAAGTGGAACATAAAAGATAAGTAATAGACAAAGTTCCACCATATGGTTGAGTGTTCATATCTGTCTGAGCCTGTTTCTCATCTCGGGGGATTGAATTAACTTCATCTTGATTGCCAACATCAGATCTGTCATTCGGATTTGAAGAGACTTCTTTCTTTGTGAACTCAGTAGAGCCATCACATGTATTTTTTTTCTTCTGAAACTTCATTGGCATTCTCTCTTGAAGGCACAAATTGTATTTTCCAATTTAATCATCTTCCTTCGCACAAATTTTTATGTGCCTTATAAGACCAAAGCACATCAGGTGATCAAGGAATAAAGAATCTACTTAACAAAGCTTTCTTAAAAGACAAGCTAGCTAGCTCTAAGGAATGATAACATAAGATAGCACATTGCATTTTGCATGTACAATACACCTTTATTCATCACAAAGATTGCATACTAGACGTTTCAAAAAACTGGCATATATAGTATAGATACAAGAGTACACCAGATTCACTTACAAACTCCTATAAACTACTAAGTTGTACATAGACACTTGTGTTAAGTAACCAACTCATCTAAAACCTTAAGGTGTTAGAGGGAGGCACTTTCCAGGATCTTATATTATAATTCTAATACTCCCCCTCACTCGAAAGCCCATTTTTGGGGTGAAGAGTGGATCACGGGCGCCCATCTTTGGGGCATTAATTTGCTTTCGTGTCCAGAATGAATTGTGAGAATATTGGGGGTCGTAGAGAATCGAATCTGAGACTTCTGCGTGCCTGAGCTCTGATACCATGTTAAGTAACTAACTCGTCTAAAACCTTAAGGTGTTAGAGGGAGGCACTTTCCAGGATCTTATATTATAATTCTAATAACTTGTTCATGGTGCGTCATAAACATGACAAGCAATAAATGATTTACCTAAAAATACTCTTCAGACAAAGGATCAACTAATAATTCAAGTTGAACATCACAGACAGGTTGGATCTATACCTAAGAACCCTTTCCTTTCTGGATTGTAATATACTGCTTTCCATCCTTTACATTTGATTGATAGTCTAGTCAGTGGCGGAACCAGGAGTTTAAATCACCCGGGGCTCAAATATTTAATGACAAAAATTTTTGTTACTATTTCATAAAAGTAAACGTACCTTTTCTCATATTTTGGCACTTGTGCTTCCCATGCTTGAAGAATTAAGGGATGATAATTGAATTCTTCGAGTTTGCATATGTTGATAATGCTGTAAAATAGCTTCATCATCCACACTTGCAAATATAGCCTTCTCGATGTATACCACCATACTATCATTTAGCCACTAGTCCCCCATCCTGTTACGTAAATAAGACTTCACTATTTTCATTGTTGAAAAGACTCTCTCAACACTGGCTGTCGCAATAGGCAGAACAAGTGCTAACTCAATTAGTCGAGATAAATAAGAGGATAAGCTGTATGTCTATGCGTCTTCACCATTTTAATAGCAAGCTCCCCCAAATCTCTAAGTTCTGAAAAGTTTTTATCACTTTTAACATCAAAGATAAAGTTGTTTAACTTATTACCCAAACACTCTTGATCCATCAAAGAGAAATCATCCGGATAAAACTGGGCTAATCGAATAAGCTTTGTGGGATCAAAATCCGAAAATGAATTTCGGGGATCAAGAGAGCCAATGCAAGTAAGTAACTCGGTATTTCCCTCTGTAAAACGATTTTCCATCTCTTGAGAAATAAGATCAATAACCTGAAAATATAATTTTGAACAAAAGATATCAACATGGCATACTCAAATAGATAAATCATGAAACTTACCAACAAAATACATAGTATATAATGAAAGTAAATAACTAACCCCGCAAAATATTTCAACACGATATAAATGAAAGTAAGTGACAAATTGTCCTTCACGCCTTGACCGACCACGAATTGGTATTCTATCTTCCATATTAGGTACTTTGATGAAGTTATCAACACAAAAACTCTTAACATTTTCTAAAAAGGTCTCCCATTTGTCTTCTCTTAATGATTGTAGTTGCACCTTCATAGCTCGAACCAAAGTCATTGCATTGATAATATTTTGAGTCTTCTGTTGTAAGGCTTCTGACAAATCATTAGTAACTCCCAAGATATCTTTCATTAAACGCAACATAAACACAAACTTGAACGTCTCCATTTTTTTAAGTAAACCTTGTGCAATACCTTTTTGTTCTTGATTAGCAGGATCTTCAAGTATATCCCCAAGTACCTCAATTACTGATGGCCACATTTGAAAAAGACGAACTATTATTCGATAATGTGAACCCCAACGTGTGTCCCCTGGTCGAGTTAAAGAAGTTTCTTGATTTTTTCCTTTACTAGAAGTAATTTCACCACTTTCCAAACGGTCGAGTATTTTATCATGTTGTATTTGTCGCAACATATCTTTTCTTTTACATGCAGCCCCAACAAGATTCACAATCCGAGACAAGTGATAAAAAAAATCACTTACAAAAGGAGAATGTTTTGCCACTGCAACCACTACTAACTGGAGCTGATGTGCAAAACAATGAACAAAATATGCAGATGAATTTTCTTTTAGAATAAGAGATTTAAGATCATTGAATTTACCACTCATGTTTGAATCTCCATCGTAACCTTGACCTCGCAGTCGGGATAATGGTAATCCATGTCTCGTAAATAACATGTCTATGGCATTTTTCAATGATTGAGAAGATGTATCTGTCACATGTTCCATTGAAATAAATCTTTCAATTACCTCGCCACTGTTGTTCACATATATAAAGACAACGACCATTTGTTCCTTCAGACAGATGTATCGAGACTCATCAACCATAAGTAAAAAAAATTGTCCCCAATATCAGAAAATATGGTTGATCTTGTCTCATTCGCACAAGCATTTACAAGTTCTTTTTGCACCTTTGGAGATACTATTTGACAATTCGCAGGACCATTCTATAGACGTTCGTGGCCATAACGCCATTCAAGAATTTCAAGAAAGTTTCCTTTGTTTAAAGAAGTCACAGACTCATCATGACCCCGGAAAGATAAACCTTGGCGCAAAAGCAACCAGTTGAAGTTGAAGTCAAACGCTTGCGATACTCTACCTCAGTCTCGTACCCTTGTGCTGAAAAAACATGTGATATGCTCTGCCTTTGATTTTTAAATGCTTGACAAAGTCTTGTAGCTTCGTTGTGGAAACTACCAGTGGAACCAACATGTTCTTTGAATACTTTTAATGCCTTCTTCCAAGTGCTAAAACCAGTTGCTGTAAAAACATCCTTCCCGGGGTAATGTGCCCTCTTCGGCTTAAAAGATAGCACCATAAGCAATATGCCTCATCTTTGGAAACACTGTACTCCAACCAATTATTTTGTGTAAACCAATTTTTCTGAAAACTTCTACCATTTGGTTTCTTTGGAAAATCATTCTGTGCAATATTGGACGGTTGATAAGGCCCCTTCACAAGATATGCTCTACGAACTTGATCTCTAATATTAGCATCATAACTATCAATAGGAATTCGATCCCCTGGATCAGAAATAATATCATCGGGATTAAAATCAATACCAGCCTTTTTAGCTGCAGGAGTTTCTGGCCCAGAACCTGAAGCACTACAATTTACATCAGTTGCTGAAATCAGTGTGGAAGCATGAGCCCAAGACTGGTTTTGAAATGAAGGAGACCTTGGCCTTTTAGTAACATACTTATCCATTGAATCCTACAATGAATCAGTATGCTAATTCAGTAAGCTAAAAACTAAATAAATAGTAACTAATTCACGAAACTAAGAACTCAAACAAAATATACAACTGAATTTAGGCAAGTATAAAGAAATAAAGAACTCACTAATTTAGTAACTAAATCAGTAATTAAACATAATTGCAAAAATAAGGATTAAAATTAGGGCAAGAGTGTAAAACCTTAGATAACTCAGTATTGGAATTTGTAACTTGTAAATATCCAAGCAGTGAGATTTAGTAGAGAATAGAGAGAGTGATTTAATTAGAAATAAGAGTTGAAGAGCACCCAGAAGAATTAGCACGAGAATGATGAGTTTATGCGAGAGATACCGAAGCGCTTTAGTTTCCCCTCTTTTTATGTTCTTGTCGAGTTCAATTTTAATAGCATATCATATTAGCACTGATGCCGCATACATGGGCTTTGGCCTTTGGGCTTTATAATTCTTATAATATATATACTAAATATATAATTTTTAATATTCATTATTTTTATTGATTTTATAATGAGAAAAATCCGTATGCAAATGGAGTTTTAAAAATTACCCGGGGCTTAGATTTTTTTATTTTTAAAAACATCTTGGAATTAAAAAAAAAAATTACTTATTTTTTTTAGTCTAGTCGGGGCTCCCGCCCCCTTGGTTCCGCCCCTGATGGTGGGGCGTAAGTGAGGATCAGATTGTGTGCATAACAATTCGACTTTTATGCACAATGCTGCATGTGCAGGAACCACTGATGAAACCAATGTTTTGTCCACAACCTCTAAAGTTCTATCCAACCTGTAAAGTTTGTATGCCTGCAAAAAAAAAATCATAACAAGCACTATGTAAGAGGTGAGTGAGGTGTGTTGTTTCAATTTCCATATGGCACAACCGTATTTAGTTTATGATGTGCTCATGTAAGTCTTGCTCTACTTCTTGTGTTGGTACATGATTTCTTCGTCATCACTACTATCTTTTAAACTCAGTCTAGCACCAAGAAATTCGGGAAAAACTAAATATTATACATAACTTGGGACCTTGCCTAATTTGACAGATTCTGCTTTTATTGGTGTGGTAGGACATACTGTCTACATCAGAAAGTCAAGAATCAACTGGAAATCTGGAATACTTACATTCTGCATTCAATACTCATAAACATTAGTAATTCTGACTGTTGTGGAATAAAAACTAGGTTACGAATTGTATTTAATGCTAGGGTTGGTGAGCTTCGAGCTTTAATGGCTGTTTCCGTGTTCGGGACTAATCGGTCCTCACAGAGTGCCTACGTATCTCGTATTGAGAATCAAGCCAAGACGTAGTTCAGAGAATGAGGGGTCAGACCCTTTATATAGGCTGAGAAGCCTTAAAATCGTAGTAGGGTTAGGTGACTTGGTGGGCAAGTCACCGCCTAGAAGAAGGTTCCAGATCCTAGTATGTAGGAACCAGTTTCCATGTTGAAATATGTATCTTGGAGGCCAAGTCAGGTAAGAGTTATATTCCTTTTTGACTCTTATTTGCTGAGCTGTTTATTGCCCCTAATATTAATTACGAAATTAATATCATAATCAGGGTTTGGTCCATCTGGTGGGCCCCGCGTTTGGACCATTCTAGGTCTAATTAATGTCACATTAAATGTGTCTTTAGGGCTTACTTTTAGCCCATATCATTTGCCCCCCAACTTCTAGGAAAACTGACACTACGCCATAGATGGCCTATAGCAACCCCCAAACTGTGTTACCATAGACCCCATTTTGAAGTTACCATAGGCCAAAATAGGGCTATGGTAACACCTCAGTTGTGTTAGGTTCTCAATAGTAACTACAGGTATCTAAGGTAACATCAAAACACAGCCTAAAGTAACATAGCAAATGTGGTTACCAAAAACCTCTATAGGAACACCTTAAACACTCTATAGCAACATAGTTTGTGTGTTACAATAGGGGGTATAATTTTGCACATGGACAATTGTGGGGCCCACAACGAGGTGGGGTCCACAATCTATTGTAACACCCTCTTTTACCAATTGTAACACATTGAGTGTTAATTAAAATCATTTATAACTAATTTTAATAACAAAAAAAATTATAACTGATAAGTGGATTTTATATCCACTTGGAATGCTTCGTATCGGCCTGAATTGATGACTTGAACTCAAGTATTTTGTGTTTTTGATGTGTTTTTATTGAATTTGTGCAGGAATAAGAGTCGGATGTGGGATGATGTTTTCCATGCTTAAATGGTGGGTTTTGAGCTAAAAGAATAATAGTACATCAAATTATGAGAGAGCCGGAAGAAACGGAATGAAAATCGGAGTTAAAACGAAGAAAATAGAGCAAAATCAGCCAAAATCAGCTCCCGGCAGCCAAAGGAGCGCAGCCAGTGCTATGAACAGTAGCTACAGCGCAGCCAGCGCTCCACCAGCGCAGCCAGCGCGCGTAAAATTTTTGTCAGATTTCGGATTTTTGTTTTGGCCATATCTTGAGTTCTACAACTCCGTTTGAGGCCCGTAAGCAGTCCACGCGAAGATAACGAGATTTTCTATCATTCTAAAGTGGTCCAGAGGCCCAGTTGCAGCTGGAACGTTCCAGAAAATCTGAAGAAAATACAGCTGCGAATTTTCCTTTAAATCAGCATCAGTTTAGGAAACATACTTCTATTATAATTCTGATTTGGTATTTTCTTGTAGGGAAAGATGTCTAGAGCCTATATAAACACATCCAACCCTTGTAAAATTAAATAATCATCATTAGGAGTAGAACTATTACATATCAATTACTTAGGTTTATTTGTATATTTTCATACTTTGTTTTTATCATGGTTTCATCAGATCCCATGATGACGAGCGGTTCGATTATGAACTAATCGTTGTCATGGGATTCTAACGGATTTATTTATGGAGCTTTAGTATCTTGATTGCTTTAAAGATCTGTGTGTGATGTATATCTGATATCCTCGTATGGATATGCTTAATTGATAGATGCGTCATGAACATCTAATTTGTTAATCTCTTGTGAAGTGAAAGTGGATCTTGAGATTTAGAACTTGCCATGCTAGCATAAGTTCATAATTGTTTATCAATATGATTCGTAGTATGAGATGAGAATACTTATATTGCCCTATGTGATCATTATGGATAACTTGCTCTTCAACCGTTATGTTTTCAAATTCTATAGACATATAGGGTCTAAGCATAATTGGTGTCTATTCATCTTCTATCTCTTTTGTGGATGTATGTTTAGTTTGGTATACGTATGTTGACAGGTAGCGTGTACTTGTTTCGTGTTATCCGATCAGATATCATAACCATTGCATATAGTGATTAAAGGCGTCAGATCTAAGCAAAGTATTTAATGAAGTTAGGATTCCATGGTTTTTCTTGCAGAAGTAATTAGATTTCAATTCTTGTTAGTTAGTTAATTCGTAGTTTTGTTAATTTGCTTCTTATTTTAATTTAGTTAGTTAAAACCTTAATTTATTAATTGTCTTACCAGTGAATTAAGATCATACACTGTTGCATAGGTGCGTTTACTGAATTAAAACCATAACCAGATCCCTGTGGGAACGAATTTGGACTTAACCTTATATATTACTTGTGACCGCGTACGCTTGCGTGTTTTAGTGTAAACAAGTTTTTGGCGCCGCTGCCGGGGATCATCGGTGTTTTATTTTTGGTTTATGTGCTTGTCAATTGTGGTCGTTAGCGTTCACTGACTCGGATTTGTTTTTCTTATTTATCTTGTTTAGTTTGGTGTGTTTCAGGTACTTGAGTGTTGAAGATGGCAGGCCAGGAGTTGCCATGGTGGGAATATTCGAGTACATCCATGCCTTATCAATGTGAGCAGTGTTTGGGCGTTCATGATCCCTCACAATATTGTTACTACGGAGGAGTTGATCCATATGTCACTTATGAGGAGCAACCATATTTTCAATACCATCCTCAACAGTACCAGCAAGATGTTCCAGATATGTCATATTTCTTTGGTAGTGAAGAGTTTCAACATCAGCAACCTATTCCTACTTTTCAGTCAGATGAGGTTGATGATTTGAAGGAGATTAGGAAGGAGATTAGGATGCTTGAAGAGAATAATGAGAAGCTTATCAAATCTATGGGGACATTAGCTGCTCAAGTTTTGAGAGTCTTGGAACAAGAGAATCAACAATTCATGCTAGAGGCAAATCCAGAGAATAATGGTGACTTGGAGCAAGGTACTGCATGCTTAATTGAAGAAGACAAATTCCAAGGTGAGGTGAGCGTTCATAAGCCGTGTGAGGAATTTGATCATGTTAGGATGGTGGATGATTTGGAAAGGGCACTATTTGGGACAGACACTGCTGAGTTGCAGAAATTTCAAGAATTGGTATGTGCGAACCAAGAGGCTGAAGAACATGGGAAAGATGCAGGTCTTCTACTTGGAGGTAGCGCATTAGAGCCAATGGAGGAAGTTTTCTTTGAGGAACCAAAGGCTTCAGCAATTTACATTTACCCTCCTCCATTATATTCAAGCGAAGCCCGCGAATGTGTGTTGTTCTACAAATTGACAGATTTTGGGTCAACAGACGAAGGCATTGGAAGAGGATATAGTTGCTACATGAATAGGTCAAGCAAGGAGAAGGAGCAGAAAGTGTGCCGCCGTGATGATGATGAAGTATTGCGAAGAGAGGACCAGACGAACTATTATCATCCTTAGTGGAGGCTTGGAAGTAACGTCAAGCTATTGACGTTAAAGAAGCGCTTCTTGGGAGGCAACCCAAGGTATGTTTTCTACTTTCCCTTGTATTTACTTCCATTCAATGAGGACATTGAATATTCTAAGTTTGGGGGTGGTTTGAGGGATAAGTAGTGTATATATATGTGATTGTTAGTCATTGTGTTCATGTAGGATTTCATGCTTTGCATATTAGTAGTAGTAAATTATGCACTTATGTTCGTGTTATCTACGTTTGTTTCATATAGGACATTCTGTTTTTTTGTTAGTATATCATGTGAGTTCATAATAGTTGCATTTGCACCCATGCTTGATAGGAATTTTGTATTGTTGACGCTTTTGATTGAGAAGTGATATGCTTTGATCTTGTGCACACACATACACTAGTAAGTTGAAGCTAGTAGACTTATTGAATGTTGTAAGTGATTAGAAGGACATGAATATGTGCAAGATGATTTAGTTTGCATGCTTTGAATACAAGTCGGTGCATTAGAGAGATTTTTACTTGGGATTGAGTATGTTTTTCCACCTAGTGAGTTTTTGAGCCTTATTGCATATTTGCAATTTATTCGTTTGCTTGAGTGTCCACGGATTGTTTGCATTGCTAGCAGTTGTTTGAGGTCTTTCTTGAAACGCATGACATTATTTGACGATTAAAATGATAAAGGCAATTAGGAATAACCGCATATTTTCCCATATTACTACACCATGTTTACATGATCAATTAGTTAACCCGTTGAGCTTAATCCTATTTTTTCGGTGACATACCACATTACTTGCCTAGACCTTTTTCTTGTATTGGCCTTACATTAATTTGAACCCACATTGTCAAAGGCTAGTAGAGTGTTTAAGGGAGTAATAAGGTGTGCAAGGAGGGGTTTATTGTTGGTCTTACTTTTGGGGGAAATATTGAAAATTGGGTTTGTTTACTTGATAGTCGGCATATGTAATAAATTGTGGGATCATTGTTATTGTTATATTATTGTTTTATTTAGCTCTCGAAAAAAAAAAGAAAAAAAAAAGAAAAAAAAAGGAGAGAAAAAAAAAAGAAAAAAAAGGAAAAATATATTATGAGAGCATGTTTGTATTGTTGTGATCCTATTTCAGTCGACTAGTCGAGTGTTGTTTTAGTAAAAATTATGTGGGGGGGAAATAGGGTGTTGTGTATGATTTATTATAGTTCCTACTAGCTTTTGACACTTCACCTGTTTTGGCTTATTTGACATACCTTGTCCCTAGCCCCGTTACAACCCAAATAAAGACCTTTTGATTATCGTCATTGATGTATGTTGTGTTAAGAGTTAGATTGATACCAAATGTCAAGCATGCTTATGATTTTGTTGGAATTGAGTGATACACTTACCCTTGTTCTTGAGTGAATATTCTTTTGTGAGTGGATTGTGAGTGTTTGCTTGTTTTTGCGTATGAGATCCTGAGTTTTGTCTCAAAGATGTACTCTTGTAGGCTTAGCATGATTACTAACTTATTCTTACACTTGACATGGACTTTTGAGAACTTATGCATGTTCGTTGAGTAGACTATGTGAATACTTGCACTTTCGACACCAAGACATTGCGTATTTACTTTGATTCTTAAGTTGATATGGCATGAGAGGATTTGAAGGTATGGTAGGATATTAGTACTAGATTATTTGCATTTTCATATTAGTTGCATTCATGCATTGCATTGCATTGGATTTTGTGGGTACATTCGCTATAGGCCCTCACGAGACCTTACTCGTCCATTAGGGCTGCCTAGGGGTTTAAAGGGCTTGTTGCATATGCCAAATGCAACCGTGATAACCTACGGAAGTGGTACTAGTTAGTTAGTTAGTTGTAATTGTTATGCTTGAGGACAAGCATCGGTTTAAGTTTGGGGGTGTGATAAGTGGATTTTATATCCACTTGGAATGCTTCGTATCGGCTTGAATTGATGACTTGAACTCAAGTATTTGGTGTTTTTGATGTGTTTTTAGTGAATTTATGCAAGAATAAGAGTCGGATGTGGGATGATGTTTTCCATGCTTAAATGGTGGGTTTTGAGCTAAAAGAATAATAGTACATCAAATTATGAGAGAGCCGGAAGAAACGGAATGAAAATCGGAGTTAAAACGAAGAAAATAGAGCAAAATCAGCCAAATTCAGCTCCCGGCAGCCAAAGGAGCGCAGCCAGCGCACAAAGGAGCGCAGCCAGCGCTATGAACAGTAGCTACAGCGCAGCCAGCGCTCCACCAGCGTAGCCAGCGCGCGTAAAAATTCTGCCAGATTTCGGATTTTTGTTTTGGCCATATCTTGAGTTCTACAACTCCGTTTGAGGCCCGTAAGCAGTCCACGCGAAGATAACGAGATTTTCTATCATTCTAAAGTGGTCCAGAGGCCCAATTGCAGCTGGAACGTTCCAGAAAATCTGAAGAAAAGACAGCTGCGAATTTCCCTTTAAATCAGCATCAGTTTAGGAAACATACTTCTATTATAATTCTGATTTGGTATTTTCTTGTAGGGAAAGATGTCTAGAGCCTATATAAACACATCCAACCCTTGTAAAATTAAATAATCATCATTAGGAGTAGAACTATTACATATCAATTACTTAGGTTTATTTGTATATTTTCATACTTTGTTTTTATCATGGTTTCATCAGATCCCATGATGACGAGCGGTTCGATTATGAACTAATCGTTGTCATGGGATTCTAACGGATTTATTTATGGAGCTTTAGTATCTTGATTGCTTTAAAGATCTGTGTGTGATGTATATCTGATATCCTCGTATGGTTATGCTTAATTGATAGATGCGTCATGAACATCTAATTTGTTAATCTCTTGTGAAGTGAAAGTGGATCTTGAGATTTAGAACTTGCCATGCTAGCATAAGTTCATAATTGTTTATCAATATGATTCGTAGTATGAGATGAGAATACTTATATTGCCCTATGTGATCATTATGGATAACTTGCTCTTCAACCGTTATGTTTTCAAATTCTATAGACATATAGGGTCTAAGCATAATTGGTGTCTATTCATCTTCTATCTCTTTTGTGGATGTATGTTTAGTTTGGTATACGTATGCTGACAGGTAGCGTGTACTTGTTTCGTGTTATCCGATCAGATATCATAACCATTGCATATAGTGATTAAAGGCGTCAGATCTAAGCAAAGTATTTAATGAAGTTAGGATTCCATGGTTTTTCTTGCAGAAGTAATTAGATTTCAATTCTTGTTAGTTAGTTAATTCGTAGTTTTGTTAATTTGCTTCTTATTTTAATTTAGTTAGTTAAAACCTTAATTTATTAATTGTCTTACCAGTGAATTAAGATCATACACTGTTGCATAGGTGCGTTTACTGAATTAAAACCATAACCAGATCCCTGTGGGAACGAATTTGGACTTAACCTTATATATTACTTGTGACCGCGTACGCTTGCGTGTTTTAGTGTAAACAATAACATTTAAATATTCAAAAACAAAATTAATTACATTTCAATAACATCATCCAACATCATCTTGTACAAAACGAACCAAATCATCCAAAAATATCTACCAACACTAGCATGAGATTATATGAAAATCTAAATTCCTGCCTCATTCACATACATCTGATAAACTCAAAAAAATAACCATAAAATAATGGATGTTATAGTTATATTTTAAATCAGTCCTCTTTTCCCATTTCATGGGAGAAGGCTTCTGCCTTTTGTTAAATTTATCTTCAGCAACACCTCTTCCAAGTGCTTCATGTTCCATTTTGTGTTCCATCGTCGGTTCTGAGGTTTTAGACGATGTAAAATCACCTCTAGATGTGTGTTTTCTTGACATTAGAACGGGAATCCGGTATATGGGAGTCAAAGTTTTGCTTCGTACTCTTAGTTTGTTAGGCACCTACATAGAGCTTGGCCGATCAGGACATGGAGTTATTATTATTGGCGCTTCCTGCATGTTACCAATCAGCTGAAGAATAAGCAAGCTATCTACCAAAATCTCATAAAAACAAGCAACACAAAAATATACCAAGCCTTGAAACATCTCTTTTGCTTCAACTATATACTAATTAAATAACCAAAACCAACAACATGACGACCATTGCCAACCATTTAAAGATCCCTCCTGGCATTGCAGAAGCTGCAAATATAGGAATGCATAAATTAAGCCTCTTACAATTACATGTTCACATTCCTCCAGTCTTAAACCTTTTCCCGTGAGCTTCATACGTCTTCCTCGACCATCAATTGTCTTAAATGAAGACACATTTAGATGAGATGAAAGCTCAAAGACGCGACAATCCAGAGTGGCTCTGTCTTACGACATGCTTCACGAAGTGATCCTGGTCCATCATCTACAATCATAACACAAGTTTGTCTCCTTTTCAATAAACTTATTACTTAAACAAGAAACACATACCTAAAATAGGCATTAAGGTTTGCTAATATTCAGTACAACTTATTGGCAAAACCAAAAGAACATTCAGTTCTGAATACGTAGTAGATGACTACAATAACTGTAATTTCAGTTTTTTTTCTCTTTTACCAAAAGTCATCAGCATTTAAATATTTTGTTATATCTATTACTTTGTATAATCCTAATACGTATCCTTACAGAACTAAAGAAGGTTTTTGCTCCTTACAAAATTACAGGAACTAAAGAGTTACAGGGCACATGCCAAAGAAACTACATATACCGTGGCAAAAGATGAAGGGAAAGAATTGCATAGCAACCTACAGAAGTAACTAAAAAAGCTCAAGGTTGAAAAAGATGTACACTGTCAATGCTATCATATCTATTACTCTCTCATAACAATTTCTGTTTTCCATTTTTAGTTTGCTGCAGATATTTAAAATATGCTGGTGTGTTTAATCCTAAATACAAAAATAGCATGCGTACTTGAGAAAATTAAACCTGAAATGAATATGATTATTACGATCACAACTTGTTGAAATTTTCCAGCCATTTCGGATAGTTGAGCACTACAAAGAACCAATCCTCCTGCTAGCGGAGTCCCCAGAGCACGATTAAATCCCTTGCTCAGTGTAGCTCCTAAAATTTCAAACAAACCCTATAAATACATAAATATTAGTGGAACCAAATAAAAAAACACAGAAGCTAGAAAACAATAAATTTCAAACATGCATTCAAATAATAATCATACCTATGCTAAACTCAAACACAACCACCACGGTGAGGATTGCCACCGTGGTTCTTCTGGTAATTTTTTTATTGTATTAATTCTTGAATTAACTTAATTTTTATTCTTTTGAGCCCTTGCTATTCTCTTTGAAAGGAAAGAACCATATAAACCAACACTGATCCATAGTAGAATTATCACATGCAGATACTGGACCAGAATGTCACATTACCTAGGCTGGTATAATGGCATTTTTACGCAAGTGATACTGATCTGCACTTTTATTCTAAATGTTCTTATTCTGTTTTGTGGCAAGAGGTTCTTAGCTCTTAGGACCACCATGGACTCGAATTTTATCGGGACAGAGATGACAACAAATTTTAATATTTAAGCAGATCGAAATCACTAGAACCTTTTCACCCTTTTTTCTGAATATTTTTCTTTATAATATTGTTTTATATTTTTTATATTGCTATTAAAATTTACTATGCTTAGTAGTGAAATTCTGTTAATTTTTTTATTGTATTAATTCTTGAATTAACTTAATTTAAAATTAAGTAACTAAACACCAGCATGTTTAAAAAGGTTAGTATTACTTTGTCTGATTGCAATGCATATCTTACAAAATGAAAAAAAGTTTTGAGCTTCGCTTTAACACAGCAACTCAGAGTAATAGGGCAAATGCCAAAAGCCACATATGTTGCAGCAAAAGGTTAACAGAAAGACCTGCATAGGTACACACAAGAAGATTAAGTCACGGAAGCAACAATTATAGTAATCATCACATTGTAACCTATAAAAATCTGGTCGTTCTAAACACAAAAGACCAATGCGCCTGTATAAAACTGATTAGCCTGGTGCTAACTGCAAACTGATTAGTTAAGATGCATTTTACTTTTCGAGTTAGGCTGTGCATTGACAATCATCTCTACCATGTCTCATTGTGTTATGCTTTTCCAAATTTTATACTAAATTGTTCAAAATGAATCGTTCAAAGTCATACCAATATTACAATCGATGATCATGCAAATACAGTAGATATGAACATTACGATTACCAATAAAATCAGTGACAAGGCGACCATTGGTGAACCTCCCGGTAGGAACGTGATTTGCAAAATCAATCCCATGAGGTCGAATCACCTGTCAATGGAAGATGTAGAGACATTACTTTGAGAGATAAATTTCAGATTCCGGACAGTACAGTTTGGCAAAATAAATCCCCACACTTCAACAATTTTCAAATAATAATCTTCACTCTCAAGTCATTATAAGGCCTTGTCGATTGCCATCTGCAAGTTCTCTGAGTGCCCAGCTCTAAAAAGACATCATATTGTATGATGCTCCTAGTCATCATCCTCCTGATCAAAACCCTGATCTTCACGTCAGCATCTTCACCATGCTAATAATACAACCCTCATATATTAGAATTATTTAGAAGTCAACAAAAAGCTATCAACTATAGATATCCCATAAAGAATTTACAATGACCATGTAAAAGACTACAAACTTGATGTAAAGCTACATATGAAGTGGTAGACAAAAGTTTTACCTCTTCTTTTTCCTCAAATCAAGAGGCACAAAACTCACCATGCTATACTGATCCACCTGGTTTTAAAGAAGACAAAAGTAATTAGAGTTAGTGACACCATACCAGCCCTGTACTTATGTTCCTAGTTTTCTTTGTACATGTGCAACGGCACCGTTCTTCAAAGATATAATTACGAAACCAAGTTCTTAAAGTGCAGGTTAAGGTCAACTAAGAACATGGAAAAGATCCAGGAAAGCTAAACTGTGAAAAGAAAATTTGTTCAAAAACTTCACTATGAAAAGAGTACATCTTGTGAATCAGGCAATTAGTTGAAGCAGCAAATCCGAAGCCCCAACCGAAGAATCCCTGAAATCGAAAAAAAGAGATCAATTAGTTGAAGTTTAAGCCTAATTAGTGAAGAAATCGAATTGATTGAACTCAAAACGAAGAACCCTAATTTGAAAAAGCCCCAAATTGAAGAAATTTAAGCCTCAAATTGAAGTCTCAATCAACTGAGAAGCCCTGAATTGAACTCAAATAAACACTAACATGAAGAAAATTATAGAAAAATTGAGGGAAAGAGTTTTAGGAGAGAGGGAGAGAGTTTTAAGAGAGAGAGGGAGAGAGAGAGAGAGAGGAGGGCCGAGAGAGAGTTTTAGGAGAGTGAGAGAGTTTTGTCATTGTTGAAGATTGAAATTTTTAGTTTGTTTCGGCGGTAGTTTTTAATGCGTGCCATTCAACATTGTTATAGATCTATTTATTAATTTTTGATTTTTTTAAGAATTTTTCATTTTAAATTTAATAAATAAATAGAACCTAAAAAATAATAATAATTAAATACCTTGATATTTAGAAATAAAAACTCATTTACTTGGTAAACTCTTAAATTTTATAAAAATTAAATATTTTAAAGGTAAATGTCATTTTTAAATAATTAAACAATTTTTTGGTTAAAAATTTTAAAATTGAGTTTATTAATAACTTCAATGATTTTATTAAATGAAATAATTTTAAAGTCAAATCATTATAAATCAATAATTTTAAATATTATGAAATATTTTAATTTCTTGATATTAAAATACAATTGTTATATTTATTATTTTCATTATTAAATCTAATGAAATGAAAAAGAGAAATGAGAAATGAAAGTTTAATTTGTTTTTCCCCAATTCTAAATTTTTGTTTGCCCGCTCTCTATTTTTGTAATAATTCATAATTTATACAAAATTTGTTTTCTTTATTAATTTTTTTAATGAATTTAGTTAAAATTTAAAATTTTCATTATTTTCTTGATATGAATTTTTTGGATATTACTTTATTTTAAAACCTTTTTATCTGAAATTTATAAAAAAATTTAATATTCATGAAAAATTGATAATTTAATTTATTTGATGGAATATTACGTTTTGAAATGATTATTTCAATGATTTTGTTAAAATTAATTATTTTTAAAGTCAAATAATTATTAAATCATTAATTTTAAATGAAATAAAATTTTTGTTAATGAATACTCTATGATAACACACCTCATGGTGTTACCCACTGTTAACACCTTTCATAACTAAAGTAACATACTTTTGTGCCTATGGTAACACCACAATCAAAAGGTTGCGATAGGTCAAAATTTTTATAGCTATGGTAACACCCATAGTGGTAACACCCATGCCAAAAGGTTGCGATAGGCCATCTATGGCGTAGTGTGATCAGGTTTCCCTTGAAGTTATAATGGCCCTATTCGAGACTTGGGTCAGGGTCTATTGCTCTTACGTGAGTATTTTCAACAATATCATCTTAATGTAAAGCGTGGAGCGACCGACGCATTTACGACGATGTTGAACGACACTAATCAGTGTTAAACGGCACTTCACAGCGCTAATCAGCCTTAAACAACGTTTAAACAGTGTTAAACGATGTTAAATGGCATAAAACGGCACTAATCAGTGCTAAACGGTGCTTAAACAGCACTACACGGTGCTAATCGGCACTAATCTGTGCTAACAGGCACTAATCGGTGCTTAAACAGTACTACACGGTGCTAATCGGCACTAATCTGTGCTAACATGCACTAATCGATGCTTAAACAGCACTACACGGTGCTAATCGGCATTAATCTGTGCTAACAGGCACTAATCGGTGCTTAAACTGACCTCGTTTTAGTACTGAAAACTATCCGAGATTCACTGAAAAAGTCGAGATTCAGGACTGAAAACTATCCGAGGTTCGTTGAAAAAGTCAGGATTCAGGACCACGAATTGACCCGTGATCGGCCGGATCTAGGGCCAGCTCGTGGTCGGCCGAAGGGCTTGAATCCAAGGTGATCGGCCGAGAGGTGATCGGCCAAGAGGTGATCGGCCGAAGCTCCTCCAGAGGAGGTGGTCGGCCAGGAGGTGATCGGCCAAGAGGTGATCGGCCGAAGCTTCTCCAGAGGAGGTGGTCGGCTCCAAGGTGGTCGGCCGGGAGGTGGTCGGCCGCGGCCCTTCGTGCGCCGTGGTCAATTGCCTCTCGGTTAGCTAGGCGATCCGGACGTGAAAACCCTCCGTGGTCTTCGAGGATCAAGAATCTTGATCTTGATTTCAAGTTACTATCTTGGTCATTCGTGACTTCATTATCTTAAGGATCAAGAATCTTGATCTTGATCTTAAGTCGTCAGGGATCTAGGATTCAAAATCATCCGTGATCCTAAGGATCAAAAACCTCGATCTTGATCTTAGGTCGTCAGTTTGGTCCTTCGTGACTTCTGACAATATTACTCCTTAACTTATGATTAGCACTGCTAATCTTGTGATTATGGTTGATCTCCTTAATTAACTCCTTAAGCGTATTTAGCTTTTCAGAAGTCACTTGTTTTGCTGCTCCAGCGATTATATCCGTTGTTTCTTCTCTGGCTGTATGAATTATAACGGTTCCTTCCGTCTGTAATAGATAGTTTTAGATCGAAGATCCAATATTTCAGATTGGTCTTCGAGTTTTGACTTGAAGTTTCAATCTTTGGATCTTGATTGGAGATTCATGACGACCTCCTCAAGTTTGGCCTTCATAGCTAATCTTGGCCTTCATGGTTAACTTTGGCCTTCATGGTTAATCTTGGCCTTCATGGCTAACTTTGGCCTTCATGGCTAATCTTGGCCTTCATGGCTAACCTTAGCCTTCATGGCTAATCTTTCGTGTTTCTCATCTTAGGATTTGAGGTTGATGTTCTCAGGTTCAACGTCGGTGTTCTGGATCAAAGACCCAGGATCTCAAGTTGATTTTTCAATTTCCAAATCAAGGTATCAACCTTTCTTATTAGCTTTTCTAATAAGTATTCTTAATCAACTACCAACACATTTATCAAGTTAGGGGTGTTCTGGACCACCAATCGCGAGGTTTCAGGTCAATAGGAGGTATTTGCCATGCCTTGAAAGGTTTCATGAACCTTGAATTCAAATGACTTGTTTCTTAGTCCTCGTGACCTTCCGGGCCTTAACTTGTTTGCTGAATCCTTGGTTTTAAGGTTATCACCAACCCATGATTCTCATTCTAAGATGTTGACCTTGAGATGAGGTTCTTAAGTTCTTGCCCCCTTGTTTCAAATGTGGGAGGTCTTACTTCTCGGTCGATCGTTCAGGAAGTCCACTTTCTCCTTAGCGCCTCAGGAATGGTATGTCTTGGTTGGTTTTCAATCCTTTATCTTGATTATAGGTTTCCAACCTTTCTCTGATACTCATAGAACTTTGCTTAGGTTTCAACTTGACCGACGTCTCTTAGTTCAATGCTTTGAACCCACACGTCAAGCTTGATTAGAGGCGGACAACCTTGTTGGCCATCAAGGCTCAATTAATGTTGTGTTGAGATTTGAAGTTCAAGGCTTCAATCCTTAGTCTTGGAATGTGTTCATCATCCCAGATTTCCAACTTGTAGGATCCTCGTCCTGGTGTCTTCCTGACTCGATACGACCCTTCCCAATTGGGGGATAGTCTTCCCTTCTAGCCAACTCTGGAGGCCTCTATCTTCCTCAGAGTCCAATTGTCTTGTCGAAAGAACTTCTCCTTAACCCTTTCGTTGCAGTGGAAAGATGCTATCTTCTGATGCTCTGCGTTTCTAGCATTCGCTTCATCCCTAACCTCGTCAATCAGATCGAGGGCGAGCCTCACGCCTTCTTTATTGGTCTCGGGATCATATGCTTCCACTCTTGGCGATGCATGTGTAATCTCTAGGGGCACAACTGCCTCGGCTCCATAAGCCAGCAAAAACGGGGTTGCTCCAGTTATCACTTCGTAGGTGGTGTGCCCAAAGTATAGGCAGCAACTCATCCACCCAAGTGTTCCTTGAGCGTTCGACCCTTTTCTTTAGTCCATCAATGATGATCCGATTGGCCACCTCGGCCTGTCCATTTACTTGCGGGTGTGCTACTGAAGTAAAATGAAGCTCAATAGCGTTTTCCTCACAGTACTTTTTGAACTCCTCATTGTTGAACTATGTCCCATTATCCGTCACAACGATTCGCGGGATCCCATATCTACAAATTATGTTCTCCCAAAAGAACTGGGCAACTTGTTTGGTGGTTATCTTGGCTAGAGGCTTAGCCTCAATCCACTTGGTGAAGTAGTCAATGGCGACTATCAGACACTTCCTCTGTGCTGAAGCCATAGGGAAAGGACCTAGTATGTCCATCCCCCACATTGCAAACGGGATGGGAGAATTGACTGATGTTAACATCTCAGGCGGTTGCCTTACAATCGGAGCGTGCTTCTGGCACCTATCACACCTCTTGACATAATTCTGTGCATCGGCCAGCATCTCTGGCCAATAGAATCCCAGACGAGTTATTTTGTGAGCCAGGGCCCTGCCCCCAAAGTGCTGCCCACATATCCCTTCATGCACTTCCTCCAAGGCTTCTCTTGCCTCTTGGGGCCTCAAGCACTTCAAGTAGGGGACGACAAACGATCTCTTGTATAGGATGCCTTCAATCAAGGCATATCTTAATGCTCTTACTGACAGCTTTCGTGCCTCCAAGGCATTGTCAGGGAGCCAACCTGTTTCAAGGTGAGCTTTGATAGGATCTATCCAACAGCTTCCTACATCAATTGGTGCTACCAACTTAGAGTTGACAGTCGGGGCCTTCAAGACCTGAAAGTAAACACTCCCTGCATAATTTTCTATCTCAAAAGAAGCGAACTTAGAGAGGGCATCGGCCTTAATGTTCTCTTCTCTTGGAATGTGTTCTACATAGCACTCATCAAACTGAGTCATGACAGCTTTCACAACTCGCAGATATTTTGCCATAGTTTCATCCTTGGCCTCAAATTCACCGTTCACTTGCGAGACTACCAATCTTGAATCCCCATAGACTTTGAGATTCTTGACCCTCATGATTCTGGCCAAGCCTAAACCGGCTATCAAGGCTTCATACTCAGCTTCATTGTTGGTTGTCGGAAAATCCAACTTCAAAGCATATTCGACTGTGAACCCATCGGGGCTTTTCAAAACTAAACCTGCACCACTGGATTTTGTTTTTGATGCTCCATCAAAATAGAGCACCCAATACTCCTTCAGATCAGGTACAAGTTCTTCATCTTTATTCTCACATTCTTGGTTGGGTACTATCTCCTGCCCCCCGACTTCTTGGTTGCTAATGGTATATTCAACCAGGAAGTCAGCCAATGCCTGAGCCTTAATAGCTGTCCGAGGCTTGTACGTTATGTCAAATTCTCCGAGCTCAATTGCCCATTTGATCAATCTTCCACTAGCTTTCGGGCTATGCAATATGCTTCTCAACTGCTGGTCTGTCAAGACTTCGATCTTGTGTGCCTGGAAGTACGGTCGTAACTTCCTCGAAGCTGTTATTAATGCCAAGGCAAACTTCTCAATGGGAGAGTAATTCAACTCAGCCCCATGCAACACCTTGCTCACATAATAGATGGGTTTCTGAACCTTCTTCTCTTCTCGAACAAGAACAGCACTCAATGCTTGTTCAGATACCGCCAGGTATAGATAAAGAGTCTCCTCAGGACTAGGCTTGGCCAACAACGGGGCTTTAGCCATGTATTTCTTCAACTGTTCAAAGGCCTCTTGGCTCTCTGTGGTCCACTCAAAATTTTTCACCTTCTTCAATGCCTGAAAGAAAGGTAAACACTTGTCACCAGACTTGGAGATGAATCTTCCTAGGGCCGTAACTCGGCCAGTTAGCTTCTGTACATCCCGTATAGAGCGGGGTGGCTCCATATCCAGAATTGCCTTGATCTTGTCTGGGTTGGCTTCTATGCCTCTCTTGGAAACCATCAATCCCAAAAATTTTCCTGATCCAACACCAAAAGCACACTTGGTTGGATTCAACATCATCTTGTGGTGCCTCAGCACTTCGAATGCCTCTCTGAGGTGTTTGATATGGTCAGCCTTGAGTAGGCTCTTGACTAACATGTCATCAACATAGACCTCCATGGTTTTTCCAATCAGATGGGCGAATATCTTATTCACCAATCGTTGGTAGGTAGCTCCTGCATTCTTTAGACCAAAAGCCATAACAAGATAACAGAAAACACCAAAGTCAGTTACGAAAGATACCTTTGGGATGTCATCCTTATGCATCTTAATCTGATTATAACCACTGAAACCATCCAAGAAAATCAACATCTCATGCCCAGCTGTGGCATCTATCAGGGTGTCAATCCTTGGCAGAGGAAAGCAATCCTTTGGGCATGCGTCATTTAAATCAGTGAAGTCGATACACATTCTCCATTTTCTATTTGCTTTCTTGACCATGACGGGATTAGCCAACCATTTGGGAAACTGAATCTCTTCAACAAAACCAGCTTCCAAAAGCTTGCAACTTCTTGCTTAATGGCCTCCTGCCTCTCAGGAGCAAAGTTTCTCTTTGTCTGCTTTATTGTCTTCCGTTTGGGATCAACATTCAGTTTATGAGTTATGAGTTGGGGATCAATCCCTGGCATGTCGGCAGCTGTCCAAGCAAACACATCACTATTCTCCTGTAAGATTGCTATCAACTCTCCCTTAAGAGGTTCCTGTAGAGAATCTCTTATATAGGTAACCTTCTCAGGGTCGTCCAGCTCTAGAGGAATAGGGATCAGATCCTCTGCTGGCTTTCCTCGGTGTTCATCGTCACCACGGACATCCATGTCTTCAATTGGGAGTACCTGCCCCCCGACTCCATCAGCTCTCAATGCAGATACATAACAACTTCTTGCCATCTTTTGATCGCCTTTTTGTTCTCCGACCCCATTCCGGGTTGGAAACTTAATCTTCATGTGGTAGGTGGAGGCAACAGCCTTAAACGCATGAAGTCCAGTCCTTCCCAGGATTGCATTATAGGTCGAGGCTGCCTTGATTACCAGAAAATTCAACATCTGAGTAGCTTCCTTAGGTTCTTGTCCAATGGTCATGGGCAACTGAATAGTACCCTCGACCTTGGACTCAACTCCATTGAATCCGTAGATGGGCATGTTGGTCGGGGTCAACTGAGAATCAGTGTATCCCATCTTTACAAAAGCATCATGAAACAAAATATCAATAGAAGCTCCATTGTCTATCAAGACTCGCTTTACTTCCGAGTTCCCAATCACAGGGGTTATGACCAACGGGTCATCATGGGGGAACTTCACCCCTTCAAGATCAGAATCATCAAAACCAATCACTGTTTCAGTCCTAGCACGTTTCGGGGCTTCTCCCACAATGTGCATCACCTCTCTGGCATACGCTTTTCGAGAGTTTCGAGTTGTACTGGCCGATGTTGGGCCTCCCCAAATCATGTTGATAACTGGCCCTCGGGGCTGCGCATTACGATCACGATCATTATCTCTTCTGTCATTGTCTCTCCTATCGTAGTCCCTTCTTTGGGTTCCACGATCTTCACCCTTAGTAAATTTATTCAACTTTCCCTTGCGGATCAAGAACTCAATCTCATCCTTCAACTGCCTACAATCATCTGTATCATGCCCCACATCTCGGTGGAACCTATAGTATGGCTCCTTATCTCTCTTTGTGGGGTCACCCTTGAGTGGCTTCGACCATCGAAAATCCTTATCTTTCTCAATTTCTAGCAAGATTTGACTCCTAGGAGCATTCAACTGTGCATAATCAGAAAACCTCGGTCCAAAATTCTTTTTTGGTGCTGAGTCGGAGTCCTTGCTAGTCCGGGGATACTTGTCCCTAACATCGTACTCCTGCTCTTGCTTTCGCTTCTTCGTATCATTGTTACCCTTGCCATTGTTCACTGTGGCCTCCTTCTTGGTACTATCCTCAGCCTTGATATACTTATCAGCCCTTCGCTGGAGCTCAGCCATATCCTCGGGAGGATGCTTTGCCAATGACCTTTTAAAGTATATGTCGGTGGTGCCATGCTCTAGGGCCACCATTGCCACCTTATTCTCCAAATCAGTGATATTCAATGTCTCCTTAGTGAACCTCTTGAGGTAATCTCCCAGATTTTCATTCTTTCCTTGCAACACTCAACTCCTTAAAAGAGCCAATTTAGTTCGCAGGCAACCGGCTATACCATCTTTGATCCATGCCCGACAGGGTTTGAGGGAACGCCCTATACTTCAAGGCCTCGCTTGCAGGTTGCAATAGCAGTGCATTTGAGAACGTCCTTACGTGGTTGGCGGGATCACCCGTTCCATCATAAGCCTTAATTGTCGGCATCTTGAACTTCTTTGAGATACGAGCGTTCATCACCTCCTCAGTAAACGGGGGTGTGGAATCATCAGGATCCCCAAGTGGCATCAGATCCTTGGGGTTGCTCTTGGGGGTTTCCACCCTCGTTGTTTTTCTGGTTGGGGCATCAGCCCTTCTTTGCCTTCTTGAAGGCCTCTCCAGATTTATAAAGGGAATCGGTCCTGATGTTGGAGGAGGTTGAGTCTGATTTAACCTAGCTTGTTCTCTTGCCATATCTTCCTTTAATCTTAAGATCTCGGCTTCACGAGCCTTGATCCTTTTCGCAGTTGTCGACGGGGGTCCATCATAAATAGTTTGATGACTCCTCCGGAGTTCTCTGCTAGCACGTCACCTTCTTGGGGCTTCTTCACGATAATCATCATCAGAAGACGATTCATCAGTATAGGGACTAGAGTAGTCACGATACTCTCGATCTCGGATATGCAGGGCATGACCACTTGATCCAGCTCCTTGAGTAGGAGGGTAGTTAGGCAGCTCATACATCGGGTTGGTATTCACGGGGAGATCCATAGTGTGGATCTGGACCCCTTGTGGAGGGTTGTTGGGATCTACAATCAAGGGAGAAACCACCATCTGAAGGGGATTAGTCCTTGGATTTGTGTGGACGATCGGAGGTAACGTACTCTCAACATGGGAAGTCGTCCCTAGGGGTTGAGAAGCTTGATGTTGAACGATCGTCCCGGTCATTGGGGGCACTGGATCCGTGGTGGGCGGAGCAGAGCTGAGAGGAATAGGATCGGTGGTAGTCAACGTTATTCTTCTTGTTTGAACCATGGTTGATGTTCGATTCCCACAGACGGCGCCAAATGTTGTGGAATAAAAACTAGGTTACGAATTGTATTTAATGCTACGGTTGGTGAGCTTCGAGCTTTAATGGTTGTTTCCGTGTTCGGGATTAATCGGTCCTCACAGAGTGCCTACGTATCTCGTATTGAGAATCAAGCCAAGACGTAGTTCTGAGAATGAGGGGTCAGATCCTTTATATAGGCTGAGAAGCCTTAAAATCGTAGTAGGGTTAGGTGACTTGGTGGGCAAGTCACCGCCTAGAAGAAGGTTCCAGATCCTAGTATGTAGGAACCAGTTTCCATGTTGAAATATGTATCTTGGAGGCTAAGTCAGGTAAGAGTTATATTCCTTTTTTGACTCTTATTTGCTGAGCTGTTTATTGCCCCTAATATTAATTACGAAATTAATATCATAATCAGGTTTGGGCCATCTGGTGGGCCCCGCGTTTGGACCATTCTAGGTCTAATTAATGTCACATTAAATGTGTCTTTAGGGCTTACTTTTAGCCCATATCACTGACTTTACTTCCAATTCCATATACTTTTACAATTTGAAGCTATATAAGATTTTCATCAAAATGAACTAATGATTCGATGAAACAACAAAGGGGAACTCTCTTTCTCTTTTCCTTCTATCCTCATATTTTAATCACAATTCAAAATGAGCTAATTCGTTCCGCACACAATCAACGAACAACTGAAAATTTTCTATTATGGAGTAAAAGTAATAACAAGCTTGACACAATTCAATGTCGACCTAAACAGTTCAGACTAAGTTTCTATGTCATATGAAAGTTTCAATGTAACAAATTTTGGTTATATTACAGAACCACAATTTATACGTATTTATTTAATGCCTATTTATAGAAGCACAACTTCATAAATTTTTCTTCTATTACATAACCTTAATTTTAAAACAATAATGACCATTAAAATAAATTCAAACATGCTTTTACTCTGTAACAACAATGTAACAAAATTTGGTTCTATTACAGAACCACAATTTATACGTATTTATTTAATGCCTATTTTTAGAATCACAACTTCACAAAATCTAGTTCTATTACATAACCTTAATTTTAAAACAAAAATAAGCATTAAATAAATTCAAACATGTTTCTAGTCTATAACAACAACGTAACAAAATTTGGTTCTACTACAGAACCATAATTTATACCTATTAATTTAATGCCTATTTTAAGAAGCACGAGTTCACAAATTTTAAATTCTATTACAGAACCTTAATTTAAAACTAAATATGAATGCAATCAAATCTACGAAATTGATTCTATCTTAGTAACACATATGCATGTAGAATCAGTTCTAAGCAAATCAAAATCGTACAAAATTAATATGAATAAACATATACATATAAACAAGCTCACGATAATCAAAAAATTGAGGGAAAAAAATCGAAATCAGAGAGTCGATCCAACATGTTCTGGCCGATTGATGTTTGCGATAATCTTTAAAGAAGCTCGCGATAATCTCTCATTCTCTCTCTCTGGCTCTCTCTCTTGTATTGACTGTATTGCGTGTATTATACTATTATGTGTGTATAAATGTTGTAATAACTTTCTTTAATTAACAATGGGTCAAATACTGAATTTGGATCTTTCCCAAACGTAATATGGATACCAAACCTAAAAATGGATTATCAAGTGGGTCAAAATCAATACAAAATCTTGTCCAAACCTAAATATAGATACCGAACCTTAGCTAAGGGCTATCCACTAATTTATAATATATAGATAGATTATATTTTTTGTATATATTTGTATTTTATACTATTATATGTGTTTAAAAAATATAAAATTCTATTTTTTAATCAATTTTTAAAAAATAAATTTATTTTTAGTAAAATTAGATAGGGCATGAGGATCTACATCTTCGAGCAGAATCACAGGTGGGATTGGAGGTAATATCATAGACAAAAATGGGAGAGTGGTATATGTTTTTTCAGGGCCCTTGTTGTTGAAAAGTAGCCATGAGACTGAAATAAACACGATACTACATATACTGTAGTAAATATTATTTGTACTAGCTTTTTTTTTTTGAAAACTTATTTGTATTAGCTTATAACCCGTGCAAAGTACGAGTTATTTTTAAATACTTTTAAAATTATAAGATTAAATAAAATCGAGTATAATAATTTATTATGAATATAATTTAATTTTGTAATATTAATTAATAAAATTATTAGTAATAATAATAGTTATTTAATAATATAAAATCTTAATGTAAATTTGTTGTTGACGGGATTCGAACCTTGGATCTTTAGAAGAAGGATTTAAATATAGAATATTCGAACCTTGGATCTTTAGAAGAGGGACTTAAATATAGAATATTCCTTATTATTACATCTAACAGTCATCATCTATTTACTAAATATCTAAACGTTACTATTCTTTTAGATCGTTGACCCAAGTTGAACCAAACAACCAAATTATACCCCTATTTGCTTATTATATACTCCCTCCATCCCGGTGATTTCTTTACATTTGCGAACCAGTTTCCGGCACGGATTTTAAGATGTATTTTAATTATAATTCTAAAATTTATTTTTGATATTTTCTTTTTTTGTATAAAAATAGAACAATCCTATTTTTATACAAAAAAAGAAAATATCAAAAATAAGTTATAGAACTATCCTTAAAATGCACCTTAAAATGCGTGTCAAATACTTAATTTTTTATGTAAAGAAATGGATGGGACAGAGGGAGTAATATAATAATAACAGAATTATTATTAAACAATATTAATTAAACAAAATTGCTCGTAGTGTTTACTAAGAAAGGAGAAATTTTAGTTAGATACAATATAAAAAATATTGTGCTTTACCTTAAAAGGGAAATTAATTAGTTAGTGAAAAATAGAAAAGATAATATGTTTAATCTGAAAAAGGAAATTATGTAATTAGTTAGTAGTTAAGGAAGGGTAAATAAGTAAAATCAACAGTTACCGACTAACCAAACTTTTAATATTTCAGCTTTTATATAATAGTATAGATAGTTGTTTACTCCTTCCGTCCCTCATGGTTGTTTACATGGGGGATGGACACGGAGACCAAGAAATTGTGTAAAAAAATGAGTAAAGTTAGATGAAAAGTGGGTAAAGTGGTGGGACATATTAATATTTAATTAATTATAGATTTGAGATAGTGGAGGAAAGTAGTGGGTGTAATAGTGTTTTTTATTGTTAAATATATGAGATAGTGGGTGTAATAGTTGGAGAAACTTACTATTTTTGGAATGTAAAGAAATGAGAGGGACACCCCAAAATAGTAACTGTAAAGAAATGAGAGGGACAAAGGGAGTATATATTATATAATAGTATAAATAGTGATGTCCAGATTCACTAATTCGAAAATGGTCATTTGTTCGGACTCGACCCAAGCGATTAATATAGTCAGGGACAGGAACATGAATAATGTCAAGATCAAAGCGGGGAACTTAAACATAGACACAATGATGCATAGATTTATTCTCAATTATGTTCCTCGTGAACTAATTGAGGCAGCGGATTCTCTGGCACAGGCTGGCCAATTTAAAGGCTCAACAAGCACATATGGGGCTTAAGTGTGGAGTTGATAGATAATGGTAGGGGTGAGCAAAAAACCGAATTGAAACTGAAATCGAATTGAAACTGGTCAAAATCGAAATCGAAACCGAATCGGCGGTTGCGGTTTTTTAATTTTGAAAACCGAGACTTTCGGTTCCGGTTCCGGTTATAGGTTCAAACCGAACCGAAAAAAACCGAAACCGAATCGATTATTTATATAAATAAATAAATATTTATATTTTTTATAGATATTTAAAATTAAGCACATTCACACACACAGAGATATATATATATATATATATATATATTTAGAAAGTAATGAAGCAAGCAATTCTGTTGCAATTTAGAAGTAAAGAAGCAATGTTACTCCCTCCGTTCCGAAAAACCTTTCTCGTTTTGACTTTGGACACTGTTCATTGTAAGCGATTGACTACTAATTTACGCATAATTTATAAGACAAAATATAGTCATGAGTGATTTTGTTTGATTCGTATTTATGAGTACTTTAATACAGTGAAGTTTTTATATTTAATACTAATACGAAATTGAAAATATTAACGATCAAAAGTGTGTATTGGCATACGTGTCCAAAGTAAACAGGAAAAATATTATGGAACGGAGGGAGTACTATTTATCTTGTTGTAATTCTATCAAATTTAGCAAGTTCTAGTTTCTTTGGACAGTAGCTAATGTTTTCCAGAATTAGCATTCTCTAAATGAAGAATTTTTTCGTTCCAGAGTGAAAATGAAGTTGTTGCATGCAGGGATCACTGCTTCCTGGACAAATAATGTTGGTAGACTACCTTCTTTACTAAATAATCGAATTCTATCACCTTTTTTTATTGTTTCAAGTTTTGAAAATTATTGTATAAATACTTTTGTACGATTTATGTTTTTATGATAGAATTACTTTTTTAATTAATTTGTAATACTTTTTTATTTTTATTTTATTCGGTTTTAAAACCGAAACCGAACCGATAAAAACCGAACCGGTGTTTTAAAACCGAAACCGAAACCGATGGTTCGGTTGCGATTCCGATTTTCGATTTTTACCCAAAAACCGAACCGAACCGGGGTTTGCTCTCCCCTAGGTAATGGACGTAGCTTGCTTGTGTTATATTGATTCCTTTAGTTCCTGTTTAGTCTATCTACTCAGAGGTTTTATTTACTGGTTTTTCAGGGATCTGTGGTTTGTCTTTGTAGTGGATCTTTTGTCAGGCTTGCCTGGAATTTTTATTATATACTGCTCGGGTTTACAAAAAAAAAGTAAAAATAGCCAAACAGATATACCTAACTTAAATTAAAATTATTATTTTTTACTTAAATTGAGTAAGTTGTACTTTAAATTTTAAGTAATATTTTTTAACTTAACCCAAACGAGCTCTTAATCTTATAGCTTACTAGCTTAAAACCCGTGCGATGCACAGATTTTTTTTAATATTATATGAAAATTTTTCATTATTTGAATTACTTTTTTTTAAACATGATTTTTGGAGTCTTAAATTTTTAAATGAGATTATTCGATGATATAAATGTTATTCGTGACAATTCTAAAAATGAGGGATTTTAGTTAGAAATTTAGAAAAGATAATGGATTTTAGTTGAAAAAAGTAATCGGTTAATTACTAGTAATTATAAAATTATTTTTTTATTTTATTAGATAGAATGTTCATGATATAATTGGAAAAATAGAGGATGTGGTTAGAGAAAATTAAAAAGGTGACATGTTTTAGATGAAAAGGGTAATTGATTAGTTTACAGTAATTATAAGTTAATTATATTATTTTACTAAATAAATTGCTCGTAATGTTTTTAGAAAAAAAGAAATTATTGTTGTCCGTGATATTTCTAAGAAAGAGGAATTTTAATTGAAAATAGAGAAAAAATGATATGTTTTAGCTGAAAAAGTTAATCGATTAATTATTAGTGTATCATATTACTATTTTATTTTATTGAATAGAACTGCCCTTAATATAATTGAAAAATGAGAGATTTTAGTTTGAAAAAATAGAAAAGATAATGTGAAAATTTAAAAGATGACATGCTTTAGATGAAAAGGGTCTCCGCAAGGTTCGTCCACGGCGGAGGGTGAGTCAGGGTCTAAAATCAGGCCTAAAGGCAGGCGTAGTCGATGGACAACAAGTGAATATTCCTGTACTAATTGATTATATTTAATTATATTCTTTTACTAATTCAAATTGCTCTTAGTGTTTTTCATAAAATAAAAAATTAAAGTTGTCCACGATATTTCTAGAAAAAAAGGAATTTAATTAGAAAAAATAGAAAGATGAATGTTTTAGCTGAAAAGATAATCAGTTAATTATTAGTATTTGCAATGCACGGGTTTCTTGTATTATGTTATAAATTTTATTTAATATTATAATTATGTTTTTATATAATCATTCTTTTTTTAATAATTTTTTTAATTTTAATTTGACATAATTAAATATACTCATGTTTACGGATTATTATAATGTTTCCTTATTATAAACAACATATATGATTTTTAATATATTTTATTAATAATTAAAATTTTGGTATAATATTTTCGGGTATATATTAATGATTGTAAGATTTGTTGTAAATTAAAAAGGTAATGTGTTTTATTTAGAAAGAAAATATTAATGATTGAAAGATATGATACGATTGATCTTTTTAGGTGTTTATAAATGGTAATATCTGTTGAGTATGAATATAATGACAAGAAAATACAGAGGGGGGGTTAATGTATTTTCAATCTTTTTCTTCAAATCAATATTTCAAGTGAAGATTGTTTAGGTGTTTGAATCTAATTATGTAGCAAGAGTGTGTGTTCGTGTTTCTCAGAATGAATAAATGCGGAATATAAACACTAGAACAAGATCACTCACTTTAATCTAATATTTTATTAGATAAAGATTTGCTAGAAACTGTGAATACAAATGGTAGTATTCTCAGCTTCGTTTTTCTCAAAGAGATGTGTAGAGAAATATGTTTTTGAAAAACTTAACTACTAGAGAAGTGAGATTGTACTCTTATAGAACATGAGTACAACTACTTATTACAAATAAGGTGACATACAAAATTACTTTCTAATCTGTCTATCCCTTTTTTACTAACATCCAAACGGCTTGAGATTTGACTTGCTTTAACTCTGTTCAGATCCACTTCTTTATCAGCTTGTCTCCTGTAACAACTCTCTAAGCTTCTTGTAGTCTTTCCAAAACACTTTACAGTACTGTGGTCCTGAAAGTATTTTGGCTTACTGCAGGTTTCTGACTTGTACAATTCTTCAGTATTTTATCTCCTAGACTACATTCGAGAAGTAACTAAGTGATTGATTCGAGAACTAGAATTGACTTGATAGATAACTATGAGTTCTCAAATACTGTATAATTGTCATATTGAATCACTTCTCGAATTAGTCTTTTCTCCAGGAATCCTTGAGATGTCGAATAGAACATTTGACTTGTCGAATCCCTGAGATGTCGAATAGCTTCTTGAAACCTTGAGATATCGAATACAGCTTTGACTTGTTGACTCTTAGAGAACTCGAATGAGACTTTGACTTGTTGACTTCTTGACTTCTTGAATAGAGTATTAGACATGTCGAATCTCTGAGTTATCGAATGACACTTTGACTTGTTGACTTTCAGAGATGTCGAACAGTGTCTTTACAGATATCGAATCCTTGACTTGTCGAATGCTAGACTTCTCGAATAGAACAAGACACTTTTCGAATTGGTACTTAGGGAAATCTCTATTCTCCAAAATCTAATGGTGTTTATTTTGGCAGCCTTGTTCTTCAAGCTTGAGGCATGATCCTTGGATCTTCTTTCAAGCATTATTTTCTGACTTTAAATTACACTTACACAGGTAGAAATTGATGCCTATTATAAGTACTAATACAGATAGAAACTCTACAGCTAGAGGTTCCCTCAGTTAAGAGGTCATGTAAGTAATGCATAGCATTACAAACAATTAGGCTTGTTATTAGATGTATACATGCATGCCTCTGTGACTAACAATATCTTCAACTGAAAGTAAATATGAAAAATGCAATCGACTAATTGAAGGAATTATATGCATATACGAAAGCGTGAATCACAATTTCATACATATATATCGCATATATAACGCATAAAATTGATTGATAAATATGAGGGATCGATTACTAACCTTTATTGACGATCCAATGAGGCATAGAGAGGC
Organism: Kitagawia praeruptora; assembly: GCA_037693485.1. Lineage (NCBI taxonomy): Eukaryota > Viridiplantae > Streptophyta > Magnoliopsida > Apiales > Apiaceae > Kitagawia > Kitagawia praeruptora. The sequence continues at coordinate 133,674,406 of CM075352.1, read as the reverse complement.
TCCTAGAAGCTGCTCCTCAAGTGTGAAGCACTCATCCGGTATCCACCAAGAGTCTTGATTCATTGGAGGGAGGAAGAGGGCTGAGAGAGAATTAGGGTTGCCTCCTTCTGAAATCTTACGTAAAAAGATATTGAGGCTAATGGGGTTTATAACAATATATTTATAGGCAAAAAATCTCAACTGATATTTTTCCTATAATTATTAACCCTATTAATTAATTAATCTCATTAATCGATTAATTAATAATTAAAACTCTTTTAATCATTAATTCTTTTTCTAAACTCTTTAGAAAATAATTCTCTCACTTGATTTAATTTCTTAAATTAAATCCTTAACTAATAATATTAAGAACTCTTCTTAAATAATTTATAATCAATTAAATCATATTTAATCAATTATAAAATTGCTAATAAATTACTTATTTCACAAATAAATAATTACTATCCAATATTAATTAATTCCTCCATCAATAAATCAATCTCTTTTATTGTGTGATCCTGTAGGTTCAATATTAAGCCGGTAGTAGAAATAAATAATAATAAAACTATTTTATTATTATTTATATGAATTCTTCTAATTCATTAAATATAATTAATTAAATAATTAATCATATTTATTCTACATCGTGAGGGATACTTCTCAGCATATCGCGACTATCCTGATAATATGAACTCACTGCTTAGAATACCTAGAACCTAGTCAGTGAATAGTTACCGTACAATCAATTCCTTCCACCCTACAATATCCCGATTAAATACAAGGCATGGAACTCGTGTCAAGCCTATCAAATTTAATCATATGATTCCTTATTCACAATGCATAGTTCATATTAATGCAAATTAGAAACTCCTTTCTAATTTCATTCACTTTGGCAAGAGATTCCTGAACTAGAATAATAAGAATAGCATAGGATATTCTCTTCCTTTACTGGAAGGGGTAGATCCTTTATTGATCATTAACTATCTCCATACACAAATCCATATGCCCAGAATAGACCTAATAGGTGTCCTTCAGACTAAGGACTAAACCAAAGCATAGTTCATTATATACAAGATTACTCTAACGATCTCAATTCTAAGGACACTTGTACAACTATCACTTGGTGAACAACTATCGACGCGTGAGTAAACTCCATTAGTTGCTCCACTGATCGAGTCATGTTCAGTGAACTTATTCCTTAATAAGCACCTACATACTAGCTATAGTGTCACCACACAAATGCCTATGAGAACAGACATCCTTCCCAGGAAGCTAGCATAGTATGTACTGATCTTTACGGATTAACTAACTTCCAATCAGTTATCCCATGATCAGGAACAGTTTTAAGTCTAGTGTTATCATCTTCTAGATCTCACTATTATAATCTCATTATAATTCTAGAAGCTTTACTCTAAACTATGAAACATCTGATTTAATACACTTTAAATAGATAAAGCCCGTATAAAGACAAATATGTCTTTCACTAATAATCATAAAACCTATTAAGATTACAAGAAGTTTATCCTAACTTATCATCCATGATTGGATTTAGGACATTTATCTTTCACTAATTACCACTAATTATATTATATTGTTATTTATTTTAGGTTTATATTTTACTTGAAAATTCTGGTGCGGTATTTTCGGGTATATATTAATGATTGAAAGATTTGTTTTAAATTGAAAAGGTAATGTGTTTTAGTTTGAAAGGAAATATTAATGATCGAAAGATATGATATGATGTTTTTAGGTGTTTATAAGAGGTAATATCTTCAACTAAAAGTAAATATGAAAACGACAATCAACTGATTACCTTAATTTTATTATATTAATGTGAAAAAAGCAATTGACTAATTACCATTAATTTTATTATGTTAATCAACTAATTATCATTAATTATATTATGTTATTATTTATTTTAGGTGTTATATTTTTCTTAAAAATTATGGTGTGATATTTTCGGGTATATACTAATGATTTTAAGATTTGTTTTAAATTAAAAGGTAACGTGATTTAGTTCGAAAGGAAATATTAATGATGGAAAGATATAATATGATTGATGTTTTTAGGTGTTTATAAAAGGCAATATCTTGACTAATTACCATTAATTATATTATGTTATTACTTATTTTAGGTGTATTTATTTTTCTTTATAATGAAGGGTAAATAAGTAAATTCACGAAGTACCAAAAAACATGTACCAAAAATTTTAATATTTCGACTTTATATTAATTGTATACATTTTACGTGTGCACCTTTAACACTTCACTTCCCTTTTGAATTTGATAATACAAGATAAGATATGAGTAGTGTTATAAAAAAGTTGCGATTAATCGGGATTAATTGGCGATTAATCGTTGTTCGATGGTTAATTGATTTGATTTTGTTATAATTAGGTCAAAAATCATTTTTTGTTAAATTAATCGGTCAACTTTTTTTTAAAGAAAAAAATAATGTAAAAATTCACAAAACTATAAAAAAAATTGGGAAAAATAAAAATCTTATATATTGTAATTTAAAAATAATCCTGTTTTTTGTTACTTCTCGAAATTGAACTATGAGTAGAAATCTCCAGCGTCTACTATTGAATACCTTTGTACTATTTTTGTTAGACAATCTGTGAAAATAGTACAAAATAATAGCAATCGTGTGTGTGAATAACAGAACAATTAAACAAATAAAGAGGAGGCAGGGACAGAAAAACCCGAGTCCAGTGCGTGACTGTCTCCTTAAAGCATATTAGCCCTCACCGTATGTGCGAGCGAATCGCCTCCCAGAATAAAACGGATTGCAGCGAAGCTATAAAAGCGTCACTCTCAGCGAGCTTGAAACGAGCAAGAATATCACCGAAGGAAGAGAAGAGGCTGTGTATGAGAAGGGGATGTGTTTTCGAATGAATAATCCTAAGGCTCTACACGAGTATATATAGGATAGGAAAACTTGTGCGCTACTCAATTACCCCAATTAATTAGTTGTGCCAATTAAAAAGTCGGTGGTAATTTTTCTTTATTAATTAACCGTGTTAATTAATTAGGTAAGGCAGTGGCAAAAAATTCGTTATAAAAGCGGAATTGATTTTACCGACACAACAGCTAATTCAAATTATATTCGAATTAATTTAAGTCATATTTTAAGCCCTAGCCCAGTGGAAATAATTAATTTAGCAAAACTACTTCGGGTTTATTCGGCCCAATTTTTTGCTGCATTCGTGTTCGCAGGTCGCACACGCGGAAAGCCCGAAGGCTTGCGAAGCCTCGGTTTTCCCTCGAAATCCTCACAATTCGCACCCCCCCTGCGCGCCCGCGTAGGAGATGGAGCAACACTTAACCAACATAAGTGAACACTACTCTTGTGTTGTACTATAAAAAGCAAAGGAAACTCCTTTTTCTTATCAATGTGGGACTTCAAGTTTAACAACAAAATTTCCACTCTTAAAGGACCAACTTTGAGTAATCATAACTCATCAATCCCTTAGTCATTTTGAGTGTTCAAATATGCACTGGAAAGCTCTCGCAGAGGAGAACGCTCTCCAAGCACGACTTGTTGCAAACACGCACACAACGCACAATCAAATCGGAGCTCAAAATGACTCGCCAATGTGGGTCTAAAACCCACATTTTCTAACAATCCCCCACATGGATGAGATTGATATCGTAGTAGCACACACCAGACAGACAGACACGGATTTTGATGTGGTGATAATTCTTCGATCAGATATAGCATACGATAGGTAGAGGTTTGCTCCTTGAACCTTCGCTTGAGTAAGCATACCGACCATACTGGTAGATAGTGGAGGTTTGCTCTTTGAACTATTCGACTGTTTGTGTAAGCGATGATATACTTATCACTATATCCTTTCTTACTCGTTTAGCTCTCATGATTATGTCCATTTTGGCCATGGAACATCGTCCTGGTTCTGCAGGAGTTTCTAAAAAAATTTTGCCTCGCAATTCTCCTTTGAAGCGGCCCCACTTCTCTCCCACATAGGTGATCTTTATCTTATAGAGTAACCCGCTTTTACTCAACTGATTTCCATGCGTTCAAACCTTGAACTCCATGTAATCACCGAAAGATCATTAAAAGCTTAATAGCTTACCCTCGTACCTTACGGGTCTCACTGTTTCTCATCACAGGAACAGGCCAGGGGTTACCTCCACAGTGATTTAGTCATCATGATTTAGTTGGCCCATTGAACCAAGTTCTTGGGATCTCCAGTCAGCAATGGTTGGGTGTCCACCATGACGTCGTTAAGCAATAGGCTTAAGGCCCATCCCTCTCGATGATTTGTCAACCAATTCTCTTCATGACCCTTTAGTTAGCGGATCCGCGATATTATCCTTTGACGGTATAAAGTCAATAGTGATAATTCCGGTTGACATTAACTGTCTAATGGAACTATGTCGTCGTCATATGTGATGGGACTTTCCATTATACATTGTGCTTTGTGCTCTGCCAATAGCAAACTGACTATCACAGTGCAATCCTATTGCAGTCACAGGCTTTGGCCATCTCGGAATATCCTCCAGAAATTGGCGTAAGTATTCAGCCTCTTCGGCACATTTATTTAATGCCACAAACTCAGCTTCTATTGTGGAATGAGTTATAACCGTTTGTTTGGAGGATTTCCATGACACTACTGCTCCAGCTAGTGTAAACACATATCCACTCGTAGACTTCAGTGCCTTCTTGCTAGATATCCAGTTTTGCATCAGTATAGCCTTCTAGTACCGCTGGATAACTGCCATAATGCAAACCATAGTCTCGAGTTCCCCTCAAGTACTTTAGTACTCGTATGATCGCTTTCCAGTGATCAGCTCCCAGATTACTCGTAAATCTACTCAACTTGCTAATTGAGTATGCAATGTCTGGTCTTGTACAACTCATAAGGTACATCAGACTTCCAATTATCCGTGAGTATTCCAACTGCGAGACTCCTAAACCTTTATTCTTGGATAGATGCAAAGTCAAATCCACAGGTGTTTTCGTTGTCTCAACATCATCCTTGAGAAATTTCTCAAGAATCTTGTCAACATAATGTGGTTGACTTAAGGCAAGACCCTCTGAAGTTCTACAAATCTGAATTCCTAGAATTACGTTTGCTAGACCCATGTCTTTCATGTCAAACCTTGCCTTTAACATGTCCTTAGTAGATTTGATCACCTTATCATTGCTACCGGTAATAAGTAGATCATCTACGTACAATGTCATCATAACAAATCCGTTTTCGTTATCCTTGTAGTAGGCGCAACTATCACATTCATTGATCTTGAAACCACTGGCTAACACAAACTCATCAAATTTCTCATGCCATTTCATAGGCGCTTGCTTCAAGCCATACAGTGATTTCACCAATCTACAGACTTTTCTTTCTTGTCCAGGGACAACAAACCCTTCAGGTTGTTCCATATAGATTTCCTCATCTATATCCCCATTTAGAAAAGCTTTCTTCACATCCATTTGATGTACAGTCAGCTTTCACATTGAAGCAATAGCAAACATCATCCTTATAGATGTTATTCTCGATATTGGAGAGTATGTATCAAAGTAATCAAGGCCATGTTCTTGCTTGTATCCTTTGATTACAAGTATGGCCTTGTACTTATCGATGGTGCCATCAGGTTTAAATTTCTTTTTGAAAATCCACTTGCTACCTAGTGTTTTACTACCGGCTGGTAAGTACACTAACTCCCAAGTATGATTCTGTAAGATAGAATCAACTTCAATTTTGATGGCCTCTTTCCACATAGGTCCATCAGGTGACGTTACCGCTTCCTTATAGGTTTTCGGATCACCTTCTTCGAGCAAATAAGTCAGAAACTCTGACCCATAGGATTTCTCCTTCCTTTGTCTTTTGCTCCTTCTCACTACCCCCATATTTTCGTCTTCACTTTCATCATTCTCATTATCGTCTTCTAAAGACTCATGAGGTCATTTAGACGTCGTAGGGCGTTCAATTCCAGGATTACAAGGAAATACATTCTCAAAGAATGACGCATTCCTTGACTCCATAATCGTATTCTTTTGAATGTCAGGTATCTTCGATTTATGAACAAGAAACCGATATGCAGTACTATGTGGTGGATATCCGATGAAGATACAATCCACAGTCTTTGGACCAATCTTCACCTTCTTAGGTGCAGGTATTAGTACCTTTGCAAGGCACCCCCACACTTTCAAATTTTGGTAACTTGGTTTCTTTTTCTTCCACATCTCATAAGGACTTTCATCCTTATTCTTGCGAATCATCATATTTAAAATATGAGTTGCACTTAAGATGGCTTCCCCCCACATCGACTGCGGAAGTCCAGAGCTTAACAACATCGCATTCATCATCTCCTTGTGAGTGTGATTCTTCCTCTCAACCACTCCATTAGACTGAGGGGAATATGGTGCAGTGACCTCATGGATTATACCATGTTGTGAACAGAATTCCTCAAAAGGTTCAACATATTCACCTCCACGATCACTTCGTATCATTTTGATTTTCTCATTTTGTTGTGTCTCAACTTCTTCCTTATAGATTTTAAATTTATCTATAGCTTCGTCTTTGCTTTTAAGCAAATATACATAGCAGTATTTTGTACAATCATCTATGAATGTAATAAAATACTTGTTTCCTCCTCTAGTTGGAGCGAATTTCAAATCACATATATCGCTATGTATTAGGTCTAGCACCTTGGTGTTTCTTTGCACATGTTTAAACGATGATCTCGTTAATTTTGCCTCAACACAAGTTTCACACTTTTGTTTTGAATCGATATTCAATTTTGGTATGTAATCTTTTGCACTTAATCTTCGTAAAGTGTCATAATTAACATGTTCTAATCTAGCATGCCATAAATTAGGAGACTCAAGCAAGTAAGCAGAAGAATTCTTTATTTCATTATTGTCCTTAACGGACATCATATTGAGCTTAAAAAGCCCATCGGTTACATAGCCCTTGCCTACAAACATACCATTCTTAGACAAAATAACTTTATCCGACTCAATTACAATACGAAAGCCATGCTTATTCAACAAGGAACCAGACACAAGGTTCTTGCGAATATCAGGCACATAAAGTACATTCTTCAAAGTCAGATTCTTCCCAGAGGTCATCTTCAGATTTACCGTGCCTTCCCCTTCAATGGTTGAAGTTGTTGAATTCCCCATGTAGATCTTCTCACCAGCATCAGAAGCTTTGAGGCTAGAGAAAATCGCCTTGTCCAAACAAACATGCCTTGTAGCTCCCATATCAATCCACCATTCCCTTGGATTAGAGCCAACCAGGTTCACCTCAGAGACCGTAGCACAAAGGTCTATGTCACCCATCTCCTTTGAGATATCATCGACCATGTTTGCTTCTTTCTTCTTATTGGTCTTCTTAGGCTTCCTACACTTAGAAGACCTATGACCCACTTTGTCGCAGTTAAAACACTTCCCTTGAAACTTCGTCTTCAAAATTCCTCCCTTGGGTGCCAGCTTTGCCCCTTTACCAGAATTGTTCTTCTTGGGCTTATGTTCCACCATGTTTGCCTTTTCAGTGGCGACATTCATCTTCTTCTCGGATCCCCTATTGTCTTCATCAATATGAAGTCTAACGATCAGATCCTCCATAGTAATCTCCTTTCGCTTATGCTTAAGGTAGTTCTTGAAATCTTTCCATCCAGGTGGCAGCTTCTCAATCACAGCAGCAACTTGGAAAGACTCACTTATGATCATCCCTTCAGCATGAATATCATGGATGATCACTTGCAGTTCTTGCACATGACTAACCACAGTCTTAGAATCCGCCATCTTATAATCAAGAAAGCGGCCAACAATCCACTTCTTAGCCCCAACATCCTCGGTTTTGTACTTATGGTCAAGTGACTCCCATAAGACCTTAGCTGTTGGCTTTGTACTGTACATGTTATATAACGAGTCAGCCAAACCATTCAGCACGTAATTCCGACAGATATAATCGGCGTGCTTCCAAGCATCAACAGCATAAATTGTTTGCGTGTTACTCTCAGCAGTAAGCAACGGTGGATCCTCCCTGAGGTAGCGATCCATATTCAACGTGGTCAGATAAAACAGCAACTTTTGCTACCAGCGTTTGAAGTTCGTACCATTGAACTTCTCAGGTTTCTCAGCATGTACCGCAGGCACTGTAGGAACCGTAGGCACAATAGGTGAAATATGTGTGCTAGGCACCATAGGCATAACAGGCGTCTGTACTACCGATGTTTGCACACCAATAGGCACCGCATGTCCCTTCGTAGGAACGAAACCTGACGTAGTCGATCCAATCGAAACATTAATCTGTCCCACAAGCACATGTCCCGGAGGCACATGTCCAACTGGCGTTGCACCCACATCAGATGTTACAATCTATGCAATAGGGTTTAACGGAGGTTGGTGATCCCCATCATATGTTACAATCTGTGCGTTGGGATCAACCACCATGTTTGTGTTGTTCACGTTTTGGTTCTCCATTGATTCTGTCACTCAAACAAACAAGTAAATACGTAAGTACAGATCACAGATGTAAAAATAATACGCTTTAAGATTGTTAGACAATCTGTGAAAATAGTACAAAATAATAGAAATCGTGCGTGTGAATAACAGAATAATTAAACAAATAAGGAGGAGGTAGGAACAGAAAAACCCGAGTCCAGTGCGTGACTGTCTCCTTAAAGCGTATTAGCCCTCATCGTATGTGCGAGCGAATCGCCTCCCAGGATAAAACGGATTGCAACGAAGCTATAAAAGCGTCACTCTCAGCGAGCTTGAAACGAGCAAGAATATCACCGAAGGAAGAGAAGAGGCTGTGTATGAGAAGAGGATGTGTTTTCGAATGAATAATCCTAAGGCTCTACACGAGTATATATAAGATAGGAAAACTTGTGCGCTACTCAATTACCCCAATTAATTAGTTGTGCCAATTAAAAAGTCGGTGGTAATTTTCCTTTATTAATTAACCGTGTTAATTAATTAGGTAAGGCGGTGGCAAAAAATTCGTTATAAAAACGGAATTGATTTTACCGACACAACAATTAATTCAAATTATATTTGAATTAATTTAAGTCATATTTTAGGCCCTAGCCCAGTGGAAATAATTAATTTAGCAAAACTAGTCTGGGTTTATTCGGCCCAATTTTCTGTTGCATTCGTGTCCGCAGGTCGCACACGCGGAAAGCCCGAAGGCTTGCGAAGCCTCGGTTTTCCCTCGAAATTCTCACAATTCGCACACCCCCCTTGCGCGCCCGCGTAAGAGATGGAGCAACACTTAACCAACACAAGTGAACACTCCTCTTGTGTTGTGTTGATGGAGGATTTTCGTAATCAACGTGATTTTCGGAGGCCCGCTGGAATTTACAAGTGTAACACATGTAATTGGCTGTTTGTTTTTGATTTGGGTGTGATTTGATGATGGGGTTGAGCTGAGCTTGAGAGGTTACGAGAATCATCGTAGGTTCCATTAGCGAGATCTGTGGCCGTTCCCTCAAGGTGCCTACGTACCCTTGTTTATATAGGGATCAAGCTCACGTAGTTCTAATGCGAAGCTGATTCTTCTTGACCAGCTGTATTCGGTTGCCTAATTCGTGTAGGACTCAGGTTCCTTTAGAGTCTTTCACGAACTAGTTGGCTAAGTAGAGTAGAACTCGAGTTCGTACCCTACTATAATTCTCATGTCTATTAGAGGCATTCTAGGATCAACTGCGCCCTAAAATTACACTCCAATAATAATTCGGTCTCTTTCTGATTGGTTACGCTCAGGAACCTGGTGCTCAGGAACCTATGTCTCAAGAACCTGGCGCTCAGGAACCTATGTCTCAGGAACCTGGTGCTCAGGAACCTATATTTCGGAACCTGGTTCTCAGGAACCTCTGTCTAGGAACCTGTTTCTCAGGAACCTCTTTACAGGAAACTGTACCTGCACAAATAACAAATATATTAGTTCGGGGAGCCTCTTTGTGGTTCCCATATGCTCTTGCTATCTTCACTACTGCTGCTAGGCTGTCTTGAACTCTTCTGCAGGGAGGAACCTGGTCCATTCGTAATCTACTCAACTTTCGGTTCATCAGGAACCTTATAATACTTGTAGCTTCTTGACTGTCTATGATAAGTGGAGTTTATATCCACTTGGAGCATTCTAAATCGGCTTAAATTGATTGTCTTGGACTCAAGTTTATGGTAGTTTTGATGTGTTTTGTTTAGTTGTGCAGATTTACAAGAATGTTGATTATGGTTGATGTTTCTATCGTTTTTGGAGAATAAATTAATTAAAATTCGGATTTCTGAGACGGTTGCGCAGTCTACACTGTTTTGGACATATCTGGAGTTCTAGAAGTCAGTTTTCAGCGATCTTACTGCCCACGCGAAGCCTGGGAGATTTTCTACAACTTGGGATAGGATTCCCAGGAGCAAATTGCGCCGGGTAGGAGCAATTTGCGCGAAGAACAGACTGTTGGGCGCAAGTTGCACGCGCGCGGTGCTGAAAAATTACAGTTTTTACTATTTTGGCCATATCTTGAGTTCTACAACTCCGTTTGGGGCCCGTAAGCAGTCCACGCGAAGATAACGAGATTCTCTATCATTCTAAGGTGGTCCAGAGGTCCAATTACGTTTGGAACGTTCCAGAATATCTGAAGAAAAGTCAGCTACGAATTTCCCTTTAAATCAGAATCAGTTTAGGAAACGTATTTTGCAGAAATTCTATTATAATTCTGATCTGGTATTTTCTTGCTGGGCAAGATGTCTAGAGCCTATATAAACACATCCAACCCTTGTAAATTGTATTAAGATCATTAAGATTATTATCATCATCATTAGGAGTAGAACTATTACATATCAATTACTTAGGTTTATTTGTATTTTTTTTCATACTTTGTTTTTTTTTATCATGGTTTCATTAGATCCCATGATGACGAGAGGTTCAATTATGAACTAATCGTTGTCATGGGATTCTAACGGATTTATTTATGGAGCTTTAGTATCTTGATGCTTTAAAAGATCTGTGTGTGATGTATATTTGATATCCTCGTATGGTTGTGTTTCATGTGTTTAGATGCGTCATGAACATCTAATTTGTTAATCTCTTGTGAAGCGAGAGTGGATCTTGAGATTTAGAACTTGCCATGCTAGCATAGGATAGGTTGATGTTTTAACATCATGATTTGTGGCGTAAATAGAGATATTATGCTGCCCTATGTGATCTTAATAGACAACTTGTTCTTCAACCGTTATGTTTTCAAATCTTATAGAGATATAGGGTCTAAGCATAATTGGTGTCTATTCATCTTCTATCTCTTTTGTGGATGTATGTTTAGTTTGGTATTCGTATAATGAGAAGTAGCGTATACTTGTTTCGTGTTGTCTGATCAGATATCATAACCATTGCATATAGTGATTAAAGGCGTCAGATCTAAGCAAAGTATTTAATGAAGTTAGGATTCCATGGTTTTTCTTGCAGAAGTAATTAGATTTCAATTCTTGTTAGTTAGTTAATTTGTAGTTTTGTTAATTTGTTTTTTAGTTAATTTAGATAGTTAAATCCCATATTTGTTATTTGTCTTAGCAGTGCATAATAACCATACACTGTTGCATAGGTGCGTTTACTGAATTAAAACCATAACCAGATCTCTGTGGGAACGAACTCGACTTATATCTGTATTACTTGTGACCACGTACGCTTGTGTGATTTAGTGCAAACAGTCTACTTAGTGAGTGCTCATTTCTTCATGTCTAGTATTCATATCTTGTACTGGATCTATCTTATGCCTCATATAGATTGGACCCTATAGCTTAATGGGCCTAAATCTAGCCCATGGAGATTTTGGGCACAACAACTACCCCCCGGTTCCTTGAAGTCATGCAATACGAAAGGAACCTATTCAACTTTCTGATATGGGGTCCAATGCTTAACCACTTCTCTTAAAATGTATTACTTCAACAACACGTATCCAAGCTTACATGAGCTAACTCAGCGTAAGAAACAGGACACATGATGTTTTGGTAAACATAGTATTGATCAGCCTCTTTCTTGGTGAGGAACATGTTCTATTCTTCTTCTTCGAAACTCATTCTTCTGACAAATCTTCACTTCTTCAACTGCTAGTCATTCTCTGTACATCCTTCTAATAACTTTGCAAAATCTCTCCAAGGACACTTCTGAGGTTTCGGGATGTTATCATACTTCTGCTTACTCTTGCATCTTCTTAGGTGATCTTTGTCTTCAATGTCTCAACATGTCTTTTGTATATCTAGAAGTCTTGAAAAGCGAGTGGCACCTCAACATCTTCCAATCAAGAGGTTCAACCTTTATTTTCTCCTTTTGGGAAAATGCATAATTTTCACATCGTGCATCTAAGCTTACATGAGCTAACTCGGTGTAAGAAACAGGATACACTACGCTTCTGTATGCAAATTCCAAATTAAATCCTCAAATCAAAAATCAAAGAATCCTGCTGAAAACTAACCTGGAAACTTTTCAGAAGCCGTCTTTCCAAATATCATCATCACTAGACTGCGAAACTCATCATAAATACTCTCTGGTTGTTCAAGCAATACTTCTTTCTTCTTTCGAACTGACTTGTATGAACTGATCTCTCATCCAATGCTTTCATAGAATACGTTGGCAGCTTGCTTATAACCCCAGGAATCTTCATTATTCGTAGGATGAAACAACCCTGGAACTTCTTGAACCATCTAAATAGCTTCCCAGAAACCTCAGATGCTCGCTCTACTTGGAACTTTCAAACCTTTGTAGACTTAGAACCTCTTGCCTTCATACTTTGAGTACTGTTTTCAAAACCATAATCTAAACCATAATCTTTCTTGATAACTTCTTAACTTTTCATTGCTGAATAACTAGACCAGGTTCCTTGTGAATAGCTGTTGATGACTACTAATCCTGCAAAGTAAAAACATAAAACAGAAACCAGTTAATGTTAGTAAAATTTCTCTTGTTCAATTCGGGTCAACTCTTGGAAAGGTTGCCTGCTTGGCTCCCAATCCTAATCTCTAGGTCCCAACATGCCTCGAGACATGTTGGTTCCTTTTTTCTCTTGGAAAGGTAGCCTGCTTGGTTCCCAGTCCTATTCTTTAGGTCCCAACATGCCTCGAGGCATGTTGGTTCCTTTTTGTGCCTCGAGGCGATTCTAGGAACCTGTGCGCCGTTCTGGGAGTCCACACAGATTCCTCTTCTTCATGTGTCAGGCTAGACATCTTATGAAGGTAAATGCTAAGGATTTTATCCCTTCTTCCCATGTGCCAAAGGCGGTTCCACATGAGGGAGAGCTTATTAGGCTTCTCTTTAAGAACAAGTGTGCCTTTTGTCAAGACTTTAGATGCCTTTTGTCAGGACTTTAGGTGCCTTTTGTCAGGACTTTAATTCACGTGCTCAAGGAACTTGAGGCTTTTGGCAACAATGTCGTGCTCAGTCAACTGAGGCTTTTCAATCACATTTGCTCAGGAAGCTACCTGAGGCTTTTCTCGTGCCCAGAAAGCTACCTGGGACTTTTTCTCGATGCCCAGGAAGCTACCTGGGACTTTTTCTCGATGCCCAGGAAGCTACCTGGGGCTTTTTCTCGATGCCCAGGAAGCTACCTGGGGCTTTTTCTCGATGCGTGCTCGGGAGGCTACCCAAGGCTTAGTTCATATCAATCATTCGTAGTCCACGTATTCTGTCAAATCGTATTCATACTTCGCTCATACTATCAATGCTACAGGAACCTGTCAGCTCAGGTAACCTGCAAATACTGTCAATACTACAGGAACCTGTTAGTCAAGGTAACCTGTTTCAAAATACGAGTACTAAAACTAGCACTTAAAAAGTTTCAAATTGGCATGTGAAATAGCTAATCAAACATGCATATTATTGTCTAAGTAGGAATACTACCCCCCAGTTCTTTTGGGTAATTAATGTTACGTAAAAGAACAATAAGGAAGCTATAATTATAATCGTCATTCTAAGAATACAGAAGACTAACCTTATCATAAGCACAATAAATCTTCTTCCACTATCATCAATGCTTGTTAAAAGAAATGTCATGCTGTCTAATCAAAATACTAGTCTGATGAAGACTTACGTGAATCCAATTGGATATTATGTGATCCTTTATGGATAGAAAGCTCTCGCGGTATGTGCACCGGAATCTCTTCATATGAACCTGTTGATTGCAGGTGAACTTGGAAGCTTTTGCTATTAGCTTCTAGAAAATACAAATGAACCTGAAAATTACATGTGAACAACATAAAATCTGTTAACTACAGATACATAAAATCTTTGCAGCAAAACGCACTTTCTTCTACTCAAGTATCGATTGGCTAAAAACTTCTAGCAGGAAGCTGTTAATCAAAAGCTGTCTAAAGTTGGTTTTTAATCAATATCAATGATCCCGGAAGCTGTCACATACAAGCTTCAGGCATATATGAATGATCCTGCAACATGTTAGTTACAAGAAAATAACAAATAATCCACGAGATGCTAGTAAAACAACTAAATATGGAAGCTATTACTAGAACCTCCATATAAGTAACGTAGAACCTGTTAGTTTTAGGTAAATTGAACTAAACCCGGAAGCTGCAGGCAAATATCAAGGAACCTGCGAGATGCAGGTTAATAATAATGAACCTACGAAATGTAGGTTAATATCAAGGAACCTACGAGCTGCAGGTAAATGTGCATTCTAACATCTAGAAACATAATCAAGACATACTCATAGCTTTACCGCATATAAGACCTCAACATCATAGATGTTTATGCATGCTTTATGTATAGTAAGAGTTTGTTACGCGTACCTGGGAGGTTTTCACGAATATGTAAGCGTAAATGGAGAGGTATCACCTGGATCTTTCTCTAGATTGATCTGCTGTGAAGTGGAAGCCTCCGTTAAGCTTTGAAAACTCATTGACGTGTTCATGATGCAAGCATATTGATAAGTGGATTTGATATCTACTTGGAACATTCTAAATCGGCTTAAATTGATTGTTTTGACCTCAAGATTGTGGTAGTTTTGATGTGTTTGTTTAATTGTGCAGGGTTGGAATAATGTTGATTAAGATCGTTGTTTCCGTTACTTTTGGAGTTGGATTCGGGCTTAATAATATAGAATGGAGTCTTGTTATGGTTCACCATGAGGATTCCAAGCATAGAGGATTGAAAGTGGAAGAGAACGCAAAAAGAACGGGAGCAAACGGAGCAAAAACGAAGGAGAAAAAGCTAAAAAACGAAGGAGAAAAAAACGTGACCAGAAGTAGCCTGGGCAAACTGCGCCAGATCTTGAGCAAAGTGCGCCAGGGACCAGAATTGGCTTGAGCAAACTGCGCCAGTTTGGAGCAAAGTGCTCGGGGTCGTGCTGATTTTCCAGTTTTGCCCTTATTCGATCTGAAATTGTATTTTAAGTGTTTTTTGACATAAAAATCGATTTCTAGTTGTATTTTAGGTATTTTTCTTATTGGGCAAGAGTAGGAAAAAACCTATATCATCATCCAACCCTTGTAATCAGAAGATACATACGTTACGTACTATAACCTAATTCTTGGGAAGAGAGAAAAGGAGAAGGAATTCTTCCAAGCTAGTGACAAGCAAGGATTATTCTTGAAACTTTTGTATTCTTCTATTGTGGGATTTGATTCTAAACCTTATTTCTTCTTCTCTATTTTTACTTGTTATTTTAGAATTATGTTTTCCATAGAACCCATGATGACAATTAGGTCAATTATGGGCTAATTCGTTATCATGGGGTTTTAATGAATTTTGCTATGGATTCTAGAAATTGAGTGTTTTTTATGCCTTGGTGTGTGATTGAATGTATTGATTGCCTAGTATGTTTATGCTTATTCGTTATAAGTGCGTCGCGAACACTTGTAATTGTTTGTTAATCCTAGTGAATGCGAAAGTGGATCTAGGGTTTAGAACAATTCATGCTAGCATAGGTTTTTGCATGTGAAGAACATGTATTAATTTGTGATGTAATTCTAACCGTCTTGCATCGACTATGTGGTTTAATGGGTGCTTGATTTTCAACCGGTATGTGTTCAATTGCTATAGACATATAGGGACTACACATATTTGGTGACTACTTGACTTCTATCAATTGTGGATGATCAGTAGGATGGTAGATGCACAACGAAAGTTGGTATGTATCAGTTTAGTGCATCTAATCAGTAATCAACTCGGTCACATGCTAGGCTAAAGGGCATAAGATTCTAGATGAAGTAGTAATTGAAATTGAAATCCCATGTTTGTTTATTATAAAGTTAAAGTTAAGTTATTTCCTCGTAATTGGCTTAGTTGGTAATTAATCTTTAGTAAATCAAAACCAAAATTGTGATTGTCTTAGCAGTGAATGTAAATCATAAGCTGGTGCATAAGTGAACATAACGAACAATTTGAGTCTCTGTGGGAACGAATCCTATTTACTCTATATTACTTGTTGACCACGTTCTCTTGCGTGAATAAGTGCGAACAAGTTTTTGGCGCCGCTGCCGGGGACTCGGTTCATTGTTTGTTTAGTTTATGATCTTGTCATCAATTTGGATTAAATTCACTGACTCAGACGTTTTCTCACTCATTTACTTTGTGGTTTCTCAGGTACTATCTTGAGCGTGTATGCTTACTCGATCTCAGGCTCGTAAAGAAAATCTGGAAGAAAGGAAGCACGAAGAGGAATTAGTGGAGGAAAGTGAAGAAGAGTTGGAAGTTACTGGAGAAATGGCAGATAACAAGGCGCTGAAGGATTATTCTCAGCCCAAGATTAATGATATTCAGTCGAGTATTGTGCGGCCGGCTATTGCTGCAAATAATTTCGAGATCAAGCCGGGCACGATCCAAATGGTCCAGAACTCAGTCCAGTTTGGGGGTTCACCTGTTGAGGATCCCAACATGCATATCAGGGACTTCATTGAGATCTGTGACACGTTCAAAACCAACGGAGTTTCTGAGGACGCTATCAAGCTAAGGTTGTTTCCCTTCTCTTTGAGAGACAAAGCAAAAAGCTGGTTGCATTCACTTCCAGCAGGTTCCATCACTACATGGGAAGATCTGGCACAAAAGTTCTTGACTAAATTCTTTCCTATGGCAAAGACTGCTGCCATGAGGAATGCTTTTACACAATTTAGTCAGCATTCTGGTGAATCACTGTGTGAAGCTTGGGAAAGGTACAAGGAGATGCTCCGGAAATGTCCCCATCATGGGATGCCAAATTGGATGGTCATTAATAGCTTCTACAATGGTTTAAGTCATTCTCGAGCAATGCTTGATGCAGCATCTGGAGGAGCTCTGTGGGCCAAAAGCTATGAAGAGGCCTATGACTTGATTGAAATGATGGCTGCAAATGAGTATCAGAATCCGACACAGCGTATTCCACAAGGTAAGGTTGCAGGTGTACTTGAAATGGATGCCACAACAGCTATAGCAGCTCAGCTACAGGCTCTAACCATGAAAGTGGACTCATTGGCTAAGGTGGGGGTTCAACAAGTCGCCATGGTCTGTGAATTGTGTGCGGGGGCTCATGACACTAATCAATGTGCAATTTCTAGTGAGTCGGCACAGTTTGTCAGCAATTATCAGAGGCCGTCACAACCTGCTCCAAATACATATCATCCCAACAATAGGAATCATCCTAACTTCAGTTGGAGCAACAACCATCTCAGGGTCAGCAGTATAGTGCAAGGCAGTTCAACAATTCGGGTTATCAACAACCCTATGCCCAAAGGCCACCATACAATCCACCTGGATTTCATCAACAGCAACCTGGAAGTCATGTGCAATCTAATGAGAAGTCAGAAATGGAAGAATTGCGAATGATGTACAAGAGTCAAGCAGCATCTCTCAAAACTCTTGAAACTCAAATGGGCCAACTGGCCAATGCTCTTCTGAACAGACCTCAAGGGCAATTACCTAGTGACACGGAAGCTAATCCGGGTAAAAAGGAGGTCAAGGAACAGATTCATGCTGTTACGTTACGTTCTGGAAAGGTTACAGGTGATCTGGGAGTCAACCAGCAGTTAAATGAAGAACTTGAAAATGCTGTGAACAGTGATGTGGACGCGGGCGCGTCTGAGGGGTCTATCCGGTCTTCTAATTCAGCTCTCCCGGTCATTCAGAAGGCATCAGGTGAGGAAGAAAAGGAGAAGTCAGATGGGAAAACAGGTTCAAAAATTACGGAAGCTAGCAAAGAAGTTTATCCGCCTCCGCCATTCCCTAAAAGGCTTCAGAAACAGAAGTTTGATAAGCAATTCGCAAAGTTCTTGGAAGTGTTCAAAAAGTTGCACATAAATCTACCATTTGCTGAAGCGCTTGAACAAATGCCAAGTTATGCCAAGTTCATGAAGGGCATACTTTCGAGGAAATTGAAGCTCGAGGAGTTAGAGACCGTCGCTTTGACGGAGGAGTGCAGTACTGTCTTGCAACAAAAGTTGCCACCTAAGTTGAAGGATCCGGGGAGTTTTACCATACCGTGCATCATTGGAAATTTGTCTTTTGACAAGTGTTTGTGTGACTTAGGGGCAAGCATCAACCCCATGCCCTATTCGGTTTTCTTGCAACTTGGTCTTCCGGAGCCTAAGCCTACCAACATGTCACTCCAGTTAGCTGATCGCTCAGTTACTTACCCTCGAGGAATTGTAGAAGATGTTCTGGTAAAAGTGGACAAACTCATCTTTCCAGCGGATTTCGTCATACTTGATTTTGAAGAAGACAAGAAAATCCCTATCATTCTTGGGAGACCATTCTTGGCCACGGGGCAAACCTTAATTGACGTGCAAAAAGGGGAACTTACGATGAGGGTGCATGACCAAAATGTCACCTTCAATGTTTTCAAGGCTATGAAGTTTCCAACTGAAGAAGAACAATGTTTGAAGATAGATTTGGTGGAGTCAGCAGTGCAATCTAAAATTGAGCATCTGCTCTTGAATGACACATTGGAAAAAGCACTGATTAGTGATTCTTTATTGGAAGAAGATGAGATAGATGAGCAACTGCTACTTCTTGATGCTACTCCATGGCAAAGGAAATTCGAGAGACCAGTGGAATCGTTAGGTCTATCTGAATTGAAGGGGTCACATCAGCGGTTGAAACCATCCATTGAAGAAGCTCCAACTCTAGAGCTCAAACCACTACCTGATCACTTAAGGTATGCTTCTCTTGGTGAGTCATCTACTTTACCTGTGATTATTGCTGCTAACTTGTCAGATTCTGAGGAAGACAAGCTCTTGAGAGTTCTTAGAGAATTCAAATCAGCTATTGGATGGACTATAGCAGACATCAAGGGGATAAGTCCAGCTTACTGTCAACATAAAATTCCTTTAGAAGAAGGGAGTAAACCAACAGTGGAAAATCAGAGACGTCTAAATCCGATCATGAAAGAAGTTGTGAAGAAAGAAATCATCAAATGGCTGGATGCAGGGATCATCTATCCCATTTCTGATAGTTCATGGGTAAGCCCAGTTCAATGTGTGCCGAAGAAAGGTGGCATGACGGTAATCACCAATGAGAAGAATGAACTTATCTCTACTCGCACAGTCACTGGTTGGAGAATCTGTATGGACTACCGGAAATTGAACAAGGCCACTAGGAAGGATCATTTTCCTTTGCCCTTTATTGATCAGATGCTGGACAGACTTGCAGGTCAGGAGTACTATTGCCTATTGGATGGATATTCTGGGTATAATCAAATCTGTATTGCTCCTGAAGATCAGGAGAAGACGACTTTCACATGTCCATTTGGTACATTTGCTTTTCGGCGAGTTTCTTTTGGTTTGTGTGGTGCACCTGCTACTTTTCAGAGGTGTATGATGGCTATCTTTTCAGACATGATTGGCAAGACCGTAGAAGTTTTCATGGATGACTTTTCTGTAATCGGTCTCTCTTTCGATGAATGTTTGAATAATCTGGGTGCGGTTCTGAAAAGATGTGTGGAGACTAATCTAGTGCTTAACTGGGAGAAATGCCACTTCATGGTTCAGGAGGGAACTATTCTTGGGCACAAGGTGTCACGGAGAGGTCTAGAGGTGGACAGGGCAAAAATAGAGACAATTGAAAATCTTCCACCACCTATTTCAGTGAGAGGGATTCGTAGTTTCCTTGGTCATGCAGGTTTCTACAGGCGTTTTATCAAAGACTTCTCAAAAATCTCCAAACCGTTGTGTAAGCTCTTGGAAAAGGATGTTCCTTTTAAATTTGATGAAGAATGTTTGACCGCTTTCGAGACTCTGAAAAAGAAATTGGTTTCAGCACCAGTGATCATTGCTCCCGATTGGAGTGAACCTTTCGCTATGATGTGTGATGCTAGCGATTATGCAGTGGGGGCTGTTCTTGGTCAAAAGAAAGACAAAGTGTTTCATGTGATCTATTATGCAAGTAAGACTCTTAATGATGCTCAGTTGAACTACACTACCACTGAGAAGGAGCTGTTGGCCATAGTCTATGGGTTCGAAAAATTTCGTTCTTACTTGCTTGGTACAAAGGTAATGGTGTTCACGGATCACGCGGCTATTAGATATCTGCTCTCTAAAAAGGACTCCAAACCTCGTTTAATTCGTTGGGTACTTCTGTTACAAGAATTTGATGTGGAAATTAAGGACAGGAAAGGGACAGAGAATCAAGTAGCTGACCATCTTTCTCGTCTGGAGGACTTGGGTAAATCTTCTCGAGACAGTACCATCATTAATGAATTCTTCCCGGATGAGCAATTGTTTAGGGTGCAAGAAGAGGAGCCATGGTACGCAGACATTGTGAACTTTCTGGTTAGTCAAGTCATTCCATCTGAATTTTCTTATGCACAAAGGAAGAAGTTCTTGCATGAAGTTAAATGGTATCGTTGGGACGAACCATATCTGTTTAAACAGGGAGCTGATCAGATTCTTAGAAGATGTGTGCCGTATAGTGAAACAGAGGCTATTCTGAGGGATTATCACGCCACGACATATGGGGGCCACTATGGAGGTGAAAAGACTGCTACTCGTATTCTTCAAGCAGGGTTCTATTGGCCTTCTCTTTTTAAGGATGCTCATCAGTATGTCTTAAGGTGTGATCGTTGTCAGCGTGTTGGTAACATATCGAGGAGGGATGAGATGCCCCTTAATGTAATGTTGGAAGTGGAAATTTTCGATGTTTGGGGAATTGACTTCATGGGACCCTTTATCTCTTCATGCAACAATCAATATATCTTGCTAGCAGTGGATTACGTCTCTAAATGGGTTGAGGTCAAAGCACTTCCGACAAATGATGCCCAAGTCGTGCTTAATTTCCTTCAGAAGAACATCTTTACCAGATTTGGTACTCCTCGAGTCATTATCAGTGATGAAGGCACTCATTTTTGCAATCGCAAGTTTACTAATCTTATGGCCAGATACAATATCAATCATCGGGTAGCTACAGCATATCATCCTCAGACCAATGGCCAAGCTGAAGTGTCTAATCGGGAAATCAAACGTATTCTAGAAAAGGTGGTGAGTCCTTCAAGAAAGGATTGGTCTCTGAAACTCGATGAAGCCGTTTGGGCTTATCGAACGGCATATAAAACACCTTTGGGAATGTCACCGTATCAGCTTGTCTTCGGGAAAGCTTGTCATTTGCCGGCGGAATTGGAGCACAAGGCTTATTGGGCTTTGAAAAAGCTAAATTTCGATCTTACAGCCGCGGGTGAGAAGAGAATGGTGCAACTTCATGAGATGGTCGAGTTTCGCTTGCAAGCTTATGAGAACAATAAACTCTACAAAGAAAAAGTGAAGAGATGGCATGATCGGCGTTTAGTTAACAAGGTATTTGTTCCTGGACAACCTGTGTTATTATTTAATTCTCGCCTTCGTCTATTTCCAGGAAAGCTAAAATCGAGATGGTCAGGACCCTTTGTTGTAAAAACCGTGTTTCCGCATGGAGCGGTTGAGATTTTTGAGAAATCACCTGATCAGTCGTTCAAAGTTAATGGTCAGAGATTGAAACCGTACTTTGGTGAGGTATCGAATCGTGGGGCTGAAACCGCGGTTCTTGCAATTATTGAATAAATCATGGAAGTCACGTCAAGCTATTGACGTAAAAGAAGCGCTTCTTGGGAGGCAACCCAAGCATTGTTGTATACAAGATTTTTTTTCTTCTTCTTTTCTAAAAAAAAAAAAAAAAAAAAAAAAAAAAATTAGATCAGAATGTTTCCGCGCAAACTGCGCCATTTTCCGCGCAGACTGCGCCATAACGCAGAACAGGATAGCGCAACTTGCGCCAGTGGCGCGCACTCTGCGTGCGTTACAGAACCCATCCGCGCAACTTGCGCCAATGCTCGCGCACCCTGCGCCTGCGTTTCCAGGAACTTCTCGCGCACTTTGCGCCATTTCACGCGCAGTCAGCGCCTGCACCCCCTGTTTAGCCGAGACCTGTTATAAAAAAAAAAAATTCTTTCTCCCAACCCATATCTCATCTTTTATACATATCCTACTACACTTCTAAATCCTAAATCAAAAACCCTAACACCTCCTTCTCCAATTCTATATCTAATTCCTCTCCTAACCCAATTCCTTCTCACCTTATATATACATCTCTCTATATTTATACATCATCATCCATTAAAAATTCATCCATACACTTTTCTATATATACACTTCTCATTCACAAACTATACCCATCCATCAATTCCAAGCTCAAGGGGAGGATATATTCGGATTATTGGAGGCGTATTCTTGCAAGGACACCTCTTCAATTCGTATGGTATTGTTCTAATCTCATCTTTGTAATTGCTACGAATTGTGTTCTTGCCAATTAGGGTTTGGTTGTGTT
Organism: Kitagawia praeruptora; assembly: GCA_037693485.1. Classification (NCBI taxonomy): domain Eukaryota; kingdom Viridiplantae; phylum Streptophyta; class Magnoliopsida; order Apiales; family Apiaceae; genus Kitagawia; species Kitagawia praeruptora. The sequence continues at coordinate 133,651,689 of CM075352.1, read as the reverse complement.
CTTGAATTGGGGGTTTGGTGTGAAATTCGAATTTGGTGAATTGGTGGTGTGTGGATTGTTGTTCTTGTTGTTATGGCTCCCAAAAGACAAAAATTGGTAGGTAGTAGTAGTAGTAGCCGTCCATCGGTGGATGAGGATGCTATTGTGGAAGAAGGAGTAGTGAAATTTGTGAATTCGGAGGCCGAGTCGGAGTACGGTCGATTAGTTCGTAAGGGAGTTATAAAGGAGAGGATGTTTGTGCCTCGTGATAATAAGGAGATGGTGGCTATGGTGAAAGCGAGGGGTTGGAAGGTATTTTGCGAATTTGCTAATGTTGTGCCATTGAATGTTGTTAGGGAGTTTTACGCTAATGCTTCAGTAGAGCAGAATAACTCCACGATTGTTAGGGGACAACAAGTTGATTATTCTCCTCGAGCAATTCGGAATTTGATTGATCAGCCACCTAAATCAAGGGGTGTTGAGGATTGGGGACGAAAGACGGTGGGAGATGTTGATCTTGATGTTGTCATCGGTGAGTTGTGTGTTCCAGGGGCGGTATGGAGGTGTAAGGCGGGTACTAACGAAAAGAGGAATTTTCCGTCCGCTTCATTGACTAAGTTTGCCCGTGCTTGGTTCTTATTCATATGTACTAGTATCCTTCCGTCGTCTCATGTGACGGAAGTTACTGTTGACAGGGCTATCCTTTTGTGGGGGATTTTAAAAGGTGAGTATGTCGATTTGGGTTACTTGATTAATCAAACTATTCTTCGGTTTTTGAAGGGTAATTCGACAGCTAGTATTCCCTATGCTTCCATTATTACGGGATTGTGTGATGCTGCAAAAGTGCAGTCGTTTGTGGATGAGCCGTTGCAACAGCCTGGGGCTCCTATTGCTGATTCGTCTATTGGGCGAATGAAGGAGGCCGAACGTGGTGTTAGTGGTGCGGGTGGTCATGTAGCTGAGGGATCGGGAGTTGCTAGAGCCGGTTCACAGCAGAATACGGGGAATATGTCCACTCTTGAGTCTTATTTGCGGCGATTGACTAGGCGGTTGGATGTTATGCATGATAGCAGTCGTCAATATTCAGAAGACATGGGCATAGCTTTGGAGGCAAAATTTCAGTCACCGAGTACTCCGGTTCAGTGGCCTATCTTTGGATCCCGGATTCCATATCCTCCAACTGATTCTTCGGATGAGGATGAGGAAGGTGACGACAGCGAGGATGAGTAGGTATGTTTCTTCTATCCCTTGTATTTACTTCCATTCAATGAGGGCATTGAATATGTTAAGTTTGGGGGTGGTTTGGGGGATAGTAGTTGTATGTATTTGTGTATTTTGTGTTCATATAGGATATCATGTTGCATAGTAGTGATAGTTCATGCATGATTGTTATGTTCGTATTATCTATGTTTGTTCATATAGGACATTTTGTTTTATTTTCGTATACCATGTGAGTTTTCATTTAGTTGCATTTCATGGCATGCATATTTCATGATCCCTTAGGACGAGCTGATTCTGATTGATAGGTGGATGTTGATTTGGGTGTGATGATGATGAGTAGAGGGTTGATTTATAGTTTCTATGAAATTGACTTGCATGTTACGGGAACAAAATCTATTACACAGTCTCATTGGGGTGCTGTTGGGCTATGTTAGGGTCATGCCTGTGGGATGTTTTGAGATTTAATCACTTGTTTATATTTAGAATTTTCGTTATTCCCTTTATAGCGTAGGAACATTAAAGTCTAAGTTTGGGGGAAACCAGGAATTTTCATGCTAGTTGTTAATATTTGTCAATAAAGGCTAGGCGTCAAATGGCTAGTAGCCAGCTCATATTTATATGAGTAGTCTAGGGTTGGAAATGAGAAAGGCTCATTCCAGATTGCGGAAAAAAAAAGAAGAAAAAAATTATAAAAGAAAAAGAAAAAAAGAAAAAAAAGAGTCATATAAATAATTTAAATGCAAAATTAACCAGAGTGAGCTCTTTAATACTCGAGTAATTAAGTCTGAGGGGACTTAGTCCTAGTGACCTAAGGCTTTTTAGTCTGGGATCCACTGACCCAACACTCGCTACATGGGTATTATTGTATAAGCCTTTTGGGGTCTCATTCATTGCACGGTTAAATAAGCATGCTTATTGTATATGTAGTGTCGTAGTATAGTAATAAAGCATGAGTTTCTGTATACCTTGGATGAGGGTGGAGGTGTTCCTAGGCTATGGAGTGTCTACAGTCTATTCTAGTTATAAACTTGTGATTGTCTTGAAGGAAAGCATGTATGATTTTTGACCTAGTTCTGGGGGTATTTCTGATGAGCATTGCACACACGCACGTTTCTGTTCATGTATTGTTAGTAAACGGGGACTTAGTCGAACTCTGCTTGGATTTGTTGCATTCGTTGAGATATTTGCTTGTTAGTTGGTTTTGGTGAATTTGAAGGGGATCTTGCATTTTCATAGTAGTTGCATTCATGCATTGCATTGCATTGGATTTTGTGGGTACATTCACTATAGGCCCTCACGAGACCTTACTCGTCCACTAGGGCTACCTAGGGGTTTAAAGGGCTTGTTGCATATGCCAAATGCAACCGTGATCACCTACGGAAGTGGTACTAATTAGTTAGTTAGTTGTAATTGTATATGCTTGAGGACAAGCATCAGTTTAAGTTTGGGGGTGTGATAAGTGGATTTGATATCCACTTGGAACATTCTAAATCGGCTTAAATTGATTGTTTTGACCTCAAGATTGTGGTAGTTTTGATGTGTTTGTTTAATTGTGCAGGGTTGGAATAATGTTGATTAAGATCGTTGTTTCCGTTACTTTTGGAGTTGGATTCGGGCTTAATAATATAGAATGGAGTCTTGTTATGGTTCACCATGAGGATTCCAAGCATAGAGGATTGAAAGTGGAAGAGAACGCAAAAAGAACGGGAGCAAACGGAGCAAAAACGAAGGAGAAAAAGCTAAAAAACGAAGGAGAAAAAAACGTGACCAGAAGTAGCCTGGGCAAACTGCGCCAGATCTTGAGCAAAGTGCGCCAGGGACCAGAATTGGCTTGAGCAAACTGCGCCAGTTTGGAGCAAAGTGCTCGGGGTCGTGCTGATTTTCCAGTTTTGCCCTTATTCGATCTGAAATTGTATTTTAAGTGTTTTTTGACATAAAAATCGATTTCTAGTTGTATTTTAGGTATTTTTCTTATTGGGCAAGAGTAGGAAAAAACCTATATCATCATCCAACCCTTGTAATCAGAAGATACATACGTTACGTACTATAACCTAATTCTTGGGAAGAGAGAAAAGGAGAAGGAATTCTTCCAAGCTAGTGACAAGCAAGGATTATTCTTGAAACTTTTGTATTCTTCTATTGTGGGATTTGATTCTAAACCTTATTTCTTCTTCTCTATTTTTACTTGTTATTTTAGAATTATGTTTTCCATAGAACCCATGATGACAATTAGGTCAATTATGGGCTAATTCGTTATCATGGGGTTTTAATGAATTTTGCTATGGATTCTAGAAATTGAGTGTTTTTTATGCCTTGGTGTGTGATTGAATGTATTGATTGCCTAGTATGTTTATGCTTATTCGTTATAAGTGCGTCGCGAACACTTGTAATTGTTTGTTAATCCTAGTGAATGCGAAAGTGGATCTAGGGTTTAGAACAATTCATGCTAGCATAGGTTTTTGCATGTGAAGAACATGTATTAATTTGTGATGTAATTCTAACCGTCTTGCATCGACTATGTGGTTTAATGGGTGCTTGATTTTCAACCGGTATGTGTTCAATTGCTATAGACATATAGGGACTACACATATTTGGTGACTACTTGACTTCTATCAATTGTGGATGATCAGTAGGATGGTAGATGCACAACGAAAGTTGGTATGTATCAGTTTAGTGCATCTAATCAGTAATCAACTCGGTCACATGCTAGGCTAAAGGGCATAAGATTCTAGATGAAGTAGTAATTGAAATTGAAATCCCATGTTTGTTTATTATAAAGTTAAAGTTAAGTTATTTCCTCGTAATTGGCTTAGTTGGTAATTAATCTTTAGTAAATCAAAACCAAAATTGTGATTGTCTTAGCAGTGAATGTAAATCATAAGCTGGTGCATAAGTGAACATAACGAACAATTTGAGTCTCTGTGGGAACGAATCCTATTTACTCTATATTACTTGTTGACCACGTTCTCTTGCGTGAATAAGTGCGAACACATATTGCTCTTCAAGGTACTAGACCAACTCAATCCGCAAGGTTTCTGAACCAAATCTGAGTTATGAGGTTCCCGAACCTGATCGTGAGGTTCCTTAACCTGAATTCTCTTAAAATTTTGAAATCCTTGATTTTTGCAATAGTAATTATACTACCCCCCAGTTCTACAGGGAAGCTTGTCTTCGATGGAGAACTAGATTCTGGAAGCTCCATAATTCTTTATTAACCTTGAGGCAAAGTGCTCAATTTCTCTCATCATAACAAATATCATCTTCTCCGGTCTTGCTAATACCACTTCTAATCATCATGTCAACTACTCTCTAACAAGTTACTGAGCATTCCTCTGTGAAGTTGACTAATGCGCGCTTTCTTCAATTTGAGCTTCATTTCTTTTTGATTTTCAAGAGGTTCCCTTCTATCTGTTGGGGGACCTGAACTGTTCAACTTTATCAAAGCTACTCTTGTCATAATCAGATTCTTGCATCTACTCTTCATCAAAATCTTTAACTGTATCTGATCTTTCCTTCAAACAATTCTAAATCTTCTTCAACGCTTCGATCGATACTGTGACTTCTTCGTGCCATTCTTGCTTATAGCTTCAACTTTTCCTCTAATTTCTTCTTTGTCATATGACTTCATGAGTGAGGTATATTCTTCTTGAGACCTCATCTTTTCTTCATCAGAAAAATTCTTGTGTACGGGGGGAGACCTCTGGTTTCGGGAACCTCCTGTCAGTAGGTTTTTTTTAATTCTGAATCATCTTGCTATATCTCTTTCTCTCGTTCCTTTTCAACCTCTTATGGCACACGCTGAGAGTGAACCTCTATATCAACTACAAATATCCCAATACAACACCTCTAAGCTTACGCGAGCTAACTCATTGTAAGAAACAAGAGGTGTTGAGATAGATTATTTGTAAAGTATTTCCAGTAGCTCATTGAATTGAATAAAGCTCTTCACTTTAGGTCTGTAATGCTTAGCGAGCAATCCTGCACGATATCTCAATTTTGCAAATATATATACAATGCAACAATGTATATTCATGACATGATTAATGCACATTAATGAACATGATAACTAGAACACATAATATGCACATTCATTTTATAATGTATATCTCAAGCAATTATTTGATTTAGGTCATATATAGAATATTAAATCTAATTTCTTTTTAATGACTTTCTCATCATTTTTTTTTAATATTACCATGCTACTCAAATAAAATCTCTTACTAGGCTACTCTGAGTATCTACTATTAAACTTAATTCATCACCTCTATTTCTAGCTTCAGTCTCTCTACGATGCATGCTATTCTAACTATCTATTTATAGACTTCTCTTCTTAGGTGCTCAAAGTGATCTAAATCTATCTTTCGCAATTTTCCTTTCTACTTTCTAGGAGAGCCTCCTGAGTTTTAATTATTTTTAGTCTACAAAATGAGTTTTGCATGGATTCCTAGCATGAATTTTCTAAAAATATATTTGGTGTTCCTAAAATGTTTTTATGCATGCAGGACATACATATGATATTTTCAAAATACAGAATAGGAAAAAGATAGGAGGCTTAGCTCTGCACTTGAGGATGAATTTGCTTTGTTAGTGCATGTGCCATCCATTCCAATTTACGTGCCATCATGTATTCACCATTGGTTCTTTAATGAATTTCTTGTTTTCACCTTCAAGACCCAAGTTGCTGTTGCTCTGCTGATCATGTGTCTCTGCTTACCAGTGCTTTAACACTCTAATGTAAAGGCTTTACTCATAAATGCACCATCCTGGACAGCTTGACCACCTCTTACTAAAAGTGGAATAACTTTTTGTAGAAAAAATATTTTTTCGATCCGTAAATTTTTCTGGAAACTAGACTCCGATATCTTTCCATCGGTATATCACACTGCACTTAGAAACTTCAAGATCAAAACAGTTTATTCTGCAAAGTTGGCTCAGAAGCTGCAGTCTCAGAATTCTGAATTTCTATATTAGGTTCTTATTTCACGCAATGAACCCAGTTTTTTCTGCTTCGTCGTGCTTCAATCTTCATGTACATTCATGTATTGCTTCTGTAGGGTTAATGCATCACATGGACCTTTTTTTATTTATTTACCTTATCTGGCCATTTTCCGTAGTCCGACCAACCAACACTTATATTCTGGCGAAACCCATTGCAGCTGCTCTTTTCTTTTCTTTTTAGTAACCATACCGCGAAAACTGCTACTGGTGCTTCCATTGTTGCCTCGTCTATAGCTGCATCTTGGCTTTCTTTCTTCATGTTCTATACATACATAACCACATCTATTTTCATCTAGCCTATATATAGCTTCTTTGTATTGCCTGTAGGTTCATCTACTACTTTGTGTTTCTTTGGTTCTGTTATCTTCTCTGACAGCTAAAACCACCAGTGAGTACTACCCTGTGCTTAAAGGTTGTTAGCAATCTTTTGCAGGTCCTTATGATGGTTCCCAAAATCTTATATGTACGACAGGTTGAGTAGCTCTGTCGGGCTTCACTGCTCTCTTAAATTAAAAGGCTCGTAGCCACTGCAATCTTCATGTATGCATTTGCTAATAAAGTTTCCTGAACCAATGCTTTGTTGCTTTTCATGACTATTTCATCGAGTTAACCGCTGGTGTAACATCATCGTTCCTCCGGAATTTTCACGACTGTTCTTCTTTTATAACACAAACACACTTCCAAACTACACAAGCATGACATGTTCCTACGGAATTGCTTTTTTTATAAGATCATTGTCGCTTTAAAGAACTTCATATTGTCATCTGCAAGACCTCGGTTACTATTCCTCCGTAATATACATCTGCTTCATCTCCCACTTATTTTCTTTGCCATGCCCATGCACATAGCCACTGCATACTTCTTCATTTTCTTTGCTTATCGTACGGTGTATCTCACTGTTTCTTCATGTTTATACTCACAGAATCCAACCTGATGCTACCAGTGGGCACAACCTGTATTAAAGGTTGTTATACTCTCTATCAATAAATCATGACTTCTTGCTATTGCTATTACCACCGTCAACATCCAATATTGCTTCAACAGCCATTCCCGAATGTTGTTCCTGGCATCTTGTTGATTCATCACAACTTCTATTAGCCTATGAAGTGTCCAAGTATTACTGACTTTTTCCAGTCGTACCATAGCCTTCACCCAAAATTACTCTCAACAGGCTGCGTCTCTTGTCTTCCTTACATATACGCATGACACTTACCCGTAACATATGTCGCATCTGCTTGACGATTTCTAGCTTTCGTATACTTAGTGTTCAACACAACCACTTGTTTGTTACCAGTTTCACTCTTTTTTTATAATTGTTTTATCGCCACTGTCAAGCTCCGTAGTATTGGTTTTGACTGTCTTGACACCCGCATCATCTCTTCGCTTCATCACAGGCTGGTAATGCAAAACACCTCTTATTCTGACTTCCATGTTCCACCGTTATTAGCACCGTCATGGTTGTAGCTACCATTCTTGGTTACTGCTTCTTATATTGCCGCTATACACTCCATCATTGTCACCGCTTGTGCGTGGTCACAAAGTTCTTTGGTTATTCACAGCCGAAACTAGTTATAAAAACCGACCGTGTCCTGTATCTTTTTTCTTGTTTACATGCTTTGAGTACAAGTAGGTGCGTTAGAGAGTCTTGTTACTTGGGATTGATTATGTTTTGTCACACCAAGTGAGTTTTGAGCCTATATGCATATCTTTTGCATGATTTTTCGTTTGCTTGAGTGTCCACATGTTGTTTACATTGCTAGCACTTACTTGAGGTCTTTCTTGAAATGCATGACATTACTTGATGATGAGATGATAAAGGCAATTAGGTATAACCTCGTATTTCCCATATTTCCACACCTTTTAAACATGATCAATTAGTTAACCCGTTGAGCTTAATCCTATTCTTTCGGTGACACACTACATTACTTGCCATTATCCTTTTTTTTCTATTGGCCTTACATTGAATTTGAACCTAAATTGTCAAAGGCTAGTGTTGAGTATTGAATACGGTAAAAGAATACAGAGGGGGGGGGGGTGAATGGATTCTTGAACTTTTCTTTGATTGAGTCTATGTAGCAGATAAGTGCCTGTGTGTGTAGAAGTGAAGGTGCGGATAAATAAACAACACAAGACACAATATCACTTTAATCTAATGTATTATTAGATAAAGGTTGCTACAATCTGTGAATACAAATGGTAGTATTCTCAGCTTCGTTTTTCTCAGAGAGATATGGCTTACAGTGTATGAAAAACTTGACTCACAAAAAGTTACTAAGTTATGAAGTGAGGCTGTGTCCTTATAGAACATGGATACAGCCTACTTACTGCAAATAAGGTAGCTAAACAAATTACTTTCTAGTCTGTCTATCCTTTTTGAGTAAGTGTCCAAACGGTTACAGATTTGACTTTGCAAAGCCTGTTTAGATCCACTTCTTTAGCTCCTTGTCTCTTCTATATCTCTCCAAGCTTCCTTGTAGGCTTTCCAGAGCATGTTACAGATTGTGGTCCATAAAGTGCATTGGCTTGTTGCAGGTTTCTGACTTGTACAATTTCTTCAGTATTTTGTCTCCAAGAATGTATTCGAGAAGTGACTAAGTAAGTGATTCGAGAACTAGAATTGACTTGATCGATAACTCTGAGTTCTCGAATACTGTTATAATGACATATCGAACCACTTCTCGAATAGCTCTTTTCCATCAGGATTCCTTGAGTTGTCGAATAGAACATTTGACTTATCGAATCCTCGAGTTATCGAATAGCTTTCTGAGTCCTTGAGATATCGAATGGAACTTTGACTTGTTGACTCTTTGAGAACTCGAATACCATCTTGACTTGTTGACTTCTTGAGTTCTCGAATAGAGTAGTAGACATATCGAATCCCTGAGATATCGAATGAGATATCGAACAGTGTATTCAGAGATATAGAATAGTGTCTTGAGATATCGAATCCCTGACTTCTCGAATGCTGGACTTCTCGAATAGACAAATATACTTCTCGAATTGGTACTTAGGCAAATTCTTCATTTCTTCACATCCCAACTGTGATTATTTGACAGTCTTTAACTCCTTGCTTGAGGCATGAACCTTGGAACTTCTTTCAAGCATTATTCTAGACTCTATTTGTACAATTACACAACTAGGATTTGATGCCTACTACAAGTACAATACAAACAGAAACTCTACAACTAGAGGTTCCCTCAGTTAAGAGGTCATGTAAGTAATGCAAAGCATTACAAACAATTAGGCTTGTTATTAGATGTGTACAGGCATGCCTCTGTAACTAACAGCTAGTATCGTGCTTAAGGGAGTAATAAGGTGTTCATAAAAGGGGGGGGTTATTGATGATCATACTTTTGGGGAATATTGATTTTGGGTTGATGCTTGCTAGTCAAAATTCATAAAAATATCTATGGATCATTGTGCTTATTCCTTAGCTCTCACAGAAAAAAAAACAGAAAAAAAAAAGAAAAAAAAAAAGAAAAAAATAAATAAATTTGAGAGCATTCTTATGTTTGTATGATCCTTCTTCATTCGACTAGTCAAGTTATTATGTAAGGGTCATTGAAAAATCCAAGTGTGGGGAAGTATTGGTTTTAATAAGTATGGGAGTTGTTTGAATTTCATTGTCGGGTACTAGTTTTTGATTTAACCTGTTTTAGCTTTACTTGACATACCTGGTCCCTAGCCCACGCTACAACCCGAATAAAGACCTTTTGATTGTCATCAGTGATATATGTTGTGTTGAGAGTGAGATTGATTGCGAGTGTCAAGTTGTGTTTATGATTTTGTTGGAATTGAGTGATACACTTAACCTTGTTCTTGAGTGAATATTCGTTTTTGAGTGAAAGGTGAGTTATTACTTGTTTTGGCATAGGAGATCCCAGGTTTAGACTTAAAGATGTATTTCTTGTGGGCTTAGCATGATTACCAACGATTTTTACACTTGACATGAATTTTTATGACCTTCTGCATGTTGGTTAAGTAGACTACGTGAATACTTGCACTTTCGACACCAAGACATCGTATGTTTATTTTGATTCTTAAGTTGATGTGGCATGAGAGGACTTGTGTGTGTGGTGTTGTGTTAGCATTGATCTTTTGCATGGTTAGATGAATTTTGTGGGTACATTCACTATAAACCCCCACGAGACAACACTCGTCCTACTAGGGTTGCCTAGGGGTTTAACGGCTTGTTGCATATGCTCAATGCAATCGTGTCATCTACGAAAGTGATGTTTGTTAGGACTTAGTTTTTATTTCACTTATTTGCCCGAGGACGTGCAAATGCTTAGTGTGGGGATGTTTGATAGAATATATTTTTATATATATTTTAGATGATTTTATTCTCATATTTATTGTGTTTTGCATTGATTTGGATTTTTATTTAATAGATTTTATTGTTTTATTTTAGGAAATAAAGAATTCATGACTTGGAAGGATTTGGAGAAAAAAGAGCTATTTTGGAGATAAAATAGGAGAAAATTCGTATTATTGGGCTACACGGGCTGCCTGCACTGTTTGGGCCATATCTTGAGTTCCAGAAGTCAGAATTTGACGATCTTACTGTCCACGCGAAGCTTGTGGAATTATCTTTAATTAAGAGGTGGTCCAGTAAGCAAAATCCAGTTGGAAGAGCCCAAAAACAGAGGAGAAAAATAAGTTACGAATTTTACAAGAAAATCCAGCAGCTTCCAGAAATTCAATTTGAAGTGGGAAACTTGCCATCTTCTATTCCAACTCTAAGAAGGCAATTGCTTGGAGGCTAAATCAAGAGGCTATATAAACACATCTTGGGACAAATTATTGAGTATGTAAAATTATTAGGAGGGAATATTAGATCAGATAATATAGTTTAGAGTAGATTAGTATTATTAGTTGAAGATGTAGAGAAACACCATGACTCTTCTTTTGGGTGACAACATTGAAGTTTGAAGGTTTTGTTCTCTTAATCTTTTCTTTGTTCTTATTAGTTTAATTATGTTTTCTTGTTTTACTAGTTGTTTTACTTGTTTAATTATTAGCGAGTAGTTATTTCTAGGGCTTAAAGGGAAGCCATGTTTGCACTAATATTGGCATGATTTTCATAGTGGTTTGATTGGTTATGGTTAATTTTGATTGATATGTTTTAATCATTAATTTGTGTAATTGGCCAATATCATGGATTAATTATATGCAAATAGGGGTATGGATCGAGAGACTTACTTACTAGAGGCACACATATGATTAGCAGAATTGAATTTGAGTGCGGAAGCATCATTGGATTTCTGAGAGCGTTAATTCTTGGAAGAGATTAACTTGACTCTAATTACCTGATTGATTGAATTACTAAAAGTGGTTAATTGTGTTGAATGTTTCGAGAGTGTTAATGCTTTAAAGAGATTAACATACTCTAGTTATAGGATCACATTGATTGCTTTAGCTTAAGAGCCAATTGTGTAAGCATGGTGATTGCCCTAGGTTTTAAATAATTTGTTTATCATCTGTTTAATTAGTGTTAATTTAGTTTAATTAGTTAATTAATAATTTCACATAATCGTTTGTCCCTGAAACAATTAGCGATAACTGAAAAGGAATTAGTAGAACCTGTCTCCTTGTGGATTCGACCCGCTTGCCATTTGTACTAGCAATAGACACCGTGCGCTTGCGGTTAGGTATAATTTGACACATCAAGTTTTTGGCGCCGCTGCCGGGGAGACAGCGAGTTTCTGTTGATTTTAATTTAGTTGTTTCGATTGTTTCCATTGTCTCGTTGGAACCTTTGTTCCAATTGAGGCAGATTTTACGTTTTCTTGGCTTTGTTGAGTGTCTACAGGTTTGCAATGGGTGAAGTTGATACTTTTGCACTCTTATCTTCCCGAGTAGAGGCATATACTCAAGAAATTGCCTCATTCAACCCTACAGAGCCCACTATGCGTCCAATGAGTATCAATGAGATGTCACAAGTGGCCCCTAAAACTTACAACTTCTGTCAAATTTGCGGTGTGCAGGGTCACTTTGGTTTTAAATGCTCTTACAATGTCTATAATTCTCAGAGTGCTCAGTTGGGACAAATGAATTCTTTTGAAGAAGGATATGGGTACAATCAGTATTCAAACACTTTTGATCAAGAATGCGTGAATCAACCAGATTTCTACTACCAGGACAATGGTGCTCAAAATTTTTCATATCATAATCAGCAACAGTTTGAGCAACAATATTATCAGTCATATGAGCAGCCGCCACAGCAAGAATATCAATATCCTCCTCTACAAGAAGATCTACATGTTTCTCAACCCAGTGTAGATGTGCAAGCTGATCAGACAAATGAGATGTGCGATATCTTGAATAAACTGCTAAAGAGTTCTGAAGAACAAGCCGAGGCGATCAAAGAATTAGAAACTCAAAGTTTGGCGATTGAATCTCAAATTGCACAGTTGGCTAACTCTTCTACTACAGGGCAGCTCGACTATTTACCATCATCATCTATCCGATCCGAAGAGGACCTGATTGCTATCAATCTCACAAGCGATCAGGAATATGATAGTTTCTCCATGTATGTTGATGATGAGGCCATTGATAAAGAGAAGGAGTATGCCACCGATGATAAGATCAATGATGTTGCTGCTACCAAGGACAATGTGACTGATGATGAGGTGACAAAAGAAAGCAATACAGAGATGGTTGTTGTTTCTCTTCCACAACCTGTGCCTCAGCTACCATGTATTGATAAATTTGCTCTCGATCTAGCCTCTACTTACAAGGCTTCTTTGCTCAAGAACACTTATTTCAAGGTTGATGTGATAACAAATATTGTCCAAGATGATATTTCTCAAATTCTGGTTGAGGATCCATACAAAGTGGCTCATACGTTACAAGCTCGAGAAGAGGGAGAAGATGGAAGTGTCTTATTAGCCAATGATGTGATAAGCCAAGATGTCCGAATGGCTCCAGTGAAAGTGAGGAGTGAAGAAAAGCCACCACCAGAACCTCCACCTTATATCAAGGGAGTTCAATATTTTCGTGGTGTTGAATTTTATCATTGTTTTATCACAAAGTTTTCCAAAACTACACAAGCACTCTCTCTATTGCTTATTAATGACATATTTTATTTTACTGATGCTTGTTTGGAGACTTTTTGCAGGATAAAGACAATCACTAACACTCTTGATACTTTTTGTGGTGACGAGTTTATGATCGAGAAAGTGGATATTACGCCTTTACCGGAGTATTTTTTAGGAGGTCAAGCTAATGACTTTAAATAAGCGCTGCTTGGGAGGCAACCCAAGATTTCATTGGAGGATCGGTGCACTTCATGCTTTTGCATAGGGGAGTATTTTTTTTCCGTCTCTTTCATATATAGTAAAATTGCTTAGTTATTTGTTCATTCCAAGCCTTGTTGTGTACATTATTCCTTCATCGCTTTCTAAAAAAAAATAATAATAATTTTGAATGTTGTATGGAAAAAAAAATCTGTGAAAAAAAAAATATCAGATTTTTGGTGTGTAACGCAGGAGGATCCTGCGTTTCAGAGGAGATTGCGCGCCTATTGCGCAACTTGCCGATGCGTTACTGGATGAAACGCAAATTGCGCCTCGGATGCGCAGCTTGCACTGGCGCATCTGCTCTGGCCGCAAATTGCCCTCCCACGCGCGCAGCTTGCGCGTGTGATCAGAAAAAAAATAAAAATTTCAGAGTGTGTTTGTTTGTTCAGTGTTGTGCGAGTCGTGCGACCTCTGTTATAAAAAAAAAAAAAATTCTTTTACACCCCATTCTATTTATACTCTTCTTAATCATCTCTACCCCTAATTCTTTTCCTATTTAAATTCCAAAACCTCCCATCTCTCCATCAAAATTCTAAACCTATATTTATTCTAATTCATATTTATTATTATTATTATTATTATTATTATTATTATTCTTTATTATTTTTGTATTTTATTTAGGAATTTTTTTTTTGTATATATATATATATATTTTCTTTTCTTTCTTTTCTTTTATATAATTGTTCATTGAGGACAATGAACCACTTAAGTGTGGGGATGAGTTCTCAATGATAAAAAAATCAAAAAAAAATTATATATTATAAAATTCAAAAAAAAAAATTAAAAAATTAAAAATACCAAAAATAATTCTAGCCATGCAATTTGATTAGTTGTTGTATTTTGCTTGATACACTCATGCATGCGTAGAATTCTTGTGTTCTTGACGCTTTTGTATGAGAAGTGGCGTGCTTTGTTCTTGTGCACACACTTTCACTAGCAAGTTGAAGCTGGTAGACTTAATTGGATGTTGGAAAGTGATTAGAATGACATAAATATGTGCAAGATGACTTGGTTTACATGCTTTGAGTACAAGTAGGTGCGTTAGAGAGTCTTGTTACTTGGGATTGATTATGTTTTGTCACACCAAGTGAGTTTTGAGCCTATATGCATATCTTTTGCATGATTTTTCGTTTGCTTGAGTGTCCACATGTTGTTTACATTGCTAGCACTTACTTGAGGTCTTTCTTGAAATGCATGACATTACTTGATGATGAGATGATAAAGGCAATTAGGTATAACCTCGTATTTCCCATATTTCCACACCTTTTAAACATGATCAATTAGTTAACCCGTTGAGCTTAATCCTATTCTTTCGGTGACACACTACATTACTTGCCATTATCCTTTTTATTCTATTGGCCTTACATTGAATTTGAACCTAAATTGTCAAAGGCTAGTATCGTGCTTAAGGGAGTAATAAGGTGTTCATAAAAGGGGGTTATTGATGATCATACTTTTGGGGAATATTGATTTTGGGTTGATGCTTGCTAGTCGAAATTCATAAAAATATCTATGGATCATTGTGCTTATTCCTTAGCTCTCACAGAAAAAAAAACAGAAAAAAAAAGAAAAAAGAAAAAAGAATAAATAAATTTGAGAGCATTCTTATGTTTGTATGATCCTTCTTCATTCGACTAGTCAAGTTATTATGTAAGGGTCATTGAAATATCCAAGTGTGGGGAAGTATTGGTTTTAATAAGTATGGGAGTTGTTTGAATTTCATTGCCGGGTACTAGTTTTTGATTTAACCTGTTTTAGCTTTACTTGACATACCTGGTCCCTAGCCCACGCTACAACCCGAATAAAGACCTTTTGATTGTCATCAGTGATGTATGTTGTGTTGAGAGTGAGATTGATTGCGAGTGTCAAGTTGTGTTTATGATTTTGTTGGAATTGAGTGATACACTTAACCTTGTTCTTGAGTGAATATTCGTTTTTGAGTGAAAGGTGAGTTATTACTTGTTTTGGCATAGGAGATCCCAGGTTTAGACTTAAAGATGTATTTCTTGTGGGCTTAGCATGATTACCAACGATTTTTACACTTGACATGAATTTTTATGACCTTCTGCATGTTGGTTAAGTAGACTACGTGAATACTTGCACTTTCGACACCAAGACATCGTATGTTTATTTTGATTCTTAAGTTGATGTGGCATGAGAGGACTTGTGTGTGTGGTGTTGTGTTAGCATTGATCTTTTGCATGGTTAGATGAATTTTGTGGGTACATTCACTATAAACCCTCACGAGACAACACTCGTCCTACTAGGGTTGCCTAGGGTTTTAACGGCTTGTTGCATATGCTCAATGCAATCGTGTCATCTACGAAAGTGATGTTTGTTAGGACTTAGTTTTTATTTCACTTATTTGCCCGAGGACGTGCAAATGCTTAGTGTGGGGATGTTTGATAGAATATATTTATATATATATTTTAGATGATTTTATTCTCATATTTATTGTGTTTTACATTGATTTGGATTTTTATTTAATAGATTTTATTGTTTTATTGTAGGAAATAAAGAATTCATGACTTGGAAGGATTTGGAGCAAAAAGAGCTATTTTGGAGATAAAATAGGAGAAAATTCGTATTATTGGGCTACACGGGCTGCCTGCACTGTTTGGGCCATATCTTGAGTTCCAGAAGTCAGAATTTGACGATCTTACTGTCCACGCGAAGCTTGTGGAATTATCTTTAATTAAGAGGTGGTCCAGTAAGCAAAATCCAGTTGGAAGAGACCAGAAACAGAGGAGAAAAATAAGTTACAAATTTTACAAGAAAATCCAGCAGCTTCCAGAAATTCAATTTGAAGTGGGAAACTTGCCATCTTCTATTCCAACTCTAAGAAGGCAATTGCTTGGAGGCTAAATCAAGAGGCTATATAAACACATCTTGGGACAAATTATTGAGTATGTAAAATTATTAGGAGGGAATATTAGATCAGATAATATAGTTTAGAGTAGATTAGTATTATTAGTTGAAGATGTAGAGAAACACCATGACTCTTCTTTTGGGTGACAACATTGAAGTTTGAAGGTTTTGTTCTCTTAATCTTTTCTTTGTTCTTATTAGTTTAATTATGTTTTCTTGTTTTACTAGTTGTTTTACTTGTTTAATTATTAGCGAGTAGTTATTTCTAGGGCTTAAAGGGAAGCCATGTTTGCACTAATATTGGCATGATTTTCATAGTGGTTTGATTGGTTATGGTTAATTTTGATTGATATGTTTTAATCATTAATTTGTGTAATTGGCCAATATCATGGATTAATTATATGCAAATAGGGGTATGGATCGAGAGATTTACTTACTAGAGGCACACATACGATTAGCAGAATTGAATTTGAGTGCGGAAGCATCATTGGATTTCTGAGAGCGTTAATTCTTGGAAGAGATTAACTTGACTCTAATTACCTGATTGATTGAATTACTAAAAGTGGTTAATTATGTTGAATGTTTCGAGAGTGTTAATGCTTTAAAGAGATTAACATACTCTAGTTATAGGATCACATTGATTGCTTTAGCTTAAGAGCCAATTGTGTAAGCATGGTGATTGCCCTAGGTTTTAAATAATTTGTTTATCATCTGTTTAATTAGTGTTAATTTAGTTTAATTAGTTAATTAATAATTTCACATAATCGTTTGTCCCTGAAACAATTAGCGATAACTGAAAAGGAATTAGTAGAACCTGTCTCCTTGTGGATTCGACCCGCTTGCCATTTGTACTAGCAATAGACACCGTGCGCTTGCGGTTAGGTATAATTTGACACATCACAAAACCACTACTATAAGAATCGAACCTTGAAACTTGAAACCATCATTCTCTATGTTTCAAACCAGACTCTTAAACAAAGAGGCTTAAAGTTGGAGCGTACTTTGACCGATGCTAGTTGTTTTTACCAAGCCAAACTCCGCTTAATATATTGAAGAATCTTAAATGAATATGTCTTAAAAGCCTCTGGTCCCCATCAGTTTCGTCCTCCAGGCTTTACACCAACGCGACTTCTTGCTTCTTGTTTGACACCCAATATTTCTCATGTTCGGTCCATCTTATAATGGTTGTCAAAATTTTGGGTGTAACATATATATATTAGATCGGGAACCATGACTGCCCTGCTCGTGATCTCGTCTTGTGCTGTTATTCCATTACAACTTATATATACTCCTCAAGATATACATACTAACGTACATACATGCCATCTATATCATCACCTATGGAACATAATAAAAACATCCGTCCTGGTTTAACTACTTTGCTGTGTGATAAGTACCACCATATCTGTCCTTGTGGTTTCATTTCGACACCCACCAGTGTTTATGTTCGTTTGGGTTATCAGGAGATGTACCACCGTAAAATCTGTATCTAATCTTTATATCGTCTCTCCAACATGTAACCCTAGTTATCCTTCGTATAGCTTTTTTTTAAACATCTTCCATGAACGTTTTTGATAAATAATCTATCCCTCGAATAAATAAACACCCATCTCTTTGTTTGATTTCTCATTTATCCTCCACAAATGAGCAAGGAATCCCCTCCTTCTAGCGCCAATGTTGATGGAGGATTTTCGTAATCAACGTGATTTTCGGAGGCCCGCTGGAATTTATAAGTGTAACACATGTAATTGGCTGTTTGTTTGTGATTTGGGTGTGATTTGATGATGGGGTTGAGCTGAGCTTGAGAGGTTACGAGAATCATCGCAGGTTCCATTAGCGAGATCTGTGGTCGTTCCCTCAAGGTGCCTACGTACCCTTGTTTATATAGGGATCAAGCTCACGTAGTTCTAATGCGAAGCTGATTCTTCTTGACCAGCTGTATTCGGTTGCCTAATTCGTGTAGGACTCAGGTTCCTTTAGAGCCTTTCACGAACTAGTTGGCTAAGTAGAGTAGAACTCGAGTTCGTACCCTACTATAATTCTCATGTCTATTAGAGGCATTCTAGGATCAACTGCGCCCTAGAATTACACTCCAATAATAATTCGGTCTCTTTCTGATTGGTTACGCTCAGGAACCTGGTGCTCAGGAACCTATGTCTCAGGAACCTGGTGCTCAAGAACCTATATTTCGGAACCTGGTTCTCAGGAACCTCTGTCTAGGAACCTGTTTCTCAGGAACCTCTTTACAGGGAACTGTACCTGCACAAATAACAAATATATTAGTTCGGGGAGCCTCTTTGTGGTTCCCATATGCTCTTGCTGTCTTCACTACTGCTGCTAGGCTGTCTTGAACTCTTCTGCAGGGAGGAACCTGGTCCATTCGTAATCTACTCAACTTCCGGTTCATCAGGAACCTTATAATACTTGTAGCTTCTTGACTGTCTATGATAAGTGGAGTTTATATCCACTTGGAGCATTCTAAATCGGCTTAAATTGATTGTCTTGGACTCAAGTTTATGGTAGTTTTGATGTGTTTTGTTTAGTTGTGCAGATTTACAAGAATGTTGATTATGGTTGATGCTTCTATCGTTTTTGGAGAATAAATTAATTAAAATTCGGATTTCTGAGACGGTTGCGCAGTCTACACTGTTTTGGACATATCTGGAGTTCTAGAAGTCAGTTTTCAGCGATCTTACTGCCCACGCGAAGCCTGGGAGATTTTATACAACTTGGGATAGGATTCCCAGGAGCAAATTGCGCCGGGTAGGAGCAATTTGCGCGAAGAACAGACTGTTGGGCGCAAGTTGCACGCGCGCGGTGCTGAAAAATTACAGTTTTTACTATTTTGGCCATATCTTGAGTTCTACAACTCCGTTTGGGGCCCGTAAGCAGTCCACGCGAAGATAACGAGATTCTCTATCATTCTAAGGTGGTCCAGAGGTCCAATTACGTTTGGAACGTTCCAGAATATCTGAAGAAAAGTCAGCTACGAATTTCCCTTTAAATCAGAATCAGTTTAGGAAACGTATTTTGCAGAAATTCTATTATAATTCTGATCTGGTATTTTCTTGCTGGGCAAGATGTCTAGAGCCTATATAAACACATCCAACCCTTGTAAATTGTATTAAGATCATTAAGATTATTATCATCATCATTAGGAGTAGAACTATTACATATCAATTACTTAGGTTTATTTGTATTTTTTTTCAAACTTTGTTTTTTTTATCATGGTTTCATTAGATCCCATGATGACGAGAGGTTCAATTATGAACTAATCGTTGTCATGGGATTCTAACGGATTTATTTATGGAGCTTTAGTATCTTGATGCTTTAAAAGATCTGTGTGTAATGTATATTTGATATCCTCGTATGGTTGTGTTTCATGTGTTTAGATGCGTCATGAACATCTAATTTGTTAATCTCTTGTGAAGCGAGAGTGGATCTTGAGATTTAGAACTTGCCATGCTAGCATAGGATAGGTTGATGTTTTAACATCATGATTTGTGGCGTAAATAGAGATATTATGCTGCCCTATGTGATCTTAATAGACAACTTGTTCTTCAACCGTTATGTTTTCAAATCTTATAGAGATATAGGGTCTAAGCATAATTGGTGTCTATTCATCTTCTATCTCTTTTGTGGATGTATGTTTAGTTTGGTATTCGTATAATGAGAAGTAGCGTATACTTGTTTCGTGTTGTCTGATCAGATATCATAACCATTGCATATAGTGATTAAAGGCGTCAGATCTAAGCAAAGTATTTAATGAAGTTAGGATTCCATGGTTTTTCTTGCAGAAGTAATTAGATTTCAATTCTTGTTAGTTAGTTAATTTGTAGTTTTGTTAATTTGTTTTTTAGTTTGTTAGGTCGAATACACAATAAGTAATCAAATACTGTATAAATAACTTAACAAGAACACAATGTTTATCAATTAAAAATTGTTTGGAATTAATAATTCCTCTCTCGGTGATGTAAATATCACAGAGAGCTGCTTAGGTTACAATGGATAGATTTCTCAATGTTCGATTACCCTTCTAGGGTTAACTTAACTGTATTTATAGAACATACAGCTTCGTACAATCAGTAATTGATTCTCCTATAATTAAGCTATACAATTGATATCAATCACGATTGCTCCAGTCTTCCAAGTCAACTCAATCTCTTTGACAGCTTTACAATCTTCAAAGATAATGCTTCCATATTTATCAATCTTCAAACACTGTTGACTCTTCAGACAATACCGCTACAGAGTTTAACAAACTCTGTTTGCGCTTCCAGTCAGTGTTTAATCAAACTCTGACTGCTTCCAGCTAAACTCTGTTTTCTGACTTTAGCTTCCAAACACTGTTTTCATCAATCATTTCTAACAATCTCCCCCAACTTGTCCATTAGCAAGAATGTACAAGTTTTACAGTAAATGATGATGTCAAAACAAATACAAAGTTTACAGTGTTTAACATACAAACAGAGTTTAAGTTCTTACTTAACAAATTCTACATGAAATAAGAAAATTCTTACAGACTTTAATCTCTAATCTCTTGAAGATCAGGCACTGTTCTGAGATAGTCTATAAGCAACCTTCTTTCAGCATTTTCAAGCTCTATCTGCATAGCTTCTTTGATTTCTCTCAACTGAGGATCATTCTCATCAGTTTGATAGATAGCAGCTCTAAGATCGTAGATTTTGTTTCTTCTCATTTCATTCCCCAGCCTGATGTATTTCAATTCTTCAGACTTTACATTGAAATCCAGAACAGTAACTCCAAGATCAGTTTTTAGCTTTGTAGTCCCTTTCTCCATTTCTATCAAATTGCCATCCCAATTTCTGTATTTAGGAACATACTTGCTGTTGAATTTCATTTGCCTTCTTGCAAGGTTTTGAATCATTCTTTGTTGAAGCACATTTGCCACTGACTGAGCTCTTTGATTTCTAACTCTGAAAATATACAGGACATATTCAAGTTCTTCAGCATATTTTAATTCGATATCCTTTTCAGAGACTTTAAATACTGTTCCATCAGCCATGAAATATAGCAAGAAATCCTTTTCTAGACTCTTTTGATGTACAAGCTGTACTGACTCCAGTTTGTCTAAACTCTCTTGAGTGACACCACCTCCTGGAACAGACAGTGAAGAAGGATCTCTAGGACCAACATATTGCCTATTATCTCTGTGTGAGCCTATGCCTCCCTTGTTGTATCCAACTTTACCAGAAAAAGCTCTACCATCAGCAAAGTCCATTGGAATTGTAGCTTCTAGTCTTGGATCATGAAGAACACCCTTTCCAAATGTTGATTTCAACTGAGAAGACAATAATGGTGTGGTCACAACTTGTGCAGCAACAGAGGTTGTGTTTTCATTCTTCTGTACAACATGTGTATCAACAGAGGTTGTAACTATACTTTTCAGCTTTTGCTTAGCTTCTGCATCTGTTGGTTTTCTGAATACTTGCATTCTTTGATCTGTACCAACAGGTTCTTTGATTTGAATACCTTTAAGAACAGGCTTTGCAGCTTTAGCAACTTTCACATTCTTCTTTCCTTTTTCAGACTTTAAAGCTTTCAGATGTTTTTCTTGTAAACTCTTCTCTTCAGCTTTAGCATCTTCAATGGTCACTCCTTCTGCATTCTCTTCCATGAAAAGCTTAACAGCTAACTCCTCATCAGTCTTTGGGTTTGATGTTAATTCCAAACTCTTGGACTTTGAAGTACCTTGAGTTTCAGTGTTTGTTCCAACAGACTGTGATTTAAAAGATTTGCCAGATCTCAGAGTTTGCCTTTCAGAGTTTAAAACCTTGCTTTTATCACTTGCCCCTCCATCTCCAGCATCATCCTTTTTAGTCAGAGTTTGAGAAACTTTGCATTTATACTTAGTCACTCTCTCCCCCTTTTTGACATCATCAGGAATTAGTATTGATGTAATGAGCTCTAAAGAGTTTGCAATTGAATCAACTTTAGCAGATAAAGCAGTCTGATTTTCTTCAACCTTTCCTAGCCTGGCATAGAGAGTGTCTTGAACTTTAGACAGCTGAACAGCTTTTATTTTAGACTCTCTATCCATCTTCAATTCTCTTGACTGAATCTCAGTCTTCAAGGAAGCAATCTCTTGTTTAGTTTCAGCAAAATTGCCTTCCAGAGTCTTGACTTGTACCACAGTTGCCTTTAAACAGGATAAGATCTCTGGATTGGAAATTTGCTTGGCAGTTTGTTTAACAAACTCAGATGCTCTCCCTTTTGGAAAAATACAGTCTTGTTTATACCAATTTTCAGCAGATTTAGCAAGATGCTCTACTTCAACTGCATGAGATGGACAAGGCTGATCAAAAGGTGTATGTTTATTATCTGTCTGTGCAGGTGCACTCATAAAAGAGTCAGAGTTTGCATCACTGTCAGATTTATCTTCATCACTTGCACCTTGAGCTTGACCATCTTTGAAGGAACCACTGTGCTGAGCAGTGTCAGCCACAGTTTCTGCAATAACTTCTGCAACTTTTTCAATAATCACCTCATGTTGCACAGGCTCTGCAACAGAGTTTGCCTTAGCAGCTTCATCAGACATATATTCAGAATTGTCTTTAGTTGCCTTATCAACTTCATCACCTTTGTCAGCTATACCAGGAGCTTTAAAATGATCAACAGGTGAGATAGGATCAAGAATTGATTCAGGAACATCATGTACTGGTGAAAAACCATCTCTGTGATCCTCTTCTACAGGCATTTTATCCTCTGTAGGGATTTCAGCATTAACAGTATTCTCTGCAGGCATTTCAACCTCTGCAGGTATTTCCACATTCACTGTAACCTCAACAGTAGGTGTTTGCTGTGAAACCACCTCTGGAGCTTCAACAACATTCTCTGCATCTGAATCAGAAAGAATTAATCTCCTCTTCTTGATTTGCACTACAACCTCTTCTTCATCTTCACTTGAGCTTTCTCTTGGTGGTGAAAGTGAAGGTCTGTTTGCTTTCTGTTTCTTCCTTCTTGTATAAACAGCTTCAGGTGTTGTTTGTTTAGCCTTTGAGTGTTTAGTGTTATGGGCAGTGTGTTTCTTTCTCTTTGGCTTGGTTTTGGTTGGTTCAGTAGGTGCTGGCTCAGAGTGTAAGGTATCAGTGTTTAAAGCTTCAGTGTTTAATGGTTCAGTGTTTGAGGGTTCAGTGTTTAAGGGTGGAGAGTTTATTGGTGGAGAGTTTAAGGTTTCTGGTTGTGGTTGTTGAGATGTAGTAGGTACTGTAGTTGTGGGTGTTGGAGGTGTTGGTTCAGAGTTTATGGTTTCTGTTGGTTCAGGCATTTGTTGTGGTGATTGAGGGTCTTGTGGTTGGTTCACATAGTTTTGTAAGGCTAAAGGCATAAACAACTCAGGTATTTGCTGTTTAGTGACATCTTTGTTTGTCAAATCAGAAAACATTCTCTTAGCAACTTGAAAAGGCTGAATTACATCAGCTTCATCAATTGGAATGTTAGGCACACAGGCAGTAAATAGCAATTGACAAAAACGAGCAAAATAAACAGTAGTAGATTCAGACAATCGCTCTCCCAAGTTCATTAGTACAAGTCTACCAAAATCGAAGTTACCTCCATATAGTAGAGCATGACCAATTTGGAGAGTATCCAGAGGTAGTGCATCCCAGTTTGTTGTCTTCTTTCCAAAAGCCCTTGTTATACAATCAAAGAAGAAACTCCATTCCTTTCTCAAACTTGGCCGTCTCAAAGACCCTATCTTGTTCAAGTTTCCTGCACATCCAATTTGTTCCAACATTGTCCTCAATCTATCATGACCAACAACACTGTAAGAAGTGTGTGTCTCAAAGTCCAGAGCATCCCTGACAGTTGTTGGAGTAATGATATACTCTGATTCTTCATGAGTGAAAATGATTGTTGGAGTACCAGCCTCTCCTCCATCATCATATTCAGAGTTTGTCCAGAAAGTAGCAATCTGTGAAGCAGATAATGTTGGTGGTGCAGTTAGAGCCGTCCCTATCTCAGAATCGTTCAAGAAGTTTTGGAACAAGTGAAACGCCTGTGGAGCATTTTCATTATCCAATGGTGCTGCATAGTTACTAGGGAGAAAAACTAACCCTGCTGCATCAAATGCTTTAGTTGCCATTAGTAACAAGATACGAAGATATTCAGAGAAAAGATGTATATGCACTGTAAGTGTTTAGCAAAATATGAAGGAGAGAATAAGAGAAGTGTGAAAATGAATAAGTATGTAAGTAACTGTGAGTGGGTGAATGTGAATCGATATGGAGTGAGAGACAAAAGACGATTAGAGTAAAATTAAAACTCAATCGTTTATTTAGTAAAAACGCGCAACTGTTGAAGAGAATTGTGTGAGTGGGACACAATCATGGGACACGTGTCAAACAGCCAATGGATCACTTAATAATTACCGCTGTTATTCCTATAATCACGACATTTAGACACATTAACACTAATTAACAGTTGTCAACGACCCCAATTACTCCAAAATAGTCAAATCATCTCAATAAGACTTTACCTCAGAGTACTTAACACAACTCAACAGTGTTTATCAATTTTCCAACTTTATCACTAAAACCCTTTCAAAAAAATTGCACAGTTGTGAATATGAGTGTGTGTGAAGCAGAGTTTACTGAAATCAATTTTTAGAGCATCTAATATTTTATAAAATCCAGAACAAACAGTTAATAAACACTGAATGCACAAACTCTCATATTAAACACTGATTGTTTGATGAATGTTAAACTCTGTAGTTACTGTAATACAGAAATCTGAAAACTTCTATTCCCTTTGATGTCCATGATTATCCAAGTAAGCACACAGTCTTTAAAGACAAAAATATCAAGAGATAGAAATCAGAGCATCATTCAGTGAATAACAGTTATGAACTGTATAACCTCACAAACTCTCAAAGCACACAAGTGTTTAGGTGATGTGTTTACACTCACATTGAATCAGAAATAGCAGAGTCTACCATATGCTTGAATGTCCACCAATTCTACACTACTTTGAGTACATGTATCCACAAATCAAAAGGACTTTATTCAGGGTTTAAATGGAGTAATATCAAACAGATGAAAAGAGATGTTTTATTCAAGAGTGACTTCAAGCTGAGCATCTTAAGAGAACAAAGTGTTCAGTCACAGTATATATTTGTACAAGATCAGTATATATGCTCTTTTTTTTTTTATTATTTTTTTTTTTTTTTATTTTTTATTTATTTAGCATATATACTGAGTAAACTTTTTCTTTTCTTGAGAAACACTCATCTGTTTGAGGAAAAAAAAATATTTAGCTGCTCTTAATACTTCAGAGTATAAGAAAAATGAGCAGTTAATAAGGCTCAAAGGGGTTTACTAAGGATGGAATTCATGAACAGTGTTTATACAGTGTTTGTACAATGTTCAAAAGAATTTTGAACAGTGTTTGAAAGAATGGTAAATCCTATTGCCTTTATCATTTTCATGCACACACATATCCTGTAGTCTCAAAATGGTTTAATACAAGTTCTAGAGAAACATACTACCTGATGAATATCACACAACAATAAATACTGATTGATATCAATTGTATAGCTTAATTATAGGAGAATCAATTACTGATTGTACGAAGCTGTATGTTCTATAAATACAGTTAGGTTAACCCTAGAAGGGTAATCGAACATTGAGAAATCTATCCATTGTAACCTAAGCAGCTCTCTGTGATATTTACATCACCGAGAGAGGAATTATTAATTCCAAACAATTTTTAATTGATAAACAGTGTGTTCTTGTTAAGTTATTCATACAGTATTTGATTACTTATTGTGTATTCGACCTAACAAGTGGTATCAGAGCCTAATCTGTTACTTTATTACAGTTAAAGATCCAAACACAAAAGTAATCAATGGCAGAGATTCCTCCACCAAATGAGAAAGCTCCTACTACTGTTAGTAGGTATGAAACAATAAGGGTTCCTATACTTAGGCCATCAGAGTATGCAATTTGGAAGGTGAAAATGACCATGTTTCTGGAGGCTACAGATCCAGAATACCTTGATAGAATATATGAAGGTCCTCACAAACCAACAAAATTATCTGCTGCTGCTGTTGGTGAGGAGGCAAAGGTCATTCCAAAGGAAAAGAAAGATCTAACTGCTGAGGATCTTTCATCTATTGCAAAGGATGCAAAAGTGAGACATTTACTTCACAGTGCATTAGACAATGTTATGTCTAATAAAGTGATCAATTGCACAACTGCAAAGGAAATATGGGATGCACTTGAGGTTAGGTGTCAAGGAACTCCTGCAATCAAGAAAAACAGAAGAAACATACTCACTCAGGAGTATGAGCACTTTGAGGCAAAGTCTGATGAAACCATGACAGAAACATTTGATAGATTCTGTAAACTGCTCAATGATTTGTCATTGGTTAACAAAGAATATGATTTAGAAGACTCAAATCTCAAGTTTCTTCTTTCTCTACCTGAAAAGTGGGATGTGAAAACAACCACTATTAGTGATAATTATGAACTTGGTGAAACAGAGATTGATGAAATTTATGGGCTGCTCAAAACCCATGAATTGGAATTGGAGCAGAGAAACAAAAGAACAAGTAGAAAGTCAAAATCTGTTGCACTCAAGGTTGAGGAGAAACCATCAAAGAAGGAGGCATCAAGGAGAAAGGCAAAAGGGAAAGCCTTAGTCATCCATTCAGAGAATGAGTCATCAAACACTGATGTTGACTCAAACACAGATGGTTCATCTGATTCTGAAGATGATGAAGAGATGATGCAAATGGCTGCATTGATGGTAAAGACCTTCAAGAAGATGGGTTACAAGAACTTCAAGAAGGGAAAGAGATTCTCAAGGGACTACTCAAAGTCTGACAAGAAGAATTTCAAGAAAACTGAAGGAAAGGACTTCAAATCTGGAAAGAAAGATAAGTCTGAGATTCAATGCTACAAGTGTAAGGAGATGGGACACTATGCTCCAGAGTGCAAGAAGGGTAAAACTGAAAAGGCACTCTACACCAAAGGCAGAGATTGGGCAGACACTTCAGATTCAGATGAGGAAGTCAACTATGCTCTCATGGCTACTACTCAGACTGAAAATGATGATCTCAAGGTACCTCCAACCACTTATGCTTATAATACTGATAATATAACTGAATTAAGAATTTATCTTAAAGCATTGCATATCAGTTATAGAGATCAGACCTTAGAAAATGAGAGGATAAAGTCTGAGTGTTCTCAACTCAAAGAAAGAAATAAACTTGTTGAGGAACAGTTAGAGAACATGAATAAAATTCAAAAAGAGAGAGATGATGCAGTGTTTATTGAACAGGAGTTGCTAGGTAAGTATAAGCAACTAGAATCTGAATTGGAGGATAGTAAACACATCATTAAAACTTGGACACACTCTGGCAAAGACACTCAAGAAGTGTTTCAGTCAGATACAGTAGGTCTAGGTTACTCTGTTGGAGATGAACTTAGATTTGAAAATAAGGTAAAAGTTAGACCACATTGTTCATCTGAGGGTAATGTCATGGGAACAGGTGGACCTAAGACTGAAGCACAGAAAAAGGCTGTTAAGGAGTCATATGCTAAAACTTTTGTTAAAGAGGCTAACATTGGTTTAATGACAGATAAACAACTCAAGCATAAGCTTAAGGAGATAAAATCTGTCAACAAACAGAGATTGCCTAAGAAGAATAAAAATGGAAAAGTAGGCATAACTTCAGAAATTAAGCCAATGCTTGCTTCATTAGCTCCTAGAAAAACATGCTTCAATTGTGGTAGCACTAATCATCTTGCTAGTTTCTGCAATAAGAATAAGAACATTAATTCTTTGCCCTCTAAAACTGCAATAAAGAGTGATTATGTGAGAACTAGACCACAAACTTTATGCAAACACTGTGGAAGTACTTGGCATTCTATTTACACTTGCAGAGATTATCATGCTATTTATTATAATTACTATGAACCCAAACCAAATTTGAAATGGGTTAAAGTAAACTCTGCAAATGTAAACTCTGAAAAAGTTAGCTTAAACTCTGTTAATTTGAATTCCGCTGCAAAAGCTAACAGATTTAAGAAAGCCAAAGGATCCAAGCAAGTCTGGATCCTTAAAACTAATAATCAGTAATTGTTTGTGATTGCAGGGCACAAGGGTCAGTACCCTAGTTGTGGACAGTGGATGTTCAGGACACATGACAGGAAATAAAGCCCTGCTATCAGAGTTTGAGGAGAAGGCTGGCCCAGAAGTTTCCTATGGAGATGGCAACATAGGACATACACTGGGAAATGGCAATATTAATCTTGGAAATGTCATCATCACAAATGTAGCTCTTGTTCCAGGACTCAAGCATGATTTGATATCTGTGAGTCAAATCTGTGACAGAGGATATCATGTAGATTTTCAACCTGAATATTGTCAAGTGATCAGTAAATCTACAGGGAAAGTTGCTCTAGTTGGAAATAGACACAATAACATCTATGAAATCAAATTGTCAACAAACACTGATGGCAAAGCAGTGTGTCTGTCTACAAGGATGTCCAGTGAAGAGAGTTGGAAATGGCACAAGAAACTCTCTCATTTGAATCTGAACAACATCAATGAGCTAATCAAGAATGATCTTGTAAGAGGTCTACCAAAGTCCTTGTTGAATGTAGAAGGACTGTGTGATTCTTGTCAAAAGGCCAAACAGAGAAAAACATCTTTCAAAAGTAAATCTGAGTCTTCAATTGCTGATCCTTATCATCTACTACATGTTGATCTTTTTGGTCCAGTGAATGTGATGTCTCTTGGAAAGAAGAAATATGCATTAGTCATTGTTGATGAATATACCAGATTTACATGGGTATATTTTCTTGGAAAGAAGGATGAAACTGCATTAACACTGACAGAACATGTAATTCAACTGGAAAAAGGGTCAGAGCATCAAGTGAAGATAATCAGAAGTGACAATGGAACTGAATTCAGGAATTCATCAATGGAAGAATTTTGCAAGAGTAAAGGGATAAAACAAGAGTTTTCTGCACCTGGTACTCCACAACAAAATGGTGTAGTGGAGAGGAAGAACAGAACCTTGATAGAAGCTGCCAGAACCATGCTAGATGAAGCAAAGTTGCCAACATATTTCTGGGCAGAAGCAGTTCAAACTGCTTGTTTTACTCAAAATGCAACACTGATCAACAAGCATGGTAAAACACCATATGAAATGGTGAAGAAGAAAAAGCCAAATCTAAAATATTTTCATATTTTTGGATGCAAGTGCTTTGTGTTGAAGACTCATCCTGAACAGTTGACCAAGTTTGACCTAAAGGCAGATGAAGGTATTTTTGTTGGCTATCCACTGTCAACTAAGGCATTCAGAGTTTATAATCTGAGAACCAGAGTGATCATGGAATCAATTCATGTGTCATTTGATGACAAGAAGATAACTGGACTTGAAGATGTAGATGAACATGATCAACTGCATTTTGAAAATGAAGATTTATTCTCTGAAAAAGTAAACTCTGATCAGACTGATGTGTCAAACTCTGTTGATCTAAACTCTGAACCTCTACTGGTAAATACTGAAGAAACTCTTCAATCAGAAACAAGGGAAGAACCAGTTGAGGGGGAGCATGAAGAATCACATCAAAGTGAAAATTCAAACACTGATAGTGACTCAAATGATAACTCTGAATCAAACACTGTTGATTCAAACTCTGATCATTCAAATTCTGAGCAGTCACATTCAGGGGGAGCATCTGAAAATGAAGAAAGACACCAGGAAAATCAGGAGAGCATGGATCAAGGGGGAGGATCACATGATGACAGAAGCAATCTGCCTTCTGCAAGAAAATGGACTAAATCTCACACACCTGATTTGATTATTGGTGATCCAGATGCAAAAGTAAGGACAAGAAGTGCAACAACAAATGAATGTTTATTTCATGCATTCTTGTCACAATCTGAGCCAAAGAAAGTGGAAGAAGCTCTTAAAGATGCTGACTGGATAACAGCAATGCAAGAAGAGCTAAATGAATTTGAAAGAAATGAAGTGTGGACACTTGTACCAAGGCCCAAGAACAGATCCATTGTTGGTACTAAATGGGTCTTCAGGAATAAAAGTGACAGTGAGGGTGTTATCACAAGAAACAAGGCAAGACTGGTTGCAAAAGGCTACTCACAACAGGAAGGAATTGACTATGATGAAACATTTGCACCAGTGGCTAGATTGGAGGCAATCAGGATTTTTCTAGCATATGCCTCCCACATGAAATTCAAAGTGTTTCAGATGGATGTAAAAAGTGCATTTTTGAATGGAAAACTTGAAGAAGAAGTGTTTGTGGAACAACCACCAGGGTTTGTTGATCCAAAATATCCAGATTATGTCTACAGGTTAGACAAGGCTCTCTATGGACTTAAGCAGGCACCAAGGGCATGGTATGAAACCCTTGCCAAATTTCTACTAGAAAGTGGATTTCACAGAGGTACTATTGACAAAACTCTGTTTTATTTCCAAAATGGTAGTGACTTGCTTTTAGTTCAGATATATGTGGATGACATCATTTTTGGGTCTACTAATGATAAACTCTGTAAGAAGTTTGCCAAACTCATGCAGTCAAGATATCAAATGAGTATGATGGGAGAGCTTAGTTATTTTCTAGGCCTACAGGTGAAGCAAACAGATGATGGAATTTTTATAAATCAAGCAAAATATACCAGAAACCTTCTCAAGAAATTTGGTATGCTTGACTGTTCATCTGCAACAACTCCCATGGCAACTGCAACAAAATTGGACAAAGATGCAGGGTCATCAGTAGATATGACAAGCTACAGAGGAATGATTGGTTCTTTGCTCTATTTGACAGCTAGCAGACCTGATATCATGTATGCAACTTGCTTGTGTGCAAGGTTCCAGGCTGATCCAAGAGAACCACATTTAACAGCAGTAAAGAGAATATTCAAGTACCTGAAGGGCACTATAACTTTTTAGGCTCTGATACCACTTGTTAGGTCGAATACACAATAAGTAATCAAATACTGTATGAATAACTTAACAAGAACACACTGTTTATCAATTAAAAATTGTTTGGAATTAATAATTCCTCTCTCGGTGATGTAAATATCACAGAGAGCTGCTTAGGTTACAATGGATAGATTTCTCAATGTTCGATTACCCTTCTAGGGTTAACCTAACTGTATTTATAGAACATACAGCTTCGTACAATCAGTAATTGATTCTCCTATAATTAAGCTATACAATTGATATCAATCACGATTGCACCAGTCTTCCAAGTCAACTCAATCTCTTTGACAGCTTTACAATCTTCAAAGATAATGCTTCCATATTTATCAATCTTCAAACACTGTTGACTCTTCAGACAATACCGCTACAGAGTTTAACAAACTCTGTTTGCGCTTCCAGTCAGTGTTTAATCAAACTCTGACTGCTTCCAGCTAAACTCTGTTTTCTGACTTTAGCTTCCAAACACTGTTTTCATCAATCATTTCTAACATAGTTAATTTAGATAGTTAAATCCCATATTTGTTATTTGTCTTAGCAGTGCATAATAACCATACACTGTTGCATAGGTGCGTTTACTGAATTAAAACCATAACCAGATCTCTGTGGGAACGAACTCGACTTATATCTGTATTACTTGTGACCACGTACGCTTGTGTGATTTAGTGCAAACAGTCTACTTAGTGAGTGCTCATTTCTTCATGTCTAGTATTCATATCTTGTACTGGATCTATCTTATGCCTCATATAGATTGGACCCTATAGCTTAATGGGCCTAAATCTAGCCCATGGAGATTTTGGGCACAACAACTACCCCCCGGTTCCTTGAAGTCATGCAATACGAAAGGAACCTATTCAACTTTCTGATATGGGGTCCAATGCTTAACCACTTCTCTTAAAATGTATTACTTCAACAACACGTATCCAAGCTTACATGAGCTAACTCAGCGTAAGAAACAGGACACATAATGTTTTGGTAAACATAGTATTGATCAGCCTCTTTCTTGGTGAGGAACATGTTCTATTCTTCTTCTTCGAAACTCATTCTTCTGACAAATCTTCACTTCTTCAACTGCTAGTCATTCTCTGTACATCCTTCTAATAACTTTGCAAAATCTCTCCAAGGACACTTCTGAGGTTTCGGGATGTTATCATACTTCTGCTTACTCTTGCATCTTCTTAGGTGATCTTTGTCTTCAATGTCTCAACATGTCTTTTGTATATCTAGAAGTCTTGAAAAGCGAGTGGCACCTCAACATCTTCCAATCAAGAGGTTCAACCTTTATTTTCTCCTTTTGGGAAAATGCATAATTTTCACATCGTGCATCCAAGCTTACATGAGCTAACTCGGTGTAAGAAACAGGATACACTACGCTTCTGTATGCAAATTCCAAATTAAATCCTCAAATCAAAAATCAAAGAATCCTGCTGAAAACTAACCTGGAAACTTTTCAGAAGCTGTCTTTCCAAATATCATCATCACTAGACTGCGAAACTCATCATAAATACTCTCTGGTTGTTCAAGCAATACTTCTTTCTTCTTTCGAACTGACTTGTATGAACTGATCTCTCATCCAATGCTTTCATAGAATACGTTGGCAGCTTGCTTATAACCCCAGGAATCTTCATTATTCGTAGGATGAAACAACCCTGGAACTTCTTGAACCATCTAAATAGCTTCCCAGAAACCTCGGATGCTCGCTCTACTTGGAACTTTCAAACCTTTGTAGACTTAGAACCTCTTGTCTTCATACTTTGAGTACTGTTTTCAAAACCATAATCTAAACCATAATCTTTTTTAATAACTTCTTAACTTTTCATTGCTGAATAACTAGACCAGGTTCCTTGTGAATAGCTGTTGATGACTACTAATCCTGCAAAGTAAAAACATAAAACAGAAACCAGTTAATGTTAGTAAAATTTCTCTTGTTCAATTCGGGTCAACTCTTGGAAAGGTTGCCTGCTTGGCTCCCAATCCTAATCTCTAGGTCCCAACATGCCTCGAGACATGTTGGTTCCTTTTTTCTCTTAGAAAGGTAACCTGCTTGGTTCCCAGTCCTATTCTTTAGGTCCCAACATGCCTCGAGGCATGTTGGTTCCTTTTTGTGCCTCGAGGCGATTCTAGGAACCTGTGCGCCGTTCTGGGAGTCCACACAGATTCCTCTTCTTCATGTGTCAGGCTAGACATCTTATGAAGGTAAATGCTAAGGATTTTATCCCTTCTTCCCATGTGCCAAAGGCGGTTCCACATGAGGGAGAACTTATTAGGCTTCTCTTTAAGAACAAGTGTGCCTTTTGTCAAGACTTTAGATGCCTTTTGTCAGGACTTTAGGTGCCTTTTATCAGGACTTTAATTCACGTGCTCAAGGAACTTGAGGCTTTTGGCAACAATGTCGTGCTCAGTCAACTGAGGCTTTTCAATCACATTTGCTCAGGAATCTACCTGAGGCTTTTCTCGTGCCCAGGAAGCTACCTGGGACTTTTTCTCGATGCCCAGGAAGCTACCTGGGGCTTTTTCTCGATGCCCAGGAAGCTACCTGGGGCTTTTTCTCGATGCGTGCTCGGGAGGCTACCCAAGGCTTAGTTCATATCAATCATTCGTAGTCCACGTATTCTGTCAAATCGTATTCATACTTCGCTCATACTGTCAATGCTACAGGAACCTGTCAGCTCAGGTAACCTGCAAATACTGTCAATACTACAGGAACCTGTTAGTCAAGGTAACCTGTTTCAAAATACGAGTACTAAAACTAGCACTTAAAAAGTTTCAAATTGGCATGTGAAATAGCTAATCAAACATGCATATTATTGTCTAAGTAGGAATACTACCCCCCAGTTCTTTTGGGTAATTAATGTTACGTAAAAGAACAATAAGGAAGCTATAATTATAATCGTCATTCTAAGAATACAGAAGACTAACCTTATCATAAGCACAATAAATCTTCTTCCACTATCATCAATGCTTGTTAAAAGAAATGTCATGCTGTCTAATCAAAATACTAGTCTGATGAAGACTTACGTGAATCCAATTGGATATTATGTGATCCTTTATGGATAGAAAGCTCTCGCGGTATGTGCACCGGAATCTCTTCATATGAACCTGTTGATTGCAGGTGAACTTGGAAGCTTTTGCTATTAGCTTCTAGAAAATACAAATGAACC
Organism: Kitagawia praeruptora; assembly: GCA_037693485.1. Classification (NCBI taxonomy): domain Eukaryota; kingdom Viridiplantae; phylum Streptophyta; class Magnoliopsida; order Apiales; family Apiaceae; genus Kitagawia; species Kitagawia praeruptora. The sequence goes on along the minus strand of CM075352.1, from coordinate 133,617,187 downwards.
TGAAAATTACATGTGAACAACATAAAATCTGTTAACTACAGATACATAAAATCTTTGCAGCAAAACGCACTTTCTTCTACTCAAGTATCGATTGGCTAAAAACTTCTAGCAGGAAGCTGTTAATCAAAAGCTGTCTAAAGTTGGTTTTTAATCAATATCAATGATCCCGGAAGCTGTCACATACAAGCTTCAGGCATATATGAATGATCCTGCAACATGTTAGTTACAAGAAAATAGCAAATAATCCACGAGATGCTAGTAAAACAACTAAATATGGAAGCTATTACTAGAACCTCCATATAAGTAACGTAGAACCTGTTAGTTTTAGGTAAATTGAACTAAACCCGGAAGCTGCAGGCAAATATCAAGGAACCTGCGAGATGCAGGTTAATAATAATGAACCTACGAAATGTAGGTTAATATCAAGGAACCTACGAGCTGCAGGTAAATGTGCATTCTAACATCTAGAAACATAATCAAGACATACTCATAGCTTTACCGCATATAAGACCTCAACATCATAGATGTTTATGCATGCTTTATGTATAGTAAGAGTTTGTTACGCGTACCTGGGAGGTTTCCACGAATATGTAAGCGTAAATGGAGAGGTATCACCTGGATCTTTCTCTAGATTGATCTGCTGTGAAGTGGAAGCCTCCGTTAAGCTTTGAAAACTCATTGACGTGTTCATGATGCAAGCATATTGCTCTTCAAGGTACTAGACCAACTCAATCCGCAAGGTTTCTGAACCAAATCTGAGCTATGAGGTTCCCGAACCTGATCGTGAGGTTCCTTAACCTGAATTCTCTTAAAATTTTGAAATCCTTGATTTTTGCAATAGTAATTATACTACCCCCCCCCCAGTTCTACAGGGAAGCTTGTCTTCGATGGAGAACTAGATTCTGGAAGCTCCATAATTCTTTATTAACCTTGAGGCAAAGTGCTCAATTTCTCTCATCATAACAAATATCATCTTCTCCGGTCTTGCTAATACCACTTCTAATCATCATGTCAACTACTCTCTAACAAGTTGCTGAGCATTCCTCTGTGAAGTTGACTAATGCGCGCTTTCTTCAATTTGAGCTTCATTTCTTTTTGATTTTCAAGAGGTTCCCTTCTATCTGTTGGGGGACCTGAACTGTTCAACTTTATCAAAGCTACTCTTGTCATAATCAGATTCTTGCATCTACTCTTCATCAAAATCTTTAACTGTATCTGATCTTTCCTTCAAACAATTCTAAATCTTCTTCAACGCTTCGATCGATACTGTGACTTCTTCGTGCCATTCTTGCTTATAGCTTCAACTTTTCCTCTAATTTCTTCTTTGTCATATGACTTCATGAGTGAGGTATATTCTTCTTGAGACCTCATCTTTTCTTCATCAGAAAAATTCTTGTGTACGGGGGGAGACCTCTGGTTTCGGGAACCTCCTGTCAGTAGGTTTTTTTTAATTCTGAATCATCTTGCTATATCTCTTTCTCTCGTTCCTTTTCAACCTCTTATGGCACACGCTGAGAGTGAACCTCTATATCAACTACAAATATCCCAATACAACACCTCTAAGCTTACGCGAGCTAACTCATTGTAAGAAACAAGAGGTGTTGAGATAGATTATTTGTAAAGTATTTCCAGTAGCTCATTGAATTGAATAAAACTCTTCACTTTAGGTCTGTAATGCTTAGCGAGCAATCCTGCACGATATCTCAATTTTGAAAATATATATACAATGCAACAATGTATATTCATGACATGATTAATGCATATTAATGAACATGATAACTAGAACACATAATATGCACATTCATTTTATTATGTATATCTCAAGCAATTATTTGATTTAGGTCATATATAGAATATTAAATCTAATTTCTTTTTAATGACTTTCTCATCATTTTTTTTAATATTACCATGCTACTCAAATAAAATCTCTTACTAGGCTACTCTGAGTATCTACTATTAAACTTAATTCATCACCTCTATTTCTAGCTTCAGTCTCTCTACGATGCATGCTATTCTAACTATCTATTTATAGACTTCTCTTCTTAGGTGCTCAAAGTGATCTAAATCTATCTTTCGCAATTTTCCTTTCTACTTTCTAGGAGAGCCTCCTGAGTTTTAATTATTTTTAGTCTACAAAATGAGTTTTGCATGGATTCCTAGCATGAATTTTCTAAAAATATATTTGGTGTTCCTAAAATGTTTTTATGCATGCAGGACATACATATGATATTTTCAAAATACAGAATAGGAAAAAGATAGGAGGCTTAGCTCTGCACTTGAGGATGAATTTGCTTTGTTAGTGCATGTGCCATCCATTCCAATTTACGTGCCATCATGTATTCACCATTGGTTCTTTAATGAATTTCTTGTTTTCACCTTCAAGACCCAAGTTGCTGTTGCTCTGCTGATCATGTGTCTCTGCTTACCAGTGCTTTAACACTCTAATGTAAAGGCTTTACTCATAAATGCACCATCCTGGACAGCTTGACCACCTCTTACTAAAAGTGGAATAACTTTTTGTAGAAAAAATATTTTTTCGATCCGTAAATTTTTCTGGAAACTAGACTCCGATATCTTTCCATCGGTATATCACACGGCACTTGGAAACTTAAAGATCAAAACAGTTTATTCTGCAAAGTTGGCTCAGAAGCTGCAGTCTCAGAATTCTGAATTTCTATATTAGGTTCTTATTTCACGCAATGAACCCAGTTTTTTCTGCTTCGTCGTGCTTCAATCTTCATGTACATTCATGTATTGCTTCTGTAGGGTTAATGCATCACATGGACCTTTTTTTATTTATTTACCTTATCTGGCCATTTTCCGTAGTCCGACCAACCAACACTTATATTCTGGCGAAACCCATTGCAGCTGCTCTTTTCTTTTCTTTTTAGTAACCATACCGCGAAAACTGCTACTGGTGCTTCCATTGTTGCCTCGTCTATAGCTGCATCTTGGCTTTCTTTCTTCATGTTCTATACATACATAACCACATCTATTTTCATCTAGCCTATATATAGCTTCTTTGTATTGCCTGTAGGTTCATCTACTACTTTGTGTTTCTTTGGTTCTGTTATCTTCTCTGACAGCTAAAACCACCAGTGAGTACTACCCTGTGCTTAAAGGTTGTTAGCAATCTTTTGCAGGTCCTTATGATGGTTCCCAAAATCTTATATGTACGACATGTTGAGTAGCTCTGTCGGGCTTCACTGCTCTCTTAAATTAAAAGGCTCGTAGCCACTGCAATCTTCATGTATGCATTTGCTAATAAAGTTTCCTGAACCAATGCTTTGTTGCTTTTCATGACTATTTCATCGAGTTAACCGCTGGTGTAACATCATCGTTCCTCCGGAATTTTCACGACTGTTCTTCTTTAATAACACAAACACACTTCCAAACTACACAAGCATGACATGTTCCTACGGAATTGCTTTTTTTATAAGATCATTGTCGCTTTAAAAAACTTCATATTGTCATCTGCAAGACCTCGGTTACTATTCCTCCGTAATATACATCTGCTTCATCTCCCACTTATTTTCTTTGCCATGCCCATGCACATAGCCACTGCATACTTCTTCATTTTCTTTGCTTATCGTACGGTGTATCTCACTGTTTCTTCATGTTTATACTCACAGAATCCAACCTGATGCTACCAGTGGGCACAACCTGTATTAAAGGTTGTTATACTCTCTATCAGTAAATCATGACTTCTTGCTATTGCTATTACCACCGTCAACATCCAATATTGCTTCAACAGCCATTCCCGAATGTTGTTCCTGGCATCTTGTTGATTCATCACAACTTCTATTAGCCTATGAAGTGTCCAAGTATTACTGACTTTTTCCAGTCGTACCATAGCCTTCACCCAAAACTACTCTCAACAGGCTGCGTCTCTTGTCTTCCTTACATATACGCATGACACTTACCCGTAACATATGTCGCATCTGCTTGACAATTTCTAGCTTTCGTATACTTAGTGTTCAACACAACCACTTGTTTGTTACCAGTTTCACTCTTTTTTTATAATTGTTTTATCGCCACTGTCAAGCTCCGTAGTATTGGTTTTGACTGTCTTGACACCCGCATCATCTCTTCGCTTCATCACAGGCTGGTAATGCAAAACACCTCTTATTCTGACTTCCATGTTCCACCGTTATTAGCACCGTCATGGTTGTAGCTACCATTCTTGGTTACTGCTTCTTATATTGCCGCTATACACTCCATCATTGTCACCGCTTGTGCGTGGTCACAAAGTTCTTTGGTTATTCACAGCCGAAACTAGTTATAAAAACCGACCGTGTCCTGTATCTTTTTTCTTGTTTACATGCTTTGAGTACAAGTAGGTGCGTTAGAGAGTCTTGTTACTTGGGATTGATTATGTTTTGTCACACCAAGTGAGTTTTGAGCCTATATGCATATCTTTTGCATGATTTTTCGTTTGCTTGAGTGTCCACATGTTGTTTACATTGCTAGCACTTACTTGAGGTCTTTCTTGAAATGCATGACATTACTTGATGATGAGATGATAAAGGCAATTAGGTATAACCTCGTATTTCCCATATTTCCACACCTTTTAAACATGATCAATTAGTTAACCCGTTGAGCTTAATCCTATTCTTTCGGTGACACACTACATTACTTGCCATTATCCTTTTTTTTCTATTGGCCTTACATTGAATTTGAACCTAAATTGTCAAAGGCTAGTATCGTGCTTAAGGGAGTAATAAGGTGTTCATAAAAGGGGGGGTTATTGATGATCATACTTTTGGGGAATATTGATTTTGGGTTGATGCTTGCTAGTCAAAATTCATAAAAATATCTATGGATCATTGTGCTTATTCCTTAGCTCTCACAGAAAAAAAATAGAAAAAAAAAGAAAAAAAAAAGAAAAAAATAAATAAATTTGAGAGCATTCTTATGTTTGTATGATCCTTCTTCATTCGACTAGTCAAGTTATTATGTAAGGGTCATTGAAAAATCCAAGTGTGGGGAAGTATTGGTTTTAATAAGTATGGGAGTTGTTTGAATTTCATTGTCGGGTACTAGTTTTTGATTTAACCTGTTTTAGCTTTACTTGACATACCTGGTCCCTAGCCCACGCTACAACCCGAATAAAGACCTTTTGATTGTCATCAGTGATATATGTTGTGTTGAGAGTGAGATTGATTGCGAGTGTCAAGTTGTGTTTATGATTTTGTTGGAATTGAGTGATACACTTAACCTTGTTCTTGAGTGAATATTCGTTTTTGAGTGAAAGGTGATTTATTACTTGTTTTGGCATAGGAGATCCCAGGTTTAGACTTAAAGATGTATTTCTTGTGGGCTTAGCATGATTACCAACGATTTTTACACTTGACATGAATTTTTATGACCTTCTGCATGTTGGTTAAGTAGACTACGTGAATACTTGCACTTTCGACACCAAGACATCGTATGTTTATTTTGATTCTTAAGTTGATGTGGCATGAGAGGACTTGTGTGTGTGGTGTTGTGTTAGCATTGATCTTTTGCATGGTTAGATGAATTTTGTGGGTACATTCAGTATAAACCCCCACGAGACAACACTCGTCCTACTAGGGTTGCCTAGGGGTTTAACGGCTTGTTGCATATGCTCAATGCAATCGTGTCATCTACGAAAGTGATGTTTGTTAGGACTTAGTTTTTATTTCACTTATTTGCCCGAGGACGTGCAAATGCTTAGTGTGGGGATGTTTGATAGAATATATTTTTATATATATTTTAGATGATTTTATTCTAATATTTATTGTGTTTTGCATTGATTTGGATTTTTATTTAATAGATTTTATTGTTTTATTGTAGAAAATAAAGAATTCATGACTTGGAAGGATTTGGAGCAAAAAGAGTTATTTTGGAGATAAAATAGGAGAAAATTCGTACTATTGGGCTACACGGGCTGCCTGCACTGTTTGGGCCATATCTTGAGTTCCAGAAGTCAGAATTTAACGATCTTACTGTCCACGCGAAGCTTGTGGAATTATCTTTAATTAAGAGGTGGTCCAGTAAGCAAAATCCAGTTGGAAGAGCCCAGAAACAGAGGAGAAAAATAAGTTACGAATTTTACAAGAAAATCCAGCAGCTTCCAGAAATTCAATTTGAAGTGGGAAACTTGCCATCTTCTATTCCAACTCTAAGAAGACAATTGCTTGGAGGCTAAATCAAGAGGCTATATAAACACATCTTGGGACAAATTATTGAGTATGTAAAATTATTAGGAGGGAATATTAGATCAGATAATATAGTTTAGAGTAGATTAGTAATATTAGTTGAAGATGTAGAGAAACACCATGACTCTTCTTTTGGGTGACAACATTGAAGTTTGAAGGTTTTGTTCTCTTAATCTTTTCTTTGTTCTTATTAGTTTAATTATGTTTTCTTGTTTTACTAGTTGTTTTACTTGTTTAATTATTAGCGAGTAGTTATTTCTAGGGCTTAAAGGGAAGCCATGTTTGCACTAATATTGGCATGATTTTCATAGTGGTTTGATTGGCTATGGTTAATTTTGATTGATATGTTTTAATCATTAATTTGTGTAATTGGCCAATATCATGGATTAATTATATGCAAATAGGGGTATGGATCGAGAAATTTACTTACTAGAGGCACACATACGATTAGCAGAATTGAATTTGAGTGCGGAAGCATCATTGGATTTCAGAGAGCATTAATTCTTGGAAGAGATTAACTTGACTCTAATTACCTGATTGATTGAATTACTAAAAGTGGTTAATTGTGTTGAATGTTTCGAGAGTGTTAATGCTTTAAAGAGATTAACATACTCTAGTTATAGGATCACATTGATTGCTTTAGCTTAAGAGCCAATTGTGTAAGCATGGTGATTGCCCTAGGTTTTAAATAATTTGTTTATCATCTGTTTCATTAGTGTTAATTTAGTTTAATTAGTTAATTAATAATTTCACATAATCGTTTGTCCCTGAAACAATTAGCGATAACTGAAAAGGAATTAGTAGAACCTGTCTCCTTGTGGATTCGACCCGCTTGCCATTTGTACTAGCAATAGACACCGTGCGCTTGCGGTTAGGTATAATTTGACACATCAAGTTTTTGGCGCCGCTGCCGGGGAGACAGCGAGTTTCTGTTGATTTTAATTTAGTTGTTTCGATTGTTTCCATTGTCTCGTTGGAACCTTTATTCCAATTGAGGTAGATTTTACGTTTTCTTGGCTTTGTTGAGTGTCTACAGGTTTGCAATGGGTGAAGTTGATACTTTTGCACTCTTATCTTCCCGAGTAGAGGCATATACTCAAGAAATTGCCTCATTCAACCCTACAGAGCCCACTATGCGTCCAATGAGTATCAATGAGATGTCACAAGTGGCCCCTAAAACTTACAACTTCTGTCAAATTTGCGGTGTGCAGGGTCACTTTGGTTTTGAATGCTCTTACAATGTCTATAATTCTCAGAGTGCTCAGTTGGGACAAATGAATTCTTTTGAAGAAGGATATGGGTACAATCAGTATTCAAACAATTTTGATCAAGAATGCGTAAATCAACCAGATTTCTACTACCAGGACAATGGTGCTCAAAAATTTTCATATCATAATCAGCAACAGTTTGAGCAACAATATTATCAGTCATATGAGCAGCCGCCACAGCAAGAATATCAATATCCTCCTCTACAAGAAGATCTACATGTTTCTCAACCCAGTGTAGATGTGCAAGCTGATCAGACAAATGAGATGTGGGATATCTTGAATAAACTGCTAAAGAGTTCTGAAGAACAAGCCGAGGCGATCAAAGAATTAGAAACTCAAAGTTTGGCGATTGAATCTCAAATTGCACAGTTGGCTAACTCTTCTACTATAGGGCAGCTCGACTATTTACCATCATCATCTATCCGATCCGAAGAGGACCTGATTGCTATCAATCTCACAAGCGATCAGGAATATGATAGTTTCTCCATGTATGTTGATGATGAGGCCATTGATAAAGAGAAGGAGTATGCCACCGATGATAAGATCAATGATGTTGCTGCTACCAAGGACAATGTGACTGATGATGAGGTGACAAAAGAAAGCAATACAGAGATGGTTGTTGTTTCTCTTCCACAACCTGTGCCTCAGCTACCATGTATTGATAAATTTGCTCTCGATCTAGCCTCTACTTACAAGGCTTCTTTGCTCAAGAACACTTATTTCAAGGTTGATGTGATAACAAATATTGTCCAAGATGATATTTCTCAAATTCTGGTTGAGGATCCATACAAAGTGGCTCATACGTTTCAAGCTCGAGAAGAGGGAGAAGATGGAAGTGTCTTATTAGCCAATGATGTGATAAGCCAAGATGTCCGAATGGCTCCAGTGAAAGTGAGGAGTGAAGAAAAGCCACCACCAGAACCTCCACCTTATGTCAAGGGAGTTCAATATTTTCGTGGTGTTGAATTTTATCGTTGTTTTATCACAAAGTTTTCCAAAACTACACAAGCACTCTCTCTATTGCTTATTAATGACATATTTTATTTTACTGATGCTTGTTTGGAGACTTTCTGCAGGATAAAGACAATCACTAACACTCTTGATACTTTTTGTGGTGACGAGTTTATGATCGAGAAAGTGGATATTACGCCTTTACCGGAGTATTTTTTAGGAGGTCAAGCTAATGACTTTAAATAAGCGCTGCTTGGGAGGCAACCCAAGATTTCATTGGAGGATCGGTGCACTTCATGCTTTTGCATAGGGGAGTATTTTTTTTCCTTCTCTTTCATATATAGTAGAATTGCTTAGTTATTTGTTCATTCCAAGCCTTGTTGTGTACATTATTCCTTCATCTGTTTCTAAAAAAATAATAATAATAATTTTGAATGTTGTATGGAAAAAAAAATCTGTGAAAAAAAAAAATCAGATTTTTGGTGTGTAACGCAGGAGGATCCTGCGTTTCAGAGGAGATTGTGCGCCTATTGCGCAACTTGCCGATGCGTTACTGGATGAAACGCAAATTGCGCCTCGGATGCGCAGCTTGCACTGGCGCATCTGCTCTGGCCGCAAATTGCCCTCCCACGCGCGCAGCTTGCGCGTGTGATCAGAAAAAAAAATAAAAATTTCAGAGTGTGTTTGTTTGTTCAGTGTTGTGCGAGTCGTGCGACCTCTGTTATAAAAAAAAAAATTCTTTTACACCCCATTCTATTTATACTCTTCTTAATCATCTCTACCCCTAATTCTTTTCCTATTTAAATTCCAAAACCTCCCATCTCTCCATCAAAATTCTAAACCTATATTTATTCTAATTCATATTTATTATTATTATTATTATTATTATTATTATTTTTCTTTATTATTTTTGTATTTTATTTAGGAATTTTTTTTTTGTATATATATATATATTTTTTCTTTTCTTTCTTTTCTTTTATATAATTGTTCATTGAGGACAACGAACCACTTAAGTGTGGGGATGAGTTCTCAATGATAAAAAAATCAAAAAAAAATTATATATTATAAAATTCAAAAAAAAAATTAAAAAATTAAAAATACCAAAAATAATTCTAGCCATGCAATTTGATTAGTTGTTGTATTTTGCTTGATACACCCATGCATGCGTAGAATTCTTGTGTTCTTGACGCTTTTGTATGAGAAGTGGCGTGCTTTGTTCTTGTGCACACACTTTCACTAGCAAGTTGAAGCTGGTAGACTTAATTGGATGTTGGAAAGTGATTAGAATGACATAAATATGTGCAAGATGACTTGGTTTACATGCTTTGAGTACAAGTAGGTGCGTTAGAGAGTCTTGTTACTTGGGATTGATTATGTTTTGTCACACCAAGTGAGTTTTGAGCCTATATGCATATCTTTTGCATGATTTTTCGTTTGCTTGAGTGTCCACATGTTGTTTACATTGCTAGCACTTACTTGAGGTCTTTCTTGAAATGCATGACATTACTTGATGATGAGATGATAAAGGCAATTAGGTATAACCTCGTATTTCCCATATTTCCACACCTTTTAAACATGATCAATTAGTTAACCCGTTGAGCTTAATCCTATTCTTTCAGTGACACACTACATTACTTGCCATTATCCTTTTTTTTCTATTGGCCTTACATTGAATTTGAACCTAAATTGTCAAAGGCTAGTATCGTGCTTAAGGGAGTAATAAGGTGTTCATAAAAGGGGGGGTTATTGATGATCATACTTTTGGGGAATATTGATTTTGGGTTGATGCTTGCTAGTCGAAATTCATAAAAATATCTATGGATCATTGTGCTTATTCCTTAGCTCTCACAGAAAAAAAATAGAAAAAAAAAGAAAAAAAAAGAAAAAAATAAATAAATTTGAGAGCATTCTTATGTTTGTATGATCCTTCTTCATTCGACTAGTCAAGTTATTATGTAAGGGTCATTGAAAAATCCAAGTGTGGGGAAGTATTGGTTTTAATAAGTATGGGAGTTGTTTGAATTTCATTGTCGGGTACTAGTTTTTGATTTAACCTGTTTTAGCTTTACTTGACATACCTGGTCCCTAGCCCACGCTACAACCCGAATAAAGACCTTTTGATTGTCATCAGTGATGTATGTTGTGTTGAGAGTGAGATTGATTGCGAGTGTCAAGTTGTGTTTATGATTTTGTTGGAATTGAGTGATACACTTAACCTTGTTCTTGAGTGAATATTCGTTTTTGAGTGAAAGGTGAGTTATTACTTGTTTTGGCATAGGAGATCCCAGGTTTAGACTTAAAGATGTATTTCTTGTGGGCTTAGCATGATTACCAACGATTTTTACACTTGACATGAATTTTTATGACCATCTGCATGTTGGTTAAGTAGACTACGTGAATACTTGCACTTTCGACACCAAGACATCGTATGTTTATTTTGATTCTTAAGTTGATGTGGCATGAGAGGACTTGTGTGTGTGGTGTTGTGTTAGCATTGATCTTTTGCATGGTTAGATGAATTTTGTGGGTACATTCACTATAAACCCTCACGAGACAACACTCGTCCTACTAGGGTTGCCTAGGGGTTTAACGGCTTGTTGCATATGCTCAATGCAATCGTGTCATCTACGAAAGTGATGTTTGTTAGGACTTAGTTTTTATTTCACTTATTTGCCCGAGGACGTGCAAATGCTTAGTGTGGGGATGTTTGATAGAATATATTTTTATATATATTTTAGATGATTTTATTCTCATATTTATTGTGTTTTGCATTGATTTGGATTTTTATTTAATAGATTTTATTGTTTTATTGTAGGAAATAAAGAATTCATGACTTGGAAGGATTTGGAGCAAAAAGAGCTATTTTGGAGATAAAATAGGAGAAAATTCGTATTATTGGGCTACACGGGCTGCCTGCACTGTTTGGGCCATATCTTGAGTTTCAGAAGTCAGAATTTGACGATCTTACTGTCCACGCGAAGCTTGTGAAATTATCTTTAATTAAGAGGTGGTCCAGTAAGCAAAATCCAGTTGGAGGAGCCCAGAAACAGAGGAGAAAAATAAGTTACGAATTTTACAAGAAAATCCAGCAGCTTCCAGAAATTCAATTTGAAGTGGGAAACTTGCCATCTTCTATTCCAACTCTAAGAAGGCAATTGCTTGGAGGCTAAATCAAGAGGCTATATAAACACATCTTGGGACAAATTATTGAGTATGTAAAATTATTAGGAGGGAATATTAGATCAGATAATATAGTTTAGAGTAGATTAGTATTATTAGTTGAAGATGTAGAGAAACACCATGACTCTTCTTTTGGGTGACAACATTGAAGTTTGAAGGTTTTGTTCTCTTAATCTTTTCTTTGTTCTTATTAGTTTAATTATGTTTTCTTGTTTTACTAGTTGTTTTACTTGTTTAATTATTAGCGAGTAGTTATTTCTAGGGCTTAAAGGGAAGCCATGTTTGCACTAATATTGGCATGATTTTCATAGTGGTTTGATTGGTTATGGTTAATTTTGATTGATATGTTTTAATCATTAATTTGTGTAATTGGCCAATATCATGGATTAATTATATGCAAATAGGGGTATGGATCGAGAGATTTACTTACTAGAGGCACACATACGATTAGCAGAATTGAATTTGAGTGCGGAAGCATCATTGGATTTCTGAGAGCGTTAATTCTTGGAAGAGATTAACTTGACTCTAATTACCTGATTGATTGAATTACTAAAAGTGGTTAATTATGTTGAATGTTTCGAGAGTGTTAATGCTTTAAAGAGATTAACATACTCTAGTTATAGGATCACATTGATTGCTTTAGCTTAAGAGCCAATTGTGTAAGCATGGTGATTGCCCTAGGTTTTAAATAATTTGTTTATCATCTGTTTAATTAGTGTTAATTTAGTTTAATTAGTTAATTAATAATTTCACATAATCGTTTGTCCCTGAAACAATTAGCGATAACTGAAAAGGAATTAGTAGAACCTGTCTCCTTGTGGATTCGACCCGCTTGCCATTTGTACTAGCAATAGACACCGTGCGCTTGCGGTTAGGTATAATTTGACACATCACAAAACCACTACTATAAGAATCGAACCTTGAAACTTGAAACCATCATTCTCTATGTTTCAAACCAGACTCTTAAACAAAGAGGCTTAAAGTTGGAGCGTACTTTGACCGATGCTAGTTGTTTTTACCAAGCCAAACTCCGCTTAATATATTGAAGAATCTTAAATGAATATGTCTTAAAAGCCTCTGGTCCCCATCAGTTTCGTCCTCCAGGCTTTACACCAACGCGACTTCTTGCTTCTTGTTTGACACCCAATATTTCTCATGTTCGGTCCATCTTATAATGGTTGTCAAAATTTTGGGTGTAACATATATATATTAGATCGGGAACCATGACTACCCTGCTCGTGATCTCGTCTTGTGTTGTTATTCCATTACAACTTATATATACTCCTCAAGATATACATACTAACGTACATACATGCCATCTATATCATCACCTATGGAACATAATAAAAACATCCGTCCTGGTTTAACTACTTTGCTGTGTGATAAGTACCACCATATCTGTCCTTGTGGTTTCATTTCGACACCCACCAGTGTTTATGTTCGTTTGGGTTATCAGGAGATGTACCACCGTAAAATCTGCATCTAATCTTTATATCGTCTCTCCAACATGTAACCCTAGTTATCCTTCGTATAGCTTTTTTTAAACATCTTCCATGAACGTTTTTGATAAATAATCTATCCCTCGAATAAATAAACACCCATCTCTTTGTTTGATTTCTCGTTTATCCTCCACAAATGAGCAAGGAATCCCTTCCTTCTAGCGCCAATATTGATGGAGGATTTTCGTAATCAACGTGATTTTCGGAGGCCCGCTGGAATTTATAAGTGTAACACATGTAATTGGCTGTTTGTTTGTGATTTGGGTGTGATTTGATGATGGGGTTGAGCTGAGCTTGAGAGGTTACGAGAATCATCGCAGGTTCCATTAGCGAGATCTGTGGCCGTTCCCTCAAGGTGCCTACGTACCCTTGTTTATATAGGGATCAAGCTCACGTAGTTCTAATGCGAAGCTGATTCTTCTTGACCAGCTGTATTCGGTTGCCTAATTCGTGTAGGACTCAGGTTCCTTTAGAGCCTTTCACGAACTAGTTGGCTAAGTAGAGTAGAACTCGAGTTCGTACCCTACTATAATTCTCATGTCTATTAGAGGCATTCTAGGATCAACTGCGCCCTAGAATTACACTCCAATAATAATTCGGTCTCTTTCTGATTGGTTACGCTCAGGAACCTATGTCTCAGGAACCTATGTCTCAGGAACCTGGTGCTCAAGAACCTATATTTCGGAACCTGGTTCTCAGGAACCTCTGTCTAGGAACCTGTTTCTCAGGAACCTCTTTACAGGGAACTGTACCTGCACAAATAACAAATATATTAGTTCGGGGAGCCTCTTTGTGGTTCCCATATGCTCTTGCTGTCTTCACTACTGCTGCTAGGCTGTCTTGAACTCTTCTGCAGGGAGGAACCTGGTCCATTCGTAATCTACTCAACTTCCGGTTCATCAGGAACCTTATAATACTTGTAGCTTCTTGACTGTCTACTTAGTGAGTGCTCATTTCTTCATGTCTAGTATTCATATCTTGTACTGGATCTATCTTATGCCTCATATAGATTGGACCCTATAGCTTAATGGGCCTAAATCTAGCCCATGGAGATTTTGGGCACAACATGTTGTACTATATAAAGCAAAGGAAACTCCTTTTCCTTATCAATGTGGGACTTCAAGTTTAACAACAAAATTTCCACTCTTAAAGGACTAACTTTGAGTAATCATAACTCATCCATCCCTTAGTCGTTTTGAGTGTTCAAATATGCATTGGAAAGCTCTCGTGGAGGAGAACACTCTCCAAGCACAACTTGTTGCAAACACGCACACAAGGCACACTCAAATCGGAGCTCAAAATGACTGGACAATGTGGGTCTAAAACCCACATTTTTTAACAATTTTAAACATCTTAATGTATGCAAGTGAATTAAATTATTTATTTTACAATTTTGTTTCTTTTGTGTTTAATTTTTTTTTAAAATTTTATTAAGTAGTTGCTTAGGTCTATACTATATATATAATTATATATATAATATTATTAAATTAATTCCGGTTAGTGGTCCGATTAATCTCCGGAAATCCAATTAATCGTTGTTCCGTAACTTTACTAAACAACTCCAATTCCCGCTTTTTATAACACTGAATATGAAAATATGAATATGGGTCGTACAAAAACAATACTCCCGTGTAGAATTTTGGTTTTGGTCCCTGACAATCATTTGTCAGGGATGACTTATCTAACAATCGGTTTCTAAACCGTTGGATCGTTGATCCAACGGCCCCCCTGGATTACAAAAAAAATTTATTGTCCGCTATAATTTTCCGCGGATAGGCATATTTGCCTATCCGCGGAAATTATAGCGAACAGTAAAATTTTTTTTTTAATCTCAGCCGTTGGATCAACGATCCAACGGTTGTGGAACCAATTGTTAAATAACCGGTCCCTGACAATCGATTGTCAGGGACCAGAACCCGTAGAATTTAACACTAATTGTTTTGAATGAGTGGACTTAAATGTCGTATAAATGAATATTTGTGAGTCGTACAAATATATAGCAAATCATCCAATCCACTCCCGTATAGAATTTAACGCTATTTTTTTTGAATGAGTGGACTTAAATGCCTTATACTAAGGGGAATGCTAACAATAGTCCTAAAGGCTATGGTTAAACATTAAATATTCTCATCTTTTCAATATTGATTTTAGTTATTCAATTGTTTTTTAGTTTTTCAATGCTCTTTTACAACATTAATTCAATTTTTCAAGTAATAATAGTGGACCCCCCTGCATTCACATTAATTTTCACTAATAAAAAAATCCCAAATTGCTAAATAATTATATTGAAATTCGTGCAAACTTGATGTATTAAGTGCAAATTTGACATTTCAAATGTATTTATCCACTTACATTAAGGGCTATGTTTAGCATTACCCCATAAATTAATATTTGTTTTAAAAAAAATTTAGGGTGAAGGATGTTAAGTAACCAACTGATTTAAAACCTTAACGTGTTAGAAGAATGCCCAACTGGATCTTTATATTACATCTAACATTTCCCCTCACTCAAAAACCCATTTTTGGATCGAGAGTGGATCACGGAAAGGCTCAACTGGATTTTTATATCATATGTAGTACTCCCTTCACTCGAAAATCCATTTTTGAATCGAGAATGAATCACGGATACCCATTTTTAGAATTTTTGGATATCCATAATAAATAAATTGTAAGAATATTAAGATGACAGAACGTCTTCGGCGAACCTAAGCTCTTGGATCATTTTAAGTAACCACTTATCTAAAACACAAATGAATCTTTATATTATATTTACTTTAAAAAAGGAAAGGCAGGAACAATAAGAACCCTTTAATTATCTTATGGAAAATGCTAGAGTTACATAAAGTTTCACAAAAATTTTCATAAAATGATAAGTGTAACACAATGGGTCCCTTGCATTTAGGGCTGTAAACGAGCCGAGCCGAGCTCGATTAAATAGTTCGGGCTCGAGCTCGGGCTCGAGCTCGACCGAGTCGTAAAATTCAAGCTCGAAGCTCGGCTCGACACATATGTGATATGTTCGAGCTCGGTTCGAATCAATTTCACTAATTATCAACAAAAGCTCGAATACCTTAAGTTCGGCTCGACTCGATTAATATATAAAAATATTAAATATTTATATAAAAATATGTAAATAACATAAAAATAATATATAAATAATAAAAAATATATATAAATAATAAAATATATATAAGCTCGATTAGGCTCGCGAGCCATACGAATCGAGTAATATGAAGCTCGAGCTCGGCTCGGTCAACTATTCGAATAGCTCGAGCTCGAGCTCGGCTCGATTATTATCGAACCGAATTCGAATATTTTACGAGCCGAGCTCGAGTAGCTCACGAACAGTTTGGCTCATTTACACCCCTACCTGCATTCACATTAGTATCCACCAATAAAAACATATATAAGTGGAATCCACCTCATTCTGTGAATATTTCTGTGCAAATTTTTTGTGTACCTAGCACTACTCTTATCTTATCTTGCTCGAATTTAATGCTAATTAAATTAGCTTAATTGGTCACCAAAAAGTCTGACTTGTTCCACGAGATGAATAAAGCACTTGCATTTGATTTGGTATGCACAAAAATACTTGAAATAGTGATAGCAAAAAGCTATGACATTCCCAAGGGGCAAGTTTATCGAAAAGATTCGTAAAAGATAACAGGTGCACGCATACATTGTAGTATTGTACTAGCACTAATGGATTGCTGGCTACACAAACTATGTTTTGGCATCACTAGGAAGTGAGGGCTTTTGTTGGCGAACCCGTATGAATTCGTTGGTGCGTTGCTGATTTCTTCATCCACCACAGATACAAAATCGAAGAGATGATCAGAAGCCCTGCTGCACATCCAAATGCTATTCCCACTATTTTTCCTACTCGTTTCTTGTCACTTTTGGAAGAGCTTACTTCGTCACCTACTGCAGTGTAGTCATTTGAATAGGAGTATTATTAGGTGTTAATGAGATGATTAACTACAAGGATGAAGGCCCTTTCTACCATTTTTTAAAAATTGTCTCATGCACCACAATTTAGAAATGCAAATAACAGGAAACACGAAAACAGCTACACATTGTGCAGGTCGTCGCAACTTGCACATTACCGTGTTGCTGTTGCAGGTCACCTGATACGTTAAGTGGTTAATATGGCCATACTTATCGTTGTATTTTGGACCAAACTTTGTTGATATTCAATATTTTTTGTCCTGTTTTTTTCCCCCCAAAATATGAACAGAAAGATTGGAGTTGTTGAGGGTAAACCTTTGGAAACATGGATAGCTGACACCAAAGGACCATATGTGCTTTGAAATGGAATGCAACAAGTGCCTCTTCCAGCCCAGAAGAAATGAATGTCCATAATATTATTTGTGACATTTCCTTCATATTTCTTTATCAGGGCTTTTTTTGACGCTCCTGCTTCGTCTTGAATGTTGAAATCTTGAACAACTCTTTCTCCCTACAAAACAATGTGCCTTAAATCTAAACTTCTAATGTACAAGAATGTTCATTTTATTAGGGACAAGAGCCGCATTTGTACCTGGATGTAAATGTCGAATAAGCGTTTCCCAAGTCCTTTCCATGATCGAGTGTCTTCCATTTGTATCTCAGCAAAGTGAAGCTCTACTGCGTACTTCCCGTTTTTTAAACCAAGGCCATAATATCTTAACGAGCTTGATGATGTTCTTGCTGTTTTATACAGCTCAGAATCCAAAGTTCCTGAAATTTGAGTATCTGTTTGTGCGATATTTTGAGGTCCATTAGGATTAGAAATGAAATTTCCAGTACTGCTTACTGCCCAGTTGTTACTGGAGCCTGCATAATAAGAGGCTGCTCCAAGCGTTTCGGAATCATCATCAAACCGGATACCAGAAGCAGACACTTGTTTCATGCCTCCACATTTGATTGAAAATGAGGCTACAAAACGTACAGAATCTAGAATTTATCTTTTTTTATTATTATTAATTAGCATACATTAGATTTAGAAAAGCAGCTAAGGTGTCATGTTTTCTATCTTCTGTGCCTGCATGAACTTACTGGACGGGGCTATGTTACTGCATTTGGTATTGTCAAGGCACTGCAGCAATGTAGACGCCTTCCTGAACAGATGACCCTCGAAATGAATGGGAAATTGATGATATATAATACTTGTGAAAGTTTGTATAGATATGCATCACAGTGAGTTTTAATTTTTATCATAATTGAGGTACATGTGCAACAGAAGCAACAATAGGCATACACTAGTCATGAGATATACGACCAGATCTTAATTGCATGAAAGAGTGCAGTTGATAAACAACTTGATAACTTTCAACTTGTAGAAAATTTTAAATGTACTGAGATTTGAACTACGATTTGAGCAGGAAAACTTACTCATCATATAAGCTGTCTGAATTTATGGAAGTTCCGACAACATTGCTGAAGGCAAAGACAAAATATTATAAAAGATAGATGAAAATGATCACAGAAGCTTCTTTGCCTTTAAATTTAAAAAAGAGGCTTACTTACATTGTTAACCCCACTTTAGCAAAATTTAGAGGTAAACTCCCAGAGATGGAATTGAAGGAAACATCCCTACAACAAAATGAAGGTTAAAAATATATGCAATGAAGTCTGTTAGAAATGCAGTGATTGATAGATAAACTCCTAGGGAAAACAATTTCAATTATATAAGAGTATGAGAATCATGCTTCAACCAGAAAAGACGATCCTGCGTTTTTACAATCCATATACATAGAAAGGGGAAATCAAATTCAAGTGGACTTACAGAGACACAAGATTTGGACTAATGATACTTTCAGGTAGCTCCCCGTTTAAGTCATTGTTGCCTAGAAATCTGCAATCAATAACCAAATACTATCATCAAATTATTTTGCCAATCCCAAATGAACACAATTATCATAAGAACTCAAAAGTCCTTATGATACAAAGAAACCATTTTAGTGTATTCATCGTATAATTATGTGTGACCAGTATTGAACAGATGATCGAATGGAGAAACACCATTGTGATTCAAAAATGCAGTGAATTAGACAGAAAATCGAACTTACAGGTATTGTAATGATGCAAAATCTTGGAATGAGTTTGGTACTTGGCCTGTTAACTTGTTGAAACTCAAATCCCTGTCATGGTTATGAAAAACAGAAACTTAGTGACTAATGAAGGAAAATATGACAATTACAGAAGTATTATAAGATCAAAAAATCCCCTATTTTTTTTATAATTTAATACACTATAACGTGAAACTCAATTAAACTAAAAGAAAATAAAGGTGATAGAAGATGTTCTTACATGATCTTCAAGTTGGAAAAGGAGCCAAGTTGTTTTGGAAGTTCGCCAACCAAATGACAGTTTCTCAACAATCTACAAGGAAAAACTTAGGCATTAGAGAACATAAATGTATATGACTAATTAAAAAATTAAGTACTGGGAGTAATGCCATGAAAATCTTACAATATGGACAAACTTGTAAAGTTTCCGATGAAGTCCAGGGAGGATTCCCCTTTACTAAGATCACCGATTCTCCTATGTAAAAATAAGAGATATGTAAATGAAAGTAAGTGAAGCACTAACTACCATATCTAAATATTTTCTTGATGTGCCGGATATTTATTTATGTGACCGTCTAGTATAAGTTTTAACACCTCATGAAAACGAATCACATTAAATGCCAGAAGTTTTGATAAACTAGAAGACATCCTTACAGGTCATCCAATTTTGTTAGGGCACCATAATTGAGTGGAATTGGCCCTTCAAGATTGGTGCCTTGAAGTCTCCTGTAAAGATGCGAGGAATAAGCATTATCTACTGAACCACTGGAAAAGTAATAAAGCCTCCATGGTTAATTGTAGAGTTGTAGATTAACATTCATGCTTACAGGGTCTTCAGATTTGTGAGAGTTCCAAGGAATTCAGGTAGCTTTCCGGAAAAACGGTTATCAGATGCCCATCTGAAGCAAGATATTATCATTTTAATAATAAAAATGAAGCATCAATGAACTTATGAGCATGTAAATGGGAAGTCGTATAAATGTACAATGTGTGGAGAAGTTTCAAGCTTGATAATTCTTCTGGAATTGGTCCACTCAGTCCACTGCTATCAATATACCTAATTGATATAAAAAATGAGGAAGGAAACTGAAAACCACGACAAAATGGAGATGCAATACGTTTTTAAGTTTTAAAACTTACAGCTGCTCTAAGGATGTTAGCTTTCCAAGTTCAGTGGGTAAGTTTCCACTGAAATTGTTTGAGCTAATACTTCTGCGATTACATCAATAAAACATCAATTAGCAACAAGACTTTTGGGACTAATGAGTGGAACAGAACTAGTAATCATGTCACGTAAAAATATTGTAGACATGCACTCACAAGGAAACTAATTTGGTCAGACTGCCAAGTTCTGGAGGTACAGCTCCACTGAGATTGTTAATACCAAGACTCCTGTTTTTGCAGGGAAAAAAAATCAGCATTAGAAATATGGGCCTGTTCTATATAGATGAGTTCACTGAGCATTAGGAATTTCTGTCAATAGTTACAGGCGTAGCCAGAAGTGTTAGTTAATGTGGGTCAAGTGACACCACATCTTTCAATGTTGCTACACCCGTGTTTACAGCTTACAAGTATTGCATTTTGGATAGCAGCCTGATTTCTGGTGGGATCGGTCCACTTAATACATTCTGACCCAAGTTCCTGTATTTATGATCACAAAACCATTTAATCATGCCGATTGAATAAGTAAATTTTGACAACCGATGAGGAATTATCACTTACAAGTCCATAAGTTCCTTTAGCTCAAATAGTTCTCTTGGAATATCACCAGAAATGTCAAGAGCATATATCTTCCTAAACAACGTGAAAAGACAACGGTTCTATAAGAATAACAACAGTAATCACATAACTGAAAACAATGAGAGCAGCAATGAGCACGAAACAGACAAGTGGTTTATATGGCAGACGGTGCTAGAACATTCGCAAGCTATTCTAGGATTCTGGTCCTCTGGCGCCCAGGTTGCATCCTTATTGCAAGGGTCAATGGTGAGATTCAACTTTGTACTCAAATTCCAGTAATCTACTAACTTCTTGAGTGCCACCACTGTCCAACAAAGCCAAGCAAAAACAACTGTAACACAACCAACTAAAAAAAACTTAGATACACCACGAGAGTTAGAAGAGAGGATACCTTCATTTGGATCAGTAGCTGGTTGTGCGACAGCCATTTTGAGAATGCAAACAACAAAGAAAGAAAAGCTTAAGATTCCCATTGCAGAGCAGGATGAAGATTAAACAGTTACTGTAATTTATTTTATGGGACTTGAACAGTTTTACGACTAATCAACTTGTTTGAACTTATGAACCATCATGATTAATGTATTCACATTTAAGGAAATTTTCTTAACCCTGTAATATTATAGGTCATATGATACCATTACAATTTTAAACTTGGTAACCAGCCTTGTTGCAAGTTGAAAGATGCTTATTTGATTCAGTATCAGTCAAACATGTAAATATCATGAAAATTAAGACAATTCTGCAATTTTTAGAGCAAAAGAGGAAGAGGTCAGTTTGTAGGGTCACCATTACTGGATTATCAAATTATTAAATTTAAAGGGAGTAAATTTCCAACTCTTTTCTCAACTTGACTCTCCCACTATATGCAAAGTTTGTTACAGTTTTTGATTGTTTAAACAACATTGCTTTCTATGATCCCACGGGTGTCTCAGATGGTCGGATAGTGGCGCTTAAGGTTTGCTGTCTTAAGGTCATGAGTTCGATTTCCTTGGTCATTCCGGGATTAAGTGGGCTACCATGCTTGGGGATATGAGTGTGCTAGTATGCCCTCCGGATTAGTCGAGGTGCACGCAAACTGGCCCGGACACCGAATTATCAAAAAAAACATTGCTTTCTATGTATACCAGTCATCATTATAAACATTAATCTGAACCAACCAACTTTTGCCTTTCTAACACTAGCCTGTTTAACAAATGTAGAAAAATGCACAGAAAAACGAAAAAAGTCCAAAAAATCGTGAACGGTGCACAATAATCTAGTATCAGCATGTAGTGTAATCGTTATTTTTTCTAAATTTCAAGGTCCGGTCTCCACGACTCCACCTAATAAATGGTTAGGAATCTGCCAAAAATTATGGCAATCACAAATGATTAGGACTCAAGAAAAATGAGCATAACTCTGCATTTTTTATACATGCAAGTTACAGGTTACTGAACATGAGTTACTAGTTGATTTGCCGGCCTATGAATTTAAGCATTTTTCAAAGACTATGACAATGCTACACGGACAAGACATCTAAATATCTAATGTTTCATTTAAGTTTTCCCTCCACAAAGAATACACACAATGAAAGCTTATTTTTGTTTTATTGGCAACTTGAAGCATTTCTATATGGATGAAATGTTTTTCTTTCTCCATGTACAAACAAATATGAAATTTAAAATGCTCTTATATTTATTTAACAAGAAGATTGAGTGTCCGCACGTTAATTTGACTTCAATTAACATTAAGTTTCCAACTTGTCTATGAAAGTTTTAGTGTCTCAATTATACATTAAGTTTCCAACTTGTCTATGAAAGTTTTAGTGTCTCAATTAAATACTTTTTTGAATACTGAAATTATTTGAATTTGATTTTGAATTCGATTCTTGCACTTTGATATCATGATTTTAAGGTGTTAGGAATTCGTGTTACTAACTTGTTATGGCATGAAACGTTCAAAAAACTTATGCAGAAATACTATCACTTGCAAGTTTTAACAACTAGTAATATTGCCCGTGCTTCGCACACGAGAATTTTTTTATATCTGTTCATTTTTTAAATTTGATAAGCTCATTGTAATTGACACAAACATTGAAAATAGCCATGAATGACAACAAAGCGATTCATGTCTCAAACGTATAGTACATATAGTCATTTAACGATTACATTTTAAAAGTGAGAACAAAAACATAGAGGGACGATTAAGTGTTGAACCGATAATGAACGGATATAAATCAATTTTTCATAGGTTTAAAAAACATCCAACATGCTTTAAAACCAAGAAAAAAAACATTAAGAAAGCCTTGAAAATAAAATATAAATTCAGAAGTAAATCAAACGCAACGTCTGTTGTAAGCTAACAACAAATTATTCATTAACAGAATGATAAACAAATGCTCAGAATGAAATTCTGGCCAGATTCTTCCTCAATGACTCCATAACTACACTGCTTCTTATAGCTAACTTTCTCTTAAATTTTCCGGCAAATATAAAATGATTTATCAGACTAAAGATATGTTTTGCTGAAGCAATTAGTATAATAATGATAATGAAAAATATATGTAACCATTTTAATTTTCTTTGTGCATGATGTGGCAGAACCTGACGTATTCACAGAATCTTGAACATATAACATATAATAACTAATCAACTGACAGGTTACAAATAAGCATCTTGAATTTGAAATGAATTTGTCAATATGTATATAGATTAAACTAATGAATTCCAAACTCACATTGTCGAAAGTAGAAGAATCAAAACCAGATACTATTGTCTCCGACTTTGATGGATTAGCATTACCAGCTTCATATGCATCAGTAGCATGATAAACATTACTATTGAGTAGAATGTTGTCATCATTCAGTTCAATTTGTAGAGTTACTTCTTTGCCGAAGATTTCCTTGATTTGAGCAGGATATGTTTTGTTTGTGTTATCCTACAAATGTATATGAAAGTTATAATGCAAATTAGTTGTAAATCATATATAACCATCTAAGATATTTAAAACCTAGAAATATTGCTTACATTAATTCCCTCAGCAATCAATTTTGTTGCTGTTTTCCCAATCAGTCTTTTTGCTGCATGATCCAATAGTACAAAGTTGAAAGCTTTAGTATCATCTTCAGCCAATACAACAATCCGATACCTGATAATCATATATAAATGCATTTAAAAAAACAAACATTTAAAAAAAAAATGCCACATTATGGTACATGATAATTTACATAATAGCCATCCGTATGGTACATGATAATTTTGTTGATATCATCTGGTGGTGGATCACCTTCAAAGAGAAAAGTGTTGTTAGCTGCAGCACCTTTCTAGAACACTATTTAGAGTTTAAGTTACAGATACATATTTCTCAAAAATTTTAATAATACTTGAGCACAAAGTCAATGTTACAGATCATATTCATCAAAAACAAACATAAAAGAACAAATTATAAACCAAAGTATATACATTTTAACCAGTTATAAACGGGCAACTATTAATCAATGTAGTGCACAGTAGTCAACTACGTACATGGGTAACTACTAAATTACAAAATCCATAATTTACTTGCCTTTCAGCCTTCTTATCCTAGTGAACGGCAGTTTCGACAATATACATATGTAAAAAGATGAGGATTTATTAACACATAAAAACATAATTTCAAAGATATCATATGAAATTGGATGAAACAAATTAAAAAAAATTTAATAGAACATCAAATTAAAATTGAAATGACAGAAAGAAACAAATTAAAAAAATTTCCTCATAGTAAGGCAAAAATTTATAACTCTTATATTATAAATTGTTATATCTAATATTTTTAAAATTAGCCGATCAAGATTATATCAAATTTTGTTTGATAATATAATTTATATAATTATAATTATTAAAAAACAGTCGTGGATTGCATGAGCTATAAGCTATTAGTTTAAAAGTTTTTTTCACACCGCTGAGACAAAATTTCTAAACTATTATATTACACATAATTACAAAATATTTAAATCGTATATCGTTCTTCCTAACTAAAAAATAACTTACTTAAAAAAAAAAATTGTCAAGATAAGTTACTTAACTAAATATACTTATTTATATAATATATTTTGCTAACATAAATAATTAAATTTGTATAAATGTATCAGATTTTTATTAGAATAATAAATATCACCTACGTAATATCATACCAAATAAATTTAGTATTAAAAACCATGATTGTTAAATTATATATTGGTAAAAGTTGCTCAACGCGTTTATATTAGTGAAAAAAAACACATATACTTGATTTCTTTTTCATGTTATAATTTTAAAAATTTGTAATATTTTAATTGCACATCAATTAAAATTTAAATAACATAAACAAACATATTCCCTCTGTCCCCATCCAATTCTAAACACTTTTTTGTCACTTTCGGGCACGCATTTTCAGGTGAATTTTAAGGATAGTTCTATAACTTATTTTAAAAAATTTCTTTTTTGTATAAAAATAGGATTGTTCTATTTTTATACAAAAAATGAAAATTTCAAAAATGAATTATGCAACTATCCTTAAAATTCACCTTTAAATACGTGCCACACCCTATTTTGAAATGTTAACAAATAGGCAGGACATATGAAGTATTAAATATATTCTCCTCACAGTAAGGCAAAAACTTATAACTTTTATATTATGAATCGTTAATATTTGAAAATTTAGACGATCAAAATTATATCATATTTTGTTTTATAATATAATTTATATAATTATAAGTATTAAAAACAGTCGTGAATTTCATGGTTCTATAAGCTATTAGTTTAAAAGGTTTTTTTCACAAAGTAGAGACAAAATTTCTAAACTATTACATTACATACAATTACAAAATATTTAAATCGTCACTCTTTGTAATTTAAAAAAAGTTATTTTATTTAATTGAATATACTTATTTATATAATACATTTTGCTAATAAAAATAATTAAATTTGTATAAATGTACCCAAACTTTTATTAAAATTAGGATAATAAATATCACATACGTAATATCGTACGTAATAAAATTAGTTTTAAAAAACAGAACTGTTAAATTATACATTGGTAAATGTTGCTCGGCGTCGCCTCACGGCGACACCTCAGCGCGTTTATATTAACGAAAAAAACACATATACTTAATTTATCTTCTTGTTATAATTTTAAAAAATTGAAATATTTTGATAGGACATCAATTAAAATTGAAATGAAACAAAGAAATAAATTACAAATTTCTCCTCATAGTAAGGCAAAAACTTATAACTTTTGTATTATAAATTGTTATATCTTATATTTTTAAAATTAAACGATTAGGATGATATCAAATTTTGTTTGATAATATAATGTATATAATTATAACTATTCAAAAACAATCGTGGATTACATGAGTTATAAGCTATTAGTTTAAAAGTTTTTTCCACACTGACAAAATCCTTATAGCACATAGTATTGTCTTTTTTAAATTAGTGTACTTACTCATAAAATATATTTTGCTAATTTAAATATTTATATTTGAATATATATTTTTATTAATAACATATACTTCAAATAATAATAAATTAGTATTTTTAAATTTTAAAAAATCATTATAGTCAATCCTATCTCATTAAATTTGTCAATAAAAAATTGTTTAATTTTAATATAGTAGACAAATATTTGAAAATCATTGTAAAACCATTTTCTCATTTTAATATTTATTTTATCAAAAATAACAAATCTATACACATAGGCTAAAAATGGAATGGGACTTTAAATAAATGGAGCAAATTTAGTTCAATTGAAGTATTTAACGAAAATAAGATAAAAACAGATTCCATTATGCACTTTAACATTTTCTATATGTCTGGCTACCATGAAATGTGGGATGGCAATGCTGTTTTCTCTGTGTTCACATTCCTTCCATGATATTTTCGCTGCAGAGTGTTCACATTCCTTCCATTTCCATTGCATTACATCAAATGGTAGACAGGGAAATCAAACCTCCATGCTATTTTCTTTGATAATAAACCTCCATACTTTTTCTTTATTCCTGTATAAATTTATATAATCACATCACAGGATTGGTAAAACTGAGAACAAATAGGATGACTATAATATAATGCATGTCTTAATTTGTTGTTTCGTTATGTCAAATGATGAGGCAATTTGCAAATTATTCCAACAAAAAAGAAATGTTCTGCTATCCATTGGAAATAATTTGACAGGACTTACAGATTAATCACTGCAAAGTTTTATAGTAATAAGAATCTTAAAAGTCAAGGATGGTTACCAAGAAACCTTAGTATGCCCACCACTGTATAGTTCTGATGGTATGTAAAGTTGAACTTGTGTAAAACTACACCTCTTATGGTTGTGAGGGCATGGGATTTTCTTTAACCAAATCTGATTGCTTTGGATCCTCCATTGAAGGTTTCTCCTCTACTTGAAGTTTTGAAGCATTATCGAAAAGATATAGCTTTTTGGCTTCAACAGTGTTTACATCTTCCATGTTGTGCTATTAACAGTAGTACAATACTGCAATTTAAAAAAACAATGTTTTTTCATCAATCCATATTGCTTACAGAATTTGATACAAAAATAATACGGTCATATATTGTGTCGATGCATATTCCCTTTTAGGTTTAATTTACTAACTAATGATGAATGGAGATATGTATATATTGTCTTAATGATTAGACCTAAAACATGTCACAGAATCTTGCAATTAGACTACAACTACTACATCAATTAGACTACTGCTGGTTTTTCAACAAACCCAACTCATAAATGTGAGGCACAAATTAAGTGAAATCCCGCAATTACGTGCGCACTGCACTTCCTGTGCCAGAAGCCATATCTATATAACAGGAAAACGAAAACATTAACAAATAAAACAGTATAAGCATTAGGAATGAGAAAACATAGCAAAGCAGCATATCAGACAAAATAATTAATTCCAAATAACAGTATCCATGCTGGGTAGGTGCACGGCGAGGTGCAGATCTTCCTGTAATATATCAATAAAAATACAAACTTAAATGTTTAGTGATGCAACCACAGACTGGGCAATTTGTTTTAAAGTTAGATTTTTAAATTATAAGCAACAAAAGCATGCAAAAGACATCAGTGAACAAAAAAAATTAATAGTACCAGATGAAATCAAACTACAAACATAAAAGAACAGGATGCTCACATATGGATAGACGTATGCTTTTAAACAACTTGTTGGGTTGTGCCTCTTTGCTAACATGAGTATGATACTGTAACATTGAAAACAAAAATTGTTATTTCCCAATATATCGCAGAATATAGATATCATAAAAATGACATAATTGAGGGATGATAGAAAAAAATATAGTATCGAGAAACAAAGAGCATGTACTGCCTATACATGAATATAATGCAACAAACCAACAGAGGCAGGTAAAAAAGGCATCTTCATATAGAATAAATAAAATTTATATTAGGTCATATGGTAGTCAGATAAAATCATTAATAATTATATGTGCAGGAGAATAAAATCTAGGCTAGCTAGCACCAGTTATAAATACGAATATACAAACTCACAATTCTTAACTGCTGAAGGCTGTTCGACACACCTCTGATGGAATATCTTAGCAACAAATGCAAGATTTAAGTTGAGAAGATTTAATCCATTGAAGTCCCCCTAGTATCTTAAGGTTTTAGAAGTGTTGGTATCTTAAAAATACCAAGAAAATTAAAGGACGCACCTCTGATGGAATATCTGAGCAACAAATGCAAGATTTAAGTTGGGTGAACCATCAACGATATCCTCCGGGGTTAAGTATCTATTGCAATCCATTTTTTGTGCATGTTCAAGTACCAAATTAGCTCTTTTGGCATGATCCTTGACATCTAAGGTGGATGGACTGCTGTGCTCTGGTGCAAGAACATTAAGCAGGTAAGCATAAGCTTTTCCATCCTGCATAAAATAGATATTAAATTGAACTAAAATATAATAGTATTTAAATTTGTCCTTTGTTGCTAACTGCAAATTTTGAGAAACATGTAAATCTCTACCGCTGAAATTTAGCTACCCAGCTGCATAGACTACCTTTAAGCATAAGAGAAATTCGTGACAACTTT
Source organism: Kitagawia praeruptora (assembly GCA_037693485.1). Lineage (NCBI taxonomy): Eukaryota > Viridiplantae > Streptophyta > Magnoliopsida > Apiales > Apiaceae > Kitagawia > Kitagawia praeruptora. Next base: position 133,588,263 of record CM075352.1, on the reverse strand, counting down.
TTTGTAGCCCGCTTTCGTGAGATGGAAATTCATCCACTTCAATAAAACCTTCTTAGGTGCTAGAGCCATAATCAGAATAATGGAAAGATTGTCTCAATAGTTGGCTAGTTTTTTGATGGGTTGGTCTTGTTTCTTTCTATTTTCGATCTGCCTTAGATTGACCATAGATAGCCTCCTCTATGGCAACAAATTAGTAAAAAAAAAAAAAAAATACCAATAAGGTACAATTTTTTTAAAAGAATTAAAAAAATGTGTTAAAAATTCCAAATTTAGTTATGTTATGTATAATTTATTAAAAAAAAAACTACATTTTTATAGGATTATAAACGTCTTCAATTATATTCCGATTAGAACCTTTCCTAAAAGTTTGCTAACACCTTACAAAAAAGAAAATTTTAATAAAATACATTTAAAATTTTATTTTACAAAAGATAAACCACATATTTAACTTAATAACAAACTCTTTTAATTACACTCTAATTAATATTCAATTACATACACTTTTGGTTATATTTGAGTTAAAATTCTTCAGCTACACCCGACTTTTTAGACTCTTTCAATTACTTTGGAAATCAAATATTTTCAAAATTATTTTAAATAGTTTTAATATCACATATTTATTAATAAATTTAAAACAAATTATAAATCAGCAAAGTGAAAACAAACTAAAACAATAAAAATTTCACACAATTACAAATTAATATTAAATTCTATTTTAAACAAATATTACATTATACATTATTGTAGAATCATAATTTAACTATGATAATATCAACAAAAAATTGAATGTAAGTATATACGATACTTACATTTATATTTATATTTATATTATTATGATAATATAGTCATAATTCGAACCATGTATCATATAAATAAATGATTACATTATTTAATAATATATATTATTCCAATATTATATTAAGTAATATATATGGGATAAACAATTATTAAAATATAAATAAAAAAATATTTAATTTTAAGAAAGCCGTGCATCGCACGGATGTATAACATAATTTAAAAATCTATCTATATGAAAGTTGGAATTAAAGGTTACTCGTTGTTGTCGTCGTACATTGAAATTATACAATAGAAGAAATCGACCAAAAAACAAAGAAAAGTATTTGAAAATATAAATTGAATTTCCATAAATTTATAATTATAATTTATATATAGCATAATATAAAAAAATATATAACAAAAATTCGAGTTACAAATTTCTCATTGCCTGCCCAGGACGCTTTGTGTTTTGAAAATTTTAAGAAAAATGATAAAAAAATAAAGAGAATAATTTTAATTCCAAATTTAAATTTTGAAAATTTAAATTTATATTTGTATGTTAAATGTTATTTTACATTTAAAAAAAATTTAACCACAAATATTCAATAAATTTAAACCTGAGAAAGCATTTATCATATCATGGAAAGGTGATTAAATTATGCACCTAATATAAGGTTTTAGTTATGATTTCAATATATTTTACTATAATTGCGGTTGCTGAATAAAAAATATTAAAATATAATTTAGTCTAATAGTTAGAAAAAAACTTAAATACAATATTGAATAAAGTCATTTACAATAATAACATTAAAATTATCAATATGAATAAAACAATGTAAAAATTGGAATTTATTTTATCAAAAAATAAAATTGTAAATAATATTAAATTTTTAAAATTGTAATTAAAATTGTAATTAATTAAATTTTTAAATGATTTAAACCAAGCCCAACCTAGGAGAATATATTCTTTTTCCAATATCTGGATTTCTTTATCAAGCAATAGGCCATGTTTCTTTATTGTCCCTGTGTATAGCATAAGATATATTTAAAGCTCTCAAATCAATTGGAAGAGAGACATGAACTACATAAGGAACCAAGATGATTACATTGGACTTAGGAGATAACTGGTTTCAAAAAGAAAAAAGGACTTGGGAGATTACTACTCTTGAGGCATTAAACCCATTATCGAAAATCACTGCATCCCAAGCTACTATTAGGCTTCTACTGTAGATAATATGCTGCATATAAAACCAACTACCAAGCACATACATGAGCTTCGATATATCCATAAAGAAAATTGCTGGGATTCCAAATACTAAAGCGAACAATTTTGTTGATATCATCCGGTGGTGGATCACCTGCAAAGAGAAAAGTGTTGTTAGCTGCAGCACCTTTCTAGAACACTATTTGGAGTTTAAGTTACAGATACATATTTCTCAAAAATTATAATAATACTTGAGTACAAAGTCAATGTTACAGATCATATTCATCAAAAACAAACATAAAAGAACAAATTATAAACCAAAGTATATACATTTTAACCAATTATAAACGGGCAACTATTAATCAATGTAGTGCACAGTAGTCAACTACGTACATGGGTAACTACTAAATTACAAAATCCATAATTTACTTGCCTTTCAGCCTTCCTATCCTAGTGAACGGCAGTTTCGAAAATATACATATGTAAAAAGATGAGGATTTATTAACACATAAAAAACATAATTTCAAAGATATCATATGAAATTGGAAATCTTTTTAGCAATTTCGTTAAGCATCCATGATTCATATGTAGTCAGATTACCTACACACACCAGATCATATACATTCAGACCTTTCTATAACTTTTTGTATCTTTTTGCTCAAACTTTGATAATTTAAATTATGTTTGTTTCCCTTCCGTCTTTTATTGGTCTGCTTTATTTATAATATCACCTCCATCGTACAAATATTGGTAAGCTTTAAAGTGTAACCAAAAAATGTACAACAAAATGCTTTCCCAAAATACTATAGAGACCAACAACCAATAAAGACAAAAACCAACATATCTTAGCCAAACTTTATGAAAGCACCAGATATAATATATTTTGCCACTTAATTTGACTAATTTGGTGAGACATGCATCATTCGACCGATTAATGATTTCATTTCTTTATTTCTAAGCCTAAAGTTAACATATAGATGTGTAAATGATTCAGGCGAACACAAAGAGAACATCCTCAATATGGCAATTGGCAACAGAGAACATCCTTACTAACTTGAGAACAGAACAATAGGTATTATGTCCAACACAATGTTCAAATAGTTTCTAGTAGTTAGTTTTGTCAATCCAAGTAAAATCATACACATACCAGTTAATTTATCTTGTAAACCTATGTAAAAAACAATAATCTAAGAACTTAACCTGCTGAGGTGAGGAACAGTGTCCTGCAGAACTTGACTGTGTGTCTACTTTTCAAAAGTCACTAATCCTCCATCTGATTCCCACCATTCTACCTTTTACTAAGTTATTTATAAAAGAATGCATCCCGACATTTTTGGATTGTAAAAACTGTCCAACAATTGTAGGTTTTTAGAAGAGATAATTGTGTATCATTTACCAGAGCAAATTACTGTATAATGGATAGTAAGAATAAAATTGAAATAATTAGGGATAAGGTTAAGAAATCAAAATAAAATATTCGATCAGCCTAAAAATAATTAGGGATAAGGATAAGGGATAATTGTGTATCATTTACATAGGTTTTCTTTGATGAAAACGTGAGAACTATGCACATACATAACGTATATTTGTTTAAAAGAACGCATTGGAGATGTCATAAAAAGCCTTCAAGAGTAACCTATCATATCGTCCATATTAGGGTCTGAGTCTAATCATTTTTGCAGCTATACCTGGATGATGCTTTATTTTAGATCTGAAAATAGGTGCAAACTATTTTCTGATCCAACTCATAATAGTATTCCATCTTCTCCAGAGGTTTTCTATCCAGATCAAGAAAAAATGCCTGTAAAATAACAAACTCAGTAAGCTACCATATCAACAGAATAAGACCGTGCCATTTTAGCAATATTCCATTGTCTTTTAAACATGACACATTAATGAGTGCAGATGTAGTAGATAACAACAGCAGCAGGGTTGGAGTCAAGATTTGAGCTGATAATGTAAAGGTCAAGATAGATCAAGAGACATATTAATAAATTAAAAGCACTCTGCATTGTCTTGCTTCGTATTATCTGCGAGCAGTGCCTACATGCTTTTGTTTAAAACAAATGATAAAGGATGAAAGGATTTGTGCGTTAACTTAGTAAAAGGTAGAATGGTGGGAATCAGATGGAGGATAAGTTGTCGAACATACCTTGTATTGAAAGCCTTGTCTGGTTGATTTTAGCACAACAGTTTCACCTGAAGATTCCAGGTCTCTGTTTTCGGTGGGTCTAAAACTAATCATCATACTCAAGTCCTTTGTAGTTGCTGCAATCAGATAGTCCTTCATAGCTTCGTACTATCATCAGGAGTGAGAGAACAAAAACAGTGAGTACCTAAAGAGGAACACCATTTTGTATGTAAACATTGCAATCTCTATATCTAGAGTATGATCTTAAATTACGATAAATCTTAAGGGAACACCATTTTGTATGTAAACATTGTGGATAATTATGTAACACCAATTATAACACCTGCAAATTTGATAAAAGAAAATCACCATATATAAAATTAAAATGCCACTATACATTTAACATTACCATATTAAAGAACATAAACCTGAAAAAATAGTAAAAAACTCTATCAGACCTTTAATCAAACACTTGGAAAGCTTGAATTTGAAACAACTACATATATACAAATTAAAGAATAATTACCCATTAGAGTAGGCATAGACTCACCAAATTGACTGTTTGCACATTTTATATTTCGTCTTGAGATGTGATCAACATGATCTAATTCAGAAGTAAAAACAAAATCACTCAATCAAGCACAAACATATTCAATATATACTACAGATAGAAGATGCCAATGTTTTAGTCGTCGAAAATGATGAATCACTCAAGTATAATACCTGGATTGGGATCACAATATTCTTCGAGGATAGCCGACGGAGAGAAGTAAAGATAACATTGTAATGGTCACCAATAGCCGACGAAGAGAAGTAAAGTCCTTCTAGTAATATTGAAACATCTCCCTGTTTTAAATATACCTGGACATCAAAGAAATCAAAATGTATTAAATATACATGGACATCCGGACCCTTGATTTTTCATTCACAAATCTCACTGGGAAAAAAACATAAAAAACTGGGATTGTCACTAACAAACAATCACCAAATATGAAGAATCTCTGATATGCGATAAAAATTAATTAATTGGTGATTTAAAATTCAAATTCAACCCTTCCGATTGTGATATATGTTACAAACTTACAAACCTGATTTCTCCATGATCCGGCAATGGGAAAAGTGACGATGGAAGTTTGTGAAGATGATAATGCGTAGGTTTAAATTTGAAATTAGTGATGAAAACCGATTTGAAGATTGAATCTTGAACAAATGGGTAAAGGATTGAAGATTGTGTGTAGAGAAAGAGATGATCTCACGTAATTTTGAATTTGAGAAATTGATTGCAGGTTAACAGAATTGAACGTGTTAAGCCTAAAATCATGGGCTAATGATTGTGATAATACGTTTTAGTTTAAACATAGCACCCATTTTGATTTGGATGATCCAGTTGAATGTTAAATGACCAAAAAACCTGTAAAGATATATTGGAGTAGTAAAAAGTGGAAGGGTAGATTAAGTAATTTTGATGTTAAATGACCAAAAAGCCTGTAAAAATATATTGGAGTAGTAAAAAGTGGAAGGGCAAATTAAGTAATTTTTATGTGAAATGACCAAAAAGGCTTCAAAAATATAAAGGATGAGAAAAATGTGGAAGGATAGTTTATGTAATTTTAAAATGCTAATGCTAGCACTTATTTAGAATATATTGATTTATTGTCGGACACCACAAATGTAGTTTTTTTGAGAACATCGAAAGACAATGTAAAAAATTAACTCTCTACTTGTATAAACCCTCCGTCTCATTTTACACTAGCGTTCTACCCGTGCTACGCACCGCACGGTAAAATTTATTAATTAATTAATATGAACATATTATTTTAATCATTATTTAAAAAAGATAATTTCATTTGGATGTAATTAATTCAACGTTAAAATTACTTATTCGCCATATAATCAATATTATCTTACAAATATCATACCATTCACATTCCCCGCTCAAACGTTCTAAGCCCCTATTTATTGTTTTTTGTTTTGATTTCTCGTTTTTTGAGAATCTTTCTACCAAGTTCATAAGTTCTTAACCATATTTTAAGTTTGTGTTTTTGGAAATTTGGTATATTTTAATGTGCGGTACCATGTATTTCTAGAATTAGTATTATATTAATTCATTCAAAAAATTTGTAGAAGTCGCGATCAATTTTTCGAATACATATTAAAAATTTATAAACACTTATTTTTCATGACCATTATAAATCATTAGATTGTCTCTAAAAAAATGTTGCATGTTTCAACGACATGAGAAAGGATCAATGTAGTTATTATAAAGGAAACTTTAATCTAATCTACTTTCCGATGTGTTTGTTCAATATCATTTTTACAAATTGTATGTTCTTTTATTAGTGAATGGATTTACTATAGAAAAATAAGCATTATCAATCAACCAAATATATCCAATATAATACGTTCTTAGAGTAAGATAAGACTGTCAGAATTTATGATGATTGCCCTCACCCGATACATATATTATATAATATCATAATTTGAAATTATTATATGTAATATTTTAGATGTAAGATATATAATTTATTTCATTTATTAAAATATTTCATTGGAAATTGGAAATACTTATTAGAAATTGTAATTTTCTTTACTTTACATAACATTTTCATTTGTGTTGTATACGAAGAAACATTTTTTTAACATATTTTAATTTATTTAGTATGTTAATTCGTACAATATGCTACATTTGAATACTTACTTAATTTAATCATTTAAATTATTAATTATTGTATAAATATAATTAATATTGTTTGCGTGTATCAGTTATTTTGAATTTGACTACATTATTACTAATTTTAGAAAAACCAAATCTAATCCGAAACCTGAAGGATTTGGTTTGGGATTTGGATTTATTTTTAAAACCCGAAAATATATGAATATGGGTTTGAATTTTACAAAATTCGGACCGAACCCAACCCGTTGTCATCCCTACGCGTAAAATAAGACATTTGAAAGGAGCATCACCTATCTTTTTTTATTTGACTCGCATGTTAGAATAGAAAATTTTACATGAAACTAAAATCAAATGTGTAATATATAAACACGTAATCACAATATTATATACGTGTCCTTGTAATTTAATTATCGGGTTAAAAAACATGGAATTCATTTTCCTTTAATAATGAGTATATTTTTCCGACATATATTAGAAGAAAGCGCTTAAGTAGACCTGAAAAATCGTTTGTGTTGTGTACATTTATGTCGTGTGTGTTCGGGATCTTGCATGAAAATGACATTAATTATTTTTTTTATCCAAAATTCGAACACAAAATGATACTAAGCTACACTATTTTTTTTAACATGAAACGAAAATAATACGCAAAAAAAAAATGATAGTTATCATGTAATGTTACTCTCGGCCCAGGTTATCTAAGTATATTACTATATAACCAAAAACAATTTTGAGATTCTACAAAACAAAACTAAGATTAGAGTACATAAAATGAAGCCCCCATTTTTTTTAACTTTTGTTTACTGTTAAAAAATAAATATATCTGCTTGTTTAGAATCTATATACCAAGTTATTAAGTTTTTTTAACCTATATTTAAGGTTTTGTTGATATTAAAAAAATAAATATTACTCCCTCTGTCCCAACCATTTTTTTACCTTTCGGAGAGATTGGTTGACATGCATTTTAAGGTGCACTTTAAGGATGGTTCCATAACTTATTTTTAAAATTTTCTTTTTGTATAAAAATAGAATACTGACGGAGTATCAGCCAACCAAGAAAATTCGACATGTCTGCTCCTAGATTTGGATATAGGAATCGAATACTATTACGTTATTTCAAAAATACAAAATTAAAAAGACACCTTCATTAGAAACATATAATTTTTTATGTATCGACCTATCTGCTTATCAAGAATATTGATTTTTATAATGAAGACTGTAGTCGTTTCTCTCTCTCTCCTACTCTCCCAAAAAATACTAAATAAAGTTTAGGGGCTGACATCAACGTTTTGGTTGATGATAAACCCTCCTTTTATTGTTTCATTGATTTTGCTTTGTTTTATAATAAATATTTCTCTTTATTGAGAGTTTAGTACCGCGTTGGTGAGTTTTATCTACCGATATATTGGATTTTGTACTTTTTCTGTGAATGATAACTCCCGTTTCTATTCCTTGATTTTACTTTGTTTTTCAATTATATATATCTTTTTCTTGAAAGTAGAGTACACCTTCAATGGATTTTTGTCTACCCATATACTGGGTTTTGTCCTTTCTCTTTATGAGAGTAGGTTCTTTTATTTTGCTATTCGGGATCTTAGATATACAGGGTTTTGTTATATTGGTTCATTGATTTGGATAGTATAGAATCGCAGTTATGGTCGATTGTTCAAATACGTTTTGACAAATCAGAATATCAGATAAATATTTTCCTCATGATTATAAAAAATTATTGGATTATCTCGGTAAAAAGGCTATATATTTAGTGATATAAGCGAGGGATGTACACAATTTAAGATCTAATCAACGATCGTAGTTTGGATGATGAAAACCTTGTTATGATCTATTTTAATAGGTTTTAGTCAAATCTTGATTATTTTTGTAGATGTTGTATGGTCTTTTATTGATGAATTAATTACCTATATAAAATAGTTATTTATAAGAAAATTTGAAAATTTGTATATTTTTGTAGATGTTCGTATGTCATTTTATTGATGAATTAATTTTTTATAAAAAATAGTGATTTATAAGATTTTTTGTGATGAGTTGACCAATTTGATATGAAAACATTCACTAATAATATTTTCACTGACTGTGTAATGAATTTTATTTTTTGATTGATAATTTATACACCAAATAATGTCTAATACTATTTGAGAATATACTTAGTATTTTGAATAATTCAAATATATTGTCTGATCAATTTATTTGTCCCGTAAATTATTGCATAACTAAAAAATACTAATAAGTAAAATGTTAAAGAAATTTGTTTAAAATTCATTTTAATATTTTACTAGCTTAAAACTCGTGCGATGCACGGAATTTTTTTAATATTATATTAATTTTTTTTTAAATATGATTTTTGGAGGCTTAAATATTTAAATGAGATGATGATCACAATTATATAAATATTATCCATGATATTTCTAGAAAATGAATGATTTTAGTTAAAAAAAATATAGAAAATGTGATAGGTTTTAGTTGAAAAGGTAATAAGTTATTTATTAGTAATTATAAAATTATTATTTTGTTTTATTAAATAGAATGCCCGTGATATAATTGGAAAAATAGAGGATTTAGTTAGAGAAAATTAAAAAGATAATAAATTTTATGTGAAAAGGGTAATTGATTAATTTATAGTAATTTTAATTTAATTATGTTATTTTACAAAATAAAATTGCTCGTAATGTTTTTAGAAAAGGAGAAATTAATGTTTCCCGTGATATTTCTAAAGAGGAATTTTAGTTAGATAATATAGGAAAAAGATGATAGGTTTTAGCTAAAAAGGATAATCGTTAATATTAGTATTATAATATTATTATTTAGTAATCTTATTAAATAGAACCGTCCGTGATATAATTGAAAAAATAGAGATTTTATTTTGAAAAAATAGAAAAAGATAACGTGAAAATTAAAAGGTGACATACTTTAGGTTAAAAAGTAATTGATTAGTTTAAAGTAATTATAATTTAATTGTTATTTTACTAAATTAAATTGCTGGTAATATTTTTAGAAAATGAGAAATTAATGTTACCCATGATATTTCTAAAAAAAGAAATTTAATTAGAAAAAATAAAAAAGATGATACATTTTTTAGATGAAAAGGTAATCGGTTAATTAATAGCATTATGATATTATGATTTTATTTTTATTAAATAGAATCGCCAGTGATATAATTTGAAAAATAGATGTTTTAGTTAGAGAAAATAAAAAAGGTAAACTTGTTTTGGATGAAAAAGGTAACCCTTGATATAATTGGGGAAAAAATATTTTAGTTAGAGAAAAGTGAAAAAATAATTTGAATGAAAAAATTATTAATATTAATAAGTTTATTGTATTAAATAGACGGCCCGTGATATAATCGGAAAAGAGATATTTTAGTTAAAGAAAATAGAAAGATAACGTGAAAATTAAAAAGATGATATGATTTATGTAAAAAAAGGTAATTGATTAGTTCATAGTAATTAAATTTAATTATGTTATTTTACTAAATAAAATTACTCATACTTTTTAGAAAATATGAGAAATTAATGTTGATCGTGATATTTCTAAAAAAAAGGGGGAATTTAGTTAGAAAAAATAGAAAATAAGATATGTTTTAGCTGAAAAGGTAATTGGTTAATTATCAGTATTATAATATTATTATTTTATTTTTATTAAATAGAAACGCTCGTGATATAATTGGAAAAAAAGATGTTTTAGTAAGAGAAAAGAAAATCGTCCATGATATTATATAATTGGAAAAAGAAAGATTTTAGTTTGAGAAAAGGTAACGTGTTTTGGCTGAAAAAGGTAATTGATTAGTTAATAGTCGTTATAATATAATTATGTTATTTTACTAAACAAAATTGCTCGTAATGTTTTTAATAAAGGAGAAATTTTAGTTAGATAAAATATAAAAGATATTATATTTTCAGGTTATTGAAAAATAGAAGAGGTAATATGTTTAACCTGGAAAAGGAAATTGGTTAAGAAAATGAGAATTTTTAGTTAGATAAAATATAAAAAATATTGTATTTTACCTGAAAAAGGAAATTACTTAGTTATTGCAAAATAGAAAAGATAATATGTTCAACTTGAAAAAAGAAATTGATTAATTAGTAACTGAAAAGGTGATTGGTTAATTATTAGTATTACTCCCTCCGTCCCTCTTGATTCTTTATATTTTCGGACCAATTTTCGGCACGGATTTTAAGGTGCATTTTAAGGATAGTTCTATAATTTATTTTTGATATTTTATTTTTTTGTATAAAAATAGAACAATCCTATTTTTATACAAAAAAAAAAAAGAAAATATCAAAAATAAGTTATAGAACTATCCTTAAAATGCACCTTAAAATGCGTGTCAGACACGGACTTTTTTATGTAAAGAAATGGGTGGGACAGAGGGAGTATAATATTATTATTTTATTTTTATTAAATAGAAACGCCCGTGATATAATTGGAAAAAAAGAGGTTTTAGTAAGAGAAAAGAAAAAAGGTAACGTGTTTTGGCTGAAAAAGGTAACCGTCCATGATATTATATAATTGTGGCAATGTTTTTAATAAAGGAGAAATTTTAGTTAGATAAAATGTAAAAGATTTTATGTTTACATGTTATTGAAAAATAGAAAAGGTAATATGTTTAACCTGGAAAAAGAAATTGATTAAAAAATGAGAAATTTTAGTTAGATAAAATATCAAAAATATTGTATTTTACTTGAAAAGGGAAATTACTTAGTTATTGCAAAATAGAAAAGATAAAATGTTTAACTTGAAAAAGGGAATTGATTAATTAGTAGGATGGATTTTATTCATAATTGAGTGAAAAATAGAAAAGGTAATATGTTTAACCTGGAAAAAGAAATTGATTAAAAAATGAGAAATTTTAGTTAGATAAAATATCAAAGATATTGTATTTTACTTGAAAAGGGAAATTACTTAGTTATTGCAAAATAGAAAAGATAAAATGTTTAACTTGAAAAAGGGAATTGATTAATTAGTAGTATGGATTTTATTCATAATTGAGTAAGGGTAAATAAGTAAAATCAATAGGTACCAACCAACCAAACTTTCAATGTTTCGGAATTTATATAATAGTATAGATTTGATTGAATCTAGCTTTTTAAATATAATTGGTTAATTTAAAAGTTTATAGAACCTTGATTTGAATGTGTATTTAGAATCAAATCAGATTTTGTAGTGTTGGCTTATATGCATTTATTAATTAATTTTATTAACAAATTATGAATAAATATATTTTTGAGATAATAAAAAAATATCATTTTTTTGAAGGTATGGATTTTATCCAAGTTATTTAAAATCTGATTTGAAATCTGATTTTTTCAAATTTTTAGTTAAGTTAGATTATAATTATTTAATATCAATTATAATTGTACAATATACATTATAACAATCAATCTATAATGTATGGTAATATGATTGTGATTGACTTTATATTAAAAGAGTGGTTGATTAATGAATGATTAATTGTTAAATTTAATTTAAAATATATAATAGTATATCGTGATTGATTTCAAATTAAAATTGTGAAACCTTTCAACAATCGAGTTTTTGAAGATATGGATTTTATCCAAACTATTTAAAAAAAATTCAAATCCGATTTTGTAGTGTTGGTTTATATGCATTTTTTAATTAGTTTTTATTAATAAATTATGAATAAATATATTTTTGAGCTTATAAAAAAATTAAATTTTTGAAGGTATGGATTTTATCCAAGTTATTTAAATCTAATTTCAAATCTGATTTTTTCAGATTTTTAGTTAAGTTAGATTATAATTATTTAATATCGATTATAATAGTGCAATATATATTATAAAAATAAATTTATAATGTATGATAATATGATTGTGACTGACTTTATATATTTGAAATCAATCACGATATACCATTATATATTTTAAATTAAATTTCATAATTAATCATTCATTAATCAAGATTTTCTAGTAAATATTTTATGATTTAAAACATATGTATTTATGGATATGTAATAAAATCATTATTGTATTTAAATTAGAAGTCTTAACTAACTATGGTTAAAGAGGTATTGTGAGATTGTATATAAGGAAAATTTTTAATATAACATGATTGGTCTAAAATTTAGGAATTGGCTATGATTGGTCTTAAAATAATTCCTCGATTCTGATTGGTTAACTGACGTGTAGTAGACTCAAGTATTATAATAGATGATGTCCTTTTTTATGTCCTTTTTTTAAAAAGCACACATATTAAAATAAGGGTGATGGCCCAAAATAATCACCTGGGAAACTGGATGGCCCTTTTTACTGACGGGACACGGTACATCGTGTACCGTGATAGGGGGTGTGTTGCGGAGCTGCGTGTTCCGTAACAGGGCATGATACGGAGCTCTGTGTTCCGTAACAGGGCATGATACGGTGGACGGTATTCCGTGACAGTGCTGCGCACCCATCTAACACGGTGCACAGTCCACCGTATCATGCTAACACGGAGGACGCAGCTCCGTATCATGCATAATACGGTACACGGTGTTCCGTATCATGCTAATACGGAGGACGATTCTCCGTAGCCCGTCGGTATTTCGGGCCATTTTTTTCAAAATCAGTATTTTGGGCCATGACTTGTGAAAAATAGGCATTTTGGTCATTCTCTCTTAAAATAAAGGTTAGTTAAATAATATTTTCCAACTAATATCCTTAATTTAATACATTGGAAAATAAGAATAGTGTTAAGTTTGAAAAAAGTCAAATTTTGGATAAAATAAATGCAGGGATAGTTTTGAAAAATTATCTTAAATTTGTATTGAAAAAAGGAAAGGGACGTGTGAAATGGGACATTTTTCAAAAGGGACATGTATTTTGAGACGGAGGAGTATGTGATAAATCATCCCAGCCCACTAATAAAATATACACGTCGCAGGCCCGAGGGCAAAAAGGGAACTTCACCAGCATGTTGAGGATATGAAGGTCTTTTACTACTGAGATTAGGGTTCTGAGAGTTAAAAGGGAAAGGGGGAAAAAGAATGAGCATCCAGTAATTGGTTGTTATTTTCTTTGTTTTGTTTATTGTGGAGAGAGCGCTCTGCAACATTGTTTCTTTTCTAAGTTAATTGGACTACATCCTTGTTCTCGTTGATAATTGTTATTGGAGTTTATTTCATTAAAGTCAATTCATAACAAAGGGTATCAGAGCGATCTCGATCTATGGCTCCCACAAATCCAACGGTGCCTCAAAGAGTGGAGGAATTAGAAGAGGTGGTAAGTGGTATGGAAGCTCGGGTTACGGAGATGGTTTCACAAGCGGTCGAGAAAGCAGTGCTTGTGATGAAACACTCCTTGGCATAAATAATACTTCAAGGGCAGGCAGAGAACGCCAAGAAGAGTAGTGGTGAGTTGGAGGCTATGATGACGCGTATGGAAGGGCGGCTGAACTAGGGCTGGCAATTTTGGACCCGCGACCCGAACCCGACCCGAACCCAACCCGCATGGGTCGGTTTCGGGTTTTTATTTTTCGGGTTCGGGTCGGTTTCGGGTTGACCCTAACTTGACCCTAAAAATTCGGGTCGGGTTCGGGTTACCCGAAACTGACCCGAATATATATATAATTATTTTTAATATATAAATTATTTATATTATTTATAATATATATTATTATTATATATATTTTTAATTAATATATATTATTTTAAATATATATTATTTTTAATATATATATTATTTTTAATAAATATTATTTTTAATATATATATATATATATTATTTTTAAAATTTTAAAAAATTAAATTTTGGGTCGGGTTACCCGAAACCCATTCGTGTCGGGTTCGGGTTGAGCACCTGTACCCATTAAATTTTCGGGTCGGGTTCGGGTTGGGTCAAAAATGCGACCCGAATCTACTGACCCGACCCGAACCCGACCCGCAACCCGAAATTGCCAGCCCTACGCTGAACCGATCTAGAGATCAGCACGAATCCATGATTTATTCGATGAAAAATGACCAAGAGAAATTTCAATCGGAGATCGGATCTGTGTTGACCAACATACAAGTGCCATCACCAGAGAAAATGGAGAATAGTGTTAACCAAGGAGAGATTTCGGTGAGAGGTATCCCGCTTACGCCTACCGGAGGCGGTGGTCCAAGTATTATGTTTGGGAGCCCACCCATGGATAGAGTAATACCGGGAATGGGAGGGTTGAATCTCGGTGTAGGTGGGTCGGGTCTTGGAGGAGCCGGGTCGGGAGGTGGACCGGGTCACTGGAATGGTGGGTCGGGTTTCGGAGGAGCCGGGTCGGGCGGCGGGGCGGGTCAATGGAATGGCGGGTCGGGAAATTGGAAGTACAGGAAGTTGGATATGCCCGTCTTTGACGGGTCAGACCCGGATGGATGGATATTGAGGGTGGAAAGGTATTTCTCTTTTTATCGATTGAATGAAGTGGAGATGCTGGAAGTTGTTGTAGTTGCGCTCGAGGGAGATGCCCTCCGTTGGTTTCAGTGGGAACATAAGAGACGACCGATTCGACGTTGGGACGATTTGAAGTTGTTTGTATTGCGGCAATTTAGGACTTCCAGTGGAGGTTCTCTTTACGAGCAATGGTTGGCTACCACTCAGACAACAACAGTAACTGAGTATAAAAGGAAATTCATAGAGACTGCTTCTCTGTTGGAGAGAGTACCAGAGAATGTATTGCTAGGGCAATTTTTAAATGGGTTGAAGGAAGAAATTAAAACGGAGGTGAGGTTGCTTAACCCAATTAACCTCGAACAAGCCATGGAGCTGGCGATTAGAGTGGAGGAACGAAACAGAGCAGTTGGATTGAAGAGGTTTGGGCTGGGAGCGTATAAACCAGGGACATTTCCGTTGTCTTTTAAAAACTAGAGTTATGGAGCACCTTCTTCCCTTTCATCCCAATCCAGTCCTTCCGTTCGGAGTTGG
Source organism: Kitagawia praeruptora (assembly GCA_037693485.1). Classification (NCBI taxonomy): domain Eukaryota; kingdom Viridiplantae; phylum Streptophyta; class Magnoliopsida; order Apiales; family Apiaceae; genus Kitagawia; species Kitagawia praeruptora. The sequence continues at coordinate 133,572,574 of CM075352.1, read as the reverse complement.
GTTACTCAGGCCAGCGAGTCTCAAGCTTCTGTTAGTACTCCCAAGTACTCAACGCAGCCCCCAGGGTCCAAGCTCAGTGGGGAGACTAAAAGATTGACAGAAAAATAAATGCAAGAGAAGAGAACCAAGGGGCTTTGTTTTAGATGTGACGACAAATGGTCGATTGGGCATAAATGTCGAAAACGTGAGCTGGGTGTCCTGTTGATTGATGATGAGGACGAAGAGGGGATGGGGTATGCAAACAGCGAATCTCCTTTGTCTCCGACAGAGGACCATTCTTCAGAGGTAATTATCCAATCCGAAGTTTCTTTGAATTCAGTGGTAGGATTGTCGAACCCTAAAACAATGAGGTTGAGGGGAGTTATTAAGGGGAAAAGTGTAGTGGTGTTGATTGACCTAGGTGCTTCGCACAATTTCTTATCATTGGCGACGATGGAAGAACTGAGCATACCAATTTCTGATACAGGGGGTTCGGCGTATCGTTGGGTAATGGAGAAGTGGTTCGAGGGAAGGGGCTATGTAAGGGAGTGGTGTTGCAGATAGATGGGTGTGTGGAGATTAAGCAGGATTTCTTACCCTTGAAATTGGGCAGCAGCGACGTGATCTTAGGCATACAATGGTTGGAGACGTTGGGTAATGTGGTGAACAATTGGAGGACACAAGTAATGCAATATGAGGAAAATGGGAATACAGTGACGTTGGTTGGGGATCCAACCTTGGTTCATTCCAAAATCTCACTTCAAGCAATGTTGAAGACGATACGCAAACAACGAGGGGGAATTTGGGTTGAGCTCAATCGAATAGAAGGGGAGCAGATAGGTGAGATTGAGACTGAGAAAAAAATGGACGTCCCAGAGTTCTTGCAGGAGGTAATTGAGCAGAATGCAACCGTCTTTCAGCCACCCAAGGGACTACCACCCTTCCGAGGTCATGAGCACTCGATTCAACTTAAGGAGGGAAGTAACCCAGTGGGGGTTCGACCCTATCGTTACCCCCAATGCCAGAAGAATGAGATTGAAAAACTTATAAAGGAGATGTTGAGTGCTGGGATTATCAAACCTTCTCAAAGTCCATTCTCGAGCCCAGTCCTATTAGTAAGGAAAAGAGACGGGTCTTGGCGCTTCTGCGTAGATTACCGATCTTTAAACAAAGAGACGGTCCCTGACAAGTACCCCATCCCCGTTATTGACGAGTTGCTAGACGAACTACACGGGGCTCGAGTGTTTTCGAAATTAGATCTAAAAGTTGGGTTCCATCAGATTTTGGTAAAACCCGAAGATACCCATAAAACGGCCTTCCAAACTCATGACGGTCACTACGAGTTCTTGGTTATGCCGTTTGGGCTTATGAACGCCCCAGCCACTTTCCAATCGTTAACGAATGATGTGTTTCGCCCTTTTCTCCGTAAATTCGTCTTGGTGTTTTTTGACGACATCCTAGTCTATAGCAAGACCGAAGGGGAGCATGTTTCTCATATGAAAACAGTTTTTCAAACGTTAGCAGATTACCAGTTAGTAGTTAACAAGAAGAAGTGCGAGTTTGGGCGAAGTGAGATTGCTTATTTGGGCCACATAGTTTCTGCTAAGGGAGTTGGGGTGGATTGGGAGAAAGTAAAGACCATGTTGGAGTGGCCACAGCCAACCAACTTAAAAGAATTGCGTGGTTTTCTTGGTTTAACCGGGTATTATAGAAAGTTTGTAGCCCGATACGCACAAGTTGCGCAGCCGTTGACGGAGTAGTTGAAAAAGGATGCTTTTGGGTGGACAAGTGAGGCCACTGATGCATTTGAAAGACTAAAGTGGGCAATGGCTAACCTACCCGTGTTAGCAATGCCGGATTTCTCGAAGCCATTCATTCTCGAAACGGATGCATCAGGGTTCGGTATAGGGGCGGTTTTGATGCAAGACAACCGACCAATCGCTTTCTTCAGCAATCTTCTAGGACCAAGAGCCCAGCTAAAGCCCATCTATGAAAAGGAGCTCATGGCAATTTGTATGGCTGTGCAAAAATGGTGATTTTTCTTATTAGGAAGACATTTTATCGTCCGGACAGATCAGCAAAGTCTACAGTATAAAACCCAGCAAAGGGAAATTGGAACTGAGTATCAAAAGTGGGTTAACAAATTGATGGGTTACTCTTTCGAGATTCAATTCAAACCTGGTACAACAAATAGAGTGGTTGACGCCCTCTTCAGGAAGACAGTGGGAGATGTCGAGTTGGGGGCCCTACTTTCAATGCCAGAAATCGATTGGAGCATTCTGGATAGTGAAGTTCAACAAGATCCCCTATTGTCACAAATACGACATGACTTAACAAACAACACCAATCCTCATGTTGGATTTACTCTAAGTGACGACAAGCTATTCTATAAGGGTAGGTATGTGATCCCTCGTTCTTCTTAGTTTATCAAGACACTATTGGAGTTGTATCATAATTCTCCTACTGGTGGTCACTCCGGGGATGTCAAGACCTATCTCCGTATTGCTGCAGATTGGTTTTGGTTGGGCATTAGGAAAGATATGGCATCTTATGTTCAACAATGTTCCGTTTGTCAACAAAATAAGGTGTCCCAACAGTCTCCAGCTGGGTTACTACAACCCTTACCATTGCCCATAGAGGTTTGGTCAGATATAACGATGGATTTCGTTGAAGGGTTGCCCGTCTCCAATGGACTGAATACAATAACGGTGGTGGTTGACCGCTTAACGAAGTTCAACCATTTTATACCACTACGACATCCTTTTACTGCTCTCACGGTAGCTACAACCTTCGTAAACGAAATAGTTTGCCTGCACGGGTTTCCCCAATCCATCATATTAGATCGAGATAAAATATTCATGAGCCATTTCTGGTCAGAACTATTCCGTCTACAGGGGATAGAGCTAAAGAGAAGCATGGCGTACCACCCGCAGACGGACGGGCAGACTGAAATTGTTAATAAGGCCCTAGAAACTTATCTGAGGTGCTTTGCTGGGGGGTAGGCAAAGTCATGGTCCAAATGGCTTCCTTGGGCTGAGTTCTGGTATAATACCTCCCCCCACATGACCACCAAACACACCCCCTTTAAGTTGTTGTATGGACGGGATCCACCTTTGCTCGGTCGAGTAAGAAAAGGCTAGACGGCTGTTGACAGTTTAGAAGAAATGTTGCAAGAACGTGACTATATTCTTGATGAGCTGAAGGTGCAACTAATGAAGGCACAACAGAGAATGACAGATATTGCAAATATTAAACGGAGGGACGAGAATTTTGCAGTGGGAGAGAAGGTTTTTTTGAAGCTCCAGTCGTACAGGAAGCGTTCATTAGCTCACCGTCCTTTCGAAAAACTTGCAGCAAGGTTTTATGGGCCCTATAAAGTGATTCAGAAGGTGGGGCACGTCGCTTACAAATTGCAGCTTCCGTCTGATTGCAAACTGCACCCTGTTTTCCACGTTTCCCAGCTCAAACGAGCAATTGGCCAAGGGGGGTCTTCACCCGAGATTCCAACCCAACTAAGCACTGATCTGGAATTGATAGTAGAACCTGAGACATTGTTGGATGTTCGTTAAGTTCAGGCAGGAACAGAACCACGTACTGAAGTACTTTTGAAATGGAAACAATTACCTTTGTTTGAAGCTACATGGGAAGAGGTTGAAGCAATACAAGCAAGGTTCCCACATTTCCACCTTGAGGACAAGGTGAGGCTTTGGGGGGAGGGTAATGTGATAAATCAGCCCAACCCACTAATAAAATATACACGTCGCAGGCCCAAGGGCAAAAAGGGAACTTCACCAGCATGTTGAGGATATGAAGGTCTTTTACTACTGAGATTAGGGTTCTGAGAGTTAAAAGGGAAAGGGGGAAAAAGAATGAACAGCGAGTAATTGGTTGTTATTTTCTTTGTTTTGTTTATTGTAGAGAGAGCGAGCCTCTCGAATGCTCTGCAACGTTGTTTCTTTTCTAAGTTAATTGGACTAAATCCTTGTTCTCGTTGATAATTGTTATTGGAGTTTATTTCATTAAAGTCAATTCATAACAGAGTATCAAGTATATGTACAACGGCTGGCTAGGCTGGCTAACCTGTGCCCTGAGGGCACAGGTAATGTGTATTTATTGCTCCCCTTTTCTTGTTAACAGCTAATGTGAGTGTATTTATTTACTCCTCTTTTCTTGTTAACAGCTGATGTGAAAGCAAAATATTTATTATTTTTCACATTTAACCAAGTTTGCTATTTACTCTTCTCTTTTTTATCACCTTTTAACTATTTGTTTTTTGTTACTTTTTTACTCTTGTTTATTTTATTTTTTTTAAAAAAATCAAATCATACAAAATAAAAATATTATTTTAAAATAAAAATATTAAGTAATAATATATATAATGCCCTATGCATTCACATCAATATAAATTAATAAAAATATTTTATATATAATGGCCCCCTGCATTCACATGAAAGAATGCCCAAAATACCCACTTTTGGGGTACCTACTATCCAAAATACCCACGCGCGCAAAGTACTGTCCAAAATACCCACGGGTCACGCCGTATGGAACGGCGCAACCCAGGCGAACTGTTCACTAACTCTCTCCCTTCTCTCATTCGTCTCTCACCTCTCTCTCCCATATCTCTCCAATCTCTCCATCTTTCTCCGCCTCCCTCCGGCCTCCTCCAGCACTTCTGAACACAATAAAACAATTAGGAGACCCTGCTCTCCATTTTTCCAAAATCGATTTAATGAATCTGGTCCCGCAGGGACTTGTACAAGCTCACCGGAGAATTGAGGAGAGAGGTGGAGATCGATTTAGGCATTTTTTATAAGACGAAACAAACGATTTAAAATTGGTACAAGCATGTAGATCTTCGAGAGACGAATTGATTGGTGTATAGCACTTGATGGGGAAACCACGGGAAGTGGGTGAACTTTGAACGGAAAAACTGACCAAAACCTCACCAAAAATCGCCATTAGCGTCGCCCAGAGCTCGTGTCTGTGGAAGTGGGCATGCGCCGTTGTGTAATGCGTATCATGGGATACGCTTGTTGCAGAGGCGTAACAAGTCTTGTTTCCGATAAACCCTACGGCGCCTATTGAAGATTCGTGTTTGGAGTAGGCGTAACTGCTGGAGATTCGCCTGTGGAATAGGCGTATCGACTAATACGCTTCACGCAATAACGTATCTGATGGGCATTTTGGGCGCTGTTTACAAATCTGGGCATTTTGGACAAGAAATAATAAAAATTGGGTATTTAGGGCACTCACCCCATTCACATCAATACCAATTAATAATAATATTTAGTAACTTGGTTAAATGTAAAAAGTAATAAATATTTGGCTTTCACATCAGCTGTTAACCAAAACAGAGGAGCAATAAATACACATTAACCTGTACCCTAAGTGCACAGGTTAGCCAGACCGTATGTATGTATAAAGGGTATTGGTCCGTCAAATAATGACTAAAATCGTTTGTTTATGAATTTTTTAGATAAATAATGAAAATATATGTGAATGCATGAATTACGTCACTTTATTATCATGATTTTCTATAATCTATTCACTTTTTTAAAATTTCACCGGTTAGCCGAAAGGAAAATTTTCGGTGATATTGGACAAAAGTACTTAACATGTATATGAGAGCAAATGAAAGGATAAAGGACAAAAATATCGAATTAAAAATAGGTTGTTATACGATTATCGGGTGCGCTGAATCGTGGCCATATATACCAACTTATTAATCATAAGTGTTCCCCAATCATTTTATTTTTCTTTTTTTTATTTAAAATCTTGATTTCCTTCAATATGTTCTCAATTTATTTGGGTTTTGTTAGTCTCTCGAGTTTGGTTTTTGTTTATTGTGTTTTGGTGTTCTCCATGATCAAGATTATAGATTGACAGGTTTTCCATGGATTTGATTCAAGAATGAAGGTTATTATGCTATCGCATCTATCGATTGCACTTAATAGTCGGGTGAAAAGAAATAAATACATTCAAATCATCTTTAAATCGCTTAATTGCCTCTCCAGGAATTAAGGATTCAACAACGATATTTTTAAGCATCTGTCCAATTTTTTTATTGTACTTGTAGATATCGCATGGTTTTTTATTAATGAATTGATTCTTTTTTTTCGAAAGAAAAAGTGTTATACATTCTTAAGAAGCATAGTACATGTATTTCATTTTTATATATATTGAAACAAACTATTACGCAATTGTCCAGTGGGTAACGAACTATTACACATTTATCCAGGGAGTATCACACATGATTTTTTTTTGCTAAATATATATTTGCAAATATTATTAAAAAACTTATAATCAAATGATCAATTCAAATTGTGTTTTTTAAATGAATTCGGCATCCTGTTTTTTAAAAAAATGGGGGCTAGTCCCGATTTTTTATAAATCATGATAAATTAAGGTTTTGGGTGGGGCCCTAAATTCTAAGTTTGTATACGGTTTATTCGTTATTCTGAATATTTCTAAAACCCAAAATGGAAAAGTTAAATCCCAAAGGTTAACCGTTGAGCCCCTAAGGGAATACAGATAAATTTGAAAATTATAATTAAAAAATTAAATATTTCAACGAGTCCGGCGGCCTGATTTTTAAAAAATCGGGGGCCAACCCCGATTTTTTAAAAATCAGGATAAATTAGGATTTTGGGTATAGGATTTTGGGAAAAGTTGAACCCCAAAGGTTAACCGTTGAACTCATAAGGGAATACAGATAAATTTAAAAATTTTAATTAAAAAAATTGAATATTTCTAAGCCCAATATATTGGAACCCGTTGAACCCCGATTGGAAACTATTTAACCCCAAATATTGTATAGATGGGTATCATAAGTGTATTACGCATTTGTAGTAATTGTAAGATAGGTATTATGCATTTGTAGTAAGTATAATATAGCTATTACGCATTTGTAGCAATTGTAATATAGATATTACGCATTTGTAGTAAGTATAATATAATTATTACACATGCTGAAGGGTTTCGAGCAACAAACGCAGCGGAAAACAATAATTAAAACAATAAAATCGAAACCCAATCACAGGATCCATGCAAAACAAGACGTTTAATTCGTAGTTATAAACGTTTACCTTAAAACGAAGTTTTAACAAATTGATGACAGATGGAGGTCCAATGCAATCACCACGCAACCCTCTTCGAGATCTACGTTGCCAAAGTAGTCCACACGAACGCTTGATCGTCCAACGATCACCGGAGCCGTTACTAGCCGAAGAACCTGCATCTCTCTCTCTAGCCTCCCACACGTTTTAATGAATTGCAAAAGTGTGTTCCTAAACAATACATCATAATGTATTTATAGGGAAGACAGATTGGGCTAAAACCCTAAATCGAATTGGGCTTCTCCAAACCCATTCTGATTTGGTTTTATTATTAAATTCGAATTCTCTTTAATAATTAATTAAGACCAGCTTAATTAATTAATAACCAATTTTGAATTTAATGATTTAATTTAAATTCATAATTTAAATTAAAACTCCTTTTAAACGTTCTTATTGTGTAACCCTTTAGGTTATTATTACGTTGGCAATAATTTTAATATCCAATAATAAAATTATAAACATAAGCGGCATCTAGTAATACATCATTGCTACCCAAGTAATAATAATTGGTGATCCAATTAAACCTTTCGTGATTAATGTTTCCGTGTAATATAATCCCTTTAACCAAATATTATAGATTAAACTCGAGGCATGTTAATAGTCATCCTCTTCAACGTTTAATCCGGGTTTTATTGATCAATGAGTAGACTATTAAAGCAAATCAATATTTGAGCATGGCCATGCATTTTCATAGTCTCACTCAATCAAGGGGCCAATAATATCTCTCCTAATAATAAGAGGGTTAAATCCTTTATCTATCATTCATATTTCTCATACGACTCATAATATACCCGATGTACACTTTTATCATCACCCGATCAAAGGTAACTTTTAATGTAGTCAAAGTATATTAATCATCGTATAGAAATATAATGATCTCAAGTCTAAGGATCATTACACAATTATCACTGTGAGTCTTTCTAATGACATTATCAACATGTAGAATCTCACTGTGGGTTAATCCAGTGTCATGTATAAAATTACATGCACCTATGTTCTTGACTTTAGTATCACTATATCTATGACCAATGAGATGTGGTCATCCGTCAACAAACATACTAATCTTTATGCATTATAATTGTCCCATATTAATAATGCTCGATTAGGGATATTTAGGAATATAAACACTATTCATATAATCTCATTTTTAAGTCACATACTTAAAGATATAGGATACATGTTCTATATTCCAAGTACATTTATTACTCTTATATTTATATCGCAGTAAATTAAGACATAATAAATTAATGTAGAATAATTAGTAGAACATGATCATTAAGTAACACAATAGTCTTTCCTAGAAGTACACTACATTGTCTCTAGGGCACTAATACTATAACATGCATAAACAGGATGTCAGGATTTTTTTTTATTACACATTTAAAAGATGCGTAATTGACTGGTAATTTTGACATTCATCCCGCAATTAGCTATTTTGGTAAAAAAAATCAAAAAAAATTATGATAAAAATGTCATTCTTTCCAAAAGAAATGAAAAGAAAAATTACAAAAAACAATCACGAAGAATGAACGGTCAGGATTCAAGCTTCTCAGAACAAAAAAAACTAATCTTACTTTGTCCCACTCGCGCAAAAAAAAAAATTGGAGGGAGAAAGAGGAGAGAAGAAAAACATTTGGAATCTCTCTCCCTCTCTCTCGTCTCTCTCGAAGAATCTCCCTTTTACAAAACCCTAACCCTTACTTTCGTCAAAGAATCCCCTTTTATCATTACATACAATCATATATACACACATATATGTAATTAAAAGCCAATCCGCTCCACATTTCGTGTTTAATCAGGAATGTGGAGATGTGCGAGACGGACGAGTTTGCGCAACGGCGATCATCGTTCTCGTGCGCCGTGCCGTTGGTGATCATCGATAGTCTTTCTCGCCGGAGCTTTTCGTATAATAAGTTGCCTCAGAAGCCTCTTAAGCTTACTGTTCTCAAATTGGATAACTCTTCATTTGGTATTTTGTTTTACAGATTTTTTTTTTTACCTTTTCGGTCTCGAAATTTGAATTTATTAGAGTTTTTTGAGTGTGTAAGCTTGGATTTGTGTGTGGATTTTTAAATTAATGTAGTGTATGTGTGTTTTGGATTTGATTGGAACGATATTGAATTACGATTCTAATTGCAGAGATTGAAGTTCCAAAGACAGCAACAGTGGCGGAACTAAGGAATTCTGTGGAGAATGCGTTTAGTCACTTACCGAAAGAAGGACCTGGCAAGGTTTCGTGGTAACATTTCTGGACTTAAACTTGATTGTTTTTTGGGTATTTCAAGCATTTGTAGTAGCAAGTTGTAGGATTTTGAGCATTTGTAGTAGCAAGTTTTAGGAAGGAACTGATTATTTGTATCGTGTGTTTAATTTTTCATGAACTTGCATAAACAGTGGTGACAAGCATCGGTTAATAACAAGAACAATAAGTAAGATGATAGTTCCTAGTTAGTTACATGTGGCTAATTTTCCTCGGAATTAAGTTTGTAGAGGAAGTGTAGTTCGTTCAACTGGTAATCTCTTTAGATTGTATAAACATTGTTTGGCCGTGATGATAGCTCTAACTTTATTTTAATGAACTGTGATTGAACCCTGCACGTCTGTTTTAGTTTTTGATGTGTTTCGTTGTTGGTTATGCATGCAAGTGCCAAGCGAATTGCTGTCATGTTATCTGATCACAATTGAGTATGTGTGTGTGTGTGTAGGGGGGGGGGGGTGATCTTTACTTACAAATTAGTATATGGGGGGGGGGGGGTGATCTTTACTTACAAATTAGTATATGGGGGGGGGGGATGATTTTTACTTATTATAAAAATCCTCGTTTCTCTTTATCTTTCGTAATAGATATCTAGCACATGTATTGATATGTACTATAAATTGTTGGAAACATTTTTGTAGGTCTCATGTTTGGGGGCACTTTTGCTTGTGCTTTGATGGTCAGAAGCTTCTTGATGATAATGACTATATTGCAGATTACGAGATTAGGGATGGTGATCAGGTAGTCATTCTCTGGTGCGATATAAAACATATAAGTTTATCCTCATCATAGAAGTAGAAATAATGGTTGCTGTTTGAATTTAGTCATGTTTATTAGCGAGTTACAAAATCCATGCTACTTTGATACAATCCTACCAGTTTTCAAGTTTATACTTCATTTATTGTTTTTACTTTTTACTGGATTTGGAGAGGAACTTGATTGAAAAACTTATCTGAGATGCCGGGCAAGCTGTCTAATACTAAAATTAATGAATGAGTTACTTGATAACTTTATTAATTCCATTTAAAGAAAGAAGTCAATAATGATATGCCATTAATCGGTAGCCATGAGAGGCTTTTCTACTACATAATGAGTTCACCGTGCATAGAATACATATTCATTACTTATCTGACTAGTCGTATGCATTTTAGTAGGTAGTGTCTTTCCTAGAGAACTTATCAAAGTACCATTGCACATGATGCTCAATCTCAGGTTTAGAGGTCAAACAGCCACTTGTCAATATCTTTTCCTCCTTTACTTATGACATCATAGTTGTACGAGTGTTCTCTTCCTAAATGTGAATTCAATTTAAATCCGAATTACCTCCCTTCTCATTTACTAACATGTGTTATTGGATTTTTGAAGCTTCTTTTTGCACGACATCTGTCCATCAACTACAATTTGAAAAGGAACATATCAACAGAGCAGATTGGCGACATTGAGCAACCCAGCATGTAAGTTTTTATAAAAAATAAACAGAGTAGTAAGTACTAATAATTAGTTTATTATCATAAGAGGTAGTTGGACTCTCTCGCACCTCCATTTTGCACAAATTCAGGTTTCATGACTTCTTCCTGAAAAATCGATATATGTGGTCAACTGGTCACAATTATTACGGAATAAAAAAAATTATATTAAGGGTACTATGACTAATACAATCTATGCGTATAATATCATATTGTAGATGCGCCAATAGTCCATTATTACTACCAACACTATGCGTGTCTAATGCAACACTAAAAGTGACTGGAAAAAGCTGGTAAAAAAAATCTGAACTGACAATGTCTAAACAATGACCACTGAAGAGTCTTTGTCCTCATATTGGGGTTATTGTGCAGTTCAAATACGTGGGAACCAAAAGACGAAACTGATGATTATGAGAGTTGCGATGATGAAACACCACGGAAAGATGGCGAGGGGGATAAGTTTTCTGTTATTACAGCATGTGAGTACAAGCTGGCAACCATATTGAGAGGATGGTTCTCATACCGCAGAGTTGCTTTAAGTCCAGAGCCAAACTTTAAGTCAAAGAGTTTCTCAAGATCCTCAAGTGGTTTATTGGGCAGTTTTAAAACTGTTATGATGGGTTATAGTAATAAGCAAAACCCTCAAATAGAGTTTTGTAAACCAGAATAATTTCAGCAAGGTATCACTACTGGGTCTGATTTATCCTTATCCTGTTTGTTAAACTGCTCCGTGTTCAATAGTAATTTCAAAGCTTGTGATAATTCATGACAATGTGTCCATAATATATTCGGATTAATAACTTTGTACATTCGGAATTAGTTGTTAAAATGATTGTGGATGGCTTCGTAGTGTGTAGAAACCTATTAGGCATGAGCCCTCGTAAAATAGCAACCAAGTTTCTTACGATTTCATTTTGGCTTTCTCCGAATAGAGTCTTCAAGTAGATTTTAATGTTTAGGGCCGTTATCTGTTACAAATAGTACTGATCAGGAGTTGTGACCTTAGACGAGGGTGGATTTAGCTGTAGGTTGACTTCAGCTGGTGCACCTAGAACAAATAGACTTTAGGAATGTGAGTGGTACTGAACCATGCTCTCTTCATGCAGCATTTCTCTAAATGCTATACAGTCAACTTCTTTGTTGTGTAATCATCTGTTTTCCAACACTCCATTTGGCCACTTGTAATTAGAAAAGATGTTAAGATGTAAATACATGTCTCTGCCATTTTCAGTTTCTCCCTCTCTTTTTTGCTTGCTTCTTACAAGGCTTAAAGCAGACTTGAAGAGTATTTTTCTGAAAAAAGTCCATGTAAATGTATAGTGTAAAAGCTCATAAGCTTTAAATCAGTATCCAATAACTGAAATATGAAAGGTCTGAACTTTAAGTTGGTGAATGCTATGCAACAGGGTTTTGTTCTGTTAATATTGTTATATATGAAAAATTCTGTACACTTTTTCTTTCCCCCAATTAAATTTGTAAACCTCAAATTTTAAATTTCATTTTTTCGACACACTCGGATTATTTTAATTTTAAATTACAAATTTAAATGTATCATCAAAAAATAAAAAAGACGATAATTTGGGCTTGATTTCGACCTTTTATGAATTAGCAGTTGGGCTTTTGTCCATAATAAAAAATGAGTGTCTCTCTCTCATCCAAAAATCTCCCCCCAGTTCCTGTGGCACAAATGAAATCAGGATAAAGAACTTGTTATCTGAATCTCCCCCACCATCACACACCCTCCACTCCACTCTCCAAGCATTTCTCCAAAACTCAAACTCATCAAACACTCTTGTTGTAGTTTGTAGTTCCCCCCATGGCAAACATGCTAATCTCCTCCTCTTCCTCCTCAAAAACTCTAATCACATCCTCCTCCCTCCCCAAATCCCCCAAACTCCCCAAACTCTCTCTCCCCAAAATCTCTCTCCCAAAACTCTCTCTCCCTTCTCTCTCCCTCTCCTCCACCGCCGCTCTCCTCGCCACCACTCTCTCCTCTCCCCCTCCTCTCCTCGCCGAAGAATTCGAAAAGGCTCAGCTCTTCGACTTCGACCTCACTCTCCCCATCATGATGGTTCAGTTCCTAGCTCTCATGGTCGCCCTCGACAAGGTCTATTACACTCCTCTCGGCAACTTCATGGACGCCAGGGACAAGGAAATTAAGGCAATGCTTAGCAGCGTCAAGGACACGTCCGCTGAGGTCAAGGAGCTAGAGGATCAGGCTGCTGCGGTTATGAGAGCTGCCAGGGCCGAGATTTCCGCTGCTTTGAATCAGATGAAGAAGGAGACTGCGGTTGAAGTTGAGAAGCAGATTGCTGAAGGGAGGAAGAAGGTTGAAGCTGAGTTACAGGAAGCCTTGGAGAATTTGGAAAAGTCCAAAGAGGAGACCATTAAGTCTCTTGACTCGCAGATTGCTCAGCTCAGTGATGAGATTGTTAAGAAGGTTCTTCCTACTGCTTGAAATTCATCTTTTGTAATAATGTGTTTGTTATGTTTTTCGTGTTTTGTATTGGGGGAAAACATACATTACATATATAATTGTTGATAAGATACTTGTATTGATTTCGGTTTTGGTTGTTTATTAGAATTCGCTTCACAGCCTCATTTGTCGAAATGATCCATACTATAATTTCGTGTTGATGTTAGAACTTTCCTTGTTGCTTGTGGAGGCATTGACGACTTGTGATTTTTACAATGCACGTCAGTGGTTATTTTGTAACACCAAGGAACTTGTATGTTGTCCTTGATAGGATCTCTTCTAGAGTTCTAGGAACTCAATTGTGATTGTCATATTTGTTATTGCTATGATTTTCTCTGCACACTCTGTGCTATGCTATGATGAATATGTTGATGTTGATTTTGTATACATATGATCGATCTCTTCTAGCTGGATATGTCGATCTCTTAATTTCATGCCAGGAACTCTATTAAGACTGTTGATTTCCATTTTGTATACACCAGGAGCGTGCCATATTTTACTTGCTGTTATTTGTACTAAGTTTACAGGATCCCTATTCCTATTATAATGTAGTGACTCATTAATATAACAACCATCCGAATGGATTAGATATGCAACTGAGTTGTCTAGTTGTGTGATAGATTTAGTTAAAGATGGTTCCTACTACTCCAGGTATCGATTTAACTATGACAGGCAAACTGAAATAGGTTTATAATCATTCTGAATACCAACACATTTCTCCAACATGTTCTGGATTTAGATCTTTCATGTACTTGACAAGATCAATTAAACGAAGTTGAGACGATTCATGGTGTTTACAAATCCAGGAGCTCATTCATCTCTGTGCCAGCAAAATCATTACCATTTAGATCATAATCATCGATGCATCCATCATCAGTTGTTGCTTATCCTTGAGAAATTTGATGATTTCGAGAAGAGATTGAATTGCCGCCACGTTTGGAGGTGGAATAATCTTATGTGAGCATCCATCCGTCATTTACCATATCATATCCTTGAGCATTAATATGAATTGTGATATTCTCCTATACCGAAACTCGTACTGTGTTTTTCAAGATGATTTCAATGAGAAGAATAAAATGCTGGATTCTATGTTTTTTTTAAATTAACTTTCTCTTTACGAGTATTAGTCGTGAGACTTGTACTGCAAATATAAGAAACGACAATTCAGTGGCCAATTGGACCACTTATTTCGTACTTACAACAACGTTTCAAATCGGGTGATTGACAATTTTACCTTGTTTTTAGAATGAAACAAACGAAATTAACCAATTTCAAAATCATTGACAAAAGTATCCAATCGAATACGCAAATGGAATTGGGTATCAGCTAATACGCAAGTGATAATGGAGTAAGTTGACAATACGCATCTATTGATGGAGTATTGCTTGAAAATAAGCAATTCCCATATGCGTATCTTAAAAAACAATCTGAAACTCTCACATATACATACAACTCATGTATGTATACGCTACATCACCACCATCAATCCGATGGCGACCACCACCATCACTCTCCTCTTATCTCTCTCTCCCTATCTTCTTTCTCTCCTGCTCTATCAGCCTCCACCCTCTCACATAACCCTCCCTCTCCGCCTCCATCTGTCTTCATCTCTCAATCTTCAACCAAACACACACACGCGCGCAACTCACTCACTGCACCCACACACAACCACATCTCATCTCCCTCTCTCCATCGATGTGAAGTTACGGGTGTATAAGTTTAGTTTAATTTTAGAACTAATACGCAATTTGTGATTGGGTATTCAATCGGGTATATTTGCGCACTATTTCAAAATTGGGTAGTTTCTTTAGTGTTGTTCAAAAAAACAATATTTTTGTCATTTTTTCTTTCAAATCTTCTTAAAAAAAACAATGTTTCAAATTTAATTAAAATTATATAGAATTTTGTTTTTCGTAACCGAACTTTAATTAAAATCGAAAACCGAAATCGATAAAAACCGAAACCGAACCTGCTGCAATGCAGTTCAGGTTTTTGATTTTTAAAAATTGAGAATTTCGGTTATGGTTCAATTTTAGGTTGGAATCGAACACAAAAAATCGAACCGATCCGATTATTAAAATAGATAAATAAATAAATATTTTATTTATAATTTATATAAATTTTTAGTACATACATATACGTTCATTATTCACATTTCACTAATCAGTATAGTGTTTGATAGTTTTGGTTTCTTTTCCCTCTTTTGAATTAGTTGATACAGTAAAACCTTTATAAATTAATACTCGATAAATTAATAATCTCGATAAAATTAATAATTTGTCCAGTCCCAACTTGGGACCAGTACAAAATTGGACCCCAATCGATAAAATAATAAGATAATAACTTTTTTGAAATCCCAGATATATATATTGGTCCCAACGAAACTATAAATTAATAATTACTAAAAGATTCCAAATTCTAAGATTGTCTAGTAAAAAAAATGAATATGTAGTCAATTATTTTTTGTTGAACTTCAAATCTATATTGAGTTCATCTTTAAATTTTCTCATTGCACTTAAGAGTTGGGGTTTTCTTCTCGTATTTCAACAAAAAGTTATGAAGAGCTGTTGCCGCTTGCAATGCTTCTTTCCGAGTGACCGGTTTCAAAGCTAGTAAATCATCCTCAAATTCAATTAATTTGTAAAAGTACATTAATAAAATGTGCCTTGGAACTTGTTTTTGTAATTGATTTTTTATTTTTCATTTCTAACTAATATACATTGTAAATAGTACATTGGACTTGAAAATTTAAAGGTCATACGTAAAACCTCTTTTAATTAATAAATTATTAATTTATCGATATAATAATATCTCGCTAAATTAATAAAATATCCCGGTCCCAACATTATTAATTTATAGAGGTTTTACTGTATATGAAAGATTTATCCAAAAGCTAATTGGACATAGTTATGTATGCGTACTTATCTATTAAGTATCCTCACTCCAAACCTAACTCTAAATATTTGTAAAAATAATGTTATTCAAAGGATTCGAACCCATGATCTTGCATAACTAATGCAACACCATAACCAGTTGAGCTATGTGAACATTTGAGCTTATATTAAAAATTATTATCTACATACATAAACACATATATACTACACATACATAATTATTAATTATACTATACATACATAAATTAATATACATGTATACGTACATACACACATACATACATACATACATGATACATACATACATACACTACATACATAATTATTAATTATACATACATAAACATAAATAATTATATATGCATATGTACATACACACATACATACATACATCCATACATACATACATAATTATTAATTATACATGCATAAGTACTATATACATACATACATACATACATACATTTATGTTGTATAATCTATTAATATTTCATTATTTGTAATATATTAATTGTTGTATAATTAATATGCATATTTATATATACAAACACATGTACAAACATAAATACATACATATATAAATTTATGTGGATATATATAATAATATACTATAATATTATATACATACATACATGCATACATACTATATAACATACATACATACATACATACATACATGCATGCATGCATGCACACATACATACATACATACATACTGATATGGGCTAAAAGTAAGCCCTAAAGACACATTTAATGTGGCATTAATTAGACCCGAAATGGTCCAAACGTGGGGCCCACCAAGTAGGCCCAAACCCTATTTACAATATTAATTTCGTAATTAATATTGGGGGTAATAAACAGCTCAGCAATAAGTGTCAGATAAGAAAATTATCCCTACAAAGAGTAGCCTCTAAGGCATACACTCATACAAGGAAACAGACTCCTACAAGGAAGGGGTCTAGAACTTTCCTCAAGATTGACTTGTCCACCAAGTCACTTAACCCTACCCTAATTCTGAGGCTTCTCAGCCTATATAAAGGGTCAGACCCCTCAACTCAGAACTACGTTTTATTGGCTTGATTCTCTTAATACGGAGATACGTAGGCATTCTGTGAGGACCGTTTAAGTCTCGAACGCAGAAGCAGCCATTAAAGCACGCAGCTCACGCACCCTAACATTAAATACATCAAACCCTAGCCGCATTCTAATAATCTAGTTTTTATTCCACAACATTTGGCGGCGTCTGTGGGAAGAAGACATCAACCATGGTTCAAACACGAAGAACTGCACCAAGCACTACCGAGCCAATCGCTACCGAGGCTCTACCTCTTAGCTCTGCTCCGCCCCTTACTGAACAAGTACTTCCGACATCTGAGCAAGTACCTCTGACATCCGGGACTATTGTTCCGTATCAAGTTTCTCAACCCCTAGGGATGACTACCCATATTGAGAGTACGCTACCTCCGATCGTCCACACAATTCCAGGGACTAACCCCCGCCAGGTGGGGATTTCCTCCTTGAGTGTAGACCCCAACAACCCTACACGAGGGGTTCAGATCCACACTACGGATCTCCCCGTAAGTACCAGTCCAATGTACGGGATGCCTAACTACGGAGCTGGACCAAGTGGTCATGCCCTGTATATTCGAGATCGAGATTATCGCGATTTTTCTGGTCCTTATACGGATGAATCATCTTCTGACGATGATTACGAGCGTGATGAAGCTCCAAGGAGGCGACGTGCAAGTAAAGAACCTATACGGAGAACTCGAACTACTCATGATGGACTCCCTTCAACAGCTACTGAGAGGATTAAGGCTTATGAAGCCGAGATCTTAAGATTAAAGGAAGATATGGCCAGGGAGCAAGCCAGATCAAATCAGACTTTGCCACCTCCCACGTCAGGACCGATTCCTTTCATAGATCTGGAAAGGCCTCCAAGAAGGCAAAGAAGGGCTACCGTCCCAACTGGAAGGACTACAAGGGTGGAAACCCCTAAAAGCAACCCCAAGGATCTGATGCCACTTGGGGATCCGGATGATCCCACGCCCCCATTCACCGAGGAGGTGATGAATGCCCACATATCAAGGAAGTTCAAGATGCCGACAATTAAGGCTTACGATGGAACGGGTGATCCCGCAAATCATGTTAGGACGTTCTCGAACGCACTATTACTACAGCCTGCAAGTGACGCCTTGAAGTGTAGGGCGTTCCCTCAAACCTTGTCGGGCATGGCTCAAAGATGGTATAGCCGACTTCCTGCAAACTCAATTGGCTCCTTTAAGGAGTTAAGTGCTGCTTTTGTTAGTCAATTTATCAGCGGGAGAGTTCATGAGAAAAGTTCTGCATCCCTCATGTATGTGGTACAAGGGAAGAATGAGAATCTGAGAGATTATCTTAAGAGATTCACCAAGGAGACATTAAATATTACTGATTTAGAGAACAAGGTGGCCATGGTAGCCCTGGAGCACGGCACCACTGATCTTTACTTTAAAAGGTCATTGGCAAAGCACCCACCCGAGAATATGGCTGAGCTCCAGTTAAGGGCTGATAAGTATATCAAGGCCGAGGACAGCACCATGAAGGATGTCGTGATAAACAATGGCAAGGGTAATAATGAAACGAAGAAGCGAAAGCAAGACCAAGAGTATGATGCTAGGGACAAATATCCCCGTACTAGCAAAGATTCTGAGTCAACATCAAAGAAGAGTATGGGACCAAGATTTTCTGACTATGCAAGGTTGAATGCTCCTAGGAGCCAAATCTTGTTAGAGATCGAGAAGGATAAAGACTTCCGATGGCCGAAGCCACTCAGGGGTGACCCCGCAAAGAGAAACAAGGATCAATACTGTAGGTTCCACCGAGACGTGGGACATGACACGGATGATTGCAGACAGTTGAAGGACGAGATTGAATTCTTGATCCGTAAAGGAAAGCTGAATAATTTCACAAAGGGTGGAGATCATGGAACCCAAAGAGCGGATTACAACAGGAGAAACAATGACAGAAGGGATAATGATCGTGACCGTAACACGCAGCCCCGAGGGCCAGTTATCAACATGATCTGGGGAGGCCCGACAGCGGCCGGTACAACTCGAAACTCTCGAAAGGCATACGCAAGAGAAGTAATGCACATTGTGGGAGAGGCCCCGAAGCGTGCTAAAACTGAGATGGTAATTGGTTTCGATGATTCAGACTTGGAAGGGGTGAAGTTCCCCCATGATGACCCGCTGGTCATAACTCCTGTGATTGGAAATTCAGAAGTAAAACGAGTCTTGATAGACAATGGAGCTTCTGTGGATATTTTGTTTCATGATGCGTTTGTGAAGATGGGATACAACGACTCTCAGTTGACCCCTGCAAACATGCCTATATACGGATTTAATGGAGTGGAGTCCAACGTTGAAGAGACTATTCAGTTACCCGTGACTATTGGGCAGGAGCCTAAGGAGGCGACTCAGATGCTGAACTTCTTGGTGATTAAGGCAGTCTCAACATACAACGCAATCCTTGGAAGGACTGGACTTCATGCGTTCAAGGCTGTGGCCTCTTCATATCATATGAAGGTTAAGTTTCCGACACGGAATGGTGTCGGAGAACAGAAGGGTGATCAGAAGATGGCAAGAAGTTGCTATGTAGCCGCGCTGAGGGCCGATGGAGTCGGGGGGCAGGTCCTTCCAATTGAAGACATGGATGTCCGTGATGATGAAGAGCATAGAGGGAAGCCAGCAGAGGATTTGATTCCCATACCCCTAGAGCCGAACGATCCTGAAAAAGTTACTTATGTTGGAGCATCTCTGAAAGAACCCTTGAAGGGCAAGTTGATAGAATTCTTACAAAAGAATAGCGACGTGTTCGCTTGGACAGCAGCTGATATGCCAGGGATTGACCCCCAACTTATAACCCATAAGTTGAATGTTGATCCCAAGAGGAAGACAATAAAGCAGAAGAAGAGAAACTTTGCTCCGGAGAGGCAAGAGGCCATTAAGCAAGAAGTGGATAAGCTCTTGGAAGCTGGTTTTATTGAAGAGATTCAGTTTCCCGAATGGTTAGCAAACCCTGTGATGGTCAAAAAAGCGAATGGGAAGTGGAGGATGTGTATAGACTTCACTGACCTGAACGATGCATGTCCAAAAGATTGTTTTCCCCTTCCAAGGATAGATATGTTGATAGATGCCACAGCTGGACATGAGATGTTAAGCTTCATGGATGGATTCAGCGGCTATAATCAGATTAAGATGCACAAAGATGACATCCCTAAGGTATCTTTCATAACTGACTTTGGTGTCTTCTGTTATCTTGTTATGGCGTTTGGTCTAAAGAATGCAGGAGCTACTTACCAACGCTTGGTGAACAAGATATTTGCCCATCTGATTGGAAAAACCATGGAGGTGTATGTTGATGACATGTTAGTCAAGAGCCTACTCAAGGCTGATCACATTAAGCACCTCGAAGAGGCATTTGAAGTGCTGAGGCACCATAAAATGATGTTGAATCCCGCCAAGTGTGCCTTTGGCGTCGGATCTGGAAAGTTTTTAGGGCTGATGGTTTCAAAGAGAGGCATTGAGGCCAATCCTGACAAGATCAAGGCGATTTTAGACATGGAGCCACCACGTTCTGTAAGAGATGTGCAGAAGTTGACAGGCCGAGTGGCAGCCTTAGGAAGGTTTATCTCCAAGTCGGGTGATAAGTGTTTACCTTTCTTTCAAACGTTAAAGAAGGTAAAGAATTTTGAATGGACACCTGAAAGCCAAGAGGCCTTTGAACAATTGAAGAAATACATGGCCGAAGCCCCACTGTTGGCCAAGCCTAACATCGGAGAGACTCTTTATCTATACCTGGCGGTATCTGAGCAAGCATTGAGTGCCGTCCTCATAAAGGAAGAGAATAAGGTTCAGAAACCCATCTACTACGTGAGTAAGGTGTTGCACGGAGCTGAGTTGAACTATTCTACCATTGAGAAGTTTGCTTTAGCATTGGTAACAGCTTCAAGGAAACTACGACCTTACTTTCAGTCGCACAAGATTGAAGTCCTGACGGACCAGCAGTTGAGAAGTATCCTGCATAGCCCTAAGGTCAGTGGAAGGCTAATTAAGTGGGCAATCGAACTCGGAGAATTTGACATTGCATATAAGCCTCGGACAGCCATCAAGGCTCAGGCATTAGCTGACTTCGTGGTTGAATGTACCATTGGCAACCAAGAAGTCGGGGGGCAGGAGATAATAACCACCCCTGGGGTTGAGAGTAAGGATGAAGAACTTGTACCTGATCAGAAAGAGTATTGGGTGCTCTATTTTGATGGAGCATCAAAAACAAAATCTAGTGGTGCAGGTTTGGTTTTGCAAAGCCCCGATGGATTCACAGTTGAATACGCTTTGAAGTTGGACTTTCCAACAACCAACAATGAAGCTGAGTATGAGGCATTAATAGCTGGATTGGGATTGGCCAGAGTCATGAGGGTCAAGAACCTCAAAGTGTATGGAGATTCGAGACTGGTAGTCTCGCAAGTGAATGGTGAGTTTGAGGCCAAGGATGAAACTATGGCAAAATACCTCAGAGTCGTGAAAGCTGTTATGACTCAGTTTGAGGAGTGCTATCTGGAGCACATTCCTAGGGAAGAGAACGTTAAGGCCGATGCCCTCTCTAAGTTCGCTTCTTCCGAGATAGAGAATTATGCAGGCAGTGTTTACTTCCAGGTCTTGAAGGCCCCGACCATCAACTCTAAGTTGGTAGCACCTATCGATGTTGGAAGCTGTTGGATAGATCCTATTAAAGCTCATCTAGAAACCGGATGGCTCCCTAACAATGCCTTGGAGGCATGAAAATTGTCAGTGAGAGCATTGAGATATGCCTTGATTGAAGGCATCTTATACAAGAGATCATTTGTCATCCCGTACTTGAAGTGCCTAAGGCCCCAAAAGGCAAGAGAAGCATTGGAGGAAGTTCACGAAGGGATCTGTGGGCAGCACTTGGGGGGCAGAGCCCTAGCTCACAAGATTACCCGCCTGGGATTCTATTGGCCGGAGATGTTAGCAGATGCACAGGATTATGTCAAGAGGTGTGACAGATGTCAAAAACATGCCCCTGTTGTAAGGCAGACGCCTGAGAGGTTAACCTCAATCAGCTCTCCCATTCCGTTTGCGATGTGGGGGATGGACATTCTTGGTCCTTTCCCCATGGCTTCAGCACAAAGGAAATTTCTGATTGTCGCCATTGATTACTTCACTAAGTGGATTGAGGCTAAGCCTTTAGCAAAGATAACCACCAAGCAAGTTTCCCAGTTCTTTTGGGAGAACATAATCTGCAGGTATGGAATCCCCCGAATCCTTGTGACAGATAATGGGACACAATTCAACAATGAAGAGTTCAGGAAGTACTGTGAGGAAAATGCTATCGAGCTTCGTTTTACTTCAGTAGCTCACCCGCAAGCTAATGGACAGGCTGAGGTAGCCAATCGGATTATTCTTGATGGACTTAAGAAGAGGGTCGAACGATCGAAAAATACTTGGGTGGATGAATTACTGCCTATACTTTGGGCATATCGTACTACTTGCAAAGTAACAACTGGGGAAACTCCTTTCCTACTGGCTTATGGAGCCGAGGCAGTTGTACCACTAGAAGTCATGCATGCATCACCTAGAATTGAGGCATTTGAACCAGAGACTAATGAAGAAGGCATGAGGCTCGCCCTAGATTTGATTGATGAAGTCAGGGACGAGGCAAATGCCAGAAATGCGGAGCATCAAAAGAAAGCATCCTTTTACTACAACCACAGGGTTAAGGAGAGGTTCTTTCAGCAAGGGGATTTGGTTCTTAGGAAGATCGAGGCTTCTGGAGTCGGTCAGAAGGGAAAGCTAGCCCCGAACTGGGAAGGGCCGTATCGAGTCAAGAAGACGCTAGGACGAGGATCTTACAAACTGGAAACCTTGGACGGGGTTGAGGTGCCCCGGACTTGGCATGCATTGAACCTCAAGGTTTACTATGTTTAAGCTCTCCTGAAAAGGACCTAGCTTTTTGCCTATGTAATAGAAGTAGAAATAAGGTCGATGAAACCATTCCAAGTTTTTAAACTTGAGATATTGGAAATAGAGTATCTATGTAAGGGCTGTGCCCATTTCTTCATACTAATAAGATTATCCTACATTTTCGCATAAGATATGAACATTACTTATTGATACATATGCACAAAATGCTAGACTACACATGCGAATATGAATAAGTTGAGAAGCATCAAGGACAATGGATTACGAATTAAAAAGTTATGCCCGAAGGCAGAATACATAAACGCCTAGTTCAAAATAAGTTAACAAAAGAACAAAGTCATGCCCGAAGGCAGAGTACATAAATAGATAGATAAAGAGATCAACTACTAAGCATCTCCAGTATGCTCATCCTCTTCATCTGTGCCAAGATGAGCAGAAGAATCTGGCTCCAGGATCCTCTCACCATCCTCCTGGTCCTCCTCCTGGGTGTCCTGCACTGCCAAAGCCATAGGAGCATGAGGGCTAGGGAAGTCTGAAATACTAAGGGTACCAGGAAATCTCCTAGTAACCTCAGCAAGAGCTCCGTCCCATCCCTGAGTAAACTGGTAAGGGAACAGAGAGTCGTCATGCTTCTCCATGAAGCCCACATACTCCTGGGAGGAAAGGTAGTCATCAATCAGGTCGTCCTTGCCCTTCCTGAGAGTGACATTTTCAGCCTGAGACTCTAGAAGCTCTTTCTCCCTCCTCGCTAAGGTAGCTTTGACAGAGCCCAGTTCATCCTGAGAGTCATCATACTTTGCTTTGTAAGTCTCATAGTTGGAACGCCAAGTCTTAGCCTGGAATATGGCCCCCTGGAAGTTGGCATTAGCCTACAAAAGACAAAGTTAAAACCACGATTCAAATAACAAAACAAGTATATAAGAGAATGGATAGTAAGGAGCTTACAGCAGCAAAGGCCTGAGCTCCAGCACTCTCAGCTCCTTCAAGAGTAGAGCAGGATACATAATCCTTGAAGTCACCAGGGGTTATGGAATGATAGGACCAATCCATAGCATGCCTGCAGTCTCCAACAATGGAGTCCTTCTTCCTAATTCCCCAGTTGGGACGCCAAGCGCTCTTGGAAGAGCCATCTACTTCTTCAACATCAGCTACATGAGGCCTCAGGTAGGCATCTGTGGCTGTTGGGGCTCGAGGATCTTTCCCTGAACGAGCCCTTTTCAACCTAGCAGTGTCTCCATCTTCAGGCTCATTAGTCTTGTTGATAAAAGCTGCAGCTGCGATTACAAAACAAAAGACAAATAATGGGTATGAGACAATCATATTCAGATAAAAGAATGCAAAAAGAAAGGAAATTACCCTTATTGGTCACTCGGGAAAGTCCCAAAGTTTTAAGCTGGAACTCATTCAGGAGATCCCAAGCCATAGTAGAATGATTATCTTTGGTGAGCTCCTGGTAGGCATGGTTCTCTTCCTCGTTTAGCTCAATATCACTGGCACTGCCATCTACAACCTTACCGAAGGTACTACGAAAAACATTGCCCCAATCTCCACCTTCCCATGTCAAATACATGAACTCCTTCTTCCACTTTGGGTTGGAGTCAGGAATAGATTGGGGGTGAAAAATTGGAGGAGTGGAAGTACGGTGACTAATGTAAACCCAACCCGGGGTAGATTCAGCAGAATTTTTAAATTGAAAAATCTTCCTAAAAAGAGCTACAGAAAGAGGGAATTTGTTTTTAAGGCAGAGGACCATAAAACAATTGATCACCCTCCAAGAGTTGGGAGGAAGTTGGCAAGGGTTAATTCCTACATCTGCTAAGAGCCTAGGAATAAACTCATGGAAAGGGAATCGAACCCCTGCAACAATGGCACCCCTATAAATACAAAGTGCATTGGGGCGCCAATGGCAAGATCGATCCCCAGGCTCAGCTGGGATAAGTCTATAGGGTGATTCTATTTTATACATCCTGTTATAGTCAGTGATTTTTTCTATGTCATGGAAAATGTTACTATGATTAAAGGAATCAAGGTGTGATAAGGATGGAAAATCCTCTTTACGATTTAAAATCATATCCTGTAAACTCATGAGAGGAGAACGAATGATGATACCTCTTTTTGAGGCTCCTTGCAATTTCTGGAAACGAAGTGTTGCGCGATCTTCAGCCATTTCAGTAAATCTTTAAAGAAAGGTTTTGATCTTCAAAGGAAATCTACAAAAAGATGATGAAAAGAATTAGAACATTCAAATCTTCAAGGCAGGGTTAGAAAATATCTTTAAATCTTCAAAAATTCAAGGAAAAATTCCCAGAAATCTGGAGAAAAAGAGGAAGAAATCCATACCTTCAAAGAGAAAACTCGAGAAATCTGGGAGTAACTTTGAACCTTCAAATGAAATCTTCAAATCTTCAACCGAAATGAAGAAACTTGATAAATTTTCTGGAAAAACGTCTTCAAATCTTCAAAGAATCCCCAAAAATTTGCAGATTCAAAGAAAAAATCCACAAACCTTGAATGATCTTCAAAAGACTCTATATCTTCAAATGAGTTTCTTGAGAGAACTTTGAATATTTGAGAGAGAATATAGAAACTTTTGTAATGAAAGTGAAAGTGAAAGCTTTGGCCTTTATATAGGCAAGAATCTAGGGCATTTCAACCGGTTGGGAGAAGGTCAACCGGCTGTAGCCTATTGGAAAACTTTGTGGGCTATCAACACGAAGTTGGACTCTAAAAAGGCCCAACAACACCAAGCTTGTTAAGGCCCAAGTCCAGCTAAAGTAATTGAAAAAGAATTAAGGCCTGTCACGGCCCAATCAATATTGATAAACCTAATTAAGGTTTTGATTTAAGGTCATGTTGACCCATAGTAAAGGCCCAACCAAAATTTAAAAAGTTTTGTAGGCCCAAACGATTTGAAAACCTAGGTCCAGCCCATGAAAATTAAAAAAGACAGGGCCCGTTAAAATCCATAATGAGATTTGGAGTTGCCAAAACAAGGCACGAGGTCGTGAGATTCGATCTCATTTTCTTGAATAATTACGAGCTCGGCTAGAAGACCTGGAAAAATTTAATTCTGAGGTCGTAACTAACCTTGAAAATTGAGGTCGGAACAAAACAGATATGAGGTCGCACACTTGAGGTCGTTTTTGACTTATAAAAATGAAGCCACGACCTACCACTCCAATTGAGATCGTGGTAATATGGCTTGAGATCGCAAATCTCAGGTCGAATTTGAACTAGGAAATGTAAAAAATCCCCACGACCTGGGATTTATTTTGAGGTCGTTTTTATGCTATACTGAGGTCGAGGTTAAACGATATCGAGGTCGTTTTAACACTATTTGAGCTCATCAATTTCAGGTCGAAGAAACACTGGATTTCCTGGAAAAAAGCTACGACTTGGCCCCTATTTGAGCTCGTTTTTGAGCTCGAAATTGAACTAGTTGAGCTCGAAATGTCCAGGTCGAAAATGACTTAAGAAATAGGGAAAAAGGCTACGACCTGGGGCTGTTTGAGCTCGTTTTTGAGCTCGAAATTGAACTAGTTGAGCTCGAAATGTCCAGGTCGAAAATGACTTGGGAAACAGGTAAAATGGTTGCGACCTGGGACAGTTTGAGCTCGAAAATTGAGCTCGAAATTGAGCTTAAAAAAAAAGAAAAGAGAGAGGAAAGCTTAAAAAATTCCAGAAACATGGAAAAATTTTACATTTAAGCACCGTTTAGTGCCGGTATAGCACCGTTTAGCGCCGATTAGTGCCGTTACTTCCGTTTTATGCCATTCGACATTGTTTAACACTGTTTAAACATTGTTTAAGGCTGATTAGCGCTGTCTAGTGCCATTTAAACACCGCTTAGTGTCGTTCAACGTCGTCGTAAATTGCGTCGGTCGCTCCACGCTTTACGTTAAGATAATAAGTTGAAAATACTCATGTAAGAGCAATAAACCCTGACCCAAGTCTCATATAAGGCCGTTATAACTTCAAGGAAAACCTGATCAGTTTTCCTAGAAGTTGGGGGGCAAATGATATGGGCTAAAAGTAAGCCCTAAAGACACATTTAATGTGGCATTAATTAGACCCGGAATGGTCCAAACGTGGGGCCCACCAAGTAGGCCCAAACCCTATTTACAATATTAATTTCGTAATTAATATTGGGGGTAATAAACAGCTCAGCAATAAGTGTCAGATAAGAACATTATCCCTACAAAGAGTAGCCTCCAAGGCATACACTCATACAAGGAAACAGACTCCTACAAGGAAGGGGTCTAGAACTTTCCTCAAGATTGACTTGTCCACCAAGTCACTTAACCCTACCCTAATTCTGAGGCTTCTCAACCTATATAAAGGGTCAGACCCCTCAACTCAGAACTACGTTTTATTGGCTTGATTATCTTAATACGGAGATACGTAGGCATTCTGTGAGGACCGTTTAAGTCTCGAACGCAGAAGCAGCCATTAAAGCACGCAGCTCACGCACCCTAACATTAAATACATCAAACCCTAGCCGCATTCTAATAATCTAGTTTTTATTCCACAACACATACATTTATATTGTATAATCTATTAATATTTCATTATTTGTAATCTATTAATTGTTGTATAATTAATATGCATATTTATACATACATACACATGTACAAACATAAATACATACATATATAAATTTTTGTGGATATATAACAATGTAATATAATATTATATACATACACATACTACATATTTTTGTTTATATGTATTAATTTGTAGATAAATCCCAGTTGCCTTAACTCAGATAATGTATAATTATTAATTAGAATGTATATTTGTAGATAATTATTAATTATACATGCATACGTACGTACATACATACATACATAACTATTAATTATACAAGCATACGTACATGCATACATACATATATACATATATACATACATACATACATACATACATAGTTACATACATACATGCATACATACATACATACATACATACAACATAATACATACAACATAACTATTAATTATACATGCATACGTACATGCATACATACATACATATAATATATACATACATTTATGTTGTATAATCTATTAATATTTTATTATTTGTAATTTATTAATTGTTGTATAATTAATATGCATATTTATACATACATACACATGTACAAATATAAATACATACATATATAAATTTATGTGCATATATAATAATCTACTATAATATTATATACATATACCCATACATACTATATAGCATACATACATACATACATACATACATTTTTGTTGTATAATCTATTAATATTTCATTATTTATAATATATTAATTACTGCATAATTATACATACATAAACTTGTACAAACATAAATACATATATAAATTTATGTGGATATGTTATAATGTACTATAATATTCACTAACATATACCATATCTTATTAATCATTTTAGATCTACTTTAATTATTTACGAATTAAATATTACAAAAAATATCCCAATACAAAAAAAACCTTCATGCCTATGTAAGTATAATACAAACTTGTATTAACATTAACTATCGTAAAACTCATCAATCACATCTTTAATACGTAAACGCATAAAACAATATAACAAATATATATATATATATATATATATATATATATAATAGAGCAAATGGGGGGGGGGGGTTCCATGAGCAAATTTATTCATATAAAAAGTCATATTTACCTCTACTAATTATATCTATGTTATATTTCCGAGGGCTATTTAGGTATTGCAACACTAACATATTTATTACATATATAATAATAACTGATATGAACTAATATGCATTTATTATTATGTAATTAATACTTGAATGTATCTCTTTATCCATCCATGTTAACTCTATATATTTATATTTCGAAGTACGGTTTTGATCTTAACATTGATCAATTTATTACATATCGTTCAAGTTTATTTTAACAAAACAAAACATAGCGTAAAATATAAAATAGATTTAATTTAACCAGAATTATAATTTGCATGTCACGATCGGGTATTGCATAAATTCCATTTACTCAGAACAATTGCTACAAAGATATGAACAATCGAAGATATCAACAAATCAATCCTACGTGATTACGAATAATTCATAAATTTGTAATCTAGAGCATGCCCGTGCCTTGCACGGGCTACAAAGCTAGTTATATATGAACAACCAACAGACTACTAACTTTGCAATGAAGCAAATGAGCTTCTCAGAATTAGAGATTATCTTTTTAAAGAATTATCTCGGATCAGCCTGTCGAGAAGGTATAGTTGAAATCTTGCTGAATTATATTCCTTTGACTTGTTCGCAAACTTAGTTTTCCTCCTTTGGTTCTTACCAACAAAAAATATATTAGAGCATATATAAATGTCTTCATACACTAATTTAATTATATGTATAATTGAACCAAATATATGCCTTCTGTTTTTGTTTCAATCTTGTGTTACAGTGCAGAATTATCTAAACAACTGAACTGGCAACTGTTCAAGAAAAGCTAAACGAACTTGATAGGCTAAAGGCAGAAATCATGAATTCTTATTCTCCCTGCTCCAATAAGTTTTGTTTATTTAATTTGTACTAATAATTTTTTCATTTTCATTTAATGCGGTTTTTTAACCGAAACGATAGAAACCGAACCGAGTTTTTGAACCCGAACCCAAAATCGAACCGGTAATTGAGGTTTTTGATTTTAAAAATTGAGGGTATACGGTTCCGGTTGCGATTTTATCATAAAATCGCACCAAACCCGCATCCACAGTCCCTTAGAAAGAGTAATGATATGTCCCCTAAAATGAATTTCGAAAATGTTTCGAATATTGTATGATATAATTTTATTCATGAGATTCATATATATGTGTGATAACCCAGGTCAAATCCCGAGTATTTTTCAAAAATCGGGTCAAGTCCCGATCACAAATCCGAAATAAGCCAAAGCAAACTTGCCCAAATGCAGCCAACTTGGGTAGTACACAATCCCATCACAAGCCCCCAAAAGTTCATGATTTGTTGGTGCATTTAGTAGTTGTACTTTGCCTTATAAACTGAACAGAAGTCTCAAATCTCCTCGATGTGGGACTGGGGTGTTAGAAACTCCCCCACTTAAACTCCTGACGTCCTTGTCAGGCCTAAACGGATATCCCATAGGTTCAGATCGTTACTCTCTAGCCATTGTGGGATAATACCGGCTGGTTTCGTGTCCCCACCTCCAGATCTCTGTCCATTGTGGGATAATACCACTAGCCTTCGTGTCCCCACCTCCGGTAACTTGACGAATCAAGCTTTTAAGAGTCGGCTCTGATACCATATGTGACAACCCGGGTCAAATCCCGAGTCTTTTTCCAAAATCGGGTCGAGTCCTGATTCCAAATCCGAAATAAGCCAAATTAAACTGGTCCAAATGCAGCCAACTTGGGTAATCCACAAGCCCACCACAGGCTCCCAAAAGATCATGATTTGTTGGTGCAATTAGTAGTAGTACTTTGCCTTATAAACTAAACAGAAGTCCCAAATCTCCTCGATGTGGAATTAGGGTGTTACAATATGCATGAGTGATTTATCTCATTTATAAGAAAATAATCAATAATATTTTAATTACTCAACATTTGGAAATTTTTTTGAATTGTTTTTGGAAAATCTAGCATTTCTCTTATAGGATTGTATTGATTGTAAATTTGAAGTTTTCATTTTATTGAGTTCATTAAGAAAATATATTAACAATATAGAAGATAATGAACATTTGATTTTTAAATTTATGTAATATTTTACGTTAAATTCGATATGTAAAATTTAATTATGGTTTTTTTTCATAAATATCTAAGGCCAATAACTTTTTTGCATAAATACTTTTTCTATAAAAAAAAATAATTTGCAAACATACCAAAATATTTACAAAAATACGGAGGTTGCATATGTGGTTGTATATGCAACTGGATGCAACCACATGCAACTGAATGCAACCTGCTGTGCAGCCAAAAAATGCAAATTCAACTTCCTTGTATATAAGGGTGGTGCAGCCACATATGAAAATTCAATTTTCAATTACGTATAAAGTTAGTTGCATGCAACCACATATGTAACTGGATGCAATCACATGCAACTGAATGCAACCACATATGTAACTAGATGCAATCACATGCAACTGAATGCAACCAATGCAACTGAATGCAAATTGCTGCACAACCAAAAAATGCAAATTCAACTTTCTTGTATATAGGGCAGCGCAGTCATATATGAAAATTTTCAGTTAAGTAAAAAGTTATAGTTGCATGCAACCAAATATGCAACTGGATGCAACCACATGTAACTGAATGCAACCAACCACATATGCAACTGAATGCAACCTCCGTATTTTTGCAATAAATTGGTATTTTTGCAAATATTTTCAGAAGATGGTAAAATCGTAAAAAAACTTTAAAAAAAAGTAGTATTTTTTGGTAAATAACCATTTAATTATTGTTAATTTTTCTGATTCTAATTTTAACAAATCAATGTTTATGAAAAATAAAGGAATAGTATTTTTTATATTTTTTATATAAGATTTTTCTTAATAAAGTGCTACTCATTATATATATTATTCTTTCCGTACCAAAATACATGTTACTTTTGATTTTTAACTGGTCAAGGTGACCAAAATTTTCTATAAAATTTATATATATTAGATAACTAAGAAAAATAAAACATTAACTTATTGAAAAATACACTTAATTAATTTGAAAATGTAAATTTCAGTTTTTTTAAATAATTTTTAATATTTATTGGAAAATTGATCAATTTAATTATTAAAAATTAAAGGACATGGGGCCTTAACCTGTAAACACGTACGGACACCTCCACCTGTCCCACTTCACTTGTTCGTTCTTCTCTCTCTCGCGCTCGCAAGTCGCATCGATCTAATCTCCAAAACCTCTATTCATCCTTTCATTAACATATACATACATACATATATATACAGACACGAGACGATCTGAAAGATGCAGCGAAGAAGCCCTCCGAGACACAGGCACGACGGAACTTCACCTTTACCTATGGGGATGGATTGGAGTCCCAGTCCTCGCTATTTTGTAATCTTATTCTTACTCTTCGTCAATTTTATTGTTAAAGTTTCCATTTTTATAGTAATCCTGTTTTTTTATATGTTTTCTAACTATAATTTTTAGCTCAATTAACTTCAATTTCATGTGTTTCCACTTTCGATCAACTTGACTTGTGTTTTGGGAGCTTGTAGTGTGTTTTCTTCTTTCTCGATTTTGTTTAGGGCTTATTCATAGCAAATGCTTCTACGTGCATCGATGTTTGATGTAGTATGTAAGAGTTTGGAAGTGAATTCTAGTGTGTAGTTTGTTATGATTTTCGTGTTTTGGTAGAGAGACATCATTTTCATAAAGCAGTGGCTTAGTATACTCGTAGGAATTCATTTTGCATTATCCGGAAACATAATTGCTGTTTAAGTGCAAGTTTGGTTTGTAATACGAAATATGAACTTTCAGCAGCCAGCAAGTGAATGACCTGGCTTGTATATTGTTATGTCTTTGCATGAAAAATTATCGATAAGAATCATTGAATAAATAAGATATTAAGGGCATAGAAAACTTATTTTAGAATATAGAAGAGGGAGAGAAGATGAATCTACCAGAGAAAGCTGAAGAAAAATGGTCAAAAAAGAACAAGAGAAAGCTCACGTATAGTGCTTAATGTTAACTAGAAATATACACTTTTGAAGAATCCGATGTACGACATCCAGTTAAGCAATAAAAGTTACAAATAAAAGTTTACTGAAGGACAAGTAGAATCAGAATAGGTAGTTGCTATTTTATTCCCTTCAAGGTTAACTTGTTTTTTTTTCAGATTTAAATTTATATATATAAGTAAACAAATCCGTGAATTTAGGAGTTGGAGTCTGGACATAGGCTAGGCTAGTAACTTGCGCTGGATTACCATGTCTCAGGTGAGATATACATACGTAGCTGTAATCAACATGAAACTGCTTTTCATCTGAAACCCCGTATTAAATATTAAGGTAAATATGTCCGAGAATTGTAATCATTAGCATTCTAATGGAGAAGCAGTTTTTTAATTCTTGTCTGTAGCTCAATTCGATGCTACAACACAAGATGTCAAGTGCTGTACTTTTTCTTGTCCTTTTTGTTATTTATCCTCCATGATATTGCTGTTTGAACAATAAATAGCTGAGCCTTTATTTTCGGCATATTATCCAAGTTACTATTCATTTGTCAATAAAATTTGTTATTGATAAAGCTATAAATTTTATTTGTGTAGACTGGGCGGGACAGTGTTTGGCCACATGATCCTCGTTCTGGATGGAGTTTCTGTGTCACAATACCTTCATGGGCTGTCATCCCAAAATCAAGAGAATCAGATCCCGTAGTGGTACACATATTGAATCAGTCTCCTGTATTTATCCATGCAATGGGTTAAATGTTGTTATTATGCTATCATTTGGGATTTGGCACAGTTACCCAGTTACTTGCAATATATGGATGATATATTGTTTAACATCTTTTGTAGTGTTAGATTAATCGGCAATATCTTTTATCTAGTGAAAAAAGCTTTAAAACTAGAATAAAAGCAAATGAGTGATTACTTCATCCTTTGGCAGCAAAAGAATTATGTCAGTTATACTTTCTTTATAATGCTAAGCAGCATACTTTTGGTTGCAACTTCTGTAGTTTGGTTTACTTGGTAGTTTCTAGTCATATTTCTTTATATTGATGGAAAGACGAAGGGGTTGAGGAGGGAAAGGTTAGGGAGGTTGGGGTTGGGTTGGAAAGGAATAGGTTGGATAGAACCCTTACCTTGTTTGGATGGAGAGGTTAAGTAGGGGTTCAACCCTTATCCTGTTTGGATGAAGGGTTGGGGTGGAGGATTGAAAAGTTTGAATTATTCTATTAAGTAAAAATAATTTTTATTAATAATTTTTTTTTAATAAAATAAACATAAGTTATAAAAATATGCAAGTGCAACTATGTAATAAAATATTATTTAATTTTTGTATGAGTAATAACCGAAGTAAATTATTGTATGATTAATTAATTTATATACATACTTTTTAAATAAGTAATTTCACGATAATTACTTAATCTTAGATATTTATATATGATTAAAAAGAAATTTTAATACACAGAACAAGAAAAACTGGTCACGTATTTATTAGCTTTCATATTCTGGTTCAATGTATTTTGTAAATGCATACCCAGGTTATAACCGTTGTACTAATAATTTTTT
Source organism: Kitagawia praeruptora (assembly GCA_037693485.1). Taxonomy (NCBI): domain Eukaryota; kingdom Viridiplantae; phylum Streptophyta; class Magnoliopsida; order Apiales; family Apiaceae; genus Kitagawia; species Kitagawia praeruptora. Next base: position 133,538,173 of record CM075352.1, on the reverse strand, counting down.
TATAAATAAATAAATTAAAACGTGAAAGAAAAGAGGAGACAAATTATTTTATAAAAAAATTAAAACGTGAAAGAAAAGAGGAGACAAATTATTATTTTTTTGCTAAAGGCCGGAGGAGACAGCAGTTGACAAAAGCAAGTGCAGCAGTGCATAGACGGCAACGCAGACGGCATATATTTAACCCTCCACAACACCCCAAATCGGGGTGTTAGAAAACCCTTTTTTGGTTCGAAGCTAACCCCTTGTCAACCCATGAAAACCTTACCCTTCCTCCTAAACTCTTTATCCAAACGTGGCTTCATAATTTCCAACCCTCTCCAACCCAACCCAACCCCCTCCAACCTCCCATCCAAATAAAGCCGAAAGGTTACTATCCTGCGTTTTTTTGCCTTATAAATATTAAGCCGATGGCATTGTGGTACATTATCAAGCACTTCAATAGAATTTGGAAACATTTGTTGTGATTGTGTAGAGGTATACTTTAATGTATTTGTGCATTATAATAGTTGCTCTCAAGGTTGTTAAGTCGACAAGGCGAGCCCCGGTGCTCGAGTACCTTCAAATTAAAAAGTCGACAAATAGTCGACATACATATATTTAAAGTAATTAAATTATATAATATAGGTAACACACGTAAATTCCATAGTTCAAATGAAAACTGATAGATAATAATAGTTCAAATGAAAACTGATTATTATTATCTATCAGTAACCATATCTACCAACATGGGAACATATCTACTTTTTACAAACATTAGACACAAGCAAATATACAAGTAACCATATCTACTAACATGGGAACATCGAGACCCTTATTGAGATTTGAGATGGCTAGCTTACCTTAGTTATTTTACAGAACTCTAATTAGATCTCTTGGGATTTTATATTTGTAAAACTGTTGCTTCTTCGTTTCCTGGACTTAGGATTTTAGGCCAAGGGCGAGGTCGGTTTGGATTTGGTGCCAATAAGACCACCTATTATTGTGGAGATCAGAGTTTTCTCGTCCACCTATGTGTGATTAGTGCTTTCAACCTGAATTCCTGCTATATTTTGTCTAGCCTGTTATTATCTGTATGACTGTATGTATAAAAACCTATTCCTTTTTCTGTATAAATTTTTTATGTTCATTTGACACTCGCAAGGGACAGTTCTACAGGGTTCAAGTTGGTATACAATCACCACATGGAATCACATTTGTGCGGGGAGTCTTAAGAAGATTTAATGATTTCATGAAGTTATTTGCTGCAGTAAGAGCATTATCCTGTTCGTATCTGTTGTAGGAAATTAGTGGTTAGTGGTCAGTTTTATATTTTAGCATGACAAAATTATGCTAATAATATTATTGCTAACTCTTGGATTTACAGCTTAAAAAGGCTTTTCCCAGGAAGACCCTACCACCTCCTCCACCAAAGGGGATTTTACGGATGAGAAGTAAAGCTCTCTTGGAAGAGGTAGTTTGTCAAACACACAAGAAAACTTTCACAAAAAATTAGGAATACACGGAGTGAGGCTTAACATGAACTAAAAATTCCATATTAGCACTTTTTGTTCTGTCCTAGTCAAGAATTGGCATATGTTGCAGCGACGTAGCTCCTTGGAGCTGTGGATGGAAAAGTTGTTATCAGACATTGATATATCAAGGAGTGTAGTTGTGGCATCCTTCCTCGAACTAGAAGCTGCAGCTAGGTCTTGTATGTGTACATGTGCTGCAGTTTTATTCTAAGATTACGATGAACTTCGTTTATGATTAGTTTAACTAATGAGATTTACTTTGTTAATTCTGATTTTGGCCAGCATTTCAAGATGAAAAAAACAACAGTGGAGATTCAAATTCTTCTGTGAACGGCCCTCTGTCATCACTTCAACCTCATTCCAGTTCGATTCAAACCGTTGCTAGTGCATCTCTCACATCTGATTATGGTAGTGACACTGCTTACGAGGCATCTGAGATTGGAACATCAAGCCCGGGGAGAGATAATAGCTCTGAACTTGGTATAGACGAGCTGTCTTTGGATGAAGATTTGACCGACCCAATAGAAAGGCTCGTGAAGTATGGCATGTCTAACATAGATGATGGGTTGTTTATGGGACAAGCTATCTTAGATCAGTTGGAAGGTCTTCCTAGGAAAAAAGCAAATTCTGTAAAGATAGACACAGTTCTAAATACAAATATGAGCAATGGAAATGCTTCCAAAGGTGCTTATGTTGGAGGGGATACCAAGGAACTTATAGCTCATCCAGAGCCTAATAAGGCATTTAACCATGCTCGAAATTTATCAAGTGAGAGTATTAGAAGTGATGTGAGCTCCTTAAAAGGAAGCACATCATCGAACTCAGGGCCTAATACCTTGGGAGATGGTTCCATGAACCACCCTAGAGGTTCTGAAGTCTCACAAAACATAGAAGTTGACTCGGAATTACAGTTTCTAAGTGATGTAAAATTAATGCTTCCATTGGATCATCGGCAAATTATGAATAGGGCCCTCATTACCGTGCAGAGGAGACTAGTAACTGCAAAAACAGACTTTGAGGATCTGATATCAAGGTTAAACCAAGAAGTAGCAGTGAAAGATTATCTTACGACAAAGGTGTGTTAGACTCAATTGATATCTTTCTTCCATACATGCTTACAGTTCAGCCGTATATTCAAAAATCTTCGTTCCAGTTTTAATATACTTTAAATGGGAACTAAAATCACTTAGTTCCAAAGCAGTATCTATTGTCAACAAGCTATATATTATGGAATGTCAAAGGCCAGTGCAAAAGCTTCTCTCACACTCTATTTCGTCCTCCCTTCTTTCGGAATAGCTATATACTGGAAAAAAAAATTTGTTCATTTCTTTTCCTTTTGAGATATTCCGTGATAAGGAATTTAAGTGGAATGGCACGACCTTAGTGTTTTAGGTTATTTTTTTCAGGGTTAGCCTATATATAATGCAAGTGTATGTAGTGCCCCACACAGTCATCAGCTTCGAATTAAATTGATTATTCGATTCAAGAGTTTTCTCTTATGTGATTCTTCCCTGGGGTTATAGGTTCTTATGCAATCGAATCACCCTAGTTGTGTCTTCGTTGTTTTTATAAGAATATGCAGTTTTAAGTATCTGCTTTATATTATATACTATGAAGCACTCTTTAAAATCTTCTAGTTTTTTGTTCCTTCATCGGCTACTTTGTATTTGTTGCTTTGATTTTATCTTAATCTTTTCATAGGCTGAAATTAAGGTGAATGGTGTACATGGTTGATTTTGAAATAAAGTAGGTTGTACAAAGTCTATATATTCGGAGAGAACCTTATGAGTTATAAGTGGACGTCGTTTATGTTGCAACGGTCGAGCTATCTCGTCTTCATAAACTGTTTTAATCTTTAAGTTCATACTAGTGAAAACTCTGGCCTGTAGACCCTATTATGTGACAGATTATAAGAGTACTGTAATCTAAGTTTACTAATTGAATAGGTCAAGGATTTGGAAGTGGAACTTGAAACTACTAAACAAAGAAGTAAAGAAAATCTTCAACAAGCTATTTTAGTTGAAAAGGAACGACTCACCCAAATGCAGTGGGATATGGAGGAACTTAGGCGGAAGTCAATTGAAATGGAACTGAAATTGAAATCCCCAGAGGTTACCTTCTGTTCACCTTCCTTCCTTGTACATTGATGCTTTTGGTCAGATACAACGAATGATCTCGTGGTTGTACTGTGTGACATTTTCAGGGTGACGAGGCTGGTGACGAGTCATCTAAGAATGTTACCACTCAGGGGAAAAATATGTTGCCAGAGTTGGATGCTTATAAACAGCAGCTTGTTGAATTACAAAAACAACATCGAGAGCTAGAAGCAAAATCAAAAGCAGATATTAAAGTTCTTGTCAAAGAGGTTAAATCTCTTCGAAGATCTCAAGAAGAGTACAAGCAACAGCTCAGTCAGTCTATTAAGGAAAAATCTGAGGTTGAGGTAGGTTATCACTTTAGCATAACAAATACTCCCTCCGTCCCTTTTGGTTCTTAACATTTCACTTTTTCTGTACTTTCTGACACGCATTTTAAGGTGCATTTTAAGGATAGTTAAATAACTTTTTTTTTAAATTTTCTTTTTCTGTATAAAAATTTAAACATTAAATTTTTATACAGAAAAAGAAAATTTTAAAAAAAAGTTATTTAACTATCCTTAAAATGCACCTTAAAATGCGTGTCAGAAAGTACAGAAAAAGTGAAATGTTAAGAACCAAAAGGGACGGAGGGAGTATAATAATGAATTCATATCTGAGAACTGTTACCCATAATGTATGATTATGTTTCTCAATTATAAAAACTAGGTAATTTACGAGGCCAATCATGTCTTTCTTTACGTTAATGTTACAATTTACATTTATGTATATATTTAATGTTTCTTTTAAAAGGGAGAACACAAACATTTAGCGGTTTGATTCACCTTAGTTTGTAACTTACTATTATTATTTAAACATTAAAAAAAAAATTGTGTAACATTGGGTAAGATGTAGTCATCCAAAATTATTAAATTTGTGTGCTTGTTTTCTAGGAACTCCTTCAGCAGGAAAGACAAAACAGTGAGCATGCAAATTCTGTGATGCGGAAGTTGCTTAATCAATGTGAATTTCTCCGCAGTATGCTTCAGGAGTGTACCATTAACTTGGTGGATGAAGATAAGTTAGTCATGGGCTCTACATCGTCAGCAGCTGCCTTTGATCTCCTGGAATCTGACAATCACATCACTGACTTACTTACCGAGGTATTTTTTATGTCCTTTCTCTGCTGTTATTACTTTGGTTAAGGCATCTCTTTATTAGGTTATGTTTCTAATCCAGATTTTTTTTGGAATTAGTATACTAAATTGCAGCTAGCTTGTCCAAATTGTATATTATTAATTTAAAACTTCAAAGTGTATCTTCCATTTATTTGTTGATTGAGATATAGTGACTAAGTGGCAAGGAGATTTGGTTGGATGTTACGCTAATCTCTTTATTTGACATCTTCCTGTTATACATTATACCATTTGGAGTGGAGTAAGTGAAAGAACACACGAATATGTTACAGTCAGATGCTAAGTGAAACAGGGCAAGGGTATAGACGATATTACACGAGGAATAAATGGTAGGAGAGAGGGGATAAAGAAATGAAAGGTAACTATTCTCGAGAACACTTGAAACTAAGCACACTAATAATAGTCAAATATCCTCAAAATGTATTAAGTTCTTTTTATCAATAAAATCCATTAATACGTAGGAATAAATTCTACTTTAAAGGCGATCTATATGGACAGGTAATAAATTTGTAGTAATTATATATAGATGAAGTGCAGAATTAATATCTAATATAACTAAAAGTCTGAAAGCATTTATTTAATTTTTCTTTTTTGCATATTTATAATAATGAGAATTTTATTAATTAGCAAAAAAAGAGAATGATTAAGAAATCTTCAGTATCTTATTCGTTAAAAAAATCATTAATCTTGCTTTTATGAATGTCATAGCTATTTAGTACCTATGTGAAAGTAAAATAACTTTTAATCTTGTTGAAAAATTCTCATTTTATCTTGTCGGAAAATCCACCAATTTTGCTCATTATGCAATGCACTGAAGAGTCATTGGTCAGAAAGTATGAAAGATTTTTCGTTTTTTATCAATAAAATGAGAATTTTTAAAGAGATCGTTAGCATCTTACTGGTTAAAAAAACCAGTAATCATGCTTGTATAAATGTTGTAGCAATTTAGTAATTATGTGAAAGTAAAATAACTTTTAATCTACAGCATTCTATTTTGTTTGTAAATCTCCTAATCTTGCTCATTATGCAATGCTGAAGGGTCATCGGTGTACTTATGGCTGGGGTATCATTCTATTTGTCCCTTAACACTAAGAATGTAAAGTGAAGCTTTTCTTTTTTTGTTCCCAAGGTGTCTTTTACTGTTTGAATTTCGTACATTTCTCATTTTTGTAATGCATCAATTCAATGACTTATATATCCCATTTGTGGGGGTACCTCGCAATATGCTGATTTATTTATGTATCAAGTTGTGTTACATATTTTACTAAAAAAAAGTTACGATGAAAGATGAATTTATTTTAAGCAACATGGAGCTCTAAAATCAAATGAATGTAGGGGACTAAAAAGAATAAATACAGTTTCTTGGTGACTCTAGTGGTATTGATCCGAAATAAATATTGTTTGTATCTTTACAACATTTCCCATCAAGAAATAAGTAAACAGGAAAGTAGGGATTGGAGTCTGGAGATTGTAGTTCTGTTCACATTGTCGATGTTCTTTTCTACAGAGTACTTTATGATTGGGCTTCGTGTCATCCACCTGCTTTATGATTGCGAAAAATAAGAGAATGAGATATATTTTGAGAATCATGATATTATTTTGAAAAATTTATTATGCACATTAATGTTCCATGCCTTTGGTAGAGATTTCTTAAATGTGATTGATTAGTATGTAACATTTTTGATGTTACCAAATCCTTGGTGTTGTCATTATTTTCTTTTTCTTTTTCTATTCTTGCATAAAAAATCTATGTAAATCATTTTCTTTCGTAGTTATTGTTAATTTTTTATCTGAACCATTTATGCAGCAATTAGTTAAAAGTAAGTTCAAATGATTATTATTCATTCATGAATAGATTTGTTTCGATATGATGGTTCTCATTTATGGTGGTTGTATCGTGTTATAAAACCAGGTTCAGCTATTAACTGAAGAAGATGTTGACGCTGCTTCTACGACTGAAAATGATAAGTTTTCTGATGATGGAGCTAAGACAATAGATCAGGAATTGAGGGGTCTGCTTGCAAATATTTTCATTGACAATACTAATTTAAGAAAACAGGTGAACTCAGTCATACGTTATGCACTGAAAATAAACATGTCACCGGATAAAAATAATGACGAACGACCCTTGGAACATATTGTACAAAACAAGTCTATAGACAAATGAATATAGAATCCGAGTGTATGTATAATTATTCATGTATAATGTGTAACCCCTTCATTCTGCTCTATCATTGTGGGTTCACTTTGTTTCTAACTAGTGACTTCATCAACAGAACGGTGACATTGGCCATAGAATTTTCTACACCTTATGTATATTTATACTTCACAATTATTTGCAGATTTGCTGCAAGACATTTTGTGTCCTCTTATGATATAAACAATATATTAACAATGAAGAAACAAAAATATGGATACGATTAATTTTATCGTCTAGTGTGTTCAGAACAACGTCGTGTTCATGCATCCCTTTCCATCTGAAAGTTAAATGAGAAATGAGATAAAATGTGATGAATAAATATTGCTGAAATCTTGGAATTTTTTAAGCGTAGATCACTTGCTTCATTGAACAGTGCTAGTTGTATTACATTATTATTTTTGCTAAAAGTACAATCAATACAAGTAGTTTTATTCTGTACAAGAAATCGAATACGGGAATTTCAATTGATACAAGCTGAACATTCCTTACTTTTAAGTTCTTACATCATTTATAGAAAAGGGGTTAAATATCAAGTAAGCCACTAGTTGGGTTAAAATATATCAATATAGTCCTTATTTACCATTTTGACTCAATGTAGTCATTGATTTTTTATTTTTGTATCAATCAAACTGATTTCTTATTTTCATATCACAAACCTATAATCAAATTGATTTTTTAACATGATTTTGGTATTAAAACCATAGATTCCATACACTTAAATCACTCTACTCGATGCTCTACCTATATACGTAATCATAAATCACTTTCGAGAACTTTCATTTTCGGATGACTTATTGTTCTTGAAATGGAAGTCCTCGAAATCTATTTATGATTATGTATATAGGTAGAACTCGTCGAGTAGAGTGATTTAAGTGTATGGAAGCTATGGTTTTGATATCAAAATCATGTTGAAAAATCAGTTTGATTATAGGTTTGTGATATGAAAATAAGAAATCAGTTTGATTGATACAAAAATAAGAAATCAGTGACTACATTGAATCAAAATAGCAGTTAAAGGACTATATTGATATATTTTAACTCAAACAGTGACTTACTTGATATTTAACCCTTTCTCTAGAAAGGATAATAGATCTTTTTGTCATCAAATTATTATCTTTTTTTAAGTTCTTACTTCATTTATAAAAGGGAAAATATATACATTAATTTTTAATTTTGTACTTGCATCAAAGAAACAACAGAAAACATGTTGGTAGTCTCAACTCTTATATCATACTATCTCCGTCCCTAAATATCATTCCTATTTTTGACTGGACACGTTTGTTAATGTGCATTTTTTATCATTAATATCTTTAATTTCGTATTAGCTTTAGATATAAAAAAACTTCACTATAGTATTAAAGTACTCATAAATACGAATCCAATAAGATCACTCATGATTATATTTGATCTTATAGATTAAACGTAAATTAGTGATTTGTCTCGTGAGAACAATCCCGACATTTCAAATAAGAAACAGATGGATACTATCTAACATTCATTAATCACCTATTCACCTTTACTAGCACGTTTCAGAATAAAAATGTCCCTCAAACTTGTCCCTCCCAGGCTACATCTTATTTCAAATATTTAAATTTCTTCAAATACTGTATTCCCTAAGCATTTAGAAATCACTTTCTACTTTCTAGATCATAATGTAATGCTCACTTTTTTCAGAACAAATCAGCCGCCAACAAATTGGTAAAAGACCTGAAGTTTTCACAAATTTTCTGATAAATTAAAGTGGACATAGTTAACCAATATCCACTGAAGCTACAACTCTGAAAAATAAAACTGCCTAAAGTAAATCCAACAGATTATGACTCTGGGAAAATCATAATCTTACTCTAATAAGTCCCTCCACGTCAAAAGAGAGAGACCTAGCAACAAAGTCATGGATTGAAAAAAAATGATGCAAACTACATGATTGAAAAAATGATACAAACTACATGATTGATATGCATGACCACAAACATAGGGTTGGGGTTTCAAGGAAGATTGCAGTGGGGGGACGTTAGGAAAAGCTTCAATATGAGAGACGAAGCTGAAACTCGGAATGATTGTCTGAGCATCATATATTCCATTGCAGAATCTGTTTTTGCAGAAACAAAGAGCAAGATACAAGTTATAAGCCAATGAGAAAAGAGAACTAGCTACTAGCATGTAAATTTGATTTCCAAAATGCAAAAAGGAAACTTTTATCCTATATATGCACACACTAAATAAGGAAAATATGCACCTCAACAACAGTCATCTATTTCTCGTGGCTCGACAAGAATATACAGAGGTTTGCCATGTAGCTTGCGTGTTCCCTGGAGTAGGATACATAGTTATCATATGAAAGTGGATATATTAGGTGATCAGTCTAAACGTGCATTTCAAAGCAATGAAAAGTGCTCTTCATGGACAAACCATATAACACACCTTCTAAAGGTTTCTTTAGTTTAACTTTCCAAAGAGCATGCATGGTTGTAGAGAAGAGGCGAATAGCACATATAATGATAGAAACACGAGTCCAGATATCAATTTATATAGCAAAGCTGATGAAGATTAGTTGGTACGTAAATGCAACATAAATCAAGAATTATGCCATACTAAATTATGTTAAGATAGCAAACATGCAATAGCTTTCGTAATAGGATTGTCCTAAGGAATCCCCAGCCTAAACAATTATCCAATCCCATCTCGAAAGATATGAGTGTTCCTAACAGTTTGAGTGGAAGCCTACACAACCCAGATGTTAGTCCCTCTGCAAGTTTTTGTATATAATTAGCTTTACAAACATTGACGCGTATAGTTAGGGATTTTTTTGATATAAACCCTTATTTTGACTATTATGACTGAAAGAATAATAGAAAATTATAAGTTCAATAAAGACCTATCTTTAACTTACAACGATATATACACCCGTGTTTGTAATAGTGGAGGTGTTTGTAACAGTTACGGTCCACGAAGCAGGAAATTGCAAACTTAAGAATGGGTTATCACAAACAGTGAAAGGTAAGAAAGACACGACAGTGTTCAAAATGTTAAATAGAAGCATATATAACCTTGAGATCACTCAACCCAATAACACATGCACATTCGACCACTTCAGCTTCCATGCGTTCTGTAAAGCAAATATATATTGTTGTCAGAATTTGAAGACCTGATCAAAGAATAAGATGAAAGAGGGTAAGCAGCTCGCCTATAAGATTTATTGCTGCAGATAGGGTACCGCCTGTGGCTACCAAATCATCTATCACCACTGTTCGTTCTCCAGGAAGCACAGCACCAACATGCATTTCCAAACAATCTGTACCATACTCTAGTTCATATGCTTGTGATATAACTTCACCTGCATATTTGTTTACATGTAATTACTTGTTCCAAAGATAAAACACATAGTTATAAGTTACTTTATAAATAAAACAAGTCACTGATCTTCGAATCAGAAAAGTAAGAGCCTAAACGATTATCATCAGTCTTTCTGAACAGGGTTGCTCCACATGCAACTTGGCAGGAACTAACACAACCCCCCCCCCCCCCCACCACCACCTTTTTCGCATATTATTGCTATTTTTAAGATTGCTCGGTCAAGCGAGCAAAATCAAAGGCACAATTTAAACTGTAAACTAGATATATATTACCACATTCTTCTCAAGTGATAAATTTATTAATTATATAAAAAGTGCAATCCCAAATCCTGAAACTTGACATCAAGTCAACATACCTGGTAACTTTCCGGGTTTCCGTAATGGGATAAACTTTGCACCAATAGCTAAGGCAATAGATGGACCAAACATAAACCCTCTGGCTTCAATTCCTACCCAGGAAAAAAGAAATTAGATAAATAATGATCGTAACACCTAGGCAATGGAAGGAAGAAAATACAAAACTTATAAGGGACAACCACTATAATGTACTAACATATTTGTTATTTTATAAGAGGCGAAGCACATTGGACCAAGCTTGGTGCTCCAATAAAGCACATGAGTTGCAAAATAATTAAATATATGCAGGGTGACTGTTGATCGATGTCTAGCCTTAGCCAGAGATGCTTTTACAGCTCATCTAGTAAATATTATGTATCTTAATTAATACAAAGACTTCTACCAGCAAATCCAGCAAAACTTTAGAAACTCTAGCCAAGTCTTCTTCACCATCTTGGATTCATTAACTAAACGAGGCCATTGTATTCTTTAATTTTTAAAACCACTTTCGTTGTTTCTAGTAGAAGTGATGCTGCAAAAATTAAACACAAGTAACTGAGTTCCATTTCCACTGGAAACTCTAGGATTAGTCCATCAGAGAATTTAGGTATATGGCCAGAGTTGCACAGAACAAACTTTTTTTATTTTAATTATTTTTTTCTTCAGAAAGCTGCAGACTGAAAGCTTAGTCCAGGAAAAACAACATGTGGGATGAAAAAACCTCTAGAGTATTCTAGAAATATATATGCACAGAACAAAAATGTATCAATTTTCAGACTAGCTGCATCTTCCACCACCCAAAAATGCAAAAACTATATTAGGGTAGCAATTTCAATATGCATTAATAAAAAAAGGAAATCTTTGAAATGATCTGGACTACAAACCTCCCAACACTAGAACCTATCTACTGATCTACACCAAGAAATGCTTATTTACTGATCTAATTAACAGAAACAAGAATTAAGACAACTATACTAGGAAAAGAGACAGCAACAATTTTCCAATTATCTGATTATCAATACTTCACCAGAGAGTAACAAACCCCAGTACCAATCGGAATTAACAAAAAAAAAAAAAAAATTCATGTAGAACAAAATATAAAGAAAGAGAAACAATACCTGCAACTACAGAAATACCCATATCTCTGTACCTATCAACAAATATATCCACAGTATCCTTGAAAGCCTTGTGATTCAGTAGCAAAGTTGTTATGTCTTGAAACATAATCCCTAAAAACAATTAAAAAAAGAACCAACCATGTACAAGTTTATTAACATAGGTAATTATTAAGTTGAAGCACCAACAAATCAACAAATAAATATATGTAACCTGGTTTTGGGAAGTGAGGAATGACTCTAATAGCTTCAGAAATGGCCTGAAGTCTTGGGTCTCCCTTGAGTCCATTCTCAGCTGCAAACATTTTTGTTTCCCTCTTGTTTCTTGAAATAAAGTTTGCTTCTTTTTTCCACTTATAAAAGGACAGCAAAGAATCTAAAGTCTAAGATTTGCTCTCTTGTAGTTTGTACCACTAGTACAACCCAAGTGAATTTTCTCTCTCCTATAAATTCAAAAGGTGAAGATTTTGTATTGCAAATTCCAAAGGGCTTTTTAATATTTTCCCTCCCAATCTAAAAGCAAGTAGTACTACAGAGAAGGGGAAGATGAATAATAATAAATCCAAGGCACCCCTCATACATACTCCTATACTATTGAGTAGTAGTGGTGCTGTCCAGTGTCCATAGCCTTTTCTTTATCTTGTGTGTGGGAATGTGTGTATTGTGTGTTTGCTTGCACTTAAATATACCTCACTTTACTATGCCATTTTCTGTTGGCCAACCCAATACAAAAACTGCTGCCTCATTAATGTTACCTATGGATATGGACTCTCCAACTGAGCAAGTGTATATACAAAAACTTTTAAATACAATTGGTCAATACAAAATTACAATATCTATGATTCAAGTGCATTGTAATTTTACCATGCATGTCAAATTACATCAGCATTCCATTACACCCATTAAATAGATAAGTTGTACTACATTTTTTTATTGCATGTTTTGTTTGTTATGTAAAAAATTACCCATCTTTTGAATTCTTGAACTTCTAACACTATGGTGTTAAGTGATACAAAATGTACATGCAGCAGAAAGTTGCAGTACTGCATCAAGATCTTTGAGGGAAATTTTTATTATGTAAGAAATGGGAGGTGAAAATTTTATATAAATAAAAAAGAAAATGTAACTGCTGAGAGGATAGAAACTGACGGCTGAAATTGGACAGGAGAATCATGCAGGAGCAGCTTTTAAGATTCTGTTGTGGGCCTCAATACAACCTATGCCCTTCTGTCACTTCCCACTTTCCATAACCACCATTTTTTATCCCTTGTTTAAAATTAATTTCCTTAACTATGCCATTTAGTTATCACGAGGGAGTTAGTAGATCGGTTGACGAACAATGAACTTTTGATGAACTTGAATAAAATTTTAATGAATCTGTTTTGTAATTTAAATTGAATAATTTTTTATTTAAATTTGGAAATATTTGAATCGAATATGAACTGTTTGCAAATATATCAAATTGAATTGAATTCGAATGAACACGAACTGTTGGTAAACATTTTATGTTTTATTTTCAATAAAGTTATTTTTAACTTTATTTAATGTGAAATACTAGCCTAACTATTAAATAAAAAAAGTTACTGTTACGACTGGATTTCTGCAGGACATTGGTTCGGTCGGACCCGCAAATGAGAAGAATGCGAGGATTTGGCCCCCCGATTCATCTCCGGTGTGAGAATAAGTTAGTCGATTTTTGGGTAAGATAATTTAGAACGCAGAGTGTTTGTGTTGTGTGTAAATTGTGTATGAAATGATCCTCAAACCTGAATTAACCTTATTCCCTTTGTTTCGGCAGTTACTGAAGGATCGGCCACGTTCATAGTCACGTTCCACGTTCTATGGGAAGTGCAACCATACGACCGTGGTCTCTAGATGGATCGGACGAATGTGGGCTTCCATTCGAGTTCGGGGTGTTGGGCCTTCGGTCCAGCCCGTTAAGGAAGTGGGCCTCCAACATGTCCCTCGGCTTCGTTCGGAGGGATCCTCAGGACGAAGGCCAAAGCCAAAGCCCATCTTCGAAATATAACCCTCAGCCGTCTCATTCGGATAAGAAGGGCGATGGACAAGGTCGAGACGTCTCATGGGAAGCCGTGTCCCTTTATGATTGATAGCTGTCTGATCTCGAGATCTACGCTTCAATCTCCGACGTTGAATTCGAAGCGGCCCTTGTCCAAACGTCGCGTCTCTATATTTAAGCCTTCTAAAACTCATTCAATTTCACTTTTACGTTTACAAACTATACAATTCTCAGAGCAAAAATTTTATTTCTCGGAGCTTCTCTCAGGTAACGATTGGAACCGCTGTTTCATCGCCGGTCATCTTCACTTCTCCAATTCCGGTCGACGTCTACGTTCAAGCGATTTATCCTCAAGAACTCAGTCTCATCAAGAATCTTCAAACTAGTAAGCGACATTTTCCCTTTCGCTTCTTTACTGTAATTGTCCATTTGTCCTGCATTTCATATATTCATGTATGTATCTGTATGTATGCATAAAATCACCTGTGCTCTTTAGACGAAATACTCGCATGTCCAAAACGTTTTAGGTTCTTCTTGATGTACCATTTTACTCTTGTATTAGCATTTCCCAAGATTTTGGAATTTGTCCGGTGGTAATCTGGGCAAGAACTTCCTTCGGGATCTTCGAACCTCGAGGACATTCTTCGGACTGTCCCGATCTCTCGGAGTTCCCTTCGGAGGGCCTTAGTTTCCCGTAGTTTTTAGGCTTTCGACTCCCTTCGCCCTAGGTTGTAGAATACCCCGACCGATCCTGGCTCACTGTACTCGGCCCGTTCCCTTTTTGTTGTCATCTTTTTTGTCCGAGTACAAGGCTAACGTCTCTTCATTTCCGAATGCAGGGACATGGATCGGTCAACCGAAGGTGCTGGTCCTTCGGAGGTTTCGCCCTTCAGTGACGCCAAACTATACCCAGCCGCGAATTTCCGGTCGCAGCTGACCGAAGATAAAATAGAAGATTTCCATTCCAAATATCTAGTAGAGAAGAATGTCTGGTATTTCTTCGCACCGAGGAAGAAGGACCATATCTGGCACAACCCCGAGATTCCACCCATCTGCGGGGGAAGTGTAGCCACCGGCATATTCGAAATGGTGTTCAAATGCGGCTTTCGGTTACCGATGTTGCCAATTCTGAAGAAATTACTAAAACAACTGGGGATAGCTGTAGGGCAGTTGGACCCGGACAGCTTTTTCCACATCAACGCCTTCTAAGCTCGATGTCTGGCCAAGGAGATGACTCCGAGGACGACCTTGTTCTGGCATCATTATGAGCTTCGAATGAATACAAAGAGCAACAGCTACTACACCATAGCCCGTCAAACCGGTAGGGCCGACTGGGCTCAGACAAACTCCAGCAATAAAGGGGCCCATGAAAAGTGGGCTTTTATCTCGAGGCCGAAGATGGAGAAATATGGCCGATGGCGGGATCTCGACCCGTCCAGGTTGAAATATCCCGAACTCCTGCAAGCAGACACACATGACTACCGTCTGCTCTGCGAACTCGAAATGGACAAGGTTCCGCTATCGGACGGCAGGGATAACAATTGGTTGGTCGCCCTTTGGGGTAGTGGTAACACCTATCTTTGCCTTGTTATTGCATTTGAGTATTGCATTTTATCTTCTGTTGTACATATTTTAACCTTCTGTTATTTTGTGCAGTGTCTTCACTTCAAGAGATTATTGAGCGCAAACGTAGAAAGGCGGCCCAACTTGCTTCAGCTGCTACGGCTAAAGCCGAGGCTGCCGCTCAGCCGGCCGATGAGGATGGGAAGTCGGATCCCGATCGGAGAGAGACAATTGAAACTTCGCCTGTTTCTCCACCTCCTCGGGAGATTCTGGTCTGAAAGTATACTCTCCTCCTTGGGGAGTTATTGAAACTGATCAAATCATTGTCCCTGCTCCGCAATTATCTACCATTGTAGGTCCTGATCTCTGTTGGGGTCTCATCCTGCCAGCCGATAGGCCGACATTCGCCAAGGCGAACGACCTTGAGGTTTGTACTGAGATGTTGGCTTTGCTCTCCATGGTAAGCCTTTTTTATCTTTGGTATTATCCATTTCATTTGCCTTCAACTTTTAATTCATTTCCCATATTTGTTTCAAGGGTGTCTCCTGGTCAGCTGTTGTTGCCGAACAGATGGAGGGAATCCAGACCAAGCTGAAGGCGGCCAACCAACTGGAAGTTCGGGCGGTCAAGGATGAAGAGGATCTCCGGAATGCAACCAGCGATCTTGAGAGGGTCACCGGCCAGGCAAATTCCTTGAAGGCAGAGAATGATTCCCTGAAGGAGAAGTTGGAGGGGATGGATGCTCTAAAGAAGCGTGTTGAGTGGAGGAACCAACAACTCAAGGCCTCCAGGAAGAACATTCGGAAAATGCAGAAGAAGCTGGATTTGACCGAAGAACGTTGCTACCAGATGGGGTACGACGTTGCCTTGGTGAAGGCACACTCTCTTGGTTTCGATCATACTCAGATGATCGATGCCACGATGGGTATGACGGATCCAGTCGGCAAGGAAGTGCCCGATGAACCTCTGATAGTCTCTTCAGGCGAAGACGAGCCTCTTTTTGACTGATTCCATTTATTTTAACCCTTCTATTTTGATGGCCTTCGGGCTTGTAATGATTAACATTGCCTTCGGGCTTTTTATTTGTGCCTTCGGGCCTGTAATATTCTGCTCTGCCTTCGGGCTTGATATTTAAATTTGCCTTAGCATAATTATTCTTATTTATGCGTCGTCGGCTTCGGCCTTAGCTTAGCTTTTGTTTCTGTTCGTGCATCTTCAGCTTTAATTTGCCTTAGCACGATTATTTTCCTTTTTATGCATCTTTGGCTTCGTTTTGCCTTAGCATAATTACTGCTTATTTTTATGCGTCTTCGGCTTCATTTTGCCTTAGCATAATTACTATATTTTTATGCATCTTCAGCTTCGGCCTAGCATGTATGTGCCTTTTTGGTCGTAACCTAGCTGTCCCCCAGTATTTAAGGGGCTTTGTAAATGATTAAGGTCCCGTTCGGTCGGTCGAAAATTTTTCCCTCCCAGCCTTAATTAATGTCAAAGCAACTTAAATACTAAGACATTTTTTTTCTTTAAAGGTCCAAATTTCATTCGGTCGGCCTCAAATTTGGATTCGTCAAGTATTTGCAACTTAAATCATAATGTACTTGAACACTAGAAATAAGTTAAAGGACCCATATTTTATTCGGTCGGCCCCAAACATGGGTCCGTTAAACTTAATATTGTGTACTTAATCTTTTGGCTACAAATGTACTTAGCTCAATAATAGTAGATAAAAAATGGAGCAAAACAATCTTTCATTAATCATGCAACCCTTACATAGATTTGATTACAGATTGATGCTATCTTTGGGAATTCAGATGAAACTTGCATAAAACAAAATACTGAATTAAAAAGCAATAAAGTTCGTCCAGTAAGCTTACTGGTAAAATCGGCGAAGGCGAGCGGCATGCCAGGTGTTTTTGATTGGGATGCCGTCCGAATGAGCCAATTTGTATGTGCCCGACCGAATCACTTCAATTACCACGTATGGACCTTCCCAGTTGGGCATAAGTTTGCCTTGTTTAGCTGGCATGGAGGTGGCTAACTCCTGAAGCACTAAGTCTCCGACATGGAAAGATCTCTTCTTCACTCCCGAATCATAGTACTGTGCTGCCTACAGCTGGTACCTTAAGTTTCTTTGGTGGGCTACCTCCCTTTCTTCCTCCAGTAAATCTACATTAGCTCGGAGTCCGAACTCATTTGTTTCCACGTTAAACACTTGTGTTCGGTAAGACTCTAAGCCGACTTCGACAGGCAGAAGGGCATCCGTCCCGAAGGCCAGCTTGAAAGGCGTTTCCCCGGTTGAGGATCTTGCAGTGGTTCGGTAAGCCCATAGGACCCAAGGTAATTCTTCAGGCCAAAGCCCCTTGGCTTCACCCAACCTCTTCTTGATTCCCTCAAAAATAATTTTGTTGGCTGCTTCGATCGCCCCATTTCCTTGGGGGTGCCCCACTGAACTGAACTTCTGCCTAATTCCAAACTGAGCCAGAAACTTCCTGAACTTGCTTCCAATGAATTGAGTTCCATTGTCCGATACACATACCATCGGAATGCCGAACCTTAAGATTACCTGCTCTAATATGAATTTCTTTGCTGCTTCTTCGGTAATGGCGGAGAGAGGTCTAGCTTCTATCCACTTGGTCATGTAGTCGATCGCCACAATGCAATACTTGGCTTGTTTGGTACTGGTGGGCAGAATCCGGACGATGTCAACCGCCCACATAGCAAATGGAATCGGGCTGAGAACCGAAGACATCTCTTCGGGCGGTTGCTTCGGTAATGTGCTGAATAGCTGGCATTGTATGCACTTCTTGGCACATTCAAATGCATCTTCCTTCATCTTCGGCCAGAAAAACCCTTGCCTGAGAATCTTGAAGGCTAAAGATCTTCCTGCCAAATGTTCTCCGCAAATTCCCTCGTGAACCGTCTCGAGGGCTAGCTGCTGTTCCTCTTTGTCTAAACACCTAAGCAATGGCTGACTTGCCGATCTTCTGAACAAACGGCCACCGACCAGAGTATAATTTCCCGACTGATACTTCACCTTCTGTGCTTCCCTTCGGTCAAGTGGTAGGGTACCTTTCTCCAAGAATGCCCTGATGGGAGTCATCCAATTGACCCCTTGGTGAATTTCCATGCACTGCTTCTTGTCTATTGAAGGCATCTTTACTTTGGTCAGATAGATGGGCCCATTCAGGTTTTGGGTTTCTGCCGAAGCTAGCCTTGAAAGGGCGTCTGCCCGACTGTTGTTCTCTCTAGCTACTTGAGTTAATTCAAAAGATTCAAACATCGAAGATTGCTCGCGTACCTTAAGGGCGTAGGCCTTCGTTCTGGGATCTTTTTGCCCATACTCCCCCGAGAACTATTTTACCACTAACATCGAATCACTGAACGTCCTGAGGTGCTTGACTTCCAATTTTTTTGCCAAGTCTAGTCCTGCCAAAAGCGCTTCATATTCGGCTTCGTTGTTCGTCAACGGGAAAGTGAACTTGATAGCTTGACAGATTTCAAATCCTTCTGGGCTTGTCAGAATTAAACCTGCCCCACACTTTTCCTTGGCGACTGACCCATCCACAAACAACTTCCATTTTCTTGGTGCCTGAATTAGCTGTTCTTCGGGGGCCAAGTCATTCGGCCCCGAGAAAGAGCATTCTACCATAAAATCGGCTAGTGCTTGGGCTTTGATCGAAGTCCTAGGAGTATACTCCAAATCATGCTCCCCCAGTTCGATCGCCCAAGCAACTGCTTTGCCCGATGCCTCTGGCCTTTGCAAGATTTTCTTTAACGGCTGGTTTGTTACTACCTTGATCGTCCTTCCCTGGAAATAGTGCCTTAGCTTTCTTGCGGCCATTACCAAACCATAGGCGAACTTCTCTGCATTCGAATATCTAGTTTCTGCATCTTTGAGAATATGGGAAACATAGAACACCGGATGCTGGTTCCCTTCATGTTCTTTGACCAACACGGCTCCAAGGGTTCGGTCGTTCACAGCTAAATACAGCTGTAAGGTTT
Source organism: Kitagawia praeruptora (assembly GCA_037693485.1). NCBI lineage: Eukaryota > Viridiplantae > Streptophyta > Magnoliopsida > Apiales > Apiaceae > Kitagawia > Kitagawia praeruptora. The sequence goes on along the minus strand of CM075352.1, from coordinate 133,518,802 downwards.
CCTTCGGATCAGGCCTCATTAAGAGTGGGGCTTTCACTAGATATTCTTTGACCTCCTCGAAAGCTTTCTGGTAGTTAGGCCCCCACTCGAAATTCTTGGACCCCCGAAGTACTTCAAAGAATGGTAAGGCCTTTTCGGCCGATCTGGAAATGAACCTCCTTAGGGCTGCTAGCCGTCCGGTTAGCTTCTGAATGTCCCTGATCGTCTTCGGTGCTTCCATGTCGATGACTGCCTTGATCTTTTCTGGGTTTGCCTCAATCCCTCGGGCACTAACCATGTATCCCAAAAATTTTCCACTGTTTACTCCGAACGTACACTTGTTCGGGTTGATCCTCATGTTGTTTTTCCTAAGTGTTTCGAAACACTCCCTCAAATCCTCAGCATGATCCCTAAAAAGGGATTTAACAATCATGTCATCCACATAACATTCCATATTCCGACCAATCTGAGCCTTGAACACTTTGTTGATCATCTTTTGAAATGTTGCCCCGGCGTTCTTCAGGCTAAAGGGCATCTTAACATAGGCATAAGTGCCGTTTGGTGTGATGAATGCTGTCTTTGGAACGTCCTCGACATTCATGGCAATTTGGTGGTATCCTGAGATTGCATCCAAAAAACTGAGTATTTGATGCCCCGAAGTGGCATCTATTAGTTGATCAATATTCGGTAGAGGATAGTGATCCTTCGGACAATGCTTGTTTAAGTCTGGATAGTCTACACACATCCTCCACTTGCCATTTAACTTCTTGACCACGACCACGTTTGCCAACCAGTCGGGGTAGTCGATTTCTTCGATGAACTTCGCCTCTAGCAATTTTTCCACTTCAGCTTGAATTACTTTTTGCCTTTCCATGGCGAAATTTCTCTTCTTCTATCTCACAGGCTTGGCTTCGGGAGAAACATTCAGGTAGTGTTTGGCTACCGAAGGATCCAGTCCTGGCATATCTTCGGAATTCCACGCGAACACATCATGGAACTCCCTAATGACTTTGATAACCTTCTCTTTTAACTTTGGCTCCATGTTTTTTCCGATTTGGATCATCTTTCTAGACTGACCCACATACAATTCGACTTCTTCAGTTTCAGCAGCTGGCTCGGCAATCGGGCTCGACAGGTCGGCCCCAAATTTCTCCAACTCTATGTACAGCAGTTGATGGCTTCCCCCAGTGTCATTTTCATTTCTTTTCCTTTTTTCAGCTTCATTCATTTCGACATCTTTGTCTTTCTCTAGATCTTCCAACATGATAATTCGGGCGGCTTTCTGATCGCCCCTCATCTCTCCAACCCCATGTTCGATCAGGAACTTCAACTTTAGGTGGGGAATGGATGACACAGCCTGGAAAAGAGACAAAGCTGGTCTCCCCAAAATCCCATTATACGGGATGTCCACCCGAACGACATAGAACTTTGCTTCTTTAACCATAGTGTACGGAGCCTTGCCCAAGAGAATGTTCAAAGTAATCGTGCCTTCGATCGGTACAGGTTGATTACCGAAGCCATAAAGTGGTGCCTCATGGCACGGCTCCAGCTACTCTCCACCCAAGTTCATCTTGCAATATGCCCGGTGATACAATATGTTGACCGAACTTCCTTCATCGACCAGCACTCTCCAAATCTTGTTTTCCCCAATGACGGGGTTTATGACAAGAGGGTCTTCGTGCGGCCATATCACATCTTTAAAGTCATCTTCCGTGAATGATATCGGAAGTGGTTGCTTGGCTGCACTTGACTGGTAGAGACTATAGATTTGCCTGGCATATTTCTTTCGGGCTATTTTGCTGTCCCGATCGAGTATGGTTCCTCCGGATATTGTTCTGACTTCGCCCCGATACTTTTCTGAACCTTCGGCATCTCTTGTGTCTCTCTTCTTTTCTTTATCATCTAGCCTGTCTCTCAGATCTCCAACGAACTTGGTCAGTTCTCCGTCTTTTATCATTTTCTCAATCAATTTCTTCAAGTGGTAACATTCATCAGTATTGTGACCTTTATCCCGATGATAGTCACAATATTTATTGTCGCTCCTTCTTCTTTCAGGGGTCTTTAACTTGGGTGGTCTAACGAACCCAGGTTTACCCTTTATCTCGTGGAGAATCTTCGAGATAGGTGTGTTGAGTGGTGTGAACACAGTGTTATCCCTATCTCTTCTTCGTTCGACCCCTTTATCAGGCCTTGTATCATTTAGCCTGCTCTTAACATCACCGCGACCCCTTCGGTCATCCCTTCTATCGTCCCTTCTCTCATCCCTCCTATCATATCTATCATTTTTCTTGCTCTCCTTGTACCCCCCAATTGATTCTAACTTTCTTCTAATAGCCTCTCCTCTCACATATATATCATTCAAAGATTTGGGAGGCATATCGTAAAGATTTAGCCTACCTTGACTTTATCCAAGTTGGTAACCATTCCGGCTTCTTCTTTGAACCTTGCCAAGTAGTCACCCAATTCTTCGTTCGGTCCCTGCCTGTAATGGATCAGGGCTTCGGTATCCTTCTCTCTTCGGCACAAGTGTGAATAGTGCCTCAAGAATTTCTTCTTTATCTGCTCATACGAGCCTATCGACCTAGGCCTTAATGACCTGTACCACATGGACGCATTCCCCTTAAGGTATGTCTTGAACATCTTGCAGAGCATCACATCACAGTGCCCCATCCCAGTCATGAGCGATTCATACTTCTCACAGTGGTCTTCGGGGTCACCCTTTCCATTGAACTCGTTCATCTTTGGAAACTGCCTTCCGGGAGGGGGTCAGAACTGTTCGACGTCCTCGGTCACCACTGGCTCGTGGCTGACCTTTCTCTCTCCAAACATAGCCTTCTCAATCCTTCGGATGCGCTCGTCCGTATGTGGACCCTCTTCTTCCGAATCAGAGGAATAAACTACCTTTGACCAGGTTCTTTTAGAGTTTGATTCAGAGTCTCCTGACTCATCTTCATCATTTCTGGTTCTCGGTCTCTTGTCCCTTCGGTCATCCAACTCCGTGTTTTCGGCTTCTAGAGCCTCGCGGAGTGCTTTCTCCTGCAACTCAATCTCCTCCCTTTGGAGCTTTAGGGCTTCTAGCCTCAAACAGTCGGCCTTCCTTTTCTTGGCCAGACGTTCGGCATCCCTGCTGCTCTTTTCTTTTTCCATTTCTTTCTGCTTCCCCTTGGCCTTTTGTTCTTCTCGCCATTTCATGAGTATCTCTCGTTGCTCCTCGGGAGACGGTATATCTCCTTTTTCGTCGAAAGTCAAGAACCTTGGGGTAATGGGAGGAGTGGTGCGATTGTTTCCGGCCGCGGTACTATCATCAGCTACTGGTATCTCGGTTTCATTCATCATGATTGACTGTAGAATTCAACACAAAACGTATCTCTACGTTCCCACAGACGGCGCCAAATGTTACGACTGGATTTCTGCAGGACCTTGGTTCGGTCGGACCTGCAAATGAGAAGAATGCGAGGGTTTGGCCCCCCGATTCACCTCCGGTGTGAGAATAAGTTAGTCGATTTTTGGGTAAGATAATTTAGAATGCAGAGTGTTTGTGTTGTGTGTAAATTGTGTATGAAATGATCCTCAAACCTGAATTAACCTTATTCCCTTTGTTTCGACAGTTATTGAAGGATCGGCCACGTTCATAGTCACGTTCCACGTTCTATGGGAAGGGCAACCATATGACCGTGGTCTCTAGATGGATCGGACGAATGTGGGCTTCTATTCGGGTTCGGGGTGTTGGGCCTTCGGTCCAGCCCGTTAAGGAAGTGGGCCTCCAACAGTTACCTATATGACATTAACATTAAATAATTAATAAATAAAATAAAATATAAGTTATGGATAATATATAATATATGTACATATAATATTATATATATAATCTTTTTTTCGAATCGAATTCGAGCTTAACAAACGAGTCGAACTCAAATCGAATAAAGTTTGGTTCGGTTCATCAAGATTATCGAACATAAATTGTTGTTCGTACTCGTGTTCGATAAAATATCGAATGAGGTTAACGAATTCGAACTCGATTGAACTAGGACGAGCATAACGAACGGTTCGATTCGCTTACAGCTCTAGGAGTTAGTATGTATTTAATTTAGAATAGTGTTACATATAGCAAATATTTTTCTAAATTTTTTTTCAAATAACATGGCATAATACATGTTAGATTTTAATTTTTGGATATATATGAATATGTGAGGAGTCCCATATTATTATTGGACAAATTACACACGTATCATATCAATATTTAAAAAAAAATTGAAATTTGTTTTGGAGTATCTAACATCCATCTTCTATATATATTATAATAGCAAGAGATCGAAAAGGTTTTCACTCGGAAACTTCAAAATACTTTTCTTGAAATTTCGCATTTTTGTTTTTTTATTAAAATATTTTTTGTATTTAAATAATCATTAATTATACCTATTAAATACACTTTATTTCATATTTAATATTAAATTCCTAGGTGTTCCTCTTATCTCTTCTAGGTTGAGTCATAATGACTGCGTTCCTCTCATTGAAAAAGTGACTGCTCGAATAAATTGTTGGACCTCGCGGCAACTCTCTTTTGCAGGAAGGGTTCAGCTTATTAAGTCGGTTCTTTTTGCTATCCAGGCATATTGGACTAGACACTTTCTCTTGCCGGATTCTGTGCACAAGCAGCTGCAATCTATATTCACCAGGTTTTTATGGAAAGGGGATGTGCATTCTAAAGGTGGTGCAAAGGTAAGTTGGATCAGAGTTTGTTTTCCTCGAGAAGAAGGGGGGCTGGGTATAAAAAATCTTAAAGACTGGAACCATTCACAACTTCTTTACCACCTTTGCAGTATTGTTAAAGGGAGCAAGGCTTTGTGGCCCTGCTGGGTGAACATTACTGTGTTGAAGAGGCATCATTTCTGGACCATGAAAATGCCCACAGACTGCTCGTGGATTATGCGTAATGTTCTTAGGCATCGATCCTTGGCTTGTCAATTTCTCACTTATAAAATTGGAAATGGCCTCAAGACATCACTGTGGTTTGATCCTTGGTGGAAGTCTCAATGCTTGGCTATGTCTCGTTTTGACTCGATTATTGCTCAGTCGAACTTTGCTCACAGCTCTAAGGTTAATGTTCTGATCTCCACAGGTGCTTGGGTCCTGCCTACCCCTTCTCACAGGCTTCACCATTTGGCTCCAGGGCTGACCTTCTGGCTTCAAAACTTTGATTTCCCGAACTTTGATCTGATTGCTGCAGATGATATCTTATGGCAGGGCATCCCCCTTACGAAATTAAAAACAGGGCACATTTGGGATGTTATTCGTAGTCATGCCCCTACTGTGCCTTGGTCTGATCTTGTGTGGCACAAGCTTATGATCCGAAGGTATGCCCATAATGAGTGGCTTCTCTGCCGCAACAGGTTGCCAACAATGCACAGACTGGCTTCTTTTGGCTTGGAGGTTTCTCCTTACTGCCACTTCTGTGTGGGAGGTATTGAAACGGCTTCTTACCTATTCGTCACTTGTCACTACAGCAACTTCATTCTCTCCAGGATTATTGGTTTGCTTCCGGTGGATTGCATTGGTGACACTTGGCCTGAGCTGCTCAACAACTGGGGTATGATCATGGATTGTTCTTTGAAGCAGGTTGTTCTTCTAGTTGCCCAGATATTCTCTTATCATATCTGGAGGGAAAGAAATGCAAGGCACCACAACCATGGTTGCTTTGGCCCGTGCAAACTATTGAAAGGCATTATGCTTGACTTGAAGACCAAACTGAAGAATGCTAGCTGGTTTAGACAGTTTATTGATTTGGATATGTACAGATGGATTTGTATTCCTTGATTCCGCTAGGGTTCTGCCCTCCGTTGGATCTCTCTTTTTTCAATCTAGCTTCGTTAGGTTAGATTGTAATTAGATAGTTTTCTTTGTGCTTCGGCATAAAGCAAGGGTGAATCCCTCTGTATTCTTTCTTCTTTTAATACAACAGATTAGCCAAAAAAAAATAAAAATAAAAAAATCTAACAATCTTTATTAGAACATTATTATTATTATTTTAATATAAAATATTAATTATTTATATAAATTACCTTTATTTTAAGGTAAATTGATAAATTAAAATTATTTTTATCGTGGCATTTCTAATTCTTATTCAAAATCATTACAATTTTTTGGCAAAAATAAATAGACGATTTTAAGGTTTTGATAAATTCTTAATCAGTAATCGTGAGAATCATGATAAGATATGGAAGTATATATATTTTTCGATTAACATTTACAATTTAAATAAAAGTAATATCATGGAATTTACTTTTATACATGAACAAATTACACACGGAGTGTGATCAACTCGATTAAACTGAATCAAGCTGACTCTTTTTTTGGTCGATTAAATCAATTAAAAAAAATATACATTCATTGTTTAGTTATTTTGTGTTGGAATAAATTAATACTCTAACTAAACACATTCTTACATTATTATTAATCAATTAATCATGCATGTATGTTATGAGACGGGAGACAGGTTTTAAGAACGTTAATTAGTTATATTTAATATTTACAAAATTTAATTATAATAATTATGTTGACATTATAGTTTGGTATGAAAACAAGTAAGAGACATTTAAAGAGTTGATTTTTGCTATTTTAAACAAATTCTCACTTGCTTAGCACTGAGTAAGGGTGTTACAAAACGAGCATCGACTTTGAAAAAAATTACATGTACATTTTTATTATAAAATTTAATATAAGAGTATTAGAATATGTAGGTATCACTTTGAAAATGTGTCCATGAATTTAATTTTAATTTTACAAACAAAATAGTTCTAATAAAATGCTCAAAAAAAATAATTAAATGTAAAAATATGGTTGTCGGATTACTCCAAAAAAACATAAAGCATGACTTCTAATATGTATTTGAATTCTATTTTTCTGTCATACTACCAAATATAGCGACAAGTAAGTCAATAACACCTCTAATCACATTACATACATAGAGTCCCACTCTATGGAGAACCATCTTACGTGAAGAACCGTGGAGAACCACTTAAAATGCACTAAAATTGCCCTTTATATAAGGCCCCTGGCGGGGCCCCTTCACATAAAAGTCTTATAATTCTACCCTCTATCCATTCATCAAAAAAAAAAAATTAAAAAAAATTTTAAAAAATGTTGCCACGTCATCATTTTTTGAAAATTTTTAAATTTTTTTTGTAATTTTTTTTTAATAAATAGATAGAGGATAGAATTATAAGACTTTTTTGTGAAGATGCCCCTGCGAAGCTCTTATATATAAATCAATTTTAATGCATTTTAAGTGGTTCTCCACATAAGATGGTTCTCCATGGAACAATGGCCACATACATTTACATTTTCTTCTTTACATCATACAATCACATCACATTCATTTAACGAAGTTCAGTTGTGTAATCAATACACAAACTCTTAACATTACAAAAATGTAGCTTATGATTTGTCTTCCTATTTTTGTGCGAATTTTCCGGTTTAACTTATATGTACTATTATATAAAAATCGAAACATTGAAAGTTTTGGTACCTATTTTTTGATACTTCGTGAATTTACTTATTTACCCTTCATTATAAAGAAAAATAAATACACCTAAAATAAATAATTACATTATATAATTAATGGTAATTAGTCGAGATATTACCTTTTATAAACATTTAAAAACATCAATCGTATCATATCTTTCCATCGTTAATATTTCCTTTCGAATTAAAACACGTTATAATTTATGATAATTAGTCGATTAATGGTAATTAGTCTATTGCCATTTTCACATTAATATAATAAAATAATGGTAATTAGTCGATTGTTTTTTTCACATTTACTTTTAGTTGAACATATTACCTTTTATAAACATCTAAAAACATCAATCGTATCATATCTTTCAATCATCAATATTTTCTTTCGAATTAAAACACGTTACCTTTTTAATTTAAAGCAAATATTACAATCATTAATATATAACCGAAAATATCACATCATAATTTTCAAGGAAAATATAACACCTAAAATGAATAATAACATAATATAATTAATGCTAATTAGTCAATTGTCTTTTTCACATTTAATTTTAGTTGAAAATATTACCTTTTATAAACACCTAAAAAGATCAATCGTATCATATATTTCAATCATTAATATTTCCTTTATAATTAAAACATGTTACCTTTTTAATTTACAACAAATCTTACAATCATTAATATATACCTAAAAATGTCACAACATATTTCTCAATTATTAATAAAATATATTAAAAATCGTATAGATTGTTTATAATAAGGAAACATTAATATAATTCGTAAATATGAGTATATTAATTATATCAAATTAAAATAAAAAATTATTAAAAATAATGATTAAATAAAAACATAATTATAAACACCTAAAATAAATACACCTAAAATAAATAATAACATAATATAATTAATGGTAATTAGTAGAGATATTACCTTTTATAAACACCTAAAAACATCAATCGTATCATATCTTTATATCGTTAATATTTGCTTTCGAATTAAAACACGATATAATTTATGGTAATTAGTCGATTGACATAATAAAATTAATGGTAATTAGTCTATTGTCATTTTCAAATTAATATAATAAAATAATGGTAATTAGTCGATTGTTTTTTTCTTATTTACTTTTAGTTGAACATATTACTGTACCTTTTATAAACACCTAAAAACATCAATCGTATCATATCTTTCAATCATTGATATTTTCTTTCGAATTAAAACACGTTACCTTTTTAATTTAAAACAAATCTTACCATCATTAATATATAACCAAAAATATAACATCATAATTTTCAAGAAAAATATAACACCTAAAATAAATAATAACATAATACAATTAATGGTAATTAGTCGATTGCCTTTTTCACATTTACTTTTAGTTGAAGACATTACCTTTTATAAACACCTAAAAAGATCATTCGTATCATATATTTCAGTCATTAATATTTTCTTTATAATTAAAATATGTTACTTTTTTAATTTACAACAAATCTTACAATCATTAATATATACCTAAAATGTCACAACATATTTCTCAATTATTAATAAAATATATTAAAAATTGTATGCATTGTTTATAATAAGGAAACATTAGTATAATCCGTAAATATGAGTATATTAAATAATATCAAATTAAAAATAAAAAATTATTAAAAATAATGATTATGTAAAAACATAATTATAATATTAAATACAATTTATAATATAATACAAGAAACCCGTGCATTGCACGGGTTATAAGCTACTATATTTAAAAAACTGCACTTACTTAATATGTTTTACTAAAATGGTTTAATTTATATTTTGTAATCCGTGTTTTACACAAATTATAAGTTAATTTTAATAAATAGAAATATAAGTAAAATTCAAGTAAAGAACTATAGGTACATACAGTAAAACTTTTATAAATTAATATTGATGGTATTGACAAATTTTATTAATTTATGGAGGTTATTAATTAATTGAAATTTAAATTTATATTGTCGCTATTATGTTGGGATAAAAAAATTCTGCATTCAAAATAATAATTTATCGTGGTATTGCGTATTAAATTTTTATAATTTTTATTGTTATTAGTTTACATATCAAATTATTGTTAAAAAAATTGATATATATATATATATATATATATATATTTATATACATATAAGATTATATATATATATATATTTATTTATTTATTTATATACATATAAGATTTTATACGTTTAATTTGCTATGTGTTTTGGCTTGAATTCTTAAATTTGATTTGGACAATTTTACAGCCCAAGTAAAATTAATAAAATAATCTTTAATTTAGTGATGGTTTAACAATTATTTTCCAATTAAATCTATCAAGAAATAAAAGAGAGAAGAAATTGATGATTGTTTACGATGAAAATCCTATTTCGATGTAGGAAATTTACTTATCTTTCATTTTGATTATTAAAATAATCTTTTTATCATTTGAAGATAGTTGTAGTAATAACCAAATACAGTTTTAATAATAAAGTTTTAATAATAAGTATAAGGGAGATTTTGTTTAAAAATTTGATAGTCGATAGTCTGGTTCTCAATACGACAAAATAAATAAAAACCGTTAAATATTAAAATAAATAGATGAAAAACGTTGGATTTAACATAAAAAATGTTTTATATTTTAATATGTAAACTAAAAAGTGTATTTATATTGAAATACGAAAAAGTAAATGTTAGTTATTTACATTATATGTAATTAGGTTTTCTACTTTAAATAGGATTATCAATGTAGGTCTTCTACATTGAATATTAATATAAAATTCGAACCTTGAGATCCTGAGTGTTTCCATTTGAAAGATAATTGTTACATCATCACTAAATTAAAGATAATTTTATGAACTTCGCGTGGGCTATAAAATCATCCAAATTTGATTTCTATATTTCAAGATATAGTCCAAATTGTAAATATGATTTTTTTTTAATATTAATAAGAAAATAAATAAAATTCAATTTTAGTACAACATTTTTTTAATTATATCTTTTTCAAATTAATTTTTTTTAAAATTCAATTATAATACAATCTTTTTAAATTATATCCTTTTTAGATTATATATATTTTAAATATGATATAATCTTGATCTTTTATTTTTAAAATTATTAAATTCGATAATTGAGATTATTTTGACGATACAATAATCAAAATAATGTCAAAAATTACTCTTAAATTATTATATATAAAGTTATAATTGAAATGATTTGGCCTTGCTCTTTATTTATTTAAGAACGGACCGATCAAGATCGGGTCGAACCGGTTTATCGATTGAGCTTAAGGTTCATTTGACAAATCCTAACTCGAATTTATAAATTACTTATTTCGAGAAAAAAATTTATATTAACATATTTTTATTTAGAGAAAAATGTGTACAGATAATTTAATATTCATTATATTGCAAAAATAAATTACATTTTTTAGGAAAAAGTACATATTTACAGATTTTTTCTAGAATAAATAACTTATTCTAAAAAATAAGACCGGGGCAAATGGGTTCAAGGGTTCTAAAACATACAATAAAAATGACTACCTAAAGCAGGCCTGGGTCGCCTGGCCCAATAACAACACGTCAACACTCATACGGCCCATTGAAAAAACATCTACTCCCTCGGTCCCATCCATTTCTTTACAATTTTCTTTTTGTGACGTCCCACCAATTCTTTACATTACTAAAAATAGTAATTGTTAACAATAAAATAGATTATTACATCCATTACTTCATTCCACTTTTTCAACACTTTATACTATTACACCCACTACTTCATTTATTTTAACAATATTACACCCACTATCTTAGTCTATGTGCCCCAGGCCCATGTAAAGAATTACACGGGATAGAGGGAGTACTTCTTTAGAGCCTGTTTGGCTCAGTCTTTTTTAAGTCCTTATGAACTTATTTTCGTGTAAAAATCTCATATTTTGATAATTTTTTTTATACAATTATTTAATGTATGTTTGAGATTTTATAAGTTGCAAAAAAAAAAAACTTTTTTCAGAAAAAAGTTAAAAATCTCTAACTTTGTCTTAAAATAAGTACCCGTTTGGCGTTTCATATAAGTGAAATTATAAATCAACCATTAGATATTTAATAAATAGATGATAGCTGTTAGATCTAATAATAAGGAATATTCTATATTTAAATTACCCTTCTAAAGATCCAATGTTCGAATCCCGTCAACAACAAATTTACATTAAGATTTTATATTATTAGTTCTAATCAATACATATCATTTATTAAATAACTATTACTAATATTAATAATTTTATTAATTAATATTACAAAGTTAAATTATATCCATAATAAATTGTTATACTCTATTTTATTTAATCATATAATTTTAGAAGTATTTAAATGTAGGGTGATGGCCCAAAATAATCACCTGGGAAACTGGATGGCCCTTTTTACTGACGGGACACGGTACATCGTGTACCGTGATAGGAGGTGTGTTGCGGAGCTCTGTGTTCCGTAACAGGGCATGATACGAAGCTCTGTGTTCCGTAACAGGGCATGATACGGTGGACGGTATTCCGTGATAGTGCTGCGCACCCATCTAACACGGTGCACAGTCCACCGTATCATGCTAACACGGAGGACGCAGCTCCGTATCATGCATAATACGGTACACGGTGTTCCGCAACACCCTAACACGGAGGACGATTCTCCGTATCCCGTCGGTATTTCGGGCCATTTTTTTCAAAATTAGTATTTTGGGCAAAAACTTGTGAAAAATAGGCATTTTGGTCATTTTCTCTTAAATGTAACCCGTGCTTTGCACGGGCTACAAGCTAGTATAGTATAATATGTGTTTTAGAATTTAGTGTACAGTGAATCTTACTTCTTACTGTTTTAGCGTAAGTAAACAATTGGTTTAGCTTTACTTCCGATTTGGAAGCATCATCATCAGTTCACAATATCAAGTAAGAATACTCAATTTCAATTTTCATTAACAAATCATCAAACGTTCATCGATATTTTGAAAACAATTTAAAATAAAGCGATATAGCATATACCTACCATTTTCTGCTTCTTAAATTCTCTTCCAAACCTCAAATCTCAATATCGTAAATTCTGTGTCCTAAAGATATCTGAATGTTTATTAACCCACAATCATGTCTATTTTTAATTTAGTTATTAAAAATATCAATCCTTTAAATAAAATTATAAAAAATTAAGGAGCATGTAGAAGACTTACCAAGTAGTACTACAAACTAAGGAGCAGGTAGAAGGCTGTAAACTCAAGGCCCTTCCTATTTCTACTAATAACCATGTACTACAAATTTATAAAGCAAGAGTGGTACTGCATCCCTTTTTGTTTTCGATGTGGTACAAAACGATGAGGTTAAAAACAGAAACAAGTACTTGGTTTGTCAACACTGGGGGTGAGTAAAATTGAATCGGAACCGAAAAACCGAACTGAACCCTATAATTTTGGTTCTGTTTGGTCTAGAATTTTTTAACATTTGGTCGGTTCGGTTTATTTGGTCCGGATCAAAATTTCTTTCGATTCGGTTCTTTTAAAAAAAATTCGATTAGTTTCGAACCAACCGAATTATATATATAATATTAATATATATTTTTTAATATATAATACATATATAGTACATATATTATATAACGTAAACATAACACGTATGTTAAATTGAATCTACTATATATACACATTACCCATTTACGTACGCCGCCCGACTCCACTACAATCTACACTCATAAACCTAGATCCATCATCTAACACTCATAAACTTTCTTTCTTTTATTCAAACTCATAGGCCACCGAATTTGTGATGACGTGTATTTTATACACGTTTTGTCTTTCATTCTCTTGTATTTTTGTTAGTTCCGAATGTTATTTTATCGATATTAATTATGTTTTCATATTTCAGTGCCTTATGCTTAATTGTTGAAAAGATGGCTTATTTTGGGTTTGAAAGCAAAGATTATTCAAGTGGGAAGTTAAAATATGCAAGCTCCCGATGCCGGGAGGTTTTTAATGTATTATCTTGAAGATTTCTCTCGCACGACCGTTCCGCAGGCCGTTCGCTAGGCCGTTTATAGAATTTAAAAGGTGCAGTCTCTTGTACGGGTTGTTGTACGGCCGTTCAACAGGCCGTTCAACACTTGCTAGAAATTTTTTGGAGCAAATTGACTTTCTTCTCCTCTTGTCTAATTGTTGTATGAATAGAAGAGAAGTGAACCAAGCAAACATATCTTATTTTCATCTCATAGCTACCTCTTCAACAACATTCATTTAGGGTTAGGAAGTAGAGAGGAGACATTTATTACTCATAATCTAGCATTATTATGAGTAACTAACTCTATATATTTGGCTCAAGGAAGGAACTCTTGTACTAAACCCATTTCAATTTAAGTAAGATCTACTTCACTCTATCTTTAATGCTTGTGTTGTATTGCTTATGATTTTACTTGGAGATTTGTAAGTTGCTTCATCTTACTCTTCTTGTAATGTCAATTGCTAATTGCTTGTGCTAATCTGTAATTGTTAGTACATTCATTATAGTAGCACAAGGTTTAGTGTACCTAAACTCACAAGTTTAAAGTGCAAATACCTAGGTTGAGCTCCTCAATCTTGGGTTTGTCCTAACCTCTCTTTGTTTAATTCCTTGATTTGGTTAAATTAGTAGTGCTTCACTATTGGTTGCTAGTTTTAAGAGAGCTAATTTATGTGCTTCACTAAATTAGTGATTTTAGAAGAGAATTAAGTGATTGTGTGCTTCACCAATTATCTTGGTTAGGTAGAGTTGATTATATCTTGCTTATATGTGTTTGAGTGAAGTTCTTGAGCTTCCATAATCCTTGAGTCAAATATCTCTTTATCTTGCTAATTTACTCATTGTGCTTTGTTGTGTTGGTGAATTTAGATGATTGAAATTTACTTAGTCATATTTCTCTAGCAATTTATTTCTTGTATACAAGGTGTTTGATAAAATACCTCAACAAACTCAAAACCCCCCACCATTTTATTTTACACTAGTATTGAACACTATTCCCTTGGGTTCGATCCCTACTTGCCACATTTGCCATTTTATAGTTAAGTGCGAACATAGTTGTAAAGCATAATGTAATATAATGTATAATAGAGGACATATATAACTCAACTAGGATAAAAGATAAATAAAATTAACTCTATACAGGGATCGTGAAATTTGAAGAACAGGCACCAACAAGGATCAAGTCGTTGAAAGAAGTTCATTAACATGATCAAGCCTCGGTGACATAATAAGATGTACAGATGATTCAGTTGAAGGGCCAAAAGATTCCATGTATTTATATTATGTGAAGATATTGCTGCAGGCTAATCAATTGGAATGTAACGAAGGTGTGAAGATCAAGATCAGTGCTAGTCACTTGTGAATCAGACCAGTGCACTAAGTGTCAGCACATACGAGAAGGATCAACACATTAATTCACAGAAAGAATTGCCATAGTCTATTGACGATCAAGGACAGACATAATATCTCAAGGTATTGTCAAAAATTAATTTACTCTGAAAATTAAATAAGTAACAGATTAATTATTTATAACAAAATAATTAAATTAATCTGGTACTTGAATTATTTTCTGAGATGAATTAAAACAGCAAAATAAACAGAAGAGAATATGAATAGTAACCGATATCACTATTCATATGAATAGTATCCAAAATCACTATTCATATGAATAGTACTATTCATATGAATAGTAACTACAGTTGTTGGAATAGTAACTGGGGTTGTTGGAATAATAACTGGGGTTGTTGGAATAGTGGCTGGTTACTATTTGGGGGTTGTTGGAATAGTGCCAAATAGTGACTTTCTAAAACCTATAAATAGGCCTGTTGTATTTCATTTCAAAACACACCTCAACACACAACTTTCTATTCTCTCTCTTATATCTTCTCTGTGTAAGCTGCTAGACAGTCCATCTAGTAGGAAAGCCGGCTTAGCCCGCTTTCAGGAAGTGTCGGGTAGAAGGTCCTCGTGCCTAAACTATCCTTAGGAGTGTTCTGGATTTTGAAGCTAATACACTGGATTAGAAGTTGTAATACCCCTCGGTTTTTATCAATTCAAAGATATTTTCCCGAATTGATTGTGTTATTTCGATTCAGTTGTTGGCCTTATTTTTCACATCTCAAAAATCCAAATATTTCGAAATAACGTATTCAACCCCCCTTCTACGTTATTCTGGACCTAACAATTGGCATCAGAGCTTGTTGATCGACATATAGATAAGATCCGCGTTCGTCATCCAGAATCATGAGTACTAAAAAAGGTAGCAGTATTAGGGTTCCTTCATTTAAGCGTGATAATTACAGCATGTGGAAAATGAAGATGTTACTGTTCATGCAAGCGTCAAATCCTAGATACATGGAGACGTTGACTGAGGGTTGGTCTAAACCAATGAAAGCTGCTCCTGAAACTACTGAGGATGGTGAAAGTAGTGCAGCTGTTGGAGGAATGATTCCAAAACGTCCATCGGAGTATACCGCTGCTGAAACTGAAAAAGATGGATTGGATACCAATCTTAGACTAATCATAGTTGACTCCATGGATGATGAAATGAATCATCAAATTATGAACTGTACTAGTGCGAAACACATGTGGGATACGATTGGAATGATAATGGAGGGAACTGATGAAGTTCGTGAAAATCGATTGGATATTCTGACGTCTCACTACGAAGCTTTTAAATCTCTTCCTGGTGAAAGTATCACTCAAGTTTTCGAGAGATACAATAAGCTACTGAATGATTTGAGCATTCACGGGAAGAAGTATCCTCTAAGAGAGACAAATAGGAAATTCATGCTGACTCTACCACACCATGTAGAACATAAAGCGTCATCCATCAGAGAGAGATGACTTTGCTACAATGACTCTTGAGAAGTTGTATGGAAAGTTAAGAACTCATGAGATGGAGCAAGAGCAAAGGAAAATTATATATGGTGTTGGAACAGTGGACAACAAGAATGCTGAATTATTGAAGACAACTTCTCTTACTGCATCCAGCCACAAAGAACCTGAAACAAAGGTTGTGAAACCGCAGAACAAGAGGATGTGTTCTTTGAAGCTGAAATGGACAATGATGATCTACCTGGTGACGAAAGTGAGTATTATACTCTTGAGGAGTTGCAGCAACTGGAGGATCCTACTATGGCTACATTAGCAGCTAACTTTAGCCGAATCAGATTCAGGAAAAATGCCAAGTACAGATCTTCTGGAAGTAGCAGCAGATCACAGAGAACTGGTTCATCTTCTGGGTCTAAATCAGGAAAGAGTAACAAGACATGGATGGTAGACCGTAGCAAGTTTCGGTGCTACAACTGTGATAAGATGGGGCACTTTGCCAGCGAATGCAGAGAACCCAGGCAAGCAAATGAAAGAAAGAACGTTTTTCAGAAAAGGGACTCTAGCTCTCAGAGAAAGTATCCTGTCAAGTCATACATTGCCGAGGGCAAAAGCTGGGATGACACTGACAATGAAGAGGAGTATGGCAATCTTGCGCTGATGGCAGACTATGATCCTACTTACGGATATGAGGTAAAAAACATGCCTGCTTCTATGGATGATAGATTTAAATGTCGTAATCGTGATTGTGTCAAGCATGTGATAGACTCTAGCAAATCTATAAGTGATCTTAGATGGGATTTAGAATATGCTTTAAAAGATATAACAACTGCTAAATCTGAGACTGAAAATGCTAGGGCTGAACTTAGTAAGATACAAGCCAGGAATGAGGAACTAGAACTCACTAATATGTGATAAGTGGATTTTATATCCACTTGGAGCATTCTAAATCGGCTTAAATTGATTGTTTTGGACTCAAGTTTGTGTAGTTTTGATGTGTTTTGTGTAGTTATGCAGGTTTCCAAGAATATCTAAGCTTTTGTCGTTTTTGGAGATTTAATTGATTAAAATTCGGATTTTCCGGGAAGGCTGCGCAGCTTATACTGTTTTGGCCATATCTGGAGTTCTAGAAGTCCGTTTTCAGCGATCTTACTGCCCACGCGAAGCTTGAGAGATTTTCTACAACCTGGGATAGGAAACAAGTGCAAGAAACGTACTGATTAAAGTCGCGCACGTGTTCTTATTAAAGAAGGCTTGGAATTTACTGTTTTGCCCTTTTTCTAATTCTAATTGTATTCTGGGCAGTTTTGGGTACCTTCTTTAAATCCTAATTGTAATAGAAGGCAATATCTTGCTGGGCAAGATTTGTAGAGCCTATATAAACACATCCTACCATTGTAAATCATAACAATTCATAGATAACAATTCATAGCTAACAATTGATAGCTTTTAATCATATCAAGGTACTTTTCGATCTTCAATTCTTTCTTCAATATTATGTTTTCATTAATTATCATTATTATTATGTTTTCTTTATTAAATATGCGTAACTAATTCTCTAATCTGAGGATTGGGTAGTATTCCTTGGTATTCATGCATGCTTGATTATGTGATTTTCTGCTTTGCTGATCTGTTAATGAGATCTTAACACAATTAGGGGAGTCATGAACCTTTGATTGTATTCTAGGGATTGTGATAAGCTTGGGAGAGAAGTTGCAATCTTAGTACATGATTTAACAGACATAATTTGAATATTAGATCGGGAGATTAATATGAGAATTGTGAGACATATAATTCTTGGCACTTAACAGTTTATAGATATACTTTGATTGTATCACGGGAGTGACAATTAGGGTGTAGCTGTAGGCACTATATTGTAACCTGGGAGGGTGCAGTATAACTTTAGAAGAATTGTTTTCAGCAAGGTAGGAACACGGATATCACATTAATATTGAGCATGTATTGAGACCAAGTGAAGAACCCCAGTTCTTAGATTGTTTTCCTATATATTTGAATCTCAGTTTAAAATCAATTCTTAGTGCTTATAATTAGTTCTTGGTTAATTTAGTTAATACACAAACCCAAAATTCTTCTTACACACTTCTAGACGAAAAGAGATAAGAAACCTGAACTTTGTATTAAATTTAGTCCTTCCCTGAGAATGAACACACAAAAATACTACTAACAAATTGGCGCCGCTGCCGGGGAAGGCAGTATAGTTGAGTTTAGGTTAATTGTTTCTTATTGTTTAGATTTTAATTGGTTCCACAAGTTGTTTTGTTGGTGATTTTCAGGTGTATGCTACGTTCATCTTGCGTTAGAAAATTTGAATTTGACCCTGAAATCGAGCGTACCTTGAGAAAGATAAGAAAAGAGAAAGCTAAGATGACGGACGCTGAGAATGTTAACGCAAATGTTAATGCAAATGTTAATGCAAATGTTAATGTTGATCAGACTTCTATTTGGGACCATGAGACACCTAATCCTGCCAATTGCATGTACAAAACTCCAGAGATTGGTGCAACCCAATTCAACATTAACCCGAGTTTAATTCAGATGATCAGCAATCAAGCTTTTGAAGGAGATATTGAATTAGAAGACCCACACAGACATCTAGAGCGTTTCGTGCAGATGTGTGGCTCATTCAGAATCAATGGTGTTACGAGTGATCAGATTCGTCTCCATATGTTTCCCTACTCTATTAAGGGAAGAGCTTTGGAATGGTTTCAGCAACTTCCAAACACTGCGGTTGCTACATAGGATAGTCTTTCTACTGCATTCTTGTCCAAATATTATCCTTCTGACAAGACGCAACAATTGAGGACTATGATTATGAGTTTCAAAGCACAACCGGGTGAAGGTCTATATCAGGCATGGGAGAGATTCAAGGCACTGTTGAGGAAGTGTCCACATCATGGCTTGGAAGATTGGCAGATCATTAGTACTTTTTATGGGGCCATGAATGCAGATATTCGTTTGAGTTTGGATGTGGCTGCTGGTGGAAATTTCAAGAAGGCACCTACTACGCAGTCTAAAGCACTCCTTGAGGAATTGGCATCTAATAACTATTCATGGGCACCTAGTGGGACGAGCTCAGCTAAAGCAGCACAAGACTCTGAGATGATCAACATGCTGGCTCAAAAATTGGATACTCTAACTCAGGAGATGCGAGGACGAAGAGCAAATGTGAATGCTATTTCTTCACCTATGGAGGGGTATAATGATTATGGTGCTAATCAGAATTCTTATGTGCAACAATTTCCAGAAGAAGCATCTTTTATTCAGGGAAGACAGCCGTGGCCGGTTCAGAATAACTCCTATTACAATCCAAATCAAAGGCCAAACAACAATCTTTCTTACAGTAATAATCATGCGGCTAATCCTTCTTATGCATTTCCAAGGCAGAATCAACCTTCTGGTTTTCAGTCACGACCACCATATCAAGCACAGCAGCAGTATCAACCTCCTCCGAAGAAAGAACCAGCTGATTGGGAGGTTGCACTAAATAAGATTATGCAAGGAACTTCTGGGGCATTGGCTAATATGGAATCAAGAATAGAGCAGATGGCATCATCTCAAAAGATGCTAGAAACACAGATTGGACAGATTGCCTCCAAGATGGGTGTTCGTGAGCAAGGATCACTTCCTAGTCAACCCGACCAGACTGGTAAAGAGCAATGCAAAGCAATTACCTTGAGGAGTGGGAAAGAGTTGCCCGAGGTTGAGGTTCTTGAGCCTAAAGAGAAGGATGCTGAAAAAGAAAGTGAGATAGTAGAGATCGATGCAGAAAAGTCAGAAAAAGTAGATGAAGAGAAGAAGGAAGAAGAACCAGAAAAGCCGTATGTTCCTCCACCACCTTATGTTCCTCCAATTCCTTTTCCACAGAGACTTCACAACAGGCAGTTAGAGAAGCAGTACGAGAAGTTCTTGACTATGTTCCGGCAGTTGCATGTCAATATTCCTTTGGCTGAAGCTTTGAATCAAATGCCACTCTATGCTAAATTTCTTAAGGAGATGTTGACAAAGAAGAGGAAACTTGAGGATGCAGAAACCATTACTCTCAATGCTGAATGCAGTGCAGTCATCCAAAAGGCCATTCCTCCGAAATTGAAAGATCCGGGAAGTTTTTCTTTGCCTTGTACTATTGGGAAGATGGAGAACATGAAAGCCTTGTGTGATTTAGGGGCTAGTGTGAGTTTGATGCCATATTCAATTTGCAAACGACTTGGTCTTGGAGAGCTTAAAAAGACACGGATTTCACTTCAGTTAGCGGATCGTTCTGTTAAATATCCGTTGGGGATCGTTGAAGATGTGGTTATCAAAGTGGATAAATTTGTCATACCTTGTGATTTTGTGGTGTTAGAGATGGATGAAGATGTCGAGATGCCCATTATCTTGGGAAGGCCATTCTTGGCTACTGCTGGCACTACAATCGATGTTAAAGCTGGAAAATTGACATTGAATGTTGGCGAGGACAAAGTGGAATTTGATCTGAACAAAGTAATGAAGATGCCTCCTTTTGGAGCAACTTGTTTTACTGTTGACATTGTTGATGAAATTGTGCAGCTAGAAAATGAACACTTCATGGGAGCAGAACGGGTGTTAGATGATGTAGTAGAAGAAGAAGATATTGTTGTTCAAGACACGGAAGTTGAGATGGTTTTTACACTTTCAGAGGCACCACAGGTGGAACTTAAACCTCTACCTGCTAATTTGAGGTATGTCCTTTTGAATAATGAGCTAGTGATTTTTGAAGAGGGGCATGATAACGTGTTGCGAAGGTGGAAAACCGATGATAAGGAAGAAGAAATTTTTGTTCAGCCGGTTGAGTCGGAGAAGCATCTTAGAGGTGTGAAGAAGAAAAAGAAGAAAATTTGGCCGTTTGGTAGTAGAATCAAGTTGAAATCTGATGGAAGAGATTTGTGGAAATTAAGCAAACCGGATGTCAACGTTCGTATGAATGGTTTGTCTGTTGAAGATGGTTCAGTTATTCTTTTGAAACCACCATGATTTGAGGAAGTAACGTCAAGCTATTGACGTTAAAGAAGCGCTTCTTGGGAGGCAACCCAAGCATTTTTGTACCTTAGTGTAGTATAGGATTTTTTTAATTTCGATCTTAAAAAAAAAAAAAAAAAATAGTCAAACAGTAGGCACCAGCGCATCATGCGCCAGCACCCGCGCAAGTGCGCCAGTAACGCAGGGACGCTCAGCGCAAGAGGCGCCACAGCAGCGCAAGTGCGCCTGGATGACCAGAACATGCCCGCGCATCATGCGCCCACGCGTGCATCACGCGCCAGACCTGTCTGCTTGATCTATTTTGTGCGGTTGTGCGGTTGGTTTTTGTCTCACGCGCGGGAAGCCTTGCACGCCAACATTCTGTCCACCCATCCAGGTTTGTTGTATGTCTATTTATATGGTTTAATATATTAAAATCAATTCATACCCCAAATCAATTCCTACCCCTTTTCTAATTATTTTCTCCACCTAAAATTCTAATTCTAGCCCCATATTAATTCCAAATTATTCCCAATCCATATCCTATTTCATATTTTATTTTATTTATTTTATTTATTCTTATTTTTATTTTTATTTATTTATTTATTTATTTTTATTTATTTTATTATTTTCCCCCAAATATATATACCCACCTATACATACAAATCCAATTCCTTTTCTACTTCTTTAAATCTCTAAAAATTCAATTCTAAAGAGGAATTAATTGCAAGTTCACCTCTTTGATTCGTATTTGGTAAATCTTTTTCTCTAATTTTATTTTTATTACGAATTTGTGTTCTTGTAAATTGGGATTTTGTATTATTCTTGGAATTTGGGCTATTTTTGGTGTGCTATTGCTTGGAAATTATTGGTGGAGCTTCTTGTGAGTTGGGGATTGATTCTTTTGGCTCCTAAGCGTGGGAGAGGTGGTGCTGGTGTTCTGAAATTTTCGTCTTCCGCATGATTCATGCGAGGATGAGTAGGTATGTTTTCTACTTTCTCTTGTATTACTTCCATTCAATGAGGGCATTGAATATTTTAAGTTTGGGGGTAATTTGGGGGATTAGTAGTTGTATGTTGTATATATTGTTGTATTTTGTGTTCATATAGGATATCATGTTTGCATAGTAGTGATAGTTCATGCATGATTGTTATGTTCGTATTATCTACGTTTGTCTCATATAGGACATTTTGTTTTATTTTCGTATACCATGTGAGTTTTCATTTAGTTGCATTTTCATGGCATGCATATTTCATGATCCTGTCCCCTAGGACGAGCTGATTCTGATTGATAGGTGGATGTTGATTTAGGTGTGATGATGATGAGTAGAGGGCTGATTTATAGTTTCTATGAAATTGACTTGCATGTTACGGGAACAAAATTTATTACACAGTCTCATTGGGGTGCTTTTGGGCTAGGTTAGGGTCATGCCTGTGGGATGTTTTGAGATTTAATCACTTGCTTATATTCAGAATTTTCGTTATTCCCTTTATAGCGTAGGAACATTAAAGTCTAAGTTTGGGGGAAACCAGGAATTTTCATGCTAGTTGTTCATAATTGTTAATAATGGCTAGGCGTCAAATGGCTAGTAGCCGGCTCATATTTATATGAGTAGTCTAGGGTTGGAAATGAGAAAGGCTCATTCCAGATTGCAAAAGAAAAAAAAAAAAAAGAAGAAAAAAAAAGAGAAAAAAAAAAGAGTCAATAAGTTATTTGTTTATATGCAAAATTAACCAGAGTGAGCTCTTTAATACTCGAGTAATTAAGTCTGAGGGGACTTAGTCCTAGTAACCTAAAACCCTTGTGGTTTGGGATTGCTGACCTAACACTCGCTACATGGGTATTATTGTATAAGCCTTTTGGGGTCTCATTCATTGCACGGTTAAATAAGCATGCGTATTGTATATAGTGTCATAGTTTAGTAATAAAGCATGAGTTTCTGTCTACCTTGGATAAGGGTGGAGGTGTTCCTAGGTTATGAAGTGTCTACAGTCTATTCTGATTATAAACCTGTGATTGTCTTGACGGAAAGCATGTATGATTTTTGACCTAGTTTTGGGAGTATTTCTGATGAGCATTGCACACACGCACGTTTCTGTTCATGTATTTGTTAGTATACGGGGATTTAGTCGAGATCTGCTTGGATTTGTTACATTCATTGAGATATTTGCTTGTTAGTTGGTTTTGGTGAGTTTGAAGGGGATCTTGCATTTTCATAGTAGTTGCATTCATGCATTGCATTGCATTAGGTTAAATGGATTTTGTGGGTACATTCACTATAGGCCCTCACGAGACCTTACTCGTCCACTAGGGCTGCCTAGGGGTTTAAAGGGCTTGTTGCATATGCCAAATGCAACCGTGATCACCTACGGAAGTGGTACTAATTAGGTAGTTGTAATTGTTTATGCTTGAGGACAAGCATCGGTTTAAGTTTGGGGGTGTTTGATAAGTGGATTTTATATCCACTTGGAGCATTCTAAATCGGCTTAAATTGATTGTTTTGGACTCAAGTTTGTGTAGTTTTGATGTGTTTTGTGTAGTTATGCAGGTTTCCAAGAATATCTAAGCTTTTGTCGTTTTTGGAGATTTAATTGATTAAAATTCGGATTTTCCGGGAAGGCTGCGCAGCTTATACTGTTTTGGCCATATCTGGAGTTCTAGAAGTCCGTTTTCAGCGATCTTACTGCCCACGCGAAGCTTGAGAGATTTTCTACAACCTGGGATAGGAAACAAGTGCAAGAAACGTACTGATTAAAGTCGCGCACGTGTTCTTATTAAAGAAGGCTTGGAATTTACTGTTTTGCCCTTTTTCTAATTCTAATTGTATTCTGGGCAGTTTTGGGTACCTTCTTTAAATCCTAATTGTAATAGAAGGCAATATCTTGCTGGGCAAGATTTGTAGAGCCTATATAAACACATCCTACCATTGTAAATCATAACAATTCATAGATAACAATTCATAGCTAACAATTGATAGCTTTTAATCATATCAAGGTACTTTTCGATCTTCAATTCTTTCTTCAATATTATGTTTTCATTAATTATCATTATTATTATGTTTTCTTTATTAAATATGCGTAACTAATTCTCTAATCTGAGGATTGGGTAGTATTCCTTGGTATTCATGCATGCTTGATTATGTGATTTTCTGCTTTGCTGATCTGTTAATGAGATCTTAACACAATTAGGGGAGTCATGAACCTTTGATTGTATTCTAGGGATTGTGATAAGCTTGGGAGAGAAGTTGCAATCTTAGTACATGATTTAACAGACATAATTTGAATATTAGATCGGGAGATTAATAGGAGAATTGTGAGACATATAATTCTTGGCACTTAACAGTTTATAGATATACTTTGATTGTATCACGGGAGTGACAATTAGGGTGTAGCTGTAGGCACTATATTGTAACCTGGGAGGGTGCAGTATAACTTTAGAAGAATTGTTTTCAGCAAGGTAGGAACACGGATATCACATTAATATTGAGCATGTATTGAGACCAAGTGAAGAACCCCAGTTCTTAGATTGTTTTCCTATATATTTGAATCTCAGTTTAAAATCAATTCTTAGTGCTTATAATTAGTTCTTGGTTAATTTAGTTAATACACAAACCCAAAATTCTTCTTACACACTTCTAGACGAAAAGAGATAAGAAACCTGAACTTTGTATTAAATTTAGTCCTTCCCTGAGAACGAACACACAAAAATACTACTAACAATATGCAGATAGAAAATCTAAAGGAAAGAAATGAGTATCTAGAAAACAAATTCCAGGTTAGTGTCGAGACAGAGAATGAACTTAAAGAGAAAATAGCTGACATAGATGGTAAGCTATATGCTTTTCAGAATTCATCTAACCTTGCTAGGGAATTGTTTGATAGTCAAATATCTGGTCCAAGAGTTGCTATTGGATTTGACTATAATGTTAAGAAATGTAAGAAACAAGTGGTGGATCCTGAATCAGCTAAGGCTACATCCAGTAATGCACCACCTGTTCTTAAGAATGCAGATAGTCCCCTATATAAGGAAGTTACCTCTGAGCCCTTTGATGTTGATGCTTTATTAATTAGAAATGAAATACTTGTTGAGGACATTAAAAAGCAAAGAAATGAAAAGGCAATGTCACCTAGTAAGTTTGTCAAATTTGTAAAACCTAAAACTGAACTAGGTGATCAAAATGAGTCTAAGGCTAAGAAGAACAGAAATGGAAGGATAGGCAAAAATGGTCCTAGGAAGTTATGTAACAACTGCAACTCTGCTGCTCATCTTACTCATGCATGTAAGAATGTTAAAGTAGAGAATAATCATAATATTAATGCTCATGTTCATAACATGTCTGCCATGCCTGTTCATTCTAAGTGTGCTTCAACTGCTTGCATATCATGCACTGTTAATCTTATGACTGCTTTTCTAAATGTGACACATGCATCTCCTGCTGTTAATAATTGTTCACATGATGATAAAAGTAAGAAAACAAAACATGATAGAAATAATAGACCTAAGACTGCTAGTCCACCTAAATCTAGGAAAGAATCCTTTTCTCCCAAGCCTAGAAGCAATTCTGCCGAGGCCTCTGTAAGAGAAAAGGAGACAGTCAAGGCAAATGCTAAATCTGCTAAATCTGCACAGAAATCTGTTAAATATGAAAATGTGTCTAAGCTCTCTGGACCCAAACAAGTTTGGGTACCAAAGAAAACTTAATCTCCTTTGAATACAAAGCATGAAGAAAAAGCGAGTCATGTGGATTCTGGACAGTGGATGTTCGAGACATATGACCGGTGATAGAGCCCTGCTATCAAAGATGGTTTAGAAAGCTGGCCCAGTGGTTACCCTTGGAGATGACAACAAAGGATTCACTACGGGATATGGCTGTTTGGAATTTGGGAATGTCATCGTTGAAGAAGTCTCTCTTGTTGATGGTCTAAAGCATAATCTTCTGAGCATAAGTCAATTTTATGATAAAGGATATGAAGTCTTGTTCAAGAAGGAGAAGTGTCTGATCAGTAACAAGAGGGATGAGAAGCTCGCTTTGCAAGGAGTGAGAAAGGGTGATTTGTTCGTAGCTGACTGGAACTCTGGCAATGATGAAGTCAAGTGCTTCTATGGTAAAGCATCTTCAGAAGACAGTTGGTTATGGCATAAGAAGCTTTCACATCTTAACTTCAAGACTATGAATTCTCTAGTCAAGAGGGAACTTGTGAGAGGATTACCCGAGATGGAGTTCAGTCCTGACGGACTATGTGCAGCATGTGAAAAGGGAAAGTCCAAGAGAGCATCACACAAAAGGAAGACAATATCAGACATCACTGAACCACTGCAACTTCTACATATGGATTTGTTTGGTCCAGTTAATGTCATGTCTATGTCCAAGAAGTGATACTGTTTAGTAATTGTGGATGACTATTCCAAATACACATGGGTGTTATTCTTGCATTCTAAGGATGAAGCAACACAGATGATTATCGATCATATCAAGAAGATTGAGCTAGAAGCTGGAGTGCCCGTGCGTAAAATCAGATCAAATAATGGGACTGAATTCAGAAACTCAGTTCTTAATAGCTGGTGTACTGAGAAGGGTATCTCAAGACAGTTTTCAGCACCCAGGATAAAATGCTGGATGAGGCTAGAAAGTTGATAACCAAGATTGCCGAGAATTCCCGCCAATTTGGGGATCGTCAAGTGCATGTCAATAACCCTTCCATGAATGAAGTGTCAACTCAAAGGTTAGAGGGCCAAATCTCGGACCTTACATCATTGGTTCGTCAATTAGCCATTGGGAATCTTCAACAACAAATTATTGTGGTGTTTGCAATATGTCGGATCATGCTACCAACGAATGGCTCTCATTCCAACAACCCGAAGAGCAAATCAATGCTATTGGAGGTTTTTCGGGACATCCACCTCAAAGGAAGTATGACCCCTATGGTAACACTTACAACCCCGGTTGGAGAGATCACCCAAATTTTCGATATAGAAACCCCAACACACCAAACTCTAACCAATACCAATCATAAAATCCAAACACTTACAACACCCAACATCAACAAAACCTTCCTCCATACTCACAAAAACGTCCTAACCAAACTTTTCAAGCACTTCCACCACCACCTCAATATAACTCCCAAGAACATCAAGGGTCTTCTTCATCTTCATTATCATCATTTGAAGAGATGATGAAACAAATGGTGTGTTAGGTCGAATACACAATAAGCAATCAAATACTGTATGAGTAACTTAACAATAACACACTGTTTAACAATTTAAAAACTGTTTGGAATTAACAATTCCTCTCTCAGTGATGTAAATATCACAGAGAGCTGCTTAGGTTACAATCAATGAATTTCTCAATGTTCGATTACCCTTCTAGGGTTAACCTAACTGTATTTATAGAACATACAGCTTCGTACAATCAGTAACTGATTCTCCTATAATCAAGCTATACAATTGATATCAATCACGATTGCTCCAGTCTTCCAAGTCAACTCAATCTCTTTGACAGCTTTCCAATCTTCAAAGATATTGCTTCCATACTTATCTTAAATCAATCTTTAAACACCGTTGACTCTTCAGACAATACCGCTACAGAGTTTAACAACCTCTGTTGCGCTTCCAGTCAGTGTTTAACTAAACTCTGACTGCTTCCAGCTAAACTCTGTTTTGTCACTATAGCTTCCAAACACTGTTCTCATCAATCATTTCTAACAATCTCCCCCAACTTGTCCATTAGCAAAAATGTACAAGTTTACAATAAATGATGATGTCAAAACAAATACAAAGTTTTACAGTGTTTAACATACAAACAGAGTTTAAGCAATTACTTAACAAACTTACAACTTTTGTCTACCTAACTTCCTCAAGATCAGGAGCTGTTCTGAGATAATCAATCAACAACCTTCTCTCAGCATGTTCAAGTTCAATCTCCATAGCTTCCTTGATCTCTTTCAAATCTGGATCATTCTCATCAGTTTGAAAAATAGCAGCTCTGAGATCATAGATCTTGTTTCTTCTCATCTCATTTCCCAACCTGATGTATTTCACCTCTTCAGACTTTACATTGAAATCCAGAACTGTAATTCCAAGATCTGTTTTCAGCTTTGTAGTTCCCTTCTCCATTTCAATCAGATTGCCATTCCAATCTCTGTATTTAGGAACATACTTTTCAGCAGACTTTGTTCCTGTAACCACTTTAGCTTTCTTCATATATTCCCTTATAGAATTAGCAATAAGCTGTGTTCTACGATTTCTAACTCTGAAGATATGCAGGACATACTGAAGTTCCTCAAATAATTTTAGCTTGATTGCTTCTTCATTCACTCTATACACTGACCCATCTGCCATAAAGTATAACAGAAAGTGAATGTCTAAGCTTCTTTGACGAACTAGCTGAACTGACTCCAATTTATCTAGATTTTCTTGATTAATACCAGAACCAAGATATACAAGTGCAGAGGGATCTCTTGGACTGTTACTAAATCTCAAATCTCTTGTTGAACCTAATCCAGAAGTATTTCTCCCTGGTGGCTTTCCTGAACATGCAACATTATGTTGATAATCACCAGTCACTCCTGCTTCTTCTTGCACTGGAATCTTTGGCCTTGAAAAACCAGGTAAGGGTTTACTTTGTGGTTGTACAACTTGTGTGGCAACAGAGGTTGTAACAATCATTTTGCCTTTGTTCTCCTCATTCATTACCCCTTTTAACTTCAATTTAGCATCAAGAGAAGACTTTCTGATCAACTTTTCTTTATCTTCTTCTTCTTTTTCTTCTCCTTCAATGCCAGTTAATTTCTCTTTGATTTCAATGCCTTTAAGAACAGGCTTTGCAATTTTAGCAACTTTCACATTCTTCTTTGCTTTTTCAGACTTTAGAACTTTCAAATGCTTTTCTTGTAAACTCTTCTCTTCAGCTTTAGCATCTTCTAAAGTAACTCCCTCTGCATTCTCTTCCATGAAAAGCTTAACAGCTAACTCCTCATCAGTCTTTGGATTTGATATTAATTCCAAACTCTTGGTCTTTGAAGTACCTTGAGTTTCAGTGTTTATTCCAACAGACTGTGATTTAAAAGATTTGCCAGATCTCAGAGTTTGCTTTTCAGAGTTTAACACCTTACTCTTATCACTTGCCCCTCCATCTCCAGCATCATCCTTTTGAGTCAGAGTTTGAGAAACTTTGCATTTAGACTTAGCAACTCTCTCCCCCTTTTTGACATCATCAGGAATGAGTATGGATGTAATGAGCTCTAAAGAGTTAGCAATGGAATCCACCTTAGAAAATAAAGCAATTTGATTTTCTTCAACTTTTCCTAGCCTGGCAAAGAGAGTGTCTTGAACTTTGGATAGCTGTGCAGCTTTTATTTTGGACTCTCTTTCCATCTTCATTTCTCTTGACTGAATCTCAGTCTTCAAGGAAGCAATTTCTTGTTTTGTATCAGAAAAATTTCCCTCCAGAGTTTTAACTTGTACCACTGTTGCTTTTAAGCATGATAAAATCTCTGGATTTGAAATTTGACTAGCAGTCTGCTTAACAAAATCAGCTGCTCTCCCTTTTGGAAAAATACAGTCTTGTTTATACCAATTGGCAGCAGATTTAGCAAGATACTCTTCTTCAATTGCATGAGATGGACAAGGCTGATCAAAAGGTGTATGTTTATTATCTGTCTGTGCAGGTGCACTCACAAAAGAATCAGAGTTTGCACTACTGTCAGATTCATCTTCAGCACTTGCATCCTTAGATTGATCATCTTTTAAAGAACCACTGTGCTGAGCAGTGTCAGCCACAGTTTCTGCAACAACTTCTGCAACCTTTTCAATAGTCTCTTCATGTTGCACAGGCTCTGCAACAGAGTTTGCCTTTGTAGCTTCAACAGGCATAGAGTCAGAGATTATCTTAGTTGCCTGATCAACTTCATCATCTTTGTCTTGAATTGGAGAAGATATCAGCTCTGTGTGTGATGCTTCAGCTTCAGGAACTTTTACTGCAAGCTCATCAGCTACACCAGGAGCTTCAGTATGAACAATAGGTGAGATAGGATCAGAGAATGGTTCAAATGAGTCAAAAATATTATCCATTGGTGAAAAACCATCTCTGTTATCCTCTTCTACAGGCATTTTATCCTCTGTAGACATTTCAACCTCTGCAGGTATTTCAACTTTGTCAGCTACAATATCCTCTGCAGGCATTTCAACCTCTGCAGGTATAGAAACATTTTCTTCATCCTCAACAGTAGGTGTTTGCTGTGAAACCACCTCTGGAGCTTCAACAATTTGCTCATCATCAGACTCTGAAAGAACTAATCTCCTTCTCTTGACTTGATGCACTACAGTCTCCTCTTCATCTTCACTGGAGCTCTCTTTATTTATTTTTATTTTTTTTTATTTTTATTTATTTTTTTATTTTTTTTTATTTAGCATATATACTGAGTAGACTTTTCTTTTCTTGAAAAATACTCATCTGCTTGAGAAGAAAAAAAAATGTAACTGCTCTTAATACTTCAGAGTATAAGAAAAATGAGCAGTTAATTAGGCTCAAAGGGGTTTACTAAGGAAGGAATTTATGAACAGTGTTTATACAGTGTTTGAAGAAAGTTCAAAGGAATTTTGAACAGTGTTTGAAGATTTGGTGAATCCTATTGCCTTTATCATTTTCATGCACACACATATCATGTAGTCTCAAAATGGTTTAATACAAGTTCTAGAGAAACATACTACCTGATGAATATCACACAACAATAAATACTGATTGATAGAAAATGTATCAATCACTGATTTGGCTCAAACTCTCACAGGGTGTAGACATGAATCTGAACTCACCAAACTAATCAATGACACATCTCAAGTTTTATGATTTTCACAAGTACAAACAAGGAATCATCATGAACCATACCTTTGGAAACAGAATGTCACTTATCAGAGTTTAGAGTTCATCAATAACCAAAATTATTTATGAGAGGCAATGCACACAATATTCATAGACTCAGAGTTTAGGACTGAATAAACTAAGAGATGCTATAAATATGAAACAGTATCATGCTGTGTTGATTTACTGCACAAAGTCTGATTAGATTACAGTGACTCAGAAAGAATCATGATTTATTTACTGAGAATCATGCTTCATACATTTTTCTTCATTGGTGTTTTCATTCAGACAATAATCAATTCTGAATTCACTGAGTGTATCTAACATGTTAACAGTGTTTAACAGACAGACATGCTTACAGAGTTTAACAAGTTTTAAACATAAGCATGCAGAACAGAGTTTAATACTAAGGTTCACATAGCACTTAACAATTTACAGAAACATGAGCAACATATTTTAGAAATAAGTTCTTGAGTCTAACCAACATTTCTAGTCAAAACTAGATACCATCCCTAGTTCATTGACCAGTCTTGTAAATGTAGCTTCACTCAATGGCTTGGTGAAGATATCTGCAAGTTGTTGTTCTGTAGACACAAAGTGAAGCTCAATGTTGCCTTCCTCTACATGCTCTCTGATGAAATGATACCTTATGCTGATGTGCTTTGTCATTGAATGTTGTACTGGATTACCTGTCATTGCAATAGCACTTTGATTATCACAGTAAATAGGTATCTTGGTATACCTTAATCCATAATCCAGCAGTTGATTCTTCATCCATAAAATCTGTGCACAGCAGCTACCAGCAGCAATATACTCTGCTTCAGCTGTAGATGTAGATATTGACTTCTGTTTCTTGCTGTACCAGGAAACAAGTCTGTCACCCAGAAATTGACAACTTCCACTGGTGCTTTTTCTGTCTATCTTACATCCAGCAAAGTCTGCATCAGAGCAACCAAGAAGTTTAAACTCTGATTCTCTTGGATACCACAGCCCCAAAGTTATAGTGCCCTTAAGGTACTTGAATATCCTCTTTACTGCTGTTAAATGTGGTTCTCTTGGATCTGCCTGGAATCTTGCACACAAACAAGTTGCATACATAATATCAGGTCTGCTAGCTGTCAAATAGAGTAAAGAACCAATCATTCCTCTGTAACTTGTCATATCTACTGATGACCCTGCATTTTTGTCCAATTTTGTTGCAGTTGCCATGGGAGTTGTTGCAGATGAACAATCAAGCATACCAAATTTCTTGAGAAGGTTTCTGGTATATTTTGCTTGATTTATAAAAATTCCATCATCTGTTTGCTTTACCTGTAAGCCTAGAAAATAACTAAGCTCTCCCATCATACTCATTTGATATCTTGACTGCATGAGTTTGGCAAACTTCTTACAGAGTTTATCATTAGTAGATCCAAAAATGATGTCATCTACATATATCTGTACTAAAAGCAAGTCACTACCAGTTTGGAAGTAAAACAGAGTTTTGTCAATAGTACCTCTGTGAAATCCACTTTCTAGTAGAAATTTGGCAAGGGTTTCATACCATGCCCTTGGTGCCTGCTTAAGTCCATAGAGTGCCTTGTCTAACCTGTAGACATAGTCTGGATATTTTGGATCTACAAACCCTGGTGGTTGTTCCACAAACACTTCTTCTTCAAGTTTTCCATTCAAAAATGCACTTTTTACATCCATCTGAAACACTTTGAATTTCATGTGAGAGGCATATGCTAGAAAAATTCTAATTGCCTCCAATCTAGCCACTGGAGCAAATGTTTCATCATAGTCTATTCCTTCCTGTTGTGAATAGCCTTTTGCAACCAGTCTTGCCTTGTTCCTTGTGATAACACCCTCACTGTCAGTTTTATTTCTGAAAACCCATTTAGTACCAAC
Organism: Kitagawia praeruptora; assembly: GCA_037693485.1. Lineage (NCBI taxonomy): Eukaryota > Viridiplantae > Streptophyta > Magnoliopsida > Apiales > Apiaceae > Kitagawia > Kitagawia praeruptora. The sequence goes on along the minus strand of CM075352.1, from coordinate 133,485,718 downwards.
AATGGATCTGTTCTTGGGCCTTGGTACAAGTGTCCACACTTCATTTCTTTCAAATTCATTTAGCTCTTCTTGCATTGCTGTTATCCAGTCAGCATCCTTAAGAGCTTCTTCCACTTTCTTTGGCTCAGTTTGTGACAAGAATGCATGAAACAGACATTCATTTGTTGTTGCACTTCTTGTCCTTACTTTTGCATCTGGATCACCAATAATCAAATCAGGTGTGTGTGATTTAGTCCATTTTCTTGCAGAAGGCAGATTGCTTCTGTCATCATGTGATCCTCCCCCTTGATCCATGCTCTCCTGATTTTCTTGGTGTCTTTCTTCATTTTCAGATGCTCCCCCTGAATGTGACTTCTCAGTATTATCAACAGAGTTTGAATCAACAGAGTTTGATTCAGAATTATCAACTGAGTCACTATCAGTGTTTGAATCATCACTTTGATGTGATTCTTCATGCTCCCCCTCAACTGGTTCTTCCCTTGTTTCTGATTGAAGAGTTTCTTCAGTATTTACCAGTAGAGGTTCAGAGTTTAGATGAACAGAGTTTGTCAAATCAGTCTGATCAGAGTTTACTTTTTCAGAGAATAAATCTTCATTTTCAAAGTGGAGTTGATCATGTTCATTGACATCTTCTAGTCCAGTTATTTTCTTGTCATCAAATGACACATGAATTGATTCCATGATCACTCTAGTTCTCAGATTATAAACTCTGAATGCCTTTGTTGACAGTGGATAGCCAACAAAAATTCCTTCATCTGCCTTTAGGTCAAATTTGGTCAACTGTTCAGGATGAGTCTTCAACACAAAGCATTTGCATCCAAAAATATGAAAATATTTTAGATTTGGCTTCTTCTTCTTCACCATTTCATATGGTGTTTTACCATGCTTGTTGATCAGTGTTGCATTTTGAGTAAAACAAGCAGTTTGAACTGCTTCTGCCCAGAAATATGTTGGCAACTTTGCTTCATCTAGCATGGTTCTGGCAGCTTCTATCAAGGTTCTGTTCTTCCTCTCCACTACACCATTTTGTTGTGGAGTGCCAGGTGCAGAAAACTCTTGTTTGATTCCTTTACTCTTGCAAAATTCTTCCATTGATGAATTCCTGAACTCAGTTCCATTGTCACTTCTGATTATCTTCACTTGATGCTCTGACCCTTTGTCCAGTTGGATTATATGTTCTGTCAGTGTTAATGCAGTTTCATCCTTCTTTGCAAGAAAATATACCCATGTGTACCTGGTATATTCATCAACAATGACTAGAGCATATTTCTTCTTTCCAAGAGACATCACATTCACTGGACCAAAAAGATCAACATGTAGTAGATGATAAGGATCAACAATTGAAGACTCAGATTTGCTTTTGAAGGTGGCTTTTCTCTGTTTGGCCTTTTGACAAGAATCACACATGCCTTCTACATTCAACAAGGATTTTGGTAGACCTCTTACAAGATCATTCTTGATTAGCTCATTGATGTTGTTCAGATTCAAATGAGAGAGTTTCTTGTGCCATTTCCAACTCTCTTCACTGGACATCCTTGTAGACAGACACACTGCTTTGCCATCAGTGTTTGTTGACAATTTAATTTCATAGATGTTATTGTGTCTGTTTCCAACTAGAGCAACTTTCCCTGTAGATTTACTGATCACTTGACAATATTCAGGCTGAAAATCCACATGATATCCTCTGTCACAGATTTGACTCACAGATAGCAGATCATGCTTGAGTCCTGGAACCAGAGCTACATTTGTGATGATGACATTTCCAAGATTAATATTGCCATATCCCAGTGTATGTCCTATGTTGCCATCTCCATAGGAAACTTCTGGGCCAGCCTTCTCCTCAAACTCTGATAGCAGGGCTTTATTTCCTGTCATGTGTCCTGAACATCCACTGTCCACGACTAGGGTACTAACCCTGTTGCCCTGCAATCACAAACAATCACTGATTATTAGTTTTAAGGATCCAGACTCGCTTGGATCCTTTGGCTTTCTTAATTCTGTCAGCTTTTGCAGCGGAATTCACATTAACAGAGTTTAAGCTAACTTTTTCAGAGTTTACATTAGCAGAGTTTACTTTAACCCATTTCAAATTTGGCTTGGGTTCATAGTAATTATAGTAAATAGCATGATAATCTCTGCAAGTGTAAATTGAATGCCATGTACTACCACAGTGTTTACACAAAGTTTGTGGTCTAGTTCTCACATAATCATTATTTACTGCAGTTTTAGAGGGCAAAGAATTAATGTTCTTATTCTTACTGCAGAAACTAGCAAGATGATTAGTGCTACCACAATTAAAGCATGTTTTTCTAGGAGCTAATGAAGCAAGCATTGGCTTAATTCCTGAGGTTATGCCTACCTTTCCATTTCTGTTTTTCTTAGGCATTCTCTGTTTGTTGACAGACTTTATTTCCTTAAGCTTATGCTTGAGTTGTTTATCTGTCATTAAACCAATGTTAGCCTCTTTAACAAAAGTTTTAGCATATGACTCTTTAACAGCCTTTTTCTGTGCTTCAGTCTTAGGACCACCTGTTCCCATGACATTACCCTCAGATGAACAATGTGGTCTAACTTTTACCTGATTTTCAAATCTAAGTTCATCTCCTACAGAGTAACCTAGACCTACTGTATCTGACTGAAACACTTCTTGAGTGTCTTTACCAGAGTGTGTCCAAGTTTTAATGATGTGTTTAGTATCCTCCAATTCTGATTCTAGTTGCTTATACTTACCTAGCAACTCCTGTTCAATAAACACTGCATCATCTCTTTCTTTCTGAATTTTATTCATGTTCTCTAGTTGTTCCTCAACAAGTTTATTTCTCTCTTTAAGTTGAGAACACTCAGACTTTATCCTCTCATTTTCTAAAGTCTGATCCCTATAACTGATATGCAATGCTTTAAGATAGATTCTCAGTTCAGTTATATTATCAGTGTTATAAGCATAGGTAGTTGGGGGTACCTTGAGATCATCATTTTCAGTCTGAGTAGTAGCCATGAGAGCATAGTTGACTTCCTCATCTGAATCTGAAGTGTCTGCCCAATCTCTGCCTTTGGTGTAGAGTGCCTTTTCAGTTTTACCCTTCTTGCACTCAGGAGCATAGTGACCCATCTCCTTACACTTGTAGCATTGAATCTCAGACTTATCTTTCTTACCAGATTTGAAGTCCTTTCCCTCAGATTTCTTGAAATTCTTCTTGTCAGACTTTGAGTAGTCCCTGGAGAATCTCTTTCCCTTCTCGAAGTTCTTGTATCCCATCTTCTTGAAGGTCTTTACCATCAATGCAGCCATTTGCATCATCTCCTCATCATCTTCAGAATCAGATGATTCATCTGTGTTTGAGTCAACATCAGTGTTTGATGACTCATTCTCTGAATGTATGACTAAGGCTTTCCCTTTTGCCTTTCTCCTTGATGCCTCTTTCTTTGATGGTTTCTCCTCAACCTTAAGAGCAACAGACTTTGACTTTCTACTTGATCTTTTGTTTCTCTGCTCCAATTCCAATTCATGGGTTTTGAGCAGCCCATAAATTTCATCAATCTCTGTTTCACCTAGTTCATAATTATCTCTTATAGTGGTTGTTTTCACATCCCACTTTTCAGGTAGAGAAAGAAGAAACTTGAGATTTGAGTCTTCTAAATCATACTCTTTGTTAACCAATGACAAATCATTGAGCAGTTTACAGAATCTGTCAAATGTTTCTGTCATGGTTTCATCAGACTTTGCCTCAAAGTGCTCATACTCCTGAGTGAGTATGTTTCTTCTGTTTTTCTTGATTGCAGGAGTTCCTTGACACCTAACCTCAAGTGCATCCCATATTTCCTTTGCTGTTGTGCAGTTAATCACTTTATTAGACATAACATTGTCTAATGCACTGTGAAGTAAATGTCTCACTTTTGCATCCTTTGCAATAGATGAAAGATCCTCAGCAGTTAGATCTTTCTTTTCCTTTGGAATGACCTTTGATTCCTCACCAGCAGCAGCAGCAGATAATTTTGTTGGTTTGTGAGGACCTTCATATATTCTATCAAGGTATTCTGGATCTGTAGCCTCCAGAAACATGGTCATTTTCACCTTCCAAATTGCATACTCTGATGGCCTAAGTATAGGAACCCTTATTGTCTCATACCTACTAACAGTAGTAGGGGCTTTCTCAGATGGTGGAGGTATCTCTGCCATTGATTACTATTGTGTTTGGATCTTTAACTGTAATAAAGTAACAGATTAGGCTCTGATACCACTTGTTAGGTCGAATACACAATAAGCAATCAAATACTGTATGAGTAACTTAACAAGAACACACTGTTTAACAATTTAAAAACTGTTTGGAATTAACAATTCCTCTCTCAGTGATGTAAATATCACAGAGAGCTGCTTAGGTTACAATCAATGAATTTCTCAATGTTCGATTACCCTTCTAGGGTTAACCTAACTGTATTTATAGAACATACAGCTTCGTACAATCAGTAACTGATTCTCCTATAATCAAGCTATACAATTGATATCAATCACGATTGCTCCAGTCTTCCAAGTCAACTCAATCTCTTTGACAGCTTTCCAATCTTCAAAGATATTGCTTCCATACTTATCTTAAATCAATCTTTAAACACTGTTGACTCTTCAGACAATACCGCTACAGAGTTTAACAACCTCTGTTGCGCTTCCAGTCAGTGTTTAACTAAACTCTGACTGCTTCCAGCTAAACTCTGTTTTGTCACTATAGCTTCCAAACACTGTTCTCATCAATCATTTCTAACATGGTGGCAAACAACCTCCAATTTCAAAACAACACTTCTCAAAGCATATCTAACTTGGAAAAGCAAATGAGCCAACTAGACACAACCATGAATCGTTTGCAAAGCCAAGGTTCTAGGCAACTTCCTTCTCAAACGGAGGTGAACCCCAAAGAAAATGTTAGTGCTGTGACTTTAAGGAGTGGGAAAGAATTGGAGGACCTTCATGCTAAGGCCAAGGTTAATATTGTGAATGATGATGTTGGAAAGGTTGGAAAGGACAACATCTTAGAGGCTAATGATGAAAAGCTTGAAGATGAGATGAAAATTGAGGAAGAGAAAGTTGATGTGGATAGAAAGGTGTTTGCACTAAATCACGCAAGCGTACGTGGTCACAAGTAATATATGAGTAAATCAAGTTCGTTCCCACAGAGATCTAGTTTAGGTTTCAATTCAGTTAATGCACCTATGCAACAATGTATGGTTTTTATTCACTGCTAAGACAATTAACAAAATTGGGTTTTGATTAACTAAAAAGCAAATTACAACTAAGAATTAACTAACGAGAATTGGAATCGAATTACTTATGCGAGAGAAACCATGGGATCCTAACTTCATTAAATACTTCGCTTATATCTGACGCCTTTAATCACTATATGCAATGGTTATGATATCTGATCGGATAACACGGAACAAGTACACGCTACCTCTCAGTATACGTATACCAAACTACCCATACATCCACAAAAGAGATAGAAGATGAATAGACACCAATTATGCTTAGACCCTATATCTCTATAGAATTTGAAAACATAACGGTTGAAGAACAAGTTTCAATAAATATCACACAGGGTAGTATAAAGTAGTTCAAATTACACTACGAATCATGTTGATAACAATCATGAACCTATGCTAGCATGACAAGTTCTAAATCTCAAGATCCACTCTCGCTTCACAAGAGATTAACAGATTAGATGTTAGCTACGCATCTAACAATTAAGCATAACCATACGAGGATATCAATATACATCACACACATATCTTTAAAGCATCAAGATACTAAAGCTCCATAAATAAATCCGTTAGAATCCCATGACAACGATTAGTTCATAATCGAACCGTTCGTCACCATGGGATCTGATGAAAACATGATAAATAACAAAGTCTGAATGATAATAATGCCACAGTAATAAGGTTTAGAAAAAAAAGCCAAATAATGAAGATCCAAGGTATCCTAATAGAAGAAAACAAAAGATGAAGTAGATCTAGATCTCCGTTGCTTGTCACGAGCTTCGTAAAATCCTTCTCCAACTTGTCTCCCTTGTTTCTCTGATAAAAACATCCTTTTATTGATGTATAGACATGTATTTATAGCCCCGGGAGTCTTTTCCTCCAAGAAAATACCAAAAATACCATTTTTAATTGAAATAGGAAAAATTCCCGCGGAGCCACGCGCTACGGCGCGCCTCAGCAAACTTCCACGCGCTACGGCGCGCTCTCCCCACGCTGCAGCGCGCACACTTTCTGCCAAAAATTTGATTTTGCTTCAGACTTCAAGAAAATTCTCCAAGCTTCGCGTGGACTGTAAGATCGCTGAATTCGGACTTCTAGAACTCCAGATATGGCCAAAACAGTGTAGACTACGCAACCTACCCGAAAATCTGAATTTTCCACAATTTGCTCATTTCTCATCCGTTTTCTCTTCCGATTCTTTTGCCACTTCCCGTTCTTCAGTTCTCGAGCGTGAATCCACCATGAAAATGCAAATGTATCTCCCCACTTCAAGATAGTAACCCTGCACCATTCTTACTAAAAACGAATCAAAAACACGACATACTTGAGGTCAAGTTAATTAATTTAAGCCGATTCGAAGCGTTCCAAGTGGATATAAAATCCACTTACCACACCCCCAAACTTAAACCAATGCTTGTCCTCAAGCATAAAACAGACTCGAGACAAACTAATGCAATGCATGAATGCAACTAATATGAAAATGCAACGATCCCCTCGAATTAACCAAAACCAATTAGCAAGCAAATATCTCAAAGAATGCAACTAAATCCAAATAGAGCTCGACTAATTCCCCATATACTAACAATACATGAACAGAAACGTGCGTGTGTGCGATGCTCATTAGATATACTCCTAACACTAGATCAAAATCATACCTATTCTTCGCCAAGACAATCACATGTTTATAAATAGAATGGACAGTAAACACTTCATAACCTAGAAACACCTCCATCATCATTCGAGTTAGACAGGAATTCATGCTTTATTACTAACAACTACGACGCATAATACTATACACAACAATGCATGCTTATTTAACCATGCAATGGATGAGACCCCAAAAGGCTTATACAATAATACCCATGTAGCGAGCGTTAGGTTAGTGGATCCCAGACCGGAAAAGTCTTAGGTCACTAGGCACAAAGTCCCCTAGAACTTAATTGCTCGAGTATTAAAGAGCTCACCCTGGTTAATTCTGCAATTACACAATTCACATAACATTTTTTTTCTTTTTTTTTTTAATTTCCAATGCAATCTGGAATGAGTATTCTCATCCAACCCTAGACTACTCATAAAGATATGAGCCGACTACTAGCCATTTGACGCCTAGCCATTATTGACAATTATTAACAATTAGCATGAAATCCCTGGTTTCCCCCAAACTTATATTTTAGTGCACCTACGCCATCAAGGGAATAACGAAAATTCTAAATATAAACAAGTGATTAAATCTAAAACAACCAAACAAGCATAACCTCAACCTAGCCCAAAAGCAAACGATGAGACTGTGTAAAAGATTTGGTTCTGAAACATGCAAGTCAATTTCATAAGAACTATAAATCAACCCTCTATTCATCATTACCACACTCAAATAGACATCGACCTACCAACCAGAAATAACCAGTCCTAAGGGATCATGAAATATGCTATGCAATGCAACTATCATGGACTCACATGGAATACATAACTAATATGCAAAGAAAATGCTCTACATGAAACAATCATGCAATAATACGAGACGAACAAAACATGAATGAATTACTACTAACATGCAAAATAAGATTTCCTACATGAACAAATGACACACTAACACCACTCATCCCCAAATCACCCCCAAACTTAGAATATTCAATGTCCCCATTGAATTGAAGGTAATACAAAGGATAACAGGCATACCTAATTATCGGCAGGATCACCCTCCTTGGGTGGTAAATCTGGTGGTGAGAGCTCCAAAAAACAGTCCAAGTGACCTCTACACCCTCTACACGGAAATAGTAATCCAAAATTATAAAGAACTGGGAAAAATGCTATTTTATTGAAAGCAGGAAATCCATGGGTTGCCTCCCAGGAAGCGCCTTTGTTTAAAGTCTTTAGCTAGACATGACAATGGCTTTTTCTCTTGAAAATTTCTACACCGTATCTCTATATGGCCATTTAATTATCTTTTCCGGGGCTACATCCTTGATGACAAGTTTCAACCTTCTTTGCTCCTCAAAAGTGTCAGTAACATTGTTCTCTTCACTTTCTGACAAGGTAGCAACAATAATAATAGGCAAAGTAGATGGTTGACCCAAATATGCATACCTCAGGTGATCTGGTGGTTTAAGCTCGAGTTTTAAAACTTCTTCAACATGATGATTTTCATTATTAACTACCAAAGACTGATCAAGAGTGGGAATAAACGGATTAGGAACGAAAGTGGGTGGTTCACCAACAGAAGTCTTAACAATAGACTTAGGATCAAAAGTACTATCCTCAAGTTGAATTTCATGCTTAGAACAAATAGCATTCAATTCCTCTAACATCTCATCAGAAGAAAAATTCCTATACAACTCATGAAGATCTTTATTACCCTAATACTTTAACAAAACATCTTTCTCAAGAAAATACTCAATTGCACTATCCTCAAGATTTGACCATAAAACAACCTCATCAATCCGCACATGAGAATCCCAAAGATCAGCCACGCCTAATTCCTCATCTTCAGTATCAGACTTTCCTTGTAAAGCAACATCTAATGGATCCGACTTCAACATCTGGTCAAACGCTTTATTCTGGCCAGTATCAACCCCTTCCACTCTAAAGCACTCTTCATTCTCCGTAGGAAATTTCATGGCCTTGAACACATTAAAAAAGACAGTCTGATCTTGCACTCTCATTGTGAGTTCCCCTTTCTGAACATCTATCAAAGTACGACCAGTAGCGAGAAAAGGCCTTCCCAAGGTGATGGGAATCTTCTTGTCCTCCTCAAAATCTAGAATAACAAAGTCAGCCGGGAAGATGAGCTTATCCACTTTCACTAAAACATCCTCAACTATGCCTCTAGGATATGTGATTGATCGATCAGCCAACTGTAAAGAGATTTTGGTAGGCTTCGGATCTGGTAGACCAAGTTGCATGAAAATCGACAACGACATCAGATTGATGCTAGCTCCCAAGTCACACAAGCACTTCTCAAAAGACATGGAATAGTGAAGCTACCAGGATCCTTTAGCTTCGGAGGCAATTTCTGTTGCAAAACAGCACTGCATTCTTCCATCAATGCCACAGTTTCCAAATCCTCGAGTTTCAGCTTCTGAGATAGAATACCCTTCATGAACTTAGCATAGCTCGGCATCTGTTCAAGAGCTTCTGCAAAAGGTATGTTAATCTGCAACTTCTTGAACACCTCTAGAAACTTAGCAAACTGCTTGTCCAACTTCTGCTTCTGGAGTCTTTTTGGATATGGAGGAGGAGGGTAGATCTGATTACTCTTTGTAGACTACTCCAGAGAAGCTTTTACAATAGATTTCTGGCTCTTTTCCACTTCACCGTCTAGCTGATCAGCCACCAAGTCAGAATTTTCAATTTCTGGTGCTGCAAGCTTTTCAACCTGATGATTCTGAACTTCTTCATCTTCCTTAGCTGCTGATTTCTGACCGGTTGTAACTTTTATGCTTCTCAAAGTAACTGCCTTCACCTGTTCATGGACAACTTTCTTCCCTGGATTAGCCTCCGTGTCACTAGGAAGCACTCCATGTGGCCTATTTAGCAAAATAGTAGCAATCTGACCAATCTGATTTTCCAGGGTCTTAAGCGAGACAGCTTGACTTTTGCACATCAACCTCAACTCCTCTAGTTCTGATTTTTCAGTAGTGGAATGCCCAGAACCATCATATGAATGTTGTTGCTGAAAACCCGGAGGTTGAAATTGCCTAGGGGCATACTGTTGCTGAAAATTCTGCCCTTACTGCTGCTGAAAAATCTGAGGATTGTAAGGCTGAGCTCCATATTGCTGACCTTGAAATTGCTGATAAGGCTATTGTGGTTGTAGCATGCTACCCTGATTATTGATCCAACTGAAATTCGGATGATTTCTGTTGCTCGGATGATAAGTATTCGGGGCTAGCTGTTGCTGATTCTGATAGTTGCTCACAAACTACACTGATTCAGTAGAAATGGCACATTGATTCGTCTCATGTGCGCTTGCACATAGCTCACAAACACTAGCTACCTGTCGAACCCCATGATTTTCCAAAGAATCTATTTTCATATTCATTGCCTCTAGCTGAGCTGCTAAAGTTATGGCTGCATTAACATCAAGAATTCCTGCGGCCTTTTGCTGTGGCATTCTCTGAGTTGGATTCTGATATTCATTTACTGCCATCATCTCGATAAGATCATAGGCCGCCTCATAGCTCTTAGCCCATAATGCTCCTCCTGAAGCTGCATCTACCATCTGTCTCGACTGCCATCCTAACCCATTGTAAAAACAGTTGATTACCATCCAGTTCGGCATGCCATGATGAGGGCATTGTCTAAGCATCTCCTTGTAGTGTTCCCAAGCTTCACATAAAGATTCTCCAGATTGCTGTGCAAATTGAGTTAGAGCATTCCTAATAGTTGCTGTTTTAGCCATGGGGAAGAATTTAGTAAGAAACTTCTGAGCAATATCCTCCCACGTAGTAATGGAACTGGCTAATAGAAAGTGTAACCAGCCCTTAGCTTTATCCCTCAAAGAGAATGGGAAAAGTCTCAATTTGACAGCATCCTCTGACACACCATTGAACTTGAAAGTGTCGCAGATCTCGATAAAGTCCCGAATGTGCATGTTAGGATCTTTCGTTGAAGCACCCCCAAACTTAACCGAATTTTGCACCATCTAAATTGTGCAAGGCTTGATTTCAAAGGTGTTAGCTACAATAGCTGGCCTGACAATGCTAGATTGGATGTCATTGATCTTCGGCTGAGAATAGTCCTTCAAAGCCTTAGTTACTGCTGCTGCTCGATCACCCATCTCTACGGTAATTTCAAGTTCCTCTTCGCTTTTATCTGTAACAAGATCTACGTCTTCCAGTTTACGAGCTTGAGAACATGTTCGCATACACACTCAAGTACCTGAAAAACACCGAACAAACAAGATATGTAAGTAAGCAATCCGAGTCAGTGAACTCTAACGACCACTGATGACAAGCACATAAACTAAAAATAAAACACCGATGATCCCCGGAAGCGGTGCCAAAAACTTGTTTGCACTAAATCACGCAAGCGTATGTGGTCACAAGTAATATATGAGTAAATCAAGTTCGTTCCCACAGAGATCTAGTTTAGGTTTCAATTTAGTTAATGCACCTATGCAACAATGTATGGTTTTTTTCACTGCTAAGACAATTAACAAAATTGGGTTTTGATTAACTAAAATTAACTAAAAAGCAAATTACAACTAAGAATTAACTAACGAGAATTGGAATCGAATTACTTATGCGAGAGAAAATGTGGGATCCTAACTTCATTAAATACTTCGCTTAGATCTGATGCCTTTAATCACTATATGCAATGGTTATGATATCTGATTGGACAACACGGAACAAGTACACGCTACCTCTCAATATACGTATACCAAACTACCCATACATCCACAAAAGAGATAGAAGATGAATAGACACCAATTATGCTTAGACCCTATATCTCTATAGAATTTGAAAACATAACGGTTGAAGAACAAGTTATCCAGAAAGATCACACAGGGCAGTATAAAGTAGTTCAAATTACACCACGAATCACGTTGATAACAATAATGAACCTATGCTTGCATAACAAGTTCTAAATCTCAAGATCCACTCTCGCTTCACAAGAGATTAACAGATTAGATGTTAGCTACGCAATTAAGCATAACCATACGAGGATATCAATATACATCACACATAGATCTTTAAAGCATCAAGATACTAAAGCTCCATAAATAAATCCGTTAGAATCCCATGACAACGATTAGTTCATAATCGAACCGTTCGTCACCATGGGATCTGATGAAAACATGATAAATAACAAAGTCTGAATGATAATAATGCCAGAGTAATAAGGTTTAGAAAACAAAGCCAAATAATGAAGATCCAAGGTATCCTAATAGAAGAAAACAAAAGATGAAGTAGATCTAGATCTCCGTTGCTTGTCACGAGCTTCGTAAAATCCTTCTCCAACTTGTCTTCGTTATTTCTCTGATAAAAACATCCTTTTATTGATGTCTAGACATGTATTTATAGCCCCGGGAGTCTTTTTCTCCAAGAAAATACCAAAAATACTATTTTTAATCGAAATAGGAAAAATTCCAGCGGAGCCACGCGCTACGGCGCGCCTTCCCCGCGCTACGGCGCGCCTCAGCAAACTTCAACGCGCTACAGCGCGCTCTCCCCACGCTACAACGCGCACACTTTCTGCCAAAAATTTGATTTTGCTTCAGACTTTAAGAAAATTCTCCAAGCTTCGCGTGGACTGTAAGATCGCTGAATTCGGACTTCTAGAACTCCAGATATGGCCAAAACAGTGCAGACTGCGCAACCTACCCGGAAATCTGAATTTTCCACAATTTGCTCATTTCTCATCCGTTTTATCTTCCGATTCTTTTGCCACTTCCCGTTCTTCAGTTCTCGAGCATGAATCCACCATGAAACATGCAAATTTATCTCCCCATTTCAAGATAGTAACCCTGCACCATTCTTACTAAAAATGAATAAAAAACATGAAATACTTGAGGTCAAGTTAATCAATTTAAGCCGATTCGAAGCGTTCCAAGTGGATATAAAATCCACTTATCAAAAGGCAAGTGATTGAGAAGAAGTTCCCCAAGCAAAAAAAGGCGAGGTTCATTGATGATGTGGTTATTCGACCTCCATTCCCTTAAAAATTTTCTAAGCCAAAGAAAGAAATTGTTGACAAGGAGATGCTTGAAACCTTCCGAAAAGTCGAAATCACTCTCCCGCTCCTAGATGCCATAAACCAAGTTCCGAAGTATGCAAAGTTTCTCAAGGATTTGTGTACCAACAAGAGGAAATTGAGAGGTGACGAAACTATAATGGTGGATGAAAATGTCTTGGTCGTGATTCAAAGGAGGTTACCTAAAAAATATTCGGATTCGAGCACATTCACCATTCCTTGCAAGATTGGAGGTAAAGTCTTTGAAAGAGCCATGCTTGATTTGGGTGCCTCAATCAATGTGATTCCCCTTTCCATATTCCAAATTTTAAATTTGGGGGCACTCGAGAACACGAACGTGATAATTCAATTTGCGGATAGATCGAATGCCTATCCCGAGGGGGTAATTGAAGATGTGCTTGTTCATGTTGATAAAATGGTTTTTCCCGTCGACTTTTACATCTTGAACATGGAAGATGATCCACCAAACATCAACTCGGCACCAATTCTCTTGGGGCGTCCATTATTAAAAACGGCAAAGACAAAGATTAATATGGATGATGGTTCTCTCACTATGGAGTTTGGAGATGAAATTGTCAAGTTCAATATTTATGATGCCATGAGATTCCCTAGTGAACCACACTCAATTTGCTCCATTAATGTCACTGATGGGTTGGCCCAACAAGCTTTTGACAAGGGAAATAAAGGAGCTCTCCAAGTGGTTATTGAGGGATATGCAAGTGAGGATGATGGATTTTCTAATTCGGAAGAGGCCAATGAGATGATTATGGAGCTCAATGCATTGCAACCTCTACCCCGAAGGTATGATCATGCAAAGATTGATCCTCATTAGCGGAGCTCCTTCATGGATGAGTTCTTTTATGTTAGTTTGCGTGTTGATGCTTGAGGCACATCCGGGAAGTCGAGTCAACGACATTAAACAAAGGCGCTTATTGGGAGGCAACACAAGTTACGCATGTATTTATCTATTATGCGTGTGTCAAATTTTGTTCCTCACCTACATTTATGTAGGGTGTTATGCATGTTGTAGTTTTGAGGATTGAACCAAATATTAGTGAGTGGAGGTTCTTTTTCATCTATTTTAATTCGTAAGAAAAACAACTCAAAAATATATAATAGTTAATTATTATATGTTTTTGTGGTATGACTAATGAATTTTATAATAGATATTTTGTTAATTTTTTTTAATACCACACTCAATAATATTTAGTATCATTAATTCTAATTTTTCTAATTGTTATATTTATTCCACACTTGCCTTGATGTGTTTGTTCATGTTTTCAGGAATCTATATTAATTTATTCAAGCATTCAAGGATTCGTGTGAAATTTTCTGTAAAAAAAATAAATACAATTTTATAAAATTTTGCACGGGCTGTTGTACGGGGATACAAGTCGTGTAGCAAACCGTTCAGCAGCCCGTGCATTATTCTTCACCGTCTGCCATAATATTAGTTCAAAATGCGAGGTATTTTCAATCCCTTACCCACTTCTTGCACGGCCTGTGCAACTCTTAAAAAAGACAAATACAGAACATACATAAAACAATCCCCACCTCCCCTGCTTCCCTTTTTCTTAACATTTGGCTGCTCTTCTTTGAACTCCAGCTGCCACGCCGGCCATCATCTTTTGACTCACACTTTCTTCATTTTTTGACCAACAGCCCACCAACCTTCGTTTCTCCTTCACCCCATCTCCTCTATATGTTCTTCTTCTACATCCATCCACCGCTACAAACAACCACCGTCCTTCTCACCGCGCCACGCCACCGCCTTCCGCCTGCAACACCACCCATTTTTCTTCTCACCCAACAGCTTCCACACATTTCACGAGCAACATCAACCCAACTCCGTTTCAACATCTCCCCACCTACGTCTCTCATATACTCCAACCCACAGCCGTTTTCCACCCATCTTCTTCACACAACTCGCGCCTCCCCTCTTCTTTTTCCCCTCGACCTCCCTCACTCCACATCTCTACCACAACACAATCCCCCAACCCACATCACCAACCCACCACACTGTTCAACTCCCACCACCACTGTGCAATTCACCTACATCCCTCCATCTCTCCCGTTCTTCTCAACAACACACCACACTACGCCATAGATGGCCTATTGCAACCTTTTGGCATGGGTGTTACCTTCTTGGATGTTACCATAGCTATGAAATTTTTGAGCTATCGCAACCTTGTGATTGTGGTATTACCAAATCCACAAAAATATGTTACTTTATTTATAAAAGGTGTTATAATGGGCAACACCATGAGATGTGTTACCATAGAGTATTCATGAACAAAAATTTTATTTTATTTAAAATTAATGATGTAATTATTATTTGATTTTAAAAATCATTAATTTTAAGAAAATCGTTGAAGTTATCATTTTAAAACGTAATATTCCATCAAATAATTAAATTATAGATTTTTCATAAATATTAAATTTTGTTTATAAATTTCGAATAAAAAGGTTTTAAAATAAAGTAATATCCAAAAATTATTATATTTTGATTCAAATCATTTAAAAATTTAAAAAATAATAGTTTGTATAAATTGTGAATTACTTCCAAATGATGAAAATAATCAATTTAATAACTATAATTTAATATAAATAAATTAAAATAAATTTGTAATATTTTTAAAAAATAAAAAAGAAAAGTACTATGAATTATTGAAAGTGGCTGAGCGGCAAATAGAAAAAGAGAGCGGCAATACAAAAATTTAGAATTGGGGTTAATGAACATAAGTGTGGGAAAAGAATTTGGGCAAAAACACTTCACTCATCTCTCACCTTTCTTGCATCTGTCGTCTCTTTCTCTTTCTCTCTGGAGTTGTCCGCGGTGACTGAAAACCCTAGGCTTCCTCTTCCACTCTCTCCACTCTCACCTCTCTTTCTCCACTCTCACTTCTCTCTCAACTATCCCGACTCTCATTCTCCGCAATCGAAGTTAAGCTCAGTTCGAACTCTTTCTCCATTCTCGCGTGTCTGCAATCGAAGTTAAGCTCAGTTCGAAAAGGCTCGAAAGCTCAATTAATTTGTTTGAAGCTCGAAATCTTGAATTGGTAAGTGTTTAAGCTGCAGTTGTATGTATGTTAATCATTTGAAAGCATGAATTTCGTTAAAAATCAGTTGGGGGTTGTTAAAAACCGAAACCCTAATTTTTAAAATTGGGGATTTTGTTTTTAATCATTTACCGTATTTAACAATGCTCGATTATAAGCATTTTTATTAGCATTTCATGTATTTTTCTTTTTAAATTGAAGATAACTTGACTAGAATTTATATAAATTTGAATTGTACTATGAATGTCAGGTTTAAGAAAGTATATATATATATATATATATATATATATATATATATATATATATATATATATATATATTGCTTTCACACAAATAAAAAGTTCTTTATAATTATGTTGGGTATGTATCTGCTACAAATTCCATTCCATGAAGAAATGGGAGCTCTGGGATTTGAAAGATATAGGTGACATACGTGGAAAGCATTGCTATAATGACGACAATGTATCCTGTTTTTGTACACAAAAGGTCATCGTGGTAAACAACTGCAATAATCTGGGTACAATGTTGCTACATTTTCATATTCTGATTGCATTATTTATTTTTTTAAGTTAGTTTCCTGATATAAATATTGGAAAGTATTTTATGCTGATCATTGTCTTGTTTCAACTTACAAGCTTTAGAAACTAGTAAAATCTTTTGATCTGGAGGTAAATCTTATACAAGAAATGATCATGTTTCTCACTTGTCGTGTATATGTATGTAAATATTTAAAAGAGCTCTCTTTTAAATATTTCTTGTTTTATACATCTACTTCAACATTTACATATTAAAAGATTTAGTTGTGCGGCAATATTATATTTTCTGCTTTGAGTTAATAGTATATGTTTTGTCTTTGCTAACTGGGACATGTTCTTTTTTTTGTAAAAATATTTATGGTTTGATCCTAAGCCATCTTACTTGTTAATCTAAATTGAACTATTTTTTAAGATTATATAATATGTAAGTATATATATTAATAATGATTATTTGTTGTAATTATTGTAATTAATTGTAGGTTACAGGGGAGTTAGCCTTCAGATTCATGTTGCATATATATTTACAGGGGAGAATTAAGCCAGCCATCTCTAAATTTGACGAGTTCCTTGACATAACTTACTTTTCTGGCATGAAAGAATGAGGTAAAGTTAAAGAATGCAACTTTAACCCTTAAGAGAGATAAAGTGTATTAACTCTATATGCTTAACTCTTAAGAGATATAGAGTGTATTAACCCTGATGATCATATCATATTAGTTGATTCAGTGGTTAATATGCTCCAGTAGCACTTTAATCACGTACCCTTTTGCCAATAAGGTGACATATTATGTAATTTATTTGTGTTCATTGAATCATTTCGTGTTCTGCAAATGCATGTACCTATTACTTGTGGTCATACATTTGAGTATATATTTACATTTGTTTTCTTAATTGATATAGGATCTTGAATGTGGAACAAATTGATCGTCGAAAATTTCGTTATTGGATCCTTCTGCTTTATTTTAAATGGGAATCTTTGCTAATAATTCGATCGGGCTTATATTACCTTTTACATATGTTGGAGAATGAATGGAGTCCCGCCCTGTTACTTGTTTAGTGTATAATATATTTTTAAGAGACCATAAGCTAATTTAAATATGTAGAATTTGAGTGATCTTATGTAGAATTTAAATATGTATAATATATGTGGCAACTTGTATATCAGGTGCAGGAGGTCACTCTTACTTAAAAGAGCCAACGTGGTGGGCTGGAATGATAACAAGTAAGCATCTTTTTTTTTTGTATTTCTGAATCTTTCTTTACGAGGTGCTGTAATTTTCATGTAGCTGGAGCACATGCTGTTAGTTTATGGTGCAAAACCTTTAACAATTATGCATATTCTTTAGATAGAGTTCATCTTATGCTTCTCCCTAGACCTCCACTTAAGGCAGTATTCATAGAAGATCTCTTATCATTCGCCAAGTTGGTATTCTATTAAATCTACATTAAAAAAACGTAAAAAAGATTTATGGTAAATATTTACCGACTGGCAAGATTACCTATTGCAGACTTGCATGTCTTCTCTTCACAAATTATCTGGCAGTATATGAGGGAGTTAGTTTTCCTCATTCTTTACCTGATTCATGGTAAAGTTTTGTATGAAGTTAATACTGAATTATGTCAAATTGATACAAATAGACTTTAGATTTACTTTTAATTTTGGTTGTTACTTCCTTTTTAGGTATCTCAGTCCTTTTCACACTTAAACTACAGGATGCGTAAACTTCCGTAATAACAGTTACTATTACGTATAGTGACAACAATTTTGAATGAAAACAGACAGATTATTCAAGATGTGAATCTTGATTTAGACAAGAAGTGTTTAACATGTATCACCCATATGCAAAGGGAGGTGTTTGAGTATTTATTTGCGAACTTACAATCACTGTTAAGTTCAGCTATTTCACAAGGCATCCTATCTCATACACAGTCTCTATGAAATTGATATGCTGTCCTACTATATGTATCCACTAAACGAGTCCAAACTCCCTTGTACATAGAAAAGCAAAGTTATAGAAAATTATACTCCCTCTGTCTTTTTCATTTCTTTACACTTTCTAATTTGAGCCGTCCATTCCATTTCTTTACATTACTAAAAATAGTAACTTTTAACAATAAAATACATTATTACATCCACTACTTCATTCCACTTTTTCAACACTTTACACTATTACACCCACTACTTCATTTATTTTAACAATAAAATCACTATTACACCCACTACTTCATTTATTTTAACAATATTACACCCACTATCTTGATCTCCGTGCAAAAAGCAAATGTAAAGAACTACAATGGACAGAGGGAGTATATAATTATATATTAAACCAGAAGCCAAGTTGTACAAAACTAAAGGGATCCATAAGTTTGCTTCGTGCACATGGTTTTTGATTTGCACAATTAGAACATTTTGATGTTTTCATTCTTAATTGACTGGTCTCTACATATAAAATTAAGACCGGTTAACATTGACAAATAACGCACTTGATAGTTTTGTTTTTTTTATTTGCAGTTGCTTTATATATTAGATAGTCTAGGTGCTTTATAGTTTACTTCTGTTAGTTTTTTTGTGCCTCTATTAGTTTTTTTGTGCCATTCATTCTGAGCTGAAGAAAGGATGGCCGGTAGACCGTTGAGATGTAATGACAGCAGGATGATAGTGTTTTTTCTTATCAGTTGTATACAAATGTGTCTTTGTTTTAATCACAGTATGTTAATACTTAACATGTCAATTTTAATTTTTGACAATATGTAGGAGAAAACTCCATATGTTACTAATTAGAGATGATGAAGAAGGATTACGAAAGAGAAGTTTAATCACAGGGAGTCTTTCTCTTCTGTCAAACAATTCTTGCAGCTCAATAAATTGATCTTTGAGTCTTTGATGTACACCGGTTGTCTTTTGAAATTTACCATGTTATTAGCTTTAGTACTTGTACATTTTAAGTTTTGTTGATTAGCTAGTGTTTGTAGATATTTTTGGATGATTTGGTTAGTTTGCTACTAGATGATGTTATTGAAATGATGTTGGATGACGTTATTGAAATGTAATTAAATTGGTTCTTGATTTCTTTTACTGGAAAATGTAATATTTAAATGTCATATTATTTTTTTGTTACTAAAATTAGTTATAAATGATTTTAATTATGTAACACGGAATGTGTTACAATTAGTAAAAGAGGGTGTTACAATAGATTGTGGGCCCCACCCAGATGTAGGCCCCATAGTTGCCCATGTGCAAATTTGTATCATCTTTTGTGACACACAAACTATGTTGCTATAGAGTGTTTAAGATGTTGCTATAGAGGTTTTTTGTAACCACATTTGCTATGTTACCTTAGGCTATTTTTGATGTTACCTTAGATATCTATAGTTACTGCTGAGAACCTAACACAGCTGAAGTGTTACCATAGACCTATTTTGGCCTATGGTAACTTTAAACAGGGTCTATGCTAACAGAGTTTTGGGGTTGCAATCATCTCCAACCCATAGCCATTTTCCACCCATCTTCTTCACACAACTCGCGCTTCCCCTCTTCTCTTTCCCCTCGACCTCCTTCACTCCACATCTCCACCACAACACAATCCCCCAACCCACCACGCTGTTCAACTCCCACCACCACTATGCAATTCACCTACATCCCTCCATCTCTCCCGTTCTTCTCAACAACACACCAGCCTACCGCTTTTTCTCCGTTTCAGCACACCCATTTCACCACCATCCTCCATTCCCGCCGTCAACACCAATTCACCACCGCCAATATTCCCCTCCGTTCACCACATCTCCTCTACCCACAACAACACGCAGCACCCATTTCCTTCAACTCAGGCGCCCGCAACGCCAAATGCCACCATCTTCTCCTCCTATCACATTCTCTTTCTTCAGCTCGCCTCTTTACATCAATTCCCTTTCCCCCGTTTACTTCTGCCACTCGCCCATTTTCAACACAACCCCCTCCCCTGTTCTTTTTGTTTTGTTTTATTTTGATTACTTTTTCATTTCTTTTTTTATTTTTGATTTTGATTTTTAGTTTTTATTTTCAAAAACTAAACAATTTATATAAATTCAAAAATTAATTTAAATTCAATTTAAATTTGATTTTTGATTTTACTATTAATTGGTTAGTTAATTTAATTTAATTTAATTTATTTTTATTTTATTTTATCTTTAAAAAAACAAAAACAATTATTTTAATTATTTCTATATCCTTAATTAGTGTATTGTAGTGGCTTTGAAGGGTGTGGATTTGGCTTGTTGATTACTTTTGTTGGGTTGATTGTGGTGTGTGGCGGTAATTTAATTCGTGGTTTGCAATTTCGAAGTTGAATTTTGGCAAGAATGAGTGGCGTTTCTTGCCTTTGCTCCCGGTCCTTGTTGCTTATTTTCAGGGGAGCTTTCTTTCACTTTTGTTTCTCCCTCATTTTTATTTGTCATGCATGAGGACATGCCATGTTTTAAGTGGGGGAAGGATTGTTTATGTTCATCCTTGTAGCATATTATGTAGCTAGTATTAGTACTATCTTTTGTTTCATTCCATGTCCGTCTTGTTTGTATTTAGAAACAAGTTTGGTCATAAAGCTTATTTACTTGTTTGTAAAATTTAAGACATTGTGAGCTTGTAGCCTTGTTTTCTCCTATTTCGTGCCTAGCATTACCAATTTGATGTGAATCTATAAGTTTGATGCACCTTATTGCACACACACACACACTTAAAATGGCATGAAAAGTCTAGATTGTTGTAATTAAATTGTGAACATGACGATTATCTCTTAGCATGCATGGAATCAAATCGAGAAGATGTTATTAAAACTTAAACCTTGTGAGGCCTTGAACGACGATTTCTTTGTACTTGTGTGTTTCTCCCACTTTATGTGTGTTTTTGCTCTAGGGCTTCCATTAAACCTTAATTCATGGATGCACCATAATCAGGAAATTCTATTTAGGATAACCTTTTTGGCCTTTTTAGCTTGTGAACCATGAAAATAATCCCTAATTACCCCTTTGAAGCTTATATCCATATTTTTCTTCGTCACTTTCCCCTTTTATACATGAGTCATAGCCAAATACTTCACTCTCGACCTAGTTGAGTCTTGGAAAGAATTGGTTGATGCGCATGAGAATTTGGAGATGTTGTGAAGAAGAAGAATGCTATTTATTGTAAGTGGGAACTAGTGTGATATGCATGTTTAGATGTGGTTCAAGGTTCTTTGTAATATTTATATATGGGCTTAATGGCCTTTTAGCCCTCAAAGTTTCCACCAAAATACTCATCAGCCCTCACAGTTTCAAAACGTTCCTTTTGACCCTCCAAGTATCCGTAAAGGTCCAATTAGCCCTTATACTGGTATAGGAAATGGTGAGTTTTGGTGATTTTTGGTTCGTTTTAATCGACACAACAACAATACAGCAAAAATTCGGCTAGAAACCGATTAAAACGAATCAAAAATCACCCAAACTCACCATTTCCTATACCGGTATAAGGGCTATTTGGACCTTTACGGATACTTGGAGGGTCAAAAGGAACGTTTTGAAACAGTGAGGGCTGATGGGTATTTTCGTGGAAACTTTGAGGGTTAAAAGGTCATTAAGCCTTATATATGTGATGCATCCCCTTTGCTAAAAAAACCCAAAAAAAAAACAATAAGTTAAGGGGTATGTTAAAAAAAAAAAAAAGTAATAAATCTTTGTACTTTATTTTGACCCAGTTTTCTTGGTAAATGTGGTTGTGTTTTGTAATTGTAAATGAGTGGAGATCTTTACTTTGAGAATTTGGTGTATGAAGAGAGCAAGCGTCATTTTTGACTCAACTAGCGAGACTTTTACACCTTCCTTGAACTTAAATTTTCACACCTTCACCCAAGCCTCGTTACAACCCATTTTATGAATTCCTTGTTTTTGTTGCAATCCGGAATTTAGGTGGACATGCAAGGTCAAGTAGAGCGCATGCATTTAGAATTAGAGTTGAGTGAAATCTCTAGCCCATACTTGTGTGATGCATGATTGAGAGATGTGAGATTTTTCAGCATGCAAATATCATCTTCTTAATGCGAAGCCATGTATGCCTTGTGATAATTTGGTCTAGTGTTCACGATTGAAGTGCATTCATTCTAGTTTTAATGTCATGGTTACATTTTGCACAAGGTGTGTTATCTTGATTCTTGAATTGGTTGTTAGCTCGTTATAGTTAATGACATGGTGAATAGCTATATATGTTTGATTTTAGTTACAAGTAGATGTAGCGACATGCTTGGCTTGTTTCCTATTTATATGATGATTCGGACATGTAGATGTAGTAGTTAGCTTAATTAGTAGGTAATATTAGTTTCTTGTTGGTTAGTAATTTTTGTGATTTTGTGGGTACATCATCTATAAACCCTCACGAGACGAAACTCGTCCTCCAAGGCTACTTGGGGGTTTAAACGATGGTTTGAATGCTCTTGTTCAACCATTTTCTCATTTAGAGTAATAAATTTAGTTTAGTTATCTCATCGTCAATATTAGTTTGCTCGGGACTAGCAAAGTTCAAGTGGGGGAAGATTTGATAACGTGTATTTTATACACGTTTTGTCTTTAATTCTCTTGTATTTTTGTTAGTTCCGAATGTTATTTTATCGATATTAATTACATTTTCATCTTTCAATGCCTCATGCTTAATTGTTGAAAAGATGGCTTATTTTGGGCTTGAAAGCAAAGATTATTCAAGAGGGAAGTTAAAAGATGCAAGCTCGCGATGCCGGGAGGTTTTTAATGTATTATCTTGAAGATTTGTCTCGCATGGCCGTTCTGCAGGCCGTTCGCTAGGCCGTTCAAAGAATTTAAAAGGAGCAGTCTCTTGTACGGGTAGCTGTACGGCCGTTCAACACTTGCTAAATTTTTTTTGGATCAAATTGAATATCTTCTCCTTTTGTCTAATTGTTGTATTAATAGAAGAGAAGTGAACCAAGCAAACATATCTTATCTTCATCTCATATCTACATCTTCAACAACATTCATTTAGGGTTAGGAAGTAGAGAGGAGACATTTATTACTCATAATTTAGCATTGATTATGAGTAACTAACTCTACATAGTTGGCTCAAGGAAGGAACTCTTGTATTAAACCCATTTCAATTTAAGTAAGATCTACTTCACTCTATCTTTAATGCTTGTGTTGTATTGCTTATGATTTTGCTTGGAGATTTGTAAGTTGCTTCATCTTACTCTTCTTGTAATGTCAATTGCTAATTATTTGTGCTAATCTGTAATTGTTAGTACATTCATTATAGTAGCACAAGGTTTAGTGTACATAAACTCACAAGTTTAAAGTGCAAATACCTAGGTTGAGCTCCTCAATCTTGGGTTTGTCCTAACCTCTCTTTGTTTAATTCCTTGATTTGGTTAAATTAGTAGTGCTTCATTATTGGTTGCTAGTTTCAAGAGAGCTAATTTATGTGCTTCACTAAATTAGTGTTTTTAGAAGAGAATTAAGTGATTGTGTGCTTCACCAATTATCTTGGTTAGGTAGAGTTGATTATATCTTGCTTATTTGTGTTTGGGTAAATCCTTGAGTCAAATATCTCTTTATCTTGCTAATTTACTCATTGTGCTTTGTTGTGTTGGTGAATTTGGATGATTGAAATTTACTTAGTGTTACAACCAGAAATCTGCCTAGCCTTGCATCGGTCGGACCTGCAAGCGAGAAGAATGCGAGTGATTGCCCCCCCCCGATTCACCTCCGGTGTGAGAATAAGTTAACTGATTTTTGTAAGGTAGTATTGAACGCAGAGAGTTTATGTTGTGTGTAATTGTGTATGAAATGATAGTTCAAACATGATTAGACCTTATTCCCTCTATTTCGGCAGTTACCGAAGGATGGGCAACGTGTACAATCGTGTCCCACGTCCTCCGGAGAGAGTAACCGTATGACCGTTGTCCCCCAGATAGACCGGATGAAGGTGGGCTTCCATCCAGGTTCGGGGGGTTGGGCCTTCGGTCCAACCTGCTAGGGAAGTGGGCCTCCAACATGTCCCTGGGCTTTGTTCGGAGTTATCCTCAGGACGGAGGCCAAAGCCTAGGCCCATCTTCGGAATCGACTCTCCGTACATCTTCTTCGGATAAGGATGGTGATGGACAAGGTCGAGACATTTCTTAGGAAGTTGTGTCCCTTTATGATTGACAGCTGTTTACTCTCGAGATACGCACCTCCATCACAACCGTCGAATTTAAAGCGTCTCTTGTCCAAACGTCATATATTTTCTACTTAAACCCCCAAAACCTCCTCATTTTCATTTTTCACTCCTACCACATCATTTCAATCACAGAGTAAAAACCTTCCATTCAAAGTTGTCCACAAAACCGTCAACGATTATAGGGGCTGTAATTTCGTCTCCAGAAGTTCCCAATCCTCCTATCTCGCTCGAGGATCACATTCAAAAGGTTTACCTTCAAGAACTTCATCTTCTCTCCAATCTTCGAAAAAGTAACTTTATCTGTTTTCTCCCTTTGCGATTAAAGTGTTTTCCCATGTATTGTTTTGTATGTATATATGTATGTTCTCTGGATATGCATACGTAGATAAAGTATTTTGGTCTTAGTTTAGAATGTGAATAGGTTTATACCTACTTCCTGGATTCAACATACCGTTCTTAGAATTTTTATCCACCCATATTTCCTTCCTGGTATTCTGGGACTGTTGAGATGTTTTTCTGGGTTTGACTATCCTTCAGGATCTTCAAGTCCAACGAACATCCTTCGGTCTGTCCCGATCTTCTACTTGTAGCTCTTAATTGGCCTTGCCCTAGATTTTAAGATGCCCCTGACCGATCCTGGCCCGCTGTACTCGGCCCTTTCCTTCTTCTGTCTTCTCTTCTTTGTTCGAACCGAGTACATGGCTAACGTCTCTTCATTTTCGAATGCAGGGACATGGATCGGTCATCAGGAGGTGCTGGCCCTGCGGCTCCTTCTCCCTTTGCCAACGTCGACCTTTATCCAGCAGCGAACTTGCGTTCGAAGCTATCCGAAGAGGATATAAGCACCTTTCATCAGAAGTACGGCATGGATAGGATGTTGTGGCATATCTATGCAGCTGACCGAAGGGATCGGGTATACCATAACCCTCTGGTCATGCAGGGTCATGGAGACATAGCCACAGGCATCTCCGAGAATGCTTTCAAGTGCGGTCTCCGGTTGCCGATGCTGCCTTTTCTGAAGAGGCTGCTGAAGAACATGGGGATCGCCCTCGGTCAGTTGGACCCAAACTCCTTTATCCATGTAAACTGTTTCCAAGCCCGCTGCTTGGAGGCTAAGATCAGACCGAGGCCTTCTCTTTTTTGGTGCCATTATGAGTTTCGAAGGAACCCAAAGAGTTACGGTTTTTATTCCATCGCCCGAAGGTATTTTTATTACTTAAAGAATTTTTCCTCAACACCTATTCTAGCCTACAAATTCTACAAACAATGAATTATCTGTATATATGTATTTTACTGAATCCTACATTTGTGAATTATCTTTACATTTGTAGAGTACAACAAGTTAAGCTAAGATAGATTCTAGTGGCACATGACTCGTATATAGAACTAATTGAACTACAATACTTTATAATTAAACTAGCAGAAATGAATGTTACGCCCTTCAAGATATTGTGGAAAATGTGGCAGCACAAACATCTACAAGAGCATTACATCTTGAGGAATATCTAGTTGGGATAAATTCTGCTGTCGAAGAGATATATCGAAAAACCACAACTGCTAAATATTGCTATAACAAATATGATGTCATTTGCTTTATAGAAAATACTGAACAGTTACAAGGAGGTAGACCTTTACTTTCTTTACTTGAGCAACTCTTGATTGGGCTTCTAAGAAGAAAGGACTATACTGTCCGAAATGTTGAAAGTGGAATAAGACAATTAGAACAAATATTTAGTTCTAAGAAAGATGTCATTGTCCTCGATGATTTGCACCAATCAATCTATTCGGAATTGCTTGTAAGGCTTTGTAACTTGTTTTCTATTGAAAGTAGAATTATTATTACAACAAGAGATGGAAACCTGCTTACTCAATTAAGAGTAGATATATCGGAAGTAGATGTATACATGGTGAAAGAATTGGGAGAAATTGATTCCTTAAAGCTCTTTAGCTATAATGCTTCCGAGAACTAACGCTACCTGAAAGTTTAATGGAGCTCACAGTAAGGTTTGTAACTTATGCTGGAGGTGTTCCATTAGCTCTCAAAGCATCTTTTCGTGGTAGGACTCAAGTGTCATTTTGGAAAGCTAAACTTGAAAAAGTTCGAAAAATTCCAAAGAAAGAGATACAACCATACAGGAAATCCTTCAACTGAGCTACGATGAATTAGATGAGATAGAGAAGGCAATTTTCCTGGATATTGCATTTTTCTTTGTCGGGAAAGACAAAGATGAGGCTGTTCAAATATTCAATTCTTGTAATAACTTTCCAGATGTTGGAATACCAATTCTAGTGGAAAGATGTCTACTAACAATTGATAAAGATAATAAGTTCCGGGTGCATAATCTTATACAAGAAATGGGATGTGAACTTGGGAAGAGTAGAGGCTTCATCTGGCAGGGAGCACTTGAGGAAATGAAAAATATAGAGGTAATCATACAGTTTGTACTATGTGAATTGTATGTTGTTATCTATAATTCTTCGCAAGTGATATTAAATATGTACTTCTATATATAAGAATGTGAATAACTACAAAACTGTTTCGTATTTGAATGTTAGGGGTCTGAATCGTTCTACACATGCTATGCAGTTTTTACCCTTAACTAGTTTTTGTAAAAGCCTTATGTACTAAAGAGTAAAAACTTAAAAAAAATGTTTTGTATTAGAAAAATGTGCTCTAAGTAAAATAATAAATCTGCCATAGAGCCGTCTCTGCTACTGAGATCAATTAGTACTGGAATTTTGTTATATTAGTTTCAACTTATTACTTCTTTTGCTGATGATCAAATTAGGCAACATACAAAATTCAAGGTCTTATCTTAGATTTGACCAAGAGCGTGGAAAGGCAAATCACTGAAGCAATATTTGAGAAGTTGTCCAATTTGAGATGAAATCATTGGTGTACATGACATCAAGGGAAATTTCAAAAATTTATTTCAAGACCTAAGGCGCATTCAGTGGCATGGTTGTCCGTGGCTGTATTTATCTCCTAGTTTTCATCCACCAAAGCTTGTCTCTCTGTACATGCCAGATAGCAAATTGAACATGTTGTGGAAGCGACCCATGAGATGAAAGAAATGCTCTCTTCTACTACGAAGTACCAAGGCATAACTGATTTTCATGATTTACAGATGTGTAAAAAAAATGTAGCTGTTCACTATTTGTTTTTACTTTTTATAAGTTCTAACTTGGGTGTTGCTTACAACAGCCTAGCAAGCAACTAAGTAATTTGTGCCATTTGGAACTGCGCAATTGTCGCATTTGAATCAATTGCCAGAGCAATTTGGTGATATGAAAGCCTTAAAGGTGATAAATGCAAGTGATACCGCAATTAAGAAACTTCCAGATTCAATTGTTCACCTAAAAGAATTAGTTAAATTGCAATTGAGCAATTGCTATAAGCTTAAAATGTTACCCAACCAATTTGGAGATTTGGAAGGCTTAAGGTCGTTTGATGCAAGTAGGAGTGTAATTCATTTGGGTGGCTAATTAATTTGGAACATCTGCGATTGAATGGTTGCAGAAACCTTTCTAGTCTTCCAAATAGCACATGGAAGATGAGGTCTCTTCAAGTACTGTACTAAATATGGAGATGTGTTTAAAGCTGGAGCGATTGCCTGAGCAAATTGGAAAGATGTTATGCTTAGAAGAGATAAATGCACATTTTACAGGAATTCAGAAATTACCACATTCTATTGGACTACTGAATAAATTAAAAGTTTTGAAAGTGGATGCCTACGATATCACTAAGCTTGAATATGTGCCGAGTTGTGTTTGGAATCTTACATCATTGACAAAATTGAATCTTGTCCAACAGGAAAATGATCAAAGCAGCACACTTGGTGAGTCTGTAGATATTCTTATCCCTTTTGACTTGTAACTGTTTAAGTTGCCATACTCTTATCCGCGTTGACTTTCTATTTGTAGCTTCTCCCAGGTGGGTGATTGCATCAAAACCCGGTATAACTGATTTTCCTGGTGTAGTAAAAATGACGAAGTTGAAAGAATTAAGTGTGAGATGTAACATGAGATTATGGCTGCCTCTAATTCAAAGTTTCTCTTCTCTAGAGGTATTATATATTGTTGATGATGGTCAGAGTGCCTCTTCAATCGAACCCTTAAATCTTTCTATGCTTTACAACCTAGAAGATCTTACACTGCTCGACTGTACAAGTCCTGGGTCCTCGATTCTGGAACTTCCTTTGAATCTAAAGTACTTGCGCCTATTTAATTATAAATCACTAGAACATCTACCCAACTTATCCAACTTGAAACGATTAAAAATTTTGGACATAGGGAGACGTATAAGCCTTCAATCACTTCCACAGCTTCCTCTTCATCTTGAAGAACTTATTGTTGTTGAATACGAGAGCCTACAAGATGTACCAGAACTGTCAATGTTAAAGGAATTGAGAAGTTTATCATTTAGTCGGTGTAGCAACATAAAATTTATTAATTTGCAAGAGACTTCCCTAATGGTATGTTGGTGTTTGTAACATAAAAATGTTTGTTGTTTTATCGGAGAGCTATGCTCGTTCCCCATGGTGCCTTAATGAGCTCGTAGAAATTCTTAGTTGCAAGAGAACAGAGAATCAGGTTATTCCTGTATTTTACCATGCCGATCCATCCCATCTTAGACACCATAAGGGGACTTTCGGAGAAGGTCTTGATTTTCCATGAGAAACGTTACCGTTAATATGATAGGAAGTGGAAATCTGCTCTTGCTAAATCGCACAACTATCAGGATACCATCTCAAGAAAGACACAAATGAGTAAGTCCCCATCTTTTGTTCTTGTACTAACTCATATTTTGTTGTTGTTGTTGTTGTTGTTGTCCTAATTGTCCACAACTTATAATTTCAAATTACATCACCAACCAATTTAGAACAAATTTAATTTTTGTCCACAACATATGATAATCAAATTACATCACCGAATAATTTGAAAAAATGCGTGCAGGTTTGAAAGTACAAATTCTTAACATAATGACTTTGTTTATTCTCCTTGTTAATCATATTTTTTTGCAAACATGTGACAAACTTTTAAATCTCGCTTTAGCTTCTGGGAGCAGTGAATGATATGTTAATTCTTAACTTGAATGCATGCATCTAATACGACCTATCCTAGCCTACATGTTGGTTTGACTTGAATATGTGGGCGGTGGGCGCCGGCGGCGCCACTGTAACCGCCAGATTTGACTCACCTAACACCACCTACCACCTTAGATTGTGTCTATAAATAGATATGCATGTAAGGATTGTAAATTCATCTGAAAAAACCTCTGTAATTTGTTTATCCTCTCAGATCTATAAATTATTTCTCTTCTGCATATAATCTTTCTTGCTTCCATTATAACAAACTGGTATCAGAGCTTGGTTGTAGCTGCTGTGTTTTCGAAAAGAAAATTTTCGCCGGAATTTTTTTAAGCTCGCCGGAGAAGACGACACTGTTCAGGCGGAGTTACTGTTCACCGTCGGAGAAGACGACACTGTTCATCGCCGGAGAAGATGACACTGTTCATACGGCACTGTTCATACGGTACTGTTCACGGCACTGTTCACGTATACGATATTGTTCACGTATACGGGACTGTTCACGTATATGGTACTGTTCACGTATACGATTCTGGGAGAAAGATGTCTGGTGGTATTAGCGTTAAGGTCGACAAATTTTCTGGGAGAAATAGTTTCAGTCTGTGGCAAATCAAGATGCATGCTTTGTTAAAGCAACAGGGGCTTTGGGCGCCGTTGAACACAAAAACGGCTGCTTCTACAAGCGCTGAGATGGCCATTCTGGAAGAAAAGGCACATTCAACAATTCTATTGTGTCTTGCAGATAATATTGTTACTGAAATCGCGGAGGAGGATACCGCGTCTGGTCTGTGGTTGAAGCTTGAAAGTCTTTACATGATGAAGTCTTTAACAAACAAGTTGTTGCTGAAGCAACGTCTGTTCAGTCTGCGAATGCAGGAAGGTATGCCTCTTCGAGATCACTTAGATCAATTAAACACAATTTTATTAGAATTGCGTAATATTGATGTTAAAGTTGAAGATGAGGATGCTGCTTTGATTCTGTTAGTTTCTTTACCATTATCGTACGAGAACTTTGTGCAATCGTTTATTGTTGGTAAAGAAACTATTTCTCTAGAGGAGGTTAGATCTGCTCTTCATTCTAGAGAGTTGCGCCATAAGGCGGCTGGTACAGGTGTAGATAATCATGCTGCTGGGTTGGTAGCTAGCTGGAGTAATGGACATGGAAAGTCGGGGAAGAAATCAGTTCTTAAGGGTCCAAAACCTAATGATATCTGTAATTATGTAAAGAGAAGGGACACTGGAAATCTGACTGTCCCAAGAAAAAGAAGTAACAGGATAATTTGACAGATACTGCTGTTGTAGCTGATGCTACTTCTGAAGAAGATATTGCTCTAGTTGCTGTCAAGGACACGCATCACTCTGATGTGTGGATTCTTGATTCTGGAGCGTCTTATCATATATGTCCACGCAGGGAGTGGTTTACAACCTACGAGCAAGTAGACGGTGGCAAGATTTCTATGGCTAACAGTTTTGATTGTGAGACGGTTGGAATAGGCTCGATTAAAATTCGGACACATGATGGTAAATTCTGCACATTGAATGATGTTAGGCATGTTCCACTTATGACAAAGAATCTTATATCTTTGAGTATGTTAGATAGCAAGGGTTTCAGTTTTCAAGGTGAAGGTGGAGTTCTACATGTCTGCAAGGGTTCTAATGTGGTTTTGAAAGGTGTTAAACGTGGTACCTTGTATCATCTTCAAGGTTCTACGTTATCAGGTTCTGTTGCTGTCGCGTCCTCGGAAAAGATTAAGAGGCTGCGAACTGATAATGGTCTGGAATTTTGCTCATCTGAGTTTGATGAGTTTTGTAAGAATGAAGGGATTTCTAGGCATCATACAGTCAGGGATACACCGCAGCAGAATGGTGTAGCAGAGCGTATGAATCAGACACTTCTGGAGAGAGAAGGGATTTCTAGGCATCATACAGTCAGGGATACACCACAGCAGAATGGTGTAGCAGAGCGTATGAATCAGACACTTCTGGATAGAGCTAGTTGCATGCTCTCTAATGCTGGACTAACTAGAAGATTCTTGGCGGAAGAAGTTAGTACATCAGGTTATCTGATAAATCATGGATCTACGATTGTTTCAGAAAGTGGGGGTGTTGAGAAACAGGTGGAGCAGGAAGTCACTCAAGATGAGAGTGAACCACAATAAGAAGTTAAACAACCACAGTCAGAATCAGAATCATCTGTACTAGTAGCGAATCAGAACAGTTTGGCTCTTGATAGATCAAGGAGAGCTAATTATGGGGTGCCTCCCAAGAGAATTAAGGTGAGCAAAGTGGGTACTACTGATAACCCAGCTGATATGCTCACCAAGCCGGTTCCACATTGCAAGTTTCAACATTGTTTGAACTTGCTAAATATTCGGAGTTGTTGACTGCCCTTTTGAGGGCAAAATCTGAGGCAGAAGAGTTTTTTTTATCTGGTACATCTTACATTATTATGATGCATCTGGTACATCTGGAAGAGTTTTTTTTAACTGGTACATCTGGCATTATTATGATGCATCTGGTATATCTGGAAGAGTTTTTTTTTATCTGGTACATCTGGCATTATTATAATGCGTCTGGTACATCTGTTATCTATTTTTTGTGAGAGGATTCAAGTCAAGGTGGAGATTTGTTGGTTTGACTTGAATATGTGGGCGGTGGCCGGTGGCCGCCGGCGGCGCCACTGTAGCCGCCGGATTTGACTCACCTAACACCACCAACCACCTTAGATTGTGTCTATAAATAGATATGCATGTAAGGATTGTAAATTCATCTGAAAAAACTTCTGTAATTTATTTATCCTCTCAGATCTATAAATTATTTCTCTTCTGCATATAATCTTTCTTGCTTCCGTTATAACACTACAAATTCTACAAACAGTGAATTATCTGTATGTTTGTATTTTACTGAATCCTACATTTGTGAATTATCTTTACATTTGTAGAGTACAACAAGTTAAGCTAAGATAGATTCTAGTGGCACATGACTCGTATATAGAACTAATTGAACTACAATACTTTATAATTAAACTATCAGAAATGAATGTTACGCCCTTCAAGATATTGTGGAGAATGTGGCAGCACAAACATCTACAAGAGCATTACATCTTGAGGAATATCTAGTTGGGATAAATTCTGCTGTCGAAGAGATATATCGAAAAACCACAACTGCAAAATATTGCTATAACAAATATGATGTCAGTTGCTTTATAGAAAATACTGAACAGTATTTACAAGGAGGTAGACCTTTACTTTCTTTACTTCAACTCTTGATTGGGCTTCTAAGAAGAAAGGACTATACTGTCTGAAATGTTGAAAGTGGAATAAGACAATTAGAATAAATATTTAGTTCTAAGAAAGATGTCATTGTCCTCGATGATTTGCACCAATCAATCTATTCGGAATTGCTTGTAATTTTTGACTTTCGTTGTTTCTGAAAAATATGAAGAAAAAGAAAAAAGAAACAAATTTCTTGCTAGCCAGAAGCTCTTCAATAAAGATGGATGTAGATGTTCTTAGACTCTCTTTTCGTTAGCAACCATTTTTTTTAACATGTTGCAACTGAATCTAGTGATACATGTTCTTTAAGTTTAAAATAGCACATCTAACCTATCTGTGGTTCAGCCGTGTATCCCATATTATCCTTGACGTATTATTAATAAGATACAAGGGAACAAGAGGCCTCTATCACTACAAGAAAACAGTTAATAGACATCACCCCTTTAACATCGGTTGCGTTTCTGACCGATGTTAAAGGTGTTTTTTACCTCGGTTTCACTATAACTGATGTTAAAGTAGGTTTTAGACATCAGTTGCACTTTAAACCGATGTCTTAACTACTTCTTAAAAAAAAACACGCGAACATTTCGTTTCCCTCTATAATATGTTAAATTTCAGCCCGCTTTCCCCCTTAGACATTTCACACATTCCCCCCTTCAAACATTTCATTTCCCCGCTCCTCACTGAAACCACACTCCCGCTCAACCACACTCCCATACACTCAAAATCTCAGTCAAATCTCACTCACAAACCCCAAATGTGAAGAACCCTAGATTACAAACCCTAGATTACAAACCCCCAAATTAAAACCCTAGATTTCAAAACCCCCTTTCGAATCCCAATTATGTCGAACCCTACCTTTCGATTTCTGTTAATTGGTGCTCTTGGAGGCTATTAATTAGATCGAATCTTAATTAGTAAGTAAGTATTTTTGATTTGGATTAGTAAGTATTTTTCGATTTCGATTTTTGTTTGAAAAATGTTTTTAATTTGACTCTTGAAGAACCCTAATCACTCTCCTCCAAGAAATCCAAACACTCTCGATTTTTGTTGTTTGCATTTTATTTGATTTAGTAGCTCTCTCAACTTGCAATTAGTTCGTATTAGAGGTAATAGCTCTCTCTACTGTAATTAGGTATTTTGTTGTTTTTTGTTCCTTTGTTTGTATTTTATTTGATAATTGTTTCTTTGGGGCTGTTTATTTGATAGTAAACAAGTTGATGTTTGTTGTTTATTTTATTTTGTTGTTTGCTGTTTCTATGTTATCATGTCAGGTAGGTGTTTGATAAAATTACTCTAAGACTTGTAATTATGCTACAATTGCCTTGGAGTAATTCTATTTTCTGTTGCAGGCTTGTGGATTCAAGAGACATCATGGAGCTCCAGCTAAAGCAAGAGAACTGTGAAGAGTTATGAGACCCAGATAATTCTAGTGTACACATTATTCTTTTATATATTTTATGACTTGAAATTAACGTGACATGAAAAACACATATGTTTAAGGAATGAGAAAGGGTTGTTTTATGCACTGGATCTCGGTGGCACTAATTTCCGAGTGCTAAGAGTGCAATTTGGAGGAAAGTAAGAGCGGGTGGTTTCTACTGAGTTCGACCAAGTTTCTATACCACAAGAATTGATGTCTGGTACCTCTGAGGTCTGTATCTATGATCCCCACAAATTTGGTGCCCTTTAATAGGTAATTATTGACTAATTTGGTGCCCTTTAATAGGTAAATTTGGTGCCCTTTCGGAAGCTACATTGAATCAGCTAGTAGATCTATTGACTTGACTTGGGCTCTTAAATTACCAGAAGGAATCACAAACCAGGTCTACTACAGTTTCCTAACATATAAAATATTATTTCCTCATTTGCAAGGCATTAAACAGTGTATAAATCTAGTATTGTGCATTGACATATAATCCAAAACTAGTAGTCAACATAGATGGTGTGCATGTATGCAATTCACATGTGGATCACATATACATCAACATGCTCTCAACTAGCTGACTAGCTTCTTTATATTTAGCTATGTAGAAAGAGTAGACTCTATCCTTAAACTTCAGAGACAAAAGTCTATATCAGGAAGAACGGTTTGTGAAAATTGCTAAATGGTTATAACATTGTGTTATATGACAAGTTACATGTTGACGAGTATTACTTGTTTCAGATTGTCAATACAGAATGGGGAGCATTCTCTAATGGTCTTCCTTTAAGCAAGTTTGATAAGCAAATGGATGCTGATAGTATAAATCCTGGTGAGCAGGTCAGTGCCAACCTTTATGCCGGTAGTGATTATTGTTTAAGTGGCTTATAATATAAATGATAACATTGTTTTTATTTTATGAAACAGATATTTGAAAAGACAATTTCTGGTATGTACCTTGGTGAAATTGTAAGATGAGTGCTCGTCAATATGGCTGAAGAAGCTGATTTATTTGGTGAACATGCATCAGCGAAACTTTCGTCGCCCTTTATACTTGGGTAAGTCTCTGAATCTCTTAACATGATAGACTATATGTTAAGACTTTATAGTTTCTATTGGTTTCACTAAAGTTTTAAAGCCTCAAAATTTATGTAAAATCCTATAATTCCCCATAAATTATTCCATTTGGTTTCAAGATTGTATATGTCTATAGTGATTGGCCCATAGGTGTATAGCACTTGAAAGTATATTACATGAATTTGTGATATTATTCCAGCTGAAAAGTCGACTGCGTGTTTGAAATTGGAATATATAGTAGTAACAGTTCATGTTTTTTTTTTGTTGCAGCACTTAACATACAAGTACCGTATTGAATTTGCAATATTGTTATCATGTTGCTCTGATTACATTATTATAATAAGGTATATGCATGAGAAGATAATTTTGTTTCTTTTTGCAATATATCTTGTCAGTTTACACTCTATTACTCTTACTAAATATATTTTAATTAAATTTCACTTGATCTTATCATGGGTTCAAAATAATCTTAATTTTCAGTAAATTTCAGTTTGGAACGTCAATTTGGACCTGGATGCATGTTGGAACTTCTTTCTTTGTTCTTCATTATTTTAGTTTGATATTGCAGGAAAATATTATGATTTAAATGGTGTAGTGGATAACTGAACTGTTTACACCTACATAGATCACTGTGTTGTGAATATACGTCGTCGAGGAATTTAATTCCTAGACAAGGGTCGACTCCTAAGAGCACACGTAATGTACGGTCTTCCTGGATGCAAGTGTCTGTTCCTGCTAGTTTAATTGTTGGAATTTTGGTTTATTCTACTTCTGAACCAGTAAACGTTGAAGCGCTTCATGCTACCAAAAACGCGGACGAAGAATGTGGTTCCTCTTCTGTCAGCCATTCACACGGGAAACAGGTCTACACTGACTATTCTATCATTGGTGAGTAAATGATTTACAATTGCTTGTAAATTTTTTAATAGGGTTGACAAATTTCCTACCACTTGTTGATTGTGTTGATATTGCTTATATAATAGTTAAAACTTTAATTCTAAGCAAGTGCTCTAGTGTTAATACCTTCTCCAATTTCAGGTATACCCGGAGATGGAAGATGCATGTTCCGCTCTGTTGCTCATGGCGCTTGTGTACGGTCAGGGAAACCTGCTCCAAGTGAGAGGCTTCAAAAAGAATTAGCAGATGAATTACGGACCAGTGGAAGTTCTCCTCGGCCTCAATTTTGAATACAAAAAATAAGAAAATTCTTTATTATACCAAAGTTGGTATTTTTACAAAACAGCAGTATGAAACTTGGTGTTGTATTTGCCCCATTCATATTCTTTTATAACAGAGACATTAGCAATTGAATGACATGGACATGGGTAGCTGTTGTACTCTTTGAACTCTGTCCTAGTGATATGTCAAATTATACCTAACCGCAAGCGCACGGTGTCTATTGCTAGTACAAATGGCAAGCGGGTCGAATCCACAAGGAGACATGTTCTACTAATTCCTTTTCAGTTATCGCTAATTGTTTCAAGGACAAACGATTATGTGAAATTATTAATTAAATAATTAAACTAAATTAACACTAATTAAACAGATGATAAAC
Source organism: Kitagawia praeruptora (assembly GCA_037693485.1). Classification (NCBI taxonomy): domain Eukaryota; kingdom Viridiplantae; phylum Streptophyta; class Magnoliopsida; order Apiales; family Apiaceae; genus Kitagawia; species Kitagawia praeruptora. The sequence continues at coordinate 133,448,600 of CM075352.1, read as the reverse complement.
AAATTATTTAAAACCTAGGGCAATCAGGTCCACCATGCTTACACAATTGGCTCTTAAGCTAAAGCAATCAATGTGATCCTATAACTAGAGTATGTTAATCTCTTTCAAGCATTAACACTCTCGAAACATTCAACACAATTAACCACTTTTAGTAATTCAATCAATCAGGTAATTAGAGTCAAGTTAATCTCTTCCAAGAATTAACGCTCTCAGAAATCCAATGATGCTTCCGCACTCAAATTCAATTCTGCTAATCGTATGTGTGCCTCTAGTAAGTAAATCTCTCGATCCATACCCCTATTTGCATATAATTAATCTATGATATCGGCCGATTACACAAATTAATGATTAAAACATATCAATCAGAATTAACCATAACCAATCAAACCACTATGAAAATCATGCCAATATTAGTGCAAACATGGCTTCCCTTTAAGCCCTAGAAATAACTACTCGCTAATAATTAAACAAGTAAAACAACTAGTAAAACAAGAAAACATAATTAAACTAATAAGAACAAAGAAAAGATTAAGAGAACAAAACCTTCAAACTTCAATGTTGTCACCCAAAAGAAGAGTCATGGTGTTTCTCTACATCTCCAACTAATAATAATACTAATCTACTCTAAACTCTATTATCTGATCTAATATTACATCCTTTTTCTCTCTTTGCATAATACCCTAGATGTGTTTATATAGGCTCTAAAAGTCTTGCCCAATAAAAGTATTTTAATACTCTAAATAAATTACAAGTAGGATTCCATAACTGAATAGGATTCCTTAATTAAAATTCGTAACTATATTTACTCCTCTGTTTCTGGGCTCTTCCAATTGGATTTTGCTTACTGGACCACCTCTGAATTAAAGATAATTCCACAAGCTTCGCGTGGACAGTAAGATCGTCAAATTCTAACTTCTGGAACTCAAGATACGGCCCAAACAGTGTTAGACAGCCCGTGTAGCCCAATAATACGAATTTTCTCCTATTTTATCTCAAAAATAGCTCTTTTTGCTCCAAATCCTTCCAAGTCATGAATTCTTTATTTCCTACAATAAAACAATAAAATTTATTAAATAAAAATCCAAATCAATGCAAAACACAATAAATATGAGAATAAAATCATCTAGAATATATATAAAAATATACTCTATCAAACATCCCCACACTAAGCATTTGCACGTCCTCGGGCAAATAATTGAAATAAAAACTAAGTCCTAACAAACATCACTTTCGTAGATGACACGATTGCATTGAGCATATGCAACAAGCCGTTAAACCCCTAGGCAGCCCTAGTAGGACGAGTGTTGTCTCGTGAGGGTTTATAGTGAATGTACCCACAAAATTCATCTAACCATGCAAAAGATCAATGCTAACACATCACCACACACACAAGTCCTCCCATGCCACATCAACTTAAGAATCAAAGCAAACATACGATGTCTTGGTGTCGAAAGTGCAAGTATTCACGTAGTCTACTCAACCAACATGCAGAAGGTCATAAAAATTCATGTCAAGTGTAAAAATCGTTGGTAATCATGCTAAGCCCACAAGAAATACATCTTTAAGTCTAAACCTGGGATCTCCTATGCCAAAACAAGTAATAACTCACCTTTCACTCAAAAACGAATATTCACTCAAGAACAAGGTTAAGTGTATCACTCAATTCCAACAAAATCATAAACACAACTTGACACTCGCAATCAATCTCACTCTCAACACAACATACATCACTGATGACAATCAAAAGGTCTTTATTCGGGTTGTAGCGTGGGCTAGGGACCAGGTATGTCAAGTAAAGCCAAAACAGGTTAAATCTCAAAAGCTAGTACCCGACAATGAAATTAAAACAACTCCCATACTTATTAAAACCAATGAATACTTCCCCACACTTGGATTTTTCAATAACCCTTACATAATAACTTGACTAGTCGAATGAAGAAGGATCATACAAACATAAGAATGCTCTCAAATTTATTTTTTTTCTTTTTTCTATTTTTTTTCTGTTTTTTTTTCTTCTTTTTTTCTTTTGAGAGCTAAGGAATAAACACAATGACCCATAGATAGTTTTATGAATTTCGACTAGCAAGCATCAACCCAAAATCAATATTCCCCAAAAGTATGATCATCAATAAAACCCCCCTTTTGTACACCTTATTACTCCCTTAAGTACGATACTAGCCCTTGACAATTTAGGTTCAAATTCAATGTAAGGCCAATAGAATAAAAAGGATAATGGCAAGTAATGTGGTGTGTCACCGAAAGAATAGGATTAAGCTCAACGGGTTGACTAATTGATCATGTATAAAAGGTGTGGAAATATGGGAAATATGAGGTTAAACCTAAGTGCCTTTATCATCTCATCATCAAGTAATTTCATGCATTTCAAGAAAGATCTCAAGTAAGTGCTAGCAATGTAAACAACATGTGGACACTCAAGTAAACGAAAAATCATGCAAAAGATATGCATATAGGCTCAAAACTCACTTGGTGTGACAAAACATAATCAATCCCAGGTAACAAGACTCTCTAACGCACCTACTTGTACTCAAAGCATGTAAACCAAGTCATCTTGCACATATTCATGTCATTCTAATCACTTACAACATCCAATTAAGTCTACCAGCTTCAACTTGCTAGTGTAAGTGTGTGCACAAGAACAAAGCACGTCACTTCTCATACAAAAGCGTCAATGAACACAAGAATTCTACGCATGCATGAGGTGTATCAAGCAAAATACAACAACTAATCAAATTGCATGGCTAAAATTATTTTTGGTATTTTTAATTTTTTAATTTTTTTTTTGGATTTTTAAAAAAAAATCTCTTAACATTGAGAACCCTTCCCCACACTTAAGCGGTTCATTGTCCCCAATGAACTAATGAACAAGATACAAAACTACAACTAAAAACAAAATAAAACTACACTAAAAAGAAAAGAAATAAAACTCCCCTGGAATCAAGTTGTCGGGTGTGGAAACCACCCCTCATTCGCTTAGGAGCCACCCAGAAATATCCTACAAAAAAAAATACCAAGCAATATCACACCAAAAATACCCAATTAACAAGAATAATACAAAACCCCAATTTACAAGAACACAAATTCGTAATAAAAATAAAATTAGAAAAAACCCAATACGAATCAAAGAGGTGAACTTGTACTAATTTTCCCCCAAACTTGAATTTTTAGAGATGTAGAGGATGAAGAGAATGAATTGGGTGTGTATGTATGGGTATATATAGATAATGGAGTGATAGGATGGATTTAAGAATTTTAATGTGAAAAGGAAAAATTTTGGGTGGGATTTGAAATTTGATATAAGATATAAATAGGATTTAATGAATAAAAGAAAAAGAATTAGAAAAGAAATAGGCTTAGAATTTTTAAGGAAGAGATGGGAGGTTTTGGAATTGAAATAGGAAAAGAATTAGATAAAATAGGGGTATAAATAGAATGGGGTGTAAAGGTTTTTTTTTTTAATTTAAAACATACAACAACACACAAGCAGGAACAATACGGGGAAAAAAAAAAATTCTGCACAAACACTGTACCACGCGCAGCCGACGCGCGTGGCCGCCACATCCTCAACCTGTCACGCAAGCGCAAGTTGCGCAACAGGGGGGCAACTTGCCTCTAATCCAGTAACGCATTGGCAATTTGCGCGACAGGGGCGCAAACTGCTCTAACATGTCAGTAACGCAGGTGCAACCTACGTTACACACTAAAAATCCGTTTTTTTTTTTTTTAAAGAAACACTCAAAATTGTTTTTTTTAAAGAAAGAGATGAAGGAATAATGTACACAACAAGGCTTGGAATGAACAAATAACTAAGCAATTCTACTATATATGAAAGAGAAGGAAAGAAGTACTCCCCTATGCAAAAGCATGAAGTGCACCGATCCTCCAATGAAATCTTGGGTTGCCTCCCAAGCAGCGCTTATTTAAAGTCATTAGCTTGACCTCCTCAAAAATACTCCGATAAAGGCGTAATATCCACTTTCTCGATCATAAACTCGCCACCACAAAAAGTATCAAGAGTGTTAGTGGTTGTCTTTATCCTGCAGAAAGTCTCCAAACAAGCATCAGTAAAATAAAATATGTCATTAATAAGCAATAGAGAGAGTGCTTGTGCAGTTTTGGAAAACTTTGTGATAAAACATCGATAAAATTCGACACCACGAAAATATTGAACTCCCTTGACATAAGGTGGAGGTTCTGGTGGTGGCTTTTCTTCACTCCTCACTTTTACTGGAGTCATTCGGACATCTTGGCTTATCACATCATTGGCTAATAAGACACTTCCATCTTCTCCCTCTTCTTGAGCTTGAAACGTAGGAGCCACTTTGTATGGATCCTCTACCAGAATTTGAGAAAGATCTTCTTGGACAACTCTCATCATGTCAACCTTGTAATAGGTAGTCTTGAGCAAAGAAGCCTTGTAAGTAGAGGACAGACCGAAAGCAAATTTACCAATACATGGTAGCTTAGGCACAGGTTGTGGAAGAGATACAACAACTATCTCTGTATTGCTTTCCTTTGTCACCTCATCATCAGTCACATTGTTCTCGGTAGCAGCAACATCATTGATCTCGTCATCGGTGGCATGCTCCTTCTCTTTATCAATGGCCTCATCATCAACAAACATGGAGAAACTATCATATTCCTGATTGCTTGTGAGATTTATAGCAATCAGGTCCTCTTCGGATCGGATAGATGATGATGGTAAATAGTCGAGCTGCCCTGTAGTAGAAGAGTTAGCCAACTGTGCAATTTGAGATTCAATCGCCAAACTTTGAGTTTCTAATTCGTCAAAACTCTTTAGCAGTTTATTCAAGATATCCCACATCTCATTTGTCTGATCAGCTTGCACATCTATGCTGGATTGAGAAACATGTAGATCTTCTTGTAGAGGAGGATATTGATATTCTTGCTGTGGTGGCTGCTCATATGACTGATAATATTGTTGCTCAAACTGTTGCTGATTATGATATGAAAAATTTTGAGCACCATTGTCCTGGTAGTAGAAATCTGGTTGATTCACGCATTCTTGATCAAAAGTGTTTGAATACTGATTGTACCCATATCCTTCTTCAAAAGAATTCATTTGTCCCAACTGAGCATTCTGAGAATTATAGAAATTGTAAGAGCATTCAAAACCAAAGTGACCCTGCACACCGCAAATTTGACAGAAGTTGTAAGTTTTAGGGGCCACTTGTGACATCTCATTGATACTCATTGGACGCATAGTGGGCTCTGTAGGGTTGAATGAGGCAATTTCTTGAGTGCGTGCCTCCAACATGGAAGAGAGTAGTGCTAAAGTATCAACTTCACCCATAGTAACCTGTAAACTCTCAACAAAGCCAAGAAAACGTAAAATCTGCCTCAATTGGAACAAAAGTTCCAATGAGACAATGGAAACAATCTAAACAACTAAATTAAAATCAATAGAAACTCGTTGTCTCCCCGGCAGCGGCGCCAAAAAACTTGATATGTCAAATTATACCTAACCGCAAGCGCACGGTGTCTATTGCTAGTACAAATGGCAAGCGGGTCGAATCCACAAGGAGACAGGTTCTACTAATTCCTTTTCAGTTATCGCTAATTGTTTCAAGGACAAACGATTATGTGAAATTATTAATTAACTAATTAAACTAAATTAACACTAATTAAACAGATGATAAACAAATTATTTAAAACCTAGGGCAATCAGGTCCACCATGCTTACACAATTGGCTCTTAAGCTAAAGCAATCAATGTGATCATATAAATAGAGTATGTTAATCTCTTTCAAGCATTAACACTCTCGAAACATTCAACACAATTAACCACTTTTAGTAATTCAATCAATCAGGTAATTAGAGTCAAGTTAATCTCTTCCAAGAATTAACGCTCTCAGAAATCCAATGATGCTTCCGCACTCAAATTCAATTTTGCTAATCGTATGTGTGCCTCTAGTAAGTAAATCTCTCGATCCATACCCCTATTTGCATATAATTAATCTATGATATCGGCCGATTACACAAATTAATGATTAAAACATATCAATCAGAATTAACCATAACCAATCAAACCACTATGAAAATCATGCCAATATTAGTGCAAACATGGCTTCCCTTTAAGCCCTAGAAATAACTACTCGCTAATAATTAAACAAGTAAAACAACTAGTAAAACAAGAAAACATAATTAAACTAATAAGAACAAAGAAAAGATTAAGAGAACAAAACCTTCAAACTTCAATGTTGTCACCCAAAAGAAGAGTCATGGTGTTTCTCTACATCTCCAACTAATAATAATACTAATCTACTCTAAACTCTATTATCTGATCTAATATTACATCCTTTTTCTCTCTTTGCATAATACCCTAGATGTGTTTATATAGGCTCTAAAAGTCTTGCCCATTAAAAGTATTTTAATACTCTAAATAAATTACAAGTAGGATTCCATAACTGAATAGGATTCCTTAATTAAAATTCGTAACTATATTTACTCCTCTGTTTCTGGGCTGTTCCAACTGGATTTTGCTTACTGGACCACCTCTGAATTAAAGATAATTCCACAAGCTTCGCGTGGACAGTAAGATCGTCAAATTCTGACTTCTGGAACTCAAGATACGGCCCAAACAGTGTTAGACAGCCCGTGTAGCCCAATAATACGAATTTTCTCCTATTTTATCTCAAAAATAGCTCTTTTTGCTCCAAATCCTTCCAAGTCATGAATTCTTTATTTCCTACAATAAAACAATAAAATTTATTAAATAAAAATCCAAATCAATGCAAAACACAATAAATATGAGAATAAAATCATCTAGAATATATATAAAAATATACTCTATCACCTAGCTAGGTTTAGGGGAACTGGTGTCAGTTTTTCATGTGCACTATATTTTAACTTATTTCTAAGATTATTTTATTTATGAAGTTAATTGATTCAGCATCTGCTAATTTACCAGGTGGCTGATGAATTTATCAAAAGAAGAGAAGAGACGGAATGGTGAGTTTGGACAATCATCTTTTCTGTTTTTTTTGCTAAATTCGGACAATCATCTTTGTCATCTATCTTCAGGCAAGCTACAACTGGATTGCTAAGTTTGGGCAAAGTTGCTGCATATGCATTGACACTTACATGCTTCTTTTATTGCAAAGTAACACCAGACTTGATATATGAGGGGCCAGTATTACTACAACTGTATTGCTGAGTCTGTTGACTCTTGGAATCTGGTTTTTCGGATAATGTATGAAAGTTTGTTTTTTGTATATAGGCTCATGTAGAGCAGACCAATATAGTTTTACTCCATGATGTAAGAATGTTGGATTTTTTTCGTTAATGAAAAAAGATTTACTTACTTTCTAGTGTGATTTAGTTTTGGTAATTGTAGTGTGTTATTTACTTTATAGTGTGATTTAAATTTAGTAATTATATTGTGCAAATTTATGGAGCTATTTGACATCGGTTAAAAACCGATGTAGTATACAGTTTATTTTGGCAATTTTTGGGAGCTATTTTACATCGGTTAAAAACCGCTGTAGTATACAGTTTACAACATCGGTTCTACCTAAAACCGATGTAGTACAGGGGTTGAGACATCGGTTTAGTTTTGAAAACTGATGTTGTTGATAAGTATTTACATCGGTTTATAACCGATGTAATAAGTCCTTTTTAACATCGGTTAAGAACTGATGTAATAAGTCTTGTTAGTAAGTTGTTAAAAACTGATGTGATAACTATTTACATCGGTTCCGAACTGATGTTGTTGATACCTATTTACATCGGTTCAGAACTGATGTAATAAGTCTCTTTAACATCGGCCCAGAACCGATGTAAAACACATGGACATTTAACAACACCCACCTAGACATCGGTTTTTGACAGTTTTTACATCAGTCTAGAACTGATGTCTATTGACTTATTTGGCGTAGTGTATTTCTACTTTGCAAGGATTCTGCTTCTAGTCAGTTATCCATTAATCCTAGCATCTTTGGGATGCAAATTTTAATTATGTAATGAGTCTGAGATTGTACCTTCCAGTTCATTTTATTTAGTGTCTGCAGTGTTTTTGTCTAGAGAGGCCAATTTATGCATAGCATGTTTACATGACTAGTTCTTATGTTTATTATAATTGTTAAGATTGTCATGATTTTAAATGTTTTAGTTTTAATAATACAGTAGATGGTAAATATATGTTTGTCTTGCTTCTAGTTTTCCATATATTTAGGGCCAAGTGTTGTCAAATGTAATTACACACTAGTTAGGTTTAACCGTTTAAGATTGATTAAGTTAGTTTCTATGTTAATGTATTCTATATATATACTTAAAAATATTGTTTTCTTTATACTGTGGAGTGTATCTTTGTTATACTGTATGCTGCATACTGATCAAGATTCCCTGTGATCCTCAGATCTCGATCTTGCTCCAAATCACCAAGGTAGTTGTTCGAGTAGGAAGAGAATGAGGTCTCTTCATAAGGATCTTGTGATGAGAATCCCAAAAAATCAAAGAAGCAGCAGAGTACGATAGGGACAGAATAGTAGCAGTTCAGAAGTAATATCTGCAAGTCAAAAAACCGGTGTACAGCTTTTGGAACCAAATCCCAACAAGTGGGCATCTTTTGTGGTTGGAGATGAGATAGAAATACTCTGTGAAGACGATGCCATACTCTATCAAGGCAGCGACATGCATAGCCGGTGGTTTAGGTGTAAGGTTGTGAATATTTCCAAAAACTGTTTCAAAGTCCAGTACAATGATGTGGATACTAAAAAAGGATCTGGCAAGTTAGAGGTACATAATTTTTTGCAAAAGAAGCATACTACTCTGAACAATTAATGCTAAGATGATCAAGTTATGCTCTTGAATGCACTTGATATCTTGGATGGTCACGACTTTCACATATCATTTAGTTTTAACTCTATCCTTGACATGACATAGGAAACAACTCAATGCCCGGTACTAGGCATATGTGATTGTCATGTATATTTTTATCATGCGAGTGATATCTGGTTTAACATGTCATGGGAGTGATATATGGTCTAACATGTATTGAACCGATAATTTGTTTGATCTAAATACCTATAATATAGTGTATACTAATTAACAATTGCACGTTTAACACTATATGATGTGCAGAAATGGATTACAGCACCAAGAGTTGCACCTGCTGATAGCATGAGACACCCTGGGCGACTTACTATCCGCCCATGTCCTGAAGACGAACCTCCCACTTGTTTTGAGGTTGGAGCAGCAGTTGATGCATGTTGGAGCAATGGCTGGTGGGAAGGTTTTGTCTTTCCTGGTATGTTAAGTTGGCAAGTCTGAATATATTTGTCGTTCCACATTTCTCTTTAGTGTCATGTCATAGCTTGTAAAGCTATGACTGGTAGTCATACAGTGCAATCATATATATAGCCATAAGTTAGGTCACCGCCTTACAAAATACTCCCATTGGAGTTGTTTACATTTGCTTTTTGCACGAAGATCAATATAGTGGATGTAATATTGTTAAAATAAATGAAGTAGTGGGTGTAATAGTGATTTTATTGTTAAAATAAATGAAGTAGTGGGTGTAATAGTGTAAAGTGTTGAAAAAGTTGAATGAAGTAGTGGATGTAATAATGTATTTTATTGTTAAAAGTTACTATTTTTAGTAATGTAAAGAAATGGAATGAACAACCCAAAATAGAAAGTGTAAAGAAATGAAAAAGATAGAAGGAGTAGTATCGAGTTGGTCACCAATATTGTCTGTATATTTGTACCACAAAAGATGCAGTGCTTAAGTAGGAAGCTGGTCCCTGACAATCGATTGTCAGGGATCGGTTATTTAACATCAACGATCCAACGGCTCCCCTGGATTACAAAAAAAATTCTCTGTCCGTGAAAATTTTTCGCGGATCGGTCCGCGAAAAATTTCCGCGGAACGTAATTTTTTTTGTTTTAATCTCAGCCGTTGGATCCAACGGCTGAGAAACTGATTGTTAAATAACCGGTACCTGACAAACGATTATCAGGGACTGGGACCCGTTTAAGTATAGCTACATTGTGTATATGTCTTATTCAAAGTTGAAACATATGTCTAATCAAGTTTCCTTTGTCAAGTTCAGGCCAGCAAAGATTTTTGACTCTTCCCCGGAAAGATCTACGAGCATCGATGGAATGGGTTCCCATAAAGTCGCATCCTGACATCATCTCCTTTGTACTTTCGAATCTTGATTCCTGACATCATCTCCTTTGTATTATAATATCTTGAATGAAGGGTTATATTTTATATACATTACATTTGTAACATAATGATAACGGTCGTAATTAATGTGGCAAATTCATTTTCTACATCCCTTTAAATTTAGCTTCATTAGTTCTACCTTCCTAATGAGAATAGTATTGATGGAGTTTTTCCTTTCAGAAGAAATTAAAGAGAATATTTTGTTGATTTTTGTGATTACATAAAACTTCAAAAACTAAAGCTTTTTTAAAATACTATTTTTAAATAGACGGAGCTTTTGTATATAGTTTTCTTAAACATATATATAAACAGGCAAGTGCTGAAATGAGAAACATTCTTAAAATGAGAACTTAGTCCCCAAATCATAAAGTTAGTGCTTACATCAGCATGATGACGTCACTGTTGATATCAGCATGCTGACATGGTAGAAATTTTTCCCACCAAAAAAATATTTTTGGACACGTTTTTTCCTACCAAGAAAATGGTGATTTGGCCGGTTTTCCCGCCAAAAAATGGTGATTTGACAAATTTTCCCGCCAAAAAATGATGATTTTGCAAATTTTCCCACAAAAAAATGGTGATTTGGCAAAATTTCTCGCAAAAAATTGGTGATTTGGAAAATTTTCCCGCCAAAAATTGGTGATTTGGAAAACTTTCCCGCCAAATTTTTTCCTCTTCCAAAAAATATTTTTTTGGTGGGCCCCACTGTCACGTCATCATGCTGATGTCATCAATGATGTCATGCTGACGTCAGCAGTGACGGGGCACTGGAAAATAATTTTTTTTTTTTGTGATTTGGTGATTCTGCTGGATTTTGGTGATTTGCTTTGGGGACTAAGTTCTCATTATAAGAGGTTCTTACTAGAGTAGCTCCCTATATAAACATATAAAAAAATATGTTCAAGAGTAGCTTTTATGAAATCTGTTCATATTGAAATAGTGTAAAAACCTTCTAATGAGCAGCGTCTACATAGTATACTTTAAGTTATGGGTGGAAAACGGATAATACGGATACTGATACAGCTATATCCGAATCCGTTTTTTAAAATCGTATCCGTATTCGAATCCGGGAATATCAGAAAAAACTTTATCCGTATCCGAATCCGGTAATATTATCCGAATACGGATAATATCCGGATCCGAACCACAAGCAATTGCCACCCACGCGGCCACGCCGCCGACCAAACTTTATCGCCGGCGACGGTGTTTCAACGGCAAGACCCCAGATCGAGTTTCCCCTGTTTTGTCACCCATACACTCTAAATCAACACCATCCAATCACTAATCATCCCTAAATCGACCCAAAACACCAAAACCGAAGCCTTAATTCAAAACCCCCAATTTTGAGTTTAAAGAACCCTAATTTCTGAAATCAAAACCCTCAAACCGGCGGTTCCCCGAGATACAACGAGAGAGGGACGATAGAGATAAGGGAGAGAAGATAGATTGAGATTGAGATAAGGAGGGAGAAAGATATGGGATTGACGAGAGATTGAGAGATGTTTGAGAGCACCCACAATGGTTGCCCAACTCCTGCATAGAGACCGTGAAATGAAATGGCCACACACAATTATCTCTTTTTTGCATTGTATATTTGTATGGAAAGGGAAAAAACTGGTCATCGCCACCAAAGTGGGCGTGCCCGTTTGCTTTGCTTTTTGTTTTTAATACTTACTTTATGTTGTCAATAACAAAATAAGTGTATAGCCTATCATATAAAAATAGTATAATAAGAGTAAATGATAAAAATTAAAAATATATTAAAATTATATTATATATAATTACTTTCGGATACAGATATTTTCGGATACGGATGTACCTATATCCATATTCGTATCCTAAACTCTCGGATTCAGATACGGATAATATCCGGTTGACTCCGGATACAGATAATATCCACTTTTTTCCGGATACGAATACAGATATTTCGGACGGATATCGGATTTTTCGGATTTTTTTTCCAGCTCTATTCAAGAGCATATCAATTATATACAGAGTCCCACTCTAGAGAGACCCCTCTTATGTGGAGAACCGTGGAGAACTCCATATGGTTCCATAGTGGAATCATTTTTTTTCAAAAAAAAAATTCCAATTTTTTTTGTAAAAAAAGTTTGCAAAAAAAAAAAAAAATGACATGCTACCACGTCATCACTACCACGTCAGCAGTGCTGACGTGTCACTGCCACGTCAGTAGTGACGTCATCATTGCTGATGTGACAGTGCCACGTCATTGCTGCTGACGTCACTGCTGATCTGGCAATGACACGTGGTAGCGCCACGTCAGGTCGTCAGCAGTGTTGACGTGGCACTGCCACGCCAACAGGTAGTTTTTTTTTTTTGAAAAAAATTGTTTTTAGAAAAAATTTTTTTAAAAAAATGTTTGGTTCTATCACAGAATCAGCAAATTGGTCCTTTTTTTGTTATAGAACCAAAAAAAATTGGTATTTTTTTTATAGAACCAAAAAATTAGAACTTTGATTCTATTATAGAATCAAATATTAGTGGTTTTCCAAGATTCTCCACGTAAGATGTTTCTCCATAGAGCAATGACCTACATATGTAACATCTCATAAATTATTCTTAACATTGTAATGAAATTATTTTATAATGATTTAAGCAATTAAGTACAGACTGCCGAGCTCACAATTGTATGATGAGAAACATGGTAATAAATCCAGATCATTATAGTCGTCAAATTGTATGTATAGTGTGCTTATCCCAAAGATAATGATCATACACTATATCATCATTGTTTTCCAGCTGATCCAAAATTACAATAGCCGAATAATCATACGTGTTGTTAAAGCCAGGGAGTTTCGTATCCACGATCCTCCAAGAAATGAATTTGCAGTTAGAACTTATATCCGTTGAAGACCTTAGCTTCTGGGCACCCTTGCTCTTGTATATTGATTTATAACATATTTACCAACCTACCATCCTGTAACACGATAGTGATGACTTCTGAACGACATATAAATATTTGCTTAATAATAATAAATTAAAATGTAGTTCGTGGAAAAGAATAGTACAATGATATCCACAATTTATGTGAAAAATTAATGAATGAGATATACGCACAATAAATTTTTTTTTTATACAATAATATATAAAATACTCATTTACCGTTGATAATCACAATAATAACTTAATAACGATATATGAAATATGTGAATATAAAAATTAACACGATGTCCGCGTGCAACGCTAATCACAATAATAACTTAATAATGATATATGAAATACGTGAATATAAAAATTAACACTATGCACGTGCTTTGCAGCAACATGGCCAAGGGAACAATGTTTTTTGCAGATAGGGTGAAGATCCTCCAGCATATGGGTGAGCTATGATGGGTCAGCATGGCCCAAATTTTTATTTGACAATCTATTTCCCATCTTCACATATCCAGAAGTATTACCCAAAAACCGAAGTTTTTCCTTTTTCTGGAGTAGATGAAACGTAATTTTGAAGGTCATGATCCTGCTCAAATCCAGCCATATCTTGCTCTTTCATTATAACCCATGCTTCTATTCCACTAGTTTGTCTGGAGTCTAAAAGAATGATTGTATCTTTAGTAGGAAAGCTAGCACTACTCACCCAACAAGGCTTCCCCCAACCAAAATCTGCGTCATAAATTGGAAATCTGCACCAACTAGTACACCTCAACACCTTCATGTCCTTTTGGGACATCAATTTACCTATATTTTTGAAATTACTCACTGCAAATTCGAACCCGTTTTTGCCTAGTAATTCCTTTGCATGTTCACTGTTTACTTTTGCAAAAGCAGTCCTCAATTTATTCACTAAGAAACTGAGCTCATACTCTTGGCCATTTACAACTGCACTTGCCATCTGAAAAATATTGCCAAAAGAATGCGTAGGAAGGGGTGGCACCATCCTCCCCCTCAAGTTCACCGGATGGAAAACAGCTGATGATTTCCCTTCTTTGATCACACATTTCCATATGAAAGCTGTAACGATCTCGACCCGTGTGGGCTTGATTGTTTCCACAGCATTTTCTCTAAGTGCTGAAATTGCAGACTCAGTAAAAATGAACCTTTTGGTGACAAGTCTTTCCATTGGCGGCAAAAGTGCTTGAGTTTTTGCATCTGTCATGCTGCTCAAAGAAGGATCTATGGGTGGGAACATAACTGCGGACTTGAAGATTGGAAACACTAAATTGTTTTCCCTACGAGCAATGGCTGCCCAACTATTTATAAAATTGCTTAAAGTACAGGCATCCGCTATTTTATGAGAAATGCAAGTCCCAAGTACTATACCACCGCACTTGAATAAGTTAACTTGAATGGCTAGCTGTTCTTCTGCTTTCAGCATGCAGACATTACTTAGATTGTATGGAATCAGCTGGTCTATTACCGCAACTTGAGGAAATTCAATGATGTCTGAGAGCCGGGAATCAACCCGAGCTTCCAAATATTTAACACCTTGGTCGTTGCAATCAACAAAGCTTTGCCCTTTTATTCTTCCAGCCAATGGATAAAACTGAGTCAAGGCATCAGAGAGTGACCTCTTCAACTGGAAACACATGGCGGATTGTGTAATATTGCTAGTGTCATTGTAGAAATAATAGAATATCAGAGGAAAAAAATGTGCAGGCAGGCATTGATCTAGAAAAGAGAGCTTAAACTTTCTTAGGTGAGATGGTGTAGGAGAAGAAGGTTTAATGAACTCTGTGGAAATTATCTCAATGTTCATTTTTTGGTAGTTTGATCCCTCACTATATTTCTCTTTGTTCGGCTCATGCCCCTTTAAGATGTCTTGGTGTCTTCTTTAATGTTGCCATAAGATCAATTATATTAAGCTAAGCTTTTAGTTCTGAAATTTCCTACTGTGTTTTGCTGACATGGTATACATTTATTTTAAGTTTATCATCACATCCAAGACAAGCATCTTTTTGACCTGCCATAAGCTTCCAAATCTGTAAGATTAATGTGTTAAGTATATTATTATGTAAGACTGAAATATTTTAATGCTAATTATTGAGTGAGGATGGCCTATTAGGAATAAGAAATACTAGGTTGATGGTAGGGCTGCACATGGGTAGGGTTGGGTCGGGTTTTCGTCAAACTCCGACCCAACCCAATTAGTTCGGTTTTATAAAAATTCAACCCATTAACTGAAAAAAAATTCTGTAACCCAACCCTGACCCAACCCAATTAGTTCGGTTTGATTCGGGTTGGGTTGGGTTAAATTTGCTAATCGGAAAAAATTTGCTAGAAAATCCCGCACATTGCAGAAAATCTGCACTTCGAAGAAGATGTTGTAGGAAATGTTGCAAAAGTAAGAAAGTGTTGCGGAATGTTGTAGAAAGTGTTGCAGAATGTTGTAGAAAGTGTTGTAGAATGTAACATAAGCCAGAAAGTGTGAGAGTGTTACAAAAAGTGTTGCAGAAAAGTTATATCGTGCATAAATTTGAAGAAAATATGTAGAAAACATATAGAATATGTAGAAAATATGAAAAAAATTCTACAGTTTATGTAAACGGGTTGGGTTGGGTTGGGTAAGGGTTAAAATGTGTTAAACCCTTACCCAACCCAATTAGTTCGGGTTTTTAAAAAATTAACCCGTTCAACCCATGGTTTTGAATGGTTCGGTTTGAACGGTTAAAAATAGGGTCGGTTTGGATTGGTTTGGTCGGTTTTCGGGACCCATGTGCAGCCCTAGTTGATGGTATCTAGCCCACTTGCAATCATAGTAATAAAAAATTTAGTGATTTAATTATCATATTAAAGAAGTAGAGGTTTTTGTTGATTTAGACTTCAATGGGCCGTGTGAGTGATGAAGTGTTGTTATTGGGCCAGGCGGCCCAGGCCTGCTTTAGGTGGTCATTTTATTGTATTTTTTAGAACCCGTGAACCAAATTGCCCCGGTCTTATTTAAGCTCAGTCGATAAACCGGTTCGACCCGATCTTGATCGGTCCGTTCCTAAAGAAATAAAGAGCATGGCCAAATCCTTTCAATTATGTGCCTGTTTGGCTGACCTTATTTTAAGGATTTATGGACTTATTTTCGGATAAAATTTTATATTTTGATAATTTGTTTTTATACAAGTATTTAATGTATGTTTGAGATTTAATAAGTTGCAAAAATAAGTTGGAAAATAAGTTGGAAAGTTAGGAATCTCTAATTTTGTCTTAAAATAAGTTGACTTATTCTGAAAAAAAGTTCCCCCAAACACCTCCATAATCTTTATATACTTGCTTTATACCCGTGCGAGGATACTTTGTAAATATGATTTATGAATTTTTCTTATAAATTTTTTAATATCTTTACAATTTTCTTTGGGAGAATCGTAAAATAATATTTGCAAATTTCATTAAATTAATTATACTTATTTTATTAACATTTATTTTTATTTTTTTAATTGTTATTATATTTTTTACTTGAAATTTCATGTTTTTCCAATATAAAAATTAATAAATGTTACTATTTTTTTATACTTTTTCCACTTAATAAGTTTAGGATATTTACCAAAAATACTATGTTTAAAGTTTCTATTTGCAAATATACTATCTCTTTGAATTAATTGCAATTTTACTATACTAAGTTTCAAAATTGCAAAAATACTACACCCCTCCCCCCATGTGCCCTCCATGTGCCAAACCTCCACGTGCCAACTAATTCACACGCCCGTGTACTTTTTTTTTTTTTAGATGGGATGCTATTTTGGTGGATTTGGATTTGGGTTGCATGGCCCCGCAGGGGCAACCACTTTCAACTGAACATGCAACTAAATTACTGATTTCATGTTCCATTTTTCAAAAGTGATTTTCGACCTCATTTTTGGACTCTAATATATATATATATATATATACATATTTTTTTTTTTTTTTTGAAATATATATATATATATATATATATATATATATTAGAGTCCAAAAATGAGGTCGAAAATGGAAATTGAAAAATGGAACATGAAATCAGAAATTTAGTTGCATGTTCAGTTGAAAGTGGTTGCCCCTGCGGGGCCGTGCAACCCAAATCAGCAACTGAATGCAACCACATTCAATCGAATGCAACTACATGCAACTTTTTTTTTAAGGTGGGATGATTTTGGTGGATTTGGGTTGCAAGGCCCCGCCAGGGGCCATATTCAAATGAATGCAACCACATTCAACCAAATGCAACCCCACAAGCAACTTTTTTTAAAGGTGGGATGATTTTGGTGGATTTGGGTTGCAAGGCCCCGCCAGGGGCAATATTCAACCAAATGAAACCACAATCAACTTGTTGAAAGTGGTTGCCCCTGCGGGGCCATGCAACCCAAATAGAATCCCACCTTAAAAAAAAGTTGCATTCAGTTGCTGATTTGGGTTGCAAGGCCCCGCCAGGGGCAATATTCAACCAAATGCAATCACATTCAACTTTTTTTAAGGTGGGTGATTTTGGTGGATTTGGGTTGCAAGGCCCCGCCAGGGGCAATATTCAACCAAATGCCACATTCAACTTGTTGAAAGTGGTTGCATTCAGTTGAAAGCGGTTGCCCCTGCGGGGCCATGCAACCAAAATCCACCAAAATAGAATCCCACCTTAAAAAAAAAAGTTGCATTCAGTTGTTGATTTGGGTTGCAAGGCCCCGCCAGGGGCAATATTCAACCAAATGCAACCATATTCAACTTGTTGAAAGTGGTTGCCCCTGCGGGGCCATGCAACCCAAATCCACCAAAATAGAATCCCACCTAAAAAAAAAAGTTGCATTCAGTTGCTGATTTGGGTTGCATTCAGTTGCTGATTTGGGTTGCAAGGCCCCGCCAGGGGCAATATTCAACCAAATGCAACCATATTCAACTTGTTGAAAGTGGTTGCCCCTGCGGGGCCATGTAACCCAAATCCACCAAAATAGAATCCCACCTTAAAAAAAAAGTTGCATTCAGTTGCTGATTTGGGTTGCATTCAGTTGCTGATTTGGGTTGCAAGGCCCCGCCAGGGGCAACCACTTTCAACTAAACATGCAACTAAATTTCTGATTTCATGTTCCATTTTTCAAAAGTGATTTTCGACCTCATTTTTGGACTCTAAATATATATATTAGAGTCCAAAAATGAGATCGAAAATGGAAATTGAAAAATGGAACATGAAATCAGTAATTTAGTTGCATGTTCAGTTGAAAGTGGTTGCCCCTGCGGGGCCATGCAACCCAAAGCCAAATCCACCAAAATAGCATCCCATCTTAAAAAAAAAAAAAAAAAAAGTACACAAACTGGTGAAACAGGCGGCTGTGAAAGAGGAGGGAAGGAGGGGTTAGGGTTAGGGTTAGGGTTAGTATTTTTGCAATTTTGAAACTTAGTATAGTAAAATTGCAAATAGTTTAGTAAAATTGCAAATAGCTATTCTTAACAAAAGTAAATGTGCAAAAATTTACTTTTTCTTATTTATTTATGAAAAAAGCTCATAAGTTTATTATACTCTATATATTTAATTTTGATTTTTCTTTGAAAAGTTTCAAATTAAAACTTATAAATTCTATTCATAATTTTTGAAATAAGGTGTACAATTTTACAATATTTTTAACTTTTACTTAATATAATTTAAAAATATAATTATTATTAATACTTCTTAAATGACACATCGTCAAACCACATACTCCCTTACACTAATTAGATGATGTATAAAAACCCTATTCATAATTTTTAAAATAAGGTGTACAATTTAAGATTTTTTTTAATTTTTGTTTAATCTTATTTAAAAATATAAAATATAATATTTTTGAAATGACAAATTTATCCCTAACAACCAAATCATACCATAGGAACTCCCTTACACTAATTATATTATACCCGTGCAATGCACGGGTTGCTTTATCATTATTTTGTAAATATTTTGATTAGTACTTTTTTTGGAATTTTTTTTAATGATATTTTAAATTGTACTTTTTACATTAAATAAAAATAAAATATTTAGTAAAATTCATATACTTATAATAGTAGTTGATGAATTTGATGATACTTATATACTTTTTTTTGAATTTTATATTTTTGTAATTTTTTTCCATTTTTGTAATTATTATTATAATAATTGTTTTTTTTAAAATTTCAAACCTTAGTAAATTGGTAAGATTTGAGATCGAGGTGAGTAGCCCAGTGTATATGCTGAAGCCCATACATATGTTAATTAGTGGAATGATTATTGTCCCGCATTTATTTATCTAAATTATTTTTCTATTTTTATTTTACTTGATATTACTTTTTTACCCCTGACGACCAAACCTACCACACAAACCTTCTTATGCTAATTATATATACGATATAACTAGCTTATAACTCGTGCAACACACAGCTCTTTTTCTAATATTTATTATATTATTTTATTATTATTTATTTATTATTAGTTTACATATCAAATTGTTGTTATGAAATTGATATATACATATATATATAGTCCCACTATAGGAAGACCCATATTATATAGAGAAGTGGAGAGAACCAATCTTAGCCATCCAATTATTTAATGGAAAAACTGTAATTTAGTTTAAAAGTCATGATATTTTATAAATTAAATAAAAAACTGAAATACACGCCGACCACGCCTAAAGCTTTCTCTGCAAACAACAATACACACACTATACACACACAAATTCAACGAAAAAACAACCAAAAACATCTTCAAATCCAGGTTCATCTTCAAATTGAGTTTTGCTCGTCAATTACAAAACCAAAAGGTAATGATTCTACATTTATTTTTTTGACTTGAATTCATAATTTAACTAGTTTTTTTTTGTTATTTCTTCAGGTTAATCTCAATCGACTAGAGAAAAGTAGAGATTAAGATGTTCCCGAGGAGAATAGGTACTATTAGGTGATTTTGTTTTTAAAAATGCATATTCATGTTTAACTTGATGTGATTCTATAGGTATTTGTTGATGTTAGTCAATTTTTCTTGCTTATAACTTTGATTCTGTTGTAGAATGCGAGCTTATAGTTAATTTTATGTGTAACTGCATCTGTTATAAAAAATGTTTTTGTAATAGAACCAGTTTTGTAAAATTCTAGTTCTAAACTAGATTCATGTATGAATTTATTTTTTGCCAAAATTTTGTTTTTAAATTAAGGTCTCGTAATAGAATCACTTTTGTGAAGTTCTGGTTCTAGAGTGGATTCATGTATGAATTTATTTTTTTTCTAAAATTTTGTTTCGAAATTAAAGTTCTGTAATAGAACCAAAAAATTTGAAGTTGAGCTTGAACAATAGAACTAATTTAGTTCTTTATTAGCTAGTTGATGTTAAGGGATTTTGTGTATAAATCATAAGGTATAAATTGTGGTTCTGTAATAGAAACGAAAGTAAAACTGTATTTCTATAATACATGCATGTATAATTTTTTCTTTGCAAAATTTGATTTTAAATTAAGGTTCTGTAATATAAACAAATTTTTTAACTATATATACGCCCATTTATAGTTTTTGATTCTGTATACTAAGCTACCTTGTTCTTCTCTACTTATACAACTTTGCGTGTTTGTGTGTTATGATTTTAATGTCATATTTTCTTGCTTAAATTTTGATTCTGTAGTAGAATGCTAATTTAATAGCTAATTGAAACTTATTCGTTGATTATTACATAGTGGACTTGTAGTTCTGTAATAGAACCAAAGTTTACTAGGTTTGACACTTAAATCTTGTTTATAGCTTCATCTATATTTGGAGGTCTGAAATTTGGTTCTACAGTAGAACAACTATTTGTAAATTTCAATTTTTGTGTATATATATTTGTACATTTGGTTCTGATCTAATGTGTTCTAATATGGAATCATTAGGTGATCCAGTGTATTTTGAGGTGCAAATCAATCTAAGTCTCTTTTGGTCCCAGGTAATTCAGCATACAAAGCAAATTCAATTTACTTTACTAATGATTCTAAGACTTATTTAATTGATTCTACAACAATTTTTACTTATACAACAAAACTTGTGCATATAGAGGTTGATTATATAATAAATCAAATTTTATTTTTAGTTATTGAGGTGTCTTCTATAGTAGAATCAATATTTATATTTTGAGCCTATGAGCTCATGTATTAGAATCATACTTATGAGTTTCTGGCATATTTTATATGAGTCACATTCTATGGAGACCCACTTTATATGGAGTACCATGGAGACCCATAATCTAACCATTAAAATAACTAACGGTCTGGATTAAAAGAATAAAAAAAATTAAAAACAGCACGCACAATACACGCACTTAGTGAGAGAGATCGAGAGCGAGAATAGCGAGAGAGAAGGAGAGACTATCTCGAAGCCGAATTATCGCGAGCATCATTTTCGGAAAAGGTAATTTTTGATTAATATACTTGTGTATGTATATATGCAATATTAATTTCTGGTTCTACATCTATAATTTCAACTTTGTTTAGATCTGATTATACGTAAATTAGGTTGTTTCTAATATTGAATCAATTTCGTTTATCTGATTATACATGGATATTAGGTTGTTTATAAGTTTGAATTAATTTCATAGATTGGATAACCTAAATTTTTGATGTTGTGCTTTGAAATTTTGTTTCTAGTTTTATAATAGAACCTAAATTTTTGATTAATTTGTAAAATTGTGGTTCTAAAGTAGAAGCATTAAGGTAGTTTTATGAAATTAGTTTTAGTGTATTAAATTAAGATATAAATTGTAGTTCTGAAATAGAACCGATTTTGTTAAATTCTGGTTCTAGAGTAGAGTTATGTATAATTCTGTCCTGATTTATAAAAAAATTTAAAATTTTGGTTATGTAAAATTTTGGTTTTGTTATGGTATGCACTGACTTGGCCAAGGCAGGTTGCTTTATTGTGGCAGCTGCTCGGCGTGCTGATCGTCTTAAGTCTTTATGCGATGAAATCAATGGAATTTCTACTACTACTCGAGTCGTTGCCATTGAGCTGGATGTCACTGCCAGTCGATTAGTTATCGAAGCGGCTGCACAAAAAGCATGGGCCATCTTTGGACATATTGATGTTTTGATCAACAATGTTGGAATTAGATGTACCATCTTTGTTACCGTGCCCTCATCGCTGGATTTACAAATGATAATGCAAAGTTTATGTTTTTTTTAGGATTGTAAAAAGGTTACTTGCACGTTTTATATGTTTATTTTTTTCATATTTTTTAAGATTAACAGTCTGATTAAAGGAGTTTAGGTTGTGTAACTCAAATATGTCTCACAAAATTGTGCAAAAGTTTAGTCTAGCTTTGAACTTCCAATTTTCTTTACAATGATATTCCATTGACTCTGAATATTAAATAGAAATGATAAAAAAATAAAAAAATTAGGGAGCAATGTGGCACAGGCACACAGCTACACAGGTGAGGGCTTCAGGATGGTCTACTCTACTAGCATGGATCCATTTTTCTGAGGGAAAACAATACAGATTAGAGATATCTCATTTATAAACTGAGTACAAGTATGGGACAATATTGTTTGTGTTGGGTGTGTGACAGGAGTTTACATGTTGATTTCATGCGCACACCAAGTATATGCCACTTATACCATAGGATCAGACTCCACCTAGGGCCATTCCGAAATCCCACTTATAGATCATTGTAACTTGGGTTCAGATTACTACCAGGCCTATCTCAACCCTATAAAATAGCTCGTAGGCCAAGGACACATGCTTATTAAAATTCACCCTCCTTTCGTAACTATAGTGAGATAAACCAACATTAGAAATCAAAGTTTGAGGCTGCAACATTAAACTGTGTACTCCTGTATTCAAGAACACAATCATAGAATCTACTTGTGAGCTAGGGAGAAGATTTTCTCTCTACAGTGTAATGAGAGTAATCAGTCAGCAGTAGTGAACATTTGTTTTTGAATTCGCATTTGGCTAAAAATGCCCAGCTCATATTGAACATACTGATCCTTATTTGTTTTTCAACATTCCATTACATATTAAAGAAGGTCTGAAGTATCAGGGTATTCAAATAGAACAAAAACAAAAAACCGGCTATAGCAGGAGAAGCAACCATAACACAAACAGGGGAAACACAAAAGATGTTCAAGAAGTAGCACAAACACCAAAACGAGGGTAAACTTTCCAGATCAGACCAAACTACTTCAACACGACAACAAAAACAATTAATTTGAACATAACAACGAATCGGTACTAGGATAACCAAACTAAAGAACTACAATACACATTTGTTTACTTCTTAACCAACTTCATCTTGAACTTCCTCCTGATTACCCTATTTCATTAGGCTTTCCATTTCACACATTTAATGTACATTTTTTTTATTTTTTGTGTAATATAACTAACCTTTCTTAGGTAGAGCTATCTTACATAAGAAGTGTGTGCAAAAGAGGCCAAATATCTACTCAAGTGTGTTTAATATTTCTAAAAAAAAATTATTAACTTTTAAGTAATTGACGTACTAGTTAAATCATTCAGTCCATACCATAACATTAAGAAACTAACAAGTATCATTATGTCAAGTCGATATATTATCAAATCGCTCTTTTGAAACTAATCTCACAATGTGCTACATGTAATATGGTGTTTATTAGGTGGCACAGATTCTTCGCTTGATATTTCTGAAGATGAATGAGAAGATGTGTTTCAAACAAACTTAAATGGACCATGGATGTTGTCGAAGTACTGGAACTATATGTATGGCTGAGTAGTGGATTGTATTCCCAGTTTCAATATTTTCATTTCTTGGTTTGGTTGTACTCCTTTGCATTTTAAATTCCAAATCAGCTGTATAAAAAATGAAAGACAGATCTCTAAGATTTAACTAGTCCCGAGCTGTACATTGTTTAAATGTAATTCTTTACAAAAAGGTCACCGGAAAGCATGAGTCAAGCATCCCTAACTTTTTTCGTTTTGCTGCAAGCAACGAGATTACATTTTTCCAAATTATAGGAACCAGCAACATTATGTTGTTTACCAGCACATTGTGTAGCTTGAAACCCAACATACATTCTAAAAACTTTGCTCACTGTAATTCTATAGGCTTAGTTATTGTATTCAGTAGTTGTGTATTGCAGAAAGACAAGTAACATTTGCAGCATTGACATAAAATGGAGTTGGCATTGATGGTACAAAAATGAACCAGTCAGTGCCTCGTGAGAACTCATACAACTTCAATATTAACGCTCACAAAGACAAGATCCTATGAAATTTAGCAAAATGTATTTGCACCATAATATGTAAGGAAAAAAATAAATGGCAGTGTAACATACCAAAGCCAAAGAATGCAGTTATTTTTGTTTAAAACTAGTTCTAATTATTATTTTTAATATTTCGTCCTTAATATTCCATTGATAGATTTTTAAGTTTTTAACTATGGTTGCCATTCAGAAAATATAAAACTAAAAGTAACACTTTCAAAGAAGCAAACAACTTGTTTTATACAAACAATCACCAAAGCTAAGCAGTACTTGGATAAGCAAACAACACAAGCTACATGTCGGAGACAAGGTCTAGCAAGTAAGCAATTAATTTCATTGTGCAAAGTAAAATTCATGCTGCTAACGGCCTGATAGGAATTGACCAACAAGATCAGCAATTGCAATACCAATACATAGCTTCTCACTTTCCAGTTCAGGTAAAGTAGGGTAGACTTAGTATCATTGTATCTTGTATTGTTGAAAATAAACTGCCAAACGATGATACTCTTAGGATTGTCTAAAAGCATGTGATGACACATTTGGTATTCTCAGTTTAAAATGATGCCAGTGTAACCCTTGACAATTCTACCATCCATACTTGGCTTGTGTTTCAGCTTTGGTAAGAAATCCTTTGGCACTCCGCTCTACGAGCTCCATCTCCTTCTGTCGCATATCAAAATACAGAGTACCAATCTGATGCTTCCTCTTGTGCAACTTTAAAGGCTTCCCTTTTGCAGAAACAGGCTACACGATAAAAGAATAATCAACTTTTAAGTTTTTTTTATTGTTCTGATCCTATAATATTTTGGTTCTGCAGTTGAACTGATATCAATATCACACTATTATACAACAAAACTACTGCTTAAAGATATTTATTATTTTGATTGAATAGCAGAACCAAGTTACATCCATTGTCGTTTTGCAACTATTCCCGATTCTAGAGTGAAACCAAAACCTATAGATCAAAATTGCATTACAAGTCTACTCATTTAAAGATATCGAATATTATGATTCTATAATAGAACCAAATAAAATACATAATTTTAAAAAAGGCTATTTTTTATCATAACCTCCTCCAACAGAAATCATTTGGTTCCACGGTAGAACCAAAACTATAAAACAGAATCACTTTACAAAATTACATATTTGAGAATGGAGTATATTGTTTTGGTTTTATGGTTCTATAATAGAACCAAGAAAACCACATGATTCATACTGTAAATAACAAGATTATTGTTCAATGTAAAATACATACAATTAAACAACAAACACCTACATCTAACCATAAATTACAAATAAAAAACTTTAAAACAAGACAAATTGCTTATAAATTAAACCTGAGAGGGATTGGAGGTCAACATAATCACAGATTTGAGCTTGATTTGAGGAACAATCGGCTTGTTTCGAACATAATCACAGATTTGAGCTTGATTTGAGGAACAATCGGCTTGTTTCGTAGAACACGGAACTTGATTTGTCGAAGACGCCATCCCACATTAATTGTAATTACATGGAGGGAGTTAGAGAAAGAGTATGAGAGATATGTGGGAGAGATTGAGAGAGAGACTATGAGAGAGAGGAACGTGCGAGAGTGAGATCAAAGAGAGATCGGCGAGAGAGATTTTAGAGAGAGATGATTTAAGAGAGAGAAAGTTATGACCTTTAACCAACCATATAATTTTTATTTGTATTTTTTTTTTCATTTTGAATTATCATAAGCCGTTAGATTTGATTTAGAACTAATGGTTGAGATTAATGGAGAGGGTTTTCTATATAAAATGGTTCTCCAAGATTTTACATGTTCAATTTATTATGTGTTTTATCTTGAATTCTTAAAATTTGATTTGGATGATTTTACAACCTACGTGAAATAACTTGATTTGGATGAGTCACGTGTCTTGTTATTGTGTGTGCTTATCTATCCGATGATCTGTTATGCTCGGTCTTTATCGTTTATTCATGCATCAGCATTTGGTTATCTTGTATTCCTTCCGATCACTAGGATGTTTGCGGGAATTTTTTTCCAATATTTTAGGATAAAATTAGAGATTTCTAACTTTTTTTCTAAAAAAGATTAACTTTTTTCTACAACTTATGGAACCTAAAACATTCATTAAATACTTGTACAAATTTTTTTTATCAAAATATAAAATTTTTACCCGAAAATAAATCCATAAGGACTTATTTTAAGGTTTGCCAAACAGGCCGGTGCACATTGGATGCAGGCAGTTGTGAATTGTAATTATTGTAATCATCAATTAATTTGGTACAAACAAAATGCTCTTCTGGTTTCACATCCAAGCACCTTTAAAGCAGTGTTGTAAAAAGCGCAAATCGGACCTAAGCGGTGGACATACCTTCTAGCGCTTAAGCGGTTAAGCGGACGCTTAAGCGAACGCTTAAGCGGATCACTAATCGGATTATAAATAAATATATATTTATATATATATAAATATATATTTATTTATATATATTTATATATATATAAATAAATATATATATAAATATATAAATATATATTTATATATATATAAATATATTTATTTATATATATATATAAATATATATTTATATATATATTTATATATATTTATATATATTTATATATTTATATATAGTCGATCTACTAAGCTCAACACAAAAACAATAACACTCCACACCACTCCTATTAGAGAGGCTTGAATAATCCACCATCCAATTGTACGTAGGCCACCCAAGAAAAACAAAACCAAAAAATAGGAGCAACTACCCCGTACCCACCAAAACTTTGACTAATAAATTACTATTCCATACCCATGCGTGAGACACTATATCAAAAAAGTAGTGGAGACTAAAGTTCAACAAACACATCAGCCACGTGACTAGCCTTGGAAACCACCTACAAGCATGCAACATGTTTAAGCGGCTAACTGTCCGATTATAAAGAAATCGCAGCATTTTTCCTCCGCCTCCGCCTAGGCGGCCGCTTAAGCGGCCGCTTAGTGCGCTTTTTACAACACTGCTTTAAAGTAGTGAAAATGTCAACGTCTCCAACGAACATGACACAGAATTTCTTAAATTTGTACTTGAATGTTCTCTGGTGCTTGATATGATTTTAGCTCCGTACTATTACAGTGGAGTAATGAATACGGTGAATGAAGTGTTTGTTTGACAAGTTTCTCCTAATGTTGAAATTATTGTTTGCAAAAAATAAAAAAACCAGAATGATCAGTTTTTGCAAATTGAGGCTTCAAAAAAAGATTAATCAAAATTGGTATTATTTTTTTTTTTATAACGAATTTTGCATCCGTAATGTTGGAGTTACTGTCATGTTTATTTTCAGTATTGGCTGTAAATTGTTTGGATCTTTGGTAATGGATGGATATCCATGCAATATAGAGAAAATGACCAAAGTATTCATTTTTGAGACAAAGTGACCCAAAATACTGAAAAGCAGGAGTGTGGCCCTTTTTACTGATTGAATACGGAGGTTCGTCTTCCGTATCTCCCTTTGACACGGAGTAATGAGTTTCGTATCTCACTCCACTTAAATCTCTTCAGCACAAGTCCTACCCAGAAGAAAATCAGATACTACCGCACAAGTCCTCATCATTAGTGTAGAAAAGAACCTTCAACTTATTGAACTAAAGAGAACTTTACAAAGTAAATAAGACAGGAGGAGGAGGACAAATTGGGTCTGTTTTCTCTACAAAGTATTCTGTAACAAGACTGGAGGAGGACGAGTTACGAACATCTGTCTTCTCTGGCCCCGCAGGGGTTCTTCTCTTTGTTGAAAACAGAAGTAAAAAGAAGGCAGTTAGGGAGGGCAGTGGCACAAATCCAACATCTTGAGATCCAGCATCATCACCAACAGCGTGAATATTTTCCCCACTGTCAAACCATACATCTAAGCCCACACAACCCATTTTCCCCTTCTTTTAACTCCCCTTCTTCTCCCTCAATATCCCCTGTCCCAGTCCCTCCTCCCTGCTGTCTTAACGCTCCAAACCATTACATCATTTTCACGGCAATTTAACAATTAATTCACTTTAATTAATCAACCCAATAACAAATTGCACAAATCGAACTATCAACACAGTTCAACCACTCAGAAAATGGAACCACGGGATTTCTTGCATCAATTAGCTTAACCAAACTCGTAATCAAGAGGGCATCGAGAGAAATGACAGAGAGAGAGAGCTCTGAGTTAGGGAGAGAGATGTGAGGGAGAGATGTGTGGTTTAATATCAGATTGGAATAAGAAGTGTAGTCTACCTTTTAGAAACACGTTACACGGTAATCCGTGTCTGTTTATATCACGTTGTACATTGCTCCGTATTTAGCTCTATCACGGTGGACGGTGTTCCGTATTAGCTTAATATGGTGGACGGTATTCCGTATTAGGTTAAAATGGAGGACGGTGCTCCGTATTAAGTTAATACGGTATACGAAACACCGTACCTAGTCGGTATTTAAGGCCAAATATTTACAGATCAGTATTTTGGGCAAACAGTATTTATTTTTGATTATTTTGGGCCTTCACCCTGCAATATAACTACAAAAAATTATTTAACATTTTTTTATGAAACTATTTCTTAGTGCGAGGTGAGTAAGAATATTTATAAGGACTAAGAAAATTATCACATATATCTTTTAAAATTTACAACATAATTACATTTTTTTATTTTTTGTAAGTTATGTAAATTTAATGTTTATATAGGATTTTGTTTAAAGGAGAAACCAAAAAGTCATTTAAAAAAGTTAATACAAATTGAAATAGTTATAAATTACATTAATTCTTCTATTATAAAATTAAAATTATCACTAATAATCAATACCTAAAAATAAATAACTTAATGAAAAAATTATAAAATCTCTTTCATAACTAACAGAATTTACATGGACTCATTTGGTCGTGAACCTGAGAACTGTTGCTGCTCCATCCCAGATCAACTTTTATAACATTTTGTTTGTTTCCCAAATTTTTATTAAAATTCTATATATTACATGATTGAAATTTAAATATTTATATTATCAAAAATTTATCAAAATACCTTATGATTATTAGTTGATTAATTAATAATTAATTAGAATATTAGGCAAAAATAGTTTAATTTAATAAATAATAATATATATTTGTATTCAAACACCGTTAACTACCAAAACATTTTAAAAAATTCATATACATCTTTCCTTCAATAATGATATGTAAGTGTCAAAGATTTTAAAAAATAACATATCATTAATTAATACCTAATTGGAACGAAAAGTAATTTAATTAATTTGAGCAAGTAATTGATATATTAAACATATAGTGAAGAATTTTAACAATAATTCAATAATATAAATTCATATATAATATGTTATAGCCAAAATTCGGTTCGGGTATTTTTAGATGGATACGGGTCAGTAATAGGTTCAATTTAGGGATTTTTGGAGTTAATTAGGGTTTTGGTTGGTTTTAACAGCGATAAGGCCGCGCCCTCTCTTGTTTTTAATTGTGAAAAATATTTGGAATGTTGTTTAGCTTGTTTTCTTAAGTTTTATTGAAGAATTCTCTCCTGTCGTATCTCAGGAGGGGGATCCTGGATATAAGGACCCATCTTAGGTGGAAAGATAGGGACTTTTTGGTGTGTGCTTTGGGAGCTCTATTCCTGTAGCCAATTGACGCGTCCTCATTGGGGAACTTCGGAGTAATCCTGCACTTTGCACCCAAAAGCTCTAGATCACCTGTCCTGTGCACCCAAAAGCTCTAGATCACCTGTCCTGTTATCTGGTGGGTGCTTCTCATTCGGGGGACATGGATGTGTTCTGCACTTGGGGTAAACCATGACTATACCTACATCCTTGAAATCAACATCCTTGAAATCAAGAAATAGCGGTAGCGGATAGGACTAGTCCTCGACGGGGGAAGTTTCCTTATCCGTGAAGTCTTGAGATCTTGGGTGAGCTTTGGGCCTTTGTGGTTAGGCCTCATAGTAGAACATTCCGGAAGCTGGACCGTCAATTCGAGCCCATTTGGGTTTCTTGTTTTCCAAGAACTACGTATGGTTTGATCCCCTATAAATATCGAGGTACGTAGACCGATTGGGGGTTGGAAGTAGAGAGCTCTGAATAGCCACCACTAACCCTATCAATCTAACCCTATCAATCTCAGCCACCAATTACAATCAGCAATCACAAGTCACCACGCATCACCGTTTTTTCCAGTAAAGAACCACCGTCTCAGATCTTGTTTCCGGTGACATATCTCGAAATTTGTTGTTACCAAATTCCTCCATCAACATAATAGTTAATCTACTATTAATTAATCTTTTTAAACATATTTTTCTAGAAAAATTAATTGTTTTTCACTTTTAACTGAAACCGATTGTTACCCATATTTGATTAACAAGAAGAAATTTATAAGTCTGAAAATTGAATACTGTTAGTACTCCCTCCGTCCCCTAAATGTTTTTGGTGTTTTGATTGTACATGTTTGTCAACGCACATTTTTGATCATTAATATCTTGAATTTCGTATTAATATTAAATATAAAAATTTTATTATATTAAAATACTCATAAATACGAATCAACAACATCATTTGGTTTTATACATTAGACATAAATTAGTAATTTGGCAAATTAGTAATTTGGCTCATAAACAATCCTGACATTTCGAATCAGAAAAACAAAAAGAGACGGACGGAGGGAGTACTATTTATCATCTTCTTCCAATCAACAAGACTTTTGTTTATCAATCCGCGCAGGTTAGCACCATCTTTATGTTTATATATTATGTATTTATAATCCCATTCTTGGTAGAGCTTTAATCTTTAAATTAAGCTATTTATTACTAATTTTCTGCTGTAAATTTCAATTGTATACAACTTTAAGCTCAGTTATTTGCATATAATTCACTCTTGTGTTATATCTGGAGTGCTGATCGTATCGTTGATTTTTAATTTTGTTAGTTTTATGTTATCCCGTAACCTTGTGATTCTTCCCACCAAATTTAGAACATATCTGTATTCACTATACTTGGTTTCGAAACTTGAGGAGAAGTTGCCTAATAATGCCTACACCTTAGTTTTTTCTTTTCGTTTTTAGTGAGTATATGTTTCAGCTAAATTCCAAAATGTGCACCCTGAGGATTGTATGTCTTAGAATTGAGGAGTAAGTGTCTTAATTAGGAATTAAAATTTATGTAATACAAGTAGTAAAGCACGAAAAAAAACAGCATTCTTCTGTCCTCTTCATTATCCTCAGTACTTACAGCAAGTCCCCCTTAAAAATAATGTTTTAGTTCCACCGGACCTCCACCTCTTGTGATCATGTCATCAAGTGGCTAGTTTAGTTGTGGACCAAGTGAATGGTAGCTAGTCCAAGTCGAAATCCGTTCCTATTTCATAGCACTTGTAGAGTGATGATCGTATCATATCTTCGATATTCCTGCTGTCATACTTTTTTTCATTGTCTTCGTAGAATGGAAAAAGAAAAACCACAACCATCTCCAGCTGCTACAGCACCAGCCATTCCTTCATGCAGGAAAAAGAAATCTGAAGAAGCAACTTTCTTGGAGGACGTAAAGGAACATATTGACGAATTCATTCATGCTTCAATGGATGAACATGCATCTTGCTTTAAGAAGACAATCCAAAAAGTTAGTAACTTATCTTTAACTTCTATAGTTATAGAATCCCTACTTAATTTTGTTGTCTATATTCTTTGCTGAGTGAACTTTTTGATTTTTTTTTAGATGTTTGGAATGTCAAAAATTGTTGCTGATAGAAAATCTGAGACCAAGGGAGTTGAAAGTTCTCTTCCTCTTCCAACAACTATTTCGGACTAAAATTGTATGTCAGTTTAGCTCAGTGTAATAAGCTGATATTGAATAAAGCAAATGCATGGTTTACATGATGGTAGAAGAGAGATGTAATGTTTTAAGCTTAATGTTCTGGCTTGGTGCCTACCTTTCCTGCTTGTTATGTTCTTTCGTATTGTTATACTATACATTCTCTAGTATTTCTTTGAATATACTATTTTAATTTTTTTTATTAGTGTTATCTTTCCATTGACATTTGATGAATATGAGATGTAGTAACAATGTCATTTCACAAGGATCTTTCAATGGCTGTTTTTTTTTTAATTTTTTCCTTATATTAATACATCACTAGAGCATTAATTTTTAATTCATTCCAGCTATCCAATGTCAAAATTTTATGACAAAGAACATTGCTTGCAGTCTAAAAAGGAGAGCAGCATGTGTAGTACAATAAGGTTGTCACGATGCACAAAACTTTGGGATACACTGTTTGAATTAGGTTTTATTAGTGGGCTAAGGCTGTGTACTTGGTAGGCATAGGTTGTCTGGGGTTTTAGTGCAGGTTAAGGTGTAGTTGATCGCAATATGATACCAGGGAGGATGTGTTTGATCATTGTAGGAATCTGAGGAAGAAATTCAGGACAAAGGAAAAAGAAAGCCAATATAAGGTTATCTATCTTCACCTTCCATAATTTTTTTCTGCATTTTAGTACCAAGTTAAGATTCTAACAGTAATTTCATTCTAAGCCTCCCAAGTTCAAACTTGTGCTTGTTAGTGGTGTGTTTAGCACGTTAAAAGGACATTTGTGTATCAAATTAGTTTTTGAAAGATCTGTTTCATTGGTTCAATGTCAAACTCTCTTCTTTGTTTTAGCCACTACTTTTTTAATTCTAATAGTAGACCATAAAATGATGGATGTTTTCTCTCCGTTTTTTTTTCTTTGAACAAGTGACCTTGACTAAATAACTTCAATTAGAATATTCAAAGGATAACTGTTACATTTTTGCTCTGGGATCATATAATGTTGTTGGTCAATAATTGAAGAACATCAATATATAAGCATACCGAAGATACAGTTCAAACTTCAAAGTGTTCTCCTTGTTCAGTGTTACACCGTAGTTTATTAGATCATTTCAATCCTCTGCCTTTTTTAATAGTATAATACTGGTACTTGAAAAGGAAATGACACTTCTTCTCATTGGAGTATTTTGAGATCATGTAAGGTTTATTTTGAGAAAGTAAGAATCGTTAAAAGTTACCTTGAAGCTAAGACATATAAAAACATGGTGCTAAACTGCTACTGTCTGGTATGTTATATGGTACTGGTTTGGTTTCATGTTCTGTAAGCATTTATTATGCTGTTACTGTTATGTAGTATGTGAATTATGTAGTGATTACACAGATACTTGATCAAGTAATTACACCTCAAAACATTATTCTTTCTTTGGCCAAAACCCTGACCTACATCTCTTTACTTTTATGGAGCTATTAGCTTTCTTTAACAAGGCCTCAAGGTGTTGCCTTAAACCGTCCAGTCCTTGTCACATCTCTTCTCAATCAACCTCCACTAATACAATTGAACAATATGTTATTATCTTGTGCAGATCTTGTGTTCATCAGTCACAACTTCAATTAGGTACGCACATGCCTTATGCATGACATTTAATTTTTATTTTTTTAATACATTTGACCGTTTTGTCACAATAATCTCATTACTTTTGTTGTATAATCTTGTAGATTAATTCTATTATGTGATTATGCTTATTCTTTTAGGAAAAAAGGTCATATTTTAGTTGAATCTTTGCATCTTATGTGAGCAACTTTTTTTTTTCTCCTAAATAATGAGATGAAATCTTTTTTTTTCTAATTTTGGGTTAAGACCTTTTTACCTCATAAACAATAAGCTCTTTTTTTTGAATGACTACACAACTCTTTACCTCAAAAATTCTTCCTTTTCTTGCTCTAGCCAAAGCGACCTGCATCCTTTTACTTTTATGGAGCCATTAGCTTTCTTCCTTAACTAGAAAGACCTTAAAATGATGCATTGAACCGTCCGTTGCGTACCACATCTCTTCTCAATTGCTATGAATTAGGCTATATCTCCATAGCTACAACCGAATAATATATTGTTATCTTGTGCAGATCTCGTGTTCATCTATGACAACTTCAATTAGGTAGGACCCAACCTTATGGATGACATTTAATTATTATTTTTGTTAATACCACTGACCTTTTTTTTTGTTACAATAGTCTCATTACTTCTATTGCATAATCTTGTGAATGTATACTGATTCTATTATGTGATTATGCCTATTCTTTTACGGAAAAATATCATTTATCTTTGCATCTTAATTTTATTACAATAATCTCATTAATGTAAAATAGTTGTTTAAGAAAAAAGGAAAAATGTCGTTAGCAACTATTAGTTAGGTTTCCGATGTCAGAGAACAGCGGTGGAGATCATCTCCGGCGATGGTATCATTTACATATATGTGTCTGTTTGTATTATATATGCTTGTGCGTGTGTGTATATGTTATTGCTATTGAATTACTCATATGATAAGATGTTTTCTGTGCAAGTTGTGATGCTTCAATTAAGCTTGGGTTTTCGAAGAATTTATGCTGTTCACGCTTCGTTTTGCTTTGCAGTTGCTTTGTTACTGAACTTTATGTTCTGTTATGTACTTGTACTAGTTAAACTTGGTCTACTTCAAAAATTATATAATTTCCGAGTCCGTTTGTCTTGTTGAATTATTTGGTTGTGTGTTTGGCTTCACATCCCTCGTCTGGTGTCCATCCTTTCACCTCTGAATGAATAACTAAATTAGATCGTGATGATGATGATGGTTCGTTTTTGTTATAAGTTTGATATTTTTATAGTAATGTATTAATGGTGGTAGTTTCGGATAGGTTAAGTATAACTTCATCAAGTGAATAATTTTGCTGGTGTGATTGTGTACTATACGGGAATGGGACAATGAACAGAATAATAGAACACAAAGGTGATTAGTTTTACAGCATACACATAACAAGAAAGTTTCTTTCACAACAGAGTAATTAAGGTAAAGCAAAGAAAACCTAGTCATATTTGTGAGAAATATAAGGAGAAGGATTTTTTTTAAATTGATCCTACTGATTCTAATAAATATACCAATTTATAGTTTATTAATGGACCTATAAAAGGATCAATTTTTGGTTCTTAGTCAAAACAATAGCGTACAATTTTACCCTGAAAGATTTAACGTAATCAGGCACCTATGCTATGCTAGGAAACTCACATGCCATCTTTTTTCTAGGTATGCTTGCACACATTTGTAGCAATATGGAGACAAGCGTCTGTACTTTCGATCAAGAGAAGAATGACCACCTGACTAAACCCCTTTGTCAAGGGATGTACTCATTGTCCCCTCCTTTCACAACCGTCTTGAACATTTATGGAAGACTATCATGGTAAGTAAATGAATTAAAAGAAAACGTTGCTTGCTGTTGAGGTGAGTTTCTTCTTAAGACTTGGAGAAATTCAAATTGCCAATGTGATTGTGTAGTAACTGTGAAGACCTTTTGGTTGTGTTCACTTGGATGTAATGAAATTGAGAGAAAATGGAATAGGAGATTTGTACTTTCTTTTGGGGAATGTTTATAATTTATTTTCTTTCTTTCCTTTTCTAACAATTCAAGCTAGAATTGTAACCCAACAATCTGGGAAGAAATGCTCCATTATCCTTTTACCTCATTTTCCCTACAAACTTCATTATAGATAATTTCCACCTCTCATGCTTGTTCACTGTTCTCGTATATCCTTTCTTTATTTCTTCTTAAACGTTTTCTATAATTCTTTATTTCATTTCTTCACAATTCGAACAAATGACTTATGTATAAGATAGCGCACTATTGTTTTCATTTCCTGCTCAAACACTATTGTTTTCATTTCTTTCTCAAGTCAATGCAGGATGTGAAAATAATAAATGTTTCACTTAATATTATGATATGGTAATATGAAATTAGAACAAGATTTTCTAAACGTATATATATGCCTTCGGACTTTACATCTCATGTTGCTTCCTTTATATATCAATAAGTGCGCCCTACATCTCATCTTGTGCTCTTGATATTGTATGTGCACTAATAAAACTTTTGATATCAGCACAAGATATCTCCTCTCAATCAAAAGACCTCATGAGCCCGAAATACTTATTTTCCCTTTATATTTGATATCTTTCTCTTCCATACCTCAAAGATGAAGGTTCGTTTCTTTTGGCAAGGAAGAAATATATTCCAATTATATTTGCAATTCAATTCTATGATCATGAAACACTCAACATAACATATCCCACCTGATAAAAATAAATAAAAAATTTGGCGTATGTCAAACTTGAATTTACATAAGAGAGATCTACAAAGTCAATGGTATGAAATCACTGATAAATATAAGCTCAAAGACATGCGTATCGTTAAGGTTTTTGCAATGCAAAGATTACAACGCGGGAAAAAAAGCAAGTAAAAGGGGATAGGAGATAAGATATACAAGCACAAAGAAGCTCATAGGGTTTTCAAATAAATACAGAGAATGGACATGTTATAAGCCTATGTTGCACTTTAGTCCACAACATGATGTGCTATGTTTTAATTAGCACTTTTGAGTAATCTATATTAGGGCACAACATATGTGATGCTTTGACCAAATAGATAACATGCTCAAATTATTGTTTAGTTTCTCTTCCCGATAAAATTTACTCTATTAGATAGACGTTAGGATTACTTATATTGAAAGAAATGCCTATTTTGAATAAATCTCTTAGTTCTATTTATGAATTTATCACATGTAATGATATACATATTTGTAATGTCAATATGTATGTCGTGTCTTCCTTTGTTACCCGGACTCGATTAAAAACATCCAACATGGATAAGAGTTCAAGTGTCGGATCGGGCAACATTCTAAAAATACTACATATGTCTATATATATGTCGTTTTTTCCTTTATATTGTCCAAGTGTTAATACTTAATACCCATGTCCGAGTGTTAGAGACAAGTACTTGATGCAAAGTTAAGAATCCGAGTAACAATGGTATTTCCCCTTACTCGAATCCCCTCTTTTTGTACTTGTCCGCATTGCTCGCACCGACATCCCAATACCCGTATCTTTGCTTTTTAGTACTTGGCCAATTAGACATGTAATATGCTTCCTCTCTCGGTCAAGACCGCACACCAAGAGGATTTAACTTATTAGTTCTTATCAAAATAAATATGTTTTATAGATTAAAATTTACTTGTATTGTATAATCTTGTATACTTATTCTATTCTGTAAATATACATATTCTTTTTAGGAAAAGAGGGTCATGTATTAATAGAATCTTTGCATCTTAATTTTATTGCTATAATTTCATTATTGTAAAAGGGTTGTTAGAAAAAGAAAAAATGTCATTAGCAACTATTAGCTTCTAGATAAAGAAATGGAAAAAAGGAAAAAGTGACTATGCTTATTCTATTTTGGAAAAGTGGGTCATATATTAATAGAATTTTTGAATTTTAAATTTATTGCAATAATCTCATTATTGTAAAATGGCTGTTAAAGATGAAGGATAAATGTCATTAAAAATATTATTATTATTTTTTTATGCCAGAAAAATATTTTTTTTAAAAATAATGAAATGTTAAAAAGTTACTCCCTCCATTCCTTTGAATTGTTAACGTTTGAGGACCAGTTTTCGGCACGGATTTTAAGCTGCATTTTAAGGATAGTTCTATAACTTATTTTTGATATTTTCTTCTTTTTTTTATATAAAAATAGAACAGTCATATTTTTATACAAAAAAATATCAAAAATAAGTTATAGAATTATCCTCAAAATGTACCTTAAAATGCGTGTCAGACACACAATTTTTTATGTTAAGAAATGGGTGGGACATGGGTGAGGGAGTATCTAATTTCGGGTCAAGGCCCTTTTTACCTTCAAAACAATAACAATTCGAACTCTAAACCCCAAAATTTTCTTCTCACTCTGGCCAAAGCCCCAATCTGCATACGAATAAAGGCCCCCAATATCACAATTTTAAAGTAAATGGTCCCAAATATCACAATTCAAAATATTAACCCCAAATATCACTTCAAAACATAGGATCGTTTAGCGGTTTAAAATTTTTTTAAAGAACGCTATTACGTTTAGCGTTATGGGGGGATACAAGTATACAACCAAAAACAATACAAAACAAAATCTAATCTTACGTTTTGGCCGAGAAAACAAATTACTATTTAGCATTTTACATAGAAACCAACTTTTGATTAGGGTTTTATTAATTAGCGCCACATTGTTTTTCATTGTTTTTTGTTTTTTTTCTCCTAAATATATATTTGCAAACAATATTAAATTTTTTTAATCAAATGTTCAATTAAAATTGTATTTTTAAAATTAAAAAAAAATAATTTAATTAAATTTAGGGGTTCAACAATTAACTTTTGGGGTTCAATATTTCCATTTTGGGTTTTAGAAATATTCGGAATGACAAATAAACCGTATACGAATTTGGGATTTAGGGTTTGGGGTTTAGGGTTGTTTACAACCCTAGACCCTAAACCCTAACTTATCCTGATTTTTAAACACGTTAGCGTTTAAAAATCAGGCCGCCGGATTCAATTTTTTATTTAAAAATAATAATTTTAATTAAATTTAGGGGTTCAACAATTAACTTTTGGGGTTCAATATTTTCATTTTGGGTTTTAGAAATATTCAAAACGACGAATAAACCGTATACGAATTTAGGGTTTAGGGTTTGGGATTTAGGGTTGTTTACAACCCTAAATCCTAGACCATAAACCCTAATTTATCCTGATTTTTAAACGCGTTAGCGTTTAAAAATCAGGCCGCCGGATTCAATTTTTTTAAATAAAATTTTAATTAAAATAAATATAATTTTAATTAAATTTAGGGGTTCAAAAGTTAATTTTAAGGGTTCAACGTTTTCATTTTGGGTTTTAGAAATATTCAGAACGACGAATAAACTATATACGAACTTTAAAAAATTTAAATTTATATTTTAATTGATCATTTATAAATAAGTTTTTTTATATTTTTTATAAATATATATTTAGATAAAAACAAAAAACAAGAAAAAAACAAAAAAAGACAAAAAAAAAAAAGTAAACACGCCCAAACGCTACATAAAGTGGCTTTGGGTCTTCAGAAAACAAAACTTTAATTCGCGTTTCTACCAAAAGACACAATATGATCTCGCGTTTAAGGTAACAAAATTAAAAAAAAAAACAAAAACATTAGACGCATTAGCGTTACCCAAAAAAAAAAAGAAAAAAAAATCAAAACACAATTTAATACTATGTCTTGTAGTAATATTTGGGACCAAATTTTTGAACTGTGCCTACCAAAAGTGAAGTAGTGGGTGTAATAGCGTTAAAACTTACTATTTTGGTAATGTAAAGAAATGAATGAGACGGTCCAAAATAGTAAGTGTAAAGAATCCATTGAGACGGAGGGAGTATATATTAGTATAGATAGATGACCTCCAAATGTTACCTTAAATCGTCCTTTGTTGATTATATCTGTTCTTATTCGCTATCAATCAGCCCATCATCGTTGTTCTAGTATTAATCTGATATCTTAGCAAGAGAACTTCTATCAATTATACAGAGAACATATAAAAGCTCCATTATAAACCCAAATAAAAAAAGTAAAGGAAAAAGGGGAAAAGAAGGATTCTGGCGTAAGAATCAAAATTAAGAGACCTCTGGCTGCGCCAACTTGATTTTTAGTATTATCTCCGTAAAAATAAGCTTCAAAGAAGATCGAAGGTATGCGTTGGAGCCTTATGGTGAAATTTAATCAGTTTTTTGTTCTTCTAAGAAACTACTTTTGATGAATATGCAGATTATGATAGGCATTAAGGTACTTTTGTGGCAGGTCGTTGTAGTTCAACAATAGCTAATTTTGTTTGTAGATATCATTATCAAAATATTTTTTTTAATGTTATTTCAATATAAAATTGATAGTTAGAACTTTTAACGTTTTTCATTAATTTTATGCCGTTGAAATGATAGTCTGCCAGCCCAGTTGTGTTGAATATTAAATTTTGGAATAAAAAATCCCCAAAATTTAATATTATAATTGTCCTTGTATTTCTTATTGTAGTTTGAATTTGATAAGCAAAAACTAAAAGTAGAGAGAATGTCTGCATTTGCTTTTCCAGTTAAAGTTGTATGTATTCTATAAATTGTTCAAAGTTAAAACATTTAGAAATTTGTAGAAACTTGCTAGAGTCAGGACTCAGGTATAGTAATGGAATTTATGACTTTGCTATCACTTAGGCATTTTATCTCTTTTATGTAAGCATAAATGTGTATCTCGTTTCCTGTTTATTGTCTCTCTATATTTTATTTTAACAGTTTTCTCCTCTGTTTATTATCTGCAACACCGAAGACCCTGAACGTTGCCATTGTGTGCGTACCTTTAACTATTGTATCTCGTTTCCTGTTTATTGTCTCTCTATATTTTATTTTAACAGTTTTCTCCTCGATTTATTATCTGCAGCACCGAAGACCCTGAACGTTGCCATTGTGTGCGTACCTTGAAGTATTGCAACTCAAGGTAAGCGCTCAGCCCAATTCATCTCCCCCGATAAAATTCATATATATCCTGCATTGAATTGTTAAGCGGCTATGTACTTATTCGTATTTTTTTTACTAAAACCATGTAGTGTACATTTGTAAAAATATAATCGTTAACTGTCTGTGGTATAGATCTGTTGGAGTCCCTCAAACATCTTTTGCAGCAAAGACAGCTAGGTTTTTTTTGCCCGAATTGGATATTTGCCTATGATTTAGAGGGAGACAAGTTTAATACGTATTAAACAATGATCCTAATTTTTCGAGTGCGTGTCTGTCAGGATGTCTGGAGAAAGACCCATATACGAGGCTTGGGAAGAAGAATGATGTCTGAGAAGGGAAACCGTATCATCCACTTTTACTTAAGGTCTAGGTCTACTCGCGAGAGTCTGCTGCTTGCTGCTGTGGGCACTGACAAGAGTGGGAGACACTGTGTTTATAGGGTATCTAAGGAGTTTGTGGAGATTTTGGGTCTAGCCCAACTATTAATGCCAGTACAAAATGGAGAGCACGGGTAGATGTAAAGAACTGGCCCATATCGGTGATAAATGATACCCTTTCACCCACAAAAAGAGGTACATACTCTGCCATAACATGTGAAGATTTATTGTATTTTTTTACATTGCTCGTTGCAGTGAAAGTGAAATGTATTGTTTCGAGTTATTAAACAAGTCTTTCTGGTGTCATTCCTTTTTTTCAAATTTTTCCAGCATCATTCACTTTAAGCATTTAGAATAATATTGTCTAAGCGCCATCTTATCATGAATACAAGGGTTAAAGAATAAGATAAACTAACATCATGAATCCCTCAATAAATCTTTCTTTAAATCTTCTGCAAATTCTCAAATCTTTAATTAAGGACTCCAAAGCTTTTACGTGGTTATGTGACTTAAACAAAGAAAAATTTTGTTGTTTTTTTTGTAACGACAAGTGAAGTTCTAATTAAGATTCCATTTACTCTTATTAACTTATCAAGTATACTAATACTTTAGCTTCCATTTATAGTGCTTCCACGTCCTTGGAATCTATAAAGCATATATACTCCCTCCGTCCCTCGTGGTTCTTTACGTTGGGTTTTTTCACGGAGACCAAGGATTATGATCAAAATAAGTGAAGTAGTGGGTGTAATAGTGATTTTATTGTTATAATAAGTGTAGTGGGTGTAATAGTGATTTTATTGTTAAAATAAGTGAAGTTGGGTGTAATAGTGTAAATTGTTGAAAAAGTGGAGTGAAGTAATGGATGTAATAATGTATTTTATTGTTAAAAGTTACTATTTATGGTATGTAAAGAAATGAGAGGGACGTCCCAAAATAGAAACTGTAAAGAAATGAGATGAACGGAGGGAGTAGCAAACAATGAATTATGAGTTAATTTTGCAGATAGATATGGTTTGGAATACATACTTTTTATTTTCCATATTTTATATTTAGGACATACATGGAAACATGATCTATTGTATAATAAGGGATTTGGCTGACCGTAATACTTAATTTTTGACTTGCGTTGTTTCTGAAAAATATGAGGAAAAAGAAAAAAGAAACATATTTCTTGCTAGCCAGAAGCCCTTCAATAAAGATGGATGTAGATGTTCTTAGACTCTCTTTTCGTTAACCATTTTTTTGAACGTGTTGCTACTGAACCTAGTAATACGTGTTCTTTAAGTTTAAAATAGCACATCTAACCTATCTGTGGTTCAGGCGTGTATCCCATATTATCCTTGACGTATTCTTAATAAGATACTCGGGAACAGAAGGCCTCTATTTTTGGTTTGCAAGGATTCTGCTTCTAGTCAATTATCCATTAATCCTAGCATCTTTGGGATGCAAATTGTAATTATGTAATGAGTCTGAGATTGTACCTTCCAGTTCGTTTTATTTAGTGTCTGCAGTGGTTTTGTCTTGAGAGGCCAATTTATGCATAGCATGTTTATATGACTAGTTCTTATGTTTATTATAATTGTTAAGATTGTCATGATTTTAAATGTTTTGGTTTTAATAATACAGTAGATAGTAAACATATGTTTGTCTTGCTTCTAGTTTCCATATATTTAGGGCCAAGTGTTGTCAAATGTAATTACACACTAGTTAGGTTTAACCGTTTAAGATTAATTAAGTTAGTTTTTATGTTAATGTATTCTAAATATATACTTATAAATATTGTTTCCTGTTTTGACTTGACCATATTATTTCTTTATACTGTGGAGTGTATCTTTGTTATACTGTTTGTTGCGTACTGATCAAGATTCCCTGTGATCCTCAGATCTCGACCTTGTTCCAAATCACCAAGGTAGTTGTTCGAGTAAAAAGAGAATGAGGTCTCTTGAGAAGGATCTTGTAATC
This sequence comes from Kitagawia praeruptora, assembly GCA_037693485.1. Taxonomy (NCBI): domain Eukaryota; kingdom Viridiplantae; phylum Streptophyta; class Magnoliopsida; order Apiales; family Apiaceae; genus Kitagawia; species Kitagawia praeruptora. The sequence goes on along the minus strand of CM075352.1, from coordinate 133,405,532 downwards.
AGAATCCCAAAAAAGCGAAGAAGCAGCAGAGTGCGACAGGGACAGAATAGTAGCAGTTCAGAAGTAATATCTGCAAGTCAAGAAACCGGTGTACAACTTTTGGAACCAAGTCCCAACAAGTGGGCATCTTTTGTGGTTGGAGTTGAGATAGAAATACTCTGTGAAGATGATGCCATACTATGTCAAGGTAGCGACATGCGTAGCCGGGTGTAAGGTTGTGAATATTTCCAAAAACTGTTTGAAAGTCCAGTACAATGATGTGGATACTAAAAAAGGATCTAGCAAATTAGAGGTACAAATTTTTTTGCAAAAGAAGCATACTACTCTGAACAATTAATGCTAAGATGATCAAGTTATGATCTTGAATGCACTTGATTTCTTGGATGGTCACGAATTTCACATATCATTTAGTTTTAACTCTATCATTGACATGACATAGGACACAACTCCGTGCCTGGTACTAGGCATATGTGATTGTCATGTATATTTTTATCATGCGAGTGATTTCTGGTTTAACATGTCATGCGAGTGATTTATGGTCTAACATGTATTGAACCAATAATTTGTTTAATCTAAATACCTATAATATAGTGTATACTAATTAACACTTGCACGTTTCTTAACATTGTATGATGTGCAGAAATGGATTGCAGCACCAATAGTTGCACCTGCTGATAGCATGAGACACCCTGGGCGACTTACTATCCGCCCATGCCCTGAAGAAGAACCTCCCACTTGTTTTGAGGTTGGAGCAGCAGTTGATGCATGGTGGAGCAATGGCTGGTGGGAAGGTTTTGTTACAACTGGAGCCTCCCTCTCTGACAATGATGAAGATTATGTTTTCTTTCCTGGTATGTTAAGTTGGCAAGTCTGAATATATTCGTGACACATTTCTCTTTAGTGTCAAGTCATAGCTTGTAAAGCAATAACTGGTAGTCATACAGTGAAGTCATATATATAGCCATAAGTTAGGTCACCGCCTTACAAAATATTGATCGAGTTGGTCACCAATATTGTTTCTATATTTGTACCACAAAAGGTGCAGTGCTTACTCATAAGTTGAATCATAAGTATAGCTACATAGTGTGTATGTCTTATTCAAAGTTGAAACATATGTCTAATCAAGTTTCCTTTGTCAAGTTCAGGCTAGCAAAGATTTTTGACTCTTCCCCGGAAAGATCTACGAGCATCTCGATGGAATGGGTTGATGAAACATGGTACCCATAAAGTCGCATCCTGACATCATCTCCTTTGTACTTTCGATTCTTGATTCCTGACATCGTCTCCTTTGTATTGTAATATCTTGAATGAAGGGTTAAATTTTGAATACATTACATTTATAGCATAACGGTCGTAATTAATGTGGCAAGTTCATTTTCTGCATCCCTTTAAATTTAGCTTCATTAGTTGTTCTACATTCTTAATAAGAATAATATTGATGGAGTTTTTCCTTTCAATAGAAATTAAAGAGAATATTTTGTTGATTTTTGTAACTACATAAAACTTCAAAAACTAAAGTTTTTTTAAACTACTATTTTTAAATAGACGGAGCTTTTGTATATAGTTTTCTCAAACATATATATAAACATATAAAAAATCTGTTCAAGTGTAGCTTTTATGAAATCTGTTCATATTGAAATAGTGTAAAACCTTCTAATGAGCATCTACATAATATACTGTAAGTTATGATCAGCATATCAATCATATACATATGTAACATCTAATAAATTATTCTTAATACTGTAATGAAATTATTTTATAATGATTTAAGCAATTCAGTACAGACTGCAGAGCTCACAATTGTATGATGAGAAACATGGTAATAAATCCAGATCATTATAGTCGTCAAATTGTGTGTATAGTGTGTTTATCCTAAAGATAATGATCATAAACTATATCATCCTAAAGAATTTGAAGTTCTAATCATTACCCACAAAAAGCACAGTATATATGCTTTTGCTTAATCTCAGTCGAGTTTGTCTGGTTAAGGTTTCTTCTTATGTGGCAACAGAGATGGCATCAATACAAAGAACCTGATTCTTTGTTAATCATAATATTATATCTCGTGACTACATTGCACGCGTTAGTGTCCACGTTCTATCTTGTGGGCATTGGTAAATTATGTGCCTGAGTTTATTTTTTACGCTTGTTTTCGTTAGTATAGTTATTGGCGCAGTTCGACAGAAAAATTAAAAAAACCTTTAAAAAATGGAGTCTTCCCTGCGTATGGGCATAGACTTGGTAAGGTAGATACTGATGATCAACATCGACAGCAGAAAGAGAGACATATCAGCATGCATCTGGAGTAACATGTCACTTGATAATGTAAAATACATGTCTTATTCACAAATGCAGAATCATAAATTTTATTAAATTTTAAAAGCGATTATGAGGAGTTATAAATACCCATAAACATTCCTCTAAACACGAAGCATAATTAAATAAAAATATGATATGTTGAAAATTTAATATTGAAATATGATTCTTAGATCATTCGTTTGATAATCCTAACATAAATTTAAATTAGTTCAAATCTACATTCAATTGAATTTGAACATAAAATTTAAGCTAAGGTCTCAATCTTATAAATTTCAGGATCGCTGAAAGTAAGAGCAGACAACATCACCGGACCAGAAGCAGACATACGCAAGGCTGATCCACCAATTACCCTACCATTTTTCCGAATAAATGAAGCATTGAAAAAATTGGTAGTAGAGAATCCTCCAACTGAGGGAGAAATCAAATAAGTCCCTGTAAAAGAAATCAAGTTCAGTTCTTCGATAAATTCTTGGGGCGGAAATTGGGAGCCTATATGTTTAAGAATGACTTCTGAAATAGATCCAGAGCCACTACGGATAACTAATGAAATTGCATGTTGTTGTGCAAAATTTGTCACCCACTGGATTATATCAACCATGGGTGGCACCTCAAGGATAATATTGTTTAGGATAGGATTCGGGAAAACATTATTCATGACGTCACTTTTGGGCTTATTCTTTGATCCCAAAGGACGACCACGAGGCCTTTTTAATGATGACTCCCCAGAATTTACCATGGCAGAATTTTCAGGTGGAGGATGTTCAGTAACATTGTTTTCAGATGTTTGGGATGGATTATTTGGTGAATTCAAGAGATTCATTGGAGAAGTTGAGTTTTCAAAGTTGTTCATGGTGGAAAGGTTGATATGCAATGAAAACAAAGAGAAGAGAAAATTGGAGGCTGAGATGTGTTTTAACATATGAGGATGCATATCTATTTATACGTGAAATTTGACCGAATTAAACTTTGGGTATATGCAGAAAATATTTACAGAGATATTTAAAAAGTGTTTATACACTCATATTATATAAAGATAGTATACTTTTGGGATATTAAATGATTATCATGGATATCGAAGAGATAATTCATTATTTTTAAAAAATTTGGTACAATATCTACAAAAGTAAGTATTTGAATCATAAATTTTCCCATATACTTTGGAGTAATTTGATGTAGTAGTTGGTGATTTTGTATATACTATCAAGGATATTTAGAGATTTTTCAGATATTGTAATAAATATTTATGGAATACCTTTATATCACTAAGAAGAGATAACGATTAATGAAAAATTCTTACAAACTTTTTTTGACATTTTATTATGCTTTGAGTTGGATTAAGATTTCTTGCATAATATTCATCATATAATTACCGAAAAGAGTAATGGAGGGGGCACCCCCCTCCTAGTGGCGCTCGCCTCGACCGCTATGGCGGCTAGGGGCGCTTGAAATTCACTTGGGGCATATTAAAAAGTATTTGTATACCCATATAATATAAATAATATACTTTTGGGATACTAAATGATTATCATGGATATCGAAAAGATATTTTAATATTTTTAAACTTTTTTTATACAATATCTATGAAACTAAATATTTGAATCATATACTTTCTCATGTAATTGGAGTATTTTGATGTAGTAGTTAGTAGTTGGTGATTTTGTATATACTATCAAGGATATTTAAAGATTTGCTAGATATTTTTAATATATATATGGAATGAATACTTTTATATCACTAAAAAGAGATAACGATCAATGAAAAATTCTCACAAATTATATTTTGGCTTTTTAATTTTCTTTGGGCTAGATTAAGTTTTTGTGCATCATATTCGACATATGATTACCCGGAAGAGCAAGGATTAATACATATGGGCATTTTTAACCAAATTATTTTGCAATCTTAACTCTTGAATTAGTTTAGTTTAATGCGTTATTAATAGTAGAGATGCACAAAAAGTATTGGCCGAAAATGTGACCTGGCCCGATTTGGTCAAAGCTCGATAAAGGCCCGACTCGAATAATTCCCGCCAGATCCAAATCTGTGTTTAAGATCTTCAACAAACCTTATATTTTTAGGCAAAATTTGGCCCTAGCCGATCGACAAAAGCCCGAGCTTGGGTTTCAACCTAATTTTGGGTTTGGGTGATCCAAGATATATATGGGTTGGGTAATAATTTTATGAGTAGACAATTATTATATATGGTATGTCTTAATCACTAAGTTGGGTAATTAGGGCCAAGAATTGGAAGGCTTGTAAAACAAGTATGGTAAGACTTGTAGAACTAGTATGCTAAGTCTTGGTGGTCAAGTTTTGGGTGGCTATTTATACATAGTCATATTGTGTTTGTTTGATGTGTGAATACTTAAAGAGATGTAGTCTTAGGTATTATTTGGGATGCTTGATCATTATTGGCTCAAGTTTTGGGTTTGGGACACCATTGATGTGTTATTGTTTTTGATGTATTACTGATAATTGTTTGGATTAATAATATAAGTTGGAATGTGGGTGTTTCTACGTCAAATATTGTGTGCGTTCTTGTTTTGCTTTTACTTATTGTTGATAGAACTAGAAGTGATACTTGAATAATAATGTGTGATCGCGCTTTGGTGGATCTTGTCAACTAATCGATTGGTTATGTGTGTGCTTTGTATTAGTGTTTGTGAATCTCGGATTGTGTAATTCCCCTAACAAGTGGTACCAAGAGAGACAAGGTTCGTGATGGATGAAGTTGAGGAAAAGTTCGAGGTTCAATTGGTATGACAGAGTACAATGAAAGATTTGCTGACAAGGAGGCTGCTAAAGCGGGAAGAGACAAAGTTACGTGCGATTTGGCGGCTGGTTTGCATCGTGGATCAATCCAGTGTTCGGACTCGAGATAGAAGAAGACGGAAGAGGTCATCGCAATTATTTTAATGGCTTGATCAACCAGGTGAACTATTTGGATGATACTAGTGATTTTCTTCAAGAGATTGAAGGATTGTGAAAGTAAGGATCGGGTGACTCAACATGTGGAATGACACTCGTGGTGGTTGATGCACGTGATTTTGTAGATGGATAAATCGTTATGGTGAAGAATGATGGTTTGGGGTTCACTAAATGGGTTTTAGCGATACTTAATGTTTGGAAGAACAAGAGGAGGTTCTTGTTCGAGGGGAGGCATTGGCGAATGGACGTCGATATTGTTGATGGTTATCGTTCAATCCAATATAGGCATTGGGTTGAAGGGGAGGATTATTGGGTTTTAACCCAATTTTGGGTTTGGGTCATCCAAGATATATATGGGTTGGGTAATAATTGTATGAGTAGACATTTATTATATATAGTATGTCTTGATCACTAAATTGGGTAATTAAGGCCAAGAATTGGAAGGCTTGTATAGCAAGTATGGTAAGACTTGTAGAACATGTATGGTAAGTCTTGGTGGCTAAGTTTTGGGTGGCTATATATACATAGTCATATTGTGTTTTTTTGATGTGTGAATACTTAAGAGATGTAGTCTTAGGTATTGTTTGGGAGATGCTTGAGCATTGTTGGCTCAAGTATCGGGTTTGGGACACCATTGAGGTTTTATCTTTTTTGATGTATTATTGACAATTGTTTGGATTAATAATACAAGTTTGGACATGGGTGTTTTCACATCAAATATTGTGTGTGTTCTTGTTTTGCTTTTACTTATTGTTGATAGAAGTAGAAATGATACTTGAATAACGTGTGATCGCGCTTTGGTGGATCTTGTCAACTAATCGATTGGTTGTGTGTGTGCTTTGTATTGTTGTTTGTGAATCTCGGATTGTGTAAGTCCCCTAACATTAACTCGGTCTTTTGAAAAGCCCATGTTTCGGCCCGACTTGGATAAAAGCTCAATTCAAGCTCAGATAAATTTTAATTTTCAATATATATTTACATCTCTATTTTTATAATTTACACTTATTATAAATAAAAAATACTTTAAAAAATTATGTATATTTACATGCTCATGACTAAAAACAATATATATGTACTTAAATTTATCATACATGAATTAAATGTAAATCAAGTACAGGAACAATCGATTAATTTATCATAAAATCAATTAACGAATAAAGGATTGTCAACATTCATATCGGTGACCTATAATATGTTTAAAATATATGCTTTTAGATTTAATTTATAATAATAATATATAAGAATTATCGAATTTAAAAATGTTTGACCAGATCTAGTTCAATCAGAATAAAAGTTTAACTCGGTCCAATTTTGGTCCGAATAAAAACCTGTCATGGCCCGCCTCAATGGCCTAAAAATGCTTGAATTTTTTCTAAAAGTTTGGCTCGGTCAAAGTTAAATTTCAGGCCAAATTTTGATCAAAAAGCTAGGCTTTTCGAGGCCCGATCAAAACCCGACATGATGAGTTTTTTGAGCATCTATGGTTAGTGGTGTGTTACTTTGTCTCGAAGAGATTTTTTGATTAATGGTGAGTTTTTTGTGAATCTGTAATCTATTTTTACACAGTTTCTACTCTATTTAATACAAGCTTTTCGTATTTAATTGTAAAAGTTTAATAGAGTACAGTTTGCTGCCTGAGATTCAATTCCGCGCCTTTTTTTTAATATTTTAACAAAAAGGCATGATATCATAAAATAATTCTGCTATTTACTTTTCAGGAGAGTCCTCCATAGAAGGCTATGGTGTTGAGCAGCACGGAGGCTGTGGTGGTGGATGACATAGACAACAATTAAGAAGATCCACTAGCACACATGTATCCTCTTTGGCCTTATCAAGAACTGAAATATGGTTTTAGAAATTCTAGTTTCCCTTATGTAATGGATATGGTCTTTTGTGAATGCTGTAGTAACTTATGGTACTTATGCAGATGTATAAAGTAACTAACTTTATGTAGTAACTAACGATACTTTAATTAAATTATGACTATTATGGTATTTTGATGGTTTTGTGAATGCTTACGGATTTATATATGTTTTTAGTATCTGTGAATGCTGGTTAGGTTAGGATCATATATAATGAGAAACAACATGTGGTAAGTTGAAAAAATAGTATTAAATCTTGAAATTGTATCTTAAATTCGACCAAAAGTGGTCTATTAAAATTGGCAGAAAAAATTATGGTGCATTATATTTGACAAGAGAAAGTCAAATTTAAAACTTCAAATTCGACCAAACACAATTGAATTAGAGATCAACCAAACTTAGTCGAATATAAGATTCGACTAAAAATAATCGAATTTAATATTCGACAAAAAATGGTCAAATTTAAAATTCGACACAGTTTGATCGAAAATACTTTCCACCAATTTCGGTCGAATTTAATGTTTTGGACATGAGAATTTGAAATTTCAAACCAAAATTTGGTTTTTAGTCGAATTTAGTTGGTCAAATTTAACTATCTTCGACCAGAGCAATTTCGGTCGAATTTAGCTAAATTCGACTATCGACGGACGAAAATAGCTAAATTTGACCATTTTGAATTGGTAGAAATTAGCCGAATTTTGTTGTAGTGGTAGTTACTTTTTATATTATAAAATTTTATTATTTTGAGTAAGTTTTGGAATATTAAAAATTGAGAGGGACATCACAAAAAGGAAAGTGGGAGTATTAAATTAAAGCATAATGTGTATGAAATAGAGGATCTGTAAGTAGCATAATTATATTATAATATAAGTTTATACTAAGACCCCCACAATTAACTAATTACCTGGCTCTGTATTTTTTATTGTTGGACAATCTGTGAAAATAGTACAAAATACTAGCAATCGTGTGTGTGAATAACAGAACAATTAAAACAAATAAAGAGGAGGAAGGAACAGAAAAACCCGAGTCCAGTGCGTGACTGTCTTCTTAAAGCGTATTAGCCCTCACCGTATGTGCGAGCGAATCGCCTCCCAGGATAAAACGGATTGCAGCGAAGCTATAAAAGCGTCACTCTCAGCGAGCTTGAAACTAGCAAGAATATCACCGAAGGAGAAGAGGCTGTGTATGAGAAGAGGATGTGTTTTTGAATGAATAATCCTAAGGCTCTACGAGAGTTTATATAGGATAGGAAAAACTTGTGCGCTACACAATTGCCCTAATTAATTAGCTGTGCTAATTAAAAAGTCGGTGGCAATTTTCCTTTATTAATTAACCGCGTTAATTAATTAAGGTAAGGCGGTGGCAAAAAATTCGTTATAAAAACGGAATTGATTTTACCACAATTAATTCCAAATTCGAATTAATGGCAAAAAATCCGTTATAAAAACGGAATTGATTTTACCAAAATTAATTCCAAATTCGAATTAATTTAGTCAGATCTTTAAGCTCAAGCCCAGCGGAAATAATAATTAGCAAAAACTAGCCCGAGTTTATTCGGCCCAATTTTCGGCTGCATTCGTGTCCGTAGATCGCACACGCGGAAAGCCCGAAGGCTTGCGAAGCCACGAATTTTCCCTCGAAATCCCATGATTTGCACCCCCCCTGCGCGCACGTAGGAGATGGAGCAACACTCAACCAACACAAGTGAACACTCCACTTGTGTTGTACTATATAAAGCAAAAGACACCCCTTTTCCTTATCAATGTGGGACTTCAAGTTTTAACAAAAAAATTTCCACTCTTAAGGGACCGACTTTGAGTAATCATAACTCATCCATCCCTTAATCATTTTGAGTGTTCAAATATGCGTTGGAAAGCCCTCGCGGAGGAGAACACTCTCCAAGCACGACTTGTTGCAAACACGCACACAAGGCACACTCAAATCGGAGCTCAAAATGACTCGACAATGTGGGTCTAAAACCTACATTTTCTAACAATCCCCCACATGGATGAGATTGATATCGTAGTAGCACATACCAGACAAATAGACACAGAATTTGATGTGGTGATAATTCTTCGATTTGATATAGCATACGATAGGTAGAGGTTTGCTCCTTGAACCTTCGCTTGAGTAAGCATACCGACCTTACTGGTAGACGGTGGAGGTTTGCTCTTTGAACTGTTCGACCGTTTGTGTAAGCGATGATATACTTATCACTATATCCTTTCTGACTCGTTCAGCTCCCATGATTATGTCCATTTTGGCCATGGAACATCGTCCTGGTTCTGCAGGAGTTTCTAAAGAATTGTGCCTCGCAATTCTCCTTTGAAGTGGCTCCACTTCTCTCCCACATAGGTGATCTTTATCTTATAGAGTAACCCGCGTTTACTCAACTGATTTCCATGCGTTCAAACCTTGAACTCCATGTAATCACCGAAAGATCATTAAAAGCTTAATAGCTTACCCTCGTACCTTACGGGTCTCACTGTTTCTCACCATAGGAACAGGCCAGGGGTTACCCCACAGTGATTTGGTCATCATGATTTAGTTGGCCCATTGAACCAAGTTCTTGGGATCTCCAGTCAGCAATGGTTGGGTGTCCACCATGACGCCGTTAAGCAATAGGCTTAAGGCCCATCCCTCTCGATGATTTGTCAACCAGTTCTCTTGATAACCCTTTGGTTAGCGGATCCACGATATTATCCTTTGACGGTATAAAGTCAATAGTGATAATTCCGGTTGACATTAACTGTCTAATGGAACTATGTCGTCGTCGTATGTGACGGGACTTTCCATTATACATTGTGCTCTGTGCTCTGCCAATAGCAGACTGACTATCACAGTGCAGTCCTATTGCAGTCATAGGCTTTGGCCATCTTGGAATATCCTCCAGAAATTGGCATAAGTATTCAGTCTCTTCGGCACATTTATCTAATGCCAAAAACTCAGCTTCCATCGTGGAATGAGTTATTACCGTTTGTTTGGAGGATTTCCATGACACTGCTGCTCCAGCTAGTGTAAACACATAACCACTCGTAGACTTTAATGCCTTCTTGCTAGATATCCAGTTTGCGTCAGTATAGCCTTCTAGTACTGCTGGATAACTGCCATAATGCAAACCATAGTCTCGAGTTCCCCTCAAGTACTTTAGTACTCGTATGATCTCTTTCCAGTGATCAGCTCCTGGATTACTCGTAAATCTACTCAACTTGTTAATTGAATATGCAATGTCTGGTCTTGTACAACTCATAAGGTACATCAGACTTCCAATTATCCGTGAGTATTCCAGCTGCGAGACTCCTACACCTTTATTCTTGGATAGATGCAAGGTCAAATCCACAGGTGTTCTCGCTGTCTCGACATCATCCTTGAGAAATTTCTCAAGAATCTTGTCAACATAATGTGGTTGACTTAAGGCAAGACCCTCCGAGGTTCTAGAAATTTGAATTCCCAGAATTACATTTGCTAGACCCATGTCTTTCATGTAAAATCTTGCCCTTAACATGTCCTTAGTAGATTTGATCATCTTATCATTGCTATCGGCAATAAGTAGATCATCTACGTACAATATCATCATAACATATCCATTTTCGTTATCCTTGTAATAGGCGCAACTATCACATTCATTGATCTTGAAATCACTGGCTAACACAACCTCATCAAATTTCTCATGCCATTTCATAGGCGCTTGCTTCAAGCCATACAATGATTTCACCAATCTACAGACTTTTATTTCTTGTCCAGGGACAACAAACCCTTCAGGTTGTTCCATATAGATTTCCTCATCTATATCCCCATTTAGAAAGGTTGTCTTCACATCCATTTGATGTACAGTCAACTTTCGCATTGCAGCGATAGCAAACATCATCCTTATAGATGTTATTCTCGATACTAGAGAGTATGTATCAAAGTAATCAAGGCCATGTTGTTGCTTGTATCCTTTGATTACAAGTCTGGCCTTGTACTTATCGATGGTGTCATCAAGTTTCAATTTTTTTTGAAAACCCACTTGCTACCGAGTGTTTTACTACCGGCTGGTAAGTCCACTAACTCCCAAGTATGATTCTGTAAGATAGAATCAACTTCACTTTTGATGGCCTCTTTCTACATAGGTCCATCAGGTGACGTTACCGCTTCCTTATAGGTTTTCGGATCACCTTCTTCGAGCAAATAAGTCAGAAACTCTGACCCATAGGATTTCTCCTTCCTTTGTCTTTTGCTCCTTCTCACTACCCCCACATTTTCGTCTTCACTGTCATCATTCTCATTGTCGTCTTCTAAAGACTCATGAGGTCGTTTAGACATCGTAGGGCGTTCAATTCCAGGATTACAAGGAAATACATTCTCAAAGAATGACGCATTCCTTGACTCCATAATCGTATTCTTTTGAATCTCAGAAATCTTTGATTCATGTACAAGAAACCGATATGCAGTACTATGTGGTGGATATCCGATGAAGATACAATCCACAGTCTTTGGACCAATCTTCACCTTCTTAGGTGCAGGGATTAGTACCTTTGCAGGGCACCCCCACACTTTCAGATTTTGATAACTTGGTTTCTTTTTCTTCCACATCTCATAAGGACTTTCATCCTTATTCTTGCGAATCATCATATTTAAAATATGAGTTGCACTTAAGATGGCTTCCCCCCACATCGACTGCGGAAGTCCAGAGCTTAACAACATCGCATTCATCATCTCCTTGAGAGTACGATTCTTCCTCTCAGCTACTCCATTAGACTGAGGGGAATATGGTGCAGTGACCTCATGGATTATACCATGTTGTGAACAGAATTCCCCAAAAGGTTCAATATATTCACCTCCACGATCACTTCGTATTGTTTTGATTTTCTCATTTTGTTGTGTCTCAACTTCTTCCTTATAGATTTTAAATTTATCTATAGCTTCGTCTTTCTTTTCAGCAAATATACATAGCAGTATTTTGTACAATCATCTATGAATGTTATAAAATACTTATTCCCTCCTCTAGTTGGAGCGAATTTTAAATCACATATTTCGCTATGTATAAGGTCTAGCACCCTAGTGTTTCTTTGCACGTGTTTAAACGATGCTCTTGTTAATTTTGCCTCAACACAAGTTTCACACTTATGTTTTGAATCAATATTCAATTTTGGTATGTAATCTTTTGCACTTAAACGTCGTAAAGTGTCAAAATTAACATGTCCTAATCTAGCATGCCATAAATTAGGAGACTCAAGCAAGTAAGCAGAAGAATTCTTTATTTCATTATTGTCCTTAACGGACATCACATTGAGCTTAAAAAGCCCATCGGTTACATAGCCCTTGCCTACAAACATACCATTCTTAGACAAAATAACTTTATCTGACTCTATTACAATACGAAAGCCATGCTTATTCAACAAGGAACCAGACACAAGGTTCTTGCGAATATCAGGCACATAAAGTACATTCTTCAAAGTCAGATCCTTCCCAAAAGTCATCTTCAGAATCACCGTGCCTTCCCCTTCAATGGTTGAAGTTGCTGAATTTCCCATGTAGAGCTTCTCACCAGCATCAGAAGCTTTGAGGCTAGAGAAAATCGCCTTGTTCGAACAAACATGCCTTGTAGTTCCCGTATCAATCCACCATTCCCTTGGATTAGAGCCAACCAGGTTCACCTCAGAGACCGTAGCACAGAGGTCTATGTCACCCATCTCCTTTGAGATATCATCGACCATGTTTGCTTCTTTCTTCTTATTGGTCTTCTAAGGCTTCCTACACTCAGAAGACCTATGACCCACTTTGTCGCAGTTAAAGCACTTCCCTTGAAACTTCGTCTTCGAAATTCCTCCCTTGGGTGCCAGCTTTGCCCCTTTACCAGAATTGTTCTCCTTGGGCTTATGTTCCACCATGTTTGCCTTTTCAGTGGCAACATTCATCTTCTTCTCGGATCCCCTGTTGTCCTCTTCAATACGAAGTCTAACGATCAGATCCTCCATAGTCATGTAATAAATATACCAATTTATAGTTTATTAATGGACCTATAAAAGGATCAATTTTTGGTTCTTAGTCAAAACAATAGAGTACAATTTTACCCTGAAAGATTTAACGTAATCAGGCACCTATGCTATGCTAGGAAACTCACATGCCATCTTTTTTCTAGGTATGCTTGCACACATTTGTAGCAATATGGAGACAAGCGTCTGTACTTTCGATCAAGAGAAGAATGACCACCTGACTAAACCCCTTTGTCAAGGGACGTACTCATTGTCCCCTCCTTTCACAACCGTCTTGAACATTTATGGAAGACTATCATGGTAAGTAAATGAACTAAAAGAAAAAGTTGCTTGTTGCTTGCTGTTGAGGTGAGTTTCTTCTTAAGACTTGGAGAAATTCAAATTGCCAATATGATCGTGTAGTAACTGCGAAGACCTTTTGGTTGTGTTCACTTGGATGTAATGAAATTGAGAGAAAATGGAGTAGGAGATTTGTACTTTCTTTTGGGGAATGTTTATAATTTATTTTCTTTCATTCCTTTTCTAACAATTCAAGCTAGAATTGTAACCCAACAATCTGGGAAGAAATGCTCCATTATCCTTTTACCTCATTTTCCCTACAAACTTCATTATAGATAATTTCCACCTCTCATGCTTGTTCACTGTTCTCGTATATCCTTTCTTTATTTCTTCTTAAACGTTTTCTATAATTCTTTATTTCATTTCTTCATAATTCGAACAAATGACTTATGTATAAGATAGCGCACTATTGTTTTCATTTCCTGCTCAAACACTATTGTTTTCATTTCTTTCTCAAGTCAATGTAGGATGTGAAAATAGTAAATGTTTCACTTAATATTATGATATGGTAATATCAAATTAGAACAAGATTTTCTAAACGTATATATATGCCTTCGAACTTTACATCTCATGTTGCTTCCTTTATATATCAATAAGTGCGCCCTACATCTCATCTTGTGCTCTTGATATTGTATGTGCACTAATTAAACTTTTGATATCAGCACAAGATATCTCCTCTCAATCAAAAGACCTCATGAGCTCGAAATACTTATTTTCCCTTTATATTTGATATCTTTCTCTTCCATACCTCAAAGATGAAGGTTCGTTTCTTTTGGCAAGGAAGAAATATATTCCAATTATATTTGCAATTCAATTCTATGATCATGAAACACTCAACATAACATATCCCACCTGATAAAAATAAATAAAAAATTTGGCGTATGTCAAACTTGAATTTACGTAAGAGAGATCTACAAAGTCAATGGTATGAAATCACTGATAAATATAAGCTCAAAGACATGCGTATCGTTAAGGTTTTTGCAATGCAAAGATTACAACGCGGGAAAAAAAGCAAGTAAAAGGGGATAGGAGATAAGATATACAAGCAGAAAGAAGCTCATAGGGTTTTCAAATAAATATAGAGAATGGACATGTTATAAGCCTATGTTGCACTTTAGTCCACAACATAATGTGCTATGTTTTAATTAGCACTTTTGCTTGTGAGTAATCTATGTTAGGGCACAACATATGTGATGATTTGACCAAATAGATAACATGCTCAAATTATTGTTTAGTTTCTCTTTCCGATAAAATTTACTCTATTAGATAGACGTTAGGATTACTTATATTGAAAGAAATGCCTATTTTGAATAAATCTCTTACTTTTATTTATGAATTTATCACATGTAACATTATATACATATTTGTAATGTCAATATGTATGTCGTGTCTTCCTTTGTTACCCGGACTCGATTAAAAGCATCCAACATGGATAAGAGTTAAAGTGTCGGATCGGACAACATTGTAAAAATACTACATATGTCTATATATATGTCGTATTTTCCTTTATATTGTCCAAGTGTTAATACTTAATACCCATGTCCGAGTGTTAGAGACAAGTACTTGATGCAAAGTTAAGAATCCGAGTAACAATGGTATTTCCCCTTACTCGAATCCCCTCTTTTTGTACTTGTCCGCATTGTAACAATGGTATTTCCCCTTACTCGAATCCCCTCTTTTTGTACTTGTCCGCATTGCTCGCACCGACACCCCAATACCCGTATCTTTGCTTTTTAGTACTCCCTCCGTCTCAGTTTATGTTTCCTGTTTTGACTTTTTACACTGTTCATTTTAGGCGATTGACTACTAATTTACGCATAATTTATAAGATAAAATATAGTAATGAGTGATCTTGTTGGATTCGTATTTATGAGTATTTTAATACAGTGAAGTTTTTATATTTAGTACTAATACAAAATTCAAGATATTAACGATTTAAAGTGTGCGTTGGTAAACGTGTTTTTACAAACAGGAAACATATTATGAGACGGAGGGAGTACTTGGCCAATTAGACATGTAATCTGCTTCCTCTCTCGGTCAAGACCACACACCAAGAGGATTTAACTTATTAGTTCTTATCAAAATAAATATGTTTTATAGATTAAAATTTACTTGTATTGTATAATCTTGTATACTTATTCTATTCTGTAAATATACATATTCTTTTTAGGAAAAGAGGGTCATGTATTAATAGAATCTTTGCATCTTAATTTTATTGCTACAATTTTATTATTGTAAAAGGGTTTTTAGAAAAAGAAAAAATGTCAATAGCAACTATTAACTTCTAGATAAAGAAATGGAAAAAAGGAAAAAGTGACTATACTTATTCTTTTTTGGAAAAGTGGGTCATATATTAATAGAATTTTTAAATTTTAAATTTATTGCAATAATCTCATTATTGTAAAATGGCTGTTAAAGATAAAGGATAAATGTCATTAAAAATATTTTTATTATTTTTTTTGCCAGAAAAAATATTATTTTTTAAAATAATGAAATGTTAAAAAGTTACTCCCTCCATTCCTTTGAATTGTTAACGTTTGCGGACCAGTTTTCGACACGGATTTTAAGGATAGTTCTATAACTTATTTTTTATATTTTTTTTATATATAAAACTAGAACAATCCTATTTTTATACAAAAAATATCAAAAATAAGTTACAGAATTATGCTCAAAATGTATCTTAAAATGCGTGCACGCAATTTTTTATGTTAATAAATGGGTGGGACATGGGTGAGGGAGTATCTAATTTCGGGTCAAGGCCCTTCTTACCTTCAAAACAATAACAATTCGAACTCTAAGAGCATCTCCAAGAGACTCTCTATTTTAGCTCTTAACTAAAAAAATGAGGAGAGAGAATAAAAATCAAGTTACAAGAGACTCTTAGAGGCTCTTTAAAAAGTTAAGAGCTTGTTCTCTCTCCTCTATTTTAGGAGCAACTAGTAGCTCTTAACTTAATATTTTATTAGTAAAATAGTGGTTTTTCTCTCTCATCTATTGATTGTTTGTCCAAGTGGAATTGAAATATGAATAAAATATTATAAAGAGCCATAATAGAGAGCATTGTTGGAGTTGACACACAAATCAATGTAATAACTTGCTAAGAGCTTAATTGTTTATAATATATTTAGGAGCGACCTAAGAGACTCTCGGAGATGCTCTAAACCCCAAAATTTTCTTCTCACTCTACCCAAAGCCCCAATCTGCATACCTCCCTTAACTTTCATAGAGCTTAGTGTTCTTCTTTAATTATAAACTAGCTTATAGCCGTGCAAAACACGGGTTACTTTTAAATACATTTAAAATTATATGATTAAATAAAATAGAGTAAAATAATTTTTGGATATAATTTAACTTTGTAATATTAATTAATAAAATTATTAGTAATAATAATAGTTATTTAATAAATGATATGTATTGATAGAACTAATAATATAAAATTTTAATGTAAATTTGTTGTTGACGGGATTCGAACCTTGGATCTTTAGAAAAGAGATATAAATATAGAATATTCTTTATTATTAGATCTAACGGCTATCATCTATTTACTAAATATCTAACGGTCAATATTCTTTTAATGGTTGGTTGAACCAAACAACCAATTATCCCCTAGTTTGCTTATTACTCCCTCCGTCCCACTGGGATCTTTACGTTCCTGGTGGGCACGGAAGACAAGATAAGTGGGTATAAAGTGAGTGTAATATTGTTAAAATAAATGAAGTAGTGGATATAATAGTGATTTTATTTTTAAAATAAGTGAAGTAGTGGGTGTAATAGTGATTTTATTGTTAAAATAAGTGAAGTAGTGAGTGTAATAGTGTAAAGTATTGTTAAAATAAGTGAAGTAGTGGGTGTAATAGTGTTAAAATTTACTATTTTGGGAATGTAAAGAAATGAATGGGAAGGCCCAAAATAGTATGGGTAAAGAATCATTGGGACGGACGGAGAGTATAGATAGATGACCTCCAAATGTTACCTTAAATCGTCCTTTGTTGATCATATCTGTTCTTATTCGCTACTCCCTCTATCTCTAAATAAGTTGCCTGTTTTGATTGGACACGTTTTCCAATGCACACTTTTGATCGTTAATATCTTGAATTTCGTATTAGTATTAAATATAAAAACTTCACTGTATTAAAGTATTCATAAATACGAATCCAGGAAGATCACTCATGACTATATTTGATCTTATAGATTAGACGTAAATTAGTAATTTGAAACAGTCCCGACATTTCAAACGAGCAACTTATTATGAGACGGAGGGAGTATCAATCAGCCCATCATCGTTGTTCTAGTATTAATCTGATATCTTAGCAAGAGAACTTCTATCAATTATACAGAGAACATATAAAAGCTCCATTATAAACCCAAATAAAAAAAGTAAAGGAAAAAGGGGAAAAGAAGGATTCAGGCGTAAGAATCAAAATTAAGAGACCTCTGGCTGCGCCAACTTGATTTTTAGTATTATCTCCGTAAAAATAAGCTTCAAAGAAGATCGAAGGTATGCGTTGGAGCCTTATGGTGAAATTTAATCAGTTTTTTGTTCTTCTAAGAAACTACTTTTGATGAATATGCAGATTATGATAGGCATTAAGGTACTTTTGTGGCAGGTCGTTGTAGTTCAACAATAGCTAATTTTGTTTGTAGATATCATTATCAAAATATTTTTTTTAATGTTATTTCAATATAAAATTGATAGTTAGAACTTTTAACGTTTTTCATTAATTTTATGCCGTTGAAATGATAGTCTGCCAGCCCAGTTGTGTTGAATATTAAATTTTGGAATAAAAAATCCCCAAAATTTAATATTATAATTGTCCTTGTATTTCTTATTGTAGTTTGAATTTGATAAGCAAAAACGAAAAGTAGAGAGAATGTCTGCATTTGCTTTTCCAGTTAAAGTTGTATGTATTCTATAAATTGTTCAAAGTTAAAACATTTAGAAATTTGTAGAAACTTGCTAGAGTCAGGACTCAGGTATAGTAATGGAATTTATGACTTTGCTATCACTAAGCATTTTATCTCTTTTATGTAAGCATAAATGTGTATCTCGTTTCCTGTTTATTGTCTCTCTATATTTTATTTTAACAGTTTTCTCCTCTGTTTATTATCTGCAGCACCGAAGACCCTGAACGTTGCCATTGTGTGCGTACCTTGAAGTATTGCAACTCAAGGTAAGCGCTCAGCCCAATTCATCTCCCCCGATAAAATTCATTTATCTCCTGCATTGAATTGTTAAGCGGCTATGTACTTATTCGTATTCTTATTTTTATTAAAACCATGTAGTGTACATTTGTAAAAATATAATCGTTAACTGTCTGTGGTATAGATCTGTTGGAGTCCCTCAAACTTCTTTTGCAGCAAAGACAGCTAGGTTTTTTTTGCCCGAATTGGATATTTGCCTATGATTTAGAGGGAGACAAGTTTAATACGTATTAAACAATGATCCTAATTTTTCGAGTGCGTGTCTGTCAGGATGTCTGGAGAAAGACCCATATACGAGGCTTGGGAAGAAGAATGATGTCTGAGAAGGGAAACCGTATCATCCACTTTTACTTAAGGTCTAGGTCTACTCGCGAGAGTCTACTGCTTGCTGCTGTGGGCACTGACAAGAGTGGGAGACACTGTGTTTATAGGGTATCTAAGGAGTTTGTGGAGATTTTGGGTCTAGCCCAACTATTAATGCCAGTACAAAATGGAGAGCACGGGTAGATGTAAAGAACTGGCCCATATCGGTGATAAATGATACCCTTTCACCCACAAAAAGAGGTACATACTCTGCCATAACATGTGAAGATTTATTGTATTTTTTTTTACATTGCTCGTTGCAGTGAAAGTGAAATGTATTGTTTCGAGTTATTAAACAAGTCTTTCTGGTGTCATTCCTTTTTTTCAAATTTTTCCAGCATCATTCACTATAAGCATTTAGAATAATATTGTCTAAGCGCCATCTTTATCATGAATACAAGGGTTAAAGAATAAGATAAACTAACATCATGAATCCCTCAATAAATCTTTCTTTAAATCTTCTGCAAATTCTCAAATCTTTAATTAAGGACTCCAAAGCTTTTACGTGGTTATGTGACTTAAACAAAGAAAAATTTTGTTGTTTTTTTTGTAACGACAAGTGAAGTTCTAATTAAGATTCCATTTACTCTTATTAATTTATCAAGTATACTAATACTTTAGCTTCCATTTATAGTGCTTCCACGTCCTTGGAATCTATAAAGCATATATACTGTAGCAAACAATGAATTATGAGTTAATTTTGCAGATAGATATGGTTTGGAATACTTACTTTTTATTTTCCATATTTTATATTTAGGACATACATGGAAACATGATCTATTGTATAATAAGGGATTTGGCTGACCGTAATACTTAATTTTTGACTTGCGTTGTTTCTGAAAAATATGAGGAAAAAGAAAAAAGAAACATATTTCTTGCTAGCCAGAAGCTCTTCAATAAAGATGGATGTAGATGTTCTTAGACTCTCTTTTCGTTAACCATTTTTTTGAACATGTTGCTACTGAACCTAGTAATACGTGTTCTTTAAGTTTAAAATAGCACATCTAACCTATCTGTGGTTCAGGCGTGTATCCCATATTATCCTTGACGTATTCTTAATAAGATACTCGAAAACAAAAGGCCTCTATTTTTGGTTTGCAAGGATTCTGCTTCTAGTCAATTATCCATTAATCCTAGCATCTTTGGGATGCAAATTGTAATTATGTAATGAGTCTGAGATTGTACCTTCCAGTTCATTTTATTTAGTGTCTGCAGTGGTTTTGTCTTGAGAGGCCAATTTATGCATAGCATGTTTATATGACTAGTTCTTATGTTTATTATAATTGTTAAGATTGTCATGATTTTAAATGTTTTGGTTTTAATAATACAGTAGATAGTAAACATATGTTTGTCTTGCTTCTAGTTTCTATATATTTAGGGCCAAGTGTTGTCAAATGTAATTACACACTAGTTAGGTTTAACCGTTTAAGATTAATTAAGTTAGTTTTTATGTTAATGTATTCTAAATATATACTTATAAATATTGTTTCCTGTTTTGACTTGACCATATTATTTCTTTATACTGTGGAGTGTATCTTTGTTATACTGTTTGTTGCGTACTGATCAAGATTCCCTGTGATCCTCAGATCTCGACCTTGTTCCAAATCACCAAGGTAGTTGTTCGAGTAAAAAGAGAATGAGGTCTCTTGAGAAGGATCTTGTAATGAGAATCCCAAAAAAGCAAAGAAGCAGCAGAGTGCGACAGGGACAGAATAATAGCGGTTCAGAAGTAATATCTGCAAGTCAAGAAACCGGTGTACAGCTTTTGGAACCAAGTCCCAACAAGTGGGCATCTTTTGTGGTTGGAGTTGAGATAGAAATACTCTGTGAAGATGATGCCATACTATGTCAAGGCAGCGACATGCGTAGCCGGGTGTAAGGTTGTGAATATTTCCAAAAACTGTTTCAAAGTCCAGTACAATGATGTGGATACTAAAAAAGGATCTAGCAAATTAGAGGTACAAATTTGTTTGCAAAAGAAGCATACTACTCTGAACAATTAATGCTAAGATGATCAAGTTATGATCTTGAATGCACTTGATTTCTTGGATGGTCACGAATTTCACATATCATTTAGTTTTAACTCTATCCTTGACATGACATAGGAGTATAGGACACAACTCCGTGCCCGGTACTAGGCATATGTGATTGTCATGTATATTTTTATCATGCGAGTGATATCTGGTTTAACATGTCATGCGAGTGATATCTGGTTTAACATGTATTGAACCAATAATTTGTTTAATCTAAATACCTATAATATAGTGTATACTAATTAACACTTGCACGTTTCTTAACATTGTATGATGTGCAGAAATGGATTGCAGCACCAATAGTTGCACCTGCTGATAGCATGAGACACCCTGGGCGACTTACTATCCGCCCATGCCCTGAAGAAGAACCTCCCACTTGTTTTGAGGTTGGAGCAGCAGTTGATGCATGGTGGAGCAATGGCTGGTGGGAAGGTTTTGTTACAACTGGAGCCTCCCTCTCTGACAATGATGAAGATTATGTTTTCTTTCCTGGTATGTTAAGTTGGCAAGTCTGAATATATTTGTGACACATTTATCTTTAGTGTCAAGTCATAGCTTGTAAAGCAATAACTGGTAGTCATACAGTGAAGTCATATATATAGCCATAAGTTAGGTCACCGCCTTACAAAATATTGATCGAGTTGGTCACCAATATTGTTTCTATATTTGTACCACAAAAGGTGCAATGCTTACTCATAAGTTGAATCATAAGTATAGCTACATAGTGTGTATGTCTTATTCAATGTTGAAACATTTGTCTAATCAAGTTTCCTTTGTCAAGTTCAGGCTAGCAAAGATTTTTGACTCTTCCCCGGAAAGATCTACGAGAATCTCGATGGAATGGGTTGATGAAACATGGTACCCATAAAGTCGCATCCTGACATCATCTCCTTTGTACTTTCGATTCTTGATTCCTGACATCGTCTCCTTTGTATTATAATATCTTGAATGAAGGGTTAAATTTTGAATACATTACATTTATAGCATAACGGTCGTAATTAATGTGGCAAGTTCATTTTCTGCATCCCTTTAAATTTAGCTTCATTAGTTGTTCTACATTCTTAATAAGAATAATATTGATGGAGTTTTTCCTTTCAATAGAAATTAAAGAGAATATTTTGTTGATTTTTGTAACTACATAAAACTTCAAAAACTAAAGCTTTTTTAAACTACTATTTTTAAATAGACGGAGCTTTTGTATATAGTTTTCTCAAACATATATATAAACATATAAAAAATCTGTTCAAGTGTAGCTTTTATGAAATGTGTTCATATTGAAATAGTGTAAAACCTTCTAATGAGCAGCGTCTGCATAATATATTGTAAGTTATGATCAGCATATCAATCATATACATATGTAACATCTCATAAATTATTCTTAATACTGTAATGAAATTATTTTATAATGATTTAAGCAATTCAGTACAGACTGCAGAGCTCACAATTGTATGATGAGAAACATGGTAAAAAATCCAGATCATTATAGTCGTCAAATTATGTGTATAGTGTGTTTATCCTAAAGATAATGATCATAAACTATATCATCACTGTTTCCAGCTGATCCAAAATTACAATAGCCGAATAATCATACGTGTTGTTAAAGCCAGGGAGTTTCGTATCCACGATCCTCCAAGAAATGAATCTGCAGTTAGAACTTATATCCGTTGAAGACATTAGCTTCTGGGCACCCTTGCTCTTGTATTTTGATTTATAGGTCTTACGGGCATGCTGGCAGTACTTGCCCGTAAATATGGAATGATCAGTGTGTTTCCTTGTGACTTTTGTGGATGAGTCGATAGTATGGGGTGATTATAACTTGCTAATGAATCTGGGTTGTGAATTATAACAACAGAATGATCTGGAAGTGTCGAGCAGTTACCAGTTGGTAACTGCTACAATAAAATTAAGCCCTATTTTAAACCTTGAGTTCTAGGAGGGCTAAACCTTCCATCATGGACAATTTTCTTGTGAGAGGTTTGTACAACTGATAGATCCTTTTATAGGTGAAACATTAATTAAAAATTTTATTTGAGGAGCAAGCTTATCTTTGATGCCTTGGTCGGCAAGTCGTACAAAAGCCTGGCAAGTCATGTACGACTCGCTATTTCTACTGATTAATTGTATTTCTATTTTTTTTAAAGAAAAAAAAGAATTTGAAGTTCTAATCATTACCCACAAAAAAGCACAGTATAACTAATATAACTAATATAAGAATTTAAGCTAAGGTCTCAATCTTATAAATTTCAGGATCGCTGAAAG
The DNA here is from genome assembly GCA_037693485.1 of Kitagawia praeruptora. NCBI lineage: Eukaryota > Viridiplantae > Streptophyta > Magnoliopsida > Apiales > Apiaceae > Kitagawia > Kitagawia praeruptora. The sequence goes on along the minus strand of CM075352.1, from coordinate 133,382,252 downwards.
TAAGAGCAGACAACATCACCGGACCAGAAGCAGACATACGCAAGGCTGATCCACCAATTACCCTACCATTTTTCCGAATAAATGAAGCATTGAAAAAATTGGTAGTAGAGAATCCTCCAACTGAGGGAGAAATCAAATAAGTCCCTGTAAAAGAAATCAAGTTTAGTTCTTCGATAAATTCTTGGGGCGGAAATTGGGAGCCTATATGTTTAAGAATGACTTCTGAAATAGATCCAGAGCCACTACGGATAACTAATGAAATTGCATGTTGTTGTGCAAAATTTGTCACCCACTGGATTATATCAACCATGGGTGGCACCTCAAGGATAATATTGTTTAGGATAGGATTCGGGAAAACATTATTCATGACGTCACTTTTGGGCTTATTCTTTGATCCCAAAGGACGACCACGAGACCTTTTTAATGATGACTCCCCAAAATTTACCATGGCAGAATTTTCAGGTGGAGGATGTTCAGTAACATTGTTTTCAGATGTTTGAGATGGATTAGTTGGTGAATTCATGAGATTCATTGGAGAAGTTGAGTTTTCAAAGTTGTTCATGGTGGAAAGGTTGATATGCAATGAAAACAAAGAGAAGAGAAAATTGGAGGCTGAGATGTGTTTTAACATATGAGGATGCATGTCTATTTATACGTGAAATTTGACCGAATTAAACTTTGGGTATATGTAGAAAATATTTACAGAGATATTAAAAAAGTGTTTATACACTAATATTATATAAAGATAGTATACTTTTGGGATATTAAATGATTATCATGGATATCGGGGAGATAATTCATTATTTTTAAAAAATTTGGTACAATATCTACAAAAGTAAATATTTGAATCATAAATTTTCCCATATACTTTGGAGTAATTTGATGTAGTAGTTGGTGATTTTGTATATACTATCAAGGATATTTAGAGATTTTTCAGATATTGTAATAAATATTTATGGAATACCTTTATATCACTAAGAAGAGATAACGATTAATGAAAAATTCTTACAAACTTTTTTTGACATTTTATTATGCTTTGAGTTGGATGAAGATTTCTTGCATAATATTCATCATATAATTACCGACCGAAAAGAGTAATGGAGGGGGCACCCCCCCTCCTAGTGGCGCTCGCCTCTACCGCTATGGCGGCTAGGGGCGCTTGAAGTTCACTTGGGGCATATTAAAAAGTATTTGTATACCCATATAATATAAATAATATACTTTTGGGATACTGAATGATTATCATGGATATCGAAAAGATATTTTAATATTTTTAAACTTTTTTATACAATATCTATGAAACTAAATATTTGAATCATATACTTTCTCATGTAATTGGAGTATTTTGATGTAGTAGTTAGTAGTTGGTGATTTTGTATATACTATCAAGGATATTTAAAGATTTGCTAGATATTTTTAATATATATACGGAATGAATACTTTTATATCACTAAAAAGAGATAACGATCAATGAAAAATTCTCACAAATTATTTTTTGACTTTTTAATTTTCTTTGGGCTAGATTAAGTTTTTGTGCATCATATTCGACATATGATTACCCGGAAGAGCAAGGATTAATACATATGGGCATTTTTAACCAAATTATTTTGCAATCTTAACTCTTGAATTAGTTTAGTTTAATGCGTTATTAATAGTAGAGATGCACAAAAAGTATTGGCCGAAAATGTGACCTGGCCCGATTTGGTCAAAGCTCGATAAAGGCCCGACTCGAATAATTCCCGCCAGATCCAAATCTGTGTTTAAGATCTTCAACAAACCTTATATTTTTAGGCAAAATTTGGCCCTAGTCGATCGACAAAAGCCCGAGCTTGGGTTTCAACCTAATTTTGGGTTTGGGTGATCCAAGGTATATATGGGTTGGGTAATAATTTTATGAGTAGACAATTATTATATATGGTATGTCTTAATCACTAAGTTGGGTAATTAGGGCCAAGAATTGGAAGGCTTGTAAAACAAGTATGGTAAGACTTGTAGAACAAGTATGGTAAGTCTTGGTGGTCAAGTTTTGGGTGGCTATTTATACATAGTCATATTGTGTTTGTTTGATGTGTGAATACTTAAAGAGATGTAGTCTTAGGTATTATTTGGGATGCTTGATCATTATTGGCTCAAGTTTCGGGTTTGGGACACCATTGATGTGTTATTGTTTTTGATGTATTACTGATAATTGTTTGGATTAATAATTTAAGTTGGAATGTGGGTGTTTCTACGTCAAATATTGTGTGCATTCTTGTTTTGCTTTTACTTATTGTTGATAGAACTAGAAGTGATACTTGAATAATAATGTGTGATCGCTCTTTGGTGGATCTTGACAACTAATCGATTGGTTATGTGTGTGCTTTGTATTAGTGTTTGTGAATCTCGGATTGTGTAATTCCCCTAACAAGTGGTACCAAGAGAGACATGGTTCGTGATGGATGAAGTTGAGGAAAAGCTCGAGGTTCAATTGGTATGACAGAGTGCAATGAAAGATTTGCTGATAAGGAGGCTGCTAAAGCGGGAAGAGACAAAGTTACGTGCGATTTTGGCGGCTGGTTTGCATCGTGGATCAATCCAGTGTTCGGACTCGAGATAGAAGAAGACGGAAGAGGTCATCGCAATTATTTTAATGGCTTGATCAACCAGGTGAACTATTTGGATGATACTAGTGATTTTCTTCAAGAGATTGAAGGATTGTGAAAGTAAGGATCGGGTGACTCAACATGTGGAATGACACTCGTGGTGGTTGATGCACGTGATTTTGTAGACGGATAAATCGTTATGGTGAAGAATGATGGTTTGGGGTTCACTAAATGGGTTTTAGCGATACTTAATGTTTGGAAGAACAAAAGGAGGTTCTTGATGGAGGGGAGGCATTGGAGAATGGACGTCGATATTGTTGATGGTTATCGTTCAATCCGATATAGGCATTGGGTTGAAGGGGAGGAATATTGGGTTTTAACCCAATTTTGGGTTTGGGTCATCCAAGATATATATGGGTTGGGTAATAATTGTATGAGTAGACATTTATTATATATAGTATGCCTTGATCACTAAATTGGGTAATTAAGGCCAAGAATTGGAAGGCTTGTATAACAAGTATGGTAAGACTTGTAGAACATGTATGGTAAGTCTTGGTGGCTAAGTTTTGGGTGGCTATATATACATAGTCATATTGTGTTTGTTTGATGTGTGAATACTTAAGAGATGTAGTCTTAGGTATTGTTTGGGAGATGCTTGAGCATTGTTGGCTCAAGTATCGGGTTTGGGACACCATTGAGGTTTTATCTTTTTTGATGTATTATTGCCAATTGTTTGGATTAATAATACAAGTTGGGACATGGGTGTTTTCACGTCAAATATTGTGTGTGTTCTTGTTTTGCTTTTACTTATTGTTGATAGAAGTAGAAATGATACTTGAATAACGTGTGATCGCGCTTTGGTGGATCTTGTCAACTAATCGATTGGTTGTGTGTGTGCTTTGTATTGTTGTTTGTGAATCTCGGATTGTGTAAGTCCCCTAACATTAACTCGGTCTTTTGAAAAGCCCATGTTTCGGCCCAAATTGGATAAAAGCTCAATTCAAGCTCAAATAAATTTTAATTTTCAATATATATTTACATCTCTATTTTTATAATTTACACTTATTATAAATAAAAAATACTTGACACATTTAATGTGGCATTAAATGGACCCAATATGGTCAAAACGTGGGGCCCACCAGATGGGCCCAAACCCTATTTACAATATTAATTTCGTAATTAATATTAGGGGTAATAACCAGCTCAGCAATAAAAGTCAGATAAGGATATTACTCCTACCAAGCTTAGCCTCCAAGGCACAGAATTCGATATGGGAACTGACTCCTACAAGGAAGGAGTCTAGAACCTTCCTCAAGGCGGTGACTTGCCCACCAAGTCACCTAATTCTACTACGATTCTAGGGCTTCTCAGCCTATATAAAGGGTCTGACCCCTCATTCTTAGAACTACGTCTTGGCTTGATTCTCAATACGAAATACGTAGGCACTCTGTGAGGACCGATTAGTCCCGAACACGGAAACAGCCATTAAAGCACGAAGCTCCCTAACCCTAGCATTAATTACGAATTGTAACCTAGTTTTTATTCCACAACATTTGGCGCCGTCTGTGGGAAGAAGACATCAACCATGGTTCAAACACGAAGGACACCGGCAATTACCGAGCCTCTACCACTCAGTTCTACACCGCCCACCACGGATCCGGTGCCTCCGACGATCGGGGTGATTGTTCAACATCAAGTTTCTCAACCTTTAGGGACAACGTCCCATGTTGAGAGTACGTTACCTCCGATCATCCATACGAATCAAGGTACCAATCCTCTTCAGATGGTGGTTTCTCCTTTGGTTGTCGATCCTAACAACCCCTCACATGGGGTCCAGATCCATACTACGGATCTCCCCGTGAACACCAACCCAATGTATGGGCTGTCTAACTACCCTCCTCCTCAAGGAGCTGGACCTAGTGGACACGCCTTGCAGATCCGAGATCGAGAATACTATGACTACTCCGGCCCCTATACTGAGGATTCATCATCTGATGATGATGATCGTGATGAAGCCCCGAGAAGGTGACATGCTAGTAGGGAACCAAGAAGGAGAACACAAACTATCCATGATGGACCCCCATTGACAGCTGCTGAGAGAATCAAGGTTCATGAGGCTGAGATTCTAAGGATAAAGGAAGATATTGCAAGGGAACAAGCTAGGCTGAATCAAACTCAACCTCCTCCAACATCAGGACCGATTCCCTTTATAGATCTGGAGAGGCCTTCAAGAAGGCAAAGAAGGGCTGATGCCCCAACTGGAAGAACAACAAGGGTGGAAACCCCCAAGAGCAACCCCAAGGATCTGATGCCACTTGGGGATCCTGACGATCCTACACCCCCGTTTACTGAGGAGGTGATGAATGCTCGTATCTCGAAGAAGTTCAAGATACCGACAATTAAAGATTATGATGGGACGGGTGATCCCGCAAACCACGTTAGAACATTCTCCAACGCACTGCTGTTGCAGCCCGCAAGTGACGCTTTGAAGTGTAGGGCGTTCCCTCAAACCCTGCCGGGTATGGCTCAAAGATGGTACCACCGACCTATACTTTAAAAGGTCGTTGGCGAAGCACCCTCCCGAGAATATGGCTGAGCTCCAGCGAAGGGCTGACAAGTATATCAAAGCAGAGGATAGTGTAAAGAAGGAGGCTGCAGTAAGCAATGGCTGAGGTAACAATGATACAAAGAAGAGGAAGCAGGATCAGGAGTATGATGCTAGGGACAAGTATCCCCGTACTAGCAAAGACTCTGAATCAGTACCAAAAAAGAATTTTGGACCGAGGTTTTCTGACTATGCAAGGTTGAATGCTCCTAGGAGTCAAATCTTGCTAGAGATTGAGAAAGATAAGGATTTTCGATGGCCGAAGCCACTCAAGGGTGACCCCGCAAAGAGAGATAAGGAGCAATACTGTAGGTTCCACCAAGATGTGGGGCATGATACAGATGATTGTAGGCAGTTGAAGGATGAGATTGAATTCTTGATCCGCAAGGGAAAGTTGAATAAATTCACTAAGGGTGAAGATCGTGGAACCCAAAGAAGGGACTACGATAGGAGAGACAATGACAGAAGAGATAATGGTCGTGATCGTAACACGCAGCCCCGAGGGCCAGTTATCAACATGATTTGGGGAGGTCCGACAGCGGCCGGTACAACTCAAAACTCTCGAAAGACATATGCCAGGGAGGTGATGCACATCGTGGGAGAGGCCCCGAAGCGTGCTAGAACTGAAATCGTAATTGGTTTTGATGATTCTGATCTTGAAGGGGTGAAGTTCCCCCATGATGACCCGTTGGTTATAACCCCTGTGATTGGGAACTCAGAAGTGAAGCGAGTCTTGATAGACAATGGAGCTTCTGTTGATATTCTGTTTCATGATGCGTTTGTAAAGATGTGATACACCGACTCTCAGCTTACCCCAACCAATATGCCAATCTACGGATTTAATGGGGTAGAGTCCAAGGTTGAAGGAACTATTCAGTTACCAATGACTATTGGGCAAGAACTTAAGGAGGCTACCCAGATGCTGAATTTTCTGGTGATTAAGGCATCCTCGACTTATAATGCAATCCTTGGAAGGACTGGACTTCATGCGTTCAAGGCTGTAGCCTCAACCTACCATATGAAAATCAAGTTTCCAACCCGGAACGGTGTCGGAGAACAAAAGGGCGATCAGAAAATGGCTAGAAGTTGTTATGTGTCTGCATTGAGAGCTGATGGAGTCGGGGGGCAGGTACTCCTAATTGAAGACATGGATGTCCGTGGTGATGATGAACACCGAGGGAAGCCAGCAGAAGATTTGGTCCCCATACCTCTAGAGTTGGGCGACCCTGAGAAAGTTACTTATATAGGAGCTTCACTAAAGGAACCCTTGAAGGGCAAATTGACGGCCTTCTTGCAAGAAAACAGTGATGTGTTTGCTTAGACTGCAGCTGACATGCCAGGGATTGATCCCCAACTCATAACTCACAAGTTGAATGTTGATATTGGGAGGAAGACAATAAAGTAGAAGAAGAGAAATTTTGCTCCTGAAAGGCAGGAGGCCATTAAACAAGAAGTTGACAAGCTCTTAGAGGCTGGGTTTATTGAAGAGATTCAGTTCCCCGAATGGTTAACAAACCTTGTGATGGTCAAAAAAGCAAATGGGAAATGGAGGATGTGTATAGACTTCACTGATCTGAATGATGCATGTCCAAAAGATTGTTTTCCTCTGCCTAGGATAGACATGTTGATAGATGCCACAGCTGGACATGAGATGTTGAGCTTCATGGATGGGTTCAACGGCTACAATCAGATTAAGATGCACAAGGATGACATCCCTAAGGTATCTTTCATAACTGACTTTGGTGTTTTCTGCTATCTTGTTATGGCCTTTGGTCTAAAGAATGCAGGAGCTACTTACCAACGACTGGTGAATAAGATATTCGCCCATCTGATTGGAAAAACCATGGAGGTCTATGTTAATGACATGTTAGTCAAGAGCCTACTCAAGGCAGATCACATTAAGCACCTCAGAGAGGCATTCGAAGTGCTGAGGCACCATAAGATGATGTTGAATCCAACCAAGTGTGCTTTTGGCATTGGATCTGGGAAGTTTTTGGGTTTGATGGTTTCGAAAAGAGGCATAGAGGCCAACCCCGACAAGATCAAAGCAATCTTAGACATGGAACCACCCCGTTCTGTGAGGGACGTACAGAAGTTAATTGGCAGGGTGGCCGCTCTAGGGAGATTCATCTCCAAGTCTGGTGATAAGTGCTTGCCTTTCTTTCAAGCACTAAAGAAGGTGAAAGATTTTGAATGGACTGATAAAAGCCAAGAGGCCTTTGAACAATTGAAGAAGTACATGGCCGAAGCCCCGCTGTTGGCCAAGCCAAGTCCCGGAGAGACTCTTAATCTGCACCTAGCAGTATCTGGACAGGCATTGAGTGCCGTCCTCATTAAAGAGGAGAATAAGGTTCAGAGACCTATCTACTATGTGAGCAAGGTTTTGCATGGAGCTGAGTTGAATTACTCAACCATAGAGAAGTTTGCATTGGCTTTGGTAACGGCCTCGAGGAAGCTACGACCATACTTCCAGTCGCACAAAATTGAAGTCCTGACGGACCAGCAGTTAAGGAACATATTGCATAGCCCAAAGGCCAGCGGAAGACTAATCAAATGGGCCATAGAGCTTGGGGAGTTTGATATCAAGTATAAGCCTCGGACAGCCATCAAGGCTCAGGCATTGGCTGACTTCGTGGTTGAATGCACCATTAACAACCAAGAAGTCGGGGGGCAGGAGATGATAACCACCCCTGAGAATGGAGATAAAGATGAAGGACTGGTGGCTGATCAGAAAGAATATTGGGTGCTCTATTTTGATGGAGCATCGAAAACAAAATCTAGTAGTACAGGTTTGGTTTTGCAAAGCCCCGATGGGTTCACAGTTGAATATGCTTTGAAGTTGGATTTTCCTACTACCAACAATGAAGCTGAGTATGAGGCATTGATAGCCGGATTGGGTTTGGCTAGAGTCATGCGGGTCAAGAACCTCAAAGTGTGTGGAGATTCAAGATTGGTGGTCTCGCAAGTGAATGGTGAATTTGAGGCCAAGGATGAGACTATGGCGAAATATCTGCGAGTTGTGAAAGCTATCATGACTCAGTTTGATGAGTGCTATGTAGAACACATTCCGAGAGAAGAGAACATTAAGGCCGATGCCCTATCTAAGTTCGCTTCTTCTGAAATCGAAAATTATACAGGAAGTGTTTACTTCCAGGTCTTGAAGGCCCCGACTGTCAATTCTAAGTTGGTGGCACCAATTGATATAGGAAGCTGTTGGATAGATACTATTAAAGCTCACCTTGAAACAGGTTGGCTCCCTGACAATGCCTTGGAGGCACGAAAACTGTCAGTGAGAGCATTGAGATATGCCCTTATCGAAGGCATCCTGTACAAGAGGTCGTTTGTCATCCCTTATTTGAAGTATTTAAGGCCCCAAGAGGCAAAAGAAGCATTGGAAGAAGTTCATGAAGGGATCTGTGGGCAACACTTGGGGGGTAGAGCCCTAGCACACAAGATCATGCGACTGGGATTCTATTGGCCAGAGATGTTGGCCGATGCGCAAAATTATGTTAAGAAGTGTGACAGATGCCAGAAGCACGCTCCAATTGTAAGGTAGCCGCCTGAGATGTTAACGTCAGTTAGCTCTCCCATCCCATTTGCAATGTGGGGGATGGACATACTTGGTCCTTTCCCTATGGCTTCAGCACAAAGGAAATTTCTGATAGTCGCCATTGACTACTTCACCAAGTGGATCGAGGCTAATCCTCTAGCCAAGATAACCACCAAACAAGTTGCCCAGTTTTTTTGGGAGAACATAATTTGTAGGTATGGAATCCCGCGAATCCTTGTGACGGATAATGGGACGCAATTTAACAATGAGGAGTTCAAGAAGTACTGTGAGGAAAACGCTATTGAGATTCGATTTACTTCAGTAGCACACCCGCAAGCTAATGGACAGGCCGAGGTAGCCAATCGAATCATCCTTGATGGGCTAAAGAAAAGGGTCGAACGCTCAAGGAACACCTGGGTGGATGAGTTGCTGCCTATACTTTGGGATTATCGCACTACTTGTAAGGTAACCACCGGAGTAACCCCGTTTCTGCTGGCTTATGGAGCCGAGGAAGTTGTGCCACTAGAGATTATGCATGCGTCACCTCGAGTTGAGGCATTTGAACCAGAGACTAATGAAGAGGGCATGAGATTCGCCCTAGACCTGATTGATGAAGTCAGGGACGAGGCAAATGCTAGAAATGCGGAGCATAAAAAAAAAGCATCCTTTTATTACAACCACAGGGTTAAGGAAAGGTTCTTCCAGCAAGGTGACTTAGTTCTAAGGAAGATCGAGGCTTCTGGAGTTGGCCAGAAGGGAAAACTAGCCCCTAACTGGGAAGGGCCGTATCGAGTCAAGAAGACGTTGGGACGAGGATCATACAAGTTGGAGACCTTGGACGGGGTTGAGGTGCCCCGTACTTGGCATGCCTTGAACCTCAAAGTTTATTATGTGTAAGCTATCCTTGTAAGGACTTAGCTCATTATCTATTTATTAAGAGAAGTAGAAATAAGGTTCGATGAGACCATTTCAGGGCTTGACGCCCCGAGTAGGACAATAATAAGTTATGTAAGGGTTGAACCCCATTCTGAGTTATTAATACAAGTTTGTTTTCCGTTCCATGATTCTATGTTTTATTTATGTACCGAGCACCTGCTGAGTGTAAGCCTAGAAAGGCCAAGTACCGAAAATAAATGAACATACGAATAAGGGAAACAAATGCATAAATAAAACGCCCCGAAGGGCCACAATTCAAGTTAAGGTTACAACACAACGAAATCAGAGTTTAAGTCCCGAAGGACGCTAAATAAATAGCTGATAAAGTAAAGCCATAAGCGGCTAAGAAGGCCATGCAAGGCCACAAACCAACTCCAGCTACTCCTCTGCAGACTCCTCTTCGCCGCTCTCATCTTCCCCGCTCTCCTCCTTCGAGTCTTCACCGGAGTCATTGTCAGGCTCGGCCACCACCATAGGCTGAACCACAGCAACTCCGGCCCCTTCTTCTTCAGAGGATGAATCAGAAGAAGAACTGCCCTCGTTTCGGATCAATCTCGTGCCAGGGATTGGTTGTCGAACCACTCCAACTTTCCTTGCGGGCGGGGGTTTCTGAGGAACAACTTTAGTTCCCGAACCAGAAGCTAGGTTAGCCGGGTTGACACCCCAGTTAGGGCAAGGAAAATCAGCCGGGTTGACAACAGAAGGATGCCTTTGGCTCACAACATTTATCGCCTTATCCCAACCAACAGACATGTTGTAGGGGCGCACCTCATCGTCATGATCATCTATGAATCTCAGAAACTCTTCAGACTTATGATAGGCTTTAATCACTTTGTTAGCATCATCCATTCACTTTCGAGCTAAAGAAGCAAGTTGCTTTCGGGTGGATAAGGCATTCGCTTCGGCGCGGGTAACCTGAGAATGTAGATCATTAATCTCTTCCTTGAACCTTGCTGAATCAGTCGTCAAGGATATATTCTCGTCCCTGAAAGCCAAGCCTTGGGTAGAAACAGCCTGGAAGTAGGCATTAGCCTGCAACGAAGAAATTGATAAGGTATGAGAAATTTGTAAAGGATCAATCACACCGAACTTACTAAAAAGAGTGTCATACCTGATATAGGGCTTGAGCGCCCAGAAGCTGATTTTCGTTCATCTTGTCCCCGGCATGTAAAGTCACCCTATCGGGAGGAGTGATTGAAAGCTTGGACCAGTCTAGAGCTAGGTCAGGACTCCCACAAACTGAGTCTTGTTCACATATACCCCATGACGGTATAAAAGGGGTCCTGGTAACCCCATCAGCATTTCGGGATCTTTTCCCCCCTTGGGAGCAGCCTTCCAAGAAGTTAGGGATTCTAGGCTTAGTGGGATTCAGTAACTCTGCAGCCTTTTTCTTCATCCTTTAAGTCACAGTCGGTTGGTTTTGAGGACGACTATCAATCTCCTCAGCAGCTGAAATGCAACAAGAAAAACATCGAAATAAGAACAAACAGAGGTCATAATATGGCTAAGTAAGAAAATTACCCTCAATGGAAAGAAAGCTAAGGCCAGACTCAATAAGATTCTTTTCATTCAGAAAAGTCTTATAATGGGTACAACCATCATCAGCTAGGAGCTTATCTCGATCTAATAACTCCGAAACCGTAAGTTCACACACGAAATGTGAACTATCTTCCACGTGTCTAAATCTCTTCACAAAGTAGTTGCCCCAATCACCACCTTCCCACTCAAGGATTACAAATTGTCTTTCCCAGAAATGTTGGAAATCTGGAAAAGAAAAGGGATTCACCATATATGTGCGGGAGTTTGGCTCGGTGTTGAAGGCTGATCCATCCTTTTTTGCAGTCAGTGGAGTTTTTGGCCCCGAAAATACTCCAAAACATTGTTGTAGACAAGGGAATTTTCAGCTGACGGCACCTTATTATAAAAATAATGATGTACCTCCAGGCATTGGGATACAATTGACAAGGGTGAATTTGATACTCCGCCAACAATCTGATGATAAAATCGTCAACCGGAAATCTGAATCCAGCTTCTAGGGCACCCCAGGGAACACAAATCCTCTCAGGATGCCAGTTGCAAGTTCTGTTAGTTAGACTTGGAAGACGAACCTTAATAGCATCTGGGAAGTAGTATGTTCTCCTGATCTCTTCGACATCTTTCTCCTTTAACTTGCATGGACTATAAAATGAATCTAAGCTTGCACTATTTGGAAACGCATCCCTCATGATGTTTAGCAGATCTAGTAAAGATTCAAATTTATGCTCAACATATGAAGGGGGTTTTATTTTTTTTCCTTACCTTTTGCTGTCCTCATCTTGCTTCTCTTGGCGAATGCTTCCATTATAGAGACTGGGGGAGCAACTGGGCGGCTGTCTTCTGACATCTTGATCTAGAAACCTGAACTTGATCCCCGATTGGGACTAGAAATCTACAGAGCTTAAGAACTTGAAAACTTTGAAGTGAAGAAGTGAATGAAATGAAGGCCATCACTCTTCTTTTATAGAAGAAGCATGACCTGCTGTGTCAGGTCAAAGTTCAGCTTGATTCGCGTTTACAGGTCAACTATCGTTTAAAGATGAAAAAAGGACAGAAATTGTTCATTTTTTTACAGAAAGGATCGTTATAATTCATACAAATTGGAGAGAAACAGCTGATGTAATTGCTAAAGTTGCTTAAAGAGTTGATTAAGAAGATCAGCCATAAGTACAAGGTTAGCAATGCTAGTTGTTAACTAAGGAGAAATATCGTTAGAAGTCACGAATGACCAAACTGACGACTTGTGATCAAGATCAAGGTTCTTGATCCTTAGGATCATGGATGGTTTTAGATCCTAGATCCTTGATGACTTGAGATCAAGATCAAGGTTCTTGATCCATGAGGACAACGAAGTCACGAATGACCAAAATAGAGACTTGAGATCAAGATCAAGATTCTTGACCCTCAAGACCACGGATGATTTTCAGGTTCGGGCATTTTAGCCAACCACCAGCTGGCCGACCACGACACCCGGAGGGTCGTACGTAGCCGACCACGAGGTGGCCGACCACCGTACGACCGACCACGGCATTTTGAGGAGTCCCGGCCGACAACGAGCTGGAAGACCACGGACCAGCCGACCTCCGTGTGTTGAAGGCCTCCGGCCGATCACCGTGGTTTCGAACCCTCTGGCCGATCAAACTGACGACTTAAGATCGAGATCAAGTTTCTCTATCCTTAAGATCACGGATGATTGGAGATCAAGATCAAGTTTCTTGATCCTTATATATCACGGATGATTAGAGATCAAGATCAAGTTTTTTGATCCTCAAGACCACGGATGGTTTTCAAGTCCGGGTTTCCTAGCCAACCACGAGGTAGCCAACCACCGTGCCCGAGGGACGCCGGCCGACCACGGCGCACGAGGGACCGCAGCCGACCACCTCCCGGCCGACCACGGCGTTTCAGGCCTTTCGGCCGACCACCTCTCAGCCGACCATGGCTCGGCCGACCATGGTGGCTTCAACCCCTTCGGCCGATCAGCAGGTAGCCGACCACAAGCTACCCGTTGATCACAGGTAGTTTGTGGTCCTAGAACCTGACTTTTTCAGCGAACCTCGGATAGTTTTTAGACCTAGATTTTGACTTTTTCAGCGAATCTCGGATGATTGTCAGTACTAAAAAGAGGTCAAAATAAGCACAGATTAGTGCCGTTTAAGCACAGATTAGTGCTGATTAGCACAGATTAGTGCCGTTTAAGCACAGGTTAGTGCCGATTAGCACAGATTAGTGCCGATTAGCACAGATTAGTGCCGTTTAAGCACAGATTAGTGCCGTTTAAGCACAGATTAGTGCCGATTAGCACAGATTAGTGCCGTTTAAGCACAGATTAGCGCCGATTAGTGTTGTTAGTGCCGTTTTATGCCGTTTAACATCGTTTAACACTGTTTAAATGTTGTTTAAGGCTAATTAGCGCTGTGTAGTGCCGTTTAAACACCGTTTAGTGTCGTTCAACATCGTCGTAAATGCGTCGGTCGCTCCACGCTTTACATTGAGATGATATTGTTGAAAGTACTCGCGTAAGAGCAATAAACCCTGACCCAAGTCTCGGAAAGGCCGTTAAAACTTCAAGGAAAACCTGATCAGTTTTCCTAGAAGTTGGGGGGCAAATGATATGGCACTACTAGAAAAAGTAGAATAGACATCGCCCCTTTAACATCGGTTCATGATGTCCCTGATGTAAAAACTATCAATAACATCGGTCGACAAAAAACTGATGTCTTTAACATATTATGAAATCACTTTACCAGCCAACCGATGTCATTGACATATCATTGAAAAATTAATGACATCGGTCAAAATGGACCCAATATGGACCCAATATTTAATGTGGCATTAAATGGACCCAATATGGTCAAAATGTGGGGCCCACAGATGGGGCCAAACCCTATTTACAATATTAATTTCGTAATTAATATTAGGGGTAATAACCAGCTCAGCAATAAGAGTCAGATAAGGATATTACTCCTACCAAGCTTAGCCTCCAAGGCACAGAATTCGATATGGGAACTGACTCCTACAAGGAAGGAGTCTAGAACCTTCCTCAAGGCGGTGACTTGCCCACCAAGTCACCTAATTCTACTACGATTCTAGGGCTTCTTAGCCTATATAAAGGGTCTGACCCCTCATTCTCAGAACTACGTCTTGGCTTGATTCTCAATACGAGATACGTAGGCACTCTGTGAGGACCGATTAGTACCGAACACGGAAACAGCCATTAAAGCACGAAGCTCCCTAACCCTAGCATTAATTACGAATTGTAACCTAGTTTTTATTCCACAACAATCAAGTACAGGAACAATCGATTAATTTATCATAAAATCAATTAACGAATAAAGAATTGTCAACATTCATATCGGTGACCTATAATATGTTTAAAATATATGCTTTTAGATTTAATTTATAATAATAATATATATAAGAATTATCGAATTTAAAAATGTTTGACCAGATCTGGTTCAATCAGAATAAAAGTTTAACTCGGTCCAATTTTGGTCCGAATAAAAACCTGTCATGGCCCGCCTCAATGGCCTAAAAATGCTTGAATTTTTTCTAAAAGTTTGGCTCAGTCAAAGTTAAATTTCAGGCCAAATTTTGATCAAAAAGCTAGACTTTTCGAGGCCCGATCAAAACCCGACATGATGAGTTTTTTGTGCATATATGGTTAGTGGTGTGTTACTTTATCTCGAAGAGATTTTTTGATTAATGGTGAGTTTTTTGTGAATCTGTAATATGTTTTTACACAGTTTCTACTCTATTTAATACAAGCTTTTCCTATTTAATTGTAAAAGTTTAATAGAGTACAGTTTGCTGCCTGAGATTCAATTCCGCACATTGTTTTTAAATATTTTAACAAAAAGGCATGATATCATAAAATAATTCTGCTATTTACTTTTCAGGAGAGTCCTCCATAGAAGGCTATGGTGTTGAGCGGCACGGAGGTTGTGGTGGTGGATGACATAGACAACAATTAAGAAGATCCACTAGCACACATGTATCCTCTTTGGCCTTATCAAGAACTGGTTTGTCAGAACTGAAATATGGTTTTGGAAATTCTAGTTTCCATTATGTAATGGACATGGTCTTTTGTGAATGCTGTAGTAACTTATGGTACTTATGCAGATGTATAAAGTAACTAACTTTATGTAGTAACTAACGATACTTTAATTAAATTATGACTATTATGGTATTTTGATGGTTTTGTGAATGCTTGCGGATTTATATATGTTTTTAGTATCTGTGAATGCTGGTTAGGTTAGGATCATATATAATGAGAAACAACAGGTGGTAGGTCGAAAAAATATTATTAAATCTTGAAATTGTATCTTAAATTCGACCAAAAGTGGTCTATTAAAATTGGCAGAAAAAGGTTATGGTGCATTATATTTGACAAGAGAAAGTCAAATTTAAAACTTCAAATTCGACCAAACACAATTGAATTAGAGATCAACCAAACTTGGTCGAATATAAGATTCGACTAAAAATAATCGAATTTAATATTCGACAAAAAATGGTCAAATTTAAAATTCGACACAGTTTGATCGAAAATACTTTCCACCAATTTCGGTCGAATTTAATGTTTTGGACAGGAGAATTTGAAATTTCAAAGCAAAATTTTGTTTTTAGTCGAATTTAGTTGGTCAAATTTAACTATCTTCGACCATTTTGTGTTTTTTGACTCCGTTATAATCGACCAGAGCAATTTCGGTCGAATTTAGCTAAATTCGACTATCGACGGACGAAAATAGCTAAATTCGACCATTTTGAATTGGTAGAAATTAGCCGAATTTTGTTGTAGTGGTAGTTACTTTTTATATTATAACATTTTATTATTTTGAGTAAGTTTTGGAATATTAAAAATTGAGAGGGACATCACAAAAAGGAAAGTGGGAGTATTAAATTAAAGCATAATGTGTATGAAATAGAGGATCTGCAAGTAGCATAATTATATTATAATATAAGTTTATACTAAGACCCCGACAATTAACTAATTACCTGGCTCTGTATTTTTTATTGTTGGACAATCTGTGAAAATAGTACAAAATACTAGCAATCGTGTGTGTGAATAACAGAACAATTAAAACAAATAAAGAGGAGGCAGGAACAGAAAAACCCGAGTCCAGTGCGTGACTGTCTCCTTAAAGCGTATTAGCCCTCACCGTATGTGCGAGCGAATCGCCTCCCAGGATAAAACGGATTGCAGCGAAGCTATAAAAGCGTCACTCTCAGCGAGCTTGAAACGAGCAAGAATATCACCGAAGGAGAAGAGGCTGTGTATGAGAAGAGGATGTGTTTTCGAATGAATAATCCTAAGGCTCTACGAGAGTTTATATAGGATAGGAAAAACTTGTGCGCTACACAATTGCCCTAATTAATTAGATGTACTAATTTAAAAGTCGGTGGCAATTTTCCTTTATTAATTAAACGCGTTAATTAATTAAGGTAAGGCGGTGGCAAAAAATTCGTTATAAAAACGGAATTGATTTTACCACAATTAATTCCAAATTCGAATTAATGGCAAAAAATCCGTTATAAAAACGGAATTGATTTTACCAAAATTAATTCCAAATTCGAATTAATTTAGTCAGATCTTTAAGCTCAAACCCAGCGGAAATAATAATTAGCAAAAACTAGTTCGGGTTTATTCGGCCCAATTTTCTGCTGCATTCGTGTCCGCAGATCGCACACGCGGAAAGCCCGAAGGCTTGCGAAGCCACGAATTTTCCCTCGAAATCCCATGATTTGCACCCCCCTGCGCGCACGTAGGAGATAGAGCAACACTCAACCAACACAAGTGAACACTCCACTTGTGTTGTACTATATAAAGCAAAAGACACCCCTTTTCCTTATCAATGTGGGACTTCAAGTTTTAACAACAAAATTTCCACTCTTAAGGGACCAACTTTGAGTAATCATAACTCATCCATCCCTTAGTCGTTTTGAGTGTTCAAATATGCGTTGGAAAGCCCTCGCGGAGGAGAACACTCTCCAAGCACGACTTGTTGCAAACACGCACACAAGGCACACTCAAATCGGAGCTCAAAATGACTCGACAATGTGGGTCTAAAACCCAAATTTTCTAACAATCCCACACATGGATGAGATTGATATCGTAGTAGCACACACCAGACAAATAGACACGGAATTTGATGTGGTGATAATTCTTCGATCAGATATAGCATACGATAGGTAGAGGTTTGCTCCTTGAACCTTCGCTTGAGTAAGCATACCGACCTTACTGGTAGACAGTGGAGGTTTGCTCTTTGAACTGTTCGACCGTTTGTGTAGGCGATGATATACTTATCACTATATCCTTTTTGACTCGTTCCGCTCTCATGATTATGTCCATTTTGGCCATGGAACATCGTCCTGGTTTTGCAGGAGTTTCTAAAGAATTGTGCCTCGCAATTCTCCTTTGAAGCGGCCCCACTTCTCTCCCACATAGGTGATCTTTATCTTATAGAGTAACCCGCGTTTACTCAACTGATTTCCATGCGTTCAAACCTTGAACTCCATGTAATCACCGAAAGATCATTAAAAGCTTAATAGCTTACCCTCGTACCTTACGGGTCTCACTGTTTCTCATCATAGGAACAGGCCAGGGGTTACCCCACAGTGATTTGGTCATCATGATTTAGTTGGCCCATTGAACCAAGTTCTTGGGATCTCCAGTCAGCAATGGTTGGGTGTCCACCATGACGCCGTTAAGCAATAGGCTTAAGGCCCATCCCTCTCGATGATTTGTCAACCAGTTCTCTTGATAACCCTTTGGTTAGCGGATCCGCGATATTATCCTTTGACGGTATAAAGTCAATAGTGATAATTCCGGTTGACATTAACTGTCTAATGGAACTATGTCGTCGTCGTATGTGACGGGACTTTCCATTATAC
Organism: Kitagawia praeruptora; assembly: GCA_037693485.1. Lineage (NCBI taxonomy): Eukaryota > Viridiplantae > Streptophyta > Magnoliopsida > Apiales > Apiaceae > Kitagawia > Kitagawia praeruptora. The sequence goes on along the minus strand of CM075352.1, from coordinate 133,364,152 downwards.
ATTGTGCTATGTGCTCTGCCAATAGTAGACTGACTATCACAGTGCAGTCCTATTGCAGTCACAGGCTTTGGCCATCTTGGAATATCCTCCAGAAATTGGCGTAAGTATTCAGCCTCTTCGGCACATTTATCTAATGCCACAAACTCAGCTTCCATCGTGGAATGAGTTATTACCGTTTGTTTGGAGGATTTCCATGACACTGCTGCTCCAGCTAGTGTAAACACATAACCACTCGTAGACTTTAATGCCTTCTTGCTAGATATCCAGTTTGCATCAGTATAGCCTTCTAATATTGCTGGATAACTGCCACAATGCAAACCATAGTCTCGAGTTCCCCTCAAGTACTTTAGTACTCGTATGATTACAAGTCTGGCCTTGTACTTATCGATGGTGTCTTCAGGTTTCAATTTCTTTTTGAAAACCCACTTGCTACCGACTGTTTTACTACCGGCTGGTAAGTCCACTAACTCCCAAGTATGATTCTGTAAGATAGAATCAACTTCACTTTTGATGGCCTCTTTCCACATAGGTCCATCAGGTGACGTTACCGCTTCCTTATAGGTTTTCGGATCACCTTCTTCGAGCAAATAAGTCAGAAACTCTGACCCATAGGATTTCTCCTTCCTTTGTCTTTTGCTCCTTCTCACTACCCCCACATTTTCGTCTTCACTGTCATCATTCTCATTGTCGTCTTCTAAAGACTCATGAGGTCATTTAGACGTCGTAGGGCGTTCAATTCCAGGATTACAAGGAAATACATTCTCAAAGAATGACGCATTCCTTGACTCTATAATCGTATTCTTTTGAATCTCAGAAATCTTTGATTCATGTACAAGAAACCGATATGCAGTACTATGTGGTGGATATCCGATGAAGATACAATCCATAGTCTTTGGACCAATCTTCACCTTCTTAGGTGCAGGGATTAGTACCTTTGCAAGGCACCCCCACACTTTCAGATTTTGATAACTTGGTTTCTTTTTCTTCCACATCTCATAAGGACTTTCATCCTTATTCTTGCGAATCATCATATTTAAAATATGAGTTGCACTTAAGATGGCTTCCCCCCACATCGACTGCGGAAGTCCAGAGCTTAACAACATCGCATTCATCATCTCCTTGAGAGTGCGATTCTTCCTCTCAGCTACTCCATTAGACTGAGGGGAATATGGTGCAGTGACCTCATGGATTATACCATGTTGTGAACAGAATTCCCCAAAAGGTTCAATATATTCACCTCCACGATCACTTCGTATTGTTTTGATTTTCTCATTTTGTTGTGTCTCAACTTCTTCCTTATAGATTTTAAATTTTTCTATAGCTTCGTCTTTGCTTTTCAGCAAATATACATAGCAGTATTTTGTACAATCATCTATGAATGTTATAAAATACTTATTCCCTCCTCTAGTTGGAGCGAATTTTAAATCACATATGTCGCTATGTATAAGGTCTAGCACCCTGGTGTTTCTTTGCACGTGTTTAAACGATGCTCTTGTTAATTTTGCCTCAACACAAGTTTCACAATTATGTTTTGAATCAATGTTCAATTTTGGTATGTAATCTTTTGCACTTAAACATCGTAAAGTGTCAAAATTAACATGTCCTAATCTAGCATGCCATAAATTAGGAGACTCAAGCAAGTAAGCAGAAGAATTCTTTATTTCATTATTGTCCTTAACGGACATCACATTGAGCTTAAAAAGCCCATCGGTTACATAGCCCTTGCCTACAAACATACCATTCTTAGACAAAATAACTTTATCTGACTCTATTACAATACGAAAGCCATGCTTATTCAACAAGGAACCAGACACAAGGTTCTTGCGAATATCAGGCACATAAAGTACATTCTTCAAAGTCAGATCCTTCCCAGAAGTCATCTTCAGAATCACCATGCCTTCCCCTTCAATGGTTGAAGTTGTTGAATTTCCCATGTAGAGCTTCTCACCAGCATCAGAAGCTTTGAGGCTAGAGAAAATCGCCTTGTCCGAAAAAACATGCCTTGTAGCTCCCGTATCAATCCACCATTCCCTTGGATTAGAGCCAACCAGGTTCACCTCAGAGACCGTAGCACAGAGGTCTATGTCACCCATCTCCTTTGAGATATCATCGACCATGTTTGCTTCTTTCTTCTTATTGGTCTTCTTAGGCTCCCTACACTAAGAAGACCTATGACCCACTTTGTCGCAGTTAAACACTTCCCTTGAAACTTCGTATTCGAAATTCCTCCCTTGGGTGCCAGCTTTGCCCCTTTACCAGAATTGTTCTCCTTGGGCTTATGTTCCACCATGTTTGCCTTTTCAGTGGCAACATTCATCTTCTTCTCGGATCCCCTATTGTCTTCTTCAATACGAAGTCTAACGATCAGATCCTCCATAGTCATCTAATAAATATACCAATTTATAGTTTATTAATGGACCTATAAAAGGATCAATTTTTGGTTCTTAGTCAAAACAATAACGTATAATTTTACCCTGAAAGATTTAACGTAATCAGGCACCTATGCTATGCTAGGAAACTCACATGCCATCTTTTTTCTAGGTATGCTTGCACACATTTGTAGCAATATGGAGACAAGCGTATGTACTTTCGATCAAGAGAAGAATGACCACCTGACTAAACCCCTTTGTCAAGGGACGTACTCATTGTCCCCTCCTTTCACAACCGTCTTGAACATTTATGGAAGACTATCATGGTAAGTAAATGAACTAAAAGAAAACGTTGCTTGTTGCTTGCTGTTGAGGCGAGTTTCTTCTTAAGACTTGGAGAAATTCAAATTGCCAATATGATTGTGTAGTAACTGCGAAGACCTTTTGGTTGTGTTCACTTGGATGTAATGAAATTTAGAGAAAATGGAGTAGGAGATTTGTACTTTCTTTTGGGGAATGTTTATAATTTATTTTCTTTCTTTCCTTTTCTGACAATTCAAGCTAGAATTGTAACCCAACAATCTGGGAAGAAATGCTCCATTATCGTTTTACCTCATTTTCCCTACAAACTTCATTATAGATAATTTCCACCTCTCATGCTTGTTCACTGTTCTCGTATATCCTTTCTTTATTTCTTCTTAAACGTTTTCTATAATTCTTTATTTCATTTCTTCACAATTCGAACAAATGACTTATGTATAAGATAGCGCACTATTGTTTTCATTTCCTGCTCAAACAATATTGTTTTCATTTCTTTCTCAAGTCAATGCAGGATGTGAAAATAATAAATGTTTCACTTAATATTATGATATGGTAATATGAAATTAGAACAATATTATGATATTGTTTACATCTCATGTTGCTTCCTTCATATATCAATAAGTGCGCCCTACATCTCATCTTGTGCTCTTGATATTGTATGTGCACTAATAAAACTTTTGATATCAGCACAAGATATCTCCTCTCAATCAAAAGACCTCATGAGCCCGAAATACTTATTTTCCCTTTATATTTGATATCTTTCTCTTCCATACCTCAAAGATGAAGGTTCGTTTCTTTTGGCAAGGAAGAAATATATTCCAATTATATTTGCAATTCAATTCTATGATCATGAAACACTCAACATAACATATCCCACCTGATAAAAATAAATAAAAAATTTGGCATATGTCAAACTTGAATTTATATAAGAGAAATCTACAAAGTCAATGGTATGAAATCACTGATAAATATAAGCTCAAAGACATGCGTATCGTTAAGGTTTTTGTAATGCAAAGATTACAACGCGGGAAAAAAAGCAAGTAAAAGGGGATAGGAGATAAGATATACAAGCACAAAGAAGCTCATAGGGTTTTCAAATAAATACAGAGAATGGACATGTTATAAGCCTATATTGCACTTTAGTCCACAACATAATGTGCTATGTTTTAATTAGCACTTTTGCTTATGAGTAATCTATATTAGGGCACAACATATGTGATGATTTGACCAAATAGATAACATGCTCAAATTATTGTTTAGTTTCTCTTCCCGATAAAATTTACTCTATTAGATAGACATTAGGATTACTTATATTGAAAGAAATGCCTATTTTGAATAAATCTCTTACTTCTATTTATGAATTTATCACATGTAACATTATATACATATTTGTAATGTCAATATGTATGTCGTGTCTTCCTTTGTTACCCGGACTCGATTAAAAGCATCCAACATGGATAAGAGTTCAAGTGTCGGATCGGACAACATTCTAAAAATACTACATATGTCTATATATATGTCGTATTTTCCTTTATATTGTCCAAGTGTTAATACTTAATACCCATGTCCGAGTGTTAGAGACAAGTACTTGATGCAAAGTTAAGAATCCGAGTAACAATGGTATTTCCCCTTACTCGAATCCCCTCTTTTTGTACTTGTCCGCATTGCTCGCACCGACACCCCAATACCCGTATCTTTTCTTTTTAGTACTCCCTCCGTCTCAGTTTATGTTTCCTGTTTTGACTTTTTACACTGCTCATTTAAGGCGATTGACTACTAATTTACGCATAATTTATAAGATAAAATATAGTCATGAGTAATCTTGTTGGATTCGTATTTATGAGTAATTTAATACAGTGAAGTTTTTATATTTAGTACTAATACAAAATTCAAGATATTAACGATTGAAAGTGTGCGTTGGCAAACGTGTTTTTACAAACAGAAAACATATTATGAGACGGAGGGAGTACTTGGCCAATTAGACCTGTAATCTGCTTCCTCTCTCGGTCAAGACCACACACCAAGAGGATTTAACTTATTAGTTCTTATCAAAATAAATATGTTTTATAGATTAAAATTTACTTGTATTGTATAATCTTGTATACTTATTCTATTCTGTAAATATACATATTCTTTTTAGGAAAAGAGGGTCATGTATTAATAGAATCTTTGCATCTTAATTTTATTGCTATAATTTTATTATTGTAAAAGGGTTGTTAGAAAAAGAAAAAATGTCAATAGCAACTATTAACTTCTAGATAAAGAAATGGAAAAAAGGAAAAAGTGACTATGCTTATTCTTTTTTGGAAAAGTGGGTCATATATTAATAGAATTTTTGAATTTTAAATTTATTGCAATAATCTCATTATTGTAAAATGGTTGTTAAAGATAAAGGATACATGTCATTAAAAATATTATTATTATTTTTTTATGCTAGAAAAAATATTATTTTTTAAAATAATGAAATGTTAAAAAGTTACTCCCTCCATTCCTTTGAATTGTTAACGTTTGCGGAACAGTTTTCGGCACGGATTTTAAGGTGCATTTTACGGATAGTTCTATAACTTATTTTTGATATATTTTTTTTATATATAAAACTAGAACAATCCTATTTTTATACAAAAAATATCAAAAATAAGTTACAGAATTATGCTCAAAATGTATCTTAAAATGCGTGCACACAATTTTTTATGTTAATAAATGGGTGGGACATGGGTGAGGGAGTATCTAATTTCGGGTCAAGGCCCTTCTTACCTTCAAAACAATAACAATTCGAACTCTAAGAGCATCTCCAAGAGACTCTCTATTTTAGCTCTTAACTAAAAAAATGAGGAGAGAGAATAAAAATCAAGTTACAAGAGACTCTTAGAGGCTCTTTAAAAAGTTAAGAGCTTGTTCTCTCTCCTCTATTTTAGGAGCAACTAGTAGCTCTTAACTTAATATTTTATTAGTAAAATAGTGGTTTTTCTCTCTCATCTATTGATTGTTTGTCCAAGTGGAATTGAAATATGAATAAAATATTATAAAGAGCCATAATAGAGAGCATTGTTGGAGTTGACACACAAATCAATGTAATAACTTGCTAAGAGCTTAATTGTTTATAATATATTTAGGAGCGAGCTAGGAGACTCTCGGAGATGCTCTAAACCCCAAAATTTTCTTCTCACTCTACCCAAAGCCCCAATCTGCATACCTCCCTTAACTTTCATAGAGCTTAGCGTTCTTCTTTAATTATAAACTAGCTTATAGCCGTGCAAAGCACGGGTTACTTTTAAATACATTTAAAATTATATGATTAAATAAAATAGAGTAAAATAATTTTTGGATATAATTTAACTTTGTAATATTAATTAATAAAATTATTAGTAATAATAATAGTTATTTAATAAATGATATGTATTGATAGAACTAATAATATAAAATTTTAATGTAAATTTGTTGTTGACGGGATTCGAACCTTGGATCTTTAGAAAAGGGATATAAATATAGAATATTCTTTATTATTAGATCTAACGGCTATCATCTATTTACTAAATATCTAACGGTCAATATTCTTTTAATGGTTGGTTGAACCAAACAACCAATTATCCCCTAGTTTGCTTATTACTCCCTCCGTCCCACTGGGATCTTTACGTTCCTAGTGGGCACGGAAGACAAGATAAGTGGGTATAAAGTGAGTGTAATATTGTTAAAATAAATGAAGTAGTGGATATAATAGTGATTTTATTTTTAGGGATATTATGAATGGTACACATATGGTATTGGCTTTTACGAATGGTACCATTGTATAGTTTTGACTTATGAGTGGTACCATCGAAGTTTTAGCTTCTCATTAAAAATGCACTTCTGTTAACCAAAACGTTAATCAAACGTTTAGTACATTAAAAACAGCAGTCTAATACAGCAAACACACCAGAAATTCAAATTTCCCGCACTTTTAACATGTGCACCAGTCTATTACATTAAAAACACAAGAAATTACATCCTAGCTTTAAGATCATAAGACATAACTAGTCCAAAATATAATACAAAGTCCATAAAAGCTAATACCAACAAAAGATCAAATCTGAGGATCAAATTTGTTGTTGAGACTGAGAATCAGGTGGTTGTGAAATGTTAACAGATGCCTGAGATCCTCCAGCTGCCCCTGCTGCCTTTGCTGCTGCTTTAGCTGCATTTGATTGATCCCTTACCCTGGGATTTTTGATTACCAAAGGCCTACCACTTGCCTGCAGCTCCTTCTTTTGTTTTTCAGTCAACCCACCTTTACAGGTTCTTGCATTGTGTCCAAAACAGTTGCACTTGGTGCACTTAACAGTCTTGGATCTTTTTGATTTCTGCTCTTCCCCTTCTTCCCTTCTCCTATTTCTGCTAGGTCTTCCAACCCCTCTCTTCATTGTAGGTGGCATAAGCACAGGAAGATTGTCATATGTTGGCCATTGATCATCATCAGGGACAGGGTTCATGTTGAAGCTATAAGTTTGTCTATAGGTTCTAACATGATACCAAGAACTAACAACCTTCTGGGGGTCTATTTTTGCATGTAGCATTGCTCTAATAGCATGCCTACAGGGGATTCCAGATATTTGCCATGCCCCACAAGAACAGATTTTGTTATCCAATGACAAGGGAATTGAGATTTACCTTCATGGATCTCATATTCACCTGGCTTTGACATGTAGGCTTTGCAACTGACAACATCCTTACTGATGAGTTTGACAAGTTTGACAATCTTGGGACAAAGACCATCTTCTTGCCAGTTAAGTGCAGCTTGAGACCTTGTGGCCATCCTCACCATGCAAACCCTCCTTATACCTATAATCAGAAGTTGCATTATAGAAAATTGGCCTTCAAGGAAAGTTAAATGAACAAATGAACTTAAATGAGAAGTGTACCTTCAAGCAAAGTTAAAATTGGCCTGTACCTGTCAATTCCAAGGGTGGAATTGAAACTCTCTACAAAATTTGAGGTGTTTGTATCATTGCACACATTTGGATCAAATTTGTGCTTACTCCAAGTTGAAGGATCTCCTAGATTTGCAAACCAGTTTATAACTCTATCACCTCCCTCTTTCTTCAGTCTTTCCATGGCCTTTCTAAAGGTAAATTGGCTTGTTGCATTGCATACCCTCCAAAATAGGATATACATCAGAGGTCCTGGAAATTTTTTCTTGTAATTGCTACTAAGATGCCTGCAACAATACCTTCTCTGAGCAGTTGGCCACACATCTGCCAAAGCAAGATCAATACCCTGAAATATAAGACAGCATACCATTAGATATAGAATGAAAACAAAAATTAAGATACACATAAGACATCATAAGATGTGCATACCTTTTGCCTGTCTGAAATAATGGTCCAGTCTTTTCTACTGGACTCCTTGACAATGTTGTACAAATTCCATAAGAAGTAAGACCATGTCTCTTTATCTTCAACACTTACAACTGCATAGGCTAGGGGGAATATTTCATTGTTACCATCTAAGGCTACTGCAGATAGTAAAACTCCCCCATAATTCCCTTTTAAGTGATTCCCATCAATACCTATCAAAGGTCTGCATCCCCCCAAAAATCCTTTCCACATTCCAGCAATTGAGATAAAAACCCTAGTAAACAACATCTGCCTAGGAATGGACTCAGTTTCTACAAAGTTATAGTGTGCAACAGATTCTGGATTGGTTTCACAAATGACCTTGACATATGTTGGTATCTTAGCATAGGACTCATCATGCCCACCAAACAATTCCTCAATCACAAATTTTTTTCATCACACATAATGAAGCTGGCTTCATATAAACTCCATACCTCTGAAATAAGAGCTCATTCAGTGCTTTACCTGGAATGTCAGGGTTAGCTCTTATATCTTCCATTAACTTTGAAGCAGCCCACTTTACATTGCAGACAGGGTTGTAAGTCTCTAAACCCCTGCACTGGTGCTTATTTGGCTCAATCTTTTTAATGGCCCAAGTAACACCATCACCTAACCTGCTAGCATGTAATCTCCAATTACATACCTCTGCAGCACATGTGCAGGTATACCTATTGTTATCAGCAGCAAGAACAATCAATGAAAACCCTTCCTGTATGCAGTAATCCTTCAAGACAGATTTGAAGTGTTGTTTATCCATGAAGATCAACCAGGGCCTTAATTCTATCTTCCCAAACTCCTTATTGTCAAACATTTCCCCATTCTTGTATAACCTCTGGTAGTAGTCATCATCATCATCATTGTCGATGAAATCATGCCATTTACCAGCCTTCCAGTTATCCTTGACCTTGGGAATTGAGTTCACATCTTCACTTTCATCCTCACTAACATATTCATGCCCCCTTTCATTCTCACTAACAAATTCACTATCATCATCAGCACTAAAGTCCACCTTCCTTTTAGCATTTTTTCTTCCTTGAGTAGATCCTCCCACATCAACATCATCATGTTCATTAGCAGCCTGTTCTTCATGACTTATGTATATACCCTTCCTCCTAGCTGTGGTTTTGGGAATTTTTCTCCTGAATAAGGCTTGGTCAGGCATTGTAGAAGTACTTTGAGAAGCACCATGAGAAGTATTTTGGGGAGGGGAAAATCTTGGACTCCTCCTAACTGTCAAAGCTTGGAAAGCTGTTTGTGGTGAAATTGGTGGTGGTGGTAGGTTAATAGCAGATGATTTAGGTTTTTTGGGTGGTCTTCTGGGTATTTGTTTCTTAGCTTTCCCCTTCCCTTTGGTGTTAACAGCTTTCCCCTTCCCTTTGGTGTGATCAATAATTTCAGACACATGTACTACACTATCACTACCATGATGCAGTGATGTGTCTTCAAGTTCATCAAGTGAAACACCATCACCCCCCTGAACCCCACCAGCCCCTCAGCAACACCAACCCCCTCAGCCCCCTCAACAACACCAACCCCCTGAGCCCCCTCAGCAACAACCCCATTAGCCCCCTCAACCCCAAAATTGGTTAATTCAGACCTCTCCCTAAAATCCATTACTAAACTATACAACTTATTAGGTTTCATTGTAGTCCCAAGCCATATATAAATCAACTCTTTTTCAGCATTCCTTTCAAACATCTTCATTAGATCCTTATCTTCCAACAATTTCCTATGTGCCATTTTATAGGCATAAGAAAATGTTGGAAAATGGTAATCCATCTTTTTCCCCAATTTTTTAGTTTCATCTTCGAAAGTTAAGATTAAATCCAACAAAGAAATTTTTTCTACATCCACCATAATATCAACTTCTAAACCCCTCCAATGGAATCTCAAAATCTTACTATCCATTCTGCAAATTCAATTCAACAAATATACGACAAATATGAATACACACATAACACTAAACACATATATATGACAAATATGTACAAGAATACATACGAATACACATATATATGACAAATATGAAACAACAATTACATACAAATACACATATATACGTACAAATATGAACAAGAAATACATACGTGTAGTTGAGAGAAGTGAATGAAGAGGTGAATGACAGTAATAATCCCCTAATTAATCCCTTGATTTGCCCGAATTGGAACCTTGTTGTTCTCCGCCTCTTTCCCTTAAACCCTAGCCCTCGTCGCCGTAACTCGATAAAATGAAACGACCCGATCTGTTTACCACTTCTTTATATAGTTTTTATTATTTTTTTATTTTTTTATTTACAGATTATATATTTAACTAATTAAAATTACTGTGCAACAAACGTTTGATTAACGTTATAATAACGGAGGGGCATTTTTAATGAGAAGCTAAAACTTCGATGGTACCACTCATAAGTCAAAACTATACAATGGTACCATTCGTAAAAGCCAATACCATATGTGTACCATTCATAATATCCCTTATTTTTAAAATAAGTGAAGTAGTGGGTGTAATAGTGATTTTATTGTTAAAATAAGTGAAGTAGTGAGTGTAATATAAGTGAAGTAGTGAGTGTAATAGTGTAAAGTATTGTTAAAATAAGTGAAGTAATGGGTGTAATAGTGTTAAAATTTACTATTTTGGGAATGTAAAGAAATGAATGGGAAGGCCCAAAATAGTAAGGGTAAAGAATCATTGGGACGGACGGAGGGAGTATATATTAGTATAGATAGATGACCTCCAAATGTTACCTTAAATCGTCCTTTGTTGATCATATCTTTTGTTGATCATATCTGTTCTTATTCGCTACTCCCTCTGTCTCTAAATAAGTTGTGTGTTTTGACTGGACACGTTTGTCAATGCACACTTTTGATCGTTAATATCTTGAATTTCGTATTAGTATTAAATATAAAAACTTCACTGTATTAAAGTATTCATAAATACGAATCCAGGAAGATCACTCATGACTATATTTGATCTTATAGATTAGACGTAAATTAGTAATTTGTCTCATGTTATGAACAATCCCGACATTTCAAACGAGCAACTTATTATGAGACGGAGGAAGTATCAATCAGCCCATCATCGTTGTTCTAGTATTAATCTGATATCTTAGCAAGAGAACTTCTATCAATTATACAGAGAACATATAAAAGCTCCATTATAAACCCAAATAAAAAAAGTAAAGGAAAAAGGGGAAAAGAAGGATTCAGGCGTAAGAATCAAAATTAAGAGACCTCTGGCTGCGCCAACTTGATTTTTAGTATTATCTCCGTAAAAATAAGCTTCAAAGAAGATCGAAGGTATGCGTTGGAGCCTTATGGTGAAATTTAATCAGTTTTTTGTTCTTCTAAGAAACTACTTTTGATGAATATGCAGATTATGATAGGCATTAAGGTACTTTTGTGGCAGGTCGTTGTAGTTCAACAATAGCTAATTTTGTTTGTAGATATCATTATCAAAATATTTTTTTTAATGTTATTTCAATATAAAATTGATAGTTAGAACTTTTAACGTTTTTCATTAATTTTATGCCGTTGAAATGATAGTCTGCCAGCCCAGTTGTGTTGAATATTAAATTTTGGAATAAAAAATCCCCAAAATTTAATATTATAATTGTCCTTGTATTTCTTATTGTAGTTTGAATTTGATAAGCAAAAACGAAAAGTAGAGAGAATGTCTGCATTTGCTTTTCCAGTTAAAGTTGTATGTATTCTATAAATTGTTCAAAGTTAAAACATTTAGAAATTTGTAGAAACTTGCTAGAGTCAGGACTCAGGTATAGTAATGGAATTTATGACTTTGCTATCACTAAGCATTTTATCTCTTTTATGTAAGCATAAATGTGTATCTCGTTTCCTGTTTATTGTCTCTCTACATTTTATTTTAACAGTTTTCTCCTCTGTTTATTATCTGCAGCACCGAAGACCCTGAACGTTGCCATTGTGTGCGTACCTTGAAGTATTGCAACTCAAGGTAAGCGCTCAGCCCAATTCATCTCCCCCGATAAAATTCATATATCTCCTGCATTGAATTGTTAAGCGGCTATGTACTTATTCGTATTCTTATTTTTACTAAAACCATGTAGTGTACATTTGTAAAAATATAATCGTTAACTGTCTGTGGTATAGATCTGTTGGAGTCCCTCAAACTTCTTTTGCAGCAAAGACAGCTAGGTTTTTTTTGTCCGAATTGGATATTTGCCTATGATTTAGAGGGAGACAAGTTTAATACGTATTAAACAATGATCCTAATTTTTCGAGTGCGTGTCTGTCAGGATGTCTGGAGAAAGACCCATATACGAGGCTGGGGAAGAAGAATGATGTCTGAGAAGGGAAACCGTATCATCCACTTTTACTTAAGGTCTAGGTCTACTCGCGAGAGTCTGCTGCTTGCTGCTGTGGGCACTGACAAGAGTGGGAGACACTGTGTTTATAGGGTATCTAAGGAGTTTGTGGAGATTTTGGGTCTAGCCCAACTATTAATGCCAGTACAAAATGGAGAGCACGGGTAGATGTAAAGAACTGGCCCATATCGGTGATAAATGATACCCTTTCACCCACAAAAAGAGGTACATACTCTGCCATAACATGTGAAGATCATTTATTGTATTTTTTTTACATTGCTCGTTGCAGTGAAAGTGAAATGTATTGTTTCGAGTTATTAAACAAGTCTTTCTGGTGTCATTCCTTTTTTTCAAATTTTTCCAGCATCATTCACTATAAGCATTTAGAATAATATTGTCTAAGCGCCATCTTATCATGAATACAAGGGTTAAAGAATAAGATAAACTAACATCATGAATCCCTCAATAAATCTTTCTTTAAATCTTCTACAAATTCTCAAATCTTTAATTAAGGACTCCAAAGCTTTTACGTGGTTATGTGACTTAAACAAAGAAAAATTTTGTTGTTTTTTTTGTAACGACAAGTGAAGTTCTAATTAAGATTCCATTTACTCTTATTAACTTATCAAGTATACTAATACTTTAGCTTCCATTTATAGTGCTTCCACGTCCTTGGAATCTATAAAGCATATATACTCCCTCCGTCCCTCGTGGTTCTTTACGTTGGGTTTTTTCACGGAGACCAAGGATTATGATCAAAATAAGTGAAGTAGTGGGTGTAATAGTGATTTTATTGTTATAATAAGTGTAGTGGGTGTAATAGTGATTTTATTGTTAAAATAAGTGAAGTTGGGTGTAATAGTGTAAATTGTTGAAAAAGTGGAGTGAAGTAATGGATGTAATAATGTATTTTATTGTTAAAAGTTACTATTTATGGTATGTAAAGAAATGAGAGGGACGTCCCAAAATAGAAACTGTAAAGAAATGAGAGGAACGGAGGGAGTAGCAAACAATGAATTATGAGTTAATTTTGCAGATAGATATGGTTTGGAATACATACTTTTTATTTTCCATATTTTATATTTAGGACATACATGGAAACATGATCTATTGTATAATAAGGGATTTGGCTGACCGTAATACTTAATTTTTGACTTGTGTTGTTTCTGAAAAATATGAGGAAAAAGAAAAAAGAAACATATTTCTTGCTAGCCAGAAGCCCTTCAATAAAGATGGATGTAGATGTTCTTAGACTCTCTTTTCGTTAACCATTTTTTTGAACGTGTTGCTACTGAACCTAGTAATACGTGTTCTTTAAGTTTAAAATAGCACATCTAACCTATCTGTGGTTCAGGCGTGTATCCCATATTATCCTTGACGTATTCTTAATAAGATACTCGGGAACAAAAGGCCTCTATTTTTGGTTTGCAAGGATTCTGCTTCTAGTCAATTATCCATTAATCCTAGCATCTTTGGGATGCAAATTGTAATTATGTAATGAGTCTGAGATTGTACCTTCCAGTTCGTTTTATTTAGTGTCTGCAGTGGTTTTGTCTTGAGAGGCCAATTTATGCATAGCATGTTTATATGACTAGTTCTTATGTTTATTATAATTGTTAAGATTGTCATGATTTTAAATGTTTTGGTTTTAATAATACAGTAGATAGTAAACATATGTTTGTCTTGCTTCTAGTTTCCATATATTTAGGGCCAAGTGTTGTCAAATGTAATTACACACTAGTTAGGTTTAACCGTTTAAGATTAATTAAGTTAGTTTTTATGTTAATGTATTCTAAATATATACTTATAAATATTGTTTCCTGTTTTGACTTGACCATATTATTTCTTTATACTGTGGAGTGTATCTTTGTTATACTGTTTGTTGCGTACTGATCAAGATTCCCTGTGATCCTCAGATCTCGACCTTGTTCCAAATCACCAAGGTAGTTGTTCGAGTAAAAAGAGAATGAGGTCTCTTGAGAAGGATCTTGTAATCAGAATCCCAAAAAAGCGAAGAAGCAGCAGAGTGCGACAGGGACAGAATAGTAGCAGTTCAGAAGTAATATCTGCAAGTCAAGAAACCGGTGTACAACTTTTGGAACCAAGTCCCAACAAGTGGGCATCTTTTGTGGTTGGAGTTGAGATAGAAATACTCTGTGAAGATGATGCCATACTATGTCAAGGTAGCGACATGCGTAGCCGGGTGTAAGGTTGTGAATATTTCCAAAAACTGTTTGAAAGTCCAGTACAATGATGTGGATACTAAAAAAGGATCTAGCAAATTAGAGGTACAAATTTTTTTGCAAAAGAAGCATACTACTCTGAACAATTAATGCTAAGATGATCAAGTTATGATCTTGAATGCACTTGATTTCTTGGATGGTCACGAATTTCACATATCATTTAGTTTTAACTCTATCATTGACATGACATAGGACACAACTCCGTGCCTGGTACTAGGCATATGTGATTGTCATGTATATTTTTATCATGCGAGTGATATCTGGTTTAACATGTCATGCGAGTGATTTATGGTCTAACATGTATTGAACCAATAATTTGTTTAATCTAAATACCTATAATATAGTGTATACTAATTAACACTTGCACGTTTCTTAACATTGTATGATGTGCAGAAATGGATTGCAGCACCAATAGTTGCACCTGCTGATAGCATGAGACACCCTGGGCGACTTACTATCCGCCCATGCCCTGAAGAAGAACCTCCCACTTGTTTTGAGGTTGGAGCAGCAGTTGATGCATGGTGGAGCAATGGCTGGTGGGAAGGTTTTGTTACAACTGGAGCCTCCCTCTCTGACAATGATGAAGATTATGTTTTCTTTCCTGGTATGTTAAGTTGGCAAGTCTGAATATATTCGTGACACATTTCTCTTTAGTGTCAAGTCATAGCTTGTAAAGCAATAACTGGTAGTCATACAGTGAAGTCATATATATAGCCATAAGTTAGGTCACCGCCTTACAAAATATTGATCGAGTTGGTCACCAATATTGTTTCTATATTTGTACCACAAAAGGTGCAGTGCTTACTCATAAGTTGAATCATAAGTATAGCTACATAGTGTGTATGTCTTATTCAAAGTTGAAACATATGTCTAATCAAGTTTCCTTTGTCAAGTTCAGGCTAGCAAAGATTTTTGACTCTTCCCCGGAAAGATCTACGAGCATCTCGATGGAATGGGTTGATGAAACATGGTACCCATAAAGTCGCATCCTGACATTATCTCCTTTGTACTTTCGATTCTTGATTCCTGACATCGTCTCCTTTGTATTGTAATATCTTGAATGAAGGGTTAAATTTTGAATACATTACATTTATAGCATAACGGTCGTAATTAATGTGGCAAGTTCATTTTCTGCATCCCTTTAAATTTAGCTTCATTAGTTGTTCTACATTCTTAATAAGAATAATATTGATGGAGTTTTTCCTTTCAATAGAAATTAAAGAGAATATTTTGTTGATTTTTGTAACTACATAAAACTTCAAAAACTAAAGTTTTTTTAAACTACTATTTTTAAATAGACGGAGCTTTTGTATATAGTTTTCTCAAACATATATATAAACATATAAAAAATCTGTTCAAGTGTAGCTTTTATGAAATCTGTTCATATTGAAATAATGTAAAACCTTCTAATGAGCATCTACATAATATACTGTAAGTTATGATCAGCATATCAATCATATACATATGTAACATCTCATAAATTATTCTTAATACTGTAATGAAATTATTTTATAATGATTTAAGCAATTCAGTACAGACTGCAGAGCTCACAATTGTATGATGAGAAACATGGTAATAAATCCAGATCATTGTAGTCGTCAAATTGTGTGTATAGTGTGTTTATCCTAAAGATAATGATCATAAACTATATCATCCTAAAGAATTTGAAGTTCTAATCATTACCCACAAAAAAGCACAGTATATATGCTTTTGCTTAATCTCAGTCGAGTTTGTCTGGTTAAGGTTTCTTCTTATGTGGCAACAGAGATGGCATCAATACAAAGAACCTCATTCTTTGTTAATCATAATATTATATCTCGTGACTACATTGCACGCGTTAGTGTCCACGTTCTATCTTGTGGGCATTGGTAAATTATGTGCCTGAGTTTATTTTTTACGCTTGTTTTCGTTAGTATAGTTATTGGCGCAGTTCGACAGAAAAATTAAAAAAACCTTTAAAAAATGGAGTCTTCCCTGCGTATGGGCATAGACTTGGTAAGGTAGATACTGATGATCAACATCGACAGCAGAAAGAGTGACATATCAGCATGCATCTGGAGTAACATGTCACTTGATAATGTAAAATACATGTCTTATTCACAAATGCAGAATCATAAATTTTATTAAATTTTAAAAGCGATTATAAGGAGTTATAAATACCCATAAACATTCCTCTAAACACGAAGCATAATTAAATAAAAATATGATATGTTGAAAATTTAATATTGAAATATGATTCTTAGATCATTCGTTTGATAATCCTAACATAAATTTAAATTAGTTCAAATCTACATTCAATTGAATTTGAACATAAAATTTAAGCTAAGGTCTCAATCTTATAAATTTCAGGATCGCTGAAAGTAAGAGCAGACAACATCACCGGACCAGAAGCAGACATACGCAAGGCTGATCCACCAATTACCCTACCATTTTTCCGAATAAATGAAGCATTGAAAAAATTGGTAGTAGAGAATCCTCCAACTGAGGGAGAAATCAAATAAGTCCCTGTAAAAGAAATCAAGTTCAGTTCTTCGATAAATTCTTGGGGCGGAAATTGGGAGCCTATATGTTTAAGAATGACTTCTGAAATAGATCCAGAGCCACTACGGATAACTAATGAAATTGCATGTTGTTGTGCAAAATTTGTCACCCACTGGATTATATCAACCATGGGTGGCACCTCAAGGATAATATTGTTTAGGATAGGATTCGGGAAAACATTATTCATGACGTCACTTTTGGGCTTATTCTTTGATCCCAAAGGACGACCACGAGGCCTTTTTAATGATGACTCCCCAGAATTTACCAGGGCAGAATTTTCAGGTGGAGGATGTTCAGTAACATTGTTTTCAGATGTTTGGGATGGATTATTTGGTGAATTCAAGAGATTCATTGGAGAAGTTGAGTTTTCAAAGTTGTTCATGGTGGAAAGGTTGATATGCAATGAAAACAAAGAGAAGAGAAAATTGGAGGCTGAGATGTGTTTTAACATATGAGGATGCATATCTATTTATACGTGAAATTTGACCGAATTAAACTTTGGGTATATGCAGAAAATATTTACAGAGATATTTAAAAAGTGTTTATACACTCATATTATATAAAGATAGTATACTTTTGGGATATTAAATGATTATCATGGATATCGAAGAGATAATTCATTATTTTTAAAAAATTTGGTACAATATCTACAAAAGTAAGTATTTGAATCATAAATTTTCCCATATACTTTGGAGTAATTTGATGTAGTAGTTGGTGATTTTGTATATACTATCAAGGATATTTAGAGATTTTTCAGATATTGTAATAAATATTTATGGAATACCTTTATATCACTAAGAAGAGATAACGATTAATGAAAAATTCTTACAAACTTTTTTTGACATTTTATTATGCTTTGAGTTGGATTAAGATTTCTTGCATAATATTCATCATATAATTACCGAAAAGAGTAATGGAGGGGGCACCCCCCTCCTAGTGGCGCTCGCCTCGACCGCTATGGCGGCTAGGGGCGCTTGAAATTCACTTGGGGCATATTAAAAAGTATTTGTATACCCATATAATATAAATAATATACTTTTGGGATACTAAATGATTATCATGGATATCGAAAAGATATTTTAATATTTTTAAACTTTTTTTATACAATATCTATGAAACTAAATATTTGAATCATATACTTTCTCATGTAATTGGAGTATTTTGATGTAGTAGTTAGTAGTTGGTGATTTTGTATATACTATCAAGGATATTTAAAGATTTGCTAGATATTTTTAATATATATATGGAATGAATACTTTTATATCACTAAAAAGAGATAACGATCAATGAAAAATTCTCACAAATTATATTTTGGCTTTTTAATTTTCTTTGGGCTAGATTAAGTTTTTGTGCATCATATTCGACATATGATTACCCGGAAGAGCAAGGATTAATACATATGGGCATTTTTAACCAAATTATTTTGCAATCTTAACTCTTGAATTAGTTTAGTTTAATGCATTATTAATAGTAGAGATGCACAAAAAGTATTGGCCGAAAATGTGACCTGGCCCGATTTGGTCAAAGCTCGATAAAGGCCCGACTCGAATAATTCCCGCCAGATCCAAATCTGTGTTTAAGATCTTCAACAAACCTTATATTTTTAGGCAAAATTTGGCCCTAGCCGATCGACAAAAGCCCGAGCTTGGGTTTCAACCTAATTTTGGGTTTGGGTGATCCAAGATATATATGGGTTGGGTAATAATTTTATGAGTAGACAATTATTATATATGGTATGTCTTAATCACTAAGTTGGGTAATTAGGGCCAAGAATTGGAAGGCTTGTAAAACAAGTATGGTAAGACTTGTAGAACTAGTATGCTAAGTCTTGGTGGTCAAGTTTTGGGTGGCTATTTATACATAGTCATATTGTGTTTGTTTGATGTGTGAATACTTAAAGAGATGTAGTCTTAGGTATTATTTGGGATGCTTGATCATTATTAGCTCAAGTTTTGGGTTTGGGACACCATTGATGTGTTATTGTTTTTGATGTATTACTGATAATTGTTTGGATTAATAATATAAGTTGGAATGTGGGTGTTTCTACGTCAAATATTGTGTGCATTCTTGTTTTGCTTTTACTTATTGTTGATAGAACTAGAAGTGATACTTGAATAATAATGTGTGATCGCGCTTTGGTGGATCTTGTCAACTAATCGATTGGTTATGTGTGTGCTTTGTATTAGTGTTTGTGAATCTCGGATTGTGTAATTCCCCTAACAAGTGGTACCAAGAGAGACAAGGTTCGTGATGGATGAAGTTGAGGAAAAGTTCGAGGTTCAATTGGTATGACAGAGTACAATGAAAGATTTGTTGACAAGGAGGCTGCTAAAGCGGGAAGAGACAAAGTTACGTGCGATTTGGCGGCTGGTTTGCATCGTGGATCAATCCAGTGTTCGGACTCGAGATAGAAGAAGACGGAAGAGGTCATCGCAATTATTTTAATGGCTTGATCAACCAGGTGAACTATTTGGATGATACTAGTGATTTTCTTCAAGAGATTGAAGGATTGTGCAAGTAAGGATCGGGTGACTCAACATGTGGAATGACACTCGTGGTGGTTGATGCACGTGATTTTGTAGACGGATAAATCGTTATGGTGAAGAATGATGGTTTGGGGTTCACTAAATGGGTTTTAGCGATACTTAATGTTTGGAAGAACAAGAGGAGGTTCTTGTTCGAGGGGAGGAATTGGCGAATGGACGTCGATATTGTTGATGGTTATCGTTCAATCCGATATAGGCATTGGGTTGAAGGGGAGGATTATTGGGTTTTAACCCAATTTTGGGTTTGGGTCATCCAAGATATATATGGGTTGGGTAATAATTGTATGAGTAGACATTTATTATATATAGTATGTCTTGATCACTAAATTGGGTAATTAAGGCCAAGAATTGGAAGGCTTGTATAACAAGTATGGTAAGACTTGTAGAACATGTATGATAAGTCTTGGTGGCTAAGTTTTGGGTGGCTATATATACATAGTCATATTGTGTTTGTTTGATGTGTGAATACTTAAGAGATGTAGTCTTAGGTATTGTTTGGGAGATGCTTGAGCATTGTTGGCTCAAGTATCGGGTTTGGGACACCATTGAGGTTTTATCTTTTTTGATGTATTATTGACAATTGTTTGGATTAATAATACAAGTTGGGACATGGGTGTTTTCACGTCAAATATTGTGTGTGTTCTTGTTTTGCTTTTACTTATTGTTGATAGAAGTAGAAATGATACTTGAATAACGTGTGATCGCGCTTTGGTGGATCTTGTCAACTAATCGATTGGTTGTGTGTGTGCTTTGTATTGTTGTTTGTGAATCTCGGATTGTGTAAGTCCCCTAACATTACCTCGGTCTTTTGAAAAGCCCATGTTTCGGCCCGACTTGGATAAAAGCTCAATTCAAGCTCAGATAAATTTTAATTTTCAATATATATTTACATCTCTATTTTTATAATTTACACTTATTATAAATAAAAAATACTTTAAAAAATTATGTATATTTACATGCTCATGACTAAAAACAATATATATGTACTTAAATTTATCATACATGAATTAAATGTAAATCAAGTACAGGAACAATCGATTAATTTATCATAAAATCAATTAACGAATAAAGGATTGTCAACATTCATATCGGTGACCTATAATATGTTTAAAATATATGCTTTTAGATTTAATTTATAATAATAATATATAAGAATTATCGAATTTAAAAATGTTTGACCAGATCTAGTTCAATCAGAATAAAAGTTTAACTCGGTCCAATTTTGGTCCGAATAAAAACCTGTCATGGCCCGCCTCAATGGCCTAAAAATGCTTGAATTTTTTCTAAAAGTTTGGCTCGGTCAAAGTTAAATTTCAGGCCAAATTTTGATCAAAAAGCTAGGCTTTTCGAGGCCCGATCAAAACCCGACATGATGAGTTTTTGTGCATCTATGGTTAGTGGTGTGTTACTTTGTCTCGAAGAGATTTTTTGATTAATGGTGAGTTTTTTGTGAATCTGTAATCTATTTTTACACAGTTTCTACTCTATTTAATACAAGCTTTTCGTATTTAATTGTAAAAGTTTAATAGAGTACAGTTTGCTGCCTGAGATTCAATTCCGCGCCTTTTTTTTAATATTTTAACAAAAAGGCATGATATCATAAAATAATTCTGCTATTTACTTTTCAGGAGAGTCCTCCATAGAAGGCTATGGTGTTGAGCAGCACGGAGGCTGTGGTGGTGGATGACATAGACAACAATTAAGAAGATCCACTAGCACACATGTATCCTCTTTGGCCTTATCAAGAACTGGTTTGTCAAGAACTGAAATATGGTTTTGGAAATTCTAGTTTCCCTTATGTAATGGATATGGTCTTTTGTGAATGCTGTAGTAACTTATGGTACTTATGCAGATGTATAACGTAACTAACTTTATGTAGTAACTAACGTTACTTTAATTAAATTATGACTATTATGGTATTTTGATGGTTTTGTGAATGCTTACGGATTTATATATGTTTTTAGTATCTGTGAATGCTGGTTAGGTTAGGATCATATATAATGAGAAACAACATATGGTAATTTGAAAAAATAGTATTAAATCTTGAAATTGTATCTTAAATTCGACCAAAAGTGGTCTATTAAAATTGGCAGAAAAAATTATGGTGCATTATATTTGACAAGAGAAAGTCAAATTTAAAACTTCAAATTCGACCAAACACAATTGAATTAGAGATCAACCAAACTTGGTCGAATATAAGATTCGACTAAAAATAATCGAATTTAATATTCGACAAAAAATGGTCAAATTTAAAATTCGACACAGTTTGATCGAAAATACTTTCCACCAATTTCGGTCGAATTTAATGTTTTGGACATGAGAATTTGAAATTTCAAACCAAAATTTGGTTTTTAGTCGAATTTAGTTGGTCAAATTTAACTATCTTCGACCAGAGCAATTTCGGTCGAATTTAGCTAAATTCGACTATCGACGGACGAAAATAGCTAAATTCGACCATTTTGAATTGGTAGAAATTAGCCGAATTTTGTTGTAGTGGTAGTTACTTTTTATATTATAAAATTTTATTATTTTGAGTAAGTTTTGGAATATTAAAAATTGAGAGGGACATCACAAAAAGGAAAGTGGGAGTATTAAATTAAAGCATAATGTGTATGAAATAGAGGATCTGTAAGTAGCATAATTATATTATAATATTAGTTTATACTAAGACCCCCACAATTAACTAATTACCTGGCTCTGTATTTTTTATTGTTGGACAATCTGTGAAAATAGTACAAAATACTAGCAATCGTGTGTGTGAATAACAGAACAATTAAAACAAATAAAGAGGAGGAAGGAACAGAAAAACCCGAGTCCAGTGCGTGACTGTCTTCTTAAAGCGTATTAGCCCTCACCGTATGTGCGAGCGAATCGCCTCCCAGGATAAAACGGATTGCAGCGAAGCTATAAAAGCGTCACTCTCAGCGAGCTTGAAACTAGCAAGAATATCACCGAAGGAGAAGAGGATGTGTATGAGAAGAGGATGTGTTTTTGAATGAATAATCCTAAGGCTCTACGAGAGTTTATATAGGATAGGAAAAACTTGTGCGCTACACAATTGCCCTAATTAATTAGCTGTGCTAATTAAAAAGTCGGTGGCAATTTTCCTTTATTAATTAACCGCGTTAATTAATTAAGGTAAGGCGGTGGCAAAAAATTCGTTATAAAAACGGAATTGATTTTACCACAATTAATTCCAAATTCGAATTAATGGCAAAAAATCCGTTATAAAAACGGAATTGATTTTACCAAAATTAATTCCAAATTCGAATTAATTTAGTCAGATCTTTAAGCTCAAGCCCAGTGGAAATAATAATTAGCAAAAACTAGCCCGAGTTTATTCGGCCCAATTTTCGGCTGCATTCGTGTCCGTAGATCGCATACGCGGAAAGCCCGAAGGCTTGCGAAGCCACGAATTTTCCCTCGAAATCCCATGATTTGCACCCCCCCTGCGCGCACGTAGGAGATGGAGCAACACTCAACCAACACAAGTGAACACTCCACTTGTGTTGTACTATATAAAGCAAAAGACACCCCTTTTCCTTATCAATGTGGGACTTCAAGTTTTAACAAAAAAATTTCCACTCTTAAGGGACCGACTTTGAGTAATCATAACTCATCCATCCCTTAATCATTTTGAGTGTTCAAATATGCGTTGGAAAGCCCTCGCGGAGGAGAACACTCTCCAAGCACGACTTGTTGCAAACACGCACACAAGGCACACTCAAATCGGAGCTCAAAATGACTCGACAATGTGGGTCTAAAACCTACATTTTCTAACAATCCCCCACATGGATGAGATTGATATCGTAGTAGCACATACCAGACAAATAGACACGGAATTTGATGTGGTGATAATTCTTCGATCAGATATAGCATACGATAGGTAGAGGTTTGCTCCTTGAACCTTCGCTTGAGTAAGCATACCGACCTTACTGGTAGACGGTGGAGGTTTGCTCTTTGAACTGTTCGACCATTTGTGTAAGCGATGACATACTTATCACTATATCCTTTCTGACTCGTTCAGCTCCCATGATTATGTCCATTTTGGTCATGGAACATCGTCCTGGTTCTGCAGGAGTTTCTAAAGAATTGTGCCTCGCAATTCTCCTTTGAAGTGGCTCCACTTCTCTCCCACATAGGTGATCTTTATCTTATAGAGTAACCCGCGTTTACTCAACTGATTTCCATGCGTTCAAACCTTGAACTCCATGTAATCACCGAAAGATCATTAAAAGCTTAATAGCTTACCCTCGTACCTTACGGGTCTCACTGTTTCTCACCATAGGAACAGGCCAGGGGTTACCCCACAGTGATTTGGTCATCATGATTTAGTTGGCCCATTGAACCAAGTTCTTGGGATCTCCAGTCAGCAATGGTTGGGTGTCCACCATGACGCCGTTAAGCAATAGGCTTAAGGCCCATCCCTCTCGATGATTTGTCAACCAGTTCTCTTGATAACCCTTTGGTTAGCGGATCCACGATATTATCCTTTGACGGTATAAAGTCAATAGTGATAATTCCGGTTGACATTAACTGTCTAATGGAACTATGTCGTCGTCGTATGTGACGGGACTTTCCATTATACATTGTGCTCTGTGCTCTACCAATAGCAGACTGACTATCACAGTGCAGTCCTATTGCAGTCATAGGCTTTGGCCATCTTGGAATATCCTCCAGAAATTGGCATAAGTATTCAGTCTCTTCGGCACATTTATCTAATGCCAAAAACTCAGCTTCCATCGTGGAATGAGTTATTACCGTTTGTTTGGAGGATTTCCATGACACTGCTGCTCCAGCTAGTGTAAACACATAACCACTCGTAGACTTTAATGCCTTCTTGCTAGATATCCAGTTTGCGTCAGTATAGCCTTCTAGTACTGCTGGATAACTGCCATAATGCAAACCATAGTCTCGAGTTCCCCTCAAGTACTTTAGTACTCGTATGATCTCTTTCCAGTGATCAGCTCCTGGATTACTCGTAAATCTACTCAACTTGTTAATTGAATATGCAATGTCTGGTCTTGTACAACTCATAAGGTACATCAGACTTCCAATTATTCGTGAGTATTCCAGCTGCGAGACTCCTACACCTTTATTCTTGGATAGATGCAAGGTCAAATCCACAGGTGTTCTCGCTGTCTCGACATCATCCTTAAGAAATTTCTCAAGAATCTTGTCAACATAATGTGGTTGACTTAAGGCAAGACCCTCCGAGGTTCTAGAAATTTGAATTCCCAGAATTACATTTGCTAGACCCATGTCTTTCATGTAAAATCTTGCCCTTAACATGTCCTTAGTAGATTTGATCATCTTATCATTGCTATCGGCAATAAGTAGATCATCTACGTACAATATCATCATAACATATCCATTTTCGTTATCCTTGTAATAGGCGCAACTATCACATTCATTGATCTTGAAATCACTGGCTAACACAACCTCATCAAATTTCTCATGCCATTTCATAGGCGCTTGCTTCAAGCCATACAATGATTTCACCAATCTACAGACTTTTATTTCTTGTCCAGGGACAACAAACCCTTCAGGTTGTTCCATATAGATTTCCTCATCTATATCCCCATTTAGAAAGGTTGTCTTCACATCCATTTGATGTACAGTCAACTTTCGCATTGCAGCGATAGCAAACATCATCCTTATAGATTTTATTCTCGATACTAGAGAGTATGTATCAAAGTAATCAAGGCCATGTTGTTGCTTGTATCCTTTGATTACAAGTCTGGCCTTGTACTTATCGATGGTGTCATCAAGTTTCAATTTTTTTTGAAAACCCACTTGCTACCGAGTGTTTTACTACCGGCTGGTAAGTCCACTAACTCCCAAGTATGATTCTGTAAGATAGAATCAACTTCACTTTTGATGGCCTCTTTCTACATAGGTCCATCAGGTGACGTTACCGCTTCCTTATAGGTTTTCGGATCACCTTCTTCGAGCAAATAAGTCAGAAACTCTGACCCATAGGATTTCTCCTTCCTTTGTCTTTTGCTCCTTCTCACTACCCCCACATTTTCGTCTTCACTGTCATCATTCTCATTGTCGTCTTCTAAAGACTCATGAGGTCGTTTAGACATCGTAGGGCGTTCAATTCCAGGATTACAAGGAAATACATTCTCAAAGAATGACGCATTCCTTGACTCCATAATCGTATTCTTTTGAATCTCAGAAATCTTTGATTCATGTACAAGAAACCGATATGCAGTACTATGTGGTGGATATCCGATGAAGATACAATCCACAGTCTTTGGACCAATCTTCACCTTCTTAGGTGCACGGATTAGTACCTTTGCAGGGCACCCCCACACTTTCAGATTTTGATAACTTGGTTTCTTTTTCTTCCACATCTCATAAGGACTTTCATCCTTATTCTTGCGAATCATCATATTTAAAATATGAGTTGCACTTAAGATGGCTTCCCCCCACATCGACTGCGGAAGTCCAGAGCTTAACAACATCACATTCATCATCTCCTTAAGAGTACGATTCTTCCTCTCAGCTACTCCATTAGACTGAGGGGAATATGGTGCAGTGACCTCATGGATTATACCATGTTGTGAACAGAATTCCCCAAAAGGTTCAATATATTCACCTCCACGATCACTTCGTATTGTTTTGATTTTCTCATTTTGTTGTGTCTCAACTTCTTCCTTATAGATTTTAAATTTATCTATAGCTTCGTCTTTCTTTTCAGCAAATATACATAGCAGTATTTTGTACAATCATCTATGAATGTTATAAAATACTTATTCCCTCCTCTAGTTGGAGCGAATTTTAAATCACATATTTCGCTATGTATAAGGTCTAGCACCCTAGTGTTTCTTTGCACGTGTTTAAACGATGCTCTTGTTAATTTTGCCTCAACACAAGTTTCACACTTATGTTTTGAATCAATATTCAATTTTGGTATGTAATCTTTTGCACTTAAACGTCGTAAAGTGTCAAAATTAACATGTCCTAATCTAGCATGCCATAAATTAGGAGACTCAAGCAAGTAAGCAGAAGAATTCTTTATTTCATTATTGTCCTTAACGGACATCACATTGAGCTTAAAAAGCCCATCGGTTACATAGCCCTTGCCTACAAACATACCATTCTTAGACAAAATAACTTTATCTGACTCTATTACAATACGAAAGCCATGCTTATTCAACAAGGAACCAGACACAAGGTTCTTGCGAATATCAGGCACATAAAGTACATTCTTCAAAGTCAGATCCTTCCCAAAAGTCATCTTCAGAATCACCGTGCCTTCCCCTTCAATGGTTGAAGTTGCTGAATTTCCCATGTAGAGCTTCTCACCAGCATCAGAAGCTTTGAGGCTAGAGAAAATCGCCTTGTTCGAACAAACATGCCTTGTAGTTCCCGTATCAATCCACCATTCCCTTGGATTAGAGCCAACCAGGTTCACCTCAGAGACCGTAGCACAGAGGTCTATGTCACCCATCTCATTTGAGATATCATCGACCATGTTTGCTTCTTTCTTCTTATTGGTCTTCTTAGGCTTCCTACACTCAGAAGACCTATGACCCACTTTGTCACAGTTAAAGCACTTCCCTTGAAACTTCGTCTTCGAAATTCCTCCCTTGGGTGCCAGCTTTGCCCCTTTACCAGAATTGTTCTCCTTGGGCTTATGTTCCACCATGTTTGCCTTTTCAGTGGCAACATTCATCTTCTTCTCGGATCCCCTGTTGTCCTCTTCAATACGAAGTCTAACGATCAGATCCTCCATAGTCATGTAATAAATATACCAATTTATAGTTTATTAATGGACCTATAAAAGGATCAATTTTTGGTTCTTAGTCAAAACAACAGAGTACAATTTTACCCTGAAAGATTTAACGTAATCAGGCACCTATGCTATGCTAGGAAACTCACATGCCATCTTTTTTCTAGGTATGCTTGCACACATTTGTAGCAATATGGAGACAAGCGTCTGTACTTTCGATCAAGAGAAGAATGACCACCTGACTAAACCCCTTTGTCAAGGGACGTACTCATTGTCCCCTCCTTTCACAACCGTCTTGAACATTTATGGAAGACTATCATGGTAAGTAAATGAACTAAAAGAAAAAGTTGCTTGTTGCTTGCTGTTGAGGTGAGTTTCTTCTTAAGACTTGGAGAAATTCAAATTGCCAATATGATCGTGTAGTAACTGCGAAGACCTTTTGGTTGTGTTCACTTGGATGTAATGAAATTGAGAGAAAATGGAGTAGGAGATTTGTACTTTCTTTTGGGGAATGTTTATAATTTATTTTCTTTCATTCCTTTTCTAACAATTCAAGCTAGAATTGTAACCCAACAATCTGGGAAGAAATGCTCCATTATCCTTTTACCTCATTTTCCCTACAAACTTCATTATAGATAATTTCCACCTCTCATGCTTGTTCACTGTTCTCGTATATCCTTTCTTTATTTCTTCTTAAACGTTTTCTATAATTCTTTATTTCATTTCTTCACAATTCGAACAAATGACTTATGTATAAGATAGCGCACTATTGTTTTCATTTCCTGCTCAAACACTATTGTTTTCATTTCTTTCTCAAGTCAATGCAGGATGTGAAAATAGTAAATGTTTCACTTAATATTATGATATGGTAATATCAAATTAGAACAAGATTTTCTAAACGTATATATATGCCTTCGAACTTTACATCTCATGTTGCTTCCTTTATATATCAATAAGTGCGCCCTACATCTCATCTTGTGCTCTTGATATTGTATGTGCACTAATTAAACTTTTGATATCAGCACAAGATATCTCCTCTCAATCAAAAGACCTCATGAGCCCGAAATACTTATTTTCCCTTTATATTTGATATCTTTCTCTTCCATACCTCAAAGATGAAGGTTCGTTTCTTTTGGCAAGGAAGAAATATATTCCAATTATATTTACAATTCAATTCTATGATCATGAAACACTCAACATAACATATCCCACCTGATAAAAATAAATAAAAAATTTGGCGTATGTCAAACTTGAATTTACGTAAGAGAGATCTACAAAGTCAATGGTATGAAATCACTGATAAATATAAGCTCAAAGACATGCGTATCGTTAAGGTTTTTGCAATGCAAAGATTACAACGCGGGAAAAAAAGCAAGTAAAAGGGGATAGGAGATAAGATATACAAGCACAAAGAAGCTCATAGGGTTTTCAAATAAATATAGAGAATGGACATGTTATAAGCCTATGTTGCACTTTAGTCCACAACATAATGTGCTATGTTTTAATTAGCACTTTTGCTTGTGAGTAATCTATATTAAGGCACAACATATGTGATGATTTGACCAAATAGATAACATGCTCAAATTATTGTTTAGTTTCTCTTTCCGATAAAATTTACTCTATTAGATAGACGTTAGGATTACTTATATTGAAAGAAATGCCTATTTTGAATAAATCTCTTACTTTTATTTATGAATTTATCACATGTAACATTATATACATATTTGTAATGTCAATATGTATGTCGTGTCTTCCTTTGTTACCCGGACTCGATTAAAAGCATCCAACATGGATAAGAGTTAAAGTGTCGGATCGGACAACATTGTAAAAATACTACATATGTCTATATATATGTCGTATTTTCCTTTATATTGTCCAAGTGTTAATACTTAATACCCATGTCCGAGTGTTAGAGACAAGTACTTGATGCAAAGTTAAGAATCCGAGTAACAATGGTATTTCCCCTTACTCGAATCCCCTCTTTTTGTACTTGTCCGCATTGTAACAATGGTATTTCCCCTTACTCGAATCCCCTCTTTTTGTACTTGTCCGCATTGCTCGCACCGACACCCCAATACCCGTATCTTTGCTTTTTAGTACTCCCTCCGTCTCAGTTTATGTTTCCTGTTTTGACTTTTTACACTGTTCATTTTAGGCGATTGACTACTAATTTACGCATAATTTATAAGATAAAATATAGTAATGAGTGATCTTGTTGGATTCGTATTTATGAGTATTTTAATACAGTGAAGTTTTCATATTTAGTACTAATACAAAATTCAAGATATTAACGATTTAAAGTGTGCGTTGGTAAACGTGTTTTTACAAACAGGAAACATATTATGAGACGGAGGGAGTACTTGGCCAATTAGACATGTAATCTGCTTCCTCTCTCGGTCAAGACCACACACCAAGAGGATTTAACTTATTAGTTCTTATCAAAATAAATATGTTTTATAGATTAAAATTTACTTGTATTGTATAATCTTGTATACTTATTCTATTCTGTAAATATACATATTCTTTTTAGGAAAAGAGGGTCATGTATTAATAGAATCTTTGCATCTTAATTTTATTGCTATAATTTTATTATTGTAAAAGGGTTTTTAGAAAAAGAAAAAATGTCAATAGCAACTATTAACTTCTAGATAAAGAAATGGAAAAAAGGAAAAAGTGACTATACTTATTCTTTTTTGGAAAAGTGGGTCATATATTAATAGAATTTTTAAATTTTAAATTTATTGCAATAATCTCATTATTGTAAAATGGCTGTTAAAGATAAAGGATAAATGTCATTAAAAATATTTTTATTATTTTTTTTGCCAGAAAAAATATTATTTTTTAAAATAATGAAATGTTAAAAAGTTACTCCCTCCATTCCTTTGAATTGTTAACGTTTGCGGACCAGTTTTCGGCACGGATTTTAAGGATAGTTCT
The DNA here is from genome assembly GCA_037693485.1 of Kitagawia praeruptora. Classification (NCBI taxonomy): domain Eukaryota; kingdom Viridiplantae; phylum Streptophyta; class Magnoliopsida; order Apiales; family Apiaceae; genus Kitagawia; species Kitagawia praeruptora. The sequence continues at coordinate 133,333,743 of CM075352.1, read as the reverse complement.
ATAACTTATTTTTGATATTTTTTTTATATATAAAACTAGAACAATCCTATTTTTATACAAAAAATATCAAAAATAAGTTATAGAATTATCCTCAAAATGTACCTTAAAATGCGTGCACGCAATTTTTTATGTTAATAAATGGGTGGGACATGGGTGAGGGAGTATCTAATTTCGGGTCAAGGCCCTTCTTACCTTCAAAACAATAACAATTCGAACTCTAAGAGCATCTCCAAGAGACTCTCTATTTTAGCTCTTAACTAAAAAAATGAGGAGAGAGAATAAAAATCAAGTTACAAGAGACTCTTAGAGGCTCTTTAAAAAGTTAAGAGCTTGTTCTCTCTCCTCTATTTTAGGAGCAACTAGCTCTTAACTTAATATTTTATTAGTAAAATAGTGGTTTTTCTCTCTCATCTATTGATTGTTTGTCCAAGTGGAATTGAAATATGAATAAAATATTATAAAGAGCCATAATAGAGAGCATTGTTGGAGTTGACACACAAATCAATGTAATAACTTGCTAAGAGCTTAATTGTTTATAATATATTTAGGAGCGACCTAAGAGACTCTCGGAGATGCTCTAAACCCCAAAATTTTCTTCTCACTCTACCCAAAGCCCCAATCTGCATACCTCCCTTAACTTTCATAGAGCTTAGTGTTCTTCTTTAATTATAAACTAGCTTATAGCCGTGCAAAACACGGGTTACTTTTAAATACATTTAAAATTATATGATTAAATAAAATAGAGTAAAATAATTTTTGGATATAATTTAACTTTGTAATATTAATTAATAAAATTATTAGTAATAATAATAGTTATTTAATAAATGATATGTATTGATAGAACTAATAATATAAAATTTTAATGTAAATTTGTTGTTGACGGGATTCGAACCTTGGATCTTTAGAAAAGAGATATAAATATAGAATATTCTTTATTATTAGATCTAACGGCTATCATCTATTTATTAAATATCTAACGGTCAATATTCTTTTAATGGTTGGTTGAACCAAACAACCAACTATCCCCTAGTTTGCTTATTACTCCCTCCGTCCCACTGGGATCTTTACGTTCCTGGTGGGCACGGAAGACAAGATAAATGGGTATAAAGTGAGTGTAATATTGTTAAAATAAATGAAGTAGTGGATATAATAGTGATTTTATTTTTAAAATAAGTGAAGTAGTGGGTGTAATAGTGATTTTATTGTTAAAATAAGTGAAGTAGTGAGTGTAATAGTGTAAAGTATTGTTAAAATAAGTGAAGTAGTGGGTGCAATAGTGTTAAAATTTACTATTTTGGGAATGTAAAGAAATGAATGGGAAGGCCCAAAATAGTATGGGTAAAGAATCATTGGGACGGACGGAGGGAGTATATATTAGTATAGATAGATGACCTCCAAATGTTACCTTAAATCGTCCTTTGTTGATCATATCTGTTCTTATTCGCTACTCCCTCTGTCTTTAAATAAGTTGCCTGTTTTGAATGGACACGTTTTCCAATGCACACTTTTGATCGTTAATATCTTGAATTTCGTATTAGTATTAAATATAAAAACTTCACTGTATTAAAGTATTCATAAATACGAATCCAGGAAGATCACTCATGACTATATTTGATCTTATAGATTAGACGTAAATTAGTAATTTGGAACAATCCCGACATTTCAAACGAGCAACTTATTATGAGACGGAGGGAGTATCAATCAGCCCATCATCGTTGTTCTAGTATTAATCTGATATCTTAGCAAGAGAACTTCTATCAATTATACAGAGAACATATAAAAGCTCCATTATAAACCCAAATAAAAAAAGTAAAGGAAAAAGGGGAAAAGAAGGATTCAGGCGTAAGAATCAAAATTAAGAGACCTCTGGCTGCGCCAACTTGATTTTTAGTATTATCTCCGTAAAAATAAGCTTCAAAGAAGATCGAAGGTATGCGTTGGAGCCTTATGGTGAAATTTAATCAGTTTTTTGTTCTTCTAAGAAACTACTTTTGATGAATATGCAGATTATGATAGGCATTAAGGTACTTTTGTGGCAGGTCGTTGTAGTTCAACAATAGCTAATTTTGTTTGTAGATATCATTATCAAAATATTTTTTTTAATGTTATTTCAATATAAAATTGATAGTTAGAACTTTTAACGTTTTTCATTAATTTTATGCCGTTGAAATGATAGTCTGCCAGCCCAGTTGTGTTGAATATTAAATTTTGGAATAAAAAATCCCCAAAATTTAATATTATAATTGTCCTTGTATTTCTTATTGTAGTTTGAATTTGATAAGCAAAAACGAAAAGTAGAGAGAATGTCTGCATTTGCTTTTCCAGTTAAAGTTGTATGTATTCTATAAATTGTTCAAAGTTAAAACATTTAGAAATTTGTAGAAACTTGCTAGAGTCAGGACTCAGGTATAGTAATGGAATTTATGACTTTGCTATCACTAAGCATTTTATCTCTTTTATGTAAGCATAAATGTGTATCTCGTTTCCTGTTTATTGTCTCTCTACATTTTATTTTAACAGTTTTCTCCTCTGTTTATTATCTGCAGCACCGAAGACCCTGAACGTTGCCATTGTGTGCGTACCTTGAAGTATTGCAACTCAAGGTAAGCGCTCAGCCCAATTCATCTCCCCCGATAAAATTCATATATCTCCTGCATTGAATTGTTAAGCGGCTATGTACTTATTCGTATTCTTATTTTTACTAAAAGCATGTAGTGTACATTTGTAAAAATATAATCGTTAACTGTCTGTGGTATAGATCTGTTGGAGTCCCTCAAACTTCTTTTGCAGCAAAGACAGTTAGGTTTTTTTTGCCCGAATTGGATATTTGCCTATGATTTAGAGGGAGACAAGTTTAATACGTATTAAACAATGATCCTAATTTTTCGAGTGCGTGTCTGTCAGGATGTCTGGAGAAAGACCCATATACGAGGCTTGGGAAGAAGAATGATGTCTGAGAAGGGAAACCGTATCATCCACTTTTACTTAAGGTCTATGTCTACTCGCGAGAGTCTGCTGCTTGCTGCTGTGGGCACTGACAAGAGTGGGAGACACTGTGTTTATAGGGTATCTAAGGAGTTTGTGGAGATTTTGGGTCTAGCCCAACTATTAATGCCAGTACAAAATGGAGAGCACGGGTAGATGTAAAGAACTGGCCCATATCGGTGATAAATGATACCCTTTCACCCACAAAAAGAGGTACATACTCTGCCATAACATGTGAAGATTTATTGTATTTTTTTTACATTGCTCGTTGCAGTGAAAGTGAAATGTATTGTTTCGAGTTATTAAACAAGTCTTTCTGGTGTCATTCCTTTTTTTCAAATTTTTCCAGCATCATTCACTATAAGCATTTAGAATAATATTGTCTAAGCGCCATCTTTATCATGAATACAAGGGTTAAAGAATAAGATAAACTAACATCATGAATCCCTCAATAAATCTTTCTTTAAATCTTCTGCAAATTCTCAAATCTTTAATTAAGGACTCCAAAGCTTTTACGTGGTTATGTGACTTAAACAAAGAAAAATTTTGTTGTTTTTTTTGTAACGACAAGTGAAGTTCTAATTAAGATTCCATTTACTCTTATTAACTTATCAAGTATACTAATACTTTAGCTTCCATTTATAGTGCTTCCACGTCCTTGGAATCTATAAAGCATATATACTGTAGCAAACAATGAATTATGAGTTAATTTTGCAGATAGATATGGTTTGGAATACTTACTTTTTATTTTCCATATTTTATATTTAGGACATACATGGAAACATGATCTATTGTATAATAAGGGATTTGGCTGACCGTAATACTTAATTTTTGACTTACGTTGTTTCTGAAAAATATGAAGAAAAAGAAAAAAGAAACATATTTCTTGCTAGCCAGAAGCTCTTCAATAAAGATGGATGTAGATGTTCTTAGACTCTCTTTTCGTTAACCATTTTTTTGAACATGTTGCTACTGAACCTAGTAATACTTGTTCTTTAAGTTTAAAATAGCACATCTAACCTATCTGTGGTTCAGGCGTGTATCCCATATTATCCTTGACGTATTCTTAATAAGATACTCGGGAACAAAAGGCCTCTATTTTTGGTTTGCAAGGATTCTGCTTCTAGTCAATTATCCATTAATCCTAGCATCTTTGGGATGCAAATTGTAATTATGTAATGAGTCTGAGATTGTACCTTCCAGTTCGTTTTATTTAGTGTCTGCAGTGGTTTTGTCTTGAGAGGCCAATTTATGCATAGCATGTTTATATGACTAGTTCTTATGTTTATTATAATTGTTAAGATTGTCATGATTTTAAATGTTTTGGTTTTAATAATACAGTAGATAGTAAACATATGTTTGTCGTGCTTCTAGTTTCCATATATTTAGGGCCAAGTGTTGTCAAATGTAATTACACACTAGTTAGGTTTAACCGTTTAAGATTAATTAAGTTAGTTTTTATGTTAATGTATTCTAAATATATACTTATAAATATTGTTTCCTGTTTTGACTTGACCATATTATTTCTTTATACTGTGGAGTGTATTTTTGTTATACTGTTTGTTGCGTACTGATCAAGATTCCCTGTGATCCTCAGATCTCGACCTTGTTCCAAATCACCAAGGTAGTTGTTCGAGTAAAAAGAGAATGAGGTCTCTTGAGAAGGATCTTGTAATCAGAATCCCAAAAAAGCGAAGAAGCAGCAGAGTGCGACAGGGACAGAATAGTAGCAGTTCAGAAGTAATATCTGCAAGTCAAGAAACCGGTGTACAACTTTTGGAACCAAGTCCCAACAAGTGGGCATCTTTTGTGGTTGGAGTTGAGATAGAAATACTCTGTGAAGATGATGCCATACTATGTCAAGGCAGCGACATGCGTAGCCGGGTGTAAGGTTGTGAATATTTCAAAAAACTGTTTCAAAGTCCAGTACAATGATGTGGATACTAAAAAAGGATCTAGCAAATTAGAGGTACAAATTTGTTTGCAAAAGAAGCATACTACTCTGAACAATTAATGCTAAGATGATCAAGTTATGATCTTGAATGCACTTGATTTCTTGGATGGTCACGAATTTCACATATCATTTAGTTTTAACTCTATCCTTGACATGACATAGGAGTATAGGACACAACTCCGTGCCCGGTACTAGGCATATGTGATTGTCATGTATATTTTTATCATGCGAGTGATATCTGGTTTAACATGTCATGCGAGTGATATCTGGTTTAACATGTATTGAACCAATAATTTGTTTAATCTAAATACCTATAATATAGTGTATACTAATTAACACTTGCACGTTTCTTAACATTGTATGATGTGCAGAAATGGATTGCAGCACCAATAGTTGCACCTGCTGATAGCATGAGACACCCTGGGCGACTTACTATCCGCCCATGCCCTGAAGAAGAACCTCCCACTTGTTTTGAGGTTGGAGCAGCAGTTGATGCATGGTGGAGCAATGGCTGGTGGGAAGGTTTTGTTACAACTGGAGCCTCCCTCTCTGACAATGATGAAGATTATGTTTTCTTTCCTGGTATGTTAAGTTGGCAAGTCTGAATTTATTTGTGACATATTTATCTTTAGTGTCAAGTCATAGCTTGTAAAGCAATAACTGGTAGTCATACAGTGAAGTCATATATATAGCCATAAGTTAGGTCACCGCCTTACAAAATATTGATCGAGTTGGTCACCAATATTGTTTCTATATTTGTACCACAAAAGGTGCAATGCTTACTCATAAGTTGAATCATAAGTATAGCTACATAGTGTGTATGTCTTATTCAAAGTTGAAACATTTGTCTAATCAAGTTTCCTTTGTCAAGTTCAGGCTAGCAAAGATTTTTGACTCTTCCCCGGAAAGATCTACGAGAATCTCGATGGAATGGGTTGATGAAACATGGTACCCATAAAGTCGCATCCTGACATCATCTCCTTTGTACTTTCGATTCTTGATTCCTGACATCGTCTCCTTTGTATTATAATATCTTGAATGAAGGGTTAAATTTTGAATACATTACATTTATAGCATAACGGTCGTAATTAATGTGGCAAGTTCATTTTCTGCATCCCTTTAAATTTAGCTTCATTAGTTGTTCTACATTCTTAATAAGAATAATATTGATGGAGTTTTTCCTTTCAATAGAAATTAAAGAGAATATTTTGTTGATTTTTGTAACTACATAAAACTTCAAAAACTAAAGCTTTTTTAAACTACTATTTTTAAATAGACGGAGCTTTTGTATATAGTTTTCTCAAACATATATATAAACATATAAAAAATCTGTTCAAGTGTAGCTTTTATGAAATGTGTTCATATTGAAATAGTGTAAAACCTTCTAATGAGCAGCGTCTACATAATATATTGTAAGTTATGATCAGCATATCAATCATATACATATGTAACATCTCATAAATTATTCTTAATACTGTAATGAAATTATTTTATAATGATTTAAGCAATTCAGTACAGACTGCAGAGCTCACAATTGTATGATGAGAAACATGGTAAAAAATCCAGATCATTATAGTCGTCAAATTATGTGTATAGTGTGTTTATCCTAAAGATAATGATCATAAACTATATCATCACTGTTTCCAGCTGATCCAAAATTACAATAGCCGAATAATCATACGTGTTGTTAAAGCCAGGGAGTTTCGTATCCACGATCCTCCAAGAAATGAATCTGCAGTTAGAACTTATATCCGTTGAAGACATTAGCTTCTGGGCACCCTTGCTCTTGTATTTTGATTTATAGGTCTTACGGGCATGCTGGCAGTACTTGCCCGTAAATATGGAATGATCAGTGTGTTTCCTTGTGACTTTTGTGGATGAGTCGATAGTATGGGGTGATTATAACTTGCTAATGAATCTGGGTTGTGAATTATAACAACAGAATGATCTGGAAGTGTCGAGCAGTTACCAGTTGGTAACTGCTACAATAAAATTAAGCCCTATTTTAAACCTTGAGTTCTAGGAGGGCTAAACCTTCCATCATGGACAATTTTCTTGTGAGAGGTTTGTACAACTGATAGATCCTTTTATAGGTGAAACATTAATTAAAAATTTTATTTGAGGAGCAAGCTTATCTTTGATGCCTTGGTCGGCAAGTCGTACAAAAGCCTGGCAAGTCATGTACGACTCGCTATTTCTACTGATTAATTGTATTTCTATTTTTTTTAAAGAAAAAAAAAGAATTTGAAGTTCTAATCATTACCCACAAAAAAGCACAATATAACTAATATAACTAATATAAGAATTTAAGCTAAGGTCTCAATCTTATAAATTTCAGGATCGCTGAAAGTAAGAGCAAACAACATCACCGGACCAGAAGCAAACATACGCAAGGCTGATCCACCAATTACCCTACCATTTTTCCGAATAAATGAAGCATTGAAAAAATTGGTAGTAGAGAATCCTCCAACTGAGGGAGAAATCAAATAAGTCCCTGTAAAAGAAATCAAGTTTAGTTCTTCGATAAATTCTTGGGGCGGAAATTGGGAGCCTATATGTTTAAGAATGACTTCTGAAATAGATCCAGAGCCACTACGGATAACTAATGAAATTGCATGTTATTGTGCAAAATTTGTCACCCACTGGATTATATCAACCATGGGTGGCACCTCAAGGATAATATTGTTTAGGATAGGATTCGGGAAAACATTATTCATGACGTCACTTTTGGGCTTATTCTTTGATCCCAAAGGACGACCACGAGACCTTTTTAATGATGACTCCCCAAAATTTACCATGGCAGAATTTTCAGGTGGAGGATGTTCAGTAACATTGTTTTCAGATGTTTGAGATGGATTAGTTGGTGAATTCAAGAGATTCATTGGAGAAGTTGAGTTTTCAAAGTTGTTCATGGTGGAAAGGTTGATATGCAATGAAAACAAAGAGAAGAGAAAATTGGAGGCTGAGATGTGTTTTAACATATGAGGATGCATGTCTATTTATACGTGAAATTTGACCGAATTAAACTTTGGGTATATGTAGAAAATATTTACAGAGATATTAAAAAAGTGTTTATACACTAATATTATATAAAGATAGTATACTTTTGGGATATTAAATGATTATCATGGATATCGGGGAGATAATTCATTATTTTTAAAAAATTTGGTACAATATCTACAAAAGTAAATATTTGAATCATAAATTTTCCCATATACTTTGGAGTAATTTGATGTAGTAGTTGGTGATTTTGTATATACTATCAAGGATATTTAGAGATTTTTCAGATATTGTAATAAATATTTATGGAATACCTTTATATCACTAAGAAGAGATAACGATTAATGAAAAATTCTTACAAACTTTTTTTGACATTTTATTATGCTTTGAGTTGGATGAAGATTTCTTGCATAATATTCATCATATAATTACCGACCGAAAAGAGTAATGGAGGGGGCACCCCCCCTCCTAGTGGCGCTCGCCTCTACCGCTATGGCGGCTAGGGGCGCTTGAAGTTCACTTGGGGCATATTAAAAAGTATTTGTATACCCATATAATATAAATAATATACTTTTGGGATACTGAATGATTATCATGGATATCGAAAAGATATTTTAATATTTTTAAACTTTTTTATACAATATCTATGAAACTAAATATTTGAATCATATACTTTCTCATGTAATTGGAGTATTTTGATGTAGTAGTTAGTAGTTGGTGATTTTGTATATACTATCAAGGATATTTAAAGATTTGCTAGATATTTTTAATATATATACGGAATGAATACTTTTATATCACTAAAAAGAGATAACGATCAATGAAAAATTCTCACAAATTATTTTTTGACTTTTTAATTTTCTTTGGGCTAGATTAAGTTTTTGTGCATCATATTCGACATATGATTACCCGGAAGAGCAAGGATTAATACATATGGGCATTTTTAACCAAATTATTTTGCAATCTTAACTCTTGAATTAGTTTAGTTTAATGCGTTATTAATAGTAGAGATGCACAAAAAGTATTGGCCGAAAATGTGACCTGGCCCGATTTGGTCAAAGCTCGATAAAGGCCCGACTCGAATAATTCCCGCCAGATCCAAATCTGTGTTTAAGATCTTCAACAAACCTTATATTTTTAGGCAAAATTTGGCCCTAGCCGATCGACAAAAGCCCGAGCTTGGGTTTCAACCTAATTTTGGGTTTGGGTGATCCAAGGTATATATGGGTTGGGTAATAATTTTATGAGTAGACAATTATTATATATGGTATGTCTTAATCACTAAGTTGGGTAATTAGGGCCAAGAATTGGAAGGCTTGTAAAACAAGTATGGTAAGACTTGTAGAACAAGTATGGTAAGTCTTGGTGGTCAAGTTTTGGGTGGCTATTTATACATAGTCATATTGTGTTTGTTTGATGTGTGAATACTTAAAGAGATGTAGTCTTAGGTATTATTTGGGATGCTTGATCATTATTGGCTCAAGTTTCGGGTTTGGGACACCATTGATGTGTTATTGTTTTTGATGTATTACTGATAATTGTTTGGATTAATAATATAAGTTGGAATGTGGGTGTTTCTACGTCAAATATTGTGTGCATTCTTGTTTTGCTTTTACTTATTGTTGATAGAACTAGAAGTGATACTTGAATAATAATGTGTGATCGCTCTTTGGTGGATCTTGACAACTAATCGATTGGTTATGTGTGTGCTTTGTATTAGTGTTTGTGAATCTCGGATTGTGTAATTCCCCTAACAAGTGGTACCAAGAGAGACAAGGTTCATGATGGATGAAGTTGAGGAAAAGCTCGAGGTTCAATTGGTATGACAGAGTGCAATGAAAGATTTGCTGACAAGGAGGCTGCTAAAGCGGGAAGAGACAAAGTTACGTGCGATTTGGCGGCTGGTTTGCATCGTGGATCAATCCAGTGTTCGGACTCGAGATAGAAGAAGACGGAAGAGGTCATCGCAATTATTTTAATGGCTTGATCAACCAGGTGAACTATTTGGATGATACTAGTGATTTTCTTCAAGAGATTGAAGGATTGTGAAAGTAAGGATCGGGTGACTCAACATGTGGAATGACACTCGTGGTGGTTGATGCACGTGATTTTGTAGACGGATAAATCGTTATGGTGAAGAATGATGGTTTGGGGTTCACTAAATGGGTTTTAGCGATACTTAATGTTTGGAAGAACAAAAGGAGGTTCTTGATGGAGGGGAGGCATTGGAGAATGGACGTCGATATTGTTGATGGTTATCGTTCAATCCGATATAGGCATTGGGTTGAAGGGGAGGAATATTGGGTTTTAACCCAATTTTGGGTTTGGGTCATCCAAGATATATATGGGTTGGGTAATAATTGTATGAGTAGACATTTATTATATATAGTATGCCTTGATCACTAAATTGGGTAATTAAGGCCAAGAATTGGAAGGCTTGTATAACAAGTATGGTAAGACTTGTAGAACATGTATGGTAAGTCTTGGTGGCTAAGTTTTGGGTGGCTATATATACATAGTCATATTGTGTTTGTTTGATGTGTGAATACTTAAGAGATGTAGTCTTAGGTATTGTTTGGGAGATGCTTGAGCATTGTTGGCTCAAGTATCGGGTTTGGGACACCATTGAGGTTTTATCTTTTTTGATGTATTATTGTCAATTGTTTGGATTAATAATACAAGTTGGGACATGGGTGTTTTCACGTCAAATATTGTGTGTGTTCTTGTTTTGCTTTTACTTATTGTTGATAGAAGTAGAAATGATACTTGAATAACGTGTGATCGCGCTTTGGTGGATCTTGTCAACTAATCGATTGGTTGTGTGTGTGCTTTGTATTGTTATTTGTGAATCTCGGATTGTGTAAGTCCCCTAACATTAACTCGGTCTTTTGAAAAGCCCATGTTTCGGCCCGACTTGGATAAAAGCTCAATTCAAGCTCAAATAAATTTTAATTTTCAATATATATTTACATCTCTATTTTTATAATTTACACTTATTATAAATAAAAAATACTTTAAAGAATTATGTATATTTACATGCTCATGACTAAAAACAATATATATGTACTTAAATTTATCATACATGAATTAAATGTAAATCAATGATATGGGCTAAAAGTAAGCCCTAAAGACACATTTAATGTGGCATTAAATGGACCCAATATGGTCAAAATGTGGGGCCCACCAGATGGGCCCAAACCCTATTTACAATATTAATTTCGTAATTAATATTAGGGGTAATAACCAGCTCAGCAATAAAAGTCAGATAAGGATATTACTCCTACCAAGCTTAGCCTCCAAGGCACAGAATTCGATATGGGAACTGACTCCTACAAGGAAGGAGTCTAGAACCTTCCTCAAGGCGGTGACTTGCCCACCAAGTCACCTAATTCTACTACGATTCTAGGGCTTCTCAGCCTATATAAAGGGTCTGACCCCTCATTCTTAGAACTACGTCTTGGCTTGATTCTCAATACGAAATACGTAGGCACTCTGTGAGGACCGATTAGTCCCGAACACGGAAACAGCCATTAAAGCACGAAGCTCCCTAACCCTAGCATTAATTACGAATTGTAACCTAGTTTTTATTCCACAACATTTGGCGCCGTCTGTGGGAAGAAGACATCAACCATGGTTCAAACACGAAGGACACCGGCAATTACCGAGCCTCTACCACTCAGTTCTACACCGCCCACCACGGATCCGGTGCCTCCGACGACCGGGGTGATTGTTCAACATCAAGTTTCTCAACCTTTAGGGACAACGTCCCATGTTGAGAGTACGTTACCTCCGATCATCCATACGAATCAAGGTACCAATCCTCTTCAGATGGTGGTTTCTCCTTTGGTTGTCGATCCTAACAACCCCTCACATGGGGTCCAGATCCATACTACGGATCTCCCCGTGAACACCAACCCAATGTATGGGCTGTCTAACTACCCTCCTCCTCAAGGAGCTGGACCTAGTGGACACGCCTTGCAGATCCGAGATCGAGAATACTATGACTACTCCGGCCCCTATACTGAGGATTCATCATCTGATGATGATGATCGTGATGAAGCCCCGAGAAGGTGACATGCTAGTAGGGAACCAAGAAGGAGAACACAAACTATCCATGATGGACCCCCATTGACAGCTGCTGAGAGAATCAAGGTTCATGAGGCTGAGATTCTAAGGATAAAGGAAGATATTGCAAGGGAACAAGCTAGGCTGAATCAAACTCAACCTCCTCCAACATCAGGACCGATTCCCTTTATAGATCTGGAGAGGCCTTCAAGAAGGCAAAGAAGGGCTGATGCCCCAACTGGAAGAACAACATGGGTGGAAACCCCCAAGAGCAACCCCAAGGATCTGATGCCACTTGGGGATCCTGACGATCCTACACCCCCGTTTACTGAGGAGGTGATGAATGCTCGTATCTCGAAGAAGTTCAAGATACCGACAATTAAAGATTATGATGGGACGGGTGATCCCGCAAACCACGTTAGAACATTCTCCAACGCACTGCTGTTGCAGCCCGCAAGTGACGCTTTGAAGTGTAGGGCGTTCCCTCAAACCCTGCCGGGTATGGCTCAAAGATGGTACCACCGACCTATACTTTAAAAGGTCGTTGGCGAAGCACCCTCCCGAGAATATGGCTGAGCTCCAGCGAAGGGCTGACAAGTATATCAAAGCAGAGGATAGTGTAAAGAAGGAGGCTGCAGTAAGCAATGGCTGAGGTAACAATGATACAAAGAAGAGGAAGCAGGATCAGGAGTATGATGCTAGGGACAAGTATCCCCGTACTAGCAAAGACTCTGAATCAGTACCAAAAAAGAATTTTGGACCGAGGTTTTCTGACTATGCAAGGTTGAATGCTCCTAGGAGTCAAATCTTGCTAGAGATTGAGAAAGATAAGGATTTTCGATGGCCGAAGCCACTCAAGGGTGACCCCGCAAAGAGAGATAAGGAGCAATACTGTAGGTTCCACCAAGATGTGGGGCATGATACAGATGATTGTAGGCAGTTGAAGGATGAGATTGAATTCTTGATCCGCAAGGGAAAGTTGAATAAATTCACTAAGGGTGAAGATCGTGGAACCCAAAGAAGGGACTACGATAGGAGAGACAATGACAGAAGAGATAATGGTCGTGATCGTAACACGCAGCCCCGAGGGCCAGTTATCAACATGATTTGGGGAGGTCCGACAGCGGCCGGTACAACTCGAAACTCTCGAAAGACATATGCCAGGGAGGTGATGCACATCGTGGGAGAGGCCCCGAAGCGTGCTAGAACTGAAATCGTAATTGGTTTTGATGATTCTGATCTTGAAGGGGTGAAGTTCCCCCATGATGACCCGTTGGTTATAACCCCTGTGATTGGGAACTCAGAAGTGAAGCGAGTCTTGATAGACAATGGAGCTTCTGTTGATATTCTGTTTCATGATGCGTTTGTAAAGATGGGATACACCGACTCTCAGCTTACCCCAACCAATATGCCAATCTACGGATTTAATGGGGTAGAGTCCAAGGTTGAAGGATCTATTCAGTTACCCATGACTATTGGGCAAGAACTTAAGGAGGCTACCCAGATGCTGAATTTTCTGGTGATTAAGGCATCCTCGACTTATAATGCAATCCTTGGAAGGACTGGACTTCATGCGTTCAAGGTTGTAGCCTCAACCTACCATATGAAAATCAAGTTTCCAACCCGGAACGGTGTCGGAGAACAAAAGGGCGATCAGAAAATGGCTAGAAGTTGTTATGTGTCTGCATTGAGAGCTGATGGAGTCGGGGGGCAGGTACTCCTAATTGAAGACATGGATGTCCGTGGTGATGATGAACACCGAGGGAAGCCAGCAGAAGATTTGGTCCCCATACCTCTAGAGTTGGACGACCCTGAGAAAGTTACTTATATAGGAGCTTCAATAAAGGAACCCTTGAAGGGCAAATTGACGGCCTTCTTGCAAGAAAACAGTGATGTGTTTGCTTGGACTGCAGCTGACATGCCAGGGATTGATCCCCAACTCATAACTCACAAGTTGAATGTTGATCTTGGGAGGAAGACAATAAAGTAGAAGAAGAGAAATTTTGCTCCTGAAAGGCAGGAGGCCATTAAACAAGAAGTTGACAAGCTCTTAGAGGCTGGGTTTATTGAAGAGATTCAGTTCCCCGAATGGTTAACAAACCTTGTGATGGTCAAAAAAGCAAATGGGAAATGGAGGATGTGTATAGACTTCACTGATCTGAATGATGCATGTCCAAAAGATTGTTTTCCTCTGCCTAGGATAGACATGTTGATAGATGCCACAGCTGGACATGAGATGTTGAGCTTCATGGATGGGTTCAACGGCTACAATCAGATTAAGATGCACAAGGATGACATCCCTAAGGTATCTTTCATAACTGACTTTGGTGTTTTCTGCTATCTTGTTATGGCCTTTGGTCTAAAGAATGCAGGAGCTACTTACCAACGACTGGTGAATAAGATATTCGCCCATCTGATTGGAAAAACCATGGAGGTCTATGTTAATGACATGTTAGTCAAGAGCCTACTCAAGGCAGATCACATTAAGCACCTCAGAGAGGCATTCGAAGTGCTGAGGCACCATAAGATGATGTTGAATCCAGCCAAGTGTGCTTTTGGCATTGGATCTGGGAAGTTTTTGGGTTTGATGGTTTCGAAAAGAGGCATAGAGGCCAACCCCGACAAGATCAAAGCAATCTTAGACATGGAACCACCCCGTTCTGTGAGGGACGTACAGAAGTTAACTGGCAGGGTGGCCGCTCTAGGGAGATTCATCTCCAAGTCTGGTGATAAGTGCTTGCCTTTCTTTCAAGCACTAAAGAAGGTGAAAGATTTTGAATGGACTGATAAAAGCCAAGAGGCCTTTGAACAATTGAAGAAGTACATGGCCGAAGCCCCGCTGTTGGCCAAGCCAAGTCCAGGAGAGACTCTTAATCTGCACCTAGCAGTATCTGGACAGGCATTGAGTGCCGTCCTCATTAAAGAGGAGAATAAGGTTCAGAGACCTATCTACTATGTGAGCAAGGTTTTGCATGGAGCTGAGTTGAATTACTCAACCATAGAGAAGTTTGCATTGGCTTTGGTAATGGCCTCGAGGAAGCTACGACCATACTTCCAGTCGCACAAAATTGAAGTCCTGACGGACCAGCAGTTAAGGAACATATTGCATAGCCCAAAGGCCAGCGGAAGACTAATCAAATGGGCCATAGAGCTTGGGGAGTTTGATATCAAGTATAAGCCTCGGACAGCCATCAAGGCTCAGGCATTGGCTGACTTCGTGGTTGAATGCACCATTAACAACCAAGAAGTCGGGGGGCAGGAGATGATAACCACCCCTGAGAATGGAGATAAAGATGAAGGACTGGTGGCTGATCAGAAAGAATATTGGGTGCTCTAGTTTGATGGAGCATCGAAAACAAAATCTAGTAGTACAGGTTTGGTTTTGCAAAGCCCCGATGGGTTCACAGTTGAATATGCTTTGAAGTTGGATTTTCCTACTACCAACAATGAAGCTGAGTATGAGGCATTGATAGCCGGATTGGGTTTGGCTAGAGTCATGCGGGTCAAGAACCTCAAAGTGTGTGGAGATTCAAGATTGGTGGTCTCGCAAGTGAATGGTGAATTTGAGGCCAAGGATGAGACTATGGCGAAATATCTGCGAGTTGTGAAAGCTGTCATGACTCAGTTTGATGAGTGCTATGTAGAACACATTCCGAGAGAAGAGAACATTAAGGCCGATGCCCTATCTAAGTTCGCTTCTTCTGAAATCGAAAATTATACAGGAAGTGTTTACTTCCAGGTCTTGAAGGCCCCGACTGTCAATTCTAAGTTGGTGGCACCAATTGATATAGGAAGCTGTTGGATAGATACTATTAAAGCTCACCTTGAAACAGGTTGGCTCCCTGACAATGCCTTGGAGGCACGAAAACTGTCAGTGAGAGCATTGAGATATGCCCTTATCGAAGGCATCCTGTACAAGAGGTCGTTTGTCATCCCTTATTTGAAGTATTTAAGGCCCCAAGAGGCAAAAGAAGCATTGGAAGAAGTTCATGAAGGGATCTGTGGGCAACACTTGGGGGGTAGAGCCCTAGCACACAAGATCATGCGACTGGGATTCTATTGGCCAGAGATGTTGGCCGATGCGCAAAATTATGTTAAGAAGTGTGACAGATGCCAGAAGCACGCTCCAATTGTAAGGTAGCCGCCTGAGATGTTAACGTCAGTCAGCTCTCCCATCCCATTTGCAATGTGGGGGATGGACATACTTGGTCCTTTCCCTATGGCTTCAGCACAAAGGAAATTTCTGATAGTCGCCATTGACTACTTCACCAAGTGGATCGAGGCTAATCCTCTAGCCAAGATAACCACCAAACAAGTTGCCCAGTTTTTTTGGGAGAACATAATTTGTAGGTATGGAATCCCACGAATCCTTGTGACGGATAATGGGACGCAATTTAACAATGAGGAGTTCAAGAAGTACTGTGAGGAAAACGCTATTGAGATTCGATTTACTTCAGTAGCACACCCGCAAGCTAATGGACAGGCCGAGGTAGCCAATCGAATCATCCTTGATGGGTTAAAGAAAAGGGTCGAACGCTCAAGGAACACCTGGGTGGATGAGTTGCTGCCTATACTTTGGGATTATCGCACTACTTGTAAGGTAACCACCGGAGTAACCCCGTTTCTGCTGGCTTATGGAGCCGAGGAAGTTATGCCACTAGAGATTATGCATGCGTCACCTCGAGTTGAGGCATTTGAACCAGAGACTAATGAAGAGGGCATGAGATTTGCCCTAGACCTGATTGATGAAGTCAGGGACGAGGCAAATGCTAGAAATGCGGAGCATCAAAAGAAAGCATCCTTTTATTACAACCACAGGGTTAAGGAAAGGTTCTTCCAGCAAGGTGACTTAGTTCTAAGGAAGATCGAGGCTTCTGGAGTTGGCCAGAAGGGAAAACTAGCCCCTAACTGGGAAGGGCCGTATCGAGTCAAGAAGACGTTGGGACGAGGATCATACAAGTTGGAGACCTTGGACGGGGTTGAGGTGCCCCGTACTTGGCATGCCTTGAACCTCAAAGTTTATTATGTGTAAGCTATCCTTGTAAGGACTTAGCTCATTATCTATTTATTAAGAGAAGTAGAAATAAGGTTCGATGAGACCATTTCAGGGCTTGACGCCCCGAGTAGGACAATAATAAGTTATGTAAGGGTTGAACCCCATTCTGAGTTATTAATACAAGTTTGTTTTCCGTTCCATGATTCTATGTTTTATTTATGTACCGAGCACCTGCTGAGTGTAAGCCTAGAAAGGCCAAGTACCGAAAATAAATGAACATACGAATAAGGGAAACAAATGCATAAATAAAACGCCCCGAAGGGCCACAATTCAAGTTAAGGTTACAACACAACGAAATCAGAGTTTAAGTCCCGAAGGACGATAAATAAATAGCTGATAAAGTAAAGCCATAAGCGGCTAAGAAGGCCATGCAAGGCCACAAACCAACTCCAGCTACTCCTCTGCAGACTCCTCTTCGCCGCTCTCATCTTCCCCGCTCTCCTCCTTCGAGTCTTCACCGGAGTCATTGTCAGGCTCGGCCACCACCATAGGCTGAACCACAGCAACTCCGGCCCCTTCTTCTTCAGAGGATGAATCAGAAGAAGAACTGCCCTCGTTTCGGATCAATCTCGTGCCAGGGATTGGTTGTCGAACCACTCCAACTTTCCTTGCGGGCGGGGGTTTCTGAGGAACAACTTTAGTTCCCGAACCAGAAGCTAGGTTAGCCGGGTTGACACCCCAGTTAGGGCAAGGAAAATCAGCCGGGTTGACAACAGAAGGATGCCTTTGGCTCACAACATTTATCGCCTTATCCCAACCAACAGACATGTTGTAGGGGCGCACCTCATCGTCATGATCATCTATGAATCTCAGAAACTCTTCAGACTTATGATAGGCTTTAATCACTTTGTTAGCATCATCCATTCACTTTCGAGCTAAAGAAGCAAGTTGCTTTCGGGTGGATAAGGCATTCGCTTCGGCGCGGGTAACCTGAGAATGTAGATCATTAATCTCTTCCTTGAACCTTGCTGAATCAGTCGTCAAGGATATATTCTCGTCCCTGAAAGCCAAGCCTTGGGTAGAAACAGCCTGGAAGTAGGCATTAGCCTGCAACGAAGAAATTGATAAGGTATGAGAAATTTGTAAAGGATCAATCACACCGAACTTACTAAAAAGAGTGTCATACCTGATATAGGGCTTGAGCGCCCAGAAGCTGATTTTCGTTCATCTTGTCCCCGACATGTAAAGTCACCCTATCGGGAGGAGTGATTGAAAGCTTGGACCAGTCTAGAGCTAGGTCAGGACTCCCACAAACTGAGTCTTGTTCACATATACCCCATGACGGTATAAAAGGGGTCCTGGTAACCCCATCAGCATTTCGGGATCTTTTCCCGCCTTGGGAGCAGCCTTCCAAGAAGTTAGGGATTCTAGGCTTAGTGGGATTCAGTAACTCTGCAGCCTTTTTCTTCATCCTTTAAGTCACAGTCGGTTGGTTTTGAGGACGACTATCAATCTCCTCAGCAGCTGAAATGCAACAAGAAAAACATCGGAATAAGAACAAACAGAGGTCATAATATGGCTAAGTAAGAAAATTACCCTCAATGGAAAGAAAGCTAAGGCCAGACTCAATAAGATTCTTTTCATTCAGAAAAGTCTTATAATGGGTACAACCATCATCAGCTAGGAGCTTATCTCGATCTAATAACTCCGAAACCGTAAGTTCACACACGAAATGTGAACTATCTTCCACGTGTCTAAATCTCTTCACAAAGTAGTTGCCCCAATCACCACCTTCCCACTCAAGGATTACAAATTGTCTTTCCCAGAAATGTTGGGAATCTGGAAAAGAAAAGGGATTCACCATATATGTGCGGGAGTTTGGCTCGGTGTTGAAGGCTGATCCATCCTTTTTTGCAGTCAGTGGAGTTTTTGGCCCCGAAAATACTCCAAAACATTGTTGTAGACAAGGGAATTTTCAGCTGACGGCACCTTATTATAAAAATAATGATGTACCTCCAGGCATTGGGATACAATTGACAAGGGTGAATTTGATACTCCGCCAACAATCTGATGATAAAATCGTCAACCGGAAATCTGAATCCAGCTTCTAGGGCACCCCAGGGAACACAAATCCTCTCAGGATGCCAGTTGCAAGTTCTGTTAGTTAGACTTGGAAGACGAACCTTAATAGCATCTGGGAAGTAGTATGTTCTCCTGATCTCTTCGACATCTTTCTCCTTTAACTTGCATGGACTATAAAATGAATCTAAGCTTGCACTATTTGGAAACGCATCCCTCATGATGTTTAGCAGATCTAGTAAAGATTCAAATTTATGCTCAACATATGAAGGGGGTTTTATTTTTTTTCCTTACCTTTTGCTGTCCTCATCTTGCTTCTCTTGGCGAATGCTTCCATTATAGAGACTGGGGGAGCAACTGGGCGGCTGTCTTCTGACATCTTGATCTAGAAACCTGAACTTGATCCCCGATTGGGACTAGAAATCTACAGAGCTTAAGAACTTGAAAACTTTGAAGTGAATGAAATGAAGGCCATCACTCTTCTTTTATAGAAGAAGCATGACCTGCTGTGTCAGGTCAAAGTTCAGCTTGATTCGCGTTTACAGGTCAACTATCGTTTAAAGATGAAAAAAGGACAGAAATTGTTCGTTTTTTACAGAAAGGATCGTTATAATTCTTACAAATTGGAGAGAAACAGCTGATGTAATTGCTAAAGTTGCTTAAAGAGTTGATTAAGAAGATCAGCCATAAGTACAAGGTTAGCAATGCTAGTTGTTAACTAAGGAGAAATATCGTTAGAAGTCACGAATGACCAAACTGACGACTTGTGATCAAGATCAAGGTTCTTGATCCTTAGGATCATGGATGGTTTTAGATCCTAGATCCCTGATGACTTGAGATCAAGATCAAGGTTCTTGATCCATGAGGACAACGAAGTCACGAATGACCAAAATAGAGACTTGAGATCAAGATCAAGATTCTTGACCCTCAAGACCACGGATGATTTTCAGGTTCGGGCATTTTAGCCAACCACCAGCTGGCCGACCACGACACCCGGAGGGTCGTACGTAGCCGACCACGAGGTGGCCGACCACCGTACGACCGACCACGGCATTTTGAGGAGTCCCGGCCGACAACGAGCTGGAAGACCACGGACCAGCCGACCTCCGTGTGTTGAAGGCCTCCGGCCGATCACCGTGGTTTCGAACCCTCTGGCCGATCAAACTGACGACTTAAGATCGAGATCAAGTTTCTTGATCCTTAAGATCACGGATGATTGGAGATCAAGATCAAGTTTCTTGATCCTTATATATCACGGATGATTAGAGATCAAGATCAAGTTTTTTGATCCTCATGACCACGGATGGTTTTCAAGTCCGGGTTTCCTAGCCAACCACGAGGTAGCCAACCACCGTGCCCGAGGGATGCCGGCCGACCACGAAGCAGCCGACCACGGCGCACGAGGGACCGCAGCCGACCACCTCCCGACCGACCACGGCTCGGCCGACCATGGTGGCTTCAACCCCTTCGGCCGATCAGCAGGTAGCCGACCACAAGCTACCCGTTGATCCGGCCGATCACGGGTAGTTTGTGGTCCTAGAACCCGACTTTTTCAGCGAACCTCGGATAGTTTTTAGACCTAGATTTTGACTTTTTCAGCGAATCTCGGATGATTTTCAGTACTAAAAAGAGGTCAAAATAAGCACAGATTAGTGCCGTTTAAGCACAGATTAGTGCTGATTAGCACAGATTAGTGCCGTTTAAGCACAGGTTAGTGCCGATTAGCACAGATTAGTGCCGATTAGCACAGATTAGTGCCGTTTAAGCACAGATTAGTGCCGTTTAAGCACAGATTAGTGCCGATTAGCACAGATTAGTGCCGTTTAAGCACAGATTAGCGCCGATTAGTGTTGTTAGTGTTTTTTTATGCCGTTTAACATCGTTTAACACTGTTTAAATGTTGTTTAAGGCTAATTAGCGCTGTGTAGTGCCGTTTAAACACCGTTTAGTGTCGTTCAACATCGTCGTAAATGCGTCGGTCGCTCCACGCTTTACATTGAGATGATATTGTTGAAAGTACTCGCATAAGAGCAATAAACCCTGACCCAAGTCTCGGAAAGGCCGTTAAAACTTCAAGGAAAACCTGATCAGTTTTCCTATAAGTTGGGGGGCAAATGATATGGCACTACTAGAAAAAGTAGAATAGACATCGCCCCTTTAACATCGGTTCATGATGTCCCTGATGTAAAAACTATCAATAACATCGGTCGACAAAAAACTGATGTCTTTAACATATTATGAAATCACTTTACCAGCCAACCGATGTCATTGACATATCATTGAAAAATTAATGACATCGGTCAAAATGGACCCAATATGGACCCAATATTTAATGTGGCATTAAATGGACCAAATATGGTCAAAATGTGGGGCCCACAGATGGGCCCAAACCCTATTTACAATATTAATTTCGTAATTAATATTAGGGGTAATAACCAGCTCAGCAATAAGAGTCAGATAAGGATATTACTCCTACCAAGCTTAGCCTCCAAGGCACAGAATTCGATATGGGAACTGACTCCTACAAGGAAGGAGTCTAGAACCTTCCTCAAGGCGGTGACTTGCCCACCAAGTCACCTAATTCTACTACGATTCTAGGGCTTCTTAGCCTATATAAAGGGTCTGACCCCTCATTCTCAGAACTACGTCTTGGCTTGATTCTCAATACGAGATACGTAGGCACTCTGTGAGGACCGATTAGTACCGAACACGGAAACAGCCATTAAAGCACGAAGCTCCCTAACCCTAGCATTAATTACGAATTGTAACCTAGTTTTTATTCCACAACAATCAAGTACAGGAACAATCGATTAATTTATCATAAAATCAATTAACGAATAAAGAATTGTCAACATTCATATCGGTGACCTATAATATGTTTAAAATATATGCTTTTAGATTTAATTTATAATAATAATATATATAAGAATTATCGAATTTAAAAATGTTTGACCAGATCTGGTTCAATCAGAATAAAAGTTTAACTCGGTCCAATTTTGGTCCGAATAAAAACCTGTCATGGCCCGCCTCAATGGCCTAAAAATGCTTGAATTTTTTCTAAAAGTTTGGCTCGGTCAAAGTTAAATTTCAGGCCAAATTTTGATCAAAAAGCTAGACTTTTCGAGGCCCGATCAAAACCCGACATGATGAGTTTTTTGTGCATATATGGTTAGTGGTGTGTTACTTTATCTCGAAGAGATTTTTTGATTAATGGTGAGTTTTTTGTGAATCTGTAATATGTTTTTACACAGTTTCTACTCTATTTAATACAAGCTTTTCCTATTTAATTGTAAAAGTTTAATAGAGTACAGTTTGCTGCCTGAGATTCAATTCCGCACATTGTTTTTAAATATTTTAACAAAAAGGCATGATATCATAAAATAATTCTACTATTTACTTTTCAGGAGAGTCCTCCATAGAAGGCTATGGTGTTGAGCGGCACGGAGGTTGTGGTGGTGGATGACATAGACAACAATTAAGAAGATCCACTAGCACACATGTATCCTCTTTGGCCTTATCAAGAACTGGTTTGTCAAGAACTGAAATATGGTTTTGGAAATTCTAGTTTCCATTATGTAATGGACATGGTCTTTTGTGAATGCTGTAGTAACTTATGGTACTTATGCAGATGTATAAAGTAACTAACTTTATGTAGTAACTAACGATACTTTAATTAAATTATGACTATTATGGTATTTTGATGGTTTTGTGAATGCTTGCGGATTTATATATGTTTTTAGTATCTGTGAATGCTGGTTAGGTTAGGATCATATATAATGAGAAACAACAGGTGGTAGGTCGAAAAAATATTATTAAATCTTGAAATTGTATCTTAAATTCGACCAAAAGTGGTCTATTAAAATTGGCAGAAAAAGGTTATGGTGCATTATATTTGACAAGAGAAAGTCAAATTTAAAACTTCAAATTCGACCAAACACAATTGAATTAGAGATCAACCAAACTTGGTCGAATATAAGATTCGACTAAAAATAATCGAATTTAATATTCGACAAAAAATGGTCAAATTTAAAATTCGACACAGTTTGATCGAAAATACTTTCCACCAATTTCGGTCGAATTTAATGTTTTGGACAGGAGAATTTGAAATTTCAAAGCAAAATTTGGTTTTTAGTCGAATTTAGTTGGTCAAATTTAACTATCTTCGACCATTTTGTGTTTTTTGACTCCGTTATAATCGACCAGAGCAATTTCGGTCGAATTTAGCTAAATTCGACTATCGACGGACGAAAATAGCTAAATTCGACCATTTTGAATTGGTAGAAATTAGCCGAATTTTGTTGTAGTGGTAGTTACTTTTTATATTATAACATTTTATTATTTTGAGTAAGTTTTGGAATATTAAAAATTGAGAGGGACATCACAAAAAGGAAAGTGGGAGTATTAAATTAAAGCATAATGTGTATGAAATAGAGGATCTGCAAGTAGCATAATTATATTATAATATAAGTTTATACTAAGACCCCGACAATTAACTAATTACCTGGCTCTGTATTTTTTATTGTTGGACAATCTATGAAAATAGTACAAAATACTAGCAATCGTGTGTGTGAATAACAGAACAATTAAAACAAATAAAGAGGAGGCAGGAACAGAAAAACCCGAGTCCAGTGCGTGACTGTCTCCTTAAAGCGTATTAGCCCTCACCGTAGGTGCGAGCGAATCGCCTCCCAGGATAAAACGGATTGCAGCGAAGCTATAAAAGCGTCACTCTCAGCGAGCTTGAAACGAGCAAGAATATCACCGAAGGAGAAGAGGCTGTGTATGAGAAGAGGATGTGTTTTCGAATGAATAATCCTAAGGCTCTACGAGAGTTTATATAGGATAGGAAAAACTTGTGCGCTACACAATTGCCCTAATTAATTAGATGTACTAATTTAAAAGTCGGTGGCAATTTTCCTTTATTAATTAACCGCGTTAATTAATTAAGGTAAGGCGGTGGCAAAAAATTCGTTATAAAAACGGAATTGATTTTACCACAATTAATTCCAAATTCGAATTAATGGCAAAAAATCCGTTATAAAAACGGAATTGATTTTACCAAAATTAATTCCAAATTCGAATTAATTTAGTCAGATCTTTAAGCTCAAACCCAGCGGAAATAATAATTAGCAAAAACTAGTTCGGGTTTATTCGGCCCAATTTTCTGCTGCATTCGTGTCCGCAGATCGCACACGCGGAAAGCCCGAAGGCTTGCGAAGCCACGAATTTTCCCTCGAAATCCCATGATTTGCACCCCCCTGCGCGCACGTAGGAGATAGAGCAACACTCAACCAACACAAGTGAACACTCCACTTGTGTTGTACTATATAAAGCAAAAGACACCCCTTTTCCTTATCAATGTGGGACTTCAAGTTTTAACAACAAAATTTCCACTCTTAAGGGACCAACTTTGAGTAATCATAACTCATCCATCCCTTAGTCGTTTTGAGTGTTCAAATATGCGTTGGAAAGCCCTCGCGGAGGAGAACACTCTCCAAGCACGACTTGTTGCAAACACGCACACAAGGCACACTCAAATCGGAGCTCAAAATTACTCGACAATGTGGGTCTAAAACCCACATTTTCTAACAATCCCACACATGGATGAGATTGATATCGTAGTAGCACACACCAGACAAATAGACACGGAATTTGATGTGGTGATAATTCTTCAATCAGATATAGCATACGATAGGTAGAGGTTTGCTCCTTGAACCTTCGCTTGAGTAAGCATACCGACCTTACTGGTAGACAGTGGAGGTTTGCTCTTTGAACTGTTCGACCGTTTGTGTAGGCGATGATATACTTATCACTATATCCTTTTTGACTCGTTCCGCTCTCATGATTATGTCCATTTTGGCCATGGAACATCGTCCTGGTTTTGCAGGAGTTTCTAAAGAATTGTGCCTCGCAATTCTCCTTTGAAGCGGCCCCACTTCTCTCCCACATAGGTGATCTTTATCTTATAGAGTAACCCGCGTTTACTCAACTGATTTCCATGCGTTCAAACCTTGAACTCCATGTAATCACCGAAAGATCATTAAAAGCTTAATAGCTTACCCTCGTACCTTACGGGTCTCACTGTTTCTCATCATAGGAACAGGCCAGGGGTTACCCCACAGTGATTTGGTCATCATGATTTAGTTGGCCCATTGAACCAAGTTCTTGGGATCTCCAGTCAGCAATGGTTGGGTGTCCACCATGACGCCGTTAAGCAATAGGCTTAAGGCCCATCCCTCTCGATGATTTGTCAACCAGTTCTCTTGATAACCCTTTGGTTAGCGGATCCGCGATATTATCCTTTGATGGTATAAAGTCAATAGTGATAATTCCGGTTGACATTAACTGTCTAATGGAACTATGTCGTCGTCGTATGTGACGGGACTTTCCATTATACATTGTGCTATGTGCTCTGCCAATAGTAGACTGACTATCACAGTGCAGTCCTATTGCAGTCACAGGCTTTGGCCATCTTGGAATATCCTCCAGAAATTGGCGTAAGTATTCAGCCTCTTCGGCACATTTATCTAATGCCACAAACTCAGCTTCCATCGTGGAATGAGTTATTACCGTTTGTTTGGAGGATTTCCATGACACTGCTGCTCCAGCTAGTGTAAACACATAACCACTCGTAGACTTTAATGCCTTCTTGCTAGATATCCAGTTTGCATCAGTATAGCCTTCTAATATTGCTGGATAACTGCCACAATGCAAACCATAGTCTCGAGTTCCCCTCAAGTACTTTAGTACTCATATGATTACAAGTCTGGCCTTGTACTTATCGATGGTGTCTTCAGGTTTCAATTTCTTTTTGAAAACCCACTTGCTACCGACTGTTTTACTACCGGCTGGTAAGTCCACTAACTCCCAAGTATGATTCTGTAAGATAGAATCAACTTCACTTTTGATGGCCTCTTTCCACATAGGTCCATCAGGTGACGTTACCGCTTCCTTATAGGTTTTCGGATCACCTTCTTCGAGCAAATAAGTCAGAAACTCTGACCCATAGGATTTCTCCTTCCTTTGTCTTTTGCTCCTTCTCACTACCCCCACATTTTCGTCTTCACTGTCATCATTCTCATTGTCGTCTTCTAAAGACTCATGAGGTCGTTTAGACGTCGTAGGGCGTTCAATTCCAGGATTACAAGGAAATACATTCTCAAAGAATGACGCATTCCTTGACTCCATAATCGTATTCTTTTGAATCTCAGAAATCTTTGATTCATGTACAAGAAACCAATATGCAGTACTATGTGGTGGATATCCGATGAAGATACAATCCATAGTCTTTGGACCAATCTTCACCTTCTTAGGTGCAGGGATTAGTACCTTTGCAAGGCACCCCCACACTTTCAGATTTTGATAACTTGGTTTCTTTTTCTTCCACATCTCATAAGGACTTTCATCATTATTCTTGCGAATCATCATATTTAAAATATGAGTTGCACTTAAGATGGCTTCCCCCCACATCGACTGCGGAAGTCCAGAGCTTAACAACATCGCATTCATCATCTCCTTGAGAGTGCGATTCTTCCTCTCAGCTACTCCATTAGACTGAGGGGAATATGGTGCAGTGACCTCATGGATTATACCATATTGTGAACAGAATTCCCCAAAAGGTTCAATATATTCACCTCCACGATCACTTCGTATTGTTTTGATTTTCTCATTTTGTTGTGTCTCAACTTCTTCCTTATAGATTTTAAATTTATCTATAGCTTCGTCTTTGCTTTTCAGCAAATATACCTAGCAGTATTTTGTACAATCATCTATGAATGTTATAAAATACTTATTCCCTCCTCTAGTTGGAGCGAATTTTAAATCACATATGTCGCTATGTATAAGGTCTAGCACCCTGGTGTTTCTTTGCACGTGTTTAAACGATGCTCTTGTTAATTTTGCCTCAACACAAGTTTCACAATTATGTTTTGAATCAATGTTCAATTTTGGTATGTAATCTTTTGCACTTAAACATCGTAAAGTGTCAAAATTAACATGTCCTAATCTAGCATGCCATAAATTAGGAGACTCAAGCAAGTAAGCAGAAGAATTCTTTATTTCATTATTGTCCTTAACAGACATCACATTGAGCTTAAAAAGCCCATCGGTTACATAGCCCTTGCCTACAAACATACCATTCTTAGACAAAATAACTTTATCTGACTCTATTACAATACGAAAGCCATGCTTATTCAACAAGGAACCAGACACAAGGTTCTTGCGAATATCAGGCACATAAAGTACATTCTTCAAAGTCAGATCCTTCCCAGAAGTCATCTTCAGAATCACCATGCCTTCCCCTTCAATGGTTGAAGTTGCTGAATTTCCCATGTAGAGCTTCTCACCAGCATCAGAAGCTTTGAGGCTAGAGAAAATCACCTTGTCCGAAAAAACATGCCTTGTAGCTCCCGTATCAATCCACCATTCCCTTGGATTAGAGCCAACCAGGTTCACCTCAGAGACCGTAGCACAGAGGTCTATGTCACCCATCTCCTTTGAGATATCATCGACCATGTTTGCTTCTTTCTTCTTATTGGTCTTCTTAGGCTTCCTACACTCAGAAGACCTATGACCCACTTTGTCGCAGTTAAACACTTCCCTTGAAACTTCGTATTCGAAATTCCTCCCTTGGGTGCCAGCTTTGCCCCTTTACCAGAATTGTTCTCCTTGGGCTTATGTTCCACCATGTTTGCCTTTTCAGTGGCAACATTCATCTTCTTCTCGGATCCCCTATTGTCTTCTTCAATACGAAGTCTAACGATCAGATCCTCCATAGTCATCTAATAAATATACCAATTTATAGTTTATTAATGGACCTATAAAAGGATCAATTTTTGGTTCTTAGTCAAAACAATAACGTATAATTTTACCCTGAAAGATTTAACGTAATCAGGCACCTATGCTATGCTAGGAAACTCACATGCCATCTTTTTTCTAGGTATGCTTGCACACATTTGTAGCAATATGGAGACAAGCGTATGTACTTTCGATCAAGAGAAGAATGACCACCTGACTAAACCCCTTTGTCAAGGGACGTACTCATTGTCCCCTCCTTTCACAACCGTCTTGAACATTTATGGAAGACTATCATGGTAAGTAAATGAACTAAAAGAAAACGTTGCTTGTTGCTTGCTGTTGAGGCGAGTTTCTTCTTAAGACTTGGAGAAATTCAAATTGCCAATATGATTGTGTAGTAACTGCGAAGACCTTTTGGTTGTGTTCACTTGGATGTAATGAAATTGAGAGAAAATGGAGTAGGAGATTTGTACTTTCTTTTGGGGAATGTTTATAATTTATTTTCTTTCTTTCCTTTTCTGACAATTCAAGCTAGAATTGTAACCCAACAATCTGGGAAGAAATGCTCCATTATCGTTTTACCTCATTTTCCCTACAAACTTCATTATAGATAATTTCCACCTCTCATGCTTGTTCACTGTTCTCGTATATCCTTTCTTTATTTCTTCTTAAACGTTTTCTATAATTCTTTATTTCATTTCTTCACAATTCGAACAAATGACTTATGTATAAGATAGCGCACTATTGTTTTCATTTCCTGCTCAAACAATATTGTTTTCATTTCTTTCTCAAGTCAATGCAGGATGTGAAAATAATAAATGTTTCACTTAATATTATGATATGGTAATATGAAATTAGAACAATATTATGATATTGTTTACATCTCAT
Source organism: Kitagawia praeruptora (assembly GCA_037693485.1). Classification (NCBI taxonomy): domain Eukaryota; kingdom Viridiplantae; phylum Streptophyta; class Magnoliopsida; order Apiales; family Apiaceae; genus Kitagawia; species Kitagawia praeruptora. Next base: position 133,304,980 of record CM075352.1, on the reverse strand, counting down.
GTTGCTTCCTTCATATATCAATAAGTGCGCCCTACATCTCATCTTGTGCTCTTGATATTGTATGTGCACTAATAAAACTTTTGATATCAGCACAAGATATCTCCTCTCAATCAAAAGACCTCATGAGCCCGAAATACTTATTTTCCCTTTATATTTGATATCTTTCTCTTCCATACCTCAAAGATGAAGGTTCGTTTCTTTTGGCAAGGAAGAAATATATTCCAATTATATTTGCAATTCAATTCTATGATCATGAAACACTCAACATAACATATCCCACCTGATAAAAATAAATAAAAAATTTGGCATATGTCAAACTTGAATTTATATAAGAGAAATCTACAAAGTCAATGGTATGAAATCACTGATAAATATAAGCTCAAAGACATGCGTATCGTTAAGGTTTTTGTAATGCAAAGATTACAACGCGGGAAAAAAATCAAGTAAAAGGGGATAGGAGATAAGATATACAAGCACAAAGAAGCTCATAGGGTTTTCAAATAAATACAGAGAATGGACATGTTATAAGCCTATATTGCACTTTAGTCCACAACATAATGTGCTATGTTTTAATTAGCACTTTTGCTTATGAGTAATCTATATTAGGGCACAACATATGTGATGATTTGACCAAATAGATAACATGCTCAAATTATTGTTTAGTTTCTCTTCCCGATAAAATTTACTCTATTAGATAGACATTAGGATTACTTATATTGAAAGAAATCCCTATTTTGAATAAATCTCTTACTTCTATTTATGAATTTATCACATGTAACATTATATACATATTTGTAATGTCAATATGTATGTCGTGTCTTCCTTTGTTACCCGGACTCGATTAAAAGCATCCAACATGGATAAGAGTTCAAGTGTCGGATCGGACAACATTCTAAAAATACTACATATGTCTATATATATGTCGTATTTTCCTTTATATTGTCCAAGTGTTAATACTTAATACCCATGTCCGAGTGTTAGAGACAAGTACTTGATGCAAAGTTAAGAATCCGAGTAACAATGGTATTTCCCCTTACTCGAATCCCCTCTTTTTGTACTTGTCCGCATTGCTCGCACCGACACCCCAATACCCGTATCTTTTCTTTTTAGTACTCCCTCCGTCTCAGTTTATGTTTCCTGTTTTGACTTTTTACACTGCTCATTTAAGGCGATTGACTACTAATTTACGCATAATTTATAAGATAAAATATAGTCATGAGTAATCTTGTTGGATTCGTATTTATGAGTAATTTAATACAGTGAAGTTTTTATATTTAGTACTAATACAAAATTCAAGATATTAACGATTGAAAGTGTGCGTTGGCAAACGTGTTTTTACAAACAGAAAACATATTATGAGACGGAGGGAGTACTTGGCCAATTAGACATGTAATCTGCTTCCTCTCTCGGTCAAGACCACACACCAAGAGGATTTAACTTATTAGTTCTTATCAAAATAAATATGTTTTATAGATTAAAATTTACTTGTATTGTATAATCTTGTATACTTATTCTATTCTGTAAATATACATATTCTTTTTAGGAAAAGAGGGTCATGTATTAATAGAATCTTTGCATCTTAATTTTATTGCTATAATTTTATTATTGTAAAAGGGTTGTTAGAAAAAGAAAAAATGTCAATAGCAACTATTAACTTCTAGATAAAGAAATGGAAAAAAGGAAAAAGTGACTATGCTTATTCTTTTTTGGAAAAGTGGGTCATATATTAATAGAATTTTTGAATTTTAAATTTATTGCAATAATCTCATTATTGTAAAATGGTTGTTAAAGATAAAGGATACATGTCATTAAAAATATTATTATTATTTTTTTATGCCAGAAAAAATATTATTTTTTAAAATAATGAAATGTTAAAAAGTTACTCCCTCCATTCCTTTGAATTGTTAACGTTTGCGGAACAGTTTTCGGCACGGATTTTAAGGTGCATTTTACGGATAGTTCTATAACTTATTTTTGATATATTTTTTTTATATATAAAACTAGAACAATCCTATTTTTATACAAAAAATATCAAAAATAAGTTACAGAATTATGCTCAAAATGTATCTTAAAATGCGTGCACGCAATTTTTTATGTTAATAAATGGGTGGGACATGGGTGAGGGAGTATCTAATTTCGGGTCAAGGCCCTTCTTACCTTCAAAACAATAACAATTCGAACTCTAAGAGCATCTCCAAGAGACTCTCTATTTTAGCTCTTAACTAAAAAAATGAGGAGAGAGAATAAAAATCAAGTTACAAGAGACTCTTAGAGGCTCTTTAAAAAGTTAAGAGCTTGTTCTCTCTCCTCTATTTTAGGAGCAACTAGTAGCTCTTAACTTAATATTTTATTAGTAAAATAGTGGTTTTTCTCTCTCATCTATTGATTGTTTGTCCAAGTGGAATTGAAATATGAATAAAATATTATAAAGAGCCATAATAGAGAGCACTGTTGGAGTTGACACACAAATCAATGTAATAACTTGCTAAGAGCTTAATTGTTTATAATATATTTAGGAGCGAGCTAGGAGACTCTCGGAGATGCTCTAAACCCCAAAATTTTCTTCTCACTCTACCCAAAGCCCCAATCTGCATACCTCCCTTAACTTTCATAGAGCTTAGCGTTCTTCTTTAATTATAAACTAGCTTATAGCCGTGCAAAGCACGGGTTACTTTTAAATACATTTAAAATTATATGATTAAATAAAATAGAGTAAAATAATTTTTGGATATAATTTAACTTTGTAATATTAATTAATAAAATTATTAGTAATAATAATAGTTATTTAATAAATGATATGTATTGATAGAACTAATAATATAAAATTTTAATGTAAATTTGTTGTTGACGGGATTCGAACCTTGGATCTTTAGAAAAGGGATATAAATATAGAATATTCTTTATTATTAGATCTAACGGCTATCATCTATTTACTAAATATCTAACGGTCAATATTCTTTTAATGGTTGGTTGAACCAAACAACCAATTATCCCCTAGTTTGCTTATTACTCCCTCCGTCCCACTGGGATCTTTACGTTCCTAGTGGGCACGAAAGACAAGATAAGTGGGTATAAAGTGAGTGTAATATTGTTAAAATAAATGAAGTAGTGGATATAATAGTGATTTTATTTTTAGGGATATTATGAATGGTACACATATGGTATTGGCTTTTACGAATGGTACCATTGTATAGTTTTGACTTATGAGTGGTACCATCGAAGTTTTAGCTTCTCATTAAAAATGCACTTCTGTTAACCAAAACGTTAATCAAACGTTTAGTACATTAAAAACAGCAGTCTAATACAGCAAACACACCAGAAATTCAAATTTCCCGCACTTTTAACATGTGCACCAGTCTATTACATTAAAAACACAAGAAATTACATCCTAGCTTTAAGATCATAAGACATAACTAGTCCAAAATATAATACAAAGTCCATAAAAGCTAATACCAACAAAAGATCAAATCTGAGGATCAAATTTGTTGTTGAGACTGAGAATCAGGTGGTTGTGAAATGTTAACAGATGCCTGAGATCCTCCAGCTGCCCCTGCTGCCTTTGCTGCTGCTTTTGCTGCTTTAGCTGCATTTGATTGATCCCTTACCCTGGGATTTTTGATTACCAAAGGCCTACCACTTGCCTGCAGCTCCTTCTTTTGTTTTTCAGTCAACCCACCTTTACAGGTTCTTGCATTGTGTCCAAAACAGTTGCACTTGGTGCACTTAACAGTCTTGGATCTTTTTGATTTCTGCTCTTCCCCTTCTTCCCTTCTCCTATTTCTGCTAGGTCTTCCAACCCCTCTCTTCATTGTAGGTGGCATAAGCACAGGAAGATTGTCATATGTTGGCCATTGATCATCATCAGGGACAGGGTTCATGTTGAAGCTATAAGTTTGTCTATAGGTTCTAACATGATACCAAGAACTAACAACCTTCTGGGGGTCTATTTTTGCATGTAGCATTGCTCTAATAGCATGCCTACAGGGGATTCCAGATATTTGCCATGCCCCACAAGAACAGATTTTGTTATCCAATGACAAAGGGAATTGAGATTTACCTTCATGGATCTCATATTCACCTGGCTTTGACATGTAGGCTTTGCAACTGACAACATCCTTACTGATGAGTTTGACAAGTTTGACAATCTTGGGACAAAGACCATCTTCTTGCCAGTTAAGTGCAGCTTGAGACCTTGTGGCCATCCTCACCATGCAAACCCTCCTTATACCTATAATCAGAAGTTGCATTATAGAAAATTGGCCTTCAAGGAAAGTTAAATGAACAAATGAACTTAAATGAGAAGTGTACCTTCAAGCAAAGTTAAAATTGGCCTGCACCTGTCAATTCCAAGGGTGGAATTGAAACTCTCTACAAAATTTGAGGTGTTTGTATCATTGCACACATTTGGATCAAATTTGTGCTTACTCCAAGTTGAAGGATCTCCTAGATTTGCAAACCAGTTCATAACTCTATCACCTCCCTCTTTCTTCAGTCTTTCCATGGCCTTTCTAAAGGTAAATTGGCTTGTTGCATTGCATACCCTCCAAAATAGGATATACATCAGAGGTCCTGGAAATTTTTTCTTGTAATTGCTACTAAGATGCCTGCAACAATACCTTCTCTGAGCAGTTGGCCACACATCTGCCAAAGCAAGATCAATACCCTGAAATATAAGACAGCATACCATTAGATATAGAATGAAAACAAAAATTAAGATACACATAAGACATCATAAGATGTGCATACCTTTTGCCTGTCTGAAATAATGGTCCAGTCTTTTCTACTGGACTCCTTGACAATGTTGTACAAATTCCATAAGAAGTAAGACCATGTCTCTTTATCTTCAACACTTACAACTGCATAGGCTAGGGGGAATATTTCATTGTTACCATCTAAGGCTACTGCAGATAGTAAAACTCCCCCATAATTCCCTTTTAAGTGAGTCCCATCAATACCTATCAAAGGTCTGCATCCCCCCAAAAATCCTTTCCACATTCCAGCAATTGAGATAAAAACCCTAGTAAACAACATCTGCCTAGGAATGGACTCAGTTTCTACAAAGTTATAGTGTGCAACAGATTCTGGATTGGTTTCACAAATGACCTTGACATATATTGGTATCTTAGCATAGGACTCATCATGCCCACCAAACAATTCCTCAATCACAAATTTTTTCATCACATATAATGAAGCTGGCTTCATATAAACTCCATACCTCTGAAATAAGAGCTCATTCAGTGCTTTACCTGGAATGTCAGGGTTAGCTCTTATATCTTCCATTAACTTTGAAGCAGCCCACTTTACATTGCAGACAGGGTTGTAAGTCTCTAAACCCCTGCACTGGTGCTTATTTGGCTCAATCTTTTTAATGGCCCAAGTAACACCATCACCTAACCTGCTAGCATGTAATCTCCAATTACATACCTCTGCAGCACATGTGCAGGTATACCTATTGTTATCAGCAGCAAGAACAATCAATGAAAACCCTTCCTGTATGCAGTAATCCTTCAAGACAGATTTGAAGTGTTGTTTATCCATGAAGATCAACCAGGGCCTTAATTCTATCTTCCCAAACTCCTTATTGTCAAACATTTCCCCATTCTTGTATAACCTCTGGTAGTAGTCATCATCATCATCATTGTCGATGAAATCATGCCATTTACCAGCCTTCCAGTTATCCTTGACCTTGGGAATTGAGTTCACATCTTCACTTTCATCCTCACTAACATATTCATGCCCCCTTTCATTCTCACTAACAAATTCACTATCATCATCAGCACTAAAGTCCACCTTCCTTTTAGCATTTTTTCTTCCTTGAGTAGATCCTCCCACATCAACATCATCATGTTCATTAGCAGCCTGTTCTTCATGACTTATGTATATACCCTTCCTCCTAGCTGTGGTTTTGGGAATTTTTCTCTTGAATAAGGCTTGGTCAGGAATTGTAGAAGTACTTTGAGAAGCACCATGAGAAGTATTTTGGGGAGGGGAAAATCTTGGACTCCTCCTAACTGTCAAAGCTTGGAAAGCTGTTTGTGGTGAAATTGGTGGTGGTGGTAGGTTAATAGCAGATGATTTAGGTTTTTTGGGTGGTCTTCTGGGTATTTGTTTCTTAGCTTTCCCCTTCCCTTTGGTGTTAACAGCTTTCCCCTTCCCTTTGGTGTGATCAATAATTTCAGACACATGTACTACACTATCACTACCATGATGCAGTGATGTGTCTTCAAGTTCATCAAGTGAAACACCATCACCCCCCTGAACCCCACCAGCCCCTCAGCAACACCAACCCCCTCAGCCCCCTCAACAACACCAACCCCCTGAGCCCCCTCAGCAACAACCCCATTAGCCCCCTCAACCCCAAAATTGGTTAATTCAGACCTCTCCCTAAAATCCATTACTAAACTATACAACTTATTAGGTTTCATTGTAGTCCCAAGCCATATATAAATCAACTCTTTTTCAGCATTCCTTTCAAACATCTTCATTAGATCCTTATCTTCCAACAATTTCCTATGTGCCATTTTATAGGCATAAGAAAATGTTGGAAAATGGTAATCCATCTTTTTCCCCAATTTTTTAGTTTCATCTTCGAAAGTTAAGATTAAATCCAACAAAGAAATTTTTTCTACATCCACCATAATATCAACTTCTAAACCCCTCCAATGGAATCTCAAAATCTTACTATCCATTCTGCAAATTCAATTCAACAAATATACGACAAATATGAATACACACATAACACTAAACACATATATATGACAAATATGTACAAGAATACATACGAATACACATATATATGACAAATATGAAACAACAATTACATACAAATACACATATATACGTACAAATATGAACAAGAAATACATACGTGTAGTTGAGAGAAGTGAATGAAGAGGTGAATGACAGTAATAATCCCCTAATTAATCCCTTGATTTGCCCGAATTGGAACCTTGTTGTTCTCCGCCTCTTTCCCTTAAACCCTAGCCCTCGTCGCCGTAACTCGATAAAATGAAACGACCCGATCTGTTTACCACTTCTTTATATAGTTTTTATTATTTTTTTATTTTTTATTTACAGATTATATATTTAACTAATTAAAATTACTGTGCAACAAACGTTTGATTAACGTTATAATAACGGAGGGGCATTTTTAATGAGAAGCTAAAACTTCGATGGTACCACTCATAAGTCAAAACTATACAATGGTACCATTCGTAAAAGCCAATACCATATGTGTACCATTCATAATATCCCTTATTTTTAAAATAAGTGAAGTAGTGGGTGTAATAGTGATTTTATTGTTAAAATAAGTGAAGTAGTGAGTGTAATATAAGTGAAGTAGTGAGTGTAATAGTGTAAAGTATTGTTAAAATAAGTGAAGTAATGGGTGTAATAGTGTTAAAATTTACTATTTTGGGAATGTAAAGAAATGAATGGGAAGGCCCAAAATAGTAAGGGTAAAGAATCATTGGGACGGACGGAGGGAGTATATATTAGTATAAATAGATGACCTCCAAATGTTACCTTAAATCGTCCTTTGTTGATCATATCTTTTGTTGATCATATCTGTTCTTATTCGCTACTCCCTCTGTCTCTAAATAAGTTGTGTGTTTTGACTGGACACGTTTGTCAATGCACACTTTTGATCGTTAATATCTTGAATTTCGTATTAGTATTAAATATAAAAACTTCACTGTATTAAAGTATTCATAAATACGAATCCAGGAAGATCACTCATGACTATATTTGATCTTATAGATTAGACGTAAATTAGTAATTTGTCTCATGTTATGAACAGTCCCGACATTTCAAACGAGCAACTTATTATGAGACGGAGGAAGTATCAATCAGCCCATCATCGTTGTTCTAGTATTAATCTGATATCTTAGCAAGAGAACTTCTATCAATTATACAGAGAACATATAAAAGCTCCATTATAAACCCAAATAAAAAAAGTAAAGGAAAAAGGGGAAAAGAAGGATTCAGGCGTAAGAATCAAAATTAAGAGACCTCTGGCTGCGCCAACTTGATTTTTAGTATTATCTCCGTAAAAATAAGCTTCAAAGAAGATCGAAGGTATGCGTTGGAGCCTTATGGTGAAATTTAATCAGTTTTTTGTTCTTCTAAGAAACTACTTTTGATGAATATGCAGATTATGATAGGCATTAAGGTACTTTTGTGGCAGGTCGTTGTAGTTCAACAATAGCTAATTTTGTTTGTAGATATCATTATCAAAATATTTTTTTTAATGTTATTTCAATATAAAATTGATAGTTAGAACTTTTAACGTTTTTCATTAATTTTATGCCGTTGAAATGATAGTCTGCCAGCCCAGTTGTGTTGAATATTAAATTTTGGAATAAAAAATCCCCAAAATTTAATATTATAATTGTCCTTGTATTTCTTATTGTAGTTTGAATTTGATAAGCAAAAACGAAAAGTAGAGAGAATGTCTGCATTTGCTTTTCCAGTTAAAGTTGTATGTATTCTATAAATTGTTCAAAGTTAAAACATTTAGAAATTTGTAGAAACTTGCTAGAGTCAGGACTCAGGTATAGTAATGGAATTTATGACTTCGCTATCACTAAGCATTTTATCTCTTTTATGTAAGCATAAATGTGTATCTCGTTTCCTGTTTATTGTCTCTCTACATTTTATTTTAACAGTTTTCTCCTCTGTTTATTATCTGCAGCACCGAAGACCCTGAACGTTGCCATTGTGTGCGTACCTTGAAGTATTGCAACTCAAGGTAAGCGCTCAGCCCAATTCATCTCCCCCGATAAAATTCATATATCTCCTGCATTGAATTGTTAAGCGGCTATGAACTTATTCGTATTCTTATTTTTACTAAAACCATGTAGTGTACATTTGTAAAAATATAATCGTTAACTGTCTGTGGTATAGATCTGTTGGAGTCCCTCAAACTTCTTTTGCAGCAAAGACAGCTAGGTTTTTTTTGTCCGAATTGGATATTTGCCTATGATTTAGAGGGAGACAAGTTTAATACGTATTAAACAATGATCCTAATTTTTCGAGTGCGTGTCTGTCAGGATGTCTGGAGAAAGACCCATATACGAGGCTTGGGAAGAAGAATGATGTCTGAGAAGGGAAACCGTATCATCCACTTTTACTTAAGGTCTAGGTTTACTCGCGAGAGTCTGCTGCTTGCTGCTGTGGGCACTGACAAGAGTGGGAGACACTGTGTTTATAGGGTATCTAAGGAGTTTGTGGAGATTTTGGGTCTAGCCCAACTATTAATGCCAGTACAAAATGGAGAGCACGGGTAGATGTAAAGAACTGGCCCATATCGGTGATAAATGATACACTTTCACCCACAAAAAGAGGTACATACTCTGCCATAACATGTGAAGATTTATTGTATTTTTTTACATTGCTCGTTGCAGTGAAAGTGAAATGTATTTTTTCGAGTTGTTAAACAAGTCTTTCTGGTGTCATTCCTTTTTTTCAAATTTTTCCAGCATCATTCACTATAAGCATTTAGAATAATATTGTCTAAGCGCCATCTTATCATGAATACAAGGGTTAAAGAATAAGATAAACTAACATCATGAATCCCTCAATAAATCTTTCTTTAAATCTTCTGCAAATTCTCAAATCTTTAATTAAGGACTCCAAAGCTTTTACGTGGTTATGTGACTTAAACAAAGAAAAATTTTGTTGCTTTTTTTGTAACGACAAGTGAAGTTCTAATTAAGATTCCATTTACTCTTATTAACTTATCAAGTATACTAATACTTTAGCTTCCATTTATAGTGCTTCCACGTCCTTGGAATCTATAAAGCATATATACTCCCTCCGTCCCTCGTGGTTCTTTACGTTGGGTTTTTTCACGGAGACCAAGGATTATGATCAAAATAAGTGAAGTAGTGGGTGTAATAGTGATTTTATTGTTATAATAAGTGTAGTGGGTGTAATAGTGATTTTATTGTTAAAATAAGTGAAGTTGGGTGTAATAGTGTAAATTGTTGAAAAAGTGGAGTGAAGTAATGGATGTAATAATGTATTTTATTGTTAAAAGTTACTATTTATGGTATGTAAAGAAATGAGAGGGACGTCCCAAAATAGAAACTGTAAAGAAATGAGAGGAACGGAGGGAGTAGCAAACAATGAATTATGAGTTAATTTTGCAGATAGATATAGTTTGGAATACATACTTTTTATTTTCCATATTTTATATTTAGGACATACATGGAAACATGATCTATTGTATAATAAGGGATTTGGCTGACCGTAATACTTAATTTTTGACTTGCGTTGTTTCTGAAAAATATGAGGAAAAAGAAAAAAGAAACATATTTCTTGCTAGCCAGAAGCCCTTCAATAAAGATGGATGTAGATGTTCTTAGACTCTCTTTTCGTTAACCATTTTTTTGAACGTGTTGCTACTGAACCTAGTAATACGTGTTCTTTAAGTTTAAAATAGCACATCTAACCTATCTGTGGTTCAGGCGTGTATCCCATATTATCCTTGACGTATTCTTAATAAGATACTCGGGAACAAAAGGCCTCTATTTTTGGTTTGCAAGGATTCTGCTTCTAGTCAATTATCCATTAATCCTAGCATCTTTGGGATGCAAATTGTAATTATGTAATGAGTCTGAGATTGTACCTTCCAGTTCGTTTTATTTAGTGTCTGCAGTGGTTTTGTCTTGAGAGGCCAATTTATGCATAGCATATTTATATGACTAGTTCTTATGTTTATTATAATTGTTAAGATTGTCATGATTTTAAATGTTTTGGTTTTAATAATACAGTAGATAGTAAACATATGTTTGTCTTGCTTCTAGTTTCCATATATTTAGGGCCAAGTGTTGTCAAATGTAATTACACACTAGTTAGGTTTAACCGTTTAAGATTAATTAAGTTAGTTTTTATGTTAATGTATTCTAAATATATACTTATAAATATTGTTTCCTGTTTTGACTTGACCATATTATTTCTTTATACTGTGGAGTGTATCTTTGTTATACTGTTTGTTGCGTACTGATCAAGATTCCCTGTGATCCTCAGATCTCGACCTTGTTCCAAATCACCAAGGTAGTTGTTCGAGTAAAAAGAGAATGAGGTCTCTTGAGAAGGATCTTGTAATCAGAATCCCAAAAAAGCGAAGAAGCAGCAGAGTGCGACAGGGACAGAATAGTAGCAGTTCAGAAGTAATATCTGCAAGTCAAGAAACCGGTGTACAACTTTTGGAACCAAGTCCCAACAAGTGGGCATCTTTTGTGGTTGGAGTTGAGATAGAAATACTCTGTGAAGATGATGCCATACTATGTCAAGGTAGCGACATGCGTAGCCGGGTGTAAGGTTGTGAATATTTCCAAAAACTGTTTGAAAGTCCAGTACAATGATGTGGATACTAAAAAAGGATCTAGCAAATTAGAGGTACAAATTTTTTTGCAAAAGAAGCATACTACTCTGAACAATTAATGCTAAGATGATCAAGTTATGATCTTGAATGCACTTGATTTCTTGGATGGTCACGAATTTCACATATCATTTAGTTTTAACTCTATCATTGACATGACATAGGACACAACTCCGTGCCTGGTACTAGGCATATGTGATTGTCATGTATATTTTTATCATGCGAGTGATATCTGGTTTAACATGTCATGCGAGTGATTTATGGTCTAACATGTATTGAACCAATAATTTGTTTAATCTAAATACCTATAATATAGTGTATACTAATTAACACTTGCACGTTTCTTAACATTGTATGATGTGCAGAAATGGATTGCAGCACCAATAGTTGCACCTGCTGATAGCATGAGACACCCTGGGCGACTTACTATCCGCCCATGCCCTGAAGAAGAACCTCCCACTTGTTTTGAGGTTGGAGCAGCAGTTGATGCATGGTGGAGCAATGGCTGGTGGGAAGGTTTTGTTACAACAGGAGCCTCCCTCTCTGACAATGATGAAGATTATGTTTTCTTTCCTGGTATGTTAAGTTGGCAAGTCTGAATATATTCGTGACACATTTCTCTTTAGTGTCAAGTCATAGCTTGTAAAGCAATAACTGGTAGTCATACAGTGAAGTCATATATATAGCCATAAGTTAGGTCACCGCCTTACAAAATATTGATCGAGTTGGTCACCAATATTGTTTCTATATTTGTACCACAAAAGGTGCAGTGCTTACTCATAAGTTGAATCATAAGTATAGCTACATAGTGTGTATGTCTTATTCAAAGTTGAAACATATGTCTAATCAAGTTTCCTTTGTCAAGTTCAGGCTAGCAAAGATTTTTGACTCTTCCCCGGAAAGATCTACGAGCATCTCGATGGAATGGGTTGATGAAACATGGTACCCATAAAGTCGCATCCTGACATCATCTCCTTTGTACTTTCGATTCTTGATTCCTGACATCGTCTCCTTTGTATTGTAATATCTTGAATGAAGGGTTAAATTTTGAATACATTACATTTATAGCATAACGGTCGTAATTAATGTGGCAAGTTCATTTTCTGCATCCCTTTAAATTTAGCTTCATTAGTTGTTCTACATTCTTAATAAGAATAATATTGATGGAGTTTTTCCTTTCAATAGAAATTAAAGAGAATATTTTGTTGATTTTTGTAACTACATAAAACTTCAAAAACTAAAGTTTTTTTAAACTACTATTTTTAAATAGACGGAGCTTTTGTATATAGTTTTCTCAAACATATATATAAACATATAAAAAATCTGTTCAAGTGTAGCTTTTATGAAATCTGTTCATATTGAAATAGTGTAAAACCTTCTAATGAGCATCTACATAATATACTGTAAGTTATGATCAGCATATCAATCATATACATATGTAACATCTCATAAATTATTCTTAATACTGTAATGAAATTATTTTATAATGATTTAAGCAATTCAGTACAGACTGCAGAGCTCACAATTGTATGATGAGAAACATGGTAATAAATCCAGATCATTATAGTCGTCAAATTGTGTGTATAGTGTGTTTATCCTAAAGATAATGATCATAAACTATATCATCCTAAAGAATTTGAAGTTCTAATCATTACCCACAAAAAAGCACAGTATATATGCTTTTGCTTAATCTCAGTCGAGTTTGTCTGGTTAAGGTTTCTTCTTATGTGGCAACAGAGATGGCATCAATACAAAGAACCTCATTCTTTGTTAATCATAATATTATATCTCGTGACTACATTGCACGCGTTAGTGTCCACGTTCTATCTTGTGGGCATTGGTAAATTATGTGCCTGAGTTTATTTTTTACGCTTGTTTTCGTTAGTATAGTTATTGGCGCAGTTCGACAGAAAAATTAAAAAAACCTTTAAAAAATGGAGTCTTCCCTGCGTATGGGCATAGACTTGGTAAGGTAGATACTGATGATCAACATCGACAGCAGAAAGAGAGACATATCAGCATGCATCTGGAGTAACATGTCACTTGATAATGTAAAATACATGTCTTATTCACAAATGCAGAATCATAAATTTTATTAAATTTTAAAAGCGATTATGAGGAGTTATAAATACCCATAAACATTCCTCTAAACACGAAGCATAATTAAATAAAAATATGATATGTTGAAAATTTAATATTGAAATATGATTCTTAGATCATTCGTTTGATAATCCTAACATAAATTTAAATTAGTTCAAATCTACATTCAATTGAATTTGAACATAAAATTTAAGCTAAGGTCTCAATCTTATAAATTTCAGGATCGCTGAAAGTAAGAGCAGACAACATCACCGGACCAGAAGCAGACATACGCAAGGCTGATCCACCAATTACCCTACCATTTTTCCGAATAAATGAAGCATTGAAAAAATTGGTAGTAGAGAATCCTCCAACTGAGGGAGAAATCAAATAAGTCCCTGTAAAAGAAATCAAGTTCAGTTCTTCGATAAATTCTTGGGGCGGAAATTGGGAGCCTATATGTTTAAGAATGACTTCTGAAATAGATCCAGAGCCACTACGGATAACTAATGAAATTGCATGTTGTTGTGCAAAATTTGTCACCCACTGGATTATATCAACCATGGGTGGCACCTCAAGGATAATATTGTTTAGGATAGGATTCGGGAAAACATTATTCATGACGTCACTTTTGGGCTTATTCTTTGATCCCAAAGGACGACCACGAGGCCTTTTTAATGATGACTCCCCAGAATTTACCATGGCAGAATTTTCAGGTGGAGGATGTTCAGTAACATTGTTTTCAGATGTTTGGGATGGATTATTTGGAGAATTCAAGAGATTCATTGGAGAAGTTGAGTTTTCAAGGTTGTTCATGGTAGAAAGGTTGATATGCAATGAAAACAAAGAGAAGAGAAAATTGGAGGCTGAGATGTGTTTTAACATATGAGGATGCATATCTATTTATACGTGAAATTTGACCGAATTAAACTTTGGGTATATGCAGAAAATATTTACAGAGATATTTAAAAAGTGTTTATACACTCATATTATATAATGATAGTATACTTTTGGGATATTAAATGATTATCATGGATATCGAAGAGATAATTCATTATTTTTAAAAAATTTGGTACAATATCTACAAAAGTAAGTATTTGAATCATAAATTTTCCCATATACTTTGGAGTAATTTGATGTAGTAGTTGGTGATTTTGTATATACTATCAAGGATATTTAGAGATTTTTCAGATATTGTAATAAATATTTATGGAATACCTTTATATCACTAAGAAGAGATAACGATTAATGAAAAATTCTTACAAACTTTTTTTGACATTTTATTATGCTTTGAGTTGGATTAAGATTTCTTGCATAATATTCATCATATAATTACCGAAAAGAGTAATGGAGGGGGCACCCCCCTCCTAGTGGCGCTCGCCTCGACCGCTATGGCGGCTAGGGGCGCTTGAAATTCACTTGGGGCATATTGAAAAGTATTTGTATACCCATATAATATAAATAATATACTTTTGGGATACTAAATGATTATCATGGATATCGAAAAGATATTTTAATATTTTTAAACTTTTTTTATACAATATCTATGAAACTAAATATTTGAATCATATACTTTCTCATGTAATTGGAGTATTTTGATGTAGTAGTTAGTAGTTGGTGATTTTGTATATACTATCAAGGATATTTAAAGATTTGCTAGATATTTTTAATATATATATGGAATGAATACTTTTATATCACTAAAAAGAGATAACGATCAATGAAAAATTCTCACAAATTATATTTTGGCTTTTTAATTTTCTTTGGGCTAGATTAAGTTTTTGTGCATCATATTCGACATATGATTACCCGGAAGAGCAAGGATTAATACATATGGGCATTTTTAACCAAATTATTTTGCAATCTTAACTCTTGAATTAGTTTAGTTTAATGCGTTATTAATAGTAGAGATGCACAAAAAGTATTGGCCGAAATTGTGACCTGGCCCGATTTGGTCAAAGCTCGATAAAGGCCCGACTCGAATAATTCCCGCCAGATCCAAATCTGTGTTTAAGATCTTCAACAAACCTTATATTTTTAGGCAAAATTTGGCCCTAGCCGATCGACAAAAGCCCGAGCTTGGGTTTCAACCTAATTTTGGGTTTGGGTGATCCAAGATATATATGGGTTGGGTAATAATTTTATGAGTAGACAATTATTATATATGGTATGTCTTAATCACTAAGTTGGGTAATTAGGGCCAAGAATTGGAAGGCTTGTAAAACAAGTATGGTAAGACTTGTAGAACTAGTATGCTAAGTCTTGGTGGTCAAGTTTTGGGTGGCTATTTATACATAGTCATATTGTGTTTGTTTGATGTGTGAATACTTAAAGAGATGTAGTCTTAGGTATTATTTGGGATGCTTGATCATTATTGGCTCAAGTTTTGGGTTTGGGACACCATTGATGTGTTATTGTTTTTGATGTATTACTGATAATTGTTTGGATTAATAATATAAGTTGGAATGTGGGTGTTTCTACGTCAAATATTGTGTGCGTTCTTGTTTTGCTTTTACTTATTGTTGATAGAACTAGAAGTGATACTTGAATAATAATGTGTGATCGCGCTTTGGTGGATCTTGTCAACTAATCGATTGGTTATGTGTGTGCTTTGTATTAGTGTTTGTGAATCTCGGATTGTGTAATTCCCCTAACAAGTGGTACCAAGAGAGACAAGGTTCGTGATGGATGAAGTTGAGGAAAAGTTCGAGGTTCAATTGGTATGACAGAGTACAATGAAAGATTTGCTGACAAGGAGGCTGCTAAAGCGGGAAGAGACAAAGTTACGTGCGATTTGGCGGCTGGTTTGCATCGTGGATCAATCCAGTGTTCGGACTCGAGATAGAAGAAGACGGAAGAGGTCATCGCAATTATTTTAATGGCTTGATCAACCAGGTGAACTATTTGGATGATACTAGTGATTTTCTTCAAGAGATTGAAGGATTGTACAAGTAAGGATCGGGTGACTCAACATGTGGAATGACACTCGTGGTGGTTGATGCACGTGATTTTGTAGACGGATAAATCGTTATGGTGAAGAATGATGGTTTGGGGTTCACTAAATGGGTTTTAGCGATACTTAATGTTTGGAAGAACAAGAGGAGGTTCTTGTTCGAGGGGAGGCATTGGCGAATGGACGTCGATATTGTTGATGGTTATCGTTCAATCCGATATAGGCATTGGGTTGAAGGGGAGGATTATTGGGTTTTAACCCAATTTTGGGTTTGGGTCATCCAAGATATATATGGGTTGGGTAATAATTGTATGAGTAGACATTTATTATATATAGTATGTCTTGATCACTAAATTGGGTAATTAAGGCCAAGAATTGGAAGGCTTGTATAACAAGTATGGTAAGACTTGTAGAACATGTATGGTAAGTCTTGGTGGCTAAGTTTTGGGTGGCTATATATACATAGTCATATTGTGTTTTTTTGATGTGTGAATACTTAAGAGATGTAGTCTTAGGTATTGTTTGGGAGATGCTTGAGCATTGTTGGCTCAAGTATCGGGTTTGGGACACCATTGAGGTTTTATCTTTTTTGATGTATTATTGACAATTGTTTGGATTAATAATACAAGTTGGGACATGGGTGTTTTCACGTCAAATATTGTGTGTGTTCTTGTTTTGCTTTTACTTATTGTTGATAGAAGTAGAAATGATACTTGAATAACGTGTGATCGCGCTTTGGTGGATCTTGTCAACTAATCGATTGGTTGTGTGTGTGCTTTGTATTGTTGTTTGTGAATCTCGGATTGTGTAAGTCCCCTAACATTAACTCGGTCTTTTGAAAAGCCCATGTTTCGGCCCGACTTGGATAAAAGCTCAATTCAAGCTCAGATAAATTTTAATTTTCAATATATATTTACATCTCTATTTTTATAATTTACACTTATTATAAATAAAAAATACTTTAAAAAATTATGTATATTTACATGCTCATGACTAAAAACAATATATATGTACTTAAATTTATCATACATGAATTAAATGTAAATCAAGTACAGGAACAATCGATTAATTTATCATAAAATCAATTAACGAATAAAGGATTGTCAACATTCATATCGGTGACCTATAATATGTTTAAAATATATGCTTTTAGATTTAATTTATAATAATAATATATAAGAATTATCGAATTTAAAAATGTTTGACCAGATCTAGTTCAATCAGAATAAAAGTTTAACTCGGTCCAATTTTGGTCCGAATAAAAACCTGTCATGGCCCGCCTCAATGGCCTAAAAATGCTTGAATTTTTTCTAAAAGTTTGGCTCGGTCAAAGTTAAATTTCAGGCCAAATTTTGATCAAAAAGATAGGCTTTTCGAGGCCCGATCAAAACCCGACATGATGAGTTTTTGTGCATCTATGGTTAGTGGTGTGTTACTTTGTCTCGAAGAGATTTTTTGATTAATGGTGAGTTTTTTGTGAATCTGTAATCTATTTTTACACAGTTTCTACTCTATTTAATACAAGCTTTTCGTATTTAATTGTAAAAGTTTAATAGAGTACAGTTTGCTGCCTGAGATTCAATTCCGCGCCTTTTTTTTAATATTTTAACAAAAAGGCATGATATCATAAAATAATTCTGCTATTTACTTTTCAGGAGAGTCCTCCATAGAAGGCTATGGTGTTGAGCAGCACGGAGGCTGTGGTGGTGGATGACATAGACAACAATTAAGAAGATCCACTAGCACACATGTATCCTCTTTGGCCTTATCAAGAACTGGTTTGTCAAGAACTGAAATATGGTTTTGGAAATTCTAGTTTCCCTTATGTAATGGATATGGTCTTTTGTGAATGCTGTAGTAACTTATGGTACTTATGCAGATGTATAAAGTAACTAACTTTATGTAGTAACTAACGATACTTTAATTAAATTATGACTATTATGGTATTTTGATGGTTTTGTGAATGCTTACGGATTTATATATGTTTTTAGTATCTGTGAATGCTGGTTAGGTTAGGATCATATATAATGAGAAACAACATATGGTAAGTTGAAAAAATAGTATTAAATCTTGAAATTGTATCTTAAATTCGACCAAAAGTGGTCTATTAAAATTGGCAGAAAAAATTATGGTGCATTATATTTGACAAGAGAAAGTCAAATTTAAAACTTCAAATTCGACCAAACACAATTGAATTAGAGATCAACCAAACTTGGTCGAATATAAGATTCGACTAAAAATAATCGAATTTAATATTCGACAAAAAATGGTCAAATTTAAAATTCGACACAGTTTGATCGAAAATACTTTCCACCAATTTCGGTCGAATTTAATGTTTTGGACATGAGAATTTGAAATTTCAAACCAAAATTTGGTTTTTAGTCGAATTTAGTTGGTCAAATTTAACTATCTTTGACCAGAGCAATTTCGGTCGAATTTAGCTAAATTCGACTATCGACGGACGAAAATAGCTAAATTCGACCATTTTGAATTGGTAGAAATTAGCCGAATTTTGTTGTAGTGGTAGTTACTTTTTATATTATAAAATTTTATTATTTTGAGTAAGTTTTGGAATATTAAATTAAAGCATAATGTGTATGAAATAGAGGATCTGTAAGTAGCATAATTATATTATAATATTAGTTTATACTAAGACCCCCACAATTAACTAATTACCTGGCTCTGTATTTTTTATTGTTGGACAATCTGTGAAAATAGTACAAAATACTAGCAATCGTGTGTGTGAATAACAGAACAATTAAAACAAATAAAGAGGAGGAAGGAACAGAAAAACCCGAGTCCAGTGCGTGACTGTCTTCTTAAAGCGTATTAGCCCTCACCGTATGTGCGAGCGAATCGCCTCCCAGGATAAAACGGATTGCAGCGAAGCTATAAAAGCGTCACTCTCAGCGAGCTTGAAACTAGCAAGAATATCACCGAAGGAGAAGAGGCTGTGTATGAGAAGAGGATGTGTTTTTGAATGAATAATCCTAAGGCTCTACGAGAGTTTATATAGGATAGGAAAAACTTGTGCGCTACACAATTGCCCTAATTAATTAGCTGTGCTAATTAAAAAGTCGGTGGCAATTTTCCTTTATTAATTAACCGCGTTAATTAATTAAGGTAAGGCGGTGGCAAAAAATTCGTTATAAAAACGGAATTGATTTTACCACAATTAATTCCAAATTCGAATTAATGGCAAAAAATCCGTTATAAAAACGGAATTGATTTTACCAAAATTAATTCCAAATTCGAATTAATTTAGTCAGATCTTTAAGCTCAAGCCCAGTGGAAATAATAATTAGCAAAAACTAGCCCGAGTTTATTCGGCCCAATTTTCGGCTGCATTCGTGTCCGTAGATCGCACACGCGGAAAGCCCGAAGGCTTGCGAAGCCACGAATTTTCCCTCGAAATCCCATGATTTGCACCCCCCCTGCGCGCACGTAGGAGATGGAGCAACACTCAACCAACACAAGTGAACACTACACTTGTGTTGTACTATATAAAGCAAAAGACACCCCTTTTCCTTATCAATGTGGGACTTCAAGTTTTAACAAAAAAATTTCCACTCTTAAGGGACCGACTTTGAGTAATCATAACTCATCCATCCCTTAATCATTTTGAGTGTTCAAATATGCGTTGGAAAGCCCTCACGGAGGAGAACACTCTCCAAGCACGACTTGTTGCAAACACGCACACAAGGCACACTCAAATCGGAGCTCAAAATGACTCGACAATGTGGGTCTAAAACCTACATTTTCTAACAATCCCCCACATGGATGAGATTGATATCGTAGTAGCACATACCAGACAAATAGACACGGAATTTGATGTGGTGATAATTCTTCGATCAGATATAGCATACGATAGGTAGAGGTTTGCTCCTTGAACCTTCGCTTGAGTAAGCATACCGACCTTACTGGTAGACGGTGGAGGTTTGCTCTTTGAACTGTTCGACCGTTTGTGTAAGCGATGATATACTTATCACTATATCCTTTCTGACTCGTTCAGCTCCCATGATTATGTCCATTTTGGCCATGGAACATCGTCCTGGTTCTGCAGGAGTTTCTAAAGAATTGTGCCTCGCAATTCTCCTTTGAAGTGGCTCCACTTCTCTCCCACATAGGTGATCTTTATCTTATAGAGTAACCCGCGTTTACTCAACTGATTTCCATGCGTTCAAACCTTGAACTCCATGTAATCACCGAAAGATCATTAAAAGCTTAATAGCTTACCCTCGTACCTTACGGGTCTCACTGTTTCTCACCATAGGAACAGGCCAGGGGTTACCCCACAGTGATTTGGTCATCATGATTTAGTTGGCCCATTGAACCAAGTTCTTGGGATCTCCAGTCAGCAATGGTTGGGTGTCCACCATGACGCCGTTAAGCAATAGGCTTAAGGCCCATCCCTCTCGATGATTTGTCAACCAGTTCTCTTGATAACCCTTTGGTTAGCGGATCCACGATATTATCCTTTGACGGTATAAAGTCAATAGTGATAATTCCGGTTGACATTAACTGTCTAATGGAACTATGTCGTCGTCGTATGTGACGGGACTTTCCATTATACATTATGCTCTGTGCTCTGCCAATAGCAGACTGACTATCACAGTGCAGTCCTATTGCAGTCATAGGCTTTGGCCATCTTGGAATATCCTCCAGAAATTGGCATAAGTATTCAGTCTCTTCGGCACATTTATCTAATGCCAAAAACTCAGCTTCCATCGTGGAATGAGTTATTACCGTTTGTTTGGAGGATTTCCATGACACTGCTGCTCCAGCTAGTGTAAACACATAACCACTCGTAGACTTTAATGCCTTCTTGCTAGATATCCAGTTTGCGTCAGTATAGCCTTCTAGTACTGCTGGATAACTGCCATAATGCAAACCATAGTCTCGAGTTCCCCTCAAGTACTTTAGTACTCGTATGATCTCTTTCCAGTGATCAGCTCCTGGATTACTCGTAAATCTACTCAACTTGTTAATTGAATATGCAATGTCTGGTCTTGTACAACTCATAAGGTACATCAGACTTCCAATTATCCGTGAGTATTCCAGCTGCGAGACTCCTACACCTTTATTCTTGGATAGATGCAAGGTCAAATCCACAGGTGTTCTCGCTGTCTCGACATCATCCTTAAGAAATTTCTCAAGAATCTTGTCAACATAATGTGGTTGACTTAAGGCAAGACCCTCCGAGGTTCTAGAAATTTGAATTCCCAGAATTACATTTGCTAGACCCATGTCTTTCATGTAAAATCTTGCCCTTAACATGTCCTTAGTAGATTTGATCATCTTATCATTGCTATCGGCAATAAGTAGATCATCTACGTACAATATCATCATAACATATCCATTTTCGTTATCCTTGTAATAGGCGCAACTATCACATTCATTGATCTTGAAATCACTGGCTAACACAACCTCATCAAATTTCTCATGCCATTTCATAGGCGCTTGCTTCAAGCCATACAATGATTTCACCAATCTACAGACTTTTATTTCTTGTCCAGGGACAACAAACCCTTCAGGTTGTTCCATATAGATTTCCTCATCTATATCCCCATTTAGAAAGGTTGTCTTCACATCCATTTGATGTACAGTCAACTTTCGCATTGCAGCGATAGCAAACATCATCCTTATAGATTTTATTCTCGATACTAGAGAGTATGTATCAAAGTAATCAAGGCCATGTTGTTGCTTGTATCCTTTGATTACAAGTCTGGCCTTGTACTTATCGATGGTGTCATCAAGTTTCAATTTTTTTTGAAAACCCACTTGCTGCCGAGTGTTTTACTACCGGCTGGTAAGTCCACTAACTCCCAAGTATGATTCTGTAAGATAGAATCAACTTCACTTTTGATGGCCTCTTTCTACATAGGTCCATCAGGTGACGTTACCGCTTCCTTATAGGTTTTCGGATCACCTTCTTCGAGCAAATAAGTCAGAAACTCTGACCCATAGGATTTCTCCTTCCTTTGTCTTTTGCTCCTTCTCACTACCCCCACATTTTCGTCTTCACTGTCATCATTCTCATTGTCGTCTTCTAAAGACTCATGAGGTCGTTTAGACATCGTAGGGCGTTCAATTCCAGGATTACAAGGAAATACATTCTCAAAGAATGACGCATTCCTTGACTCCATAATCGTATTCTTTTGAATCTCAGAAATCTTTGATTCATGTACAAGAAACCGATATGCAGTACTATGTGGTGGATATCCGATGAAGATACAATCCACAGTCTTTGGACCAATCTTCACCTTCTTAGGTGCAGGGATTAGTACCTTTGCAGGGCACCCCCACACTTTCAGATTTTGATAACTTGGTTTCTTTTTCTTCCACATCTCATAAGGACTTTCATCCTTATTCTTGCGAATCATCATATTTAAAATATGAGTTGCACTTAAGATGGCTTCCCCCCACATCGACTGCGGAAGTCCAGAGCTTAACAACATCACATTCATCATCTCCTTGAGAGTACGATTCTTCCTCTCAGCTACTCCATTAGACTGAGGGGAATATGGTGCAGTGACCTCATGGATTATACCATGTTGTGAACAGAATTCCCCAAAAGGTTCAATATATTCACCTCCACGATCACTTCGTATTGTTTTGATTTTCTCATTTTGTTGTGTCTCAACTTCTTCCTTATAGATTTTAAATTTATCTATAGCTTCGTCTTTCTTTTCAGCAAATATACATAGCAGTATTTTGTACAATCATCTATGAATGTTATAAAATACTTATTCCCTCCTCTAGTTGGAGCGAATTTTAAATCACATATTTCGCTATGTATAAGGTCTAGCACCCTAGTGTTTCTTTGCACGTGTTTAAACGATGCTCTTGTTAATTTTGCCTCAACACAAGTTTCACACTTATGTTTTGAATCAATATTCAATTTTGGTATGTAATCTTTTGCACTTAAACGTCGTAAAGTGTCAAAATTAACATGTCCTAATCTAGCATGCCATAAATTAGGAGACTCAAGCAAGTAAGCATAAGAATTCTTTATTTCATTATTGTCCTTAACGGACATCACATTGAGCTTAAAAAGCCCATCGGTTACATAGCCCTTGCCTACAAACATACCATTCTTAGACAAAATAACTTTATCTGACTCTATTACAATACGAAAGCCATGCTTATTCAACAAGGAACCAGACACAAGGTTCTTGCGAATATCAGGCACATAAAGTACATTCTTCAAAGTCAGATCCTTCCCAAAAGTCATCTTCAGAATCACCGTGCCTTCCCCTTCAATGGTTGAAGTTGCTGAATTTCCCATGTAGAGCTTCTCACCAGCATCAGAAGCTTTGAGGCTAGAGAAAATCACCTTGTTCGAACAAACATGCCTTGTAGTTCCCGTATCAATCCACCATTCCCTTGGATTAGAGCCAACCAGGTTCACCTCAGAGACCGTAGCACAGAGGTCTATGTCACCCATCTCCTTTGAGATATCATCGACCATGTTTGCTTCTTTCTTCTTATTGGTCTTCTTAGGCTTCCTACACTCAGAAGACCTATGACCCACTTTGTCGCAGTTAAAGCACTTCCCTTGAAACTTCGTCTTCGAAATTCCTCCCTTGGGTGCCAGCTTTGCCCCTTTACCAGAATTGTTCTCCTTGGGCTTATGTTCCACCATGTTTGCCTTTTCAGTGGCAACATTCATCTTCTTCTCGGATCCCCTGTTGTCCTCTTCAATACGAAGTCTAACGATCAGATCCTCCATAGTCATGTAATAAATATACCAATTTATAGTTTATTAATGGACCTATAAAAGGATCAATTTTTGGTTCTTAGTCAAAACAATAGAGTACAATTTTACCCTGAAAGATTTAACGTAATCAGGCACCTATGCTATGCTAGGAAACTCACATGCCATCTTTTTTCTAGGTATGCTTGCACACATTTGTAGCAATATGGAGACAAGCGTCTGTACTTTCGATCAAGAGAAGAATGACCACCTGACTAAACCCCTTTGTCAAGGGACGTACTCATTGTCCCCTCCTTTCACAACCGTCTTGAACATTTATGGAAGACTATCATGGTAAGTAAATGAACTAAAAGAAAAAGTTGCTTGTTGCTTGCTGTTGAGGTGAGTTTCTTCTTAAGACTTGGAGAAATTCAAATTGCCAATATGATCGTGTAGTAACTGCGAAGACCTTTTGGTTGTGTTCACTTGGATGTAATGAAATTGAGAGAAAATGGAGTAGGAGATTTGTACTTTCTTTTGGGGAATGTTTATAATTTATTTTCTTTCATTCCTTTTCTAACAATTCAAGCTAGAATTGTAACCCAACAATCTGGGAAGAAATGCTCCATTATCCTTTTACCTCATTTTCCCTACAAACTTCATTATAGATAATTTCCACCTCTCATGCTTGTTCACTGTTCTCGTATATCCTTTCTTTATTTCTTCTTAAACGTTTTCTATAATTCTTTATTTCATTTCTTCACAATTCGAACAAATGACTTATGTATAAGATAGCGCACTATTGTTTTCATTTCCTGCTCAAACACTATTGTTTTCATTTCTTTCTCAAGTCAATGCAGGATGTGAAAATAGTAAATGTTTCACTTAATATTATGATATGGTAATATCAAATTAGAACAAGATTTTCTAAACGTATATATATGCCTTCGAACTTTACATCTCATGTTGCTTCCTTTATATATCAATAAGTGCGCCCTACATCTCATCTTGTGCTCTTGATATTGTATGTGCACTAATTAAACTTTTGATATCAGCACAAGATATCTCCTCTCAATCAAAAGACCTCATGAGCCCGAAATACTTATTTTCCCTTTATATTTGATATCTTTCTCTTCCATACCTCAAAGATGAAGGTTCGTTTCTTTTGGCAAGGAAGAAATATATTCCAATTATATTTGCAATTCAATTCTATGATCATGAAACACTCAACATAACATATCCCACCTGATAAAAATAAATAAAAAATTTGGCGTATGTCAAACTTGAATTTACGTAAGAGAGATCTACAAAGTCAATGGTATGAAATCACTGATAAATATAAGCTCAAAGACATGCGTATCGTTAAGGTTTTTGCAATGCAAAGATTACAACGCGGGAAAAAAAGCAAGTAAAAGGGGATAGGAGATAAGATATACAAGCACAAAGAAGCTCATAGGGTTTTCAAATAAATATAGAGAATGGACATGTTATAAGCCTATGTTGCACTTTAGTCCACAACATAATGTGCTATGTTTTAATTAGCACTTTTGCTTGTGAGTAATCTATATTAGGGCACAACATATGTGATGATTTGACCAAATAGATAACATGCTCAAATTATTGTTTAGTTTCTCTTTCCGATAAAATTTACTCTATTAGATAGACGTTAGGATTACTTATATTGAAAGAAATGCCTATTTTGAATAAATCTCTTACTTTTATTTATGAATTTATCACATGTAACATTATATACATATTTGTAATGTCAATATGTATGTCGTGTCTTCCTTTGTTACCCGGACTCGATTAAAAGCATCCAACATGGATAAGAGTTAAAGTGTCGGATCGGACAACATTGTAAAAATACTACATATGTCTATATATATGTCGTATTTTCCTTTATATTGTCCAAGTGTTAATACTTAATACCCATGTCCGAGTGTTAGAGACAAGTACTTGATGCAAAGTTAAGAATCCGAGTAACAATGGTATTTCCCCTTACTCGAATCCCCTCTTTTTGTACTTGTCCGCATTGTAACAATGGTATTTCCCCTTACTCGAATCCCCTCTTTTTGTACTTGTCCGCATTGCTCGCACCGACACCCCAATACCCGTATCTTTGCTTTTTAATACTCCCTCCGTCTCAGTTTATGTTTCCTGTTTTGACTTTTTACACTGTTCATTTTAGGCGATTGACTACTAATTTACGCATAATTTATAAGATAAAATATAGTAATGAGTGATCTTGTTGGATTCGTATTTATGAGTATTTTAATACAGTGAAGTTTTCATATTTAGTACTAATACAAAATTCAAGATATTAACGATTTAAAGTGTGCGTTGGTAAACGTGTTTTTACAAACAGGAAACATATTATGAGACGGAGGGAGTACTTGGCCAATTAGACATGTAATCTGCTTCCTCTCTCGGTCAAGACCACACACCAAGAGGATTTAACTTATTAGTTCTTATCAAAATAAATATGTTTTATAGATTAAAATTTACTTGTATTGTATAATCTTGTATACTTATTCTATTCTGTAAATATACATATTCTTTTTAGGAAAAGAGGGTCATGTATTAATAGAATCTTTGCATCTTAATTTTATTGCTATAATTTTATTATTGTAAAAGGGTTTTTAGAAAAAGAAAAAATGTCAATAGCAACTATTAACTTCTAGATAAAGAAATGGAAAAAAGGAAAAAGTGACTATACTTATTCTTTTTTGGAAAAGTGGGTCATATATTAATAGAATTTTTAAATTTTAAATTTATTGCAATAATCTCATTATTGTAAAATGGCTGTTGAAGATAAAGGATAAATGTCATTAAAAATATTTTTATTATTTTTTTTGCCAGAAAAAATATTATTTTTTAAAATAATGAAATGTTAAAAAGTTACTCCCTCCATTCCTTTGAATTGTTAACGTTTGCGGACCAGTTTTCGGCACGGATTTTAAGGATAGTTCTATAACTTATTTTTGATATTTTTTTTATATATAAAACTAGAACAATCCTATTTTTATACAAAAAATATCAAAAATAAGTTATAGAATTATCCTCAAAATGTACCTTAAAATGCGTGCACGCAATTTTTTATGTTAATAAATGGGTGGGACATGGGTGAGGGAGTATCTAATTTCGGGTCAAGGCCCTTCTTACCTTCAAAACAATAACAATTCGAACTCTAAGAGCATCTCCAAGAGACTCTCTATTTTAGCTCTTAACTAAAAAAATGAGGAGAGAGAATAAAAATCAAGTTACAAGAGACTCTTAGAGGCTCTTTAAAAAGTTAAGAGCTTGTTCTCTCTCCTCTATTTTAGGAGCAACTAGCTCTTAACTTAATATTTTATTAGTAAAATAGTGGTTTTTCTCTCTCATCTATTGATTGTTTGTCCAAGTGGAATTGAAATATGAATAAAATATTATAAAGAGCCATAATAGAGAGCATTGTTGGAGTTGACACACAAATCAATGTAATAACTTGCTAAGAGCTTAATTGTTTATAATATATTTAGGAGCGACCTAAGAGACTCTCGGAGATGCTCTAAACCCCAAAATTTTCTTCTCACTCTACCCAAAGCCCCAATCTGCATACCTCCCTTAACTTTCATAGAGCTTAGTGTTCTTCTTTAATTATAAACTAGCTTATAGCCGTGCAAAACACGGGTTACTTTTAAATACATTTAAAATTATATGATTAAATAAAATAGAGTAAAATAATTTTTGGATATAATTTAACTTTGTAATATTAATTAATAAAATTATTAGTAATAATAATAGTTATTTAATAAATGATATGTATTGATAGAACTAATAATATAAAATTTTAATGTAAATTTGTTGTTGACGGGATTCGAACCTTGGATCTTTAGAAAAGAGATATAAATATAGAATATTCTTTATTATTAGATCTAACGGCTATCATCTATTTATTAAATATCTAACGGTCAATATTCTTTTAATGGTTGGTTGAACCAAACAACCAATTATCCCCTAGTTTGCTTATTACTCCCTCCGTCCCACTGGGATCTTTACGTTCCTGGTGGGCACGGAAGACAAGATAAGTGGGTATAAAGTGAGTGTAATATTGTTAAAATAAATGAAGTAGTGGATATAATAGTGATTTTATTTTTAAAATAAGTGAAGTAGTGGGTGTAATAGTGATTTTATTGTTAAAATAAGTGAAGTAGTGAGTGTAATAGTGTAAAGTATTGTTAAAATAAGTGAAGTAGTGGGTGTAATAGTGTTAAAATTTACTATTTTGGGAATGTAAAGAAATGAATGGGAAGGCCCAAAATAGTATGGGTAAAGAATCATTGGGACGGACGGAGGGAGTATATATTAGTATAGATAGATGACCTCCAAATGTTACCTTAAATCGTCCTTTGTTGATCATATCTGTTCTTATTCGCTACTCCCTCTATCTTTAAATAAGTTGCCTGTTTTGAATGGACACGTTTTCCAATGCACACTTTTGATCGTTAATATCTTGAATTTCGTATTAGTATTAAATATAAAAACTTCACTGTATTAAAGTATTCATAAATACGAATCCAGGAAGATCACTCATGACTATATTTGATCTTATAGATTAGACGTAAATTAGTAATTTGGAACAGTCCCGACATTTCAAACGAGCAACTTATTATGAGACGGAGGGAGTATCAATCAGCCCATCATCGTTGTTCTAGTATTAATCTGATATCTTAGCAAGAGAACTTCTATCAATTATACGGAGAACATATAAAAGCTCCATTATAAACCCAAATAAAAAAAGTAAAGGAAAAAGGGGAAAAGAAGGATTCAGGCGTAAGAATCAAAATTAAGAGACCTCTGGCTGCGCCAACTTGATTTTTAGTATTATCTCCGTAAAAATAAGCTTCAAAGAAGATCGAAGGTATGCGTTGGAGCCTTATGGTGAAATTTAATCAGTTTTTTGTTCTTCTAAGAAACTACTTTTGATGAATATGCAGATTATGATAGGCATTAAGGTACTTTTGTGGCAGGTCGTTGTAGTTCAACAATAGCTAATTTTGTTTGTAGATATCATTATCAAAATATTTTTTTTAATGTTATTTCAATATAAAATTGATAGTTAGAACTTTTAACGTTTTTCATTAATTTTATGCCGTTGAAATGATAGTCTGCCAGCCCAGTTGTGTTGAATATTAAATTTTGGAATAAAAAATCCCCAAAATTTAATATTATAATTGTCCTTGTATTTCTTATTGTAGTTTGAATTTGATAAGCAAAAACGAAAAGTAGAGAGAATGTCTGCATTTGCTTTTCCAGTTAAAGTTGTATGTATTCTATAAATTGTTCAAAGTTAAAACATTTAGAAATTTGTAGAAACTTGCTAGAGTCAGGACTCAGGTATAGTAATGGAATTTATGACTTTGCTATCACTAAGCATTTTATCTCTTTTATGTAAGCATAAATGTGTATCTCGTTTCCTGTTTATTGTCTCTCTACATTTTATTTTAACAGTTTTCTCCTCTGTTTATTATCTGCACCACCGAAGACCCTGAACGTTGCCATTGTGTGCGTACCTTGAAGTATTGCAACTCAAGGTAAGCGCTCAGCCCAATTCATCTCCCCCGATAAAATTCATATATCTCCTGCATTGAATTGTTAAGCGGCTATGTACTTATTCGTATTCTTATTTTTACTAAAACCATGTAGTGTACATTTGTAAAAATATAATCGTTAACTGTCTGTGGTATAGATCTGTTGGAGTCCCTCAAACTTCTTTTGCAGCAAAGACAGTTAGGTTTTTTTTGCCCGAATTGGATATTTGCCTATGATTTAGAGGGAGACAAGTTTAATACGTATTAAACAATGATCCTAATTTTTCGAGTGCGTGTCTGTCAGGATGTCTGGAGAAAGACCCATATACGAGGCTTGGGAAGAAGAATGATGTCTGAGAAGGGAAACCGTATCATCCACTTTTACTTAAGGTCTATGTCTACTCGCGAGAGTCTGCTGCTTGCTGCTGTGGGCATTGACAAGAGTGGGAGACACTGTGTTTATAGGGTATCTAAGGAGTTTGTGGAGATTTTGGGTCTAGCCCAACTATTAATGCCAGTACAAAATGGAGAGCACGGGTAGATGTAAAGAACTGGCCCATATCGGTGATAAATGATACCCTTTCACCCACAAAAAGAGGTACATACTCTGCCATAACATGTGAAGATTTATTGTATTTTTTTTTACATTGCTCGTTGCAGTGAAAGTGAAATGTATTGTTTCGAGTTATTAAACAAGTCTTTCTGGTGTCATTCCTTTTTTTCAAATTTTTCCAGCATCATTCACTATAAGCATTTAGAATAATATTGTCTAAGCGCCATCTTTATCATGAATACAAGGGTTAAAGAATAAGATAAACTAACATCATGAATCCCTCAATAAATCTTTCTTTAAATCTTCTGCAAATTCTCAAATCTTTAATTAAGGACTCCAAAGCTTTTACGTGGTTATGTGACTTAAACAAAGAAAAATTTTGTTGTTTTTTTTGTAACGACAAGTGAAGTTCTAATTAAGATTCCCTTTACTCTTATTAACTTATCAAGTATACTAATACTTTAGCTTCCATTTATAGTGCTTCCACGTCCTTGGAATCTATAAAGCATATATACTGTAGCAAACAATGAATTATGAGTTAATTTTGCAGATAGATATGGTTTGGAATACTTACTTTTTATTTTCCATATTTTATATTTAGGACATACATGGAAACATGATCTATTGTATAATAAGGGATTTGGCTGACCGTAATACTTAATTTTTGACTTGCGTTGTTTCTGAAAAATATGAAGAAAAAGAAAAAAGAAACATATTTCTTGCTAGCCAGAAGCTCTTCAATAAAGATGGATGTAGATGTTCTTAGACTCTCTTTTCGTTAACCATTTTTTTGAACATGTTGCTACTGAACCTAGTAATACTTGTTCTTTAAGTTTAAAATAGCACATCTAACCTATCTGTGGTTCAGGCGTGTATCCCATATTATCCTTGACGTATTCTTAATAAGAAACTCGGGAACAAAAGGCCTCTATTTTTGGTTTGCAAGGATTCTGCTTCTAGTCAATTATCCATTAATCCTAGCATCTTTGGGATGCAAATTGTAATTATGTAATGAGTCTGAGATTGTACCTTCCAGTTCGTTTTATTTAGTGTCTGCAGTGGTTTTGTCTTGAGAGGCCAATTTATGCATAGCATGTTTATATGACTAGTTCTTATGTTTATTATAATTGTTAAGATTGTCATGATTTTAAATGTTTTGGTTTTAATAATACAGTAGATAGTAAACATATGTTTGTCTTGCTTCTAGTTTCCATATATTTAGGGCCAAGTGTTGTCAAATGTAATTACACACTAGTTAGGTTTAACCGTTTAAGATTAATTAAGTTAGTTTTTATGTTAATGTATTCTAAATATATACTTATAAATATTGTTTCCTGTTTTGACTTGACCATATTATTTCTTTATACTGTGGAGTGTATCTTTGTTATACTGTTTGTTGCGTACTGATCAAGATTCCCTGTGATCCTCAGATCTCGACCTTGTTCCAAATCACCAAGGTAGTTGTTCGAGTAAAAAGAGAATGAGGTCTCTTGAGAAGGATCTTGTAATGAGAATCCCAAAAAAGCAAAGAAGCAGCAGAGTGCGACAGGGACAGAATAGTAGCGGTTCAGAAGTAATATCTGCAAGTCAAGAAACCGGTGTACAACTTTTGGAACCAAGTCCCAACAAGTGGGCATCTTTTGTGGTTGGAGTTGAGATAGAAATACTCTGTGAAGATGATGCCATACTATGTCAAGGCAGCGACATGCGTAGCCGGGTGTAAGGTTGTGAATATTTCAAAAAACTGTTTCAAAGTCCAGTACAATGATGTGGATACTAAAAAAGGATCTAGCAAATTAGAGGTACAAATTTGTTTGCAAAAGAAGCATACTACTCTGAACAATTAATGCTAAGATGATCAAGTTATGATCTTGAATGCACTTGATTTCTTGGATGGTCACGAATTTCACATATCATTTAGTTTTAACTCTATCCTTGACATGACATAGGAGTATAGGACACAACTTCGTGCCCGGTACTAGGCATATGTGATTGTCATGTATATTTTTATCATGCGAGTGATATCTGGTTTAACATGTCATGCGAGTGATATCTGGTTTAACATGTATTGAACCAATAATTTGTTTAATCTAAATACCTATAATATAGTGTATACTAATTAACACTTGCACGTTTCTTAACATTGTATGATGTGCAGAAATGGATTGCAACACCAATAGTTGCACCTGCTGATAGCATGAGACACCCTGGGCGACTTACTATCCGCCCATGCCCTGAAGAAGAACCTCCCACTTGTTTTGAGGTTGGAGCAGCAGTTGATGCATGGTGGAGCAATGGCTGGTGGGAAGGTTTTGTTACAACTGGAGCCTCCCTCTCTGACAATGATGAAGATTATGTTTTCTTTCCTGGTATGTTAAGTTGGCAAGTCTGAATTTATTTGTGACATATATATCTTTAGTGTCAAGTCATAGCTTGTAAAGCAATAACTGGTAGTCATACAGTGAAGTCATATATATAGCCATAAGTTAGGTCACCGCCTTACAAAATATTGATCGAGTTGGTCACCAATATTGTTTCTATATTTGTACCACAAAAGGTGCAATGCTTACTCATAAGTTGAATCATAAGTATAGCTACATAGTGTGTATGTCTTATTCAAAGTTGAAACATTTGTCTAATCAAGTTTCCTTTGTCAAGTTCAGGCTAGCAAAGATTTTTGACTCTTCCCCGGAAAGATCTACGAGAATCTCGATGGAATGGGTTGATGAAACATGGTACCCATAAAGTCGCATCCTGACATCATCTCCTTTGTACTTTCGATTCTTGATTCCTGACATCGTCTCCTTTGTATTATAATATCTTGAATGAAGGGTTAAATTTTGAATACATTACATTTATAGCATAACGGTCGTAATTAATGTGGCAAGTTCATTTTCTGCATCCCTTTAAATTTAGCTTCATTAGTTGTTCTACATTCTTAATAAGAATAATATTGATGGAGTTTTTCCTTTCAATAGAAATTAAAGAGAATATTTTGTTGATTTTTGTAACTACATAAAACTTCAAAAACTAAAGCTTTTTTAAACTACTATTTTTAAATAGACGGAGCTTTTGTATATAGTTTTCTCAAACATATATATAAACATATAAAAAATCTGTTCAAGTGTAGCTTTTATGAAATGTGTTCATATTGAAATAGTGTAAAACCTTCTAATGAGCAGCGTCTACATAATATATTGTAAGTTATGATCAGCATATCAATCATATACATATGTAACATCTCATAAATTATTCTTAATACTGTAATGAAATTATTTTATAATGATTTAAGCAATTCAGTACAGACTGCAGAGCTCACAATTGTATGATGAGAAACATGGTAAAAAATCCAGATCATTATAGTCGTCAAATTATGTGTATAGTGTGTTTATCCTAAAGATAATGATCATAAACTATATCATCACTGTTTCCAGCTGATCCAAAATTACAATAGCCGAATAATCATACGTGTTGTTAAAGCCAGGGAGTTTCGTATCCACGATCCTCCAAGAAATGAATCTGCAGTTAGAACTTATATCCGTTGAAGACATTAGCTTCTGGGCACCCTTGCTCTTGTATTTTGATTTATAGGTCTTACGGGCATGCTGGCAGTACTTGCCCGTAAATATGGAATGATCAGTGTGTTTCCTTGTGACTTTTGTGGATGAGTCGATAGTATGGGGTGATTATAACTTGCTAATGAATCTGGGTTGTGAATTATAACAACAGAATGATCTGGAAGTGTCGAGCAGTTACCAGTTGGTAACTGCTACAATAAAATTAAGCCCTATTTTAAACCTTGAGTTCTAGGAGGGCTAAACCTTCCATCATGGACAATTTTCTTGTGAGAGGTTTGTACAACTGATAGATCCTTTTATAGGTGAAACATTAATTAAAAATTTTATTTGAGGAGCAAGCTTATCTTTGATGCCTTGGTCGGCAAGTCGTACAAAAGCCTGGCAAGTCATGTACGACTCGCTATTTCTACCGATTAATTGTATTTCTATTTTTTTTTAAAGAAAAAAAAAAGAATTTGAAGTTCTAATCATTACCCACAAAAAAGCACAATATAACTAATATAACTAATATAAGAATTTAAGCTAAGGTCTCAATCTTATAAATTTCAGGATCGCTGAAAGTAAGAGCAGACAACATCACCGGACCAGAAGCAAACATACGCAAGGCTGATCCACCAATTACCCTACCATTTTTCCGAATAAATGAAGCATTGAAAAAATTGGTAGTAGAGAATCCTCCAACTGAGGGAGAAATCAAATAAGTCCCTGTAAAAGAAATCAAGTTTAGTTCTTCGATAAATTCTTGGGGCGGAAATTGGGAGCCTATATGTTTAAGAATGACTTCTGAAATAGATCCAGAGCCACTACGGATAACTAATGAAATTGCATGTTATTGTGCAAAATTTGTCACCCACTGGATTATATCAACCATGGGTGGCACCTCAAGGATAATATTGTTTAGGATAGGATTCGGGAAAACATTATTCATGACGTCACTTTTGGGCTTATTCTTTGATCCCAAAGGACGACCACGAGACCTTTTTAATGATGACTCCCCAAAATTTACCATGGCAGAATTTTCAGGTGGAGGATGTTCAGTAACATTGTTTTCAGATGTTTGAGATGGATTAGTTGGTGAATTCAAGAGATTCATTGGAGAAGTTGAGTTTTCAAAGTTGTTCATGGTGGAAAGGTTGATATGCAATGAAAACAAAGAGAAGAGAAAATTGGAGGCTGAGATGTGTTTTAACATATGAGGATGCATGTCTATTTATACGTGAAATTTGACCGAATTAAACTTTGGGTATATGTAGAAAATATTTACAGAGATATTAAAAAAGTGTTTATACACTAATATTATATAAAGATAGTATACTTTTGGGATATTAAATGATTATCATGGATATCGGGGAGATAATTCATTATTTTTAAAAAATTTGGTACAATATCTACAAAAGTAAATATTTGAATCATAAATTTTCCCATATACTTTGGAGTAATTTGATGTAGTAGTTGGTGATTTTGTATATACTATCAAGGATATTTAGAGATTTTTCAGATATTGTAATAAATATTTATGGAATACCTTTATATCACTAAGAAGAGATAACGATTAATGAAAAATTCTTACAAACTTTTTTTGACATTTTATTATGCTTTGAGTTGGATGAAGATTTCTTGCATAATATTCATCATATAATTACCGACCGAAAAGAGTAATGGAGGGGGCACCCCCCCTCCTAGTGGCGCTCGCCTCTACCGCTATGGCGGCTAGGGGCGCTTGAAGTTCACTTGGGGCATATTAAAAAGTATTTGTATACCCATATAATATAAATAATATACTTTTGGGATACTGAATGATTATCATGGATATCGAAAAGATATTTTAATATTTTTAAACTTTTTTATACAATATCTATGAAACTAAATATTTGAATCATATACTTTCTCATGTAATTGGAGTATTTTGATGTAGTAGTTAGTAGTTGGTGATTTTGTATATACTATCAAGGATATTTAAAGATTTGCTAGATATTTTTAATATATATACGGAATGAATACTTTTATATCACTAAAAAGAGATAACGATCAATGAAAAATTCTCACAAATTATTTTTTGACTTTTTAATTTTCTTTGGGCTAGATTAAGTTTTTGTGCATCATATTCGACATATGATTACCCGGAAGAGCAAGGATTAATACATATGGGCATTTTTAACCAAATTATTTTGCAATCTTAACTCTTGAATTAGTTTAGTTTAATGCGTTATTAATAGTAGAGATGCACAAAAAGTATTGGCCGAAAATGTGACCTGGCCCGATTTGGTCAAAGCTCGATAAAGGCCCGACTCGAATAATTCCCGCCAGATCCAAATCTGTGTTTAAGATCTTCAACAAACCTTATATTTTTAGGCAAAATTTGGCCCTAGCCGATCGACAAAAGCCCGAGCTTGGGTTTCAACCTAATTTTGGGTTTGGGTGATCCAAGGTATATATGGGTTGGGTAATAATTTTATGAGTAGACAATTATTATATATGGTATGTCTTAATCACTAAGTTGGGTAATTAGGGCCAAGAATTGGAAGGCTTGTAAAACAAGTATGGTAAGACTTGTAGAACAAGTATGGTAAGTCTTGGTGGTCAAGTTTTGGGTGGCTATTTATACATAGTCATATTGTGTTTGTTTGATGTGTGAATACTTAAAGAGATGTAGTCTTAGGTATTATTTGGGATGCTTGATCATTATTGGCTCAAGTTTCGGGTTTGGGACACCATTGATGTGTTATTGTTTTTGATGTATTACTGATAATTGTTTGGATTAATAATATAAGTTGGAATGTGGGTGTTTCTACGTCAAATATTGTGTGCATTCTTGTTTTGCTTTTACTTATTGTTGATAGAACTAGAAGTGATACTTGAATAATAATGTGTGATCGCTCTTTGGTGGATCTTGACAACTAATCGATTGGTTATGTGTGTGCTTTGTATTAGTGTTTGTGAATCTCGGATTGTGTAATTCCCCTAACAAGTGGTACCAAGAGAGACAAGGTTCGTGATGGATGAAGTTGAGGAAAAGCTCGAGGTTCAATTGGTATGACAGAGTGCAATGAAAGATTTGCTGACAAGGAGGCTGCTAAAGCGGGAAGAGACAAAGTTACGTGCGATTTGGCGGCTGGTTTGCATCGTGGATCAATCCAGTGTTCGGACTCGAGATAGAAGAAGACGGAAGAGGTCATCGCAATTATTTTAATGGCTTGATCAACCAGGTGAACTATTTGGATGATACTAGTGATTTTCTTCAAGAGATTGAAGGATTGTGAAAGTAAGGATCGGGTGACTCAACATGTGGAATGACACTCGTGGTGGTTGATGCACGTGATTTTGTAGACGGATAAATCGTTATGGTGAAGAATGATGGTTTGGGGTTCACTAAATGGGTTTTAGCGATACTTAATGTTTGGAAGAACAAAAGGAGGTTCTTGATGGAGGGGAGGCATTGGAGAATGGACGTCGATATTGTTGATGGTTATCGTTCAATCCGATATAGGCATTGGGTTGAAGGGGAGGAATATTGGGTTTTAACCCAATTTTGGGTTTGGGTCATCCAAGATATATATGGGCTGGGTAATAATTGTATGAGTAGACATTTATTATATATAGTATGCCTTGATCACTAAATTGGGTAATTAAGGCCAAGAATTGGAAGGCTTGTATAACAAGTATGGTAAGACTTGTAGAACATGTATGGTAAGTCTTGGTGGCTAAGTTTTGGGTGGCTATATATACATAGTCATATTGTGTTTGTTTGATGTGTGAATACTTAAGAGATGTAGTCTTAGGTATTGTTTGGGAGATGCTTGAGCATTGTTGGCTCAAGTATCGGGTTTGGGACACCATTGAGGTTTTATCTTTTTTGATGTATTATTGTCAATTGTTTGGATTAATAATACAAGTTGGGACATGGGTGTTTTCACGTCAAATATTGTGTGTGTTCTTGTTTTGCTTTTACTTATTGTTGATAGAAGTAGAAATGATACTTGAATAACGTGTGATCGCGCTTTGGTGGATCTTGTCAACTAATCGATTGGTTGTGTGTGTGCTTTGTATTGTTATTTGTGAATCTCGGATTGTGTAAGTCCCCTAACATTAACTCGGTCTTTTGAAAAGCCCATGTTTCGGCCCGACTTGGATAAAAGCTCAATTCAAGCTCAAATAAATTTTAATTTTCAATATATATTTACATCTCTATTTTTATAATTTACACTTATTATAAATAAAAAATACTTTAAAGAATTATGTATATTTACATGCTCATGACTAAAAACAATATATATGTACTTAAATTTATCATACATGAATTAAATGTAAATCAATGATATGGGCTAAAAGTAAGCCCTAAAGACACATTTAATGTGGCATTAAATGGACCCAATATGGTCAAAATGTGGGGCCCACCAGATGGGCCCAAACCCTATTTACAATATTAATTTCGTAATTAATATTAGGGGTAATAACCAGCTCAGCAATAAAAGTCAGATAAGGATATTACTCCTACCAAGCTTAGCCTCCAAGGCACAGAATTCGATATGGGAACTGACTCCTACAAGGAAGGAGTCTAGAACCTTCCTCAAGGCGGTGACTTGCCCACCAAGTCACCTAATTCTACTACGATTCTAGGGCTTCTCAGCCTATATAAAGGGTCTGACCCCTCATTCTTAGAACTACGTCTTGGCTTGATTCTCAATACGAAATACGTAGGCACTCTGTGAGGACCGATTAGTCCCGAACACGGAAACAGCCATTAAATCACGAAGCTCCCTAACCCTAGCATTAATTACGAATTGTAACCTAGTTTTTATTCCACAACATTTGGCGCCGTCTGTGGGAAGAAGACATCAACCATGGTTCAAACACGAAGGACACCGGCAATTACCGAGCCTCTACCACTCAGTTCTACACCGCCCACCACGGATCCGGTGCCTCCGACGACCGGGGTGATTGTTCAACATCAAGTTTCTCAACCTTTAGGGACAACGTCCCATGTTGAGAGTACGTTACCTCCGATCATCCATACGAATCAAGGTACCAATCCTCTTCAGATGGTGGTTTCTCCTTTGGTTGTCGATCCTAACAACCCCTCACATGGGGTCCAGATCCATACTACGGATCTCCCCGTGAACACCAACCCAATGTATGGGCTGTCTAACTACCCTCCTCCTCAAGGAGCTGGACCTAGTGGACACGCCTTGCAGATCCGAGATCGAGAATACTATGACTACTCCGGCCCCTATACTGAGGATTCATCATCTGATGATGATGATCGTGATGAAGCCCCGAGAAGGTGACATGCTAGTAGGGAACCAAGAAGGAGAACACAAACTATCCATGATGGACCCCCATTGACAGCTGCTGAGAGAATCAAGGTTCATGAGGCTGAGATTCTAAGGATAAAGGAAGATATTGCAAGGGAACAAGCTAGGCTGAATCAAACTCAACCTCCTCCAACATCAGGACCGATTCCCTTTATAGATCTGGAGAGGCCTTCAAGAAGGTAAAGAAGGGCTGATGCCCCAACTGGAAGAACAACATGGGTGGAAACCCCCAAGAGCAACCCCAAGGATCTGATGCCACTTGGGGATCCTGACGATCCTACACCCCCGTTTACTGAGGAGGTGATGAATGCTCGTATCTCG
Organism: Kitagawia praeruptora; assembly: GCA_037693485.1. Classification (NCBI taxonomy): domain Eukaryota; kingdom Viridiplantae; phylum Streptophyta; class Magnoliopsida; order Apiales; family Apiaceae; genus Kitagawia; species Kitagawia praeruptora. The sequence continues at coordinate 133,265,532 of CM075352.1, read as the reverse complement.
AAGAAGTTCAAGATACCGACAATTAAAGATTATGATGGGACGGGTGATCCCGCAAACCACGTTAGAACATTCTCCAACGCACTGCTGTTGCAGCCCGCAAGTGACGCTTTGAAGTGTAGGGCGTTCCCTCAAACCCTGCCGGGTATGGCTCAAAGATGGTACCACCGACCTATACTTTAAAAGGTCGTTGGCGAAGCACCCTCCCGAGAATATGGCTGAGCTCCAGCGAAGGGCTGACAAGTATATCAAAGCAGAGGATAGTGTAAAGAAGGAGGCTGCAGTAAGCAATGGCTGAGGTAACAATGATACAAAGAAGAGGAAGCAGGATCAGGAGTATGATGCTAGGGACAAGTATCCCCGTACTAGCAAAGACTCTGAATCAGTACCAAAAAAGAATTTTGGACCGAGGTTTTCTGACTATGCAAGGTTGAATGCTCCTAGGAGTCAAATCTTGCTAGAGATTGAGAAAGATAAGGATTTTCGATGGCCGAAGCCACTCAAGGGTGACCCCGCAAAGAGAGATAAGGAGCAATACTGTAGGTTCCACCAAGATGTGGGGCATGATACAGATGATTGTAGGCAGTTGAAGGATGAGATTGAATTCTTGATCCGCAAGGGAAAGTTGAATAAATTCACTAAGGGTGAAGATCGTGGAACCCAAAGAAGGGACTACGATAGGAGAGACAATGACAGAAGAGATAATGGTCGTGATCGTAACACGCAGCCCCGAGGGCCAGTTATCAACATGATTTGGGGAGGTCCGACAGCGGCCGGTACAACTCGAAACTCTCGAAAGACATATGCCAGGGAGGTGATGCACATCGTGGGAGAGGCCCCGAAGCGTGCTAGAACTGAAATCGTAATTGGTTTTGATGATTCTGATCTTGAAGGGGTGAAGTTCCCCCATGATGACCCGTTGGTTATAACCCCTGTGATTGGGAACTCAGAAGTGAAGCGAGTCTTGATAGACAATGGAGCTTCTGTTGATATTCTGTTTCATGATGCGTTTGTAAAGATGGGATACACCGACTCTCAGCTTACCCCAACCAATATGCCAATCTACGGATTTAATGGGGTAGAGTCCAAGGTTGAAGGATCTATTCAGTTACCCATGACTATTGGGCAAGAACTTAAGGAGGCTACCCAGATGCTGAATTTTCTGGTGATTAAGGCATCCTCGACTTATAATGCAATCCTTGGAAGGACTGGACTTCATGCGTTCAAGGCTGTAGCCTCAACCTACCATATGAAAATCAAGTTTCCAACCCGGAACGGTGTCGGAGAACAAAAGGGCGATCAGAAAATGGCTAGAAGTTGTTATGTGTCTGCATTGAGAGCTGATGGAGTCGGGGGGCAGGTACTCCTAATTGAAGACATGGATGTCCGTGGTGATGATGAACACCGAGGGAAGCCAGCAGAAGATTTGGTCCCCATACCTCTAGAGTTGGGCGACCCTGAGAAAGTTACTTATATAGGAGCTTCACTAAAGGAACCCTTGAAGGGCAAATTGACGGCCTTCTTGCAAGAAAACAGTGATGTGTTTGCTTGGACTGCAGCTGACATGCCAGGGATTGATCCCCAACTCATAACTCACAAGTTGAATGTTGATCTTGGGAGGAAGACAATAAAGTAGAAGAAGAGAAATTTTGCTCCTGAAAGGCAGGAGGCCATTAAACAAGAAGTTGACAAGCTCTTAGAGGCTGGGTTTATTGAAGAGATTCAGTTCCCCGAATGGTTAACAAACCTTGTGATGGTCAAAAAAGAAAATGGGAAATGGAGGATGTGTATAGACTTCACTGATCTGAATGATGCATGTCCAAAAGATTGTTTTCCTCTGCCTAGGATAGACATGTTGATAGATGCCACAGCTGGACATGAGATGTTGAGCTTCATGGATGGGTTCAACGACTACAATCAGATTAAGATGCACAAGGATGACATCCCTAAGGTATCTTTCATAACTGACTTTGGTGTTTTCTGCTATCTTGTTATGGCCTTTGGTCTAAAGAATGCAGGAGCTACTTACCAACGACTGGTGAATAAGATATTCGCCCATCTGATTGGAAAAACCATGGAGGTCTATGTTAATGACATGTTAGTCAAGAGCCTACTCAAGGCAGATCACATTAAGCACCTCAGAGAGGCATTCGAAGTGCTGAGGCACCATAAGATGATGTTGAATCCAGCCAAGTGTGCTTTTGGCATTGGATCTGGGAAGTTTTTGGGTTTGATGGTTTCGAAAAGAGGCATAGAGGCCAACCCCGACAAGATCAAAGCAATCTTAGACATGGAACCACCCCGTTCTGTGAGGGACGTACAGAAGTTAACTGGCAGGGTGGCCGCTCTAGGGAGATTCATCTCCAAGTCTGGTGATAAGTGCTTGCCTTTCTTTCAAGCACTAAAGAAGGTGAAAGATTTTGAATGGACTGATAAAAGCCAAGAGGCCTTTGAACAATTGAAGAAGTACATGGCCGAAGCCCCGCTGTTGGCCAAGCCAAGTCCAGGAGAGACTCTTAATCTGCACCTAGCAGTATCTGGACAGGCATTGAGTGCCGTCCTCATTAAAGAGGAGAATAAGGTTCAGAGACCTATCTACTATGTGAGCAAGGTTTTGCATGGAGCTGAGTTGAATTACTCAACCATAGAGAAGTTTGCATTGGCTTTGGTAATGGCCTCGAGGAAGCTACGACCATACTTCCAGTCGCACAAAATTGAAGTCCTGACGGACCAGCAGTTAAGGAACATATTGCATAGCCCAAAGGCCAGCGGAAGACTAATCAAATGGGCCATAGAGCTTGGGGAGTTTGATATCAAGTATAAGCCTCGGACAGCCATCAAGGCTCAGGCATTGGCTGACTTCGTGGTTGAATGCACCATTAACAACCAAGAAGTCGGGGGGCAGGAGATGATAACCACCCCTGAGAATGGAGATAAAGATGAAGGACTGGTGGCTGATCAGAAAGAATATTGGGTGCTCTATTTTGATGGAGCATCGAAAACAAAATCTAGTAGTACAGGTTTGGTTTTGCAAAGCCCCGATGGGTTCACAGTTGAATATGCTTTGAAGTTGGATTTTCCTACTACCAACAATGAAGCTGAGTATGAGGCATTGATAGCCGGATTGGGTTTGGCTAGAGTCATGCGGGTCAAGAACCTCAAAGTGTGTGGAGATTCAAGATTGGTGGTCTCGCAAGTGAATGGTGAATTTGAGGCCAAGGATGAGACTATGGCGAAATATCTGCGAGTTGTGAAAGCTGTCATGACTCAGTTTGATGAGTGCTATGTAGAACACATTCCGAGAGAAGAGAACATTAAGGCCGATGCCCTATCTAAGTTCGCTTCTTCTGAAATCGAAAATTATACAGGAAGTGTTTACTTCCAGGTCTTGAAGGCCCCGACTGTCAATTCTAAGTTGGTGGCACCAATTGATATAGGAAGCTGTTGGATAGATACTATTAAAGCTCACCTTGAAACAGGTTGGCTCCCTGACAATGCCTTGGAGGCACGAAAACTGTCAGTGAGAGCATTGAGATATGCCCTTATCGAAGGCATCCTGTACAAGAGGTCGTTTGTCATCCCTTATTTGAAGTATTTAAGGCCCCAAGAGGCAAAAGAAGCATTGGAAGAAGTTCATGAAGGGATCTGTGGGCAACACTTGGGGGGTAGAGCCCTAGCACACAAGATCATGCGACTGGGATTCTATTGGCCAGAGATGTTGGCCGATGCGCAAAATTATGTTAAGAAGTGTGACAGATGCCAGAAGCACGCTCCAATTGTAAGGTAGCCGCCTGGGATGTTAACGTCAGTCAGCTCTCCCATCCCATTTGCAATGTGGGGGATGGACATACTTGGTCCTTTCCCTATGGCTTCAGCACAAAGGAAATTTCTGATAGTCGCCATTGACTACTTCACCAAGTGGATCGAGGCTAATCCTCTAGCCAAGATAACCACCAAACAAGTTGCCCAGTTTTTTTGGGAGAACATAATTTGTAGGTATGGAATCCCACGAATCCTTGTGACGGATAATGGGACGCAATTTAACAATGAGGAGTTCAAGAAGTACTGTGAGGAAAACGCTATTGAGATTCGATTTACTTCAGTAGCACACCCGCAAGCTAATGGACAGGCCGAGGTAGCCAATCGAATCATCCTTGATGGGTTAAAGAAAAGGGTCGAACGCTCAAGGAACACCTGGGTGGATGAGTTGCTGCCTATACTTTGGGATTATCGCACTACTTGTAAGGTAACCACCGGAGTAACCCCGTTTCTGCTGGCTTATGGAGCCGAGGAAGTTGTGCCACTAGAGATTATGCATGCGTCACCTCGAGTTGAGGCATTTGAACCAGAGACTAATGAAGAGGGCATGAGATTTGCCCTAGACCTGATTGATGAAGTCAGGGACGAGGCAAATGCTAGAAATGCGGAGCATCAAAAGAAAGCATCCTTTTATTACAACCACAGGGTTAAGGAAAGGTTCTTCCAGCAAGGTGACTTAGTTCTAAGGAAGATCGAGGCTTCTGGAGTTGGCCAGAAGGGAAAACTAGCCCCTAACTGGGAAGGGCCGTATCGAGTCAAGAAGACGTTGGGACGAGGATCATACAAGTTGGAGACCTTGGACGGGGTTGAGGTGCCCCGTACTTGGCATGCCTTGAACCTCAAAGTTTATTATGTGTAAGCTATCCTTGTAAGGACTTAGCTCATTATCTATTTATTAAGAGAAGTAGAAATAAGGTTCGATGAGACCATTTCAGGGCTTGACGCCCCGAGTAGGACAATAATAAGTTATGTAAGGGTTGAACCCCATTCTGAGTTATTAATACAAGTTTGTTTTCCGTTCCATGATTCTATGTTTTATTTATGTACCGAGCACCTGCTGAGTGTAAGCCTAGAAAGGCCAAGTACCGAAAATAAATGAACATACGAATAAGGGAAACAAATGCATAAATAAAACGCCCCGAAGGGCCACAATTCAAGTTAAGGTTACAACACAACGAAATCAGAGTTTAAGTCCCGAAGGACGCTAAATAAATAGCTGATAAAGTAAAGCCATAAGCGGCTAAGAAGGCCATGCAAGGCCACAAACCAACTCCAGCTACTCCTCTGCAGACTCCTCTTCGCCGCTCTCATCTTCCCCGCTCTCCTCCTTCGAGTCTTCACCGGAGTCATTGTCAGGCTCGGCCACCACCATAGGCTGAACCACAGCAACTCCGGCCCCTTCTTCTTCAGAGGATGAATCAGAAGAAGAACTGCCCTCGTTTCGGATCAATCTCGTGCCAGGGATTGGTTGTCGAACCACTCCAACTTTCCTTGCGGGCGGGGGTTTCTGAGGAACAACTTTAGTTCCCGAGCCAGAAGCTAGGTTAGCCGGGTTGACACCCCAGTTAGGGAAAGGAAAATCAGCCGGGTTGACAACAGAAGGATGCCTTTGGCTCACAACATTTATCGCCTTATCCCAACCAACAGACATGTTGTAGGGGCGCACCTCATCGTCATGATCATCTATGAATCTCAGAAACTCTTCAGACTTATGATAGGCTTTAATCACTTTGTTAGCATCATCCATTCACTTTCGAGCTAAAGAAGCAAGTTGCTTTCGGGTGGATAAGGCATTCGCTTCGGCGCGGGTAACCTGAGAATGTAGATCATTAATCTCTTCCTTGAACCTTGCTGAATCAGTCGTCAAGGATATATTCTCGTCCCTGAAAGCCAAGCCTTGGGTAGAAACAGCCTGGAAGTAGGCATTAGCCTGCAACGAAGAAATTGATAAGGTATGAGAAATTTGTAAAGGATCAATCACACCGAACTTACTAAAAAGAGTGTCATACCTGATATAGGGCTTGAGCGCCCAGAAGCTGATTTTCGTTCATCTTGTCCCCGACATGTAAAGTCACCCTATCGGGAGGAGTGATTGAAAGCTTGGACCAGTCTAGAGCTAGGTCAGGACTCCCACAAACTGAGTCTTGTTCACATATACCCCATGACGGTATAAAAGGGGTCCTGGTAACCCCATCAGCATTTCGGGATCTTTTCCCGCCTTGGGAGCAGCCTTCCAAGAAGTTAGGGATTCTAGGCTTAGTGGGATTCAGTAACTCTGCAGCCTTTTTCTTCATCCTTTAAGTCACAGTCGGTTGGTTTTGAGGACGACTATCAATCTCCTCAGCAGCTGAAATGCAACAAGAAAAACATCGGAATAAGAACAAACAGAGGTCATAATATGGCTAAGTAAGAAAATTACCCTCAATGGAAAGAAAGCTAAGGCCAGACTCAATAAGATTCTTTTCATTCAGAAAAGTCTTATAATGGGTACAACCATCATCAGCTAGGAGCTTATCTCGATCTAATAACTCCGAAACCGTAAGTTCACACACGAAATGTGAACTATCTTCCACGTGTCTAAATCTCTTCACAAAGTAGTTGCCCCAATCACCACCTTCCCACTCAAGGATTACAAATTGTCTTTCCCAGAAATGTTGGGAATCTGGAAAAGAAAAGGGATTCACCATATATGTGCGGGAGTTTGGCTCGGTGTTGAAGGTTGATCCATCCCTTTTTGCAGTCAGTGGAGTTTTTGGCCCCGAAAATACTCCAAAACATTGTTGTAGACAAAGGAATTTTCAGCTGACGGCACCTTATTATAAAAATAATGATGTACCTCCAGGCATTGGGATACAATTGACAAGGGTGAATTTGATACTCCGCCAACAATCTGATGATAAAATCGTCAACCGGAAATCTGAATCCAGCTTCTAGGGCACCCCAGGGAACACAAATCCTCTCAGGATGCCAGTTGCAAGTTCTGTTAGTTAGACTTGGAAGACGAACCTTAATAGCATCTGGGAAGTAGTATGTTCTCCTGATCTCTTCGACATCTTTCTCCTTTAACTTGCATGGACTATAAAATGAATCTAAGCTTGCACTATTTGGAAACGCATCCCTCATGATGTTTAGCAGATCTAGTAAAGATTCAAATTTATGCTCAACATATGAAGGGGGTTTTATTTTTTTTCCTTACCTTTTGCTGTCCTCATCTTGCTTCTCTTGGCGAATGCTTCCATTATAGAGACTGGGGGAGCAACTGGGCGGCTGTCTTCTGACATCTTGATCTAGAAACCTGAACTTGATCCCCGATTGGGACTAGAAATCTACAGAGCTTAAGAACTTGAAAACTTTGAAGTGAATGAAATGAAGGCCATCACTCTTCTTTTATAGAAGAAGCATGACCTGCTGTGTCAGGTCAAAGTTCAGCTTGATTCGCGTTTACAGGTCAACTATCGTTTAAAGATGAAAAAAGGACAGAAATTGTTCGTTTTTTACAGAAAGGATCGTTATAATTCATACAAATTGGAGAGAAACAGCTGATGTAATTGCTAAAGTTGCTTAAAGAGTTGATTAAGAAGATCAGCCATAAGTACAAGGTTAGCAATGCTAGTTGTTAACTAAGGAGAAATATCGTTAGAAGTCACGAATGACCAAACTGACGACTTGTGATCAAGATCAAGGTTCTTGATCCTTAGGATCATGGATGGTTTTAGATCCTAGATCCCTGATGACTTGAGATCAAGATCAAGGTTCTTGATCCATGAGGACAACGAAGTCACGAATGACCAAAATAGAGACTTGAGATCAAGATCAAGATTCTTGACCCTCAAGACCACGGATGATTTTCAGGTTCGGGCATTTTAGCCAACCACCAGCTGGCCGACCACGACACCCGGAGGGTCGTACGTAGCCGACCACGAGGTGGCCGACCACCGTACGACCGACCACGGCATTTTGAGGAGTCCCGGCCGACAACGAGCTGGAAGACCACGGACCAGCCGACCTCCGTGTGTTGAAGGCCTCCGGCCGATCACCGTGGTTTCGAACCCTCTGGCCGATCAAACTGACGACTTAAGATCGAGATCAAGTTTCTTGATCCTTAAGATCACGGATGATTGGAGATCAAGATCAAGTTTCTTGATCCTTATATATCACGGATGATTAGAGATCAAGATCAAGTTTTTTGATCCTCATGACCACGGATGGTTTTCAAGTCCGGGTTTCCTAGCCAACCACGAGGTAGCCAACCACCGTGCCCGAGGGATGCCGGCCGACCACGAAGCAGCCGACCACGGCGCACGAGGGACCGCAGCCGACCACCTCCCGACCGACCACGGCTCGGCCGACCATGGTGGCTTCAACCCCTTCGGCCGATCAGCAGGTAGCCGACCACAAGCTACCCGTTGATCCGGCCGATCACGGGTAGTTTGTGGTCCTAGAACCCGACTTTTTCAGCGAACCTCGGATAGTTTTTAGACCTAGATTTTGACTTTTTCAGCGAATCTCGGATGATTTTCAGTACTAAAAAGAGGTCAAAATAAGCACAGATTAGTGCCGTTTAAGCACAGATTAGTGCTGATTAGCACAGATTAGTGCCGTTTAAGCACAGGTTAGTGCCGATTAGCACAGATTAGTGCCGATTAGCACAGATTAGTGCCGTTTAAGCACAGATTAGTGCCGTTTAAGCACAGATTAGTGCCGATTAGCACAGATTAGTGCCGTTTAAGCACAGATTAGCGCCGATTAGTGTTGTTAGTGCCGTTTTATGCCGTTTAACATCGTTTAACACTGTTTAAATGTTGTTTAAGGCTAATTAGCGCTGTGTAGTGCCGTTTAAACACCGTTTAGTGTCGTTCAACATCGTCGTAAATGCGTCGGTCGCTCCACGCTTTACATTGAGATGATATTGTTGAAAGTACTCGCATAAGAGCAATAAACCCTGACCCAAGTCTCGGAAAGGCCGTTAAAACTTCAAGGAAAACCTGATCAGTTTTCCTATAAGTTGGGGGGCAAATGATATGGCACTACTAGAAAAAGTAGAATAGACATCGCCCCTTTAACATCGGTTCATGATGTCCCTGATGTAAAAACTATCAATAACATCGGTCGACAAAAAACTGATGTCTTTAACATATTATGAAATCACTTTACCAGCCAACCGATGTCATTGACATATCATTGAAAAATTAATGACATCGGTCAAAATGGACCCAATATGGACCCAATATTTAATGTGGCATTAAATGGACCCAATATGGTCAAAATGTGGGGCCCACAGATGGGCCCAAACCCTATTTACAATATTAATTTCGTAATTAATATTAGGGGTAATAACCAGCTCAGCAATAAGAGTCAGATAAGGATATTACTCCTACCAAGCTTAGCCTCCAAGGCACAGAATTCGATATGGGAACTGACTCCTACAAGGAAGGAGTCTAGAACCTTCCTCAAGGCGGTGACTTGCCCACCAAGTCACCTAATTCTACTACGATTCTAGGGCTTCTTAGCCTATATAAAGGGTCTGACCCCTCATTCTCAGAACTACGTCTTGGCTTGATTCTCAATACGAGATACGTAGGCACTCTGTGAGGACCGATTAGTACCGAACACGGAAACAGCCATTAAAGCACGAAGCTCCCTAACCCTAGCATTAATTACGAATTGTAACCTAGTTTTTATTCCACAACAATCAAGTACAGGAACAATCGATTAATTTATCATAAAATCAATTAACGAATAAAGAATTGTCAACATTCATATCGGTGACCTATAATATGTTTAAAATATATGCTTTTAGATTTAATTTATAATAATAATATATATAAGAATTATCGAATTTAAAAATGTTTGACCAGATCTGGTTCAATCAGAATAAAAGTTTAACTCGGTCCAATTTTGGTCCGAATAAAAACCTGTCATGGCCCGCCTCAATGGCCTAAAAATGCTTGAATTTTTTCTAAAAGTTTGGCTCGGTCAAAGTTAAATTTCAGGCCAAATTTTGATCAAAAAGCTAGACTTTTCGAGGCCCGATCAAAACCCGACATGATGAGTTTTTTGTGCATATATGGTTAGTGGTGTGTTACTTTATCTCGAAGAGATTTTTTGATTAATGGTGAGTTTTTTGTGAATCTGTAATATGTTTTTACACAGTTTCTACTCTATTTAATACAAGCTTTTCCTATTTAATTGTAAAAGTTTAATAGAGTACAGTTTGCTGCCTGAGATTCAATTCCGCACATTGTTTTTAAATATTTTAACAAAAAGGCATGATATCATAAAATAATTCTGCTATTTACTTTTCAGGAGAGTCCTCCATAGAAGGCTATGGTGTTGAGCGGCACGGAGGTTGTGGTGGTGGATGACATAGACAACAATTAAGAAGATCCACTAGCACACATGTATCCTCTTTGGCCTTATCAAGAACTGGTTTGTCAAGAACTGAAATATGGTTTTGGAAATTCTAGTTTCCATTATGTAATGGACATGGTCTTTTGTGAATGCTGTAGTAACTTATGGTACTTATGCAGATGTATAAAGTAACTAACTTTATGTAGTAACTAACGATACTTTAATTAAATTATGACTATTATGGTATTTTGATGGTTTTGTGAATGCTTGCGGATTTATATATGTTTTTAGTATCTGTGAATGCTGGTTAGGTTAGGATCATATATAATGAGAAACAACAGGTGGTAGGTCGAAAAAATATTATTAAATCTTGAAATTGTATCTTAAATTCGACCAAAAGTGGTCTATTAAAATTGGCAGAAAAAGGTTATGGTGCATTATATTTGACAAGAGAAAGTCAAATTTAAAACTTCAAATTCGACCAAACACAATTGAATTAGAGATCAACCAAACTTGGTCGAATATAAGATTCGACTAAAAATAATCGAATTTAATATTCGACAAAAAATGGTCAAATTTAAAATTCGACACAGTTTGATCGAAAATACTTTCCACCAATTTCGGTCGAATTTAATGTTTTGGACAGGAGAATTTGAAATTTCAAAGCAAAATTTGGTTTTTAGTCGAATTTAGTTGGTCAAATTTAACTATCTTCGACCATTTTGTGTTTTTTGACTCCGTTATAATCGACCAGAGCAATTTCGGTCGAATTTAGCTAAATTCGACTATCGACGGACGAAAATAGCTAAATTCGACCATTTTGAATTGGTAGAAATTAGCCGAATTTTGTTGTAGTGGTAGTTACTTTTTATATTATAACATTTTATTATTTTGAGTAAGTTTTGGAATATTAAAAATTGAGAGGGACATCACAAAAAGGAAAGTGGGAGTATTAAATTAAAGCATAATGTGTATGAAATAGAGGATCTGCAAGTAGCATAATTATATTATAATATAAGTTTATACTAAGACCCCGACAATTAACTAATTACCTGGCTCTGTATTTTTTATTGTTGGACAATCTGTGAAAATAGTACAAAATACTAGCAATCGTGTGTGTGAATAACAGAACAATTAAAACAAATAAAGAGGAGGCAGGAACAGAAAAACCCGAGTCCAGTGCGTGACTGTCTCCTTAAAGCGTATTAGCCCTCACCGTAGGTGCGAGCGAATCGCCTCCCAGGATAAAACGGATTGCAGCGAAGCTATAAAAGCGTCACTCTCAGCGAGCTTGAAACGAGCAAGAATATCACCGAAGGAGAAGAGGCTGTGTATGAGAAGAGGATGTGTTTTCGAATGAATAATCCTAAGGCTCTACGAGAGTTTATATAGGATAGGAAAAACTTGTGCGCTACACAATTGCCCTAATTAATTAGATGTACTAATTTAAAAGTCGGTGGCAATTTTCCTTTATTAATTAACCGCGTTAATTAATTAAGGTAAGGCGGTGGCAAAAAATTCGTTATAAAAACGGAATTGATTTTACCACAATTAATTCCAAATTCGAATTAATGGCAAAAAATCCGTTATAAAAACGGAATTGATTTTACCAAAATTAATTCCAAATTCGAATTAATTTAGTCAGATCTTTAAGCTCAAACCCAGCGGAAATAATAATTAGCAAAAACTAGTTCGGGTTTATTCGGCCCAATTTTCTGCTGCATTCGTGTCCGCAGATCGCACACGCGGAAAGCCCGAAGGCTTGCGAAGCCACGAATTTTCCCTCGAAATCCCATGATTTGCACCCCCCTGCGCGCACGTAGGAGATAGAGCAACACTCAACCAACACAAGTGAACACTCCACTTGTGTTGTACTATATAAAGCAAAAGACACCCCTTTTCCTTATCAATGTGGGACTTCAAGTTTTAACAACAAAATTTCCACTCTTAAGGGACCAACTTTGAGTAATCATAACTCATCCATCCCTTAGTCGTTTTGAGTGTTCAAATATGCGTTGGAAAGCCCTCGCGGAGGAGAACACTCTCCAAGCACGACTTGTTGCAAACACGCACACAAGGCACACTCAAATCGGAGCTTAAAATTACTCGACAATGTGGGTCTAAAACCCACATATTCTAACAATCCCACACATGGATGAGATTGATATCGTAGTAGCACACACCAGACAAATAGACACGGAATTTGATGTGGTGATAATTCTTCAATCAGATATAGCATACGATAGGTAGAGGTTTGCTCCTTGAACCTTCGCTTGAGTAAGCATACCGACCTTACTGGTAGACAGTGGAGGTTTGCTCTTTGAACTGTTCGACCGTTTGTGTAGGCGATGATATACTTATCACTATATCCTTTTTGACTCGTTCCGCTCTCATGATTATGTCCATTTTGGCCATGGAACATCGTCCTGGTTTTGCAGGAGTTTCTAAAGAATTGTGCCTCGCAATTCTCCTTTGAAGCGGCCCCACTTCTCTCCCACATAGGTGATCTTTATCTTATAGAGTAACCCGCGTTTACTCAACTGATTTCCATGCGTTCAAACCTTGAACTCCATGTAATCACCGAAAGATCATTAAAAGCTTAATAGCTTACCCTCGTACCTTACGGGTCTCACTGTTTCTCATCATAGGAACAGGCCAGGGGTTACCCCACAGTGATTTGGTCATCATGATTTAGTTGGCCCATTGAACCAAGTTCTTGGGATCTCCAGTCAGCAATGGTTGGGTGTCCACCATGACGCCGTTAAGCAATAGGCTTAAGGCCCATCCCTCTCGATGATTTGTCAACCAGTTCTCTTGATAACCCTTTGGTTAGCGGATCCGCGATATTATCCTTTGATGGTATAAAGTCAATAGTGATAATTCCGGTTGACATTAACTGTCTAATGGAACTATGTCGTCGTCGTATGTGACGGGACTTTCCATTATACATTGTGCTATGTGCTCTGCCAATAGTAGACTGACTATCACAGTGCAGTCCTATTGCAGTCACAGGCTTTGGCCATCTTGGAATATCCTCCAGAAATTGGCGTAAGTATTCAGCCTCTTCGGCACATTTATCTAATGCCACAAACTCAGCTTCCATCGTGGAATGAGTTATTACCGTTTGTTTGGAGGATTTCCATGACACTGCTGCTCCAGCTAGTGTAAACACATAACCACTCGTAGACTTTAATTCCTTCTTGCTAGATATCCAGTTTGCATCAGTATAGCCTTCTAATATTGCTGGATAACTGCCACAATGCAAACCATAGTCTCGAGTTCCCCTCAAGTACTTTAGTACTCGTATGATTACAAGTCTGGCCTTGTACTTATCGATGGTGTCTTCAGGTTTCAATTTCTTTTTGAAAACCCACTTGCTACCGACTGTTTTACTACCGGCTGGTAAGTCCACTAACTCCCAAGTATGATTCTGTAAGATAGAATCAACTTCACTTTTGATGGCCTCTTTCCACATAGGTCCATCAGGTGACGTTACCGCTTCCTTATAGGTTTTCGGATCACCTTCTTCGAGCAAATAAGTCAGAAACTCTGACCCATAGGATTTCTCCTTCCTTTGTCTTTTGCTCCTTCTCACTACCCCCACATTTTCGTCTTCACTGTCATCATTCTCATTGTCGTCTTCTAAAGACTCATGAGGTCGTTTAGACGTCGTAGGGCGTTCAATTCCAGGATTACAAGGAAATACATTCTCAAAGAATGACGCATTCCTTGACTCCATAATCGTATTCTTTTGAATCTCAGAAATCTTTGATTCATGTACAAGAAACCAATATGCAGTACTATGTGGTGGATATCCGATGAAGATACAATCCATAGTCTTTGGACCAATCTTCACCTTCTTAGGTGCAGGGATTAGTACCTTTGCAAGGCACCCCCACACTTTCAGATTTTGATAACTTGGTTTCTTTTTCTTCCACATCTCATAAGGACTTTCATCCTTATTCTTGCGAATCATCATATTTAAAATATGAGTTGCACTTAAGATGGCTTCCCCCCACATCGACTGCGGAAGTCCAGAGCTTAACAACATCGCATTCATCATCTCCTTGAGAGTGCGATTCTTCCTCTCAGCTACTCCATTAGACTGAGGGGAATATGGTGCAGTGACCTCATGGATTATACCATATTGTGAACAGAATTCCCCAAAAGGTTCAATATATTCACCTCCACGATCACTTCGTATTGTTTTGATTTTCTCATTTTGTTGTGTCTCAACTTCTTCCTTATAGATTTTAAATTTATCTATAGCTTCGTCTTTGCTTTTCAGCAAATATACCTAGCAGTATTTTGTACAATCATCTATGAATGTTATAAAATACTTATTCCCTCCTCTAGTTGGAGCGAATTTTAAATCACATATGTCGCTATGTATAAGGTCTAGCACCCTGGTGTTTCTTTGCACGTGTTTAAACGATGCTCTTGTTAATTTTGCCTCAACACAAGTTTCACAATTATGTTTTGAATCAATGTTCAATTTTGGTATGTAATCTTTTGCACTTAAACATCGTAAAGTGTCAAAATTAACATGTCCTAATCTAGCATGCCATAAATTAGGAGACTCAAGCAAGTAAGCAGAAGAATTCTTTATTTCATTATTGTCCTTAACAGACATCACATTGAGCTTAAAAAGCCCATCGGTTACATAGCCCTTGCCTACAAACATACCATTCTTAGACAAAATAACTTTATCTGACTCTATTACAATACGAAAGCCATGCTTATTCAACAAGGAACCAGACACAAGGTTCTTGCGAATATCAGGCACATAAAGTACATTCTTCAAAGTCAGATCCTTCCCAGAAGTCATCTTCAGAATCACCATGCCTTCCCCTTCAATGGTTGAAGTTGCTGAATTTCCCATGTAGAGCTTCTCACCAGCATCAGAAGCTTTGAGGCTAGAGAAAATCGCCTTGTCCGAAAAAACATGCCTTGTAGCTCCCGTATCAATCCACCATTCCCTTGGATTAGAGCCAACCAGGTTCACCTCAGAGACCGTAGCACAGAGGTCTATGTCACCCATCTCCTTTGAGATATCATCGACCATGTTTGCTTCTTTCTTCTTATTGGTCTTCTTAGGCTTCCTACACTCAGAAGACCTATGACCCACTTTGTCGCAGTTAAACACTTCCCTTGAAACTTCGTATTCGAAATTCCTCCCTTGGGTGCCAGCTTTGCCCCTTTACCAGAATTGTTCTCCTTGGGCTTATGTTCCACCATGTTTGCCTTTTCAGTGGCAACATTCATCTTCTTCTCGGATCCCCTATTGTCTTCTTCAATACGAAGTCTAACGATCAGATCCTCCATAGTCATCTAATAAATATACCAATTTATAGTTTATTAATGGACCTATAAAAGGATCAATTTTTGGTTCTTAGTCAAAACAATAACGTATAATTTTACCCTGAAAGATTTAACGTAATCAGGCACCTATGCTATGCTAGGAAACTCACATGCCATCTTTTTTCTAGGTATGCTTGCACACATTTGTAGCAATATGGAGACAAGCGTATGTACTTTCGATCAAGAGAAGAATGACCACCTGACTAAACCCCTTTGTCAAGGGACGTACTCATTGTCCCCTCCTTTCACAACCGTCTTGAACATTTATGGAAGACTATCATGGTAAGTAAATGAACTAAAAGAAAACGTTGCTTGTTGCTTGCTGTTGAGGCGAGTTTCTTCTTAAGACTTGGAGAAATTCAAATTGCCAATATGATTGTGTAGTAACTGCGAAGACCTTTTGGTTGTGTTCACTTGGATGTAATGAAATTGAGAGAAAATGGAGTAGGAGATTTGTACTTTCTTTTGGGGAATGTTTATAATTTATTTTCTTTCTTTCCTTTTCTGACAATTCAAGCTAGAATTGTAACCCAACAATCTGGGAAGAAATGCTCCATTATCGTTTTACCTCATTTTCCCTACAAACTTCATTATAGATAATTTCCACCTCTCATGCTTGTTCACTGTTCTCGTATATCCTTTCTTTATTTCTTCTTAAACGTTTTCTATAATTCTTTATTTCATTTCTTCACAATTCGAACAAATGACTTATGTATAAGATAGCGCACTATTGTTTTCATTTCCTGCTCAAACAATATTGTTTTCATTTCTTTCTCAAGTCAATGCAGGATGTGAAAATAATAAATGTTTCACTTAATATTATGATATGGTAATATGAAATTAGAACAATATTATGATATTGTTTACATCTCATGTTGCTTCCTTCATATATCAATAAGTGCGCCCTACATCTCATCTTGTGCTCTTGATATTGTATGTGCACTAATAAAACTTTTGATATCAGCACAAGATATCTCCTCTCAATCAAAAGACCTCATGAGCCCGAAATACTTATTTTCCCTTTATATTTGATATCTTTCTCTTCCATACCTCAAAGATGAAGGTTCGTTTCTTTTGGCAAGGAAGAAATATATTCCAATTATATTTGCAATTCAATTCTATGATCATGAAACACTCAACATAACATATCCCACCTGATAAAAATAAATAAAAAATTTGGCATATGTCAAACTTGAATTTATATAAGAGAAATCTACAAAGTCAATGGTATGAAATCACTGATAAATATAAGCTCAAAGACATGCGTATCGTTAAGGTTTTTGTAATGCAAAGATTACAACGCGGGAAAAAAATCAAGTAAAAGGGGATAGGAGATAAGATATACAAGCACAAAGAAGCTCATAGGGTTTTCAAATAAATACAGAGAATGGACATGTTATAAGCCTATATTGCACTTTAGTCCACAACATAATGTGCTATGTTTTAATTAGCACTTTTGCTTATGAGTAATCTATATTAGGGCACAACATATGTGATGATTTGACCAAATAGATAACATGCTCAAATTATTGTTTAGTTTCTCTTCCCGATAAAATTTACTCTATTAGATAGACATTAGGATTACTTATATTGAAAGAAATCCCTATTTTGAATAAATCTCTTACTTCTATTTATGAATTTATCACATGTAACATTATATACATATTTGTAATGTCAATATGTATGTCGTGTCTTCCTTTGTTACCCGGACTCGATTAAAAGCATCCAACATGGATAAGAGTTCAAGTGTCGGATCGGACAACATTCTAAAAATACTACATATGTCTATATATATGTCGTATTTTCCTTTATATTGTCCAAGTGTTAATACTTAATACCCATGTCCGAGTGTTAGAGACAAGTACTTGATGCAAAGTTAAGAATCCGAGTAACAATGGTATTTCCCCTTACTCGAATCCCCTCTTTTTGTACTTGTCCGCATTGCTCGCACCGACACCCCAATACCCGTATCTTTTCTTTTTAGTACTCCCTCCGTCTCAGTTTATGTTTCCTGTTTTGACTTTTTACACTGCTCATTTAAGGCGATTGACTACTAATTTACGCATAATTTATAAGATAAAATATAGTCATGAGTAATCTTGTTGGATTCGTATTTATGAGTAATTTAATACAGTGAAGTTTTTATATTTAGTACTAATACAAAATTCAAGATATTAACGATTGAAAGTGTGCGTTGGCAAACGTGTTTTTACAAACAGAAAACATATTATGAGACGGAGGGAGTACTTGGCCAATTAGACATGTAATCTGCTTCCTCTCTCGGTCAAGACCACACACCAAGAGGATTTAACTTATTAGTTCTTATCAAAATAAATATGTTTTATAGATTAAAATTTACTTGTATTGTATAATCTTGTATACTTATTCTATTCTGTAAATATACATATTCTTTTTAGGAAAAGAGGGTCATGTATTAATAGAATCTTTGCATCTTAATTTTATTGCTATAATTTTATTATTGTAAAAGGGTTGTTAGAAAAAGAAAAAATGTCAATAGCAACTATTAACTTCTAGATAAAGAAATGGAAAAAAGGAAAAAGTGACTATGCTTATTCTTTTTTGGAAAAGTGGGTCATATATTAATAGAATTTTTGAATTTTAAATTTATTGCAATAATCTCATTATTGTAAAATGGTTGTTAAAGATAAAGGATACATGTCATTAAAAATATTATTATTATTTTTTTATGCCAGAAAAAATATTATTTTTTAAAATAATGAAATGTTAAAAAGTTACTCCCTCCATTCCTTTGAATTGTTAACGTTTGCGGAACAGTTTTCGGCACGGATTTTAAGGTGCATTTTACGGATAGTTCTATAACTTATTTTTGATATATTTTTTTTATATATAAAACTAGAACAATCCTATTTTTATACAAAAAATATCAAAAATAAGTTACAGAATTATGCTCAAAATGTATCTTAAAATGCGTGCACGCAATTTTTTATGTTAATAAATGGGTGGGACATGGGTGAGGGAGTATCTAATTTCGGGTCAAGGCCCTTCTTACCTTCAAAACAATAACAATTCGAACTCTAAGAGCATCTCCAAGAGACTCTCTATTTTAGCTCTTAACTAAAAAAATGAGGAGAGAGAATAAAAATCAAGTTACAAGAGACTCTTAGAGGCTCTTTAAAAAGTTAAGAGCTTGTTCTCTCTCCTCTATTTTAGGAGCAACTAGTAGCTCTTAACTTAATATTTTATTAGTAAAATAGTGGTTTTTCTCTCTCATCTATTGATTGTTTGTCCAAGTGGAATTGAAATATGAATAAAATATTATAAAGAGCCATAATAGAGAGCACTGTTGGAGTTGACACACAAATCAATGTAATAACTTGCTAAGAGCTTAATTGTTTATAATATATTTAGGAGCGAGCTAGGAGACTCTCGGAGATGCTCTAAACCCCAAAATTTTCTTCTCACTCTACCCAAAGCCCCAATCTGCATACCTCCCTTAACTTTCATAGAGCTTAGCGTTCTTCTTTAATTATAAACTAGCTTATAGCCGTGCAAAGCACGGGTTACTTTTAAATACATTTAAAATTATATGATTAAATAAAATAGAGTAAAATAATTTTTGGATATAATTTAACTTTGTAATATTAATTAATAAAATTATTAGTAATAATAATAGTTATTTAATAAATGATATGTATTGATAGAACTAATAATATAAAATTTTAATGTAAATTTGTTGTTGACGGGATTCGAACCTTGGATCTTTAGAAAAGGGATATAAATATAGAATATTCTTTATTATTAGATCTAACGGCTATCATCTATTTACTAAATATCTAACGGTCAATATTCTTTTAATGGTTGGTTGAACCAAACAACCAATTATCCCCTAGTTTGCTTATTACTCCCTCCGTCCCACTGGGATCTTTACGTTCCTAGTGGGCACGAAAGACAAGATAAGTGGGTATAAAGTGAGTGTAATATTGTTAAAATAAATGAAGTAGTGGATATAATAGTGATTTTATTTTTAGGGATATTATGAATGGTACACATATGGTATTGGCTTTTACGAATCGTACCATTGTATAGTTTTGACTTATGAGTGGTACCATCGAAGTTTTAGCTTCTCATTAAAAATGCACTTCTGTTAACCAAAACGTTAATCAAACGTTTAGTACATTAAAAACAGCAGTCTAATACAGCAAACACACCAGAAATTCAAATTTCCCGCACTTTTAACATGTGCACCAGTCTATTACATTAAAAACACAAGAAATTACATCCTAGCTTTAAGATCATAAGACATAACTAGTCCAAAATATAATACAAAGTCCATAAAAGCTAATACCAACAAAAGATCAAATCTGAGGATCAAATTTGTTGTTGAGACTGAGAATCAGGTGGTTGTGAAATGTTAACAGATGCCTGAGATCCTCCAGCTGCCCCTGCTGCCTTTGCTGCTTTAGCTGCATTTGATTGATCCCTTACCCTGGGATTTTTGATTACCAAAGGCCTACCACTTGCCTGCAGCTCCTTCTTTTGTTTTTCAGTCAACCCACCTTTACAGGTTCTTGCATTGTGTCCAAAACAGTTGCACTTGGTGCACTTAACAGTCTTGGATCTTTTTGATTTCTGCTCTTCCCCTTCTTCCCTTCTCCTATTTCTGCTAGGTCTTCCAACCCCTCTCTTCATTGTAGGTGGCATAAGCACAGGAAGATTGTCATATGTTGGCCATTGATCATCATCAGGGACAGGGTTCATGTTGAAGCTATAAGTTTGTCTATAGGTTCTAACATGATACCAAGAACTAACAACCTTCTGGGGGTCTATTTTTGCATGTAGCATTGCTCTAATAGCATGCCTACAGGGGATTCCAGATATTTGCCATGCCCCACAAGAACAGATTTTGTTATCCAATGACAAAGGGAATTGAGATTTACCTTCATGGATCTCATATTCACCTGGCTTTGACATGTAGGCTTTGCAACTGACAACATCCTTACTGATGAGTTTGACAAGTTTGACAATCTTGGGACAAAGACCATCTTCTTGCCAGTTAAGTGCAGCTTGAGACCTTGTGGCCATCCTCACCATGCAAACCCTCCTTATACCTATAATCAGAAGTTGCATTATAGAAAATTGGCCTTCAAGGAAAGTTAAATGAACAAATGAACTTAAATGAGAAGTGTACCTTCAAGCAAAGTTAAAATTGGCCTGCACCTGTCAATTCCAAGGGTGGAATTGAAACTCTCTACAAAATTTGAGGTGTTTGTATCATTGCACACATTTGGATCAAATTTGTGCTTACTCCAAGTTGAAGGATCTCCTAGATTTGCAAACCAGTTCATAACTCTATCACCTCCCTCTTTCTTCAGTCTTTCCATGGCCTTTCTAAAGGTAAATTGGCTTGTTGCATTGCATACCCTCCAAAATAGGATATACATCAGAGGTCCTGGAAATTTTTTCTTGTAATTGCTACTAAGATGCCTGCAACAATACCTTCTCTGAGCAGTTGGCCACACATCTGCCAAAGCAAGATCAATACCCTGAAATATAAGACAGCATACCATTAGATATAGAATGAAAACAAAAATTAAGATACACATAAGACATCATAAGATGTGCATACCTTTTGCCTGTCTGAAATAATGGTCCAGTCTTTTCTACTGGACTCCTTGACAATGTTGTACAAATTCCATAAGAAGTAAGACCATGTCTCTTTATCTTCAACACTTACAACTGCATAGGCTAGGGGGAATATTTCATTGTTACCATCTAAGGCTACTGCAGATAGTAAAACTCCCCCATAATTCCCTTTTAAGTGAGTCCCATCAATACCTATCAAAGGTCTGCATCCCCCCAAAAATCCTTTCCACATTCCAGCAATTGAGATAAAAACCCTAGTAAACAACATCTGCCTAGGAATGGACTCAGTTTCTACAAAGTTATAGTGTGCAACAGATTCTGGATTGGTTTCACAAATGACCTTGACATATGTTGGTATCTTAGCATAGGACTCATCATGCCCACCAAACAATTCCTCAATCACAAATTTTTTCATCACATATAATGAAGCTGGCTTCATATAAACTCCATACCTCTGAAATAAGAGCTCATTCAGTGCTTTACCTGGAATGTCAGGGTTAGCTCTTATATCTTCCATTAACTTTGAAGCAGCCCACTTTACATTGCAGACAGGGTTGTAAGTCTCTAAACCCCTGCACTGGTGCTTATTTGGCTCAATCTTTTTAATGGCCCAAGTAACACCATCACCTAACCTGCTAGCATGTAATCTCCAATTACATACCTCTGCAGCACATGTGCAGGTATACCTATTGTTATCAGCAGCAAGAACAATCAATGAAAACCCTTCCTGTATGCAGTAATCCTTCAAGACAGATTTGAAGTGTTGTTTATCCATGAAGATCAACCAGGGCCTTAATTCTATCTTCCCAAACTCCTTATTGTCAAACATTTCCCCATTCTTGTATAACCTCTGGTAGTAGTCATCATCATCATCATTGTCGATGAAATCATGCCATTTACCAGCCTTCCAGTTATCCTTGACCTTGGGAATTGAGTTCACATCTTCACTTTCATCCTCACTAACATATTCATGCCCCCTTTCATTCTCACTAACAAATTCACTATCATCATCAGCACTAAAGTCCACCTTCCTTTTAGCATTTTTTCTTCCTTGAGTAGATCCTCCCACATCAACATCATCATGTTCATTAGCAGCCTGTTCTTCATGACTTATGTATATACCCTTCCTCCTAGCTGTGGTTTTGGGAATTTTTCTCTTGAATAAGGCTTGGTCAGGAATTGTAGAAGTACTTTGAGAAGCACCATGAGAAGTATTTTGGGGAGGGGAAAATCTTGGACTCCTCCTAACTGTCAAAGCTTGGAAAGCTGTTTGTGGTTTTTTGGGTGGTCTTCTGGGTATTTGTTTCTTAGCTTTCCCCTTCCCTTTGGTGTTAACAGCTTTCCCCTTCCCTTTGGTGTGATCAATAATTTCAGACACATGTACTACACTATCACTACCATGATGCAGTGATGTGTCTTCAAGTTCATCAAGTGAAACACCATCACCCCCCTGAACCCCACCAGCCCCTCAGCAACACCAACCCCCTCAGCCCCCTCAACAACACCAACCCCCTGAGCCCCCTCAGCAACAACCCCATTAGCCCCCTCAACCCCAAAATTGGTTAATTCAGACCTCTCCCTAAAATCCATTACTAAACTATACAACTTATTAGGTTTCATTGTAGTCCCAAGCCATATATAAATCAACTCTTTTTCAGCATTCCTTTCAAACATCTTCATTAGATCCTTATCTTCCAACAATTTCCTATGTGCCATTTTATAGGCATAAGAAAATGTTGGAAAATGGTAATCCATCTTTTTCCCCAATTTTTTAGTTTCATCTTCGAAAGTTAAGATTAAATCCAACAAAGAAATTTTTTTTACATCCACCATAATATCAACTTCTAAACCCCTCCAATGGAATCTCAAAATCTTACTATCCATTCTGCAAATTCAATTCAACAAATATACGACAAATATGAATACACACATAACACTAAACACATATATATGACAAATATGTACAAGAATACATACGAATACACATATATATGACAAATATGAAACAACAATTACATACAAATACACATATATACGTACAAATATGAACAAGAAATACATACGTGTAGTTGAGAGAAGTGAATGAAGAGGTGAATGACAGTAATAATCCCCTAATTAATCCCTTGATTTGCCCGAATTGGAACCTTGTTGTTCTCCGCCTCTTTCCCTTAAACCCTAGCCCTCGTCGCCGTAACTCGATAAAATGAAACGACCCGATCTGTTTACCACTTCTTTATATAGTTTTTATTATTTTTTTATTTTTTATTTACAGATTATATATTTAACTAATTAAAATTACTGTGCAACAAACGTTTGATTAACGTTATAATAACGGAGGGGCATTTTTAATGAGAAGCTAAAACTTCGATGGTACCACTCATAAGTCAAAACTATACAATGGTACCATTCGTAAAAGCCAATACCATATGTGTACCATTCATAATATCCCTTATTTTTAAAATAAGTGAAGTAGTGGGTGTAATAGTGATTTTATTGTTAAAATAAGTGAAGTTGTGAGTGTAATATAAGTGAAGTAGTGAGTGTAATAGTGTAAAGTATTGTTAAAATAAGTGAAGTAATGGGTGTAATAGTGTTAAAATTTACTATTTTGGGAATGTAAAGAAATGAATGGGAAGGCCCAAAATAGTAAGGGTAAAGAATCATTGGGACGGACGGAGGGAGTATATATTAGTATAAATAGATGACCTCCAAATGTTACCTTAAATCGTCCTTTGTTGATCATATCTTTTGTTGATCATATCTGTTCTTATTCGCTACTCCCTCTGTCTCTAAATAAGTTGTGTGTTTTGACTGGACACGTTTGTCAATGCACACTTTTGATCGTTAATATCTTGAATTTCGTATTAGTATTAAATATAAAAACTTCACTGTATTAAAGTATTCATAAATACGAATCCAGGAAGATCACTCATGACTATATTTGATCTTATAGATTAGACGTAAATTAGTAATTTGTCTCATGTTATGAACAGTCCCGACATTTCAAACGAGCAACTTATTATGAGACGGAGGAAGTATCAATCAGCCCATCATCGTTGTTCTAGTATTAATCTGATATCTTAGCAAGAGAACTTCTATCAATTATACAGAGAACATATAAAAGCTCCATTATAAACCCAAATAAAAAAAGTAAAGGAAAAAGGGGAAAAGAAGGATTCAGGCGTAAGAATCAAAATTAAGAGACCTCTGGCTGCGCCAACTTGATTTTTAGTATTATCTCCGTAAAAATAAGCTTCAAAGAAGATCGAAGGTATGCGTTGGAGCCTTATGGTGAAATTTGATCAGTTTTTTGTTCTTCTAAGAAACTACTTTTGATGAATATGCAGATTATGATAGGCATTAAGGTACTTTTGTGGCAGGTCGTTGTAGTTCAACAATAGCTAATTTTGTTTGTAGATATCATTATCAAAATATTTTTTTTAATGTTATTTCAATATAAAATTGATAGTTAGAACTTTTAACGTTTTTCATTAATTTTATGCCGTTGAAATGATAGTCTGCCAGCCCAGTTGTGTTGAATATTAAATTTTGGAATAAAAAATCCCCAAAATTTAATATTATAATTGTCCTTGTATTTCTTATTGTAGTTTGAATTTGATAAGCAAAAACGAAAAGTAGAGAGAATGTCTGCATTTGCTTTTCCAGTTAAAGTTGTATGTATTCTATAAATTGTTCAAAGTTAAAACATTTAGAAATTTGTAGAAACTTGCTAGAGTCAGGACTCAGGTATAGTAATGGAATTTATGACTTTGCTATCACTAAGCATTTTATCTCTTTTATGTAAGCATAAATGTGTATCTCGTTTCCTGTTTATTGTCTCTCTACATTTTATTTTAACAGTTTTCTCCTCTGTTTATTATCTGCAGCACCGAAGACCCTGAACGTTGCCATTGTGTGCGTACCTTGAAGTATTGCAACTCAAGGTAAGCGCTCAGCCCAATTCATCTCCCCCGATAAAATTCATATATCTCCTGCATTGAATTGTTAAGCGGCTATGAACTTATTCGTATTCTTATTTTTACTAAAACCATGTAGTGTACATTTGTAAAAATATAATCGTTAACTGTCTGTGGTATAGATCTGTTGGAGTCCCTCAAACTTCTTTTGCAGCAAAGACAGCTAGGTTTTTTTTGTCCGAATTGGATATTTGCCTATGATTTAGAGGGAGACAAGTTTAATACGTATTAAACAATGATCCTAATTTTTCGAGTGCGTGTCTGTCAGGATGTCTGGAGAAAGACCCATATACGAGGCTTGGGAAGAAGAATGATGTCTGAGAAGGGAAACCGTATCATCCACTTTTACTTAAGGTCTAGGTTTACTCGCGAGAGTCTGCTGCTTGCTGCTGTGGGCACTGACAAGAGTGGGAGACACTGTGTTTATAGGGTATCTAAGGAGTTTGTGGAGATTTTGGGTCTAGCCCAACTATTAATGCCAGTACAAAATGGAGAGCACGGGTAGATGTAAAGAACTGGCCCATATCGGTGATAAATGATACACTTTCACCCACAAAAAGAGGTACATACTCTGCCATAACATGTGAAGATTTATTGTATTTTTTTACATTGCTCGTTGCAGTGAAAGTGAAATGTATTTTTTCGAGTTATTAAACAAGTCTTTCTGGTGTCATTCCTTTTTTTCAAATTTTTCCAGCATCATTCACTATAAGCATTTAGAATAATATTGTCTAAGCGCCATCTTATCATGAATACAAGGGTTAAAGAATAAGATAAACTAACATCATGAATCCCTCAATAAATCTTTCTTTAAATCTTCTGCAAATTCTCAAATCTTTAATTAAGGACTCCAAAGCTTTTACGTGGTTATGTGACTTAAACAAAGAAAAATTTTGTTGTTTTTTTTGTAACGACAAGTGAAGTTCTAATTAAGATTCCATTTACTCTTATTAACTTATCAAGTATACTAATACTTTAGCTTCCATTTATAGTGCTTCCACGTCCTTGGAATCTATAAAGCATATATACTCCCTCCGTCCCTCGTGGTTCTTTACGTTGGGTTTTTTCACGGAGACCAAGGATTATGATCAAAATAAGTGAAGTAGTGGGTGTAATAGTGATTTTATTGTTATAATAAGTGTAGTGGGTGTAATAGTGATTTTATTGTTAAAATAAGTGAAGTTGGGTGTAATAGTGTAAATTGTTGAAAAAGTGGAGTGAAGTAATGGATGTAATAATGTATTTTATTGTTAAAAGTTACTATTTATGGTATGTAAAGAAATGAGAGGGACGTCCCAAAATAGAAACTGTAAAGAAATGAGAGGAACGGAGGGAGTAGCAAACAATGAATTATGAGTTAATTTTGCAGATAGATATAGTTTGGAATACATACTTTTTATTTTCCATATTTTATATTTAGGACATACATGGAAACATGATCTATTGTATAATAAGGGATTTGGCTGACCGTAATACTTAATTTTTGACTTGCGTTGTTTCTGAAAAATATGAGGAAAAAGAAAAAAGAAACATATTTCTTGCTAGCCAGAAGCCCTTCAATAAAGATGGATGTAGATGTTCTTAGACTCTCTTTTCGTTAACCATTTTTTTGAACGTGTTGCTACTGAACCTAGTAATACGTGTTCTTTAAGTTTAAAATAGCACATCTAACCTATCTGTGGTTCAGGCGTGTATCCCATATTATCCTTGACGTATTCTTAATAAGATACTCGGGAACAAAAGGCCTCTATTTTTGGTTTGCAAGGATTCTGCTTCTAGTCAATTATCCATTAATCCTAGCATCTTTGGGATGCAAATTGTAATTATGTAATGAGTCTGAGATTGTACCTTCCAGTTCGTTTTATTTAGTGTCTGCAGTGGTTTTGTCTTGAGAGGCCAATTTATGCATAGCATATTTATATGACTAGTTCTTATGTTTATTATAATTGTTAAGATTGTCATGATTTTAAATGTTTTGGTTTTAATAATACAGTAGATAGTAAACATATGTTTGTCTTGCTTCTAGTTTCCATATATTTAGGGCCAAGTGTTGTCAAATGTAATTACACACTAGTTAGGTTTAACCGTTTAAGATTAATTAAGTTAGTTTTTATGTTAATGTATTCTAAATATATACTTATAAATATTGTTTCCTGTTTTGACTTGACCATATTATTTCTTTATACTGTGGAGTGTATCTTTGTTATACTGTTTGTTGCGTACTGATCAAGATTCCCTGTGATCCTCAGATCTCGACCTTGTTCCAAATCACCAAGGTAGTTGTTCGAGTAAAAAGAGAATGAGGTCTCTTGAGAAGGATCTTGTAATCAGAATCCCAAAAAAGCGAAGAAGCAGCAGAGTGCGACAGGGACAGAATAGTAGCAGTTCAGAAGTAATATCTGCAAGTCAAGAAACCGGTGTACAACTTTTGGAACCAAGTCCCAACAAGTGGGCATCTTTTGTGGTTGGAGTTGAGATAGAAATACTCTGTGAAGATGATGCCATACTATGTCAAGGTAGCGACATGCGTAGCCGGGTGTAAGGTTGTGAATATTTCCAAAAACTGTTTGAAAGTCCAGTACAATGATGTGGATACTAAAAAAGGATCTAGCAAATTAGAGGTACAAATTTTTTTGCAAAAGAAGCATACTACTCTGAACAATTAATGCTAAGATGATCAAGTTATGATCTTGAATGCACTTGATTTCTTGGATGGTCACGAATTTCACATATCATTTAGTTTTAACTCTATCATTGACATGACATAGGACACAACTCCGTGCCTGGTACTAGGCATATGTGATTGTCATGTATATTTTTATCATGCGAGTGATATCTGGTTTAACATGTCATGCGAGTGATTTATGGTCTAACATGTATTGAACCAATAATTTGTTTAATCTAAATACCTATAATATAGTGTATACTAATTAACACTTGCACGTTTCTTAACATTGTATGATGTGCAGAAATGGATTGCAGCACCAATAGTTGCACCTGCTGATAGCATGAGACACCCTGGGCGACTTACTATCCGCCCATGCCCTGAAGAAGAACCTCCCACTTGTTTTGAGGTTGGAGCAGCAGTTGATGCATGGTGGAGCAATGGCTGGTGGGAAGGTTTTGTTACAACTGGAGCCTCCCTCTCTGACAATGATGAAGATTATGTTTTCTTTCCTGGTATGTTAAGTTGGCAAGTCTGAATATATTCGTGACACATTTCTCTTTAGTGTCAAGTCATAGCTTGTAAAGCAATAACTGGTAGTCATACAGTGAAGTCATATATATAGCCATAAGTTAGGTCACCGCCTTACAAAATATTGATCGAGTTGGTCACCAATATTGTTTCTATATTTGTACCACAAAAGGTGCAGTGCTTACTCATAAGTTGAATCATAAGTATAGCTACATAGTGTGTATGTCTTATTCAAAGTTGAAACATATGTCTAATCAAGTTTCCTTTGTCAAGTTCAGGCTAGCAAAGATTTTTGACTCTTCCCCGGAAAGATCTACGAGCATCTCGATGGAATGGGTTGATGAAACATGGTACCCATAAAGTCGCATCCTGACATCATCTCCTTTGTACTTTCGATTCTTGATTCCTGACATCGTCTCCTTTGTATTGTAATATCTTGAATGAAGGGTTAAATTTTGAATACATTACATTTATAGCATAACGGTCGTAATTAATGTGGCAAGTTCATTTTCTGCATCCCTTTAAATTTAGCTTCATTAGTTGTTCTACATTCTTAATAAGAATAATATTGATGGAGTTTTTCCTTTCAATAGAAATTAAAGAGAATATTTTGTTGATTTTTGTAACTACATAAAACTTCAAAAACTAAAGTTTTTTTAAACTACTATTTTTAAATAGACGGAGCTTTTGTATATAGTTTTCTCAAACATATATATAAACATATAAAAACTCTGTTCAAGTGTAGCTTTTATGAAATCTGTTCATATTGAAATAGTGTAAAACCTTCTAATGAGCATCTACATAATATACTGTAAGTTATGATCAGCATATCAATCATATACATATGTAACATCTCATAAATTATTCTTAATACTGTAATGAAATTATTTTATAATGATTTAAGCAATTCAGTACAGACTGCAGAGCTCACAATTGTATGATGAGAAACATGGTAATAAATCCAGATCATTATAGTCGTCAAATTGTGTGTATAGTGTGTTTATCCTAAAGATAATGATCATAAACTATATCATCCTAAAGAATTTGAAGTTCTAATCATTACCCACAAAAAAGCACAGTATATATGCTTTTGCTTAATCTCAGTCGAGTTTGTCTGGTTAAGGTTTCTTCTTATGTGGCAACAGAGATGGCATCAATACAAAGAACCTCATTCTTTGTTAATCATAATATTATATCTCGTGACTACATTGCACGCGTTAGTGTCCACGTTCTATCTTGTGGGCATTGGTAAATTATGTGCCTGAGTTTATTTTTTACGCTTGTTTTGGTTAGTATAGTTATTGGCGCAGTTCGACAGAAAAATTAAAAAAACCTTTAAAAAATGGAGTCTTCCCTGCGTATGGGCATAGACTTGGTAAGGTAGATACTGATGATCAACATCGACAGCAGAAAGAGAGACATATCAGCATGCATCTGGAGTAACATGTCACTTGATAATGTAAAATACATGTCTTATTCACAAATGCAGAATCATAAATTTTATTAAATTTTAAAAGCGATTATGAGGAGTTATAAATACCCATAAACATTCCTCTAAACACGAAGCATAATTAAATAAAAATATGATATGTTGAAAATTTAATATTGAAATATGATTCTTAGATCATTCGTTTGATAATCCTAACATAAATTTAAATTAGTTCAAATCTACATTCAATTGAATTTGAACATAAAATTTAAGCTAAGGTCTCAATCTTATAAATTTCAGGATCGCTGAAAGTAAGAGCAGACAACATCACCGGACCAGAAGCAGACATACGCAAGGCTGATCCACCAATTACCCTACCATTTTTCCGAATAAATGAAGCATTGAAAAAATTGGTAGTAGAGAATCCTCCAACTGAGGGAGAAATCAAATAAGTCCCTGTAAAAGAAATCAAGTTCAGTTCTTCGATAAATTCTTGGGGCGGAAATTGGGAGCCTATATGTTTAAGAATGACTTCTGAAATAGATCCAGAGCCACTACGGATAACTAATGAAATTGCATGTTGTTGTGCAAAATTTGTCACCCACTGGATTATATCAACCATGGGTGGCACCTCAAGGATAATATTGTTTAGGATAGGATTCGGGAAAACATTATTCATGACGTCACTTTTGGGCTTATTCTTTGATCCCAAAGGACGACCACGAGGCCTTTTTAATGATGACTCCCCAGAATTTACCATGGCAGAATTTTCAGGTGGAGGATGTTCAGTAACATTGTTTTCAGATGTTTGGGATGGATTATTTGGTGAATTCAAGAGATTCATTGGAGAAGTTGAGTTTTCAAGGTTGTTCATGGTGGAAAGGTTGATATGCAATGAAAACAAAGAGAAGAGAAAATTGGAGGCTGAGATGTGTTTTAACATATGAGGATGCATATCTATTTATACGTGAAATTTGACCGAATTAAACTTTGGGTATATGCAGAAAATATTTACAGAGATATTTAAAAAGTGTTTATACACTCATATTATATAATGATAGTATACTTTTGGGATATTAAATGATTATCATGGATATCGAAGAGATAATTCATTATTTTTAAAAAATTTGGTACAATATCTACAAAAGTAAGTATTTGAATCATAAATTTTCCCATATACTTTGGAGTAATTTGATGTAGTAGTTGGTGATTTTGTATATACTATAAAGGATATTTAGAGATTTTTCAGATATTGTAATAAATATTTATGGAATACCTTTATATCACTAAGAAGAGATAACGATTAATGAAAAATTCTTACAAACTTTTTTTGACATTTTATTATGCTTTGAGTTGGATTAAGATTTCTTGCATAATATTCATCATATAATTACCGAAAAGAGTAATGGAGGGGGCACCCCCCTCCTAGTGGCGCTCGCCTCGACCGCTATGGCGGCTAGGGGCGCTTGAAATTCACTTGGGGCATATTGAAAAGTATTTGTATACCCATATAATATAAATAATATACTTTTGGGATACTAAATGATTATCATGGATATCGAAAAGATATTTTAATATTTTTAAACTTTTTTTATACAATATCTATGAAACTAAATATTTGAATCATATACTTTCTCATGTAATTGGAGTATTTTGATGTAGTAGTTAGTAGTTGGTGATTTTGTATATACTATCAAGGATATTTAAAGATTTGCTAGATATTTTTAATATATATATGGAATGAATACTTTTATATCACTAAAAAGAGATAACGATCAATGAAAAATTCTCACAAATTATATTTTGGCTTTTTAATTTTCTTTGGGCTAGATTAAGTTTTTGTGCATCATATTCGACATATGATTACCCGGAAGAGCAAGGATTAATACATATGGGCATTTTTAACCAAATTATTTTGCAATCTTAACTCTTGAATTAGTTTAGTTTAATGCGTTATTAATAGTAGAGATGCACAAAAAGTATTGGCCGAAATTGTGACCTGGCCCGATTTGGTCAAAGCTCGATAAAGGCCCGACTCGAATAATTCCCGCCAGATCCAAATCTGTGTTTAAGATCTTCAACAAACCTTATATTTTTAGGCAAAATTTGGCCCTAGCCGATCGACAAAAGCCCGAGCTTGGGTTTCAACCTAATTTTGGGTTTGGGTGATCCAAGATATATATGGGTTGGGTAATAATTTTATGAGTAGACAATTATTATATATGGTATGTCTTAATCACTAAGTTGGGTAATTAGGGCCAAGAATTGGAAGGCTTGTAAAACAAGTATGGTAAGACTTGTAGAACTAGTATGCTAAGTCTTGGTGGTCAAGTTTTGGGTGGCTATTTATACATAGTCATATTGTGTTTGTTTGATGTGTGAATACTTAAAGAGATGTAGTCTTAGGTATTATTTGGGATGCTTGATCATTATTGGCTCAAGTTTTGGGTTTGGGACACCATTGATGTGTTATTGTTTTTGATGTATTACTGATAATTGTTTGGATTAATAATATAAGTTGGAATGTGGGTGTTTCTACGTCAAATATTGTGTGCGTTCTTGTTTTGCTTTTACTTATTGTTGATAGAACTAGAAGTGATACTTGAATAATAATGTGTGATCGCGCTTTGGTGGATCTTGTCAACTAATCGATTGGTTATGTGTGTGCTTTGTATTAGTGTTTGTGAATCTCGGATTGTGTAATTCCCCTAACAAGTGGTACCAAGAGAGACAAGGTTCGTGATGGATGAAGTTGAGGAAAAGTTCGAGGTTCAATTGGTATGACAGAGTACAATGAAAGATTTGCTGACAAGGAGGCTGCTAAAGCGGGAAGAGACAAAGTTACGTGCGATTTGGCGGCTGGTTTGCATCGTGGATCAATCCAGTGTTCGGACTCGAGATAGAAGAAGACGGAAGAGGTCATCGCAATTATTTTAATGGCTTGATCAACCAGGTGAACTATTTGGATGATACTAGTGATTTTCTTCAAGAGATTGAAGGATTGTGCAAGTAAGGATCGGGTGACTCAACATGTGGAATGACACTCGTGGTGGTTGATGCACGTGATTTTGTAGACGGATAAATCGTTATGGTGAAGAATGATGGTTTGGGGTTCACTAAATGGGTTTTAGCGATACTTAATGTTTGGAAGAACAAGAGGAGGTTCTTGTTCGAGGGGAGGCATTGGCGAATGGACGTCGATATTGTTGATGGTTATCGTTCAATCCGATATAGGCATTGGGTTGAAGGGGAGGATTATTGGGTTTTAACCCAATTTTGGGTTTGGGTCATCCAAGATATATATGGGTTGGGTAATAATTGTATGAGTAGACATTTATTATATATAGTATGTCTTGATCACTAAATTGGGTAATTAAGGCCAAGAATTGGAAGGCTTGTATAACAAGTATGGTAAGACTTGTAGAACATGTATGGTAAGTCTTGGTGGCTAAGTTTTGGGTGGCTATATATACATAGTCATATTGTGTTTTTTTGATGTGTGAATACTTAAGAGATGTAGTCTTAGGTATTGTTTGGGAGATGCTTGAGCATTGTTGGCTCAAGTATCGGGTTTGGGACACCATTGAGGTTTTATCTTTTTTGATGTATTATTGACAATTGTTTGGATTAATAATACAAGTTGGGACATGGGTGTTTTCACGTCAAATATTGTGTGTGTTCTTGTTTTGCTTTTACTTATTGTTGATAGAAGTAGAAATGATACTTGAATAACGTGTGATCGCGCTTTGGTGGATCTTGTCAACTAATCGATTGGTTGTGTGTGTGCTTTGTATTGTTGTTTGTGAATCTCGGATTGTGTAAGTCCCCTAACATTAACTCGGTCTTTTGAAAAGCCCATGTTTCGGCCCGACTTGGATAAAAGCTCAATTCAAGCTCAGATAAATTTTAATTTTCAATATATATTTACATCTCTATTTTTATAATTTACACTTATTATAAATAAAAAATACTTTAAAAAATTATGTATATTTACATGCTCATGACTAAAAACAATATATATGTACTTAAATTTATCATACATGAATTAAATGTAAATCAAGTACAGGAACAATCGATTAATTTATCATAAAATCAATTAACGAATAAAGGATTGTCAACATTCATATCGGTGACCTATAATATGTTTAAAATATATGCTTTTAGATTTAATTTATAATAATAATATATAAGAATTATCGAATTTAAAAATGTTTGACCAGATCTAGTTCAATCAGAATAAAAGTTTAACTCGGTCCAATTTTGGTCCGAATAAAAACCTGTCATGGCCCGCCTCAATGGCCTAAAAATGCTTGAATTTTTTCTAAAAGTTTGGCTCGGTCAAAGTTAAATTTCAGGCCAAATTTTGATCAAAAAGCTAGGCTTTTCGAGGCCCGATCAAAACCCGACATGATGAGTTTTTGTGCATCTATGGTTAGTGGTGTGTTACTTTGTCTCGAAGAGATTTTTTGATTAATGGTGAGTTTTTTGTGAATCTGTAATCTATTTTTACACAGTTTCTACTCTATTTAATACAAGCTTTTCGTATTTAATTGTAAAAGTTTAATAGAGTACAGTTTGCTGCCTGAGATTCAATTCCGCGCCTTTTTTTTAATATTTTAACAAAAAGGCATGATATCATAAAATAATTCTGCTATTTACTTTTCAGGAGAGTCCTCCATAGAAGGCTATGGTGTTGAGCAGCACGGAGGCTGTGGTGGTGGATGACATAGACAACAATTAAGAAGATCCACTAGCACACATGTATCCTCTTTGGCCTTATCAAGAACTGGTTTGTCAAGAACTGAAATATGGTTTTGGAAATTCTAGTTTCCCTTATGTAATGGATATGGTCTTTTGTGAATGCTGTAGTAACTTATGGTACTTATGCAGATGTATAAAGTAACTAACTTTATGTAGTAACTAACGATACTTTAATTAAATTATGACTATTATGGTATTTTGATGGTTTTGTGAATGCTTACGGATTTATATATGTTTTTAGTATCTGTGAATGCTGGTTAGGTTAGGATCATATATAATGAGAAACAACATATGGTAAGTTGAAAAAATAGTATTAAATCTTGAAATTGTATCTTAAATTCGACCAAAAGTGGTCTATTAAAATTGGCAGAAAAAATTATGGTGCATTATATTTGACAAGAGAAAGTCAAATTTAAAACTTCAAATTCGACCAAACACAATTGAATTAGAGATCAACCAAACTTGGTCGAATATAAGATTCGACTAAAAATAATCGAATTTAATATTCGACAAAAAATGGTCAAATTTAAAATTCGACACAGTTTGATCGAAAATACTTTCCACCAATTTCGGTCGAATTTAATGTTTTGGACATGAGAATTTGAAATTTCAAACCAAAATTTGGTTTTTAGTCGAATTTAGTTGGTCAAATTTAACTATCTTTGACCAGAGCAATTTCGGTCGAATTTAGCTAAATTCGACTATCGACGGACGAAAATAGCTAAATTCGACCATTTTGAATTGGTAGAAATTAGCCGAATTTTGTTGTAGTGGTAGTTACTTTTTATATTATAAAATTTTATTATTTTGAGTAAGTTTTGGAATATTAAATTAAAGCATAATGTGTATGAAATAGAGGATCTGTAAGTAGCATAATTATATTATAATATTAGTTTATACTAAGACCCCCACAATTAACTAATTACCTGGCTCTGTATTTTTTATTGTTGGACAATCTGTGAAAATAGTACAAAATACTAGCAATCGTGTGTGTGAATAACAGAACAATTAAAACAAATAAAGAGGAGGAAGGAACAGAAAAACCCGAGTCCAGTGCGTGACTGTCTTCTTAAAGCGTATTAGCCCTCACCGTATGTGCGAGCGAATCGCCTCCCAGGATAAAACGGATTGCAGCGAAGCTATAAAAGCGTCACTCTCAGCGAGCTTGAAACTAGCAAGAATATCACCGAAGGAGAAGAGGCTGTGTATGAGAAGAGGATGTGTTTTTGAATGAATAATCCTAAGGCTCTACGAGAGTTTATATAGGATAGGAAAAACTTGTGCGCTACACAATTGCCCTAATTAATTAGCTGTGCTAATTAAAAAGTCGGTGGCAATTTTCCTTTATTAATTAACCGCGTTAATTAATTAAGGTAAGGCGGTGGCAAAAAATTCGTTATAAAAACGGAATTGATTTTACCACAATTAATTCCAAATTCGAATTAATGGCAAAAAATCCGTTATAAAAACGGAATTGATTTTACCAAAATTAATTCCAAATTCGAATTAATTTAGTCAGATCTTTAAGCTCAAGCCCAGTGGAAATAATAATTAGCAAAAACTAGCCCGAGTTTATTCGGCCCAATTTTCGGCTGCATTCGTGTCCGTAGATCGCACACGCGGAAAGCCCGAAGGCTTGCGAAGCCACGAATTTTCCCTCGAAATCCCATGATTTGCACCCCCCCTGCGCGCACGTAGGAGATGGAGCAACACTCAACCAACACAAGTGAACACTACACTTGTGTTGTACTATATAAAGCAAAAGACACCCCTTTTCCTTATCAATGTGGGACTTCAAGTTTTAACAAAAAAATTTCCACTCTTAAGGGACCGACTTTGAGTAATCATAACTCATCCATCCCTTAATCATTTTGAGTGTTCAAATATGCGTTGGAAAGCCCTCACGGAGGAGAACACTCTCCAAGCACGACTTGTTGCAAATACGCACACAAGGCACACTCAAATCGGAGCTCAAAATGACTCGACAATGTGGGTCTAAAACCTACATTTTCTAACAATCCCCCACATGGATGAGATTGATATCGTAGTAGCACATACCAGACAAATAGACACGGAATTTGATGTGGTGATAATTCTTCGATCAGATATAGCATACGATAGGTAGAGGTTTGCTCCTTGAACCTTCGCTTGAGTAAGCATACCGACCTTACTGGTAGACGGTGGAGGTTTGCTCTTTGAACTGTTCGACCGTTTGTGTAAGCGATGATATACTTATCACTATATCCTTTCTGACTCGTTCAGCTCCCATGATTATGTCCATTTTGGCAATGGAACATCGTCCTGGTTCTGCAGGAGTTTCTAAAGAATTGTGCCTCGCAATTCTCCTTTGAAGTGGCTCCACTTCTCTCCCACATAGGTGATCTTTATCTTATAGAGTAACCCGCGTTTACTCAACTGATTTCCATGCGTTCAAACCTTGAACTCCATGTAATCACCGAAAGATCATTAAAAGCTTAATAGCTTACCCTCGTACCTTACGGGTCTCACTGTTTCTCACCATAGGAACAGGCCAGGGGTTACCCCACAGTGATTTGGTCATCATGATTTAGTTGGCCCATTGAACCAAGTTCTTGGGATCTCCAGTCAGCAATGGTTGGGTGTCCACCATGACGCCGTTAAGCAATAGGCTTAAGGCCCATCCCTCTCGATGATTTGTCAACCAGTTCTCTTGATAACCCTTTGGTTAGCGGATCCACGATATTATCCTTTGACGGTATAAAGTCAATAGTGATAATTCCGGTTGACATTAACTGTCTAATGGAACTATGTCGTCGTCGTATGTGACGGGACTTTCCATTATACATTATGCTCTGTGCTCTGCCAATAGCAGACTGACTATCACAGTGCAGTCCTATTGCAGTCATAGGCTTTGGCCATCTTGGAATATCCTCCAGAAATTGGCATAAGTATTCAGTCTCTTCGGCACATTTATCTAATGCCAAAAACTCAGCTTCCATCGTGGAATGAGTTATTACCGTTTGTTTGGAGGATTTCCATGACACTGCTGCTCCAGCTAGTGTAAACACATAACCACTCGTAGACTTTAATGCCTTCTTGCTAGATATCCAGTTTGCGTCAGTATAGCCT
The DNA here is from genome assembly GCA_037693485.1 of Kitagawia praeruptora. Taxonomy (NCBI): domain Eukaryota; kingdom Viridiplantae; phylum Streptophyta; class Magnoliopsida; order Apiales; family Apiaceae; genus Kitagawia; species Kitagawia praeruptora. The sequence goes on along the minus strand of CM075352.1, from coordinate 133,227,908 downwards.
TCTAGTACTGCTGGATAACTGCCATAATGCAAACCATAGTCTCGAGTTCCCCTCAAGTACTTTAGTACTCGTATGATCTCTTTCCAGTGATCAGCTCCTGGATTACTCGTAAATCTACTCAACTTGTTAATTGAATATGCAATGTCTGGTCTTGTACAACTCATAAGGTACATCAGACTTCCAATTATCCGTGAGTATTCCAGCTGCGAGACTCCTACACCTTTATTCTTGGATAGATGCAAGGTCAAATCCACAGGTGTTCTCGCTGTCTCGACATCATCCTTAAGAAATTTCTCAAGAATCTTGTCAACATAATGTGGTTGACTTAAGGCAAGACCCTCCGAGGTTCTAGAAATTTGAATTCCCAGAATTACATTTGCTAGACCCATGTCTTTCATGTAAAATCTTGCCCTTAACATGTCCTTAGTAGATTTGATCATCTTATCATTGCTATCGGCAATAAGTAGATCATCTACGTACAATATCATCATAACATATCCATTTTCGTTATCCTTGTAATAGGCGCAACTATCACATTCATTGATCTTGAAATCACTGGCTAACACAACCTCATCAAATTTCTCATGCCATTTCATAGGCGCTTGCTTCAAGCCATACAATGATTTCACCAATCTACAGACTTTTATTTCTTGTCCAGGGACAACAAACCCTTCAGGTTGTTCCATATAGATTTCCTCATCTATATCCCCATTTAGAAAGGTTGTCTTCACATCCATTTGATGTACAGTCAACTTTCGCATTGCAGCGATAGCAAACATCATCCTTATAGATTTTATTCTCGATACTAGAGAGTATGTATCAAAGTAATCAAGGCCATGTTGTTGCTTGTATCCTTTGATTACAAGTCTGGCCTTGTACTTATCGATGGTGTCATCAAGTTTCAATTTTTTTTGAAAACCCACTTGCTGCCGAGTGTTTTACTACCGGCTGGTAAGTCCACTAACTCCCAAGTATGATTCTGTAAGATAGAATCAACTTCACTTTTGATGGCCTCTTTCTACATAGGTCCATCAGGTGACGTTACCGCTTCCTTATAGGTTTTCGGATCACCTTCTTCGAGCAAATAAGTCAGAAACTCTGACCCATAGGATTTCTCCTTCCTTTGTCTTTTGCTCCTTCTCACTACCCCCACATTTTCGTCTTCACTGTCATCATTCTCATTGTCGTCTTCTAAAGACTCATGAGGTCGTTTAGACATCGTAGGGCGTTCAATTCCAGGATTACAAGGAAATACATTCTCAAAGAATGACGCATTCCTTGACTCCATAATCGTATTCTTTTGAATCTCAGAAATCTTTGATTCATGTACAAGAAACCGATATGCAGTACTATGTGGTGGATATCCGATGAAGATACAATCCACAGTCTTTGGACCAATCTTCACCTTCTTAGGTGCAGGGATTAGTACCTTTGCAGGGCACCCCCACACTTTCAGATTTTGATAACTTGGTTTCTTTTTCTTCCACATCTCATAAGGACTTTCATCCTTATTCTTGCGAATCATCATATTTAAAATATGAGTTGCACTTAAGATGGCTTCCCCCCACATCGACTGCGGAAGTCCAGAGCTTAACAACATCACATTCATCATCTCCTTGAGAGTACGATTCTTCCTCTCAGCTACTCCATTAGACTGAGGGGAATATGGTGCAGTGACCTCATGGATTATACCATGTTGTGAACAGAATTCCCCAAAAGGTTCAATATATTCACCTCCACGATCACTTCGTATTGTTTTGATTTTCTCATTTTGTTGTGTCTCAACTTCTTCCTTATAGATTTTAAATTTATCTATAGCTTCGTCTTTCTTTTCAGCAAATATACATAGCAGTATTTTGTACAATCATCTATGAATGTTATAAAATACTTATTCCCTCCTCTAGTTGGAGCGAATTTTAAATCACATATTTCGCTATGTATAAGGTCTAGCACCCTAGTGTTTCTTTGCACGTGTTTAAACGATGCTCTTGTTAATTTTGCCTCAACACAAGTTTCACACTTATGTTTTGAATCAATATTCAATTTTGGTATGTAATCTTTTGCACTTAAACGTCGTAAAGTGTCAAAATTAACATGTCCTAATCTAGCATGCCATAAATTAGGAGACTCAAGCAAGTAAGCATAAGAATTCTTTATTTCATTATTGTCCTTAACGGACATCACATTGAGCTTAAAAAGCCCATCGGTTACATAGCCCTTGCCTACAAACATACCATTCTTAGACAAAATAACTTTATCTGACTCTATTACAATACGAAAGCCATGCTTATTCAACAAGGAACCAGACACAAGGTTCTTGCGAATATCAGGCACATAAAGTACATTCTTCAAAGTCAGATCCTTCCCAAAAGTCATCTTCAGAATCACCGTGCCTTCCCCTTCAATGGTTGAAGTTGCTGAATTTCCCATGTAGAGCTTCTCACCAGCATCAGAAGCTTTGAGGCTAGAGAAAATCACCTTGTTCGAACAAACATGCCTTGTAGTTCCCGTATCAATCCACCATTCCCTTGGATTAGAGCCAACCAGGTTCACCTCAGAGACCGTAGCACAGAGGTCTATGTCACCCATCTCCTTTGAGATATCATCGACCATGTTTGCTTCTTTCTTCTTATTGGTCTTCTTAGGCTTCCTACACTCAGAAGACCTATGACCCACTTTGTCGCAGTTAAAGCACTTCCCTTGAAACTTCGTCTTCGAAATTCCTCCCTTGGGTGCCAGCTTTGCCCCTTTACCAGAATTGTTCTCCTTGGGCTTATGTTCCACCATGTTTGCCTTTTCAGTGGCAACATTCATCTTCTTCTCGGATCCCCTGTTGTCCTCTTCAATACGAAGTCTAACGATCAGATCCTCCATAGTCATGTAATAAATATACCAATTTATAGTTTATTAATGGACCTATAAAAGGATCAATTTTTGGTTCTTAGTCAAAACAATAGAGTACAATTTTACCCTGAAAGATTTAACGTAATCAGGCACCTATGCTATGCTAGGAAACTCACATGCCATCTTTTTTCTAGGTATGCTTGCACACATTTGTAGCAATATGGAGACAAGCGTCTGTACTTTCGATCAAGAGAAGAATGACCACCTGACTAAACCCCTTTGTCAAGGGACGTACTCATTGTCCCCTCCTTTCACAACCGTCTTGAACATTTATGGAAGACTATCATGGTAAGTAAATGAACTAAAAGAAAAAGTTGCTTGTTGCTTGCTGTTGAGGTGAGTTTCTTCTTAAGACTTGGAGAAATTCAAATTGCCAATATGATCGTGTAGTAACTGCGAAGACCTTTTGGTTGTGTTCACTTGGATGTAATGAAATTGAGAGAAAATGGAGTAGGAGATTTGTACTTTCTTTTGGGGAATGTTTATAATTTATTTTCTTTCATTCCTTTTCTAACAATTCAAGCTAGAATTGTAACCCAACAATCTGGGAAGAAATGCTCCATTATCCTTTTACCTCATTTTCCCTACAAACTTCATTATAGATAATTTCCACCTCTCATGCTTGTTCACTGTTCTCGTATATCCTTTCTTTATTTCTTCTTAAACGTTTTCTATAATTCTTTATTTCATTTCTTCACAATTCGAACAAATGACTTATGTATAAGATAGCGCACTATTGTTTTCATTTCCTGCTCAAACACTATTGTTTTCATTTCTTTCTCAAGTCAATGCAGGATGTGAAAATAGTAAATGTTTCACTTAATATTATGATATGGTAATATCAAATTAGAACAAGATTTTCTAAACGTATATATATGCCTTCGAACTTTACATCTCATGTTGCTTCCTTTATATATCAATAAGTGCGCCCTACATCTCATCTTGTGCTCTTGATATTGTATGTGCACTAATTAAACTTTTGATATCAGCACAAGATATCTCCTCTCAATCAAAAGACCTCATGAGCCCGAAATACTTATTTTCCCTTTATATTTGATATCTTTCTCTTCCATACCTCAAAGATGAAGGTTCGTTTCTTTTGGCAAGGAAGAAATATATTCCAATTATATTTGCAATTCAATTCTATGATCATGAAACACTCAACATAACATATCCCACCTGATAAAAATAAATAAAAAATTTGGCGTATGTCAAACTTGAATTTACGTAAGAGAGATCTACAAAGTCAATGGTATGAAATCACTGATAAATATAAGCTCAAAGACATGCGTATCGTTAAGGTTTTTGCAATGCAAAGATTACAACGCGGGAAAAAAAGCAAGTAAAAGGGGATAGGAGATAAGATATACAAGCACAAAGAAGCTCATAGGGTTTTCAAATAAATATAGAGAATGGACATGTTATAAGCCTATGTTGCACTTTAGTCCACAACATAATGTGCTATGTTTTAATTAGCACTTTTGCTTGTGAGTAATCTATATTAGGGCACAACATATGTGATGATTTGACCAAATAGATAACATGCTCAAATTATTGTTTAGTTTCTCTTTCCGATAAAATTTACTCTATTAGATAGACGTTAGGATTACTTATATTGAAAGAAATGCCTATTTTGAATAAATCTCTTACTTTTATTTATGAATTTATCACATGTAACATTATATACATATTTGTAATGTCAATATGTATGTCGTGTCTTCCTTTGTTACCCGGACTCGATTAAAAGCATCCAACATGGATAAGAGTTAAAGTGTCGGATCGGACAACATTGTAAAAATACTACATATGTCTATATATATGTCGTATTTTCCTTTATATTGTCCAAGTGTTAATACTTAATACCCATGTCCGAGTGTTAGAGACAAGTACTTGATGCAAAGTTAAGAATCCGAGTAACAATGGTATTTCCCCTTACTCGAATCCCCTCTTTTTGTACTTGTCCGCATTGTAACAATGGTATTTCCCCTTACTCGAATCCCCTCTTTTTGTACTTGTCCGCATTGCTCGCACCGACACCCCAATACCCGTATCTTTGCTTTTTAATACTCCCTCCGTCTCAGTTTATGTTTCCTGTTTTGACTTTTTACACTGTTCATTTTAGGCGATTGACTACTAATTTACGCATAATTTATAAGATAAAATATAGTAATGAGTGATCTTGTTGGATTCGTATTTATGAGTATTTTAATACAGTGAAGTTTTCATATTTAGTACTAATACAAAATTCAAGATATTAACGATTTAAAGTGTGCGTTGGTAAACGTGTTTTTACAAACAGGAAACATATTATGAGACGGAGGGAGTATTAGTATATTTGAAGTATTAGTATTAAATATAAAAACTTCACTGTATTAAAGTATTCATAAATACGAATCCAGGAAGATCACTCATGACTATATTTGATCTTATAGATTAGACGTAAATTAGTAATTTGGAACAGTCCCGACATTTCAAACGAGCAACTTATTATGAGACGGAGGGAGTATCAATCAGCCCATCATCGTTGTTCTAGTATTAATCTGATATCTTAGCAAGAGAACTTCTATCAATTATACGGAGAACATATAAAAGCTCCATTATAAACCCAAATAAAAAAAGTAAAGGAAAAAGGGGAAAAGAAGGATTCAGGCGTAAGAATCAAAATTAAGAGACCTCTGGCTGCGCCAACTTGATTTTTAGTATTATCTCCGTAAAAATAAGCTTCAAAGAAGATCGAAGGTATGCGTTGGAGCCTTATGGTGAAATTTAATCAGTTTTTTGTTCTTCTAAGAAACTACTTTTGATGAATATGCAGATTATGATAGGCATTAAGGTACTTTTGTGGCAGGTCGTTGTAGTTCAACAATAGCTAATTTTGTTTGTAGATATCATTATCAAAATATTTTTTTTTAATGTTATTTCAATATAAAATTGATAGTTAGAACTTTTAACGTTTTTCATTAATTTTATGCCGTTGAAATGATAGTCTGCCAGCCCAGTTGTGTTGAATATTAAATTTTGGAATAAAAAATCCCCAAAATTTAATATTATAATTGTCCTTGTATTTCTTATTGTAGTTTGAATTTGATAAGCAAAAACGAAAAGTAGAGAGAATGTCTGCATTTGCTTTTCCAGTTAAAGTTGTATGTATTCTATAAATTGTTCAAAGTTAAAACATTTAGAAATTTGTAGAAACTTGCTAGAGTCAGGACTCAGGTATAGTAATGGAATTTATGACTTTGCTATCACTAAGCATTTTATCTCTTTTATGTAAGCATAAATGTGTATCTCGTTTCCTGTTTATTGTCTCTCTACATTTTATTTTAACAGTTTTCTCCTCTGTTTATTATCTGCACCACCGAAGACCCTGAACGTTGCCATTGTGTGCGTACCTTGAAGTATTGCAACTCAAGGTAAGCGCTCAGCCCAATTCATCTCCCCCGATAAAATTCATATATCTCCTGCATTGAATTGTTAAGCGGCTATGTACTTATTCGTATTCTTATTTTTACTAAAACCATGTAGTGTACATTTGTAAAAATATAATCGTTAACTGTCTGTGGTATAGATCTGTTGGAGTCCCTCAAACTTCTTTTGCAGCAAAGACAGTTAGGTTTTTTTTGCCCGAATTGGATATTTGCCTATGATTTAGAGGGAGACAAGTTTAATACGTATTAAACAATGATCCTAATTTTTCGAGTGCGTGTCTGTCAGGATGTCTGGAGAAAGACCCATATACGAGGCTTGGGAAGAAGAAGGATGTCTGGAGAAAGACCCATATACGAGGCTTGGGAAGAAGAATGATGTCTGAGAAGGGAAACTGTATCATCCACTTTTACTTAAGGTCTATGTCTACTCGCGAGAGTCTGCTGCTTGCTGCTGTGGGCACTGACAAGAGTGGGAGACACTGTGTTTATAGGGTATCTAAGGAGTTTGTGGAGATTTTGGGTCTAGCCCAACTATTAATGCCAGTACAAAATGGAGAGCACGGGTAGATGTAAAGAACTGGCCCATATCGGTGATAAATGATACCCTTTCACCCACAAAAAGAGGTACATACTCTGCCATAACATGTGAAGATTTATTGTATTTTTTTTTACATTGCTCGTTGCAGTGAAAGTGAAATGTATTGTTTCGAGTTATTAAACAAGTCTTTCTGGTGTCATTCCTTTTTTTCAAATTTTTCCAGCATCATTCACTATAAGCATTTAGAATAATATTGTCTAAGCGCCATCTTTATCATGAATACAAGGGTTAAAGAATAAGATAAACTAACATCATGAATCCCTCAATAAATCTTTCTTTAAATCTTCTGCAAATTCTCAAATCTTTAATTAAGGACTCCAAAGCTTTTACGTGGTTATGTGACTTAAACAAAGAAAAATTTTGTTGTTTTTTTTGTAACGACAAGTGAAGTTCTAATTAAGATTCCATTTACTCTTATTAACTTATCAAGTATACTAATACTTTAGCTTCCATTTATAGTGCTTCCACGTCCTTGGAATCTATAAAGCATATATACTGTAGCAAACAATGAATTATGAGTTAATTTTGCAGATAGATATGGTTTGGAATACTTACTTTTTATTTTCCATATTTTATATTTAGGACATACATGGAAACATGATCTATTGTATAATAAGGGATTTGGCTGACCGTAATACTTAATTTTTGACTTGCGTTGTTTCTGAAAAATATGAAGAAAAAGAAAAAAGAAACATATTTCTTGCTAGCCAGAAGCTCTTCAATAAAGATGGATGTAGATGTTCTTAGACTCTCTTTTCGTTAACCATTTTTTTGAACATGTTGCTACTGAACCTAGTAATACTTGTTCTTTAAGTTTAAAATAGCACATCTAACCTATCTGTGGTTCAGGCGTGTATCCCATATTATCCTTGACGTATTCTTAATAAGATACTCGGGAACAAAAGGCCTCTATTTTTGGTTTGCAAGGATTCTGCTTCTAGTCAATTATCCATTAATCCTAGCATCTTTGGGATGCAAATTGTAATTATGTAATGAGTCTGAGATTGTACCTTCCAGTTCGTTTTATTTAGTGTCTGCAGTGGTTTTGTCTTGAGAGGCCAATTTATGCATAGCATGTTTATATGACTAGTTCTTATGTTTATTATAATTGTTAAGATTGTCATGATTTTAAATGTTTTGGTTTTAATAATACAGTAGATAGTAAACATATGTTTGTCTTGCTTCTAGTTTCCATATATTTAGGGCCATGTGTTGTCAAATGTAATTACACACTAGTTAGGTTTAACCGTTTAAGATTAATTAAGTTAGTTTTTATGTTAATGTATTCTAAATATATACTTATAAATATTGTTTCCTGTTTTGACTTGACCATATTATTTCTTTATACTGTGGAGTGTATCTTTGTTATACTGTTTGTTGCGTACTGATCAAGATTCCCTGTGATCCTCAGATCTCGACCTTGTTCCAAATCACCAAGGTAGTTGTTCGAGTAAAAAGAGAATGAGGTCTCTTGAGAAGGATCTTGTAATGAGAATCCCAAAAAAGCAAAGAAGCAGCAGAGTGCGACAGGGACAGAATAGTAGCGGTTCAGAAGTAATATCTGCAAGTCAAGAAACCGGTGTACAACTTTTGGAACCAAGTCCCAACAAGTGGGCATCTTTTGTGGTTGGAGTTGAGATAGAAATACTCTGTGAAGATGATGCCATACTATGTCAAGGCAGCGACATGCGTAGCCGGGTGTAAGGTTGTGAATATTTCAAAAAACTGTTTCAAAGTCCAGTACAATGATGTGGATACTAAAAAAGGATCTAGCAAATTAGAGGTACAAATTTGTTTGCAAAAGAAGCATACTACTCTGAACAATTAATGCTAAGATGATCAAGTTATGATCTTGAATGCACTTGATTTCTTGGATGGTCACGAATTTCACATATCATTTAGTTTTAACTCTATCCTTGACATGACATAGGAGTATAGGACACAACTTCGTGCCCGGTACTAGGCATATGTGATTGTCATGTATATTTTTATCATGCGAGTGATATCTGGTTTAACATGTCATGCGAGTGATATCTTGTTTAACATGTATTGAACCAATAATTTGTTTAATCTAAATACCTATAATATAGTGTATACTAATTAACACTTGCACGTTTCTTAACATTGTATGATGTGCAGAAATGGATTGCAGCACCAATAGTTGCACCTGCTGATAGCATGAGACACCCTGGGCGACTTACTATCCGCCCATGCCCTGAAGAAGAACCTCCCACTTGTTTTGAGGTTGGAGCAGCAGTTGATGCATGGTGGAGCAATGGCTGGTGGGAAGGTTTTGTTACAACTGGAGCCTCCCTCTCTGACAATGATGAAGATTATGTTTTCTTTCCTGGTATGTTAAGTTGGCAAGTCTGAATTTATTTGTGACATATTTATCTTTAGTGTCAAGTCATAGCTTGTAAAGCAATAACTGGTAGTCATACAGTGAAGTCATATATATAGCCATAAGTTAGGTCACCGCCTTACAAAATATTGATCGAGTTGGTCACCAATATTGTTTCTATATTTGTACCACAAAAGGTGCAATGCTTACTCATAAGTTGAATCATAAGTATAGCTACATAGTGTGTATGTCTTATTCAAAGTTGAAACATTTGTCTAATCAAGTTTCCTTTGTCAAGTTCAGGCTAGCAAAGATTTTTGACTCTTCCCCGGAAAGATCTACGAGAATCTCGATGGAATGGGTTGATGAAACATGGTACCCATAAAGTCGCATCCTGACATCATCTCCTTTGTACTTTCGATTCTTGATTCCTGACATCGTCTCCTTTGTATTATAATATCTTGAATGAAGGGTTAAATTTTGAATACATTACATTTATAGCATAACGGTCGTAATTAATGTGGCAAGTTCATTTTCTGCATCCCTTTAAATTTAGCTTCATTAGTTGTTCTACATTCTTAATAAGAATAATATTGATGGAGTTTTTCCTTTCAATAGAAATTAAAGAGAATATTTTGTTGATTTTTGTAACTACATAAAACTTCAAAAACTAAAGCTTTTTTAAACTACTATTTTTAAATAGACGGAGCTTTTGTATATAGTTTTCTCAAACATATATATAAACATATAAAAAATCTGTTCAAGTGTAGCTTTTATGAAATGTGTTCATATTGAAATAGTGTAAAACCTTCTAATGAGCAGCGTCTACATAATATATTGTAAGTTATGATCAGCATATCAATCATATACATATGTAACATCTCATAAATTATTCTTAATACTGTAATGAAATTATTTTATAATGATTTAAGCAATTCAGTACAGACTGCAGAGCTCACAATTGTATGATGAGAAACATGGTAAAAAATCCAGATCATTATAGTCGTCAAATTATGTGTATAGTGTGTTTATCCTAAAGATAATGATCATAAACTATATCATCACTGTTTCCAGCTGATCCAAAATTACAATAGCCGAATAATCATACGTGTTGTTAAAGCCAGGGAGTTTCGTATCCACGATCCTCCAAGAAATGAATCTGCAGTTAGAACTTATATCCGTTGAAGACATTAGCTTCTGGGCACCCTTGCTCTTGTATTTTGATTTATAGGTCTTACGGGCATGCTGGCAGTACTTGCCCGTAAATATGGAATGATCAGTGTGTTTCCTTGTGACTTTTGTGGATGAGTCGATAGTATGGGGTGATTATAACTTGCTAATGAATCTGGGTTGTGAATTATAACAACAGAATGATCTGGAAGTGTCGAGCAGTTACCAGTTGGTAACTGCTACAATAAAATTAAGCCCTATTTTAAACCTTGAGTTCTAGGAGGGCTAAACCTTCCATCATGGACAATTTTCTTGTGAGAGGTTTGTACAACTGATAGATCCTTTTATAGGTGAAACATTAATTAAAAATTTTATTTGAGGAGCAAGCTTATCTTTGATGCCTTGGTCGGCAAGTCGTACAAAAGCCTGGCAAGTCATGTACGACTCGCTATTTCTACCGATTAATTGTATTTCTATTTTTTTTTAAAGAAAAAAAAAAGAATTTGAAGTTCTAATCATTACCCACAAAAAAGCACAATATAACTAATATAACTAATATAAGAATTTAAGCTAAGGTCTCAATCTTATAAATTTCAGGATCGCTGAAAGTAAGAGCAGACAACATCACCGGACCAGAAGCAAACATACGCAAGGCTGATCCACCAATTACCCTACCATTTTTCCGAATAAATGAAGCATTGAAAAAATTGGTAGTAGAGAATCCTCCAACTGAGGGAGAAATCAAATAAGTCCCTGTAAAAGAAATCAAGTTTAGTTCTTCGATAAATTCTTGGGGCGGAAATTGGGAGCCTATATGTTTAAGAATGACTTCTGAAATAGATCCAGAGCCACTACGGATAACTAATGAAATTGCATGTTATTGTGCAAAATTTGTCACCCACTGGATTATATCAACCATGGGTGGCACCTCAAGGATAATATTGTTTAGGATAGGATTCGGGAAAACATTATTCATGACGTCACTTTTGGGCTTATTCTTTGATCCCAAAGGACGACCACGAGACCTTTTTAATGATGACTCCCCAAAATTTACCATGGCAGAATTTTCAGGTGGAGGATGTTCAGTAACATTGTTTTCAGATGTTTGAGATGGATTAGTTGGTGAATTCAAGAGATTCATTGGAGAAGTTGAGTTTTCAAAGTTGTTCATGGAGGAAAGGTTGATATGCAATGAAAACAAAGAGAAGAGAAAATTGGAGGCTGAGATGTGTTTTAACATATGAGGATGCATGTCTATTTATACGTGAAATTTGACCGAATTAAACTTTGGGTATATGTAGAAAATATTTACAGAGATATTAAAAAAGTGTTTATACACTAATATTATATAAAGATAGTATACTTTTGGGATATTAAATGATTATCATGGATATCGGGGAGATAATTCATTATTTTTAAAAAATTTGGTACAATATCTACAAAAGTAAATATTTGAATCATAAATTTTCCCATATACTTTGGAGTAATTTGATGTAGTAGTTGGTGATTTTGTATATACTATCAAGGATATTTAGAGATTTTTCAGATATTGTAATAAATATTTATGGAATACCTTTATATCACTAAGAAGAGATAACGATTAATGAAAAATTCTTACAAACTTTTTTTGACATTTTATTATGCTTTGAGTTGGATGAAGATTTCTTGCATAATATTCATCATATAATTACCGACCGAAAAGAGTAATGGAGGGGGCACCCCCCCTCCTAGTGGCGCTCGCCTCTACCGCTATGGCGGCTAGGGGCGCTTGAAGTTCACTTGGGGCATATTAAAAAGTATTTGTATACCCATATAATATAAATAATATACTTTTGGGATACTGAATGATTATCATGGATATCGAAAAGATATTTTAATATTTTTAAACTTTTTTATACAATATCTATGAAACTAAATATTTGAATCATATACTTTCTCATGTAATTGGAGTATTTTGATGTAGTAGTTAGTAGTTGGTGATTTTGTATATACTATCAAGGATATTTAAAGATTTGCTAGATATTTTTAATATATATACGGAATGAATACTTTTATATCACTAAAAAGAGATAACGATCAATGAAAAATTCTCACAAATTATTTTTTGACTTTTTAATTTTCTTTGGGCTAGATTAAGTTTTTGTGCATCATATTCGACATATGATTACCCGGAAGAGCAAGGATTAATACATATGGGCATTTTTAACCAAATTATTTTGCAATCTTAACTCTTGAATTAGTTTAGTTTAATGCGTTATTAATAGTAGAGATGCACAAAAAGTATTGGCCGAAAATGTGACCTGGCCCGATTTGGTCAAAGCTCGATAAAGGCCCGACTCGAATAATTCCCGCCAGATCCAAATCTGTGTTTAAGATCTTCAACAAACCTTATATTTTTAGGCAAAATTTGGCCCTAGCCGATCGACAAAAGCCCGAGCTTGGGTTTCAACCTAATTTTGGGTTTGGGTGATCCAAGGTATATATGGGTTGGGTAATAATTTTATGAGTAGACAATTATTATATATGGTATGTCTTAATCACTAAGTTGGGTAATTAGGGCCAAGAATTGGAAGGCTTGTAAAACAAGTATGGTAAGACTTGTAGAACAAGTATGGTAAGTCTTGGTGGTCAAGTTTTGGGTGGCTATTTATACATAGTCATATTGTGTTTGTTTGATGTGTGAATACTTAAAGAGATGTAGTCTTAGGTATTATTTGGGATGCTTGATCATTATTGGCTCAAGTTTTGGGTTTGGGACACCATTGATGTGTTATTGTTTTTGATGTATTACTGATAATTGTTTGGATTAATAATATAAGTTGGAATGTGGGTGTTTCTACATCAAATATTGTGTGCATTCTTGTTTTGCTTTTACTTATTGTTGATAGAACTAGAAGTGATACTTGAATAATAATGTGTGATCGCTCTTTGGTGGATCTTGACAACTAATCGATTGGTTATGTGTGTGCTTTGTATTAGTGTTTGTGAATCTCGGATTGTGTAATTCCCCTAACAAGTGGTACCAAGAGAGACAAGGTTCGTGATGGATGAAGTTGAGGAAAAGCTCGAGGTTCAATTGGTATGACAGAGTGCAATGAAAGATTTGCTGACAAGGAGGCTGCTAAAGCGGGAAGAGACAAAGTTACGTGCGATTTGGCGGCTGGTTTGCATCGTGGATCAATCCAGTGTTCGGACTCGAGATAGAAGAAGACGGAAGAGGTCATCACAATTATTTTAATGGCTTGATCAACCAGGTGAACTATTTGGATGATACTAGTGATTTTCTTCAAGAGATTGAAGGATTGTGAAAGTAAGGATCGGGTGACTCAACATGTGGAATGACACTCGTGGTGGTTGATGCACGTGATTTTGTAGACGGATAAATCGTTATGGTGAAGAATGATGGTTTGGGGTTCACTAAATGGGTTTTAGCGATACTTAATGTTTGGAAGAACAAAAGGAGGTTCTTGATGGAGGGGAGGCATTGGAGAATGGACGTCGATATTGTTGATGGTTATCATTCAATCCGATATAGGCATTGGGTTGAAGGGGAGGAATATTGGGTTTTAACCCAATTTTGGGTTTGGGTCATCCAAGATATATATGGGTTGGGTAATAATTGTATGAGTAGACATTTATTATATATAGTATGCCTTGATCACTAAATTGGGTAATTAAGGCCAAGAATTGGAAGGCTTGTATAACAAGTATGGTAAGACTTGTAGAACATGTATGGTAAGTCTTGGTGGCTAAGTTTTGGGTGGCTATATATACATAGTCATATTGTGTTTGTTTGATGTGTGAATACTTAAGAGATGTAGTCTTAGGTATTGTTTGGGAGATGCTTGAGCATTGTTGGCTCAAGTATCGGGTTTGGGACACCATTGAGGTTTTATCTTTTTTGATGTATTATTGCCAATTGTTTGGATTAATAATACAAGTTGGGACATGGGTGTTTTCACGTCAAATATTGTGTGTGTTCTTGTTTTGCTTTTACTTATTGTTGATAGAAGTAGAAATGATACTTGAATAACGTGTGATCGCGCTTTGGTGGATCTTGTCAACTAATCGATTGGTTGTGTGTGTGCTTTGTATTGTTGTTTGTGAATCTCGGATTGTGTAAGTCCCCTAACATTAACTCGGTCTTTTGAAAAGCCCATGTTTCGGCCCGACTTGGATAAAAGCTCAATTCAAGCTCAAATAAATTTTAATTTTCAATATATATTTACATCTCTATTTTTATAATTTACACTTATTATAAATAAAAAATACTTTAAAGAATTATGTATATTTACACGCTCATGACTAAAAACAATATATATGTACTTAAATTTATCATACATGAATTAAATGTAAATCAATGATATGGGCTAAAAGTAAGCCCTAAAGACACATTTAATGTGGCATTAAATGGACCCAATATGGTCAAAATGTGGGGCCCACCAGATGGGCCCAAACCCTATTTACAATATTAATTTCGTAATTAATATTAGGGGTAATAACCAGCTCAGCAATAAAAGTCAGATAAGGATATTACTCCTACCAAGCTTAGCCTCCAAGGCACAGAATTCGATATGGGAACTGACTCCTACAAGGAAGGAGTCTAGAACCTTCCTCAAGGCGGTGACTTGCCCACCAAGTCACCTAATTCTACTACGATTCTAGGGCTTCTCAGCCTATATAAAGGGTCTGACCCCTCATTCTTAGAACTACGTCTTGGCTTGATTCTCAATACGAAATACGTAGGCACTCTGTGAGGACCGATTAGTCCCGAACACGGAAACAGCCATTAAAGCACGAAGCTCCCTAACCCTAGCATTAATTACGAATTGTAACCTAGTTTTTATTCCACAACATTTGGCGCCGTCTGTGGGAAGAAGACATCAACCATGGTCCAAACACGAAGGACACCGGCAATTACCGAGCCTCTACCACTCAGTTCTACACCGCCCACCACGGATCCGGTGCCTCCGACGACCGGGGTGATTGTTCAACATCAAGTTTCTCAACCTTTAGGGACAACGTCCCATGTTGAGAGTACGTTACCTCCGATCATCCATACGAATCAAGGTACCAATCCTCTTCAGATGGTGGTTTCTCCTTTGGTTGTCGATCCTAACAACCCCTCACATGGGGTCCAGATCCATACTACGGATCTCCCCGTGAACACCAACCCAATGTATGGGCTGTCTAACTACCCTCCTCCTCAAGGAGCTAGACCTAGTGGACACGCCTTGCAGATCCGAGATCGAGAATACTATGACTACTCCGGCCCCTATACTGAGGATTCATCATCTGATGATGATGATCGTGATGAAGCCCCGAGAAGGTGACATGCTAGTAGGGAACCAAGAAGGAGAACACAAACTATCCATGATGGACCCCCATTGACAGCTGCTGAGAGAATCAAGGTTCATGAGGCTGAGATTCTAAGGATAAAGGAAGATATTGCAAGGGAACAAGCTAGGCTGAATCAAACTCAACCTCCTCCAACATCAGGACCGATTCCCTTTATAGATCTGGAGAGGCCTTCAAGAAGGCAAAGAAGGGCTGATGCCCCAACTGGAAGAACAACAAGGGTGGAAACCCCCAAGAGCAACCCCAAGGATCTGATGCCACTTGGGGATCCTGACGATCCTACACCCCCGTTTACTGAGGAGGTGATGAATGCTCGTATCTCGAAGAAGTTCAAGATACCGACAATTAAAGATTATGATGGGACGGGTGATCCCGCAAACCACGTTAGAACATTCTCCAACGCACTGCTGTTGCAGCCCGCAAGTGACGCTTTGAAGTGTAGGGCGTTCCCTCAAACCCTGCCGGGTATGGCTCAAAGATGGTACCACCGACCTATACTTTAAAAGGTCGTTGGCGAAGCACCCTCCCGAGAATATGGCTGAGCTCCAGCGAAGGGCTGACAAGTATATCAAAGCAGAGGATAGTGTAAAGAAGGAGGCTGCAGTAAGCAATGACTGAGGTAACAATGATACAAAGAAGAGGAAGCAGGATCAGGAGTATGATGCTAGGGACAAGTATCCCCGTACTAGCAAAGACTCTGAATCAGTACCAAAAAAGAATTTTGGACCGAGGTTTTCTGACTATGCAAGGTTGAATGCTCCTAGGAGTCAAATCTTGCTAGAGATTGAGAAAGATAAGGATTTTCGATGGCCGAAGCCACTCAAGGGTGACCCCGCAAAGAGAGATAAGGAGCAATACTGTAGGTTCCACCAAGATGTGGGGCATGATACAGATGATTGTAGGCAGTTGAAGGATGAGATTGAATTCTTGATCCGCAAGGGAAAGTTGAATAAATTCACTAAGGGTGAAGATCGTGGAACCCAAAGAAGGGACTACGATAGGAGAGACAATGACAGAAGAGATAATGGTCGTGATCGTAACACGCAGCCCCGAGGGCCAGTTATCAACATGATTTGGGGAGGTCCGACAGCGGCCGGTACAACTCGAAACTCTCGAAAGACATATGCCAGGGAGGTGATGCACATCGTGGGAGAGGCCCCGAAGCGTGCTAGAACTGAAATCGTAATTGGTTTTGATGATTCTGATCTTGAAGGGGTGAAGTTCCCCCATGATGACCCGTTGGTTATAACCCCTGTGATTGGGAACTCAGAAGTGAAGCGAGTCTTGATAGACAATGGAGCTTCTGTTGATATTCTGTTTCATGATGCGTTTGTAAAGATGGGATACACCGACTCTCAGCTTACCCCAACCAATATGCCAATCTACGGATTTAATGGGGTAGAGTCCAAGGTTGAAGGATCTATTCAGTTACCCATGACTATTGGGCAAGAACTTAAGGAGGCTACCCAGATGCTGAATTTTCTGGTGATTAAGGCATCCTCGACTTATAATGCAATCCTTTGAAGGACTGGACTTCATGCGTTCAAGGCTGTAGCCTCAACCTACCATATGAAAATCAAGTTTCCAACCCGGAACGGTGTCGGAGAACAAAAGGGCGATCAGAAAATGGCTAGAAGTTGTTATGTGTCTGCATTGAGAGCTGATGGAGTCGGGGGGCAGGTACTCCTAATTGAAGACATGGATGTCCGTGGTGATGATGAACACCGAGGGAAGCCAGCAGAAGAATTGGTCCCCATACCTCTAGAGTTGGGCGACCCTGAGAAAGTTACTTATATAGGAGCTTCACTAAAGGAACCCTTGAAGGGCAAATTGACGGCCTTCTTGCAAGAAAACAGTGATGTGTTTGCTTGGACTGCAGCTGACATGCCAGGGATTGATCCCCAACTCATAACTCACAAGTTGAATGTTGATCTTGGGAGGAAGACAATAAAGTAGAAGAAGAGAAATTTTGCTCCTGAAAGGCAGGAGGCCATTAAACAAGAAGTTGACAAGCTCTTAGAGGCTGGGTTTATTGAAGAGATTCAGTTCCCCGAATGGTTAACAAACCTTGTGATGGTCAAAAAAGCAAATGGGAAATGGAGGATGTGTATAGACTTCACTGATCTGAATGATGCATGTCCAAAAGATTGTTTTCCTCTGCCTAGGATAGACATGTTGATAGATGCCACAGCTGGACATGAGATGTTGAGCTTCATGGATGGGTTCAACGGCTACAATCAGATTAAGATGCACAAGGATGACATCCCTAAGGTATCTTTCATAACTGACTTTGGTGTTTTCTGCTATCTTGTTATGGCCTTTGGTCTAAAGAATGCAGGAGCTACTTACCAACGACTGGTGAATAAGATATTCGCCCATCTGATTGGAAAAACCATGGAGGTCTATGTTAATGACATGTTAGTCAAGAGCCTACTCAAGGCAGATCACATTAAGCACCTCAGAGAGGCATTCGAAGTGCTGAGGCACCATAAGATGATGTTGAATCCAGCCAAGTGTGCTTTTGGCATTGGATCTGGGAAGTTTTTGGGTTTGATGGTTTCGAAAAGAGGCATAGAGGCCAACCCCGACAAGATCAAAGCAATCTTAGACATGGAACCACCCCGTTCTGTGAGGGACGTACAGAAGTTAACTGGCAGGGTGGCCGCTCTAGGGAGATTCATCTCCAAGTCTGGTGATAAGTGCTTGCCTTTCTTTCAAGCACTAAAGAAGGTGAAAGATTTTGAATGGACTGATAAAAGCCAAGAGGCCTTTGAACAATTGAAGAAGTACATGGCCGAAGCCCCGCTGTTGGCCAAGCCAAGTCCAGGAGAGACTCTTAATCTGCACCTAGCAGTATCTGGACAGGCATTGAGTGCCGTCCTCATTAAAGAGGAGAATAAGGTTCAGAGACCTATCTACTATGTGAGCAAGGTTTTGCATGGAGCTGAGTTGAATTACTCAACCATAGAGAAGTTTGCATTGGCTTTGGTAATGGCCTCGAGGAAGCTACGACCATACTTCCAGTCGCACAAAATTGAAGTCCTGACGGACCAGCAGTTAAGGAACATATTGCATAGCCCAAAGGCCAGCGGAAGACTAATCAAATGGGCCATAGAGCTTGGGGAGTTTGATATCAAGTATAAGCCTCGGACAGCCATCAAGGCTCAGGCATTGGCTGACTTCGTGGTTGAATGCACCATTAACAACCAAGAAGTCGGGGGGCAGGAGATGATAACCACCCCTGAGAATGGAGATAAAGATGAAGGACTGGTGGCTGATCAGAAAGAATATTGGGTGCTCTATTTTGATGGAGCATCGAAAACAAAATCTAGTAGTACAGGTTTGGTTTTGCAAAGCCCCGATGGGTTCACAGTTGAATATGCTTTGAAGTTGGATTTTCCTACTACCAACAATGAAGCTGAGTATGAGGCATTGATAGCCGGATTGGGTTTGGCTAGAGTCATGCGGGTCAAGAACCTCAAAGTGTGTGGAGATTCAAGATTGGTGGTCTCGCAAGTGAATGGTGAATTTGAGGCCAAGGATGAGACTATGGCGAAATATCTGCGAGTTGTGAAAGCTGTCATGACTCAGTTTGATGAGTGCTATGTAGAACACATTCCGAGAGAAGAGAACATTAAGGCCGATGCCCTATCTAAGTTCGCTTCTTCTAAAATCGAAAATTATACAGGAAGTGTTTACTTCCAGGTCTTGAAGGCCCCGACTGTCAATTCTAAGTTGGTGGCACCAATTGATATAGGAAGCTGTTGGATAGATACTATTAAAGCTCACCTTGAAACAGGTTGGCTCCCTGACAATGCCTTGGAGGCACGAAAACTGTCAGTGAGAGCATTGAGATATGCCCTTATCGAAGGCATCCTGTACAAGAGGTCGTTTGTCATCCCTTATTTGAAGTATTTAAGGCCCCAAGAGGCAAAAGAAGCATTGGAAGAAGTTCATGAAGGGATCTGTGGGCAACACTTGGGGGGTAGAGCCCTAGCACACAAGATCATGCGACTGGGATTCTATTGGCCAGAGATGTTGGCCGATGCGCAAAATTATGTTAAGAAGTGTGACAGATGCCAGAAGCACGCTCCAATTGTAAGGTAGCCGCCTGAGATGTTAACGTCAGTCAGCTCTCCCATCCCATTTGCAATGTGGGGGATGGACATACTTGGTCCTTTCCCTATGGCTTCAGCACAAAGGAAATTTCTGATAGTCGCCATTGACTACTTCACCAAGTGGATCGAGGCTAATCCTCTAGCCAAGATAACCACCAAACAAGTTGCCCACTTTTTTTGGGAGAACATAATTTGTAGGTATGGAATCCCGCGAATCCTTGTGACGGATAATGGGACGCAATTTAACAATGAGGAGTTCAAGAAGTACTGTGAGGAAAACGCTATTGAGATTCGATTTACTTCAGTAGCACACCCGCAAGCTAATGGACAGGCCGAGGTAGCCAATCGAATCATCCTTGATGGGTTAAAGAAAAGGGTCGAACGCTCAAGGAACACCTGGGTGGATGAGTTGCTGCCTATACTTTGGGATTATCGCACTACTTGTAAGGTAACCACCGGAGTAACCCCGTTTCTGCTGGCTTATGGAGCCGAGGAAGTTGTGCCACTAGAGATTATGCATGCGTCACCTCGAGTTGAGGCATTTGAACCAGAGACTAATGAAGAGGGCATGAGATTCGCCCTAGACCTGATTGATGAAGTCAGGGACGAGGCAAATGCTAGAAATGCGGAGCATCAAAAGAAAGCATCCTTTTATTACAACCACAGGGTTAAGGAAAGGTTCTTCCAGCAAGGTGACTTAGTTCTAAGAAAGATCGAGGCTTCTGGAGTTGGCCAGAAGGGAAAACTAGCCCCTAACTGGGAAGGGCCGTATCGAGTCAAGAAGACGTTGGGACGAGGATCATACAAGTTGGAGACCTTGGACGGGGTTGAGGTGCCCCGTACTTGGCATGCCTTGAACCTCAAAGTTTATTATGTGTAAGCTATCCTTGTAAGGACTTAGCTCATTATCTATTTATTAAGAGAAGTAGAAATAAGGTTCGATGAGACCATTTCAGGACTTGACGCCCCGAGTAGGACAATAATAAGTTATGTAAGGGTTGAACCCCATTCTGAGTTATTAATACAAGTTTGTTTTCCGTTCCATGATTCTATGTTTTATTTATGTACCGAGCACCTGCTGAGTGTAAGCCTAGAAAGGCCAAGTACCGAAAATAAATGAACATACGAATAAGGGAAACAAATGCATAAATAAAACGCCCCGAAGGGCCACAATTCAAGTTAAGGTTACAACACAACGAAATCAGAGTTTAAGTCCCGAAGGACGCTAAATAAATAGCTGATAAAGTAAAGCCATAAGCGGCTAAGAAGGCCATGCAAGGCCACAAACCAACTCCAGCTACTCCTCTGCAGACTCCTCTTCGCCGCTCTCATCTTCCCCGCTCTCCTCCTTCGAGTCTTTACCGGAGTCATTGTCAGGCTCGGCCACCACCATAGGCTGAACCACAGCAACTCCGGCCCCTTCTTCTTCAGAGGATGAATCAGAAGAAGAACTGCCCTCGTTTCGGATCAATCTCGTGCCAGGGATTGGTTGTCGAACCACTCCAACTTTCCTTGCGGGCGGGGGTTTCTGAGGAACAACTTTAGTTCCCGAACCAGAAGCTAGGTTAGCCGGGTTGACACCCCAGTTAGGGCAAGGAAAATCAGCCGGGTTGACAACAGAAGGATGCCTTTGGCTCACAACATTTATCGCCTTATCCCAACCAACAGACATGTTGTAGGGGCGCACCTCATCGTCATGATCATCTATGAATCTCAGAAACTCTTCAGACTTATGATAGGCTTTAATCACTTTGTTAGCATCATCCATTCACTTTCGAGCTAAAGAAGCAAGTTGCTTTCGGGTGGATAAGGCATTCGCTTCGGCGCGGGTAACCTGAGAATGTAGATCATTAATCTCTTCCTTGAACCTTGCTGAATCAGTCGTCAAGGATATATTCTCGTCCCTGAAAGCCAAGCCTTGGGTAGAAACAGCCTGGAAGTAGGCATTAGCCTACAACGAAGAAATTGATAAGGTATGAGAAATTTGTAAAGGATCAATCACACCGAACTTACTAAAAAGAGTGTCATACCTGATATAGGGCTTGAGCGCCCAGAAGCTGATTTTCGTTCATCTTGTCCCCGGCATGTAAAGTCACCCTATCGGGAGGAGTGATTGAAAGCTTGGACCAGTCTAGAGCTAGGTCAGGACTCCCACAAACTGAGTCTTGTTCACATATACCCCATGACGGTATAAAAGGGGTCCTGGTAACCCCATCAGCATTTCGGGATCTTTTCCCGCCTTGGGAGCAGCCTTCCAAGAAGTTAGGGATTCTAGGCTTAGTGGGATTCAGTAACTCTGCAGCCTTTTTCTTCATCCTTTAAGTCACAGTCGGTTGGTTTTGAGGACGACTATCAATCTCCTCAGCAGCTGAAATGCAACAAGAAAAACATCGGAATAAGAACAAACAGAGGTCATAATATGGCTAAGTAAGAAAATTACCCTCAATGGAAAGAAAGCTAAGGCCAGACTCAATAAGATTCTTTTCATTCAGAAAAGTCTTATAATGGGTACAACCATCATCAGCTAGGAGCTTATCTCGATCTAATAACTCCGAAACCGTAAGTTCACACACGAAATGTGAACTATCTTCCACGTGTCTAAATCTCTTCACAAAGTAGTTGCCCCAATCACCACCTTCCCACTCAAGGATTACAAATTGTCTTTCCCAGAAATGTTGGGAATCTGGAAAAGAAAAGGGATTCACCATATATGTGCGGGAGTTTGGCTCGGTGTTGAAGGCTGATCCATCCTTTTTTGCAGTCAGTGGAGTTTTTGGCCCCGAAAATACTCCAAAACATTGTTGTAGACAAGGGAATTTTCAGCTGACGGCACCTTATTATAAAAATAATGATGTACCTCCAGGCATTGGGATACAATTGACAAGGGTGAATTTGATACTCCGCCAACAATCTGATGATAAAATCGTCAACCGGAAATCTGAATCCAGCTTCTAGGGCACCCCAGGGAACACAAATCCTCTCAGGATGCCAGTTGCAAGTTCTGTTAGTTAGACTTGGAAGACGAACCTTAATAGCATCTGGGAAGTAGTATGTTCTCCTGATCTCTTCGACATCTTTCTCCTTTAACTTGCATGGACTATAAAATGAATCTAAGCTTGCACTATTTGGAAACGCATCCCTCATGATGTTTAGCAGATCTAGTAAAGATTCAAATTTATGCTCAACATATGAAGGGGGTTTTAGTTTTTTTCCTTACCTTTTGCTGTCCTCATCTTGCTTCTCTTGGCGAATGCTTCCATTATAGAGACTGGGGGAGCAACTGGGCGGCTGTCTTCTGACATCTTGATCTAGAAACCTGAACTTGATCCCCGATTGGGACTAGAAATCTACAGAGCTTAAGAACTTGAAAACTTTGAAGTGAAGAAGTGAATGAAATGAAGGCCATCACTCTTCTTTTATAGAAGAAGCATGACCTGCTGTGTCAGGTCAAAGTTCAGCTTGATTCGCGTTTACAGGTCAACTATCGTTTAAAGATGAAAAAAGGACAGAAATTGTTCGTTTTTTACAGAAAGGATCGTTATAATTCATACAAATTGGAGAGAAACAGCTGATGTAATTGCTAAAGTTGCTTAAAGAGTTGATTAAGAAGATCAGCCATAAGTACAAGGTTAGCAATGCTAGTTGTTAACTAAGGAGAAATATCGTTAGAAGTCACGAATGACCAAACTGACGACTTGTGATCAAGATCAAGGTTCTTGATCCTTAGGATCATGGATGGTTTTAGATCCTAGATCCCTGATGACTTGAGATCAAGATCAAGGTTATTGATCCATGAGGACAACGAAGTCACGAATGACCAAAATAGAGACTTGAGATCAAGATCAAGATTCTTGACCCTCAAGACCACGGATGATTTTCAGGTTCGGGCATTTTAGCCAACCACCAGCTGGCCGACCACGACACCCGGAGGGTCTGGTCGTACGTAGCCGACCACGAGGTGGCCGACCACCGTACGACCGACCACGGCATTTTGAGGAGTCCCGGCCGACAACGAGCTGGAAGACCACGGACCAGCCGACCTCCGTGTGTTGAAGGCCTCCGGCCGATCACCGTGGTTTCGAACCCTCTGGCCGATCAAACTGACGACTTAAGATCGAGATCAAGTTTCTTGATCCTTAAGATCACGGATGATTGGAGATCAAGATCAAGTTTCTTGATCCTTATATATCACGGATGATTAGAGATCAAGATCAAGTTTTTTGATCCTCATGACCACGGATGGTTTTCAAGTCCGGGTTTCCTAGCCAACCACGAGGTAGCCAACCACCGTGCCCGAGGGATGCCGGCCGACCACGAAGCAGCCGACCACGGCGCACGAGGGACCGCAGCCGACCACCTCCCGGCCGACCACGGCGTTTCAGGCCTTTCGGCCGACCACCTCTCAGCCGACCATGGCTCAGCCGACCATGGTGGCTTCAACCCCTTCGGCCGATCAGCAGGTAGCCGACCACAAGCTACCCGTTGATCCGGCCGATCACGGGTAGTTTGTGGTCCTAGAACCCGACTTTTTCAGCGAACCTCGGATAGTTTTTAGACCTAGATTTTGACTTTTTCAGCGAATCTCGGATGATTTTCAGTACTAAAAAGAGGTCAAAATAAGCACAGATTAGTGCCGTTTAAGCACAGATTAGTGCTGATTAGCACAGATTAGTGCCGTTTAAGCACAGGTTAGTGCCGATTAGCACAGATTAGTGCCGATTAGCACAGATTAGTGCCGTTTAAGCACAGATTAGTGCCGTTTAAGCACAGATTAGTGCCGTTTAAGCACAGATTAGCGCCGATTAGTGTTGTTAGTGCCGTTTTATGCCGTTTAACATCGTTTAACACTGTTTAAATGTTGTTTAAGGCTAATTAGCACTGTGTAGTGCCGTTTAAACACCGTTTAGTGTCGTTCAACATCGTCGTAAATGCGTCGGTCGCTCCACGCTTTACATTGAGATGATATTGTTGAAAGTACTCGCGTAAGAGCAATAAACCCTGACCCAAGTCTCGGAAAGGCCGTTAAAACTTCAAGGAAAACCTGATCAGTTTTCCTAGAAGTTGGGGGGCAAATGATATGGCACTACTAGAAAAAGTAGAATAGACATCGCCCCTTTAACATCGGTTCATGATGTCCCTGATGTAAAAACTATCAATAACATCGGTCGACAAAAAACTGATGTCTTTAACATATTATGAAATCACTTTACCAGCCAACCGATGTCATTGACATATCATTGAAAAATTAATGACATCGGTCAAAATGGACCCAATATGGACCCAATATTTAATGTGGCATTAAATGGACCCAATATGGTCAAAATGTGGGGCCCACAGATGGGCCCAAACCCTATTTACAATATTAATTTCGTAATTAATATTAGGGGTAATAACCAGCTCAGCAATAAGAGTCAGATAAGGATATTACTCCTACCAAGCTTAGCCTCCAAGGCACAGAATTCGATATGGGAACTGACTCCTACAAGGAAGGAGTCTAGAACCTTCCTCAAGGCGGTGACTTGCCCACCAAGTCACCTAATTCTACTACGATTCTAGGGCTTCTTAGCCTATATAAAGGGTCTGACCCCTCATTCTCAGAACTACGTCTTGGCTTGATTCTCAATACGAGATACGTAGGCACTCTGTGAGGACCGATTAGTCCCGAACACGGAAACAGCCATTAAAGCACGAAGCTCCCTAACCCTAGCATTAATTACGAATTGTAACCTAGTTTTTATTCCACAACAATCAAGTACAGGAACAATCGATTAATTTATCAAAAAATCAATTAACGAATAAAGAATTGTCAACATTCATATCGGTGACCTATAATATGTTTAAAATATATGCTTTTAGATTTAATTTATAATAATAATATATATAAGAATTATCGAATTTAAAAATGTTTGACCAGATCTGGTTCAATCAGAATAAAAGTTTAACTCGGTCCAATTTTGGTCCGAATAAAAACCTGTCATGGCCCGCCTCAATGGCCTAAAAATGCTTGAATTTTTTCTAAAAGTTTGGCTCGGTCAAAGTTAAATTTCAGGCAAAATTTTGATCAAAAAGCTAGACTTTTCGAGGCCCGATCAAAACCCGACATGATGAGTTTTTTGTGCATATATGGTTAGTGGTGTGTTACTTTATCTCGAAGAGATTTTTTGATTAATGGTGAGTTTTTTTGTGAATCTGTAATATGTTTTTACACAGTTTCTACTCTATTTAATACAAGCTTTTCCTATTTAATTGTAAAAGTTTAATAGAGTACAGTTTGCTGCCTGAGATTCAATTCCGCACATTGTTTTTAAATATTTTAACAAAAAGGCATGATATCATAAAATAATTCAGCTATTTACTTTTCAGGAGAGTCCTCCATAGAAGGCTATGGTGTTGAGCGGCACGGAGGTTGTGGTGGTGGATGACATAGACAACAATTAAGAAGATCCACTAGCACACATGTATCCTCTTTGGCCTTATCAAGAACTGGTTTGTCAAGAACTGAAATATGGTGTTGGAAATTCTAGTTTCCATTATGTAATGGACATGGTCTTTTGTGAATGCTGTAGTAACTTATGGTACTTATGCAGATGTATAAAGTAACTAACTTTATGTAGTAACTAACGATACTTTAATTAAATTATGACTATTATGGTATTTTGATGGTTTTGTGAATGCTTGCGGATTTATATATGTTTTTAGTATCTGTGAATGCTGGTTAGGTTAGGATCATATATAATGAGAAACAACAGGTGGTAGGTCGAAAAAATATTATTAAATCTTGAAATTGTATCTTAAATTCGACCAAAAGTGGTCTATTAAAATTGGCAGAAAAAGGTTATGGTGCATTATATTTGACAAGAGAAAGTCAAATTTAAAACTTCAAATTCGACCAAACACAATTGAATTAGAGATCAACCAAACTTGGTCGAATATAAGATTCGACTAAAAATAATCGAATTTAATATTCGACAAAAAATGGTCAAATTTAAAATTCGACACAGTTTGATCGAAAATACTTTCCACCAATTTCGGTCGAATTTAATGTTTTGGACAGGAGAATTTGAAATTTCAAAGCAAAATTTGGTTTTTAGTCGAATTTAGTTGGTCAAATTTAACTATCTTCGACCATTTTGTGTTTTTTGACTCCGTTATAATCGACCAGAGCAATTTCGGTCGAATTTAGCTAAATTCGACTATCGACGGACGAAAATAGCTAAATTCGACCATTTTGAATTGGTAGAAATTAGCCGAATTTTGTTGTAGTGGTAGTTACTTTTTATATTATAACATTTTATTATTTTGAGTAAGTTTTGGAATATTAAAAATTGAGAGGGACATCACAAAAAGGAAAGTGGGAGTATTAAATTAAAGCATAATGTGTATGAAATAGAGGATCTGCAAGTAGCATAATTATATTATAATATAAGTTTATACTAAGACCCCGACAATTAACTAATTACCTGGCTCTGTATTTTTTATTGTTGGACAATCTGTGAAAATAGTACAAAATACTAGCAATCGTGTGTGTGAATAACAGAACAATTAAAACAAATAAAGAGGAGGCAGGAACAGAAAAACCCGAGTCCAGTGCGTGACTGTCTCCTTAAAGCGTATTAGCCCTCACCGTATGTGCGAGCGAATCGCCTCCCAGGATAAAACGGATTGCAGCGAAGCTATAAAAGCGTCACTCTCAGCGAGCTTGAAACGAGCAAGAATATCACCGAAGGAGAAGAGGCTGTGTATGAGAAGAGGATGTGTTTTCGAATGAATAATCCTAAGGCTCTACGAGAGTTTATATAGGATAGGAAAAACTTGTGCGCTACACAATTGCCCTAATTAATTAGATGTACTAATTTAAAAGTCGGTGGCAATTTTCCTTTATTAATTAACCGCGTTAATTAATTAAGGTAAGGCGGTGGCAAAAAATTCGTTATAAAAATGGAATTGATTTTACCACAATTAATTCCAAATTCGAATTAATGGCAAAAAATCCGTTATAAAAACGGAATTGATTTTACCAAAATTAATTCCAAATTCGAATTAATTTAGTCAGATCTTTAAGCTCAAACCCAGCGGAAATAATAATTAGCAAAAACTAGTTCGGGTTTATTCGGCCCAATTTTCTGCTGCATTCGTGTCCGCAGATCGCACACGCGGAAAGCCCGAAGGCTTGCGAAGCCACGAATTTTCCCTCGAAATCCCATGATTTGCACCCCCCTGCGCGCACGTAGGAGATAGAGCAACACTCAACCAACACAAGTGAACACTCCACTTGTGTTGTACTATATAAAGCAAAAGACACCCCTTTTCCTTATCAATGTGGGACTTCAAGTTTTAACAACAAAATTTCCACTCTTAAGGGACCAACTTTGAGTAATCATAACTCATACATCCCTTAGTCGTTTTGAGTGTTCAAATATGCGTTGGAAAGCCCTCGCGGAGGAGAACACTCTCCAAGCACGACTTGTTGCAAACACGCACACAAGGCACACTCAAATCGGAGCTCAAAATGACTCGACAATGTGGGTCTAAAACCCACATTTTCTAACAATCCCACACATGGATGAGATTGATATCGTAGTAGCACACACCAGACAAATAGACACGGAATTTGATGTGGTGATAATTCTTCGATCAGATATAGCATACGATAGGTAGAGGTTTGCTCCTTGAACCTTCGCTTGAGTAAGCATACCGACCTTACTGGTAGACAGTGGAGGTTTGCTCTTTGAACTGTTCGACCGTTTGTGTAGGCGATGATATACTTATCACTATATCCTTTTTGACTCGTTCCGCTCTCATGATTATGTCCATTTTGGCCATGGAACATCGTCCTGGTTTTGCAGGAGTTTCTAAAGAATTGTGCCTCGCAATTCTCCTTTGAAGCGGCCCCACTTCTCTCCCACATAGGTGATCTTTATCTTATAGAGTAACCCGCGTTTACTCAACTGATTTCCATGCGTTCAAACCTTGAACTCCATGTAATCACCGAAAGATCATTAAAAGCTTAATAGCTTACCCTCGTACCTTACGGGTCTCACTGTTTCTCATCATAGGAACAGGCCAGGGGTTACCCCACAGTGATTTGGTCATCATGATTTAGTTGGCCCATTGAACCAAGTTCTTGGGATCTCCAGTCAGCAATGGTTGGGTGTCCACCATGACGCCGTTAAGCAATAGGCTTAAGGCCCATCCCTCTCGATGATTTGTCAACCAGTTCTCTTGATAACCCTTTGGTTAGCGGATCCGCGATATTATCCTTTGACGGTATAAAGTCAATAGTGATAATTCCGGTTGACATTAACTGTCTAATGGAACTATGTCGTCGTCGTATGTGACGGGACTTTCCATTATACATTGTGCTATGTGCTCTGCCAATAGTAGACTGACTATCACAGTGCAGTCCTATTGCAGTCACAGGCTTTGGCCATCTTGGAATATCCTCCAGAAATTGGCGTAAGTATTCAGCCTCTTTGGCACATTTATCTAATGCCACAAACTCAGCTTCCATCGTGGAATGAGTTATTACCGTTTGTTTGGAGGATTTCCATGACACTGCTGCTCCAGCTAGTGTAAACACATAACCACTCGTAGACTTTAATGCCTTCTTGCTAGATATCCAGTTTGCATCAGTATAGCCTTCTAATACTGCTGGATAACTGCCACACTGCAAACCATAGTCTCGAGTTCCCCTCAAGTACTTTAGTACTCGTATGATTACAAGTCTGGCCTTGTACTTATCGATGGTGTCTTCAGGTTTCAATTTCTTTTTGAAAACCCACTTGCTACCGAGTGTTTTACTACCGGCTGGTAAGTCCACTAACTCCCAAGTATGATTCTGTAAGATAGAATTAACTTCACTTTTGATGGCCTCTTTCCACATAGGTCCATCAGGTGACGTTACCGCTTCCTTATAGGTTTTCGGATCACCTTCTTCGAGCAAATAAGTCAGAAACTCTGACCCATAGGATTTCTCCTTCCTTTGTCTTTTGCTCCTTCTCACTACCCCCACATTTTCGTCTTCACTGTCATCATTCTCATTGTCGTCTTCTAAAGACTCATGAGGTCGTTTAGACGTCGTAGGGCGTTCAATTCCAGGATTACAAGGAAATACATTCTCAAAGAATGACGCATTCCTTGACTCCATAATCGTATTCTTTTGAATCTCAGAAATCTTTGATTCATGTACAAGAAACCGATATGCAGTACTATGTGGTGGATATCCGATGAAGATACAATCCATAGTCTTTGGACCAATCTTCACCTTCTTAGGTGCAGGGATTAGTACCTTTGCAAGGCACCCCCACACTTTCAGATTTTGATAACTTGGTTTCTTTTTCTTCCACATCTCATAAGGACTTTCATCCTTATTCTTGCGAATCATCATATTTAAAATATGAGTTGCACTTAAGATGGCTTCCCCCCACATCGACTGCGGAAGTCCAGAGCTTAACAACATCGCATTCATCATCTCATTGAGAGTGCGATTCTTCCTCTCAGCTACTCCATTAGACTGAGGGGAATATGGTGCAGTGACCTCATGGATTATACCATGTTGTGAACAGAATTCCCCAAAAGGTTCAATATATTCACCTCCACGATCACTTCGTATTGTTTTGATTTTCTCATTTTGTTGTGTCTCAACTTCTTCCTTATAGATTTTAAATTTATCTATAGCTTCGTCTTTGCTTTTCAGCAAATATACATAGCAGTATTTTGTACAATCATCTATGAATGTTATAAAATACTTATTCCCTCCTCTAGTTGGAGCGAATTTTAAATCACATATGTCGCTATGTATAAGGTCTAGCACCCTGGTGTTTCTTTGCACGTGTTTAAACGATGCTCTTGTTAATTTTGCCTTAACACAAGTTTCACAATTATGTTTTGAATCAATGTTCAATTTTGGTATGTAATCTTTTGCACTTAAACATCGTAAAGTGTCAAAATTAACATGTCCTAATCTAGCATGCCATAAATTAGGAGACTCAAGCAAGTAAGCAGAAGAATTCTTTATTTCATTATTGTCCTTAACGGACATCACATTGAGCTTAAAAAGCCCATCGGTTACATAGCCCTTGCCTACAAACATACCATTCTTAGACAAAATAACTTTATCTGACTCTATTACAATACGAAAGCCATGCTTATTCAACAAGGAACCAGACACAAGGTTCTTGCGAATATCAGGCACATAAAGTACATTCTTCAAAGTCAGATCCTTCCCAGAAGTCATCTTCAGAATCACCGTGCCTTCCCCTTCAATGGTTGAAGTTGCTGAATTTCCCATGTAGAGCTTCTCACCAGCATCAGAAGCTTTGAGGCTAGAGAAAATCGCCTTGTCCGAACAAACATGCCTTGTAGCTCCCGTATCAATCCACCATTCCCTTGGATTAGAGCCAACCAGGTTCACCTCAGAGACCGTAGCACAGAGGTCTATGTCACCCATCTCCTTTGAGATATCATCGACCATGTTTGCTTCTTTCTTCTTATTGGTCTTCTTAGGCTTCCTACACTCAGAAGACCTATGACCCACTTTGTCGCAGTTAAACACTTCCCTTGAAACTTCGTATTCGAAATTCCTCCATTGGGTGCCAGCTTTGCCCCTTTACCAGAATTGTTCTCCTTGGGCTTATGTTCCACCATGTTTGCCTTTTCAGTGGCAACATTCATCTTCTTCTCGGATCCCCTATTGTCTTCTTCAATACGAAGTCTAACGATCAGATCCTCCATAGTCATCTAATAAATATACCAATTTATAGTTTATTAATGGACCTATAAAAGGATCAATTTTTGGTTCTTAGTCAAAACAATAACGTACAATTTTACCCTGAAAGATTTAACGTAATCAGGCACCTATGCTATGCTAGGAAACTCACATGCCATCTTTTTTCTAGGTATGCTTGCACACATTTGTAGCAATATGGAGACAAGCGTCTGTACTTTCGATCAAGAGAAGAATGACCACCTGACTAAACCCCTTTGTCAAGGGACGTACTCATTGTCCCCTCCTTTCACAACCGTCTTGAACATTTATGGAAGACTATCATGGTAAGTAAATGAACTAAAAGAAAACGTTGCTTGTTGCTTGCTGTTGAGGCGAGTTTCTTCTTAAGACTTGGAGAAATTCAAATTGCCAATATGATTGTGTAGTAACTGCGAAGACCTTTTGGTTGTGTTCACTTGGATGTAATGAAATTGAGAGAAAATGGAGTAGGAGATTTGTACTTTCTTTTGGGGAATGTTTATAATTTATTTTCTTTCTTTCCTTTTCTGACAATTCAAGCTAGAATTGTAACCCAACAATCTGGGAAGAAATGCTCCATTATCGTTTTACCTCATTTTCCCTACAAACTTCATTATAGATAATTTCCACCTCTCATGCTTGTTCACTGTTCTCGTATATCCTTTCTTTATTTCTTCTTAAACGTTTTCTATAATTCTTTATTTCATTTCTTCACAATTCGAACAAATGACTTATGTATAAGATAGCGCACTATTGTTTTCATTTCCTGCTCAAACAATATTGTTTTCATTTCTTTCTCAAGTCAATGCAGGATGTGAAAATAATAAATGTTTCACTTAATATTATGATATGGTAATATGAAATTAGAACAATATTATGATATTGTTTACATCTCATGTTGCTTCCTTCATATATCAATAAGTGCGCCCTACATCTCATCTTGTGCTCTTGATATTGTATGTGCACTAATAAAACTTTTGATATCAGCACAAGATATCTCCTCTCAATCAAAAGACCTCATGAGCCCGAAATACTTATTTTCCCTTTATATTTGATATCTTTATCTTCCATACCTCAAAGATGAAGGTTCGTTTCTTTTGGCAAGGAAGAAATATATTCCAATTATATTTGCAATTCAATTCTATGATCATGAAACACTCAACATAACATATCCCACCTGATAAAAATAAATAAAAAATTTGGCATATGTCAAACTTGAATTTATATAAGAGAAATCTACAAAGTCAATGGTATGAAATCACTGATAAATATAATCTCAAAGACATGCGTATCGTTAAGGTTTTTGTAATGCAAAGATTACAACGCGGGAAAAAAAGCAAGTAAAAGGGGATAGGAGATAAGATATACAAGCACAAAGAAGCTCATAGGGTTTTCAAATAAATACAGAGAATGGACATGTTATAAGCCTATATTGCACTTTAGTCCACAACATAATGTGCTATGTTTTAATTAGCACTTTTGCTTATGAGTAATCTATATTAGGGCACAACATATGTGATGATTTGACCAAATAGATAACATGCTCAAATTATTGTTTAGTTTCTCTTCCCGATAAAATTTACTCTATTAGATAGACATTAGGATTACTTATATTGAAAGAAATGCCTATTTTGAATAAATCTCTTACTTCTATTTATGAATTTATCACATGTAACATTATATACATATTTGTAATGTCAATATGTATGTTGTGTCTTCCTTTGTTACCCAGACTCGATTAAAAGCATCCAACATGGATAAGAGTTCAAGTGTCGGATCGGACAACATTCTAAAAATACTACATATGTCTATATATATGTCGTATTTTCCTTTATATTGTCCAAGTGTTAATACTTAATACCCATGTCCGAGTGTTAGAGACAAGTACTTGATGCAAAGTTAAGAATCCGAGTAACAATGGTATTTCCCCTTACTCGAATCCCCTCTTTTTGTACTTGTCCGCATTGCTCGCACCGACACCCCAATACCCGTATCTTTGCTTTTTAGTACTCCCTCCGTCTCAGTTTATGTTTCCTGTTTTGACTTTTTACACTGCTCATTTAAGGCGATTGACTACTAATTTACGCATAATTTATAAGATAAAATATAGTCATGAGTAATCTTGTTGGATTCGTATTTATGAGTAATTTAATACAGTGAAGTTTTTATATTTAGTACTAATACAAAATTCAAGATATTAACGATTGAAAGTGTGCGTTGGCAAACGTGTTTTTACAAACAGAAAACATATTATGAGACGGAGGGAGTACTTGGCCAATTAGACATGTAATCTGCTTCCTCTCTCGGTCAAGACCACACACCAAGAGGATTTAACTTATTAGTTCTTATCAAAATAAATATGTTTTATAGATTAAAATTTACTTGTATTGTATAATCTTGTATACTTATTCTATTCTGTAAATATACATATTCTTTTTAGGAAAAGAGGGTCATGTATTAATAGAATCTTTGCATCTTAATTTTATTGCTATAATTTTATTATTGTAAAAGGGTTGTTAGAAAAAGAAAAAATGTCAATAGCAACTATTAACTTCTAGATAAAGAAATGGAAAAAAGGAAAAAGTGACTATGCTTATTCTTTTTTGGAAAAGTGGGTCATATATTAATAGAATTTTTGAATTTTAAATTTATTGCAATAATCTCATTATTGTAAAATGGTTGTTAAAGATAAAGGATACATGTCATTAAAAATATTATTATTATTTTTTTATGCCAGAAAAAATATTATTTTTTAAAATAATGAAATGTTAAAAAGTTACTCCCTCCATTCCTTTGAATTGTTAACGTTTGCGGAACAGTTTTCGGCACGGATTTTAAGGTGCATTTTACGGATAGTTCTATAACTTATTTTTGATATATTTTTTTTATATATAAAACTAGAACAATCCTATTTTTATACAAAAAATATCAAAAATAAGTTACAGAATTATGCTCAAAATGTATCTTAAAATGCGTGCACGCAATTTTTTATGTTAATAAATGGGTGGGACATGGGTGAGGGAGTATCTAATTTCGGGTCAAGGCCCTTCTTACCTTCAAAACAATAACAATTCGAACTCTAAGAGCATCTCCAAGAGACTCTCTATTTTAGCTCTTAACTAAAAAAATGAGGAGAGAGAATAAAAATCAAGTTACAAGAGACTCTTAGAGGCTCTTTAAAAAGTTAAGAGCTTGTTCTCTCTCCTCTATTTTAGGAGCAACTAGTAGCTCTTAACTTAATATTTTATTAGTAAAATAGTGGTTTTTCTCTCTCATCTATTGATTGTTTGTCCAAGTGGAATTGAAATATGAATAAAATATTATAAAGAGCCATAATAGAGAGCATTGTTGGAGTTGACACACAAATCAATGTAATAACTTGCTAAGAGCTTAATTGTTTATAATATATTTAGGAGCGAGCTAGGAGACTCTCGGAGATGCTCTAAACCCCAAAATTTTCTTCTCACTCTACCCAAAGCCCCAATCTGCATACCTCCCTTAACTTTCATAGAGCTTAGCGTTCTTCTTTAATTATAAACTAGCTTATAGCCGTGCAAAGCACGGGTTACTTTTAAATACATTTAAAATTATATGATTAAATAAAATAGAGTAAAATAATTTTTGGATATAATTTAACTTTGTAATATTAATTAATAAAATTATTAGTAATAATAATAGTTATTTAATAAATGATATGTATTGATAGAACTAATAATATAAAATTTTAATGTAAATTTGTTGTTGACGGGATTCGAACCTTGGATCTTTAGAAAAGGGATATAAATATAGAATATTCTTTATTATTAGATCTAACGGATATCATCTATTTACTAAATATCTAACGGTCAATATTCTTTTAATGGTTGGTTGAACCAAACAACCAATTATCCCCTAGTTTGCTTATTACTCCCTCCGTCCCACTGGGATCTTTACGTTCCTAGTGGGCACGGAAGACAAGATAAGTGGGTATAAAGTGAGTGTAATATTGTTAAAATAAATGAAGTAGTGGATATAATAGTGATTTTATTTTTAGGGATATTATGAATGGTACACATATGGTATTGGCTTTTACGAATGGTACCATTGTATAGTTTTGACTTATGAGTGGTACCATCGAAGTTTTAGCTTCTCATTAAAAATGCACTTCTGTTAACCAAAACGTTAATCAAACGTTTAGTACATTAAAAACAGCAGTCTAATACAGCAAACACACCAGAAATTCAAATTTCCCGCACTTTTAACATGTGCACCAGTCTATTACATTAAAAACACAAGAAATTACATCCTAGCTTTAAGATCATAAGACATAACTAGTCCAAAATATAATACAAAGTCCATAAAAGCTAATACCAACAAAAGATCAAATCTGAGGATCAAATTTGTTGTTGAGACTGAGAATCAGGTGGTTGTGAAATGTTAACAGATGCCTGAGATCCTCCAGCTGCCCCTGCTGCCTTTGCTGCTGCTTTTGCTGCTTTAGCTGCATTTGATTGATCCCTTACCCTGGGATTTCTGATTACCAAAGGCCTACCACTTGCCTGCAGCTCCTTCTTTTGTTTTTCAGTCAACCCACCTTTACAGGTTCTTGCATTGTGTCCAAAACAGTTGCACTTGGTGCACTTAACAGTCTTGGATCTTTTTGATTTCTGCTCTTCCCCTTCTTCCCTTCTCCTATTTCTGCTAGGTCTTCCAACCCCTCTCTTCATTGTAGGTGGCATAAGCACAGGAAGATTGTCATATGTTGGCCATTGATCATCATCAGGGACAGGGTTCATGTTGAAGCTATAAGTTTGTCTATAGGTTCTAACATGATACCAAGAACTAACAACCTTCTGGGGGTCTATTTTTGCATGTAGCATTGCTCTAATAGCATGCCTACAGGGGATTCCAGATATTTGCCATGCCCCACAAGAACAGATTTTGTTATCCAATGACAAAGGGAATTGAGATTTACCTTCATGGATCTCATATTCACCTGGCTTTGACATGTAGGCTTTGCAACTGACAACATCCTTACTGATGAGTTTGACAAGTTTGACAATCTTGGGACAAAGACCATCTTCTTGCCAGTTAAGTGCAGCTTGAGACCTTGTGGCCATCCTCACCATGCAAACCCTCCTTATACCTATAATCAGAAGTTGCATTATAGAAAATTGGCCTTCAAGGAAAGTTAAATGAACAAATGAACTTAAATGAGAAGTGTACCTTCAAGCAAAGTTAAAATTGGCCTGCACCTGTCAATTCCAAGGGTGGAATTGAAACTCTCTACAAAATTTGAGGTGTTTGTATCATTGCACACATTTGGATCAAATTTGTGCTTACTCCAAGTTGAAGGATCTCCTAGATTTGCAAACCAGTTCATAACTCTATCACCTCCCTCTTTCTTCAGTCTTTCCATGGCCTTTCTAAAGGTAAATTGGCTTGTTGCGTTGCATACCCTCCAAAATAGGATATACATCAGAGGTCCTGCAAATTTTTTCTTGTAATTGCTACTAAGATGCCTGCAACAATACCTTCTCTGAGCAGTTGGCCACACATCTGCCAAAGCAAGATTAATACCCTGAAATATAAGACAGCATACCATTAGATGTAGAATGAAAACAAAAATTAAGATACACATAAGACATCATAAGATGTGCATACCTTTTGCCTGTCTGAAATAATGGTCCAGTCTTTTCTACTGGACTCCTTGACAATGTTGTACAAATTCCATAAGAAGTAAGACCATGTCTCTTTATCTTCAACACTTACAACTGCATAGGCTAGGGGGAATATTTCATTGTTACCATCTAAGGCTACTGCAGATAGTAAAACTCCCCCATAATTCCCTTTTAAGTGAGTCCCATCAATACCTATCAAAGGTCTGCATCCCCCCAAAAATCCTTTCCACATTCCAGCAATTGAGATAAAAACCCTAGTAAACAACATCTGCTAGGAATGGACTCAGTTTCTACAAAGTTATAGTGTGCAACAGATTCTGGATTGGTTTCACAAATGACCTTGACATATGTTGGTATCTTAGCATAGGACTCATCATGCCCACCAAACAATTCCTCAATCACAAATTTTTTCATCACATATAATGAAGCTGGCTTCATATAAACTCCATACCTCTGAAATAAGAGCTCATTCAGTGCTTTACCTGGAATGTCAGGGTTAGCTCTTATATCTTCCATTAACTTTGAAGCAGCCCACTTTACATTGCAGACAGGGTTGTAAGTCTCTATACCCCTGCACTGGTGCTTATTTGGCTCAATCTTTTTAATGGCCCAAGTAACACCATCACCTAACCTGCTAGCATGTAATCTCCAATTACATACCTCTGCAGCACATGTGCAGGTATACCTATTGTTATCAGCAGCAAGAACAATCAATGAAAACCCTTCCTGTATGCAGTAATCCTTCAAGACAGATTTGAAGTGTTGTTTATCCATGAAGATCAACCAGGGCCTTAATTCTATCTTCCCAAACTCCTTATTGTCAAACATTTCCCCATTCTTGTATAACCTCTGGTAGTAGTCATCATCATCATCATTGTCGATGAAATCATGCCATTTACCAGCCTTCCAGTTATCCTTGACCTTGGGAATTGAGTTCACATCTTCACTTTCATCCTCACTAACATATTCATGCCCCCTTTCATTCTCACTAACAAATTCACTATCATCATCAGCACTAAAGTCCACCTTCCTTTTAGCATTTTTTCTTCCTTGAGTAGATCCTCCCACATCAACATCATCATGTTCATTAGCAGCCTGTTCTTCATGACTTATGTATATACCCTTCCTCCTAGCTGTGGTTTTGGGAATTTTTCTCTTGAATAAGGCTTGGTCAGGCATTGTAGAAGTACTTTGAGAAGCACCATGAGAAGTATTTTGGGGAGGGGAAAATCTTGGACTCCTCCTAACTGTCAAAGCTTGGAAAGCTGTTTGTGGTGAAATTGGTGGTGGTGGTAGGTTAATAGCAGATGATTTAGGTTTTTTGGGTGGTCTTCTGGGTATTTGTTTCTTAGCTTTCCCCTTCCCTTTGGTGTTAACAGCTTTCCCCTTCCCTTTGGTGTGATCAATAATTTCAGACACATGTACTACACTATCACTACCATGATGCAGTGATGTGTCTTCAAGTTCATCAAGTGAAACACCATCACCCCCCTGAACCCCACCAGCCCCTCAGCAACACCAACCCCCTCAGCCCCCTCAACAACACCAACCCCCTGAGCCCCCTCAGCAACAACCCCATTAGCCCCCT
This sequence comes from Kitagawia praeruptora, assembly GCA_037693485.1. Classification (NCBI taxonomy): domain Eukaryota; kingdom Viridiplantae; phylum Streptophyta; class Magnoliopsida; order Apiales; family Apiaceae; genus Kitagawia; species Kitagawia praeruptora. Next base: position 133,188,997 of record CM075352.1, on the reverse strand, counting down.
CAACCCCAAAATTGGTTAATTCAGACCTCTCCCTAAAATCCATTACTAAACTATACAACTTATTAGGTTTCATTGTAGTCCCAAGCCATATATAAATCAACTCTTTTTCAGCATTCCTTTCAAACATCTTCATTAGATCCTTATCTTCCAACAATTTCCTATGTGCCATTTTATAGGCATAAGAAAATGTTGGAAAATGGTAATCCATCTTTTTCCCCAATTTTTTAGTTTCATCTTCGAAAGTTAAGATTAAATCCAACAAAGAAATTTTTTCTACATCCACCCTAATATCAACTTCTAAACCCCTCCAATGGAATCTCAAAATCTTACTATCCATTCTGCAAATTCAATTCAACAAATATACGACAAATATGAATACACACATAACACTAAACACATATATATGACAAATATGTACAAGAATACATACGAATACACATATATATGACAAATATGAAACAACAATTACATACAAATACACATATATACGTACAAATATGAACAAGAAATACATACGTGTAGTTGAGAGAAGTGAATGAAGAGGTGAATGACAGTAATAATCCCCTAATTAATCCCTTGATTTGCCCGAATTGGAACCTTGTTGTTCTCCGCCTCTTTCCCTTAAACCCTAGCCCTCGTCGCCTTAACTCGATAAAATGAAACGACCCGATCTGTTTACCACTTCTTTATATAGTTTTTATTATTTTTTTATTTTTTATTTACAGATTATATATTTAACTAATTAAAATTACTGTGCAACAAACGTTTGATTAACGTTATAATAACGGAGGGTCATTTTTAATGAGAAGCTAAAACTTCGATGGTACCATTCATAAGTCAAAACTATACAATGGTACCATTCGTAAAAGCCAATACCATATGTGTACCATTCATAATATCCCTTATTTTTAAAATAAGTGAAGTAGTGGGTGTAATAGTGATTTTATTGTTAAAATAAGTGAAGTAGTGAGTGTAATATAAGTGAAGTAGTGAGTGTAATAGTGTAAAGTATTGTTAAAATAAGTGAAGTAATGGGTGTAATAGTGTTAAAATTTACTATTTTGGGAATGTAAAGAAATGAATGGGAAGGCCCAAAATAGTAAGGGTAAAGAATCATTGGGACGGACAGAGGGAGTATATATTAGTATAGATAGATGACCTCCAAATGTTACCTTAATTCATCCTTTGTTGATCATATCTTTTGTTGATCATATCTGTTCTTATTCGCTACTCCCTCTGTCTCTAAATAAGTTGTGTGTTTTGACTGGACACGTTTGTCAATGCACACTTTTGATCGTTAATATCTTGAATTTCGTATTAGTATTAAATATAAAAACTTCACTGTATTAAAGTATTCATAAATACGAATCCAGGAAGATCACTCATGACTATATTTGATCTTATAGATTAGACGTAAATTAGTAATTTGTCTCATGTTATGAACAGTCCCGACATTTCAAACGAGCAACTTATTATGAGACGGAGGAAGTATCAATCAGCTCTGATATCTTAGCAAGAGAACTTCTATCAATTATACAGAGAACATATAAAAGCTCCATTATAAACCCAAATAAAAAAAGTAAAGGAAAAAGGGGGAAAGAAGGATTCAGGCGTAAGAATCAAAATTAAGAGACCTCTGGCTGCGCCAACTTGATTTTTAGTATTATCTCCGTAAAAATAAGCTTCAAAGAAGATCGAAGGTATGCGTTGGAGCCTTATGGTGAAATTTAATCAGTTTTTTGTTCTTCTAAGAAACTACTTTTGATGAATATGCAGATTATGATAGGCATTAAGGTACTTTTGTGGCAGGTCGTTGTAGTTCAACAATAGCTAATTTTGTTTGTAGATATCATTATCAAAATATTTTTTTTAATGTTATTTCAATATAAAATTGATAGTTAGAACTTTTAACGTTTTTCATTAATATTATGCCGTTGAAATGATAGTCTGCCAGCCCAGTTGTGTTGAATATTAAATTTTGGAATAAAAAATCCCCAAAATTTAATATTATAATTGTCCTTGTATTTCTTATTGTAGTTTGAATTTGATAAGCAAAAACGAAAAGTAGAGAGAATGTCTGCATTTGCTTTTCCAGTTAAAGTTGTATGTATTCTATAAATTGTTCAAAGTTAAAACATTTAGAAATTTGTAGAAACTTGCTAGAGTCAGGACTCAGGTATAGTAATGGAATTTATGACTTTGCTATCACTAAGCATTTTATCTCTTTTATGTAAGCATAAATGTGTATCTCGTTTCCTGTTTATTGTCTCTCTACATTTTATTTTAACAGTTTTCTCCTCTGTTTATTATCTGCAGCACCGAAGACCCTGAACGTTGCCATTGTGTGCGTACCTTGAAGTATTGCAACTCAAGGTAAGCGCTCAGCCCAATTCATCTCCCCCGATAAAATTCATATATCTCCTGCATTGAATTGTTAAGCGGCTATGTACTTATTCGTATTCTTATTTTTACTAAAACCATGTAGTGTACATTTGTAAAAATATAATCGTTAACTGTCTGTGGTATAGATCTGTTGGAGTCCCTCAAACTTCTTTTGCAGCAAAGACAGCTAGGTTTTTTTTGCCCGAATTGGATATTTGCCTATGATTTAGAGGGAGACAAGTTTAATACGTATTAAACAATGATCCTAATTTTTCGAGTGCGTGTCTGTCAGGATGTCTGGAGAAAGACCCATATACGAGGCTTGGGAAGAAGAATGATGTCTGAGAAGGGAAACCGTATCATCCACTTTTACTTAAGGTCTATGTCTACTCGCGAGAGTCTGCTGCTTGCTGCTGTGGGCACTGACAAGAGTGGGAGACACTGTGTTTATAGGGTATCTAAGGAGTTTGTGGAGATTTTGGGTCTAGCCCAACTATTAATGCCAGTACAAAATGGAGAGCACGGGTAGATGTAAAGAACTGGCCCATATCGGTGATAAATGATACCCTTTCACCCACAAAAAGAGGTACATACTCTGCCATAACATGTGAAGATTTATTGTATTTTTTTTACATTGCTCGTTGCAGTGAAAGTGAAATGTATTGTTTCGAGTTATTAAACAAGTCTTTCTGGTGTCATTCCTTTTTTTCAAATTTTTCCAGCATCATTCACTATAAGCATTTAGAATAATATTGTCTAAGCGCCATCTTTATCATGAATACAAGGGTTAAAGAATAAGATAAACTAACATCATGAATCCCTCAATAAATCTTTCTTTAAATCTTCTGCAAATTCTCAAATCTTTAATTAAGGACTCCAAAGCTTTTACGTGGTTATGTGACTTAAACAAAGAAAAATTTTGTTGTTTTTTTTGTAACGACAAGTGAAGTTCTAATTAAGATTCCATTTACTCTTATTAACTTATCAAGTATACTAATACTTTAGCTTCCATTTATAGTGCTTCCACGTCCTTGGAATCTATAAAGCATATATACTGTAGCAAACAATGAATTATGAGTTAATTTTGCAGATAGATATGGTTTGGAATACATACTTTTTATTTTCCATATTTTATATTTAGGACATACATGGAAACATGATCTATTGTATAATAAGGGATTTGGCTGACCGTAATACTTAATTTTTGACTTGCGTTGTTTCTGAAAAATATGAGGAAAAAGAAAAAAGAAACATATTTCTTGCTAGCCAGAGGCTCTTCAATAAAGATGGATGTAGATGTTCTTAGACTCTCTTTTCGTTAACCATTTTTTTGAACATGTTGCTACTGAACCTAGTAATACGTGTTCTTTAATTTTAAAATAGCACATCTAACCTATCTGTGGTTCAGGCGTGTATCCCATATTATCCTTGACGTATTCTTAATAAGATACTCGGGAACAAAAGGCCTCTATTTTTGGTTTGCAAGGATTCTGCTTCTAGTCAATTATCCATTAATCCTAGCATCTTTGGGATGCAAATTGTAATGATGTAATGAGTCTGAGATTGTACCTTCCAGTTCGTTTTATTTAGTGTCTGCAGTGGTTTTGTCTTGAGAGGCCAATTTATACATAGCATGTTTATATGACTAGTTCTTATGTTTATTATAATTGTTAAGATTGTCATGATTTTAAATGTTTTAGTTTTAATAATACAGTAGATAGTAAACATATGTTTGTCTTGCTTCTAGTTTCCATATATTTAGGGCCAAGTGTTGTCAAATGTAATTACACACTAGTTAGGTTTAACCGTTTAAGATTAATTAAGTTAGTTTTTATGTTAATGTATTCTAAATATATACTTATAAATATTGTTTCCTGTTTTGACTTGACCATATAATTTCTTTATACTGTGGAGTGTATCTTTGTTATACTGTTTGTTGCGTACTGATCAAGATTCCCTGTGATCCTCAGATCTCGACCTTGTTCCAAATCACCAAGGTAGTAGTTCGAGTAAAAAGAGAATGAGGTCTCTTGAGAAGGATCTTGTAATGAGAATCCCAAAAAAGAAAAGAAGCAGCAGAGTGCGACAGGGACAGAATAGTAGCGGTTCAGAAGTAATATCTGCAAGTCAAGAAACCGGTGTACAACTTTTGGAACCAAGTCCCAACAAGTGGGCATCTTTTGTGGTTGGAGTTGAGATAGAAATACTCTGTGAAGATGATGCCGTACTATGTCAAGGCAGCGACATGCGTAGCCGGGTGTAAGGTTGTGAATATTTCCAAAAACTGTTTCAAAGTCCAGTACAATGATGTGGATACTAAAAAAGGATCTAGCAAATTAGAGGTACAAATTTGTTTGCAAAAGAAGCATACTACTCTGAACAATTAATGCTAAGATGATCAAGTTATGATCTTGAATGCACTTGATTTCTTGGATGGTCACGAATTTCACATATCATTTAGTTTTAACTCTATCCTTGACATGACATAGGAGTATAGGACACAACTTCGTGCCCGGTACTAGGCATATGTGATTGTCATGTATATTTTTATCATGCGAGTGATATCTGGTTTAACATGTCATGCGAGTGATTTATGGTTTAACATGTATTGAACCAATAATTTGTTTAATCTAAATACCTATAATATAGTGTATACTAATTATCACTTGCACGTTTCTTAACATTGTATGATGTGCAGAATTGGATTGCAGCACCAATAGTTGCACCTGCTGATAGCATGAGACACCCTGGGCGACTTACTATCCGCCCATGCCCTGAAGAAGAACCTCCCACTTGTTTTGAGGTTGGAGCAGCAGTTGATGCGTGGTGGAGCAATGGCTGGTGGGAAGGTTTTGTTACAACTGGAGCCTCCCTCTCTGACAATGATGAAGATTATGTTTTCTTTCCTGGTATGTTAAGTTGGCAAGTCTGAATATATTCGTGACACATTTCTCTTTAGTGTCAAGTCATAGCTTGTAAAGCAATAACTGGTAGTCATACAGTGAAGTCATATATATAGCCATAAGTTAGGTCACCGCCTTACAAAATATTGATCGAGTTGGTCACCAATATTGTTTCTATATTTGTACCACAAAAGGTGCAGTGCTTACTCATTAGTTGAATCATAAGTATAGCTACATAGTGTGTATGTCTTATTCAAAGTTGAAACATATGTCTAATCAAGTTTCCTTTGTCAAGTTCAGGCTAGCAAAGATTTTTGACTCTTCCCCGGAAAGATCTACGAGCATCTCGATGGAATGGGTTGATGAAACATGGTACCCATAAAGTCGCATCCTGACATCATCTCCTTTGTACTTTCGATTCTTGATTCCTGACATCGTCTCCTTTGTATTATAATATCTTGAATGAAGGGTTAAATTTTGAATACATTACATTTATAGCATAACGGTCGTAATTAATGTGGCAAGTTCATTTTCTGCATCCCTTTAAATTTAGCTTCATTAGTTGTTCTACATTCTTAATAAGAATAATATTGATGGAGTTTTTCCTTTCAATAGAAATTAAAGAGAATATTTTGTTGATTTTTGTAACTACATAAAACTTCAAAAACTAAAGCTTTTTTAAACTACTATTTTTAAATAGACGGAGTTTTTGTATATAGTTTTCTCAAACATATATATAAACATATAAAAAATCTGTTCAAGTGTAGCTTTTATGAAATGTGTTCATATTGAAATAGTGTAAAACCTTCTAATGAGCAGCGTCTACATAATATAATATACTGTAAGTTATGATCAGCATATCAATCATATACATATGTAACATCTCATAAAATATTCTTAATACTGTAATGAAATTATTTTATAATGATTTAAGCAATTCAGTACAGACTGCAGAGCTCACAATTGTATGATGAGAAACATGGTAATAAATCCAGATCATTATAGTCGTCAAATTGTGTGTATAGTGTGTTTATCCTAAAGATAATGATCATAAACTATTGTTATGCTAATTTCACGCAAGTGCACGTAGTCACAAGTAATACAATTAAAGTTCGTTCCACAGAGATCTGGTTATGTTCTATTCAGTAAATATGCCTATGCAACAATGTATGGTTTTAATTCACTGCTAAGAAAAATAACAAATTTGAGAATTGATTATCTAAATTATACTAAGTGCAAATTATAAACTAAGAATTAAACAATTAACGAGAATAAAAATCGAATTACTTATATGAGAATAAACATGGAATCCTAGTTTCATCATCTACTTCACTTAGAGTTGCAGCCTTTAATCACTATGTGCAATGGTTTTGATATCTGATCGGACAACACGAAACAAGTATACGCTACCTGTCAGCATACGCATACCAAACTAAACATACATCCACAAAAGAGATAGAAGATGAATAGACACCAATTATGCTTAGACCCTATATGTCTATAGAATTTGAAAACATAACGGTTGAAGAACAAGTTATCCATAAAGATCACATAGGGCAGTATAAGTATTTTCATCTCACACCACAACCATATTGATAAACAATTATGAACCTATGCTAGCATGGCAAGTTCTAAATCTCAAGATCCACTTTCACTTCACAAGAGATTAACAATTCAATTTAGATGTTAGCTACGCATCCAAAAGCATTAAGATTAACCATACGAGGATATCAATTATACACCACACACAAATCTTCAAGGCATGCAAACTACTAAGCTACATAGATAAATCCACTAGGATCCCATGACAACGATTAGCCCATAATTGAACCGTTCATCGTCATGGGATTTGATGAAAACATGATGTAAAACAAGATATGGAAGAAAAACGTAAAAATATTATTAGAACTAAGAGTTGAGAAAACAAATCTATAATCCAACGTATACAAAAGATGAAGTAGATCTGGATCCTTGCTTGTCACGAGCGTTGAACCCTTCTCTCCTTTTCTCTCTTGCAGATCTCAGCTGGTTACAATAATAATGCTATGATAATCTGTATATATCTATTACAATGGTAGGATGTGTTTAAATAGGCTCTCAAAGTCTTGCCCAACAAGAAAATACCCAAAATAGAGTTAAAACAGAATTTCTGCAAGATACGTTTCCTAAACTGATTCTGTTTTATTAAGGAAAATTCGTAGCTGACTTTTCTTCAGTTTTCCAGAGCCGTTCCAGACGTAATTGGGCTTCTGGACCACCTTAGAATGATAGAGAATCTCGTTATCTTCGCGTGGACTGCTTACGGGCTGAAAACAGACTTATAGAACTCAAGATATGGCCCAAACAGTGTAGACTGCACAACCCTTCTTAAAAATCCGAATTTTAATCAATTAATTCCCAAAAAATAATAGAAGCATCCACCTTAGTCAACCTTCTCGTAAATCTGCACAACTAAGCAAAACACATCAAAACTACCAGAAACTTGAGCCCAAGACAATCAATTTAAGCCATTATAGAATGCTCCAAGTGGATATAAAATCCACTTATCACACCCCCAAACTTAAACCGATGCTTGTCCTCAAGCATAAACAATTACAACTAACTAACTAGTTAGTACCACTTCCGTAGGTGATCACGGTTGCATTTGGCATATGCAACAAGCCCTTTAAACCCCTAGGCAGCCCTAGTGGACGAGTAAGGTCTCGTGAGGGCCTATAGCGAATGTACCCACAAAATCCATTTAACCTAATGCAATGCAATGCATGAATGCAACTAATATGCAAATGCAATTAATATCCTACCATACCTTCAATTCCTCTCATGCCATATCAACTTAAGAATCAAAGTAAATACACAATGTCTTGGTGTCGAAAGTGCAAGTATTCACATAGTCTACTCAATGAACATGCATAAGTTCTCACAAGCCCATGTCAAGTGTAAGAATAAGTTAGTAAACATGCTAAGCCTACAAGAGTACATCTTTGAGACAAAACTCGGGATCTCATACGCAAAAACAAGCAAACACTCACAATCCACTCACAAAAGAATTTTCACTCAAGAACAAGGGTAAGTGTATCACTCAATTCCAACAAAATCATAAACATGCTTGACATTTGGTATCAATCTAACTCTTAACACAACATACATCAATGACGATAATCAAAAGGTCTTTATTTGGGTTGTAACGGGGCTAGGGACAAGGTATGTCAAATAAGCCAAAATAGGTGAAGTGTCAAAAGCTAGTAAGCACCATAATAAATCATACACAACATCATATTTTCCCCCCCCATAATTTTTACTAAAACAAAACACTCGACTAGTCGACTAAAGTAGGATCACAACAAAAAGAAACATGCTCTCATAATATATTTTTTTTTCTTTTCTTTTCTTTTTTTTTCTTCTTTTTTCTTTCTTTTTTTTCTGTTTTTTTTTTCTTTTTTTTTGTATTTTTTTTTCTTGAGAGCTAAATAGAACACAAACAATAATATAAACAATAACAATGATCCCATAATTTATTACATATGCCGACTATCAAATAAACAACCAAACCCAATTTTCAATATTTCCCCCAAAAGTAAGACCAACAATAAACCCCTCCTTACACACCTTATTACTCCCTTAAGCACTCTACTAGCCTTTGACAATGTGGGTTCAAATTAATGTAAGGCCAATACAATAAAAAGGTCTAGGCAAGTAATGTGGTATGTCACCGAAAAAATAGGATTAAGCTCAACGGGTTAACTAATTGATCATGTAAACATGGTGTGGTAATATGGGAAAATATGTGGTTATTCCTAAATGCCTTTATCATTTTAATCGTCAAATAATGTCATGCGTTTCAAGAAAGACCTCAAACAACTGCTAGCAATGCAAACAATCCGTGGACACTCAAGCAAACGAATAAATTGCAAACATGCAATAAGGCTCAAAATCTCACTTGGTGGAAAAACATACTCAATCCCAAGCAAAAATCTCTCTAACGCACCAACTTGTATTCAAAGCATGAAAACTAAATCATCTTGCACATATTCATGTCCTTCTAATCACTTACAACATTCAATAAGTCTACTAGCTTCAACTTACTAGTGTATGTGTGTGCACAAGAACAAAGCATATCACTTCTCAATCAAAAGCGTCAACAACACAAAATTCCTATCAAGCATGGGTGCAAATGCAAACTACTATGAACTCACATGATATACAAACATAAAAACAGAATGTCCTATATGAAACAAACGTAGATAACACGAACAAGCATGCATAATTTACTACTACTAATATGCAAAGCATGAAATCCTACATGAACAAATAATACAACAACAACTACTAATCCCTCAAACCACCCCCAAACTTAAAATATTCAATGCCCTCATTGAATGGAAGTAAATACAAGGGATAGTAGAAACATACCTGCAATGCGCCTTACACCACCTCATCCACGCTAGGATCCATAAGAATCAATACCCAACTCACAAGAAGCTCCACCAATAACCACCTCAAAATATCCCACCAAAAACCACCAAGCAGAATCACACCAAAAATACCCAAGTAACCGAAATAATACAAAAACCCCAATTTACAAGAACACAAATTCGTAATAAAATAAAATAGAGAAAAGAATTCCCACTACGAATCAAAGAGGTGAACTTGTACTAATTTTCCCCCAAACTTGAATTTTTAAGAGATGTAGAGGAGGTAGATAATGAATTGGGTGTGTATGTATGGGTATATATAGGCCATGGAGTGATATAAGAATTTTAATGTGAAAAGGAAAAAAATTTAGTGGAAATTGGAATTTGATATGGGATAGAAAAAATATTTAATGGATAAAAGAAAAAAAAATTAGAAAAGAAATAGGAATTAGAATTTTTTAGGAGAGATGAAGGATTTTAGAATTAAAATAGGAAAAGATTTAGGGAAGAGATGAGGCTATAAAAAGAATTTTTGGGGTGAAAGAAAAATTTTCGTATACATACACACAAAAACTCATGGACAAACAGTGATAGGCTGGGAAAAAAAAAAAAAAAAAAAATTTTCTAACTCATCTCATCTGCATCACGCGCCAACTGCGCAGGTTGAAGGCAATTTGCCTCAATTACAGACACTGCCACGCAACTTGCGCATCAAGAAGGCAGCTTGCCGCAAAGTCAGTTGCGCATCAGCAACTTGCGCATCAGGAGCCCAATATTCCCTGTAACGCAGCTTCATCCTGCGTTACACACTCAAAAATCCGATTTTTTTTTTTTTTTTTTTTTTTTTTTTTTTTTTTTGTTTTTCCCTATACTAATGCATGGGTTGCCTCCCACAAAGCGCTTCTTTAACGTCAATAGCTTGACGTTACTTCCTCAAATCAAGGCGGTTTCAAAAGAATAACTGAACCATCTTCAACAGACAAACCATTCATACGAAAATTGACATCTTGATTGCTCGCTTTCCACAAATTTCTTCCTTCAGACTTCAACCTAATTTTATTTCCCAACGGCCAAATCTTCTTCTTTTTCTTTTTCACACCTCTAAAATGCTTATCCGACTCAACCGACTGAACAAAAATTTCTTCTTTATCATCTGCTTTCCACCTTCGCAACACGTGATCATGCCCTTCTTCAAAAATCACTAGCTCATTATTCAAAAGGACATACCTCAAATGTGGTGGAAGTTCTCCAAGCTTGACATTCGAAAGATCACGAACCGAAGAACTATCCGATTTCTCGCTCAGCAACTGATCAAACTTCTTTCTCTGACCTGTATCAACTATTTCCACACTGCAACACTCTTCATCCTCTGTCGGAAATTTCATTGCCTTGAACACATTAAAGGTGACACTCTGATCTTGCACCCTCATTGTAAGCTCTCCTTTTTGCACATCAATTAAAGTATTTCCTGTAGCCAAGAACGGTCTTCCCAAGATTATGGGAATCTTCTTATCTTCTTCAAAATCTAAGATCACAAAATCAGCTGGAAATATGAGCTTATCAACTTTCACCAAAACGTCTTCTACTATGCCCCTCGGATATGTGATAGATCGATCAGCCAACTGCAAAGAGATGTTAGTTGGCTTTGGCTCCGGTAAACCAAGTTGCTTGAAAACAGACAAGGGCATAAGATTAATGCTAGCTCCCAAATCACATAAACACTTGTTGAATGAAAGGTTGCCAATAGTGCATGGAATAGTGAAACTTCCTGGATCTTTAAGTTTAGGAGGCAACTTCTGTTGCAGAACAGCACTACACTCCTCCGTCAATGCCACTGTTTCAAAATCTTCCAATCTTCTCTTCCTTGACAAAATATCCTTCATGAACTTTGCATATCTTGGCATCTGCTCCAACGCTTCAACAAAAGGAATGTTAATGGACAGTTTCTTGAAGACATCCATAAATTTCTGAAACTGTTTCTCTTGACTTTTCTTCAAACGTCCAGGATATGGCGGAGGTGGATAGATCTGATTATTCATTGAAGATTGTTCCGGAGTAAACTTTTCAACAGGTTTCTTGCTCTTCTCACCATCAAGCTGATCAGCCACTAAATCAGATTTCTCAATTTCTGGCACTACAGATTTGTCATCCTGCTGATTCTGAACATCTTTATCTTCTTCAGTTGCTGATTTAGGATTACTCGTGACTTTTCCAGATCTCAAAGTAACTGCATTGACCTGTTCCTTATTGTCCCTTCTGCCTGGATTAGTCTCCGTATCACTAGGAAGAGTTCCTTGATGCATATTTACCAAGGCACTTGTAATCTGCCCCAACTGGGTTTCCAAAACTTTCTGGCCAGCTTGCAGGTTCTTTATCATCACTCTCATATCATCTATCTCATTAGAAGATTGCCCCGCATGAGCCTGGGGTTGCTGCTGAAATCCCGGAGGCTGAAATTGTTGCCTTGGAGCATACTGCTGCTGATAGCCTTGATTGTATGGCTTCGCTTGCTGATACGACTGTTGAGTATTCTGATTGTTGCTCCAGCTGAAATTGGGATGATTCCGATTATTAGGATGATAAGTGGCTGGAACTGGTGCCGCAGGTCTCTGGAAATTACTCACGAACTGTACTGATTCAGGAGAAATAGCACACTGATTCGTCTCATGTGTGCCCGCACATAGCTCACAAACACTAGCCACCTGCTGAACTCCATAATTAGCAAGAGAATCCACCTTCATAGCAAGAGCCTTCAACTGAGCCGTAATCATTGCAGCTGTATCTACTTCAAAAATTCCAGCTGCCTTGCCTTGAGATAGCCTTTGGGTTGGATTTTGATATTCATTGGCAGCCATCATCTCTATAAGATCATAAGCTTCATCATAGCTCTTTGCCCACAGAGCTCCTCCTGATGCTGCATCTAGCAAAGGCCTAGATTGTGCTCCCAATCCATTGTAGAACCCATTAATAACCATCCAATCAGGCATGCCATGATGAGGACACTTCCTTAGCATCTCCTTGTAGCGTTCCCAGGCCTCACACAATGACTCACCAGATTGCTGTTGAAATTGAGTCAACTGGTTCCTTATTGCTGCAGTTTTCGCCATAGGGAAGAATTTAGTAAGGAACTTCTGAGCAAGATCTTCCCATGTAGTAATGGACCCAGGTGGCAAAGAGTGTAGCCAGCTCTTAGCCTTATCCCTCAGAGAGAATGGGAAAAGCCTCAACCTGATAGCATCATCCGTCACACCATTACACTTGAAAGTGTCGCAGATTTCGATAAAGTCCCGAACATGCATGTTAGGATCCTCCGTAGAAGCTCCCCCAAACTGGACTGAATTCTGCACCATCTGAATTGTGCCTGGCTTGATCTCAAAGTTGTTTGCTGCAATAGCTGGCCTAATAATGCTAGACTGGATATCATTGAGTTTCGGCTGAGAATAGTCCTTCAAAGCCTTGACTGCTGCTGCTGCTGCGTCACCCATCTCTACAGTAGTCTCAGTTTCTATCTTATTCTCCAAATTCTCTACAAAATTGTCTTCTGCCAGTTCTTCCAAACGTGCTTGTAAGCGTGTTCGCATACAAACTCAAGTACCTGACACACCACAAAACAAACACACTAAGTAAGAATCCGAGTCAGTGAACGCTAACGACCACTGATGACAAGCACATAAACTAAAATAAAAACATCGATGATCCCCGGCAGCGGCGCCAAAAACTTGTTATGCTAATTTCACGCAAGTGCACGTAGTCACAAGTAATACAATTAAAGTTCGTTCCACAGAGATCTGGTTATGTTCTATTCAGTAAATATGCCTATGCAACAATGTATGGTTTTAATTCACTGCTAAGAAAAATAACAAATTTGAGAATTGATTATCTAAATTATACTAAGTGCAAATTATAAACTAAGAATTAAACAATTAACGAGAATAAAAATCGAATTACTTATATGAGAATAAACATGGAATCCTAGTTTCATCATCTACTTCACTTAGAGTTGCAGCCTTTAATCACTATGTGCAATGGTTTTGATATTTGATCGGACAACACGAAACAAGTATACGCTACCTGTCAGCATACGCATACCAAACTAAACATACATCCACAAAAGAGATAGAAGATGAATAGACACCAATTATGCTTAGACCCTATATGTCTATAGAATTTGAAAACATAACGGTTGAAGAACAAGTTATCCATAAAGATCACATAGGGCAGTATAAGTATTTTCATCTCACACCACAACCATATTGATAAACAATTATGAACCTATGCTAGCATGGCAAGTTCTAAATCTCAAGATCCACTTTCACTTCACAAGAGATTAACAATTCAATTTAGATGTTAGCTACGCATCCAAAAGCATTAAGATTAACCATACGAGGATATCAATTATACACCACACACAAATCTTCAAGGCATGCAAACTACTAAGCTACATAGATAAATCCACTAGGATCCCATGACAACGATTAGCCCATAATTGAACCGTTCATCGTCATGGGATTTGATGAAAACATGATGTAAAACAAGATATGGAAGAAAAACGTAAAAATATTATTAGAACTAAGAGTTGAGAAAACAAATCTATAATCCAACGTATACAAAAGATGAAGTAGATCTGGATCCTTGCTTGTCACGAGCGTTGAACCCTTCTCTCCTTTTCTCTCTTGCAGATCTCAGCTGGTTACAATAATAATGCTATGATAATCTGTATATATCTATTACAATGGTAGGATGTGTTTAAATAGGCTCTCAAAGTCTTGCCCAACAAGAAAATACCCAAAATAGAGTTAAAACAGAATTTCTGCAAGATACGTTTCCTAAACTGATTCTGTTTTATTAAGGAAAATTCGTAGCTGACTTTTCTTCAGTTTTCCAGAGCCGTTCCAGACGTAATTGGGCTTCTGGACCACCTTAGAATGATAGAGAATCTCGTTATCTTCGCGTGGACTGCTTACGGGCTGAAAACAGACTTATAGAACTCAAGATATGGCCCAAACAGTGTAGACTGCACAACCCTTCTTAAAAATCCGAATTTTAATCAATTAATTCCCAAAAAATAATAGAAGCATCCACCTTAGTCAACCTTCTCGTAAATCTGCACAACTAAGCAAAACACATCAAAACTACCAGAAACTTGAGCCCAAGACAATCAATTTAAGCCATTATAGAATGCTCCAAGTGGATATAAAATCCACTTATCAACTATATCATCACTGATCCAAAATTACAATAGCCGAATAATCATACGTGTTGTTAAAGCCAGGGAGTTTCGTATCCACGATCCTCCAAGAAATGAATCTGCAGTTAGAACTTATATCCGTTGAAGACATTAGCTTCTGGGCACCCTTGCTCTTGTATTTTGATTTATAGGCCTTACGGGCATGCTGGCAGTACTTGCCCGTAAATATGGAGTGATCAGTGTGTTTCCTTGTGACTTTTGTGGATGAGTCGATAGTATGGGGTGATTCTAACTTGCTAATGAATCTGGGTTGTGAATTATAACAACAGAATGATCTGGAAGTATCGAGCAGTTACCAGTTGGTAACTGCTACAATAAAATTAAGCCCTCTTTTAAACCTTGAGTTCTAGGAGGGCTAAACCTTCCATCATGGACAATTTTCTTGTGAGAGGTTTGTACAACTGATAGATCCTTTTATAGGTGAAACATTAATTAAAAATTTTATTTGAGGAGCAAGCTTATCTTTGATGCCTTGGTCGGCAAGTCGTACAAAAGCCTGGCAAGTCATGTACGACTCGCTATTTCTACTGATTAATTGTATTTCTATTTTTTTTAAAGAAAAAAAAAGAATTTGAAGTTCTAATCATTACCCACAAAAAAGCACAGTATTTATGCTTTTGCTTAATCTCAGTCGAGTTTGTCTGGTTAAGGTTTCTTCTTATGTGGCAACAGAGATGGCATCAATACAAAGAACCTCATTCTTTGTTAATCATAATATTATATCTCGTGACTACATTACACGCGTTAGTGTCCACGTTCTATCTTGTGGGCATTGGTAAATTATGTGCCTGAGTTTATTTTTTACGCTTGTTTTCGTTAGTATAGTTATTGGCGCAGTTCGACAGGAAAATTAAAAAAAAACCTTTAAAAAATGGAGTCTTCCCTGCGTATGGGCATAGACTTGATAAGGTAAATACTGATGATCAACAACGATAGCAGAAAGAGTGACATATCAGCATGCATCTGGAGTAACATGTCACTTGATAATGTAAAATACATGTCTTATTCACAAATGCAGAATCATAAATTTTATTAAATTTTAAAAGCGATTATGAGGAGTTATAAATACCCATAAACATTCCTCTAAACACGAAGCATAATTAAATAAAAATATGATATGTTGAAAATTTAATATTGAAATTTGATTCTTAGATCATTCGTTTGATAATCCTAACATAAATTTAAATTAGTTCAAATCTACATTCAATTGAATTTGAACATAAAATTTAAGCTAAGGTCTCAATCTTATAAATTTCAGGATCGCTGAAAGTAAGAGCAGACAACATCACCGGACCAGAAGCAGACATACGCAAGGCTGATCCACCAATTACCCTACCATTTTTCCGAATAAATGACGCATTGAAAAAATTGGTAGTAGAGAATCCTCCAACTGAGGGAGAAATCAAATAAGTCCCTGTAAAAGAAATCAAGTTCAGTTCTTCGATAAATTCTTGGGGCGGAAATTGGGAGCCTATATGTTTAAGAATGACTTCTGAAATAGATCCAGAGCCACTACGGATAACTAATGAAATTGCATGTTGTTGTGCAAAATTTGTCATCCACTGGATTATATCAACCATGGGTGGCACCTCAAGGATAATATTGTTTAGGATAGGATTCGGGAAAACATTATTCATGACGTCACTTTTGGGCTTATTCTTTGATCCCAAAGGACGACCACGAGACCTTTTTAATGATGACTCCCCAAAATTTACCATGGCAGAATTTTCAGGTGGAGGATGTTCAGTAACATTGTTTTCAAATGTTTGAGATGGATTAGTTGGTGAATTCAAGAGATTCATTGGAGAAGTTGAGTTTTCAAAGTTGTTCATGGTGGAAAGGTTGATATGCAATGAAAACAAAGAGAAGAGAAAATTGGAGGCTGAGATGTGTTTTAACATATGAGGATGCATGTCTATTTATACGTGAAATTTGACCGAATTAAACTTTGGGTATATGCAGAAAATATTTACAGAGATATTAAAAAAGTGTTTATACACTAATATTATATAAAGATAGTATACTTTTGGGATATTAAATGATTATCATGGATATCGAGGAGATAATTCATTATTTTTAAAAAATTTGGTACAATATCTACCAAAGTAAATATTTGAATCATAAATTTTCCCATATACTTTGGAGTAATTTGATGTAGTAGTTGGTGATTTTGTATATACTATCAAGGATATTTAGAGATTTTTCAGATATTGTAATAAATATTTATGGAATACCTTTATATCACTAAGAAGAGATAACGATTAATGAAAAATTCTTACAACTTTTTTTTGACATTTTATTATGCTTTGAGTTGGATGAAGATTTCTTGCATAATATTCATCATATAATTACCGACCGAAAAGAGTAATGGAGGGGGCACCCCCCCTCCTGGCGCTCGCCTCTACCGCTATGGCGGCTAGGGGCGCTTGAAGTTCACTTGCGGCATATTAAAAAGTATTTGTATACCCATATAATATAAAGATAATATACTTTTGGGATACTAAATGATTATCATGGATATCGAAAAGATATTTTAATATTTTTAAACTTTTTTATACAATATCTATGAAACTAAATATTTGAATCATATACTTTATCATGTAATTGGAGTATTTTGATGTAGTAGTTAGTAGTTGGTGATTTTGTATATACTATCAAGGATATTTAAAGATTTGCTAGATATTTTTAATATATATACGGAATGAATACTTTTATATCACTAAAAAGAGATAACGATCAATGAAAAATTCTCACAAATTATTTTTTGACTTTTTAATTTTCTTTGGGCTAGATTAAGTTTTTGTGCAACATATTCGACATATGATTACCCGGAAGAGCAAGGATTAATACATATGGGCATTTTTAACCAAATTATTTTGCAATCTTAACTCTTGAATTAGTTTAGTTTAATGCGTTATTAATAGTAGAGATGCACAAAAAGTATTGGCCGAAAATGTGACTTGGCCCGATTTGGTCAAAGCTCGATAAAGGCTCGACTCGAATAATTCCCGCCAGATCCAAATCTGTGTTTAAGATCTTCAACAAACCTTATATTTTTAGGCAAAATTTGGCCCTAGTCGATGGACAAAAGCCCGAGCTTGGGTTTCAACCTAATTTTGGATTTGGGTGATCCAAGATATATATGGGTTGGGTAATAATTTTATGAGTAGACAATTATTATATATGGTATGTCTTAATCACTAAGTTGGGTAATTAGGGCCAAGAATTGGAAGGCTTGTAAAACAAGTATGGTAAGTCTTGGTGGTCAAGTTTTGGGTGGTTATTTATACATAGTCATATTGTGTTTGTTTGATGTGTGAATACTTAAAGAGATGTAGTCTTAGGTATTATTTGGGATGCTTGATCATTATTGGCTCAAGTTTCGGGTTTGGGACACCATTGATGTGTTATTGTTTTTGATGTATTACTGATTATTGTTTGGATTAATAATATAAGTTGGAATGTGGGTGTTTCTACGTCAAATATTGTGTGCGTTCTTGTTTTGCTTTTACTTATTGTTGATAGAACTAGAAGTGATACTTGAATAATAATGTGTGATCGCGCTTTGGTGGATCTTGTCAACTAATCGATTGGTTATGTGTGTGCTTTGTATTAGTGTTTGTGAATCTCGGATTGTGTAATTCCCCTAACAAGTGGTACCAAGAGAGACAAGGTTCGTGATGGATGAAGTTGAGGAAAAGTTCGAGGTTCAATTGGTATGACAGAGTACAATGAAAGATTTGCTGACAAGGAGGCTGCTAAAGCGGGAAGAGACATAGTTACGTGCGATTTGGCGACTGGTTTGCATCGTGGATCAATCCAGTGTTCGGACTCGAGATAGAAGAAGACGGAAGAGGTCATCGCAATTATTTTAATGGCTTGATCAACCAGGTGAACTATTTGGATGATACTAGTGATTTTCTTCAAGAGATTGAAGGATTGTGAAAGTAAGGATCGGGTGAATCAACATGTGGAATGACACTCGTGGTGGTTGATGCACGTGATTTTGTAGATGGATAAATCCTTATGGTGAAGAATGATGGTTTGGGGTTCACTAAATGGGTTTTAGCGATACTTAATGTTTGGAAGAACAAGAGGAGGTTCTTGTTCGAGGGGAGGCATTGGCGAATGGACGTCGATATTATTGATGGTTATCGTTCAATCCGGTATAGGCATTGGGTTGAAGGGGAGGATTATTGGGATTTAACCCAATTTTGGGTTTGGGTCATCCAAGATATATATGGGTTGGGTAATAATTGTATGAGTAGACATTTATTATATATAGTATGTTTTGATCACTAAATTGGGTAATTAAGGCCAAGAATTGGAAGGCTTGTATAACAAGTATGGTAAGACTTGTAGAACATGTATGATAAGTCTTGGTGGCTAAGTTTTGGGTGGCTATATATACATAGTCATATTGTGTTTGTTTGATGTGTGAATACTTAAGAGATGTAGTCTTAGGTATTGTTTGGGAGATGCTTGAGCATTGTTGGCTCAAGTATCGGGTTTGGGACACCATTGAGGTTTTATCTTTTTTGATGTATTATTGACAATTGTTTGGATTAATAATACAA
The DNA here is from genome assembly GCA_037693485.1 of Kitagawia praeruptora. Taxonomy (NCBI): domain Eukaryota; kingdom Viridiplantae; phylum Streptophyta; class Magnoliopsida; order Apiales; family Apiaceae; genus Kitagawia; species Kitagawia praeruptora. Next base: position 133,169,475 of record CM075352.1, on the reverse strand, counting down.
GTTGGGACATGGGTGTTTTCACGTCAAATATTGTGTGTGTTCTTGTTTTGCTTTTACTTGTTGTTGATAGAAGTAGAAATGATACTTGAATAACGTGTGATCGCGCTTTGGTGGATCTTGTCAACTAATCGATTGGTTGTGTGTGTGCTTTGTATTGTTGTTTGTGAATCTTGGATTGTGTAAGTCCCCTAACAATAACTCGGTCTTTTGAAAAGCCCATGTTTCGGCCCGACTTGGATAAAAGCTCAATTCAAGCTCAGATAAATTTTAATTTTCAATATATATTTACATCTCTATTTTTATAATTTACACTTATTATAAATAAAAAATACTTTAAAGAATTATGTATATTTACATGCTCATGACTAAAAACAATATATATGTACTTAAATTTATCATACATGAATTAAATGTAAATCAAGTACAGGAACAATCGATTAATTTATAATAAAATCAATTACTCCCTCCGTCCCTTTTGATTCTTAACATTTTACTTTTTCAAAACTTTCTGGCACGCATTTTAAGTTGCATTTTAAGGATAGTTAAATAACTTTTTTTTAAAATTTTCTTTTTCTGTATAAAAATTTAAACATTAAATTTTTATACAGAAAAAGAAAATTTTTAAAAAAAGTTATTTAACCATCCTTAAAATGCACCTTAAAATGCGTGCCAGAAAGTTTTGAAAAAGTGAAATGTTAAGAATCAAAAGGGACGGAGGGAGTAACGAATAAAGAATAAAGGATTGTCAACATTCATATCGGTGACCTATAATATGTTTAAAATATATGCTTTTAGATTTAATTTATAATAATAATATATAAGAATTATCGAATTTAAAAATGTTTGACCAGATCTGGTTCAATCAGAATAAAAGTTTAACTCGGTCCAATTTTGGTCCGAATAAAAACCTGTCATGGCCCGCCTCAATGGCCTAAAAATGCTTGAATTTTTTCTAAAAGTTTGGCTCTGTCAAAGTTAAATTTCAGGCCAAATTTTGATTAAAAAGCTAGGCTTTTCGAGGCCCGATCAAAACCCGACATGATGAGTTTTTTGTCATCTATGGTTAGTGGTGTGTTACTTTGTCTCGAAGAGATTTTTTGATTAATGGTGAGTTTTTTGTGAATCTATAATCTGTTTTTACACAGTTTCTACTCTATTTAATACAAGCTTTTCCTATTTAATTGTAAAAGTTTAATAGAGTACAGTTTGCTGCCCGAGATTCAATTCCGTGCCTTTTTTTTTTTAATATTTTAACAAAAAGGCATGATATCATAAAATAATTCTGCTATTTACTTTTCAGGAGAGTCCTCCATAGAAGGCTATGGTGTTGAGCGGCACGGAGGCTGTGGTGGTGGATGACATAGACAACAATTAAAAAGATCCACTAGCACACATGTATCCTCTTTGGCCTTATCAAGAACTGGTTTGTCAAGAACTGAAATATGGTTTTGGAAATTCTAGTTTCCCTTATGTAATGGATATGGTCTTTTGTGAATGCTGTAGTAACTTATGGTAACAATTAACTAATTACCTGGCTCTGTATTTTTTATATCTTACGATACGACTATGCAAATTCAGTTTTCTTGTTCTGAACATTATTAAGCATGGCACTTATAATATTGTCAAACCAAAGATTATACCATCTCTGTTAGTATCCTTTTTTCATTTTCTTGAATTCAAGCGCACCTTTTGCTACAACATTCGTAATGTAACATACCTGACATAAACCTGAGAGTTTATTAGCAACACTGAAATTGAAATATTTATTTAGCAATTAATAATGCACATAAGAATACACAATTAACTGACAGTACCAGGAACGAAAAACTTTAGTTGTCTCTTTATCTCCTCATGATCACCCTGAATCATTAAAATCTTCACCATACTCCTCAGCCCCTCATCTTTAATAATCTGAATAATCATCATAATCGCTATTACCTAAACGATCAAGAATCCCAGTAGCCGAACACTTAAAACTTTTCTTCCATTCATTAGTTGTTTGATCCGCAACTTGCCAAGAAGTGAGCGTACAATCCGAGTTAACATCACTTATAGACTTAAGCTTGTGTGAACCCTTAGCCTTATGTTTCGACTTACAAGCCGGTTGCATATGACAATCCGAGCACTTAGGTTTCCCACACCTGCCCGTAAACTTGGAGTGATTTGTAGGTTTTGACATGACCTTAGTGAAAAGTCCAGTTGTTGCAAGTGCATCAAACTGTAATGGACTGGCCCCAAGTGAAATGGGCTATTAAATCTTAAAAGAAACAGGCCCAAGATAGGCCCAAGAAAGATTAGAAGTGAAGACTAAAGAGGAGATGAGAAAGGAAGGAGGGCATCTTATCGGATTATTGTTAAAGTTGTACTCCCTCCGTCCCAATTTGTTTGAGCTTCTTTGACTTTCACGGAGATTAAGAAAATTATAGTTCTTGTTAAAAAATGAGTAAAATTAGATGAAAAGTGGTTTAAGTGGTGGAACCTATGAATATTTAATACTCCCTTCGGTCCATTATATAAGGCGTTTGATTTTTCTGCACGTAACTTTAGGTGCTTTGAATACATAGTTAAAATTATTATTTTTTAAAATTTCTTTTTCTAAATAAAAATAAAAATTTTATATTTTTATTCAAAAAAAGAAAAATTAAAAAATAATTATTTTAGCTATGTAGTCAAAGTACCTAAAGTTACGTGCAAAAAAGTCAAATGCCTTATATAATGGACCGGAGGGAGTAATAGATTTGAGATAGTGGGTATAATAGTATTTTATACATGATTGCTAAATGCAAATCAAATTACTGAATACAATTTGGTGAAATTATATTATTGTCCTTCTTATTTTTTTTGTGCAAATAGTATTTACACCCCTGGTCATGTCTAGTTTTCTGTGTAGTCATTTAATATCTTCACGGTTTTCCCAAACAGCAGCTGGGCATTTTTCTTTTGCTTACTTTATATATTTATTAATCAAATTATGGGTACATATTTCACTTATTTTATTTCAATTTATAAAAAGTTGAGTAATAATAAATCAATTAAGAAAGTTAGTTTGATAATAAATTATATTTAAATGTAACATTTTTTATAATAAATAAAATTTTACTTAATATAGATATACATATAATTTATCTATGCTATAATAAAAATAATTTTATTTGATAGGGAAATGTTCTATGGAGTACTTATTTAATTGGAGTACTTGGAGTATATATACGTTCTGCTTTTAAAATATTTTAAAATTTATTATTTGGCAAACCTTGTTATATGAATATCATAATTTCATTGATAATCTTGAAAATCATGTATGTTTTGCAATATATTCATCTTGAAAATCTTTTATGTTTTGCAATCAGAACATATATGTTTTGCAACCTAAATGTGTTTCGCAGAACAATTCGTTTTGTAATATTTTGTTAGCAAAACATACAAAATTTTCAAGATTTTCAATGAAATAATGATATTTATGTAATAAGTTTTGCAAAATTTTGAATGCAAAATGTATATGTACTCCAAGTACTCCAATTAAAAGAGTACTCCATAGACATTTAATTAGAATACTTGGAATATATATACGTTCTGCATTCAAAATATTTTTAAATTCATTATTTTGCAAACCTTGTTATATGAATATCATAATTTCATTGATAATCTTAAAAATCATGTATGTTTTGCAATACGTTCATCTTCAAAATCCTTTATGTTTTGCAATCAGAATATATATGTTTTGCAACCCAAATGTGTGTCGTAGAACAATTCGTTTTGCTATATTTTGTTAGCAAAACATACAAAATTTTTAAGATTTTCAATGAAATAGTGATATTCTTGTAATAAACTTTGCAAAGTTCATGATCAAAATTCTTAGTATTTCAGTTTTAGTATTACAATATCATTATTGTTGATAAAAAAAATCAATTGTTTTCCTTTTTTTAAAATACCAAAAATGTAATGTAATTTAATTATAAATTAAGAAATTGAATTAGTAACATTATATTGAAAAATAAACTATTTTAATTTGAATAAAAGTTTCCTTTAGAAAATGATTGAAAAAAAAATCAATTCCATTTACATTATCAGATTTTAAATTTGATTAATAAATTATACAAATTTTAACCATAAATTTAAAAATATATTTTGATATTTTTATGAATCTAAAATTATATATTTCTAATATATAATAAATATATTAATGTTATAAAAAGAAATAATATTTATCCTATATATATAATTATAAAAATTGTTAATTTAATATGAATCTGTTCATAATAATAAAAGTTCATAGCCACATCCAAAATATTTAAGATTTTGGTAGCAAACAATTACTAGTCCAAGAATTGTGTGGCCACTCGTGGACAGCTATTGGAGAGAGAAAAAATTTATTAGGATTTCACCTATTTAATGTATTAAGGGTATAAATGTAATATAACAGTGTGTAAAGAGTAAATATGATTTGCATTTAGCAACATCCTATTTTATATTATAGATTTGAGATAGTGGGAGTAAGGTAGTGGGTATAATAGTGTTTATAGTATTTGTTTAATAAAGTTAGTGGGTGATTTTATATTATAGATTTGAGATAGTGGGAGTAAGGTAGTGGGTATAATAGTGTTTATAGTATTTGTTTAATAAAGTTAGTGGGTGTAATAGTGAAAAGTAGTGTTAAAAAATAGTAAGTATAGTAGGTTCATTAGTTTTGGGACTTCCCAAAAAGGAAAGTGTGTCAATCTTTTTGGGACGGAGGGATTAGTTATTATTGGAGAGCAGGGACCTCTCGAATGTCCTTCTATCATTTCAATTTGTATTGCAAACATCTCAGTAATAGTTGGAGTTGTGTTTTCTGTATTCAAGTTGTAGTTAATTCATAACAAATGGTATCAGAGCATTCGATCTAATAGGAGGGAAGATGACAGATTTTGGAGAGGAGATGAAGGAGTTGATTAAGAAAAGGGTGGTGGTGGCAATGGAGAAAGCAATGGACGCTATGCGTCAATCATTAGCGGAGTGGGTCAAGGAGAGCCAAACCACGGCGAAGAAGATAGGAAAGAACTATGCAGGCCAATCAAAGCTGGCTACAGAGAACGACGAGGGGGGAAGCGAAGTGGAAGTTGGTGGAGAAAGAAAACCAGTTAAAGAGATGTCCTCAGATAGGGTAAATCACTCTGGTAAATCAGTCAACCAAAACTCCTACGCCTGTGTCATTTGTTGCTAATCAGGATAATTTAAATAATGAGGAAAAAGTAATTGATGTTAAGACTGTGGGTTTGAATTTGTTACAAGTTCTTAAACCTGCAAATTATGCCCTCCAAGTGTTTGATATAATTCCTGAGATTGATTTGATTGCTTCTCCTGTTGAGTCAAACAAAGAGCTTATGAAGATAGATTTTGTCTATCCTACTAACAGGTTTGACAATATTCTAATATATTATCTACATGAAAATGAATATGGTAAAGCTCATGGTACACTCTATATGAATTTTAAGAATATGTTTAATGCAACTCAAGTGTTTGATCTTAGTTCTGCGGTAACAAAGGGGTATCAAAGGTGGAGAAGGAAGAACGACAAGGATGCTTTTGGTAATACGAGAGCCTTCAGAAGATTTGGGATTGTTAGTAAAAGCTCAATGCTAAGTATTCCTTCAACTGTTCCAAGTACAATTGGAATGACAATCACTCTCAATCCATACAATATAGTTGTTGCCCGTAGTGGGACTGAGTACCTGAAAATGACTGAAAACGTTGACAGGGGAACCCTTAATTTAAAAATTGAGATTGTTTATGTGGCACCAATGAAATCCCTTGTTGCTGAAGTTGTTGGCGACCTGTCTTACCGATTGATGTATTACAGTGTTAAGGTAAAAGAGGTGATTGAAGAGCAGACACTGGCTCGCCGGAAAATGGAAGAAACACAGATAATTGTAACGACGCCAGAGAAGTGGGATATCATAACCAGAAAATCAGGAGATCGCACCTACACCCAGCTTGTAAAACTTCTGATCATTGATGAAATCCATCTATTAAATGATAATAAAGGACCTGTATTGGAGAGCATAGTTGCAAGGACTATTAGGCAAATTGAGACCACCAACGAGCATATTCGGCTTGTTGGGTTATCTGCCACACTGTCCAATTATGAAGATGTGGCTCTGTTTCTTTGAGTTGATTTAAAGAAAGGTCTGTTTTATTTTGACCATAGTTCTAAACCTTGCCCTCTACTCAACAGTACATTGGAATTACAGTAAAGAAACCATTGTAGAGATTTCGGTTAATGAATGAGGTAGGTTATGAGAAGGTGATTGGTGTAGCTGGTAAGCATCAGGTCCTAATTTTTGTCCCTTCGAGGACATACACAGTAAAAAAAGCCGGTGCAATACGAGATTCAGCACTAACTAATGGCACTGTTAGCAGATCTTTAAAAGCGGAAAGTGCAACTCGTGAAATTCTTCAGGAACATACCAAGCTTCTAACGAGCAATGATCTTAAGGATCTTTTTCCATATGGCTTTGCAATTCATCATGCAGGTGTGAATAGGGCTGACCGCCAGCTTGTTGAGGAACTATTTCGTGATGGTCATATACAAGTGCTGGTTTCTACAACCACTCTTGCTTGGGGTGTCAATTTACCTGCTCATACCGTGATCATTAAAGGTACTCAAGTTTATAATCCGGAAAAAGGAGCATGGACTGAATTATGTCCTTTGGATGCTGTGCAGATGCTTGGTCGGGCAGGACATCCATAATACGACAATTATGGGGAAGGGATAATTATAACTGGACATAGTGAATTCCGATATTATCTTTCTTTAATGAATAAACAACTTCCTATTGAAAGTCAGTTTGTATTCAAATTGGCCGTTTATTTAAATGCAGAAATTGTGCTTGGTACTGTGCAGAACGTCAAAGAAGCCTGTAGTTGGCTCACTTATACATACATGTATGTTCGCATGCTACGGAATCCTACTTTGTACATAGCTCCTGATGCTTTGATTAAAGATATATTACTTGAAGAGAGAAGATCTGATCTGATTCATTCTGCAGCGACAATATTAGACAAGAACAGTCTGATACAGTATGATAAGAAAAGTGGATATTTTCATGTCACTGGCTTGGGTCGTATTGCAAGTTATTATTACATAACTCAGGGGACGATTAGTACTTTTAATGAACATTTGAAGCCAACAATGTGGGATATTGAGCTTTGTCATCTATTTTCACTCAGTGAAGAATTTAAATATGTAAATGTGAGACAAGATGAGAAGATTGAGTTGGCAATGCTATTGGACCGCGCTCCCATTCCTATTAAAGAAAGCCTTGAAGAATCCAATGTTAGTGATGTTCTAGTTGAATTCGACATAGCATAGAAAGATAGGACAGAAGGAGGCAGAAGTTGCAAAAAAAGTTATCAATACCGTAATGACATCATCTTCTAGAAAGGCACATATATCGCCTGAAGGTCTCTCTGTGGCGCCTAAAAATAACAAGGATACTAGTACCATCTTCCCGGCATACTCTGGTACTTACACTGGTGCTTTCATTGAGAGTTCTATTCTACTCGAGGCTTTTCAATCGTCTTGGACATGCGACCGTAGGAGTACTTGCAGGAAAAAGTTGCAGAATGCATCTTCTGTTGGGGATTTGCTTCAGATCCTAACTAATGTTGAAGGTGTATTAAAGCAAGGTTATTTATCATCACAAAATTGTGAGACAACGGCAGAATGGCTGGGTTCCTGTGCTTTATCAGGAAAGGCGACCAAGGAATCTGATCCTGAATGGGTTCCGCAACTCCCTTGGATACCTCAAACCGTTGCTGTAGCCTTGCGACTTTTAGAGCTTGATTTCTCCATATTCTACACTCCATTTCAGAAAGCTACCGAGTATAATGGTGTCACAGAAGCTGAGAATTTTACAAAGTTTTTGTCAAGATATGCTTATATGAAGGATGGTCGAAAGGCTGCATCAACACAAGCTTCCCACCGGGAAGACATGGAACAACTTCGGGTACCATTTTCGGCATTCGACCTTGAGGACAAGGTCGTTCTTTCGGAGCGGGGTAATGTAATGGACTGGTCCCAAGTGAAATGGGCTATTAAATCTTAAAAGAAACAGACCCAATATAGGACCAAGAAAGATTAGAAGTGAAGACTAAAGAGGAGATGGGGAAGGAAGGAGGGCATCTTATCGGATTATTGTTAAAGTTGTAGTTACTATTAGAGAGCAGGGACCTCTCGAATGTCCTTCTATCATTTCAATTTGTATTGCAAACATCTTAGTAATTCTCAGTAATAGTTGGAGTTGTGTTTTCTGTATTCAAGTTGTAGTTAATTCATAACACAAACTTGTTCATGACTCTTTGTTGGGAATTCGGGTTTAATGGCCGATGGAATGATGCAAAAGCTACGTACCATGCCGTGTTGGCGACCCTCTCTCTTCGTTACAGATGAATGATTTAGAATTTTTGAGATGTGAAGTTAAGGGAAGATAGTATATACTTTGTTCTAAAAATCCCCGATTCAGCCGATTAATCCCCGATTAATCTTCTGGAAGGTAATCAACCGATTCGATTTTTGAAATCCGATTAATCCTTTTAATTTATTTAAAATGATATGTTTAATTGTAAATTAGACTAATATATTAAATATTATTATAATATCCGATTAATGCTCTGATTAATCCGTCCGATTAATCCCCGCCTATCCGATTAGGCGCTAGGCGGTACCCCGACCGCCCTGGGCCGCCTAGCGATTTCTGGAACACTGAGTATATATAGGTGGTAGAGAGATTTGAGACTAAAATTAACTTTTTTGGAAATATGTGTGGTATTAAATTTTTTTATTTATTTGAATATTGATTGTTTTTTCATGTTAATTTTATATTTTTGCATGTATGGTGTTTATTATGTGTTTTTATTTAGAGTAATCTTAAGGGTTTATATGTTGAATTATATTTAGAATATTAATATAAATTTATTTTGTGGGTGTGTAGATTGCTTTCTAATTTAAAATATGTTTATTTATTGATTTGTGTTCACTTTTTTTAATTTAAATTTTTTCTTTGCAAAGTAAGAATCTGTTTATTTGTTGATTTGTGCTCACATATTTTTAATTTAAATTTTAGAAACATACTTGTTGTCAAACCTAAAAATAGAATCTTTAACGATTTTTATAAAAATATTTTTTCTTAAAGCACTTTTATTTGGTAACTATTTTTTTTTGTAAATTTCATATTTTAATGTTTCATATTTTTTGGGAGTTTTTTTCAATTTTATTAGAATATGTAATATACTTTACGCATGTGGGAACTTATTAGTTTAATTATTCTATATATATGTATATGTGATTATGTAATTGTGAACACAGGACTTTTTTTAAAAAACGTTTTTATGTTTTTGTGTTGTATAAATTTTTTTTAAGTGCATTGTATTAATGTTTATTGTTGATTTTAGTTTTCTACATTTAGATCTTTTTTTTGAATTGGTGTTTGTTTTGTAGATTATATTTTGTTGAATGTTGGTGTCCTTTTTAATTATGACATGTTTTTTGAATACTTTTTTTATTTTTTTATTTTACCACATATTTTCTTAAAGACTTCTGTTTTTTAATTAAATGTATATTCTTGTTTTATAAAAAAATTATTTTTTGAATTGAAATTCTGATAATATGCTTTGTTTACTTGTTTATTATATATAAAGAATGAATTTCGACTTATTTTTAATTATGATTCATTGCTATTTTATCTTTGTTTTTTAATATTAGAAACATATTTGTTGTCAAACCGAAAATTTAGGATCTTTAATGATTTTTATTAAAATGATATTTTTCTTAAAACACTTTTATTTGGTAAACAATTTTTTTGAATATTGTATTTTAAGGTTTAGCCTACATATATTTTAATGTTTCATATTTTTGGCATGTTTTCTTCTATTTATTAGAATATATATAATATACTTTAGACATGTGGGAACTTATTGTAATTTAACATTCATTTTTTAAAGAAAGTTTTTACTATCTTTTATATTTTTGTGTTGGTTTATATTTATTTAAGTGCTTTATATTAAATTTTATTGTTGATTCTAATTTTCTAAATTTAGATATTTTTTTTTGAATTAGCATTTGTATTTTAAATTATATTTTGTTGAATTTTGGTGTCATTTCCAATTATAACATGTTTTTTGATTACTTTTTTAATATCTTGTTTTCAATATATTTTCTTAAAAAAATTGTTTTGTAATTAAATGTAAATTCTTGTTCTTTATAAAAATATTTTTTGAATTGAATGTATACTTGTTTCATTATGGTTTTTTGCTCTTTTATCCTTATTTGTTAATTGTGTGTAAGTTTTGAGCTACTACAACTCTTTTTTACTATAATAATAATAATTAATTAATTAAGTTGATGATGAATATTTTATCAGTTTTATTCTTTATTAATTTACTTTAAATTTTATTGCTGATGAAATTTAATATTTTTGTAACTTTGAAATTATTAAATTATTATAGGATTTTTTTTATACTTATTATATTTTGATTCTCTATTAATGATTTTATTTTGAATTTTCGGATTGTTTTTAAATTTATTTACATCTTTAGTACCGAATCTAGAATCTTTGCAAAATAATAAAATGTTAATTTATTGATTTGTGTTGACTTTTGTCAGTATAAATTTTAAAAACATGATTGTTTTAAAATCTAAAAGTGAAATTTTTTTATGACTTTTTTTAAAAAATAGGTTTTCTTGAATCTCTTTTTTGTGGTAAGGTTTTTTTAAAATTATATTTCAAACTTTAGTCTAAAATAGCTCTTTAGTCCATGCAAAGCACGAGCATGTTCTAAATACCAATAAATTATTATTTTTTTCTAAAGTATATGATGTATTTGTAGGTGCGATAAATGAGTTAATATGATAGTTGATTTTCTGTTGTGAGACAAATAATCCAGTACTGGCTAGTTTAACACTGAATCCACTGAATCTCAGTATTCAGAAATCGATGAATGGGTCATTCATGACTTTTATATGAGATTCCACTTATATTTAGATCAACATTGCTAGTCCCGTGCTTAGGGCTAATTCCTCCATTTAGTTTCTTAAGCATAATTAGCTTTTTAAAACTCAGATGTTTATAGCTTTACCGGATATTCATCTATATTTTTCGTTTCTTCCCGGACTTGTATGAATTATAACGATTCTTTCCATGTAAAATGGATAGTTTTCGTCCTTCTTTTATCTATAAACGATAGATGACCTGTAAAAGCGAATCAGGCTGTGTTTCAACCTGGTATAGCAAGTCATGCCTCTTCTATCAGAAACTTCCTTTGTGCTGAAGCTACAGGAAAAGGACCGAGTATATCCATTCCCCACATTGCGAACGGGATAGGAGAGTTAATCGATGTTAACATCTCAGACGGCTGCCTTACAATCGGAGCGTGCTTTTGGCACCTGTCACACCTTTTGACATAATTATGTGCATCGACCAACATCTCTGGCCAATAGAATCCCAAACGAGTGATCTTGTGAGCTAAGGCTCTGCCCCCCAAGTGCTGCCCACAGATACCTTCATGAACTTCCTCCATTTTTCCTTCGCCTCTTGGGGCCTCAAACACTTTAAATACGGGCTAACAAAAGACCTTTTATAAAGTATGCCTTCAATCAAAACATATCTCAATGCTACACCGATAGTTTTCATGCCTCCAGGGCATTGTCAGAGAGCCATCCAGTTTCCAAGTGAGCTTTGATAGGATCAATCCAATAGCTCCCTACGTCAATCGGAGCCACCAATTTCGAGTTGATGGTCGGGGTCTTTAAGACCTGGAAGTAAACACTTCCTGCATAATTCTCTATCTCAATAGAGGCGAACTTTGAAAGGGTATCGACCTTAACATTCTCCTCCCTTGGAATGTGCTCCATATAGCACTCATCAAATTGAGTCATTAATGCCTTCACAACTCTCAGATACTTTGCCATAGTTTCATCCTTGGCTTCAAACTCACCATTCACTTGCGAGACTATCAACCTTGAATCTCCACAAACTTTGAGGTTTTTAACCCTCGGTATTCTGGCCAAGCCTAACCCGACTATCAAGGCTTCATATTCATATGCGTTGTTGGTTGTTGGAAAATCCAACTTCAAAGCATACTCAACTGTGAACCCATCGGCGCTTTGTAAAACCAAACATGCACCACTAGATTTTGTTTTTGATGCTCCATCAAAATAAAGCACCCAATACTCTTTCAGATCAGGTACAAGCTCTTCATCCTTATTCTTACCTTCTTGGCTGGGTATTATCTCCTGCCCCCCGACTTCTTGGTTGCGAATGGTAAATTCAACCACGAAGTCAGCTAATGCCTGAGCCTTGATGGCTGTCTGAAGGTTGTATGTGATGTCAAATTCTCCGAGTTCGATCGCCCACTTAATCAGCCTTCCACTGGCCTTCGGGCTGTACAATATGTTTCTCAGTTGTTGGTCCGTCAAGACTTCGATCTTATGTGTCTGGAAGTACGGTCGTAACTTCCTCGAGGCTGTTACCAACGCCAAAGCAAATTTCTCGATGGGAGATTAATTCAATTCAGCTCCATGCAAAACCTTGCTCACGTAGTAGATAGGTTTTTGAACCTTGTTCTCTTCTCGAATGAGGACAGCACTCAGTTCTTGTTCAGATACCGCCATGTATAGATAAAGGGTCTCTCCAGGACTAGGTTTGGCCAGTAACGGGGCTTCAGCCATGTAGTTCTTCAACTGTTCAAAGGCCTCTTGGCTTTCAGTTGTCCACTCAAAGTTCTTCACGTTCTTCAATGTTTGAAAGAAAGGCAAGCATTTATCACCAGATTTGGAGATGAATCTCCCTAAAGTTGCTACTCGGCCCGTCAATTTCTGCACATCTCTTATAGAGCGTGGTGGTTCCATATCCAAGATCGACTTGATCTTGTCAGGGTTGGCCTCTATGCCTCTCTTCGAAACCATCAGACCCAAAAATTTTCAAGATCCAACACCGAAGGCACACTTGGCTGGATTCAACATCATCTTGTGGTGCCACAACACTTCAAATGCCTCTCTGAGGTGTTTAATGTGGTCTGTCACGTACAGTCTCTTGACTAACATGTCATCAACATAGACCTCCATGGTTTTTCCAATCAAATGGGCGAATATCTTATCACCATTCGTTGATAAGTAGCCCCTGCATTCTTTAGTCCAAAAGCCATGACAAGATAACAGAAAACACCAAAGTCAGTTATGAAAGATACCTTTGGGATGTCATCTTTGTGCATCTTAATCTGGTTGTATCCACTGAACCCGTCCATGAAGCTTAACATCTCATGCCCAGTTGTGGCATCTATCAATGTATCAATCCTTGGTAGAGGAAAACTATCCTTAGGACATGCATCATTCAAGTCAGTGAAGTCTATACACATTCTCCACTTTCCATTTGACTTTTTGACCATCACAGGGTTAGCCAACCATTCGGGAAACTGAATCTCCTCAATAAAACCAGCTTCTAAGAGCTTGTCCACTTCTTGTTTAATGGCCGACCACTTGCCTTTCAAGAGCAAAATTCCTCTTCTTCTGTTTGACTATCTTCCGCGTAGGGTCAATATTTAACTTGTGGGTTATGAGTTGGGGATCAATCCCTGGCATATCAGCTGCGGTCCAAGAAAACACATCAATGTTCTCTTGTAAGAATGTTGTCAATCTACCCTTCAAGGGTTCCTTTAAAGAAGCTCCAATATAGGTAACCTTTTCAGGGTCTCCCAACTCTAGAGGTATAGGGACCAGATCCTCTACTGGCTGCCCTCGGTGTTCATCATCTCCACGGACATCCATGTCTTCAATCGGAAGGACCTGCCCCCCGACTCCATCGGCTCCTAATGCAACTACATAGCAACTTCTCGCCATCTTCTGATCACCTTTCTGTTCTCCAACACTATTCCTGGTTGGGAACTTAACCTTCATATGATAAGTAGAGGCAACAGCCTCGAACGTATGAAGTTCAGTCCTTCCCAGGATTGTGTTATATGTCGATGACGCCTTGATTACCAGAAAATTCAACATCTTAGTCGCCTCCTTAGGTTCATGCCCAACAGTTACGGGCAATTGAATAGTTCCTTCAACTTTGGACTCAACTCCATTAAATCCATAGATAGGCATGTTGGTCGGGGTAAATTGAGAATCGTTATATCCCATCTTTACAAACGCATCATGAAACAGAATATCAATAGAAGCTCCATTGTCTATTCAGACTCGCTTCACCTCTGAGTTTCCAATCACAGGGGTTATGACCAACGGGTTATCATGGGGTACTTCACCCCTTCGAGGTCTGAATCATCGAAACCAATCGCTACTTCAGTCTTAGCACGTTTCGGGGCCTCTCCCACGATGTACATCACTTCTCTGGCATATGCCTTCCGAGAGTTTCGTGGTGTGCCGGCTGCTGTCGGGCCTCCCCAAATCATGTTGATAATTGGCCCTCGGGGATGTGGGTTATGATCACAATCATTATCTCTCCTATCGTTATCCCTCCTGTCATAGTCTCTTATTTGATCTCCACGATCTTCGCCTTCGTGAACTTACTTAGTTTTCCTCTTCGGATGAAAAATTCAATCTCGTCTTTGAGATGCCTACAATCATCAATGTCATGCCCTAAATCCTTGTGGAACCTACAATACTGATCCTTGTTTCTCTTTGCGGGATCACCCCTCAGTGGCTTCGGCTATCGGAAATCCTTATCCTTCTCGATATCTAGCAAGATTTGACTCCTTGGGGCGTTCAAGCTCGCATATTCAGAAAACCTTGGTCCTAGACTCTTCTTAGGGGCAGAGTCGGAGTCCTTGCTAGTTCCGGGATACTTGTCCCTAGCATCATACTCCTGCTCTTGCCTTCACTTCTTAGAGTTCCCGTTGCCTTCCCCCATAGTAGAAACTTCTATCTTCTTCATGTTGTCTTCAGCCTTGATATACTTACTCGCCCTCCTTTGAAGCTCCATCAGGTTCTCAGGGGGATGCTTTGCTAATGACATTCGAAAGAAGTTGTTTATCGTTCCATTCTCCAAGGCTATCATAGCTACTTTTTGTTCTAGATCAGGGACATCCAAAGTCTCCTTGGTGAAGCGCTTGAGGTAATCTCTTAAGTTCTCATTCTTTCCTTGTTTAACTTGCATAAGATATGCAGAGCTTTTTTCATGAACTTTCCCACTAACAAATTGGTTAATAAAAATCGTGCTCAATTCTCTGAAAGAGCCAATCGAGTTTGCGGGTAGTCGGCTATACCATCTTCGAGCCATACCCGACTGGGTTTGAGGGAATGCCCTACACTTAAGAGCGTCACTAGCAGGCTGTAATAATAGTGCGTTCGAAAACGTTCTCACATGGTTTGAGGGATCGCCCGTTCCATCATATGACTTAATAATCGGCATCTTGAACTTCCTAGAGACATGGGCGTTCATCTCCTCCTTGGTAAACGGGGGCGTGGGATCATCAGGGTCTCCGAGTGGCATCAAAAATCTGGGATAAGCCATAGGGGGCTCTGCCCTTGTAGCTCCTCCAGTTGGGGCATCAGCCCTTCTCTGTCTCCTTGGAGGCCTCTCCAAGTTGATGATGGGAATCGGTCCCGAGGTTGGAGGAGGCCGATTCTGATTCTGCCTTTGCTGCTCCCTTACCATGTCATTCACGAGGTTCTTTGCTAGCACGTCGCCTCCTCGGGGCTTCGTCACGATCCTCATCCTCATCAGATGATGAATCATCAATATAAGGACCAGAGTAGTCATAGTAACCTTGGTTAGGGCCCAAGCCCCTTATGTAGGGTGGATCGTACAGCTCATGTATCTGCAAGGCAGGGCCGCTTGGCCCAGCATCTTGAGGATTCGGTGGATAATTAGGCAGCCCGTACATCCGATTGGTGTTTTCGGGGAGATCGGTGTTGTGGATCTGTATCCCGGGGGTAGTGGACAATTAACATCAACAAGGGGGGAGACCACCATCTGAAGCTGGTTAGTCTCCTGGTTTTGATGGACAATGTAAGAACCCAGATTTTTGGGTAGAATTAAAACTTTTTATTATGTAATAATATGGGAATGAATAGTGGTTAAGACTGCGATGTAACGACTGTCTATTTAATGAATGGAATGGATTTGGATTCAATTGTTATATGTCATGCAGAATACCTTTGGTTGACAGCATAGATAAGAATGATCTATCTCCTAAGAATATGAGAAGATTACTTCAAGTAAGATTATTCTTGTGTCATCCAAATCAATATCTATTATAAGTCCAGCGATTCCGTAAAAAGGTTAAGGAGCACTCGAGAGTAAACCAGGTTCATTTTCATAATTATAGGAATTAAATAAAAATAAGTGATGAATAGTGATTTTGGGTGGAATTTAGAATATTATTATAATAATGCTATAGCCGGTATTCGGAACGGATTTCTGAGTTCGTATTAGTGATCCAGGAGGAAAATAAGTGTATGTAAAAACTGTCGGATTCAGAAAAAGAGCACTTTTAATTTTCTTCGAGAATTCCCTGGACCCTGCCAGACTTAAGGATTTATTAAAAGGGATTTAAGGAATTTAAATTCGAGAAGTACTAAGAAAGATGAGGAATAGTATTATAAATATTAGAAAGGTTTTCGGTAAAACCCTAACTAGAAACGAATGAGTTATTCCCTCGAACGATCAACGAATTGAGCAATAAATGGGCAAAGAAACAAGCAGGGAGCCAAGAGATAGTCATGTGCAAGAGGATAAGGTCAAGTAGCCAAGATATTTACAATACTAACTAGTACCATTAGAGATCAAACCAACTAGTTAGCTTAAAACACCTCATCTCACCACAAAACACCAACACTTGGCAAGGATGATGCATGGGATGACTTGAGCACTTTAATAAAGTGGCTTTAGCAAGATATTATCTCAAATAATGCATTCTAGCACAAGGACCAAGCAAGAAACAAAGCAACCAACTCCATTCTCTCCAAAAATGGAGCATTCGGCTTTTGCTCTAATTCAAAAACAAATCTCCCACTTCCAACCATTGTTTGATCTCCAAAATTTTATCCTAGATCCTATATTTCATAAAAATGATACCCTAAAAATCTTAGCCTCAAAATCCTTTGTTTCCATTTTCAATAAAATCATCAAAGTTAAGGGTGAATAGTAACATCAAGAACAAAATTCTTGGATCTTGAATTTTTGGATGGTCTAAGCTTGGTTAAGGGTGGACAAGGACTATACAAGGCTTACTAAGTGCATACACACTCTACAAGGAAGGTATAAACCTCATGAACCCTTAGTTTGACTTTGAGTTTTGATGATGTTCTTGATGGATCTAAGTAGTTATGATTATGGTGATGTTATAAGCATGATTAGTTAGTGGTTTAATGATTTTAGTAAGAGATGATGATCTTGTTGGTTTAACATGATGTTCTTGGACTGATAAAGATGATAATCATGTGCATAAGTTGGATTTGTGCCCGGTGTGGCTTGGTATTGTTGTTATGATTTTTAGAACGTTCGATTTATAGCCGTCATAATGCCCGATTCTCGTTAAACCTTGAAAACCGTGCATCACAGTAGATAAAACTCACTGCATAGCTTCGACTTATGCCATGATTAGCTAGATCATGTTACAAGCTTCGTTTTGATATAAAGATCGCATGAAATGGACTTACGGTTTAGGAGTTATGATTAAATTCGTAAAAGTGGTTCGAAATCGTAAACGAAAGTTCGTAATTGAAATTGATTCCCTTAAATGTCGTTTAATCAGTGGCGAATCTTATTAATTAAATATTAGAGGTAAAAAGGAAGGTGTGGGAGAAAACCACATGTCGAATGGATCGTTTTCCGATTTTATAAAAATGTTTGAATCGAGGTTAAACGCGAACGAACCCCTTAAAGGTATGACTTTGGTTATAACTTAGAAAACGGGCGATAACACTCGAGGTATAATCTTGATTCGTAAACGACCAACCTTAGAACTTATACGACTTAAGCATATACCAAGTATAAGCATGATGACATGTCTTGATAACGAACGAATGTCGGATCGTATCGGTGATAAAAAGAGTTACACTAAAAGAGACGTAACGAGATAACTCGAAAACATGTTTCGATTTAAGTGGAGTTTATACTTAGCCTTTTAATAAGCGTTAAGTGGTTAATCTTAAATATTCTGATTGTTTATAGATTGTCGAGCTGACCCGGGACACATTACCCTACCCGCACTCGATTCTCAGGCAAGTTTCCAATACTTGGAACTGTTGTTGTGATAATATATATGATGATTGTTTTATACATATGCCATAGCATGCATGCCTACTTTCAAGTTAATATTGAATTACTTGTTCCCTGAATTGATATCGGCTTATAGACTATATATGAAATATCAGTTATAAGCCGGATTGTTTGGTTAAGACCCTTTGCGAAGGGCGTATGATATTCATACTTCAAATATAGACCGGGAGTCGATATTTTGTAATATATAAATAGTCGTGGAAACCCGGAGGGATCCCAGCGACAAATTTATTATTTCGAGGATTTTTATTCGATTACGAATCTTTCGAGGTACGTTATTTGAGTATTACCTCAGTGAAGGAATATTTAATGAATATTATTTTAATATTCATTTAGAATGTCATTTATTTAATGAATATTATTTTGATCATTCATTGGAGTTATTTAGTTAATGAATATTATTTTGAATATTCATTAGAGTTATTTGGTTGACGAATATCATTCCCAAATATTCATTTGGCTTACTTATTATTATTTGGAATATTCATTTGATCTTTATTTATTTAATGAATATTACTTTCGAATATTCATTTAAGGTTTGATTTACTTAATGAATATTATTTTAAAATATTCATTGGAAGTTCTATTTACTCAAGGAATATTACTTCGAATATTCCTTTAAAGTTTTGATTACTAAATGAATATTATTCGGATATTCAGTTAGAATATTATTTGTTAAATGAATATTATTTTGGATATTCATTTAGAATATTATTTGTTAAATGAATATTATTTTGGATATTCATTTGGAATGTTATTTGTTAAATGAATATTATTTTCAAATATTCATTTAAGGTTTGATTTATTCAGTAAATATTATTTTAAATATTTATTTAAGTTTATTTATTCAATGAATATTATTTTAAATATTCATTTAAGAAGAGATTTATTTAATAAATAATTCTATATATTCATTCGAGGATTACTTACGAGCAATATTATGATTTAATAATATTCCGTAATTATTATTGACTTAATAAATATTCTTGGAATATTTAATTAAATTCTTTTGAATTCTTTTTGTAATGATTTATATTATTCAAAGGTTATCCTTCACCTTCAGATATTATGTAAAATATTTCGAAGTCTTTTATGACTATTTTATCAAGGGGAGGTTCCTAAACTTTAATTTCATTTAAATCTATCTTAAAGAAGATTTAAATACTCGCTCAACTTCCAAACGTATATAAGGGGACCTCACTTGAGCGATGTTATTTATTGGACTGCCCGGTCCTATACTTGCTAAAACTATCTTGTCACTCACATCTTGATTCTTTCAAGCATCGATATGAGTCTTTTGGTTACCTCCTCAACGCTCGAGGGGTATGATTGATGTAACAAGTTTATATCCATTAACAAGCATCAGCTTGGGAAATATTGGTGAATTTTCCTTTCCAATTAGATACGACTACTTTGTGGAGTCCTATCAACAAGTGTTACACTTGGGGAAAAAGGGGAACGAACTTTACGTTTCAGAGTCATGGATGATATTCGAACTAGGAGACGCGTAAGTGGCCGAGTGGCGCCGGTCCAGCAATAGCCCAACCGTTGGCTGAGGAGTTCCAGAGGGCGGTAGATAAGTAATTCCGTCGGAGCTACCTTCTACATGTAGAGAACGACTGATGAGATGCATGACATACGACTGATCATCGTAAACGTCAGGGCATCTGGCGCGGCAATGCTCCCGTATTAGTTCATCTTCTAAAAGTGAGAAATTTCTGCAACACTGTTGGTGTTGGCAAGGTGAAAAAGTGTTGAAACCGGAATTGCAATATTTTTCCTGCAAGTTCCTCTTTTATGATAATTGAGAATATCTTGCTTATCCTTTGCATAGCAGATATTTATTCAAAACAAATATATTTTTGAGTTACCTTGTAACTTCATCTCATACCTTATATTGGTACTACATCGTTAATGCATGGCATATGGTTTCAAAGATATTTTGGACTGTTATATATTATCACTGTTCAATTATATTTCTGGTGGGCTATTGCTCACCCTTGCTTTATTTATTTATATCACAACAACAGCTAGATCAGATGGCCGCGCAAGGCGCACACAGCGTAAGCAGGTGTCAACCGTCAGAGGTTTACCGCTAAGGTCTTGGCTACCTTTGTTGAGGATGTAACTACTGGTAGGCTAGTTGTTAGCAATTGAGCCTCAAATGTATTTATATTATGGTATCTATTAATGGATGGCAAAGAGTATGTAATTGTACAATTGTAATTCTTTGGGTTGTAAGAACTCAAACTTGTGATTAATAATATTGTTGGTTACTCTGATTTCATCTCTGGGACTATAACGGGTGTGTTTTATGTTGTTGTTTTGGGTCACAAGGTTGTAATTTAAATTATGTTGATTTTATGGATGGATATTGAGACCGTAACGACCAGATCCCTGACCCTGGATCTGGGGGTGTTACAGACAACCACAGGTAGAGTTCTCTTAGTGTGGGGAGTCGTCCTTGTAGGCTAAGAAACTTGAGGTTGAGTGGTTGTCCCCGTTGATGGGGGTACATACACTTGTCCAGTAACGATGGACGGGGCAGATGTGACAACGGGTGGAACTGAGGTGACGGGGGTAGCCCCGGTTGAGGCTGGTGTTGTTCTTCGTGTTATTACCAAGGTTGATGTTTTCTTCCCACAGACGGCGCCAAATGTTGTGGAATAAAAACTAGGTTATAAAATTGCGGCTAGGGCTTATGTGTATTTAATGCAAAGGGGGTTGTGAGCTTCGAGCTTTAATGGTTGTTTCCGTGTTCGAGACTGATCGGTCCTCACAGAGTGCCTACATATCTCGAGATTGAGAATCAAGCCAAGACGTAGTTCTGAGAATGAGGGGTTAGGCCTTTATATAGGATGAGAAGCCATAAAATCGTAGTAGGGTTAGGTGACTTGTAGGTGACTTGATGGACAAGTCACAGCCTTGAGGAAGGTTCTAGACTCCTACCTTGTAGGAGTCTGTTTCCATATTGAATTCGGTGCCTTGGAGGCTACTAATAAAGATATTATGTCCTTATCTGACTCTTATTTGCAAGCTGTCAATCACTCTCAATATTAATTATGAATTTAATATTGAATTAGGTTTTTGGGCCTCATTAATGGGCTTCGTATTCGGACCAAGCTAGGTCTAATTAATGCAAAATTAATTGTGTCTTTAGGTCTTATTTTCAGCCCATATCATGTACGGGCTAAAAAGCTGGTTTATATAGTTGGCAAACAATCTTTTAGAATAATTTAATTGAAGTGCTTTAATTTGAACAATGAGGCAATTATCGTGATGTTCTCTTAAGTTAAAAATTGGAGAGAAAACTAGAATAAGAAAAAAAATCTGAAAAATTCAGATTACGATCCTAAATGTTTTTAGAAATGATGAGACTTAATTGTACATGATTGATCTTTATAGGTGATTAATTTTAATACAAATTATATCAAAGTAATCATATCAACATATTTAAACATAATAATAATTATTTATAGGGATAGAATATTCCTTTTAACAATTTTCTTATTATAAGAACTAAAAAAAAATCATCAAATTCATTTCGAACAGTAACATGTATTATTACTAATTACAAATTTTGAATAGAACAAAATCAATTATAAAAGACATAGATGTGATAATGCTAGTATGACAAATATAGTGATTAAAATTGCACAAAATATCGAATGCTAAAAAGGATGGACTTATTTTGCCGATCAAACACGCATGTTGATTATGTATCGCTATGTTATGCATTAAAATGTGTTTTTTGTTTTTTTATAGGTAAGTATCGTCTCATTGAAAGGTTTCGTCCTCTATTATGACTACAACTATTATTGTGTATTATTGATAAGTGGATTTTATATCCACTTGGAGCATTCTAAATCGGCTTAAATTGATTGTCTTGGACTCAAGTTTCTTGTAGTTTTGATGTGTTTTGCTTAGTTGTGCAGGGTTACGAGAATGTTGATTAAGGTGGATGCTTCTATAATTTTTTGGGAATTAATTGATTAAAATTCGGATTTTTTGAAAAGGCTGCGCAGCTTACACTGTTTTGGCCATATCTGGAGTTCTGTAAGTCTGTTTTCAGTGATCTTACTGCCCACACGAAGCTTGAGAGATTTTCTACAACCTGGGATAGGAAGCACATGCAAGAAATATGTTGATTAAAATCGCGCGCCTGTTCTAGTTAAAGAAGGCTGGGAATTTACTGTTTTGCCCTTTTCAAGTTCTAATTATATTCCGGGCAGGTTTTAGCACCTTAATTAAATTCTAATTGTAATAAAAGATAAATTCTTGCTGGGCAAGAAATCTAGAGCCTATAAAAACACATCTAAGCATTGTAATAGATATACACATTATCATAGTTTTATTATTGTAACCTAGCTTAGATCTGCAAGGGAGAAAAGGAGAGAAGGGTTCAACGCTCGTGACAAGCAACGGATCTAGATCTACTTCATCCTTTGTGTTACTTTGGATTATAGATTTGTTTTCTCAAACTCTTGTTTATTAATATAATTACTTCTTTTATTCATATCTTGTTATTTACTATGTTTTCATCAAATCCCATGGTGACGAAAGGTTTAGTTATGAACTAATCGTTGTCATGGGATCATAGTGGAGTTATCTATGTAGCTTAGTAGTTTGCAATAGAGGTACAATTGATAAAACCTTGTTTTATTTAAATCATGGTAAGGATTTGCTGTTAGTTCAAATATATGTTGATGATATCATTTTTGGGTCAACTAACACTAAGCTGTGTGAGAAATTTTCAAAGCTAATGCAGTCTAGATATCAAATGAGCATGATGGGAGAAATGAGCTATTTCTTAGGTCTACAAGTTAAACAGACTGATGATGGGATTTTTATCAATCAGTCAAAGTACACAAAGAATTTACTAAAAAGGTTTAACATGCAAGACAGCTCTACAGCTTCAACTCCTATAGCTACAGCTACAAAGCTTGATCCTGATCAAGGAACTGAGGTAGATGTAACCAACTACAGAGGAATGATTGGCTCACTCTTATATCTAACTGCTAGCAGACCAGATATCATGTATGCAACCTGTCTATGTGCAAGATTTCAAGCAAATCCCAAGGAACCACATCTTATTGCTGTGAAAAGGATTTTCAGATATCTTAAGGGCACTTCTACTCTTGGCCTTTGGTATGTTAGAGAATCAGACTTTAGTTTATGTGGTTATTTAGATGCTGATTTTGCAGGATGCAAAATAGACAGGAAAAGTACTTCAGGCAGTTGTCAGTTTCTTGGAGGAAGACTAGTTTCTTGGTTTAGTAAAAAGCAAAAGTCTATCTCCACATCAACTGCAGAAGCTGATTACATTGCTGCTGTAAGCTGTTGTGCTCAGATCATGTGGATGAGAAATCAGCTAATGGACTATGGTTTGTCATTTTCTAAAATACCTATTTATTGTGATAACCAAAGTGCTATTGCTATGACAGGAAATCCAGTTCAACATTCTTTTACAAAACACATCAGTATCAGGTATCACTTCATAAGAGAACAAGTACTGGAAGGGACAATTGAACTTCATTTTGTTCCTACTGATCAACAGTTAGCTGATATATTCACCAGGCCACTACCTGAGACTACTTTTACAAAGTTGGTGAATGAACTTGGAATGGTAAACTATGGCAGTACTTGAGAGAAAGAAGTCATCAGATACTGACAACTTGCAAATACTGATGGAAAGTCAATCCTGACAGTGGTCAACGTCGAATCCTGATGCAACGATTCTGTGACGCCCCCAAATTTGAGGTCAAAGATTCAGGTCGTCACATCATCATCCAACTATATCATACCTGTATTAACTTTACAACTCAACAATACATCCATCCATACCTCAATCTTACACACAATCAAGTTAGAGCCTCAGAAACGATAACCAAAAGTAACACTAAATATTACAATTCATCTGTACAATCCAGAGTCTTACGCAATTCCACTTATACAACTACACTTGAAGACAAGTCTTACTATTACAGTTGAAAATCTATCAGACTACTCTGTAGTATTTATCAGGGACTAAATCATCTCCGGGTAATTCTTCTACTCCTCTTCTGCTGGTGCGGAGTTAATCGGCCAAATTCTTCCCTTTCTGAAAAGTTTTTATAAAGCAAGAATGAGCTACATAATGCTCAGCAAGTTCACTATTTTGTAAAATAATAATGTGGTTTATTTCGAAAACATTCCCAACTATATGGGTATATATCTCAGATTTCAAAACATAATTGGACAATGTATGTGCCCGAGTTTGAATAAAACATCTATACTCACTAAGGAGCTTTAGGATAACATATGAACCCCTTATAAGGTTCCCATTTCAATATATCTGAAGTTTGAAAATATATACATATTAATATATCATTTTCGGCAAAACACTCTACGATTAACATACTGTACAGGGAATACATCATTGCAAACCTCTATCCTTCCATTAGCTTAGAAGGTTTCTCATACAAAAACATTTCATTCTTTGAAACAATTGCAAGAGTGCACTAACACGTGCCAATCTTTATAGAAAATCTTGCAGTTCCAGATACTGCACGATGTCAATATTTTCTCATCAAAAACCACACTATCGGCAACTTGGCACTTAGGCCCAAGAAGCAGTGTTTGAGTATTTTTCCAAAGTGGAGGATGGGACTGGAAGAAAACATGAAAACCTGACAAGGATTGACGATGATCAGTCGCCACATCCAAGTCCAATAATCCGCGGGTCTTCTCTACCGGTAGAAGGATAGAAACTACATCCGTAACTATCCTCGGGTGAAAACTACATCCGTAATCACCCTCGATAAAAACTACATCCGTAATCATCCTTCGGCAACACCTGGGCCGGAATAATAATTGATGGACCGCCTGGCTCACGGCCGCTTACACATCCCGGGAATCGTTCGTCAACGATTCCCACACCTGCCAGAGTCCCCTTTTTCTTTTCTTTTCAAAATCATTTTGATAGAAAACTTGAGTAGTTGAAGTTC
Organism: Kitagawia praeruptora; assembly: GCA_037693485.1. Classification (NCBI taxonomy): domain Eukaryota; kingdom Viridiplantae; phylum Streptophyta; class Magnoliopsida; order Apiales; family Apiaceae; genus Kitagawia; species Kitagawia praeruptora. Next base: position 133,144,226 of record CM075352.1, on the reverse strand, counting down.
GACCTCAGTCGTTCGATAATTCTTGAAAAACGTACAAGAAGCAAATGCTGACCGGGGGTTTTCGAAAAAATGTTTTGGGTCCGAAAGAGTTCAAGTTTGAAAACGCTGAAGGTATCTTGGATTAGTTTTGTCTTTAAAATAATGAACGATAATTAATAAATAATATTTTTAGATTTAATATATAAACAATTAGTAAAATAATTATTTAATTAAAATAAGCTTTTAATCCAAGATAGATATTTTTGAGTATTTTTAACAACGTAAAAATAATAAATACGTAAGTATACGATACTTCCCGAATGACCTTTCGGGTTTTTTTTTTGTAATTTAATCATGATACAATAAGATACCGCTCCCCGGTCAATAGTATATACGGACCGCTACGACCTCTATTGCTAGAGTCGTTGTCCGAAGAAAACATTTCAATCTAAGTTCAAGGGGTAAAAGCATACATGTACTTGTTCAATCTCAATTGCATCAATACTTCGATAAACATAGCATTTGATATAATTTGAAAACTACAAACACAACAGTGAAAATCCTTGTATAGGGATAAGTTTTGAAAAGTAAACTTGCCTTGGTTTGGTTGGGGTGGTCGAGCGTGCGAATTCGAACGATCTATACATAAACAATAATCGTTCGTTAGTACCTTAACAATTTCTTTCTAATTACGGGGTTTTAAGGGGATACGAGATTAACTTAACGACTTCGTCTTATGACTCCCTAGCCTCACTATAGGTCCATGACATCACTCGTTTACGCTCGTCACTTACTCGACTTAATTTAGTTACCACGTTTGAACCATAACCATTACTCCTAGAATTATGCTCCACTAACGACTTTTTCCCTTGCGCGAAATTTACTCTAGCATTTTTATAAAATTCAAAAATTCGTATTTTAATCCAATTCTTTTTGGGTAGCCTTCACCACTGTATTTCCTAGCTTCTCTAATTTTTCCATGATCCCAAATATTTTTTAAGGTGTTTAAACAAGGTTCACAAGGGGGTCACTTTATGCAGTCCATAGTCCAGAAACAACATTCACTCCTCCGGCCATAACTAAAAATCCACACATCACCTAGCTATGAATCTTACATATCCAGAAACTACATTCAATTATCTTTCCAACAATATAAGGTAGGACATCAGGGGACATCATTTGGGTGTTCAAAATCGTGCTACAACACAGATCAAAGTTCCTGGACAAAATCAGCAAGCTCAATTCACTTAGATCAACCATTTTTCATGCTTCCATAACATAAACACCACTTAAAACACTTAGATCATGACTCATAACACTCATGGAGATATATATGTTCACCATAGTCATAAAATTCACCATCTCAACATCAAAACCCAAGATCCATGTTATCCAATACATATACATTCAAGATAACCCCTAAAATGCATGGATCTACTACCATCCTACATGAACAACACATAACCAAGGGTGGGTTGAGATTTCATACCTTCTTGAGCTCCTAGAGACCTGGTATAAACTTTACACAACTTAGAAACACCTTAGATGGCCTCTTACAACACTCACAATGCAAGATCTAAAAGGAAGAACAAACTTGGTTACTATTCATCCAAACTTTAATAATTTATAACTTGGAATTGGATGGATGAAATGGAGTGAAATTGCTAGCATACCTTGCTTAGATGATTTAGATGACCTAGGAATTATATTATGATTTATGAGTGATGAGAAGTTGGAGAAAGAAAATTTCTTCCTTGGTTTCTTAGCCTTGGCCGAGAGCAAGGTAAAAGGGGGGGGGGGAATGTTTTTGTGTTTGATATTTTGTGGTGTGTGTTGGTTGAATAATTGAGGTTAAAGTGTTGGGTGATACATATAATTGTATGTACAAACATGGTACACCTAGGTATGGCTATAGGTATGGTTCTTGTACTACATGTCTCCTCCTTTTCAAAAAGCAAGTAACCAACTACTATTCATCTTCCAATGGCTAACTAGTTGGCTTGGTTTCTAACTACTTGGTTGCATGGGCTTGCATGCAATACTACTCCTTGTATTATTATTCTCCCACCAATGTTTATTATCTAATCTTTAATTCGTATCGTATCTTAATTAATCCCTCGTAATAATATTTTGTCGCGTAGAGATTTCCCTTATAATTCCTTAAGTACTAATTGTGTAAATTCCTCTAATGTCCATAATTCCTTGTCATGATCCTTAATAAATCTTTTAACACTCTAATCATTCTCAAATCCCAACTTTTATAAATTACACTAACAATAAGGCTCTTGCCTTCACAATCTCCCTTTTTATCTTACATAATGAATACAACAACACAACCACCGGGATGACCAGAAAGGTTCCATATTGACATTGTCACAAGATATTAAATAAAATAAAATATTACCAAAAATTAGGGTTCTTACAGCCTCCCCTCCTTAAAAGGATTCCGTCCCGGAATCAGGTTGAAAACAGTTGGGGGTGCTTTTCACGCATTGCGCTTTCTAGTTCCCATGTTGATTCTTCGACATTCTGGTTCCTCCACAAAACTCTCACTAATTTGACAACCTTGTTCCTCAGCACCTGTTCTTTCCTATCCATGATTTCCACGGGTTGCTCCACATAGGTCAAGTCTGGTTGTAGGTCCACTTGGTCGTACTCTATCACATGCCGATAGTCGGTGTGGTAGGGTCGTAACATAGACACATGAAACACATTATGAATTTGCTGCAAGCTTGGGGCAAGGCTAACTCGTAGGCTAACTTCCCAATACGCCTCAAAATCTCAAAAGGTCCAATAAACCTCGGACTTAGCTTTCCTTTCTTACCAAACCGTATCAATCCTTTCGATGGGGATATCTTTAGCATCACGAAGTCTCCCACCTCATACTCCTTTGATATCTCATAAAATTTGACCATTCGACATAATGGGTTTCGTAAAAAAAAACTAATGACTTTTACATACACTCGTCTGCACCGTAAAGACGTAATATCAATTCGAAATCTTCATTTAATAATTCGTACATATCGTGATTGCAAAAATTTCTCATCCACCCATAAAATTACTATTCATCCAGGTTTCGAATATTCACGAAAATTAGGGTTATTGTAGTCTTCTCTCCTTAAAAGCATTCTATCTTAAGAACATAAGGAAAATAGTTGTGGATACGATTCCAACTTTACCCTTTCCAACTCTCAGGTTGAAACTTCAACCCTTTAGTTCTTTCACCTTGGTCTCACCAACGCTTTAATGTTGTTTCTCAACGCATGCTCTCCTCGACCTGCATTCCTTATCGGTTGTTCTATGAATGAAAATTTCTATCCCACTACTTATACGTTCCTCTTCTACCTTGTTCATTGTATCCGTGTTGAGTCCTGGTATCGTTGGCCCGTGAATACTTTGTGGTCGTGTTTTATAATCCAAGACAATGTCAATACGCATGGTATTCCTCATGTTCCTTGGCTTAATTAACACGCATGTGTTGCGTCCCGTTAGTCGTTACCACTTGTTATGGATAATGTATAGTCTTCGGTATACGTCGAACCAGTCCAGCTACTATATCCCTCGTTCATTGACTTCTTCGTAACGCAAGAAAAACGAAACCTCTTCTTTCGCAGTACGCTTTACAAGAGATGTCCTTACGTCCGCATGGTGCCGATCGTGATAACAACATTCGTTTCATGGATAAGTTTTTATTCTCGACTACCCCGTGAAATCTAAGGCACGACACTAATTATAAATTCGATCGTCTGGACAATTCTTCTTCCCTGTCCGTCAGCCACAGATCAAATTAGTACATACGCTCAATCTCTTTATTAATTATACTTGAAAGCACCTTCAACATTCGAAGTCTAACCTTAAGTCTCTATCTGACGTAATCGCTGCAGAAGTTTTACATTGCACCACCATCTCTTCCGTATATAAAACGATAATCTTCTAAATGGAAAGTCTCTCGTAGGTAAATCACTTGGTCCCACAATTATAAGTCAACTAGGGCCATCTCTTGGCTCGGTCTTCGGCGACCTACTCATGAAATTCATTATAATTCTGTCCACGTTCAAGATTTTCTACGGGCGGAATTGATCCACTAGATCTCTATCATTTTGTTTTTTTTTGACATGTTGCGTTTGTACTTAATAGCTTGCCAATACAATTCTTCATATCCGTTTGCCGAACATTCTCTTAATTCTCTACACATCTTTGTCCTTCCCCATAATTTAGTCATTTTCCTCTGACATTATTCTTTATTGTATATACTCTATTTTCTTGGTCAATACTGACTGAATTCCAATTTTGAATAATCCCCTCTATAGGTATCGGCCACCACACTGGCCTTTCTTAGGTAATAACAAATTTCTCCATTATACTTCCTGCTCCCTTTCGTCACCTTCTCTTTCTTATATTTAGTTCTACTATGAAGACATACTGATGGCACTTGTGGAGAAATTTTCACACTTTTCTCATAAGGTTAACGTCTCAGTTCTATGCGTGAACGCCACCATGACTAATCCCAGACTCACGGTTAGTATATCCTATCCCGTAACCTTTATGTTGTTTAGAAGTATAAGCTATCATCCCCTTTCTACTGCATCAGCACACCTCTTAAACTCTTGAAAGACGCATCATCGTGACTCTCAAAGTCCTCTTTTTATCATCAAGTATGGCTAACAACGAGGTTGTTGCTAATATCTCATTTCATCCCAAAACTTTGTTCATTAATCCATAAAGGCTTCTGACTCATTAGTCCATTCAAACTATACTACCACAATTTTATAACGTGTATATTAGTGTGAAATGCCAACTTTGACACAGTATAGAGGTCGATCTTGAGTTGGTGAAACCTTCTCTTCAACCTTATCTTTGAAAAATAATACGCACTTTAACTAGCCAACAATTCCTCTATTTCCGATAAGGGTTTCAGTTCTCGATGGTATAGGTAAGATGTCATGCGCTCGTCCTCTTCCTCAACTGGTGCCAATCAGCCTGAGGCCTGTATGCTACTGCGATTCCCACTAAACTTGATTAGGTGGTAATCTCGAAGGATCACTGGCATATATCCATTCGCTATTAGGGGCTTGTTAAACTATATGTCTCTCTATGGGCATCAATCCCTTTAAGCTAAGTAAAGCTTCACATTCTTGCCACGATATCTCTTCCTTTCTTGTCCCTCTCACTTCCATGTTAGTTTTCCTCTAAGGATATGTCTTACATCTCAATCGATTTGCATTTCTTGGATCAGGAAAAGGCTTGGTAACTCCAGAATTCATTAATATAACCTCCTGACGATGGTTGGTAGGAACGTACTCCCAACCACCTCATCATTTCCTATAACTTTCCTCATACTAATATTAAAGGTCTTGTGTTATGCCCCGACATGTTATTCCTACTTTAAATAATTACTCGGCATCACGCTCTGGCTGCACAATTACAACTTTTGGAACGGTTCACAATTGTACCTCCCGTTCACCTTAGAGTAATGACTTTTGAAAGGAATGGTTTCAAAATAACAAGGTCCAATAGACAATTTCAATAAGAATTCCACATTGGATGTTCCAAGAATGTTGATGGTTCCAAATACTAGGAGTCTCAATTTTCGGAGATGTAAGGATGGACAAAAAGAATACAACAAGGTTTATTCCTTCATGTCCTGATAATCTTGTAATGTGATATCATAGAGAATGTTGCACGAGGGCAATGATTGTTGGATACAAAAGTCATAAAGACGGTCTTTATACAATTCTTACATCTGGTTAATACTTTTCCTCTTGAAAAATAAGGGGAAATCTAAAGTCGCATTGATGAAGGTCAGCCAATAGAAAGAAATTCTACTCCATGACAATTAAAGATTGAAGTAGTTTGTCATTCAAGTAATCAATGGTTTCAGATGAATTCTCGTTGTATGAATGAAAGAATAAAATATTCAAGCGATATAAAGTCTGATACGAAGATGGGTAAGAGTTCAAGTCGAGTGGGCGACCTCACTAGGTCTCAATCAAGTTATTCGTCAAAACTTTCATCATCATACTTTACCACATGCAAAATGCATTGCGGAATGAATTAAATTGGGAGTTGGACCAGTGGAACAATAACTAGTCCTTTTCAAGAAACACTAGAAACTAGCGAGACAAAATTTGCTAATTCACCCGTTTGAGAAATCACCACCAGCTAGGACAATTAGCTAGGTGTTCTTCACAACATTACAATTTTGAGTAGTTAGAACAATCAACTAGTCATTCATATTGACATAACGACTAGCCAGTTTCAATTGGATAAAACGGAATTTCAACATCGTAGCCATTGAAGAAACTTTAGGCTACTCGGACAACGAATGGAAATAAGAAGTTATTAAGTTTGAAAAAAGAAAACTATAAAATCTGAAGAGAATGTTCTAGTTATCGGAACAATCGATAACCTCTCATCAAGTATTACTTATCAGTGAAACGGTCCACCCAAGGGTGCCGCCGTACACATGCTTTATCAGATCCGACAATAGAATTAAATTCGGAATACCAATATCAGAATGATATCCTTACTATGATTTCAACGTAAGACGCACAATCTCATTTTGAATAGGAGAAAGGACTCATGAGGAATATCTGGATGTTAGATCATCCCTGTTCTCAACAAGTGGATAAATATTTATGGGCTCGACTGAAGAATGCAAGTATGAAAGAAGTAGTCAAATATCAATATTCGTTTAGGAATATTCATTGATTAATTAAGGAAACGATTGTTGAACATTCCTTGGATAATTGAAAGGAAGTGTAAATAGTCCTGAGCAGAACGAAATAATTATAAACTTCAAATAGAATACTCGGGGATCAAATAAGATACTTTTGATGAGTCCCGGTTTAGAGAAAGTATATCACTGGTGGTTATTCCACAAGTTTGAAGTAGAAGACTAGAAGGGTTACCTGATATAAACTAATCGAGGTAACATGGTTAGTGAACAGTTTAAAATGAAGTAGTGCACCAGCCGGTAGTTGCCAAAATAAGTTAATAATCATTCGTGCATCTCATTATCACCATTATGAGGGTAACTCCATCTCTTCGTCCTCGTAATACAAGACACCAACTAGTGCGTCTCTCAATCATCATCTTAAAGTCATTTATCGAGTTAGGGTTTCACAAATATATCTGTCATTTTCGTGCTTTATCTTGAAGGCCAAGCTTCACATCATTCCGGGGACACCTGCTAAGTCCATAGGGTCCTACTTCATGCCTTCCGACATGAATCACAAGTGGCCAGTTCCCCCTGGGAACAGATCAAAGAGATCTCTCAGGGATCTCAATGCAGTCCATAGGTTCAGTGGCGGTGTGTGTGCACGTGAACATACGTTACCAGCAATATATAGGTTTACAAGTATATATGCGTAGTCTCTGCTAAAATTTCTATCAAATAATTCCAGTATGGACTCACTGGTCTCTTCCTTTGGTAGACTCTGAGATCACTGTATCGCTCGTTGCAACCATATTCAACTTCACTAGAGTCGCTTTGTTAATTCTGCTTGTTTGTTCTCTAAGTTGAACTACTATGCTCTAGCGTCCGAATCATGCGTGGAATTATCTAGCACGCTCGTCTTATGATAACATTCTCGTATAACATATGTAAAATTCGCCATCAAGGGTAATGGAATCCACAACGACATAGTGACCATCCTTCAAGGAAACCCGTTACTTATCGAAAATCGGATCTTATAATCAAAGTAAAAGACTTTCATTAATCCAAGTACTAAGTACTCCTAGTTATGTAGGGAAGTCCAAACTTCTTGATTCTTAAAATGCCGCCTCCTAAACTGTGGAGGAATATGGGCCACAAAATTTATGCCAGCCTAGTCATCTGATCATATTTGCAATATCGCCTCTACCTCAGCTGCTCTCGAGATTTCGCTCTGCTTCCTATGTCATTACCTATGATAGGTCATGTACGACTCTCAAATCTCCATTCATCATTCTGAAGGTCTCTAAGGATTCTATCGACCCTAGTATAATACCTCCAGTAAACACTCCAGTCCATTCTACTCACCGGTACCTCTTCCGGTAGTCCAATAATAAGTTTACTACAATCTCTTATGTCATTCTCCTACTTAGACTTACTCTCCACACTCTCGTTTCTGAGTACTGTAACTTATATCTCTGATACCATTTCTGTGACGCCCCCAAATTTGAGGTCAAAGATTCAGGTCGTCACATCATCATCCAACTATATCATACCTGTATTAACTTTACAACTCAACAATACATCCATCCATACCTCAATCTTACACACAATCAAGTTAGAGCCTCAGAAACGATAACCAAAAGTAACACTAAATATTACAATTCATCTGTACAATCCAGAGTCTTACGCAATTCCACTTATACAACTACACTTGAAGACAAGTCTTACTATTACAGTTGAAAATCTATCAGACTACTCTGTAGTATTTATCAGGGACTAAATCATCTCCGGGTAATTCTTCTACTCCTCTTCTGCTGGTGCGGAGTTAATCGGCCAAATTCTTCCCTTTCTGAAAAGTTTTTATAAAGCAAGAATGAGCTACATAATGCTCAGCAAGTTCACTATTTTGTAAAATAATAATGTGGTTTATTTCGAAAACATTCCCAACTATATGGGTATATATCTCAGATTTCAAAACATAATTGGACAATGTATGTGCCCGAGTTTGAATAAAACATCTATACTCACTAAGGAGCTTTAGGATAACATATGAACCCCTTATAAGGTTCCCATTTCAATATATCTGAAGTTTGAAAATATATACATATTAATATATCATTTTCGGCAAAACACTCTACGATTAACATACTGTACAGGGAATACATCATTGCAAACCTCTATCCTTCCATTAGCTTAGAAGGTTTCTCATACAAAAACATTTCATTCTTTGAAACAATTGCAAGAGTGCACTAACACGTGCCAATCTTTATAGAAAATCTTGCAGTTCCAGATACTGCACGATGTCAATATTTTCTCATCAAAAACCACACTATCGGCAACTTGGCACTTAGGCCCAAGAAGCAGTGTTTGAGTATTTTTCCAAAGTGGAGGATGGGACTGGAAGAAAACATGAAAACCTGACAAGGATTGACGATGATCAGTCGCCACATCCAAGTCCAATAATCCGCGGGTCTTCTCTACCGGTAGAAGGATAGAAACTACATCCGTAACTATCCTCGGGTGAAAACTACATCCGTAATCACCCTCGATGAAAACTACATCCGTAATCATCCTTCGGCAACACCTGGGCCGGAATAATAATTGATGGACCGCCTGGCTCACGGCCGCTTACACATCCCGGGAATCGTTCGTCAACGATTCCCACACCTGCCAGAGTCCCCTTTTTCTTTTCTTTTCAAAATCATTTTGATAGAAAACTTGAGTAGTTGAAGTTCGACCTCAGTCGTTCGATAATTCTTGAAAAACGTACAAGAAGCAAATGCTGACCGGGGGTTTTCAAAAAAATGTTTTGGGTCCGAAAGAGTTCAAGTTTGAAAACGCTGAAGGTATCTTGGATTAGTTTTGTCTTTAAAATAATGAACGATAATTAATAAATAATATTTTTAGATTTAATATATAAACAATTAGTAAAATAATTATTTAATTAAAATAAGCTTTTAATCCAAGATAGATATTTTTGAGTATTTTTAACAACGTAAAAATAATAAATACGTAAGTATACGATACTTCCCGAATGACCTTTCGGGTTTTTTTTTTGTAATTTAATCATGATACAATAAGATACCGCTCCCCGGTCAATAGTATATACGGACCGCTACGACCTCTATTGCTAGAGTCGTTGTCCGAAGAAAACATTTCAATCTAAGTTCAAGGGGTAAAAGCATACATGTACTTGTTCAATCTCAATTGCATCAATACTTCGATAAACATAGCATTTGATATAATTTGAAAACTACAAACACAACAGTGAAAATCCTTGTATAGGGATAAGTTTTGAAAAGTAAACTTGCCTTGGTTTGGTTGGGGTGGTCGAGCGTGCGAATTCGAACGATCTATACATAAACAATAATCGTTCGTTAGTACCTTAACAATTTCTTTCTAATTACGGGGTTTTAAGGGGATACGATATTAACTTAACGACTTCGTCTTATGACTCCCTAGCCTCACTATAGGTCCATGACATCACTCGTTTACGCTCGTCACTTACTCGACTTAATTTAGTTACCACGTTTGAACCATAACCATTACTCCTAGAATTATGCTCCACTAACGACTTTTTCCCTTGCGCGAAATTTACTCTAGCATTTTTATAAAATTCAAAAATTCGTATTTTAATCCAATTCTTTTTGGGTAGCCTTCACCACTGTATTTCCTAGCTTCTCTAATTTTTCCATGATCCCAAATATTTTTTAAGGTGTTTAAACAAGGTTCACAAGGGGGTCACTTTATGCAGTCCATAGTCCAGAAACAACATTCACTCCTCCGGCCATAACTAAAAATCCACACATCACCTAGCTATGAATCTTACATATCCAGAAACTACATTCAATTATCTTTCCAACAATATAAGGTAGGACATCAGGGGACATCATTTGGGTGTTCAAAATCGTGCTACAACACAGATCAAAGTTCCTGGACAAAATCAGCAAGCTCAATTCACTTAGATCAACCATTTTTCATGCTTCCATAACATAAACACCACTTAAAACACTTAGATCATGACTCATAACACTCATGGAGATATATATGTTCACCATAGTCATAAAATTCACCATCTCAACATCAAAACCCAAGATCCATGTTATCCAATACATATACATTCAAGATAACCCCTAAAATGCATGGATCTACTACCATCCTACATGAACAACACATAACCAAGGGTGGGTTGAGATTTCATACCTTCTTGAGCTCCTAGAGACCTGGTATAAACTTTACACAACTTAGAAACACCTTAGATGGCCTCTTACAACACTCACAATGCAAGATCTAAAAGGAAGAACAAACTTGGTTACTATTCATCCAAACTTTAATAATTTATAACTTGGAATTGGATGGATGAAATGGAGTGAAATTGCTAGCATACCTTGCTTAGATGATTTAGATGACCTAGGAATTATATTATGATTTATGAGTGATGAGAAGTTGGAGAAAGAAAATTTCTTCCTTGGTTTCTTAGCCTTGGCCGAGAGCAAGGTAAAAGGGGGGGGGAAATGTTTTTGTGTTTGATATTTTGTGGTGTGTGTTGGTTGAATAATTGAGGTTAAATTGTTGGGTGATACATATAATTGTATGTACAAGCATGGTACACCTAGGTATGGCTATAGGTATGGTTCTTGTACTACATGTCTCCTCCTTTTCAAAAAGCAAGTAACCAACTACTATTCATCTTCCAATGGCTAACTAGTTGGCTTGGTTTCTAACTACTTGGTTGCATGGGCTTGCATGCAATACTACTCCTTGTATTATTATTCTCCCACCAATGTTTATTATCTAATCTTTAATTCGTATCGTATCTTAATTAATCCCTCGTAATAATATTTTGTCGCGTAGAGATTTCCCTTATAATTCCTTAAGTACTAATTGTGTAAATTCCTCTAATGTCCATAATTCCTTGTCATGATCCTTAATAAATCTTTTAACACTCTAATCATTCTCAAATCCCAACTTTTATAAATTACACTAACAATAAGGCTCTTGCCTTCACAATCTCCCTTTTTATCTTACATAATGAATACAACAACACAACCACCGGGATGACCAGAAAGGTTCCATATTGACATTGTCACAAGATATTAAATAAAATAAAATATTACCAAAAATTAGGGTTCTTACAGATTCGATCATCAGTATTTTATTCAGAATCTAACTGTCTTCGTTTTATCTCAATTTCCTGATTCAAGCTATGATTAATGTTATTGAACTCCTGATAATGTGATCACTTTAATTAGTCCTCATATTTATTCTCAGATAACATGATAAATCAGGAAAACATTGAATAGAATAGAGAAACTAAATTTTTCATTGATAATAAGAAAGAGATTACATTCAAAGATTACATCTTTTTTGTTCTCTATCTACTAATCTATTCAACAGGAAATAAAAGACCAATCCACTCCATTGTTAGTAGCCATCCCAGATCCCGTCTTTGCCACTTTGTTTGGGTGGAAGTTGACATGGATAAGGTTATTTTTGGTTACATATTCATTAACAATGGTTGATGGAGTTGGATGAGGATGCCTTAGATGAAAGCCATGTTGCTTGAAGGGCAGCATCGATGTCGATCACTTTTGCAGGTTTTTCCTTCTCGATTTCTTCGAGACCTGCATCCATCTGTAACCAGAGAGTCTCAAGTTGTCTTTCCCAGTCGAAAGCATCAAACTCTTCACGAGTATAGCTAAATATGTCTCTTTTCTCTAAGAGATGGAGATTCTTCTCTTTGATTGAAAGGTTCGACATTGTTGTAAAAATTTTGCTGTGAAGGGTTTTTCTTATTTTTCTTTCAGGAGAGAATGAAGGGTTAAGGAAGTAAGTGGACAAGTCTCTAAGATTAAATAGAGAAGGGTGACACAAGAATATGAAACGATTCATATTACTGGTGTAAGTACCATGTATTATTCGATTGTGATGTTTTAAATTTCTTTATTTAAAATAAAATTACTATGTTTATTTTAATCACAATCTTATTTCTCGAATAATATAAGAGCATGTGTTTCACTCGATTATTACATACAGTTACAGATGTAAGTCGTGACGCGTGCAATCATCACCACTCTCTCACGTAATTTGGTCCATTACTCCAGTATAAACGAATGGTTTACTGACACCTATTTTTGAGAAATCATAAGTATTGTCCAAATATCAATTTAGTTTTCTAATTGATTTATCATTCTCAAACCATCAGTAAAACATCGTCTCTCTCTGTCTTTGTACTCTCAAACCCTAATTTCAAAATTAACACAACTCTTGTGTTTGAAATTCCAATGGAGAATTTATCTTTCATGAACAGCAAGGTGGTAATTAATGGAGTTACTTTTAACACAAATAACTTCACTACAGTTCTAGATCATCAGGACTTGCCCAATGATTTCCACATTATTCAGGACTTTTTGGCCTCAAGCCCAATCAATTATGCTCTAACCCAACCTGCCAAGATATCTTTTAAGTCTGTTATGCAGGTTTGGAACACAAGTGTTTTTGGGAAAGGACTTCCATCAGAAAAGCCTCAGATGAGTTTTGAGTATGATAATGTTACATACTATGTGACTCCTGAGATTGTCACTGAAGCCCTACACTTACCATCCATCATTGGTAAGCCTGTATTCAAAGTTCCTGATTCAAAACTCCTTGAGTATGTTGTAAGTTTGGGTTACAATGGTACGCCAAAGAAGTTTGGAGAGCTCTACAGGACAAAGCTTAAGAAGGAATGGAATTTCTTCTTCGACACCATCAGCAGATGTTTCTTGAATAAAGTGTCAAATTTTGATGCTTTACCCACAGGTTCAGCTAAAATTGGGTATTCTTTAATTCATGATCTCTCATTTGATTATGGGTCTTTTATACTAAAGGCATTAAGTGAAAGAAAAGCAGATAAATATGGTTATGTTTGCTTTCTTAGATTTTTCCAATTAATATTCTCTCACTTATGTCCTCATGCTGTTTTTGAGAATGATACAACTTTGCCTATATGTAAAATCTCAGAAAACAATATAAAGAGTCTAATCAATTCTGATAAGGCAAATAAGTTTGAAGGAACTCCATACATTCCTGATGAAGTATGGTCTCTTTTAAGAGAGAGAATGCCTATTCAATATGGCCCGGCAACTGGTGCTTGAAAATGCACACCTAGAGGGGGTTGAATAGGTGTAAATGGCTAACTATGTATAACTAAAACTGATTTTAAGAATTACCAGAAACAGCTTACTGATTTCGTTTTATGCAGAGACAAATGGTATGCTGAATGCACAGATAATCAGTACAGTAAAGTGCAGAAACAGTAAGCTAAATGCAAACAGTAAGTAAAGAGCAGAAAATAAATAACACAGAGACTTTTAGCCAGGTTCGACCCCTAACCCCTATGGTCTACGTCCTGGTCCCTTACCAACTTGGTAAGAGAATATATTATTGATCACTGAAATAAAACCAATTACAAGATACAATAATATATCTCCCTTAATTCCCAGCTGTTGACAAATGGCGTGCTGAACTCCTGTTTCTGAACTTGCTCTCTAAGCTATACTTCCCAAGTATACTTCTCTAGCAACGTTCACCAAACCCTAGTTCCCTAGCCAAACTGTCCAACAACTAATCCTTACAAATCGAACAATACAATCAATAAAGGATACAACTCAAACTATGAACTCTTTAGAATATAGCACGTAAGAATATATTAAGAGCTCGAGAGAATGAAAGATATAGCAATGAAAAACCGAGTTGTTTGAAATCTTGTGTGCTTGAATATTTTCTCTGAAGTGTTCTCTTGATTGATGGAAACGAAAGAACACAAGAACAGGTTTATATAGCTTCACACCAACGTTCAGAAAATCAATCACCAATTTATTCGAACTGTTAGAATCAATTTCCAACGTTCAATTGGTTAGGGATTTTACAAACATTCTTGTGAACGTTAGACAGAGGGTTTGGAAGAAAGAAATCGATGAAAACATAACCCTTCTGATTTGTATAGATATAAAACGTGTATAGGGGATTTTGACGAAAGAAAATCTTTTAAATAAGGAAACTCCTATAAGTTTTATAAAATAATTTAAAGAAAGATATTTGAAAAGATTTGAGCTCCAGAATATATTGTATACGTAATATATAATAAATAGTCCTCACAATATATTTCCTGAATTACATTCATGAGAATTTGTCTTGATAAATAACTTCAGGATTCTGGCAGTTTGCAAATGGCTTGCTGTTTGTGACTGTCTGCTGGAAATAGCTTGCTGGACTGTCTCTGTTGTAGTACAAAATGGCTTGTTGTATATATATTCTCTGTAAACTTAATATACCCTGCAAAACCAAGTTAGTACAATCATAACACAATGTTTTATATCAAACTACAAGCAAATAGCTTGCTGAATGTGATCATCAAAACCATAGGAGTATCAATCTCCCCCTTTTTGATGATTACACAATATTTAGGAGAAATAATAACTCCCCCTAAATCCCTGCATATTAGTACATTTTGATATAAAATAGATTCAAGATAAACAATCATAATAATCATATCTAAACCGAATATCTTGACCAAACAAGCAAATAAATTCTCCCTAAATTTCTCCCCCTTAATCCATCAAAAAATTCAACAAAAAGAACATTAGGCCAGGTCTGGAATAAGCATAGAGAAATAAAATTTGAACAGTTAAATCAAGATAGTGACATATAAACAATTCAGATACAAATGGTAAGCCAACGTTACCCATTCTATGCTTGTCAGCTTGCTGACTACACGGCACACATGCCAAGCTCCATTCGTATGGCTGCAAATCTTTCTTCAGCTAATGGCTTTGTGAAAATATCTGCCAGTTGAACTTCAGTTGAGACAAATACCAACTCAATCTTCCCTTTTGCTGCATTATCTCTCAAGAAATGATGACGAACGTCGATATGCTTTGTTCTTGAGTGATTCACAGGATTCTTGGAGATAGGATTCTTGAATGAAAATGCACACCTAGAGGGGGTTGAATAGGTGTAAATGGCTAACTATGTATAACTAAAACTGATTTTAAGAATTACCTGAAACAGCTTACTGATTTCGTTTTATGCAGAGACAAATGGTATGCTGAATGCACAGATAATCAGTACAGTAAAGTGCAGAAACAGTAAGCTAAATGCAAACAGTAAGTAAAGAGCAGAAAATAAATAACACAGAGACTTTTAGCCAGGTTCGACCCCTAACCCCTATGGTCTACGTCCTGGTCCCTTACCAACTTGGTAAGAGAATATATTATTGATCACTGAAATAAAACCAATTACAAGATACAATAATATATCTCCCTTAATTCCCAGCTGTTGACAAATGGCGTGCTGAACTCCTGTTTCTGAACTTGCTCTCTAAGCTATACTTCCCAAGTATACTTCTCTAGCAACGTTCACCAAACCCTAGTTCCCTAGCCAAACTGTCCAACAACTAATCCTTACAAATCGAACAATACAATCAATAAAGGATACAACTCAAACTATGAACTCTTTAGAATATAGCACGTAAGAATATATTAAGAGCTCGAGAGAATGAAAGATATAGCAATGAAAAACTGAGTTGTTTGAAATCTTGTGTGCTTGAATATTTTCTCTGAAGTGTTCTCTTGATTGATGGAAACGAAAGAACACAAGAACAGGTTTATATAGCTTCACACCAACGTTCAGAAAATCAATCACCAATTTATTCGAACTGTTAGAATCAATTTCCAACGTTCAATTGGTTAGGGATTTTACAAACGTTCTTGTGAACGTTAGACAGAGGGTTTGGAAGAAAGAAATCGATGAAAACATAACCCTTCTGATTTGTATAGATATAAAACGTGTATAGGGGATTTTGACGAAAGAAAATCTTTTAAATAAGGAAACTCCGATAAGTTTTATAAAATAATTTAAAGAAAGATATTTGAAAAGATTTGAGCTCCAGAATATATTGTATACGTAATATATAATAAATAGTCCTCACAATATATTTCCTGAATTACATTCATGAGAATTTGTCTTGATAAATAACTTCAGGATTCTGGCAGTTTGCAAATGGCTTGCTGTTTGTGACTGTCTGCTGGAAATAGCTTGCTGGACTGTCTCTGTTGTAGTACAAAATGGCTTGCTGTATATATATTCTCTGTAAACTTAATATACCCTGCAAAACCAAGTTAGTACAATCATAACACAATGTTTTATATCAAACTACAAGCAAATAGCTTGCTGAATGTGATCATCAAAACCATAGGAGTATCAGTGCTATGGGACAGGACCTTACACATCCTATTCCTGACACAAGCACACCACCTAAACACTTATCTAAACAGTCAACCACCTCTGGTGTCTCACAAAAGGCATCAGTTGTAAAATCAAAGAAATTAGCTAGATCTGATGTGTCTAAGAAGCAATCAGGATCAAAGGATTTCTCCACTCCAACTCACTCTCAAACGAAGTCACAAGGGGGTGAACAAAGGGTTCTTGAAACATCTGGTTTGAATAAAGAAACAGGAGTGAAAAGGAAAGTTGGTCAAAGAGCTGTATCTGATTCTGATTCTGATGATGACACAATGCCTATATCAGTCTTGATGAAGAAAAAGGAGATTGATGTTGTTGATACTAGAGAAGTGGCTGTCTCTGAAAAACCAAAGAAAAGAAGAAGATTAATCAGCAAAGGAAAATTTGTTGATCACACAGAATTTCTGAATCTTACTGATGCCATGGAAGACAATCCTGATGTTGTTAATCAGGATGGATCATCAGTTCCTGACGCTACTGCTAATCCTGACATCTCTACTCCTGATACTTCACCTATGAAGACTGTTGAGATTTCTGATTCTCCAGCATCTGCATCTCCAAAGAGAAGAATTATTGAGATGTCTGTCGATCAAGTAAATGCTATTGCTGCTCAGTTAGGTTTCAAACCTTCACCACTTGAAAAGAAAACTGCTGAAGCAAACGTCTTTCATAGACAGAAGAAACAGAGGACTACTATGTCATCTCTGAGAGGATCTAGCCCACAAGAACCTGAACTTCAAAGTAGTTCAGAAGCTATTGCAGATCCAGTCACACAAGAACCACCTACTCAAAGTGTAGGTGCAGACATTTCTGAAGGAATAGTCACACAAGAACCACCTTCACAAAGGGAAGGTGAAGACAAGAACATTCCTGCCCCACAAGAACCATCTTCTCAAAGTGAAGATGCTGGCAAAATCACATCAGCAGGGGAGTTTCCTGACAATGCTCAAGGGGCTTCTAAAATTGAAATTGAACTAGCTAGAAGTTTGGCAGATAAAGCTGCTCATGATTTGCACATTGCTGAATGTGATGAAGTGATTGCTGACACTGCATTTGAGGGAAGCACACAAGAACCTTTAACTCAAAGTGTTGAAGAAGCTTCAAAACCTCAGACTACACAAGAACCATCAGTAGCAAATACTGATGCAAGTCATGCTATAGTTGCAGTGGTCAATCCTAATGTAAGTACTACTGATCCACTTATTCTATTGCTTATTGAGCCAATTTCAGCAAGGCCAATGGATTCTTTAACTACTTCATCAGGTAACATCTCTATCTCTACTTCCTTTACTACTGATAGTATGATTACAGATAGACCTGATAAAAGGGATACCTCTATTTGTATGACTTTAGACCACTCTTCTCAGCCGCCTCTTATTTCTTCACATTTAATGAGTCAGAACCTTTCTTGTGAGATTGAGAGTGAACATTTAGAGAAAAAGAAGAGTGATGAGAGGCAGTCTCCTGAACTGGCAAAAGAAGAGGTAGAACAGAGTGAGAAGTTATTAACTTCTAGTGAGGTAGAAGTTGCTATTGAAAGTAACTTAGGTAACATTGTGAGAAGTGATGAGATCACTTTAAAAGAAATGAGAGATTTAGGAAATGTTACTAATCTGTCTGCAGGACATTAGGACTCACCAACTGCATCTACTGGTGATTTGAAAATGAAAGGTGTTATGCATCCTGATGATAATGTTGATGATAAACTTCCTGAGGCTGATGGTAGCTCAGATGATGATAATGATGATGATCATGCTAATGCTGATCCTGAGAAAATTCAAATGCAGGCAGCAATAAAAGCAAGTCTCCTATCTACTTATGGGTCTTCGGGTAGGTATATGCAGTCTGTTACTCAAGAAGATTTCAGAGGGGAGTACAGTTCCATTCTCCCTCCTGATACTCGAACTGCAAGGGGATATGAATGGGATACTGAATGGAATCAGCCAAAATCTGAGATGAATTTTCAAAATGCTCTTTTTCATTCTGGTCATATTGCCACGAGGATGCCAACTCCTGAACTCAAGGCTCTTCTCAAAACTAATGCTCTTCTAGCAAAGGGATTGAAGAGTGAGCTTGACTCTATGAAGGCTGTTACTGATAAATTTCTAGCGGGTATTCAAACATCTGTTTCTATATCTGCTACTGCTTCTCAAGCACGTCTTCTTGCTGATGATATTAAAGCACTTGACAAGAAAATGGATTCCAGAATGACTGTCTTGGAATCAAAAGTTGATAATATTGATGAAACCCTCAAGCTTATCTTGTCTTTCTTCATTGAAGAAGATGCCGATGTCAAAAAGGGGGAGAAGATAGTCAAAACAAAATGCTCACCTAATCCATTGGTACAAAAGGATGATGATAATTCTGGAAATGATGGTGGTGCTAAGTCACATAAAGTTGAAACCTCTGATGCTGCTTTAGTAACAAAGAGATCTAATACTCAAACTAGGCAGTCAACTCATGTTTCTAGATCTGGTAAGAAGACAGTGACAACAATGGTGAAATCTCAGAATCCAAAAGAAGAACAGTTCGTGACACCTGGTCAAACTCTGTCAACCATTCCTGAGGATGATGTGTATGTGGAACAGGATGAAGATACTGCTAATCTGTTTCATGAACTTGACACTGGGGATGGTCGTGTTCTTAAGCTGTTTCATAAAGACAAAAGAGTTCAACAGTATCATGCTGAGAAGGCACTTATCTTATCTACTAGAGAGAATCCAAACATGACTACTGATGAGTTCTTAGAAGAACAGAACAGGATTCTTGGAGAGATTGCAAAACAAAATGAAGCTCCTGCTACAAGAAGAGGAAGAGGCAGAGGAGGAAGATACAGAAGTAGAGGAAGGTTATCTGCTCAAACAAGTACAAGGCAAACAAGATCTAGTGGAATCAAATTGAAAGATGTTTCTGAAAATGAAAAGAAGAAAACTCCACTATCTCTTGCATTAACTCCAGACAACAGATTCAATGCTCCTGAAGAAATTGAAGAAGAGATATTGCCTTTAAAAAGAAAGAGTAAGGTAGTTGTTCAATCTACTGCATCTAAAGAGAAGTCAGTCTTTGATTCAATTCCTGATGTTGTCTCTGATTCTGAAGAAGCTGAAATTTTAAAAGAACTTAAGATTATGATTCTTAAGGTTGTGGTTGAATTTCACAATATGGAAGTTATTGAAGATACACTGGAGTATGAACAAGAGAACTTCAGAAGATTTGATAGAGAAAGTGAAATCAGAGCTAAAGCCAGAGAAGCAGAAAGGATAACAACCAGAGACTACTTGAGAAATGTTCTTAGATCAAACAGAAATTTATGGTATGATAAAGATAAATCTGTTCCTGAACATCAGCAGGATTATCCAACAGATGAGAAGAAGAAGAGTAAGAAAAAGGAGAAGAATGAGTGTGATTATAGGAAACCGGTTGTTTTCAAATCAGCAGGACTGATAACAGACTCTTCTTTCATTAATGAATCTTTATTGATTGTTAAATCAAAGTCTATTACATTTATTGCTGAAAGTCCACCAAAATGGGTGAGTATGCAATCTGGTTTGAAAGGATTGGAACCTGGCACAAGAGGAGGAGTTGGGTATAGTCATGCACAAATTATTTTCATTGTACAAACTGATCAACATGCTTTAGTTGACAAGATTGGTGATGAGTTAACTGTTGATCATCTCTGGAAACTTGAAGCTGTTGCTATCATTGCTGATTGTCATGCTGGTGCAAAGAAAATAGAAAAGATGTTGTACTTCATGAAAGATAGAAGTGTGAAGAAGATTTCTATTCATGAATTGTTGTGCAAATCTGCAAAAGAGCTGAAATATGTTCTGTATCTTCTCAGAAGTAAAAGAATCAATGTTAAAGAAAGAGAAGTTTACTACAATTGGTTTGTTATGATTTACAGAACAATTAGGCAGAGGTTTATGGATGGAGGAACGAGGTATGATGACAATTATATTCCTATGTACTTAAATTTAAGAGACATAGAGGTTGAAATGAAGAAAGGTACAGCTGTTAGAGAAGTGTATCTAGGCATGAAACAACTGTCTCTAAATCCAGATGGGAAGGAAATTGCTTATGTGTTGCTAGGTGACTTAGATCTTCCAAGAAGCTCAATTCAGAATCTCAGGGCAGCTATCTATCAGAGTAATGAGGAAGATGAAGAACTCAAAAATCTGAAGAAGAAACTGATTCAAATTCTTGAAAGCAAGGAAGAAGAATTGTTATTTGAATTCTTGAGGTTGAATCTGTTTTATCAAAGAATTTCTGAAACTGTTCCTGATGATTTTTAGAAGGTATTTTGTTTTGAGTTTTTGACATCTTTGAATCAAGGAATTTGTGCTTTGTTTATAAAGAACAAATTGGGGGAGATTGTTAGATATTGATTCAAGTGATGATCAGGATCTGGGCATTACTGATCAGATACTGATGCTGACGTCATCAGTAATACAACGTCAGTATTGGACTGTCATCAGGATTAGAAGCTGGTCAGTATTTCATGAAGATTCTCATCAGACCAGAGATCAAGGAAGATTGATATGTCGGTTCCTAGATTGTAGGAATGCAGCTATCATACAAGATATGCATTCAGAAATATATGTAATTGATTTAGAATATCTTGTAATTGATAGTGTAACTGTGTACTCTATATAAACACAGTTTAGGTTTTACATTAGAGTAATCGCTTACACGATTTATCTTGTAACCTAGCAGCTCTTAAGAACATAAGAATTTCTTAAGAGAGTTTTGTAACAGTTTTATATCAGAATTAATAAAGCTGTTATTGATTCATACTTGTGTTATTTGTTTAAGTCGAAAATCTTATACAATTGTATTCAACCCCCCTTCTACAATTGTTATTTACTGGGCAACAGTTTATATTTTACGCTATGTTTTGTTTTGTTAAAGCAAACTTGAACGATATGTAATAAATTGGTCAATGTTAAGATCAAAACCGTACTTCGAAATATAAATATATAAAGTTAACATGGATGGATATAGAGATACATACAAGTATTAATTAAAAATAATAAATGCATATTAGTTCATATCAGTTATTATTATGTAATAAATATGTTAGTGTTCCAATACCCAAATAGCCCCAGAAAATATAACATAGATATAATTAGTAGGGTTAAATATAACTTTTTATATGAATAAATTTGCTCATGGAACCCCCCCCCCCATTTGCTCTATTATATATATATATGTGTGTGTGTGTGTGTGTGTGTGTGTGTGTGTGTGTGTGTGTGTGTTTGTTATATTGTTTTGTGCGTTTACGTATTAAAGATGTGATTGATGAGTTTTACGATAGTTAATATTAATACAAGTTTGTAATATATATACTTATATATACGCATGAAGTTTCTTTTTTTGTATTGTGATATTTTTTTATAATATTTAATTCGTAAATATTATAGTACATTATTACATATCTACAAAAATTTATATATGTATGTATTTATGTTTGTACATGTGTATGTATGTATAAATATGCATATTAATTATACAATAATTAATAGATTACAAATAATGAAATATTAATAGATTATACAACATAAATGTATATATGTATGTATGTATGTATATATGTATGTATGTATGTTTGCTATATAGTATGTATGTATGTATATAATATTATAGTATATTATTATATATCTACAAAAATTTATATATGTATGTATTTATGTTTGTACATGTGTATGTATGTATAAATATGCATAATAATTATACAACAATTAATAGATTACCAATAATGAAATATTAATAGATTGTACAACATAAATGTATGTATATATTGTATGTATGTATGTCTGTATGTATGTATGTATGTATGCATATAATTAATAATTATGTATGTATGTATGTATGTATGTATGTATGTATGTATGTATGTATGTATGTATGTACGTATGCATGTATAATTAATAATTATACATTAATATATAATTATCTACAAATATACATTATAATTAATAATTATACATTATCTGAGGTAACCCAGCTGAGATTTATCTACAAATTAATATATATAAACAAAAATATATAGTATGTATGTATGTATATAATATTATAATATATTATTATATATCCACAGAAATTTAGATATGTATGTATTTATGTTTGTACATGTGTATGTATTTATAAATATGCATATTAATTATACAACAATTAATAGATTACAAATAATGAAATATTAATAGATTATACAACATAAATATATGTATGTATGTATGTATGTATGTATGTATGTATGTATGTATGCATATATGTATGTATGTATGTATCTATGTATGTATGTTTGTATGTATGTATGCATGTTATATAGTATGTATGTATGTATGTATGTATATAATATTATAGTATATTATTATATATCCATAGAATATATATGTATGTATTTATGTTTGTACATATGTATGTATGTATAAATATGCATATTAATTATACAACAATTAATAGATTACAAATAATGAAATATTAATATATTTTATAACATAAATGTATGTATGTACGTATGCATGTATAATTAATAATTATGTAATTATGTATGGATGTATGTATGTATGTATATATGTATGTATGTAAGTATGTTTGTATGTGTGTATGTACGTATGCATGTATAATTATTTATGTATATATGTATGTGTGTATGTATGTATGTATGTATGTATATGTGTATGTATAATTATTTGGATTATACATTATACAAATATTTGTGTATGTTGCTAATGATTTTTAATATTAACTCAAATATTCACACAGCTCAACTGGTTATGGTGTTGCATTTAGTTATGCAAGGTCATGGGTTCAAACCCTTTGAATAGCATTATTTTTACAATTGTTGGTGTATTAGATATATAATAGATGGATATAAATTTGTAACAGAGGTAAACGATATAAAATACATGCCTAATTTATAAATGCAGAATTATACATTATATAAAATTTAAAAAACAATTGCGAGGAGTTATAAATTCCAATAAACATTTCTCTAAACATGGAATATAATTTTAAAATGATATGATATGTCAAAAATTTATTATTGAATTATAATTATTCTTAGATCTGATAACCATAACATGAAATACTTTCTTAATTTAGTTCAAATCCACATTCGATTGAACTTGAACACAAAATTTAAGCTAAGGTCTGAATCTTGTAAAATTTAGGATCGCTGAAAGTAAGAACGGACAACATCACCGGGGCAAAGGCAAGCATACGCAAGACTGACCCACCAACAACGCTACCAGTTTTTCGAACCAATGAAGCATTGAAAAAATTGGTAGTAGAGGATATTCCAACTGAATGAGAAATCAAATAAGCCCCAGTAAAAGAATTCAAGCTTAGTTCCTCAACAAATACTTCGGGTGGAAATTGGGAGCCTATCTGTTTTAGATTGACTTCCGAAATGGATCCAAACCCATTAAGGATAACTAATGAAGTTTTATTTTGTTGTGCAAAATCTGCCACCCATTGGATTATATTAACCATGGGTGGCACCTGAAGGATAATATTGTTTGTGATTGGAGTCGGGGATACCTTATTAATGACATCCCTTTTGGGTTTATTCTTTGACCCAAGAGGACGACCACCAGGCCTTTTTAATGATGATTCGCCATAAGTTACCATAGCAGAATTTTCAATTAGAAGATATTCAGAAATATTTTTTTTAGCTGTTTGAGATAGATCAATTGATGAATTCAAGAGATTCGTCGGAGAAGTTGAGTTTTCAAAGTTGTTCATGGTGAACTACTCTTTTAAGAGTTGAAGGCTAAGATGTGGTTTAACATATAAGGACGCGTGTCCATTTATAGGTGAAATTTGCTCGAATTAAACTTTGGGCACATGCAAAAAAGATTTACAGAGATATTAAAAATATATTTGTATACTCATATTATATAAAGATAATATACGTTTGGGATAGTAAATGATTATTATGGATATCAATGAGATATATTAATATTTTTAGAAATTGTGTACAATACCTACAAAAGTAAATATTTGAATCATATTTTTTTTCTTATATTTTTAGGCAAAATTCGGCTCAACTCGGCCCAGTAAAGGTCCTGACTTAACCTAGTCTTTTGAAAAGCCCGTGCTTTGACCCGACTTGTATAAAAATCCAATTAATGTCTGATTTAAGCTCGACTAAAATTTTATATATATATATATATATATATATATATATATATATATATATATATATATATATATCCATTATTATGATACCTGAGTCTACCAATGTTCAGTTAACCAATCAGAAAACTATGAATTATTTTAGAACCAATCAGAGCTAATTCCTAAATTTTAGACCAATCATGTTATATTAAGAGTTTTCCTTATTTACAATCTCACCCTACCTCATTAACCATGGTTAGTTAACACTTCTAATTTAAATACAATAATGATTTTAATGCACATGATATGGGTTAAAAATAAGCCCTAAAGACACATTTAATGTCGCATTAATTAGGCCCAATATGGTCCAAACGTGGGGCCTATTAATGAGGTCAAAAGCCCTAATTTAATATTAATTTCATAATTAATATTAGGGGAAATAAACAGCTCAGCATTAAGAGTCAGATAAGGATATTAGTCCTACCAAACTTAGCCTCCAAGGCACAGAATTCGATATGGGAACTGACTCCTATATGGAAGGAGTCTAGAACCTTTCTCAAGATGGTGACTTGTCCACCAAGTCACCCACTCCTACCATAATTCTAAGGCTTTTCAGCCTATATAAGGGCCTGACCCCTCATTCTCAAAGGGACGTTTTCGGCTTAATCCTCGAATAAGGACATACAAGCCACTGCGTCCTAGGTGAGCTCTCGCCGCCATAGCCTCGAGGGCACCATCACCTAGAACTACGTTTTCGGCTTGATTCTTGATATTCATCAAGGTACGTAGGCATCTTGTGAAGGCATATTCAGCCACGAACACGAGAGCAGCCATTAAAGCATGAAGCTCACGAACCCTAGTATTAATTACGTACAAACCCTAGCCACAATTTAACAACCTGGTTTTTATTCCACAACATTTGGCACCGTCTGTAGGAAAAAGACATCAACCATGGTTCAAACACGAAGAACACTAGTTACTACCGAGGCTCTGCCTCTAAGCTCTGCTCCACCTGTCACTGAGCAGGTACCCCCAACAACAGGGGCGATAATTCAAACTCAAGCTTCTCAAACCCAGGTTTCTCAACCCCCAGGGACGAATCCCCATGCTGAGAGAACGTTACCCATGGTCATTCATCCAGGTCATGAAACCAACTCTCTCCAGATGCTTGTTTCTCCTTTGGTTGATCCCAATCGCCCGTTACCACCAGGGGTACAGATCCATACTACAGATCTCCCCATTAATACCAACCCGATGTATGGTCTGCCTAATTACCCACGAATTACTCAAGGTCCTGGACCCAGCGGCCATGCCTTGCAGATCCGAGATCGAGAGTATTATGACTACTCCGGCCCCTATTCTGATGATTCATCGTCTGAAGATGATGATCGTGACGAAGCCCTGAGAAGGTGACGTGCTAGCAGAGAACCAAGAAGAAGAACACAAACTATCCATGATGGACCCCCTTTGACAGCTGCTGAGAGAATCAAGGCTCATGAGGCCGAGATTTTAAGGATAAAGGAAGATATTGCAAGAGAACAAGCTAGGTTGAATCATACTCAACCTCCTCCAACCTCAGGACCGATTCCCATTATAGACTTAGAGAGGTCTTCAAGAAGGCAGAGAAGGGCTGACGCCCCAATTGGAAGAACAACAAGGGTGGAAACCCCCAGGAGCAACCCCAAGGATCTGATGCCACTTGGGAATCCTGATGATCCCACACCCCGTTTACCGAGGAGGTGATGAATGCTCACATCTCTAGGAAGTTTAAGATGCCGACAATCAAGGCTTATGATGGAACGGGTGATCCCGCAAATCATGTCAGGACGTTTTCGAACGTACTGCTGTTGTAGCCTACAAGTGATGCCTTAAAGTGTAGGGCGTTCCCTCAAACCCTGTCGGGCATGGCTCAGAGATGGTATAGCCGGTTGCCTGCAAACTCAATTGGCTCTTTTAAGGAGTTATAAGTGCTGCTTTTGTTAGCCAGTTTATCAGCGGAAGAGTTCATGAGAAAAGCTCCGCATCTCTTATGTATGTGGTACAAGAAAAAAATGAAAATCTGAGGGATTACCTCAAGAGACTCATTAAAGAGACACTAAATATCACTGACTTGGAAAATAAGGTGCCATGGTAGCCCTGGAGCACTGAACCACTAACCTCTTCTTTAAAAGGTCATTAGCAAAGCATCCCCTTGAGAACATGTCCGAGCTCCAACGAAGGGCTGATAAGTATATTAAAGCTGAGGATAGCATGAAGAAAGAGACCGCAGTAGGTAATGGAGGGAGTAACAACGACTCTAAGAAGCGAAAGACAGATCAGGAGTATGATGCTAGGGACAAGTATCCCCGAACTAGCAAGGACTCCGACTCTATTCTAGGACCAAGATTTTCTGATTATACAAGGTTGAATGCTCCTAGGAGTCGAATCTTGTTGGACATTAAGAAGGATAAGGATTTTCGATGGCCGAATCCACTCAGGGGTGACCCCGCTAAGAGGAACAAGGATCAATATTGTAGGTTCCACCGAGATTTCGGGCATGAGACAGATGATTGTAGGTAGTTGAAGGACGAGATTGAATTCTTGATCCGTAAAGGAAAGCTAAACATGTTCACTAAGGGTGAAGATCGTGGAACCCAAAGAAGGGATTACGATAGGAGAAACAATGATAGAAGGGATAATTATCATGATCGAAACACACAGCCTCGAGGGCCAGTTATCAACATGATTTGGGGAGGCCCGACAGCGGCCGACACAACTCGAAACTCTCGAAAGGCGTATGCCAGAGAGGTGATGCACATCGTGGGAGAAGTCCCGAAGCATGCCAGGACTGAGATAACGATTGGTTTTGATGACTCTGACCTTGATGGGGTGAAGTTCCCCCATGACGACCCATTGGTCATAACTCCTGTGATTGGAAACTCAGAGGTGAAACGAGTCTTGATAGACAATGGAGCTTCCGTTGACATTTTGTTTCATGATGCATTTGTGAAGATGGGATACAATGATTCTCAGTTGACCCCCAATAACATGCCTATATATGGATTTAATGGAGTAGAATCCAAAGTTGAAGGGACTATTCAGTTGCCTGTAACTATTGGACAGGAGCCCAAGGAGGCCACTCAGATGTTGAACTTCCTGGTAATCAAGGCGGTTTCAATGTACAACGCTATCCTCGGAAGGACTGAACTTCATGCATTCAAGGCTGTTGCCTCAACTTATCGTATGAAGATCAAGTTTCCAACCAGGAATGGTGTTGGTGAACATAAAGGTGATCAAAAGATGGCACGAAGCTGTTATGTAGCCTCGTTAAGTCATAATGGAGTCGGGGGGCAGACCCTTCCGATTGAAGACATGGATGTCCGCAGTGGTAAAGAATACCAAGAAAGGCCAACAGAGGACATCACACAGAAACCTCGGACAGCCGTTGAGGCTAAGGCGTTAACTGACTTCGTGGTTGAATTTATCATTGGCAACCAAGAAGTCGGGGGGCAGGAGGTAGTACCCCAAGCAGGAAGTGAACCTCAGGATAAGAATGAGAAGACCAAAAGGACTGGTGGGCGCTCTATTTTAATGGAGCATCAAAAACAAATTCAAGTGGTGCAGGCCTAGTCTTGCAAAGCCTCGATGGGCTCAAGTTATCCTAGTAGAACTTAGCTTCATATTTATCTAGTAGAAGTAGAAATAAGGTTCATTGAAACCATTGCAGAGCATGTTGCTCCGGGTAGGACAGTAGTACTCTATGTAAGGGTTGAACCTCATTTCAAGTTATTAATGCAAGTTTGTCTTCCATTCATTGATTTGTGTAATTTTATTTATGTGCCAAGCACCTGATGAGTGCAAGTCATTGATGATCGAGTACCGAAAATAAAATAATACACGAATGGAAAACAAACAAATGCATAAATAAAGACCCCGAAGGATCAAGAATTAGGTTACAACACGACCAAGTAAGAGTTTAAGTCTATGAAGGACCCTGGATAAAAGACGAGCAGATAAAAGCCACACGCAACAATCAAAGCCATGCAAAGCCGAGGATGTTAAGGACTAGCTACTCTTCAATATGTCTGAAGGATGAAGACCAACGACTGGTGAATAAGATATTCGCCCATCTGATTGGGAAAACCAAGGAGGTCTATGTTGATGACATGTTAGTCAAGAGCCTGTGCAAGGTAGATCACATTAAGCACCTCAGGGAGGCATTCGAAGTGCTAAGGCACCATAAGATGATGTTGAATCCAGCCAAGTGTGCTTTTGGAGTTGGGTCTGATGGTTTCAAAAAGAGGCCTAGAGGCCAACCCCGACAAGATCAAAGCAATTATGGACATGGACCCCCCCGATCTATACGAGATGTATAGAAGCTAACTGACCGGGATGCAGCCCTAGGGAGATTCATCTCCAAGTCTGGTGACAAGTGTTTCCCTTTCTTTCCAGCATTGAAAAAGGTGAAAAATTTTGAGTGGACTCCTGAGAGCCAAGAGGCCTTCGAATAGCTGAACAAGTACATGGCTGAAGCCCCGTTGTTGGCCAAGCCTAATCCTGGAGAGACTCTCTATCTATATTTGGTGATATCTGAGCAAGCATTGAGTGTTGTCCTCATTCGAGAAGAGAAAAAGGTTCAGAAACCCATCTACTATGTAAGCAAGGTGTTACATGGGGCGGAGTTGAACTACTCTCCAATCGAGAAGTTTGCTTTGGCATTAATCACAGCCTCGAGAAAGTTACGACCATACTTTCAAGCACACAAGATCGAAGTCCTGACGGACCAGCAGTTGAGAAGCATATTGCATAGCCCAAAAGCTAGTGGTAGGTTGATTAAGTGGGCAATTGAACTTGGAGAGTTTGACATCACATATAAGCCTCGAACAGCTATTAAGGCTTAGGCATTGGCCGACTTCGTGGTTGAATGTACCATCAGCAACCAAGAAGTCGGGGGGCAGGATATGGTACCCAGCCCTAGAAGTGAAGAACTTGTACCTGATCTGAAGGAATATTGGGTGCTCTATTTTGATGGAGCATCAAAAACAAAATCTAGTGGTGCAGGTCTAGTCTTGCAAAGCCCCGATGGGTTCACAGTTGAGTATGCTTTGAAGTTAGATTTTCCGATAACCAATAACGAAGCCGAGTATGAAGCCTTGGTAGCTGGGTTGGGCTTGGCTAGAATTATGAGGGTCAAGAATCTCAAAATTTGTGGAGATTCACGATTGGTAATATCGCAAGTGAATGGTGAATTTGAGGCCAATGATGAAACTATGGCAAAGTATTTGAGAGTTGTGAAAGCCGTCATGACTTAGTTTGATGAGTGCTACGTAGAGCACATTCCGAGAGAAGAGAACGTTGAGGCTGATGCCCTGTCTAAGTTCCTTTCTTCTAAGATGGAGAATTACGCAAGGAGTGTCTACTTCCAGGTCTTGAAGGCCCCGACCATCAACTCTAAGTTGGTAGCACCGATCGATGTTGGAAGCTGTTGGTTAGATCCCATTAAAGCTCAACTTGAAACCGGATGGCTCCCTGACAATGCCTCGGAGGCATGAAAGCTGTCAGTGAGAGCATTGAGATATGCCTTGATCGAAGGCATCCTTTACAAGAGGTCGTTTGTTATCCCATACTTGAAGTGTTTGAGGCCCCAAGAGGCAAAAGAAGCATTGGAAGAAGTTAACATAAAGTACAGGGTTAGCAGTGCTAATCAGGAAATGAGGGGAAATCTTAAGCAAAAGTTATGAATGACCATATTGCTGATTCTCCATACTCATGTTCATCACGATGATGAAAACTCATGTTCATCACGAAGAGGAAAACTCATGTTCATCACGAACACGAAAACTCATGTTCATCACGAACACGAAAACCCATGTTCATCACGAACACGAAAACCCATGTTTATCACGAACACGAAAACCCATATTCATCCCGAACATGAATACCCATGTTCATCAATAACACGAAACATCGTTGTTCAAGAGAGAAGTTGAAGTATTGAAGCCAAGAGGGCAAAAAAAAAATCAAAATCGGCCGACCGGGAGCCAGCCGACCGGGGCACCCTGAGGGGCTTCAGCTGACCGGTGGCTGGCCGACCGGTGGCCAGCCGACCAGTGCTTCCGGAAGGCTTCGGCCGACCGGGACCGATCATGGGTACGGACATTTTTTGGCCGACCGGGATCGATCAGGAACATGAATATTTCTGGCCAACCCGTTTCCGTCAGGAACATGAAGATTTCTGATTGATCGGGTTCTGTCAAGAACATGAAGAATATGGAAATTGAGTTGAACCAAAAGATGGTTTTAGCACCGGTTAGCGCCGTTTAGTGCCGTTTAGCGCCATTTAGCGTTCGAGTATTGATGTTGATGTTCTGGTATTAAAGTTGAAGGCTGATATTCAAGATGAAAGCCAAGGTCCTTGAGGAGCCAAGGTCGTCACGAAGTTGGTCCCAGGGTCGTGTCGATGTTGAAATCGTTCCCGGGATCATGTCGATGTTGAACCCCGTTTAGCACCGTTCACTGCCGAACGGGTTCCATGTAGAATATGAAGATTTCAATGTCGTTTCGATGTCAAATATTGATCCCGACGTCGTTTCGAATATGAAAATTGAGTTGAACCAGAATATGGTTTTAACACCATTTAGTATCGTTTAGCACCGTTTGATGCCACTGAGATCATGTTTGGAGATTGAAATTCATGTTAGAATACTAAAATTGACGTTTGAAACCTGAAGTTGATGTTCGAAACTTCACCTTGATGATCGATATGTCACCTTGAAGACCGACCTCATGCCCCGGACCCTTCAACGCTGTTTGGGCCATATCTTGAGCTCCGGATGTCAGATTTGGACGATCTTACTGTCCACGCGAAGCTCACTGAGTTTTCTACAGTCTTGAAGACCTTTGGCCGACTGATGGTTGGCCGACTGAGGCATTTTGAAGCCCTTAGGCCGACCGGGAACTCAATGCGATCCTTCAACGCTATTTGGGCCATATCTTGAGCTCCGGATGTCAGATTTGGACGATCTTACTGTCCACGCGAAGCTCTCTGAATTTTATACAGTCTTGGAGACCCTTGGCCGACCGAGCCATTTTGAAGCCCTTAGGCCGACCGGGAACTCAATGCGATCCTTTAACGCTGTTTGAGCCATATCTTGAGCTCCGGATGTCAGATTTGGACGATCTTACTGTCCACGCGAAGCTCTCTGAATTTTATACAGTCTTGGAGACCCTTGGACGATTGGGTACTGGATGACCGAGCCATTTTGGAGCCCTTAGGCCGACCGGGAACTCAATCCGATCCTTCAACGCTGTTTGGGCCATATCTTGAGCTCCGGATATTAGATTTGGACGATCTTACAGTCCACGTGAAGCTAATTGAATTTTCTATAGTCTTGGACCATCCTTGGTTGAGCACTTTATTTTTTGAGGGCCTTAGCCAACTGGAAGTGGATGTTGATGGTCCGTCAACCTTGAAAAATCACTTTGATGTTCAAAACACCCCTGACTGGCTTCCAACCTCACTAAAGTGATTAAGAACATTGAAACGCGTTAGTGATCATTCAAACATGACAATGATGATTCAACATTTTTAGAAAATGTCAGCCGATCGTCATTTAGTGCCGTTTTAGCGTCGTTTTGCGCCGATTAGTGCCGTTTAGCGCCGTTTAAACGTCATTTAAGGCTAATTAGTGCCGTTAGCACTATTATTGTCGATAGCACTGTTAGTGCCGTTAGCACCGTTAGTGCCGTTAGCACCGTTAGTGTCGATAGCACTGTTAGTGTCGTTAGTACCGTTAGTGCCATTAGCACTGTTAGTGTTGATAGCACTGTTAGTGTCGTTAGCACCGTTTAGTGCCGTTTAGCACCGTTTAAGCACCATTTAGTGCCGTTTTAGTGCCATTTTAGCACCATTAAGCGCCGTTTAGCGCCGTTTAACGCCGTTTTATGCCGTTTAACACTATTTAAACATCAATTAAGGCTGATTAGTGACGTTAGCACCGTTAGTACCGTTAGCACTATTAGTGTCGATAGCACTGTTAGTGCCGTTAGCACCGTTAGTGCCATTAGCACTGTTAGTGTTGATAGCACTGTTAGTGTCGTTAGTACCGTTAGTGTCGTTAGCACTGTTAGTGTCGATAGCACTGTTAGTGTCGTTACCACCGTTTAAGGCTGTTTAACACCGTTTAAGCACCGTTTAGTGCCATTTTAGTGCCATTTTAGCACCATTACGCGCTGTTTAGTGCCGCTTAATGCCGTTTAGCGTCGCTTAACGTTTAAGCATCGTTTAAAGCTAATTAGTGCCGAATAGCATCGATTAAACATCGTCGTAAATGTGTCGGTCGCTCCATACTTTACACCAAGACGGTATTCGTGAAACACTAGTGCGCAACGATGAACCCCGACCCGAGTCTCGAAAAAGGCCGTTAAAACTTCAAGGAAAACCTGACCAGTTTTCCTAGAAGTTGGGGGGCAAATGATATTGGTTAAAAATAAGCCCTAAAGACACATTTAATGTCGCATTAATTAGGCCCAATATGGTCCAAACGTGGGGCCCATTAATGAGGTCAAAAGCCCTAATTTAATATTAATTTCGTAATTAATATTAGGGGAAATAAACAGCTCAGCATTAAGAGTCAGATAAGGATATTACTCCTACCAAACTTAGCCTCCAAGGCACAGAATTCGATATGGGAACTGACTCCTATATGGAAGGAGTCTAGAACCTTTCTCAAGATGGTGACTTGTCCACCAAGTCACCCACTCCTACCATAATTCTAAGGCTTTTCAGCCTATATAAGGGCCTGACCCCTCATTCTCAAAGGGACGTTTTCGGCTTAATCCTCGAATAAGGACATACAAGCCACTGCGTCCTAGGTGAGCTCTCGCCGCCATAGCCTCGAGGGCACCATCACCTAGAACTACGTTTTCGGCATGATTCTTGATATTCATCAAGGTACGTAGGCATCTTGTGAAGGCAGATTCAGCCACGAACACGAGAGCAGCCATTAAAGCATGAAGCTCACGAACCCTAGTATTAATTACATACAAACCCTAGCCACAATTTAACAACCTAGTTTTTATTCCACAACAACACATATCCATAATTACATATTTTTTAATATTTACACACTCATAAATACATATTTTTTAAATAAAAAAATACTGAAAAAATCATTATTTTAATTTGAAATCAATCACGATATACTATTATATATTTTAAATTATATTTCATAACTACTCATTCATTAATCAACCACTTTTTTAATATAAAATCAATCACAATCATATTATCATACATTACAAATTGATTTTCATAATATATATTGTAAAATTATAACCGATTTTAAATAATTGTAATATCTCTCAACTAGAAATATGAAAAACATCGAATTTGAAATCAAATTTTAAATACTTTGGATAATTTCCATACCTTCAAATACTCGATTTTTTTAAATCCCAAAAATTCATTTATTCATAATATGTTAATAAAATTAATTAATAAATGCACCTTCAAATACTCGAATTTTTTTAAAAGCTCAAAATTTTATTCATTCATAATTTGTTAATGAAATTAATTAATGAATACATATAAGCCAACATTGCATATATTTTAATTATTTAAATTATTAAATATACGTTAGAATAGTATTATTATTGGTTGCTGAATAAATTACCAATCAAAAAATAGAAATTATTTTAGAGATAATCAGAATTCACTTCTAAATTTTTAATTAATCAATCATATACAAAATTTTTATTATTTACCATGCTTATTCTAATTTACTAATTGCGGTTAAATTAAATTTAAATATAATAATATCTTGATTTAATAAATTCGTATATCACATGGTTTTTAATTTTCAAAAATTACTACTAACCGTAAATAATATTTTCTATAAAGCCACATAATAGTAAATTACATATGTTTATATATCTTTTTTTTATGAATTTTTTTTGACCTGTATTATAATTCCCGAATCTACCACGTATTAGCTAAACAATCGTAAGATTGTGAATTATTTTAGTATCATTAAGAGTCCAGATCAATTAAACTTAATGTAACATGTTTCTCTATTGGATATAGATTCTACGTTTCAGCCAAAATTAAACTCAACTCAAGTTAAACTCATTAACAATAGATTTTTGTTTTTTTATATCAATTAATTAAATATAATAACTGCTTATAGATAAAAAAAACTAAACATAATAACTACTAATTTTTATTTTAGCGATTAACTAATAATCAATTTACATAAAATAAAAATACGAAATTCTTACAAACTGAAAAATGAAATTATTATATCAATTTAATCATTACAAGAAATCTAATCCGCTTTGTTAGGCCGAATACACAATAATAATCAAGTTCGTATGAGAGAATAATAAGCAAAACACGTTTGAACAATTAAAAACTATTTTGGAATTAAAAACTCCTCTCTCGGTGATGTAAAATATCACAGAGAGCTGCTTAGGTTACAATGAATAATAATTCGTTACTCGACACCCTTCTAGGGTTAACCTAACTGTATTTATAAGTTATACAACTGCTATACAATCGTAAATTGATACTCCTATAAATTAGCTATACAATTGATATCAATCACGATTGCTACACGTCTCCTTAGTCAACACAATCTCTTTGACAGCTATCCAATCTTCAAAGATATTGCTTCCATAATTATCTTCAAGAATTCTTTTAAACTCTGTTGACCGTAGACGCTTCCTCCAGACAAAGTTTAATAAACTCTGTCGAGCTTCCATCCGTCAGCATTTAACTAAACTCTGACCACTTCCAGCTAAACTCTGATTTTTCACTGTAACACTTAAACACTGATTAATATTTACATCAATTATATCTAACAATCTCCCCCAATTTGTTCATTAGCAAAAATGCACAAGTTACCAATAATTGATGATGTCAAAACAAAATAGACAAATGCAGTGTTTAACAAATAATCAGAGTTTAAACTTTTACTTAAACAAAATCTATAGAAAGCAAGAAATTCTTATAGAGCATTATTCACTTAATTTCCTCAACATCTGGTGTTATTCTGAGATAGTCAATCATCAATCTTCTCTCTGCATTCTCAAGTTCTCTCTGCATAATCTCCTTGATCTCTTTCAACTTAGGATCGTTTTCACCTGTTTGGTAGATAGCAGATCTCAGAGAATAGATTTTGTTTCTCCTCATTTCATTACCCAGTCTGATGAAATGTGCTGTCTTCGACTCAGAATTAAAATCCAGAACTGTTATTCCCAAGTCTGTCTTCAACTTAGCACTATCTTTCTTCATCTCAAAAATATTACCATGATAGTCTCTGTACTTTGGAACATACTGACTGTTATACTTTATACCTCTAACTGCCAAATTATGCAGCATCTTCTTTCTCAGCACATTCGCAGCTTGATAAGTCCTTTGATTTTTCACTCGGAAAATATACAGAACATACTCTAATTCTTCCCATAGCTTCAAATCAAGATCATCCTCACCGATTTTATATACAGTCCCATCAGCCATAAAGTACAAAAGAAAATCCTTCTTTAAACTCTTCTGATGAATCAACTGTACTGACTCCAGTCTATCTAAATTTTCCTGTGTAACACCAAGACCTGGAACAGCCAGTGATGAAGGATCTTGAGGACTGGTACTCATTATTTTTTCTCTATGTGAGCCCAAACCAGCTTTATCTCTTCCTATCTTTCCCATTAAGGCTCTGCTCTGTAGAAAATTTCCTCCAGCCTCTCCAACCTCCAGAGTTTGTTCACGAATTATTGGTTTCCCAAAAATCGTTTGCATTTGAGTAGACAAGGGTTTTTGTACAACTTGTGTAGCAACAGAGGCTGTATTTACTTTCTTCAACACCTTTTCTTCTTCAACAGTTTTACCCTTCATCTTTAATTTAGCCTCTGCCTCTGTTGGTTTTCTAGATACTTGTACTCTCTGATCAGCACCAACATTCTCTTTGATGGTAATGCCTTTAAGAACAGGCCTAGCAGTTTTCACATTTTTCTTGAATTTGCCAGACTTCAAATCTTTCTGATGCTCTTCTTGAAGATTCTTCTCTTCAGCTTGAATGTCTGCAATAGTCACTCCTTCTTCATTTTCCTCAAGAAACAATCTAGCAGCCAATTCTTCATCTGTCTGTGGATTTGTAATTAATAACAAACTCTGGGTCTTTGATGTACCCTGAGTATCAGTGTTTATCCCATCAGACTTTGACTTAGAAGTTTTGCCAGATTGTAGACTCATATCAGCTTTTGACCTTAAACACTTTTTTCCTTTTATCCCTCCATCTCCAGCATCATCCTTCCGAGTCAGAGTTTGAGACTACCTGCATTTAGACTTAGCAACTCTCTCCCCCTTTTTGACATCATCAGGAATCAAAATTGATGTAATCAGTTCTAAGGAGGTAGCAATGGAATCAATTTTATCAGACAATGTAGTCTGATTTTCTTCAACTTTACCTAGCTTTTGAAACAGAGTTTCTTGAGCTTTAGAAAATTTCTGAAACTTCATTGAAGTATCTCTCTGCATAGTCATATCTTTTGTCATGATTTCAGTCTTCAGGTCAGTGATTGCCTTCTGAGAATCATCAAATCTTCCATTCAGAGTTTTGACCTGAACCACAGTTGCCTTCAGACATGAAAGAATCTCTGGATTTGAAATCTCTTTATCAGTTTGCTGAACAAATTTAGCTGCTCTTTTTCTTGGAAAAATGCAATCCTCTTTATACCAGTTCTCAGAAAATGTAGCAAGATACTCTGCTTCAATGTCATGTGCTTTTGAAGGTTGAGAAAAAGGTGTGTGCTTTGCATCAGTTTGTACTGGAATACTCTCAAAAGAGTTAGACTCTGCACTTTCTTCATCTTGAATATCAGCATTTGCATCTTCAATTGGATCAGTAATATGCACTTCAACATGTGCAGCAACAAACCCTGCAGTTTCAACAGTTTCAACATCTTTGCAGGTTGCTTTTCAGACTCAACAGTCTTATCAACAGACTTTGCAATTTGAACAAATGCATCCATAGTCTCAGAGATTACAACCTTGGTTGATTGCTCAACTTCTTCACCTTTTTCAGAAACCTGGTGAGCATCAGAGAATAGCTCAGTGTGAGAGGCTACTGTTTCATCAAGAACTACAATAGGCTGATCAGCTACACCAGTTTCTCCAGAATAAGCAGTAATAGGTGAAGTAGGAACATCAATATGATCAGAGAATGGGATAAATGTCTCCACAAAATCATCCAATGTTGCAAAACCATCTCTCTTGTCCTCATCCATTTGTACATTTGAAGGTGATTGCACCACTTCTTCTGTAGCATTTATCTCAACAGCATGTATCTCTTTAAAAATTACCTCTGGAGCTGCAATGTTTATCTCCTCATCAGACTCATCAACTATCAACTTTCTTCTTTTGTAAGTAAGTACCTCAGTTGGCACTTCTTCTTCAGAAGAATCTGCTTCAGTAGAATCCTCTATAACAGATGGCGATGAAGGTCAGTTTGCTCTTGCCTTTGGAGCCCTTTTAACCTTTTTGATAGAAATCTGCTTGGTTCTTCCTCTCTTCTTAGGTTTGGCATGTGGAAGAAGTGGTTGTTGGACAGATTAAGTTTGTGGTTGAGGTTGTGTGGTTACTGGTGTCTCAGTGTTTGTGGTTGGTGGTGGTTCAGTGTTTGTTGTGTTTGTAGGTTGAGGTGAAGTGTTTGTTGGTTGTTGAGGTTCTTGTGGTTGATGTAAGAAATTTTGGAGAGCAAGAGGTAAGAACAAGTTTGGTAATTGCTCCTTGTTGGTATCCTTGTTAGTCAAATCAGGGAATATTCTCTTATTGACTCTAAAGGGTTGAATAACATCATCCTCAATAATTTCTAGGCCAGGCACACAAGCAGTAAATAGTAAATGACAAAATCTAGCAAAATAAATAGTAGTAGACTCTAACAATTTATCACCTATGTTCATCAAAACAAGTCTACCAAAATCGAAATTACTTCCATAAAGAAGATAATACCTAATTTGTAGACTGTCAATAGGAATAGCATCCCAGTTGGTGACTTTCTTTCCAAAAGCCCTTGTTACCCAATTTCCAAGTCTTGCAAGAGAATCTGAATAACCAATCTGCTGTAACATCTCTTTCAGAGTACTTGCAGGAGCAACACTGTAGGAAGTGTGGGTATCAAAACCCATGGTTTCTCTGACAGTAGTTGGAGTAATAACATACTCTGCTTTCTCATAGGTGAAAACAATATACGGAGTCCCATTCTCTCCTCCATCGTCATAAACAGAATTCTGCCAAAAAGTAGCAATCTTCGAGGCAGAAAGCGTTGGTGGTTCAACCAGAGCTTGACCAATCTCCGAATCCCTCAAGAAATTCTGAATCAAATGAAACGCCTCTGGAACGTTTGCATTGGTCAATGGGGCTGCATAGTTATTAGAAAAAAACAATAGCCCTAGAGTAGTAAAAGGTTTGGTAGCATTTAGAATCGGTTTGAGAAGAAGATATGAAAGAAAATGATATGGATGAAAGGTGTTTGCTAAAATGCCTAAGTGAAAATACGAAGTAACTGAGTGGTTGTGTAAAAAAAATAATTGTGAGTGGGTGTGTAAGTGGGTGAGTAAATATGAACCGTGTAGGTGAAATGATTAGATATGTAATTAAAAATTAAAACCAATCGTTTTAACATTAATACATGCAACCAGTTACCATGTGTGAGTGGGACACGATCCTAGAGAAATGTGTGAGTGGGACACGTGGCACATAACTAGCGGAACAGCTTTGTATGCGAGTAATTAAAGAAATAATTACTGCTACTCTCTCTCCTATTTCCAATACACTTTAACACTCTAATACTGATCAACAGTTGGCAATTAACACTTTTTACCCCAAGTATAGAAATTGTCTGAAATAAAATATCCTTAGAGTATTAGACAAAATTCAACAGTGTTTGTCAATCCTCCAACTTCATTACCGTAACCCTTTCAAAACACTGCACAGGCGTGAATATATGTGTGTGTATAGCAGAGTTTACTAATCCATTTGTAGAGCATCTAATATTTCATAAAATCCATAAAATAAATCAGTAAACACCGGATGCACAAACTCTCATAGTAAACACTGAATGTATGATGAAAGCTAAACTCTATTCAAAATATATATACAGAAACTCTGAACTAACTTATACCCCCTTCTATTTATTCTTTTTTTTTAAATAGTGGTTGTAACTAGTCACCAAAAATCCTACAATTTTAGCCCTTATCAGTTTGATAAGTTCCTGGGTCTTCCTAATCTCTGACCAGTCACAAAAAATCCTATAATTTTAGCCCTTATCTTTTGATAAGTTCCTGGGTCTTCCTAGTCTTTGACTAGTCACCAAAAATTAGAGAATTTTAGCCCTTAACTTTTGATAAGTTCCTGGTTCTTCCTAGTCTTTGATTAGTCACCAAAAATTAGAGAATTTTAGCCCTTACTTTTTACCAGCAAGTTCCTGGGTCTTCCTAGATACAACATATCAGAAAGAAATTCTTGCATCCTATATACAATTTCTTTGGGGTTTTACTAAATACTGCATCTAACTAAACAGAGTTTAACTAACAGAGTTTAGAAGTCATCAACATCAGAAGTTATTCATGAGAGGCAATACACACAGTATTCATAGACTCAGAGTTTAGGATAGATAAACTAAGAGATGCTATAAATATGAAACAGTATCATGCTTGTGTTAATATACTGCACAGTCTAAGATTAGATCACAAATAACTTAGAAAGATTCATGATTAATTACTCAGAATCATGCTTCATACAGATTTCTTCATCGGTGTTCATATCAGACAATAACATATCAAAGTTTATCAGTGTTTATCCAATATGTCAACAGTGTATGTCCTACATAGCATGCTTACAGAGTTTAACAGTATACTAACAGATTTTGCATAGCAGAGTTTAAAAACAGTGTTCACATAGCAGTTAACACATCACAGAAACATAAGTAATACATTACATATGTGAAATTTTGAGTCTAACCAATATCTCTAGTCAAAACCAGAGACCATTCCTAGTTCATTTACCAGCCTCGTAAATATAGCTTCACTCAATGTCTTGGTGAAGTTGTCTGCAAGCTGTTGTTCTGTAGACACAAAATGAAGCTCAATGTTTCCTTCCTCGACATGTTCTCTGATAAAGTGATACCTTATGCTGATGTGCTTGGTCATTAAATGCTGTACTAGATTACCTGTCATAGCAATAGCACTTTGATTATCACAATAAATAGGAATTTTACTGTACCTCAATCCATAATCCAGCAATTGATTCTTCATCCATAGAATCTGTGCACAACAGCTACCAGCTGCAATATACTCTGCTTCAGCTGTAGATGTAGAAATTGATTTTTGTTTCTTGCTGTACCAAGAAACAAGTCCGTCACCCAGAAATTGACAACTTCCACTGGTGTTTTTTCTGTCTATTTTACAACCTGCAAAGTCTGCATCAGAGTAACCAAGTAGCTTGAAATCTAATTCTCTGGGATACCACAAATCTAAAGTAATGGTGCCCTTGAGATACTTGAAAATTCTTTTCACAGCTATAAGATGTGGTTCTCTAGGGTCTGCCTGAAATCTAGCACAGAGACAGGTTGCATACATGATATCAGGTCTACTTGCTATCAGATAAAGAAGAGACCCTATCATGCCTCTGTAGTTTGTCATATCTACTGAAGCTCCTGTATCTTTGTCCAACTTTGTTGCTTTTGCCATGGGAGTTGATACAGATGAACAGTCAAGCATACCAAATTTCTTGAGAAGATTTCTGGTATATTTTGCTTGATTTATGAAAATTCCATCATCTTTTTGCTTCACCTGTAGGCCTAGAAAATAACTAAGCTCTCCCATCTGATTCATTTGATACCTGGACTGCATTAGCTTGGCAAACTTTGTACAGAGTTTATCATTAGTAGACCCAAAAA
Organism: Kitagawia praeruptora; assembly: GCA_037693485.1. Classification (NCBI taxonomy): domain Eukaryota; kingdom Viridiplantae; phylum Streptophyta; class Magnoliopsida; order Apiales; family Apiaceae; genus Kitagawia; species Kitagawia praeruptora. The sequence goes on along the minus strand of CM075352.1, from coordinate 133,102,250 downwards.
TTATGTCATCAACATATATTTGAACTAAAAACAAGTCACTACCAGATTTAAAGTAGAACAGAGTTTTATCAATTGTACCTCTGTGGAACCCACTTTCTAGAAGAAATTGAGCTAGAGTTTCATACCATGCTCTTGGTGCCTGCTTAAGTCCATAGAGTGCCTTATCAAGCCTGTAGACATAATCTGGATATTTGGGATCCACAAATCCTGGTGGTTGTTCAACAAACACTTCTTCTTCAAGTTTCCCATTCAGAAATGCACTTTTCATATCCATCTAAAATACCTTGAATTTTTTATGAGAGGCATAAGCTAGAAACATCCTTATTGCCTCTAATCTTGCAACTGGACCAAAAGTTTCATCATAGTCTATTCCTTCTTGCTGTGAATAGCCTTTTGCCACAAGTCTAGCCTTGTTCCTTGTAACAACCCCCTCACTGTCAGTTTTATTCCTGAAAACCCATTTAGTACCAACAACAGATCTATTCTTTGGTCTTGGTACAAGGGTCCAAACTTCATTTCTTTCAAATTCATTCAACTCCTCCTGCATTGCTGTTATCCAATCAGCATCTTGAAGAGCTTCTTCTACCTTCTTTGGTTCAGATTGTGACAAGAATGCATGAAACAGACATTCATTTGTTGTAGCACTTCTTGTCCTTACTTTTGCATCTGGATCACCAATAATCAAATCAGCTGTGTGAGATTTGGTCCATTTCCTAGCTGAAGGCAAATGGCTTCTCTCAGTATTTGATCCTCCCCCTCGATCCATGTTCTCCTGATTTTCTTGTTGTCTTTCTTCATTCTCTGAGGCTCCCCCTGAATTTGACTGCTCAGAGTTTAAACTATCAAATTTTGGAATGTCAGAGTTTGAGTCATCAGAGTTTGATCCATATTTTTCAACTGACTCACTTTCAGAATTTGAGTCATCACTTTGAAGTGATTCTTTATGCTCCCCCTCAACTGTTTCTCCCCTTGTTTGTGGCTGAAAAGTTTCTTCAGTTTTTACCAGTAGAGGTTCAAAGTTTACATCAACAGAGTTTGTCAGTTCAGCCTCATCAGAGTATACTTCATCAGAGATTAAATCTTCATTTTCAAAGTGCAGTTGATCATGTTCATCTACATCTTCAAGTCCATTTTTTTCTTGTCATCAAATGACACATGAATCGACTCCATAATTACCTTGGTTTTCAGATTATAAACTCTGAATGCCTTAGTTGACAGTGGATAGCCAACAAAAATTCCTTCATCAGCTTTTAACTCAAATTTTTTCAATTGTTCAGGATGAGTTTTCAGCACAAAGCATTTGCACCCAAAAATATGAAAATATTTTAGGTTCGGCTTCTTTTCCCTCACCATCTCATATGGTGTTTTTCCATGCTTGTTGATCAGAGTAGCATTCCGAGTAAAACAAGCAGTCTGAACAGCTTCTGCCCAGAAATAAGTTGGCAATTTTGCTTCATCAAGCATAGTTCTGGCAGCTTCTATCAAGGTTCTGTTCTTTCTTTCAACTACACCATTTTGCTATGGTGTACCAGGTGCAGAAAACTCTTGCTTCACTCCTCTATTCTTACAGAACTCTTCCATTGTTGCATTTCTAAATTTAGTTCCATTATCACTTCTGATTATCTTGACTTTGTGTTTTGATCCTTTGTCCAGCAACTTTACATGCTCCATCAGAGTTAATGCAATTTCATCCTTCTTTGCTAGAAAATACACCCATGTATGTCTGGTGTGTTCATCAACAATGACTAAAGCATATTTCTTTCTTCCAATAGACATCACATTTACTGGTCCAAAAAGATCAACATGTAGAAGATGATAAGGATCAATAATTGAAGATTCAGACTTGCTCTTGAAAGATGACTTCCTTTGTTTGGCCTTTTGACAGGAATCACACAAGCCATCAACATTTAATAAAGATTTTGGGAGTCCTCTAACAAGATTCTTTCTTATTAGCTCATTGATGTTGTTCAGATTCAAATGAGAGAGTTTCTTATGCCACTTCCAACTCTCTTCACTGGACATTCTTGTTGACAGGCACACAGCTTCTCCATCAGAGTTTGTTGACAACCTTATTTCATATATATTATTGTGCCTGTGTCCAACTAGAACAACTTTCCCTGTAGATTTACTGATGATTTCACAAAATTCAGGCTAAAAATCCACATGATATCCTCTGTCACAGATTTGACTTACAGATAGTAGATCATGCTTGAGTTCTGGAACCAGAGCTAGATTTGTGATGATGACACTTCCAAGATTTTTATTGCCATATCCCAGAGTACATCCTATGTTGCCATCTCCATAGAAACTTTTGGGCCAGCCTTCTCCACATACTCTGATAGCAGGGCTTTATTTCCAGTCATGTGTCCTGAACATCCACTATCCACGACTAGGGTATTCTCCCTGATGCCCTGCAATCACAAACATTCACTGATGATTAGATTTAAGGATCCAGACTTGCTTGGATCCTTTGGCTTTCTTAACTTTGTTAGCTTTAGCAGCGGAATTTACATTATCAGAGTTTAAGCTAACTTTTTCAGAGTTTACACTTGCAGAATTAACCTTAACCCAGTTCAAATTGGGCTTAAGTTCATAGTAATTATGATAAGTACCATGATAATCCCTGCAAGTATAAATAGAATGCCAAGTACTTCCACAGTGTTTGCATAAAGTCTGTGGTCTAGCTCTAACATTATCTTTCTTTACTTCAGACTTGGAAGGTAAAGAATTAATGTTTTTATTCTTCCTGCAAAAACTAGCAAGATGGTTAGTGCTACCACAGTTATGACATGTCTTTCTTGGAGCTAAAGTAGCAAGCATCGGATATTTACCTTGAGTAATGCCTACTTTACCATTTCTATTCTTCCTAGACACTTTCTGTTTCTTAACAGATTTTAACTCCTTAAGCTTATGCTTGAGTTATTTATCTGTCATTGAACCAATATTAACCTGTTTAACACTAGTTTTTACTGGTTCTTTCTTAACAGCTCCTTTTTCAGCTTCAGACTTAGATTCATTTACTCCATGAACAAATTTTGTATATGGAAGATGTGTTCTAATTTTTACTTGATTTTGAAACCTAAGTTCATCTCCCTCACAGTAACCTAAACCAACTGTGTCTGACTGAAAAACCTCATTTGTGTCTTTTCCAGAATGAGTCCATGTTTTAATTATGTGATTTGCCTTCTCCAACTCAGATTCTAGTTGCTTATATCTTCCTAGCAACTCCTGTTCTAAATAAACAACATCATCTCTTTCCTTCTGAACTTGTTGCATGTTTTCAAGTTTTTCTTCAACAATTTTATTTCTCTCTTTAAGTTCAGAATTCTCAGTTTTAATTCTCTCATTCTCTAAAGTCTGATCCCTATAACTGATATGCAATGCCTTAAGATAAATTCTTAATTCAGATATATTATCAGTATTATAAGCATAGGTAGTTAAGGGTACCTTGTTTTCTGAATCATCAGGTTCATTTTCAATGGAAGCCATGAGAGCATAGTTGACATCCTCATCTGAGTCTGAAGTGTCTGCCCAATCTCTGCCTTTTGTGATGAGTGCTTTTTCAGTTTTACCATTCTTGCACTCAGGAGCATAGTGACCCATCCCCTTACATTTGTAGCATTGAATCTCAGACTTGTCTTTCTTCCCAGATTTAGTCTCCTGTCTCTCAGACTTTCTGAAACTTTTCCTGTCTGAATTTTAACCTTTAGAGAACATGTTTCCCTTCTTGAAGTTCTTGAAGCCCATCTTCTTGAAAGTCTTTACCATCAAAATAAAAAATTTCCTAATTTCTTCTTCATCATCCTCAGAATCAGATGATTCATCATTGTTTGAATCAACATCGGAGTTTGATGACTCACTTTCAGAATGTATGACTAAAGCCTTTCCCTTAGCTTTCTTCCTTGATGCTTCCTTCTTCAATGGTTTCTCTTCAACCTTAAGAGCAACAGAATTTGCCTTCTTGCTTGATCTCCTGTTTCTCTGCTCCATTTCCAATTCATGAGTTTTGAGAAGCCCATAGATTTCATCAATCTCAGTATCAATAAGATCATAATTGTCTCTTATAGTGGTTGTTTTCACATCCCACTTTTCAGGTAGAGCAAGAAGAAATTTGAGATTTGAGTCTTCTAGATCATACTCTTTATTAACCAGTGATAAATCATTGAGTAGTTTACAGAACCTGTCAAATGTTTCTGTCATGGTTTCTTCAGATTTTGCCTCAAAGTGCTCATACTCTTGTGTGAGTATGTTCATCCTATTCTTCTTGATAGCAGCAGTTCCTTGACATCTAACCTCAAGAGCATCCCATATTTCTTTTGCAATTATGCAATTAATGACTTTGTTAGACATAACATTATCTAAGGCACTATAAAGTAGATGTCTAACCTTTGCATCCTTAGCAATAGATGAAATATCCTCAGGAGTCATATCTTTCTTTTCCTTTGGAACTATCTTAGCTTCTTGACCAGCAGTAGCAGTAGATAGTTTTGTAGGCTTATGAGGTCCTTCATAAATTCTGTCAAGATATTCTGGATCTATAGCCTCTAGAAACATAGTCATCTTCACTTTCCAGATAGCATAATCTGCTGGCCTCAGAATAGGAACCCTAATTGTCTCATAACGACTCACAGTAGTAGGAGCCTTTTCAGAACCTAAACCTGTTGGAGGAGGTATTTCTGACATGATTATAGTTGTGTGTGGATCTTAAACTATTTAGAGTAACAGATCTGCTCTGATACCATTTGTTAGGCCGAATACACAATAATAATCAAGTTCGTATAAGAGAATAACAAACAAAACACATTTGAACAATTAAAAACTGTTTTGGAATTAAAAACTCCTCTCTCGGTGATGTAAAATATCACAGAGAGCTGCTTAGGTTACAATGAATGATAAGTTACTCGACACCCTTCTAAGGTTAACCTAACTGTATTTATAAGTTATACATCTGCTATACAATCGTAAATTGATACTCCTATAAATTAGCTATACAATTGATATCAATCACGATTGCTACACGTCTCCTTAGTCAACATAATCTCTTTGACAGCTATCCAATCTTCAAATATATTGCTTCCATAATTATCTTCAAGAATTCTTTTAAACTCTTTTGACCGTAGACGCTTCCTCCAGACAGAGTTTAATAAACTCTGTCGAGCTTCCATCCGTCAGCATTTAACTAAACTCTGATCACTTCCAGCTAAACTCTGATTTTTCACTGCAACACTTAAACACTGATTAATATTTACATCAATTATATCTAACACGCTTATTCCCTATTCTCCATCAGACCTAGCCAACTTTGATGAACTAAGTGTCTGTATCAATTCTCCTCCTCATGCTTAAATCATATCAATTTTGATTAAGGTACTACTTTGTATCTTTTTATTAAATGACAGAATATACTTGGATATATATTATTTTTTATTTCGATTATATATATGTATCATATGTTTTGTACTTTAATTGTCCAATAAAATCAACAGAAAAACGATTCTGACAAAAAAATAATTGAAAAAGACTTAGGTTTTTATCATCCCTATTCTAAATCCTCCCAAGGTTACTTCCCATTAGAATATTCGGTGGTCAGCTTCAATAATTCTGCAACTTACTGAATTATAGACATCAATCCTTACCACATATATTACACCGATTTGTTTACATTATTAGGCGTGCCTATAGATAAATGTTTTTTTACAATATTGGGTTGCCAATGTTATCATTCATAACTTACCTTCATGATCACTAAAATCTATATTGTATCATTCGCCATACATTTAAAGGTACGATATAGTTTTTCTTATGTGGCCTTTCTGGAAGGTGTCAATGCCAATATAAGATCAGTTTCTCGATTCCTCTGAAGCAAAATTTTTCTAGACCCTTGGAAGTCGATTCTTGAGAAAAATACACAAGTCACATTCAATAATTTTTTTCTTTGATACATCAATAAAAAATCTCGTTCCTTCATCAACTTAAATGCTAATAACTTTAATATTATATATATATATATATATATATATATATTACTATTTCACCAACTTAATATTCAAAGGTACAGGGCATCTTGAATTTATAACACGAATCAATGACAAGGTACGAAACAATCTTAAAACCATTAATTATCATTTATTTTGAACCAATTTTTAAATATAATTATCATTTAAAATCAAACCTACTCATTATTCTATAATTATCATTTTGATTATTTGTCCTTAATTTTATTTTGTGGTTTCCTATTAGTTAAAAAATCCAAGAGTGTAAAGTCTATTAATTAGTAAGTCCACATTAAAATTAATATTAAATTAGATTTACTAATAGTGTTAGGTCCGATAAGATTGTAGAAGGGGGGGTTGAATACAATCTATACAATTTTATCGAAATTTGTCCTTTGAATAAAATTTGAATTGGACAAATTTGAGCGGAATAAATTGAAACAAATTTCAAGTTGAATATAACAATATATTAACTTGATGGGTGTTACAATTTCAGTACAGATTAATTATCAAGTTGATAAAAACAAATTAGAAAATTCGACATGAACTTTTCTAGATTTGTTAATAAAAATCAAGATAAGTGCTAGGAGTAAAAACTCGCTAGTAGTACAAGAGATACAAATGATCAAGTTCTATCGGATTAGATATTACAAATATTGAGAACTTGATTTTCTATGAATTTTTCTATATCTGTGTTCTTGATAGAAAATGAGAGAGATGAGCTGCTGTGTCTTTTCTGTGTTTGGATATTATGTTGTTGTGTCTTTGTCTCTGCAGTATTGTTTTGCCTTTGTAGAATTTTCAACAACTAAATCAAGTGAAGTCCCTGCCAATTTCATTCTCGAGTTGTACATCGAAGACAATCTCCAAGACAATCTGTTCTTCCAAGACAATCAGCTTTGTACTGCCAAGACAATCTAGCTTTCCAAGACAATTAACTTTGTACTGCCAAGACAATCGTCAAGACAATTTGTCTTCTGATATTTATGTGACTTTTTTTTCTTGCCAAGACAATTTCTGATCTCCAAGACAATCTCTAATTGTACTACCAAGACAATCGCTAAGCCAACCTCTGATTGTTCCAAGACAATCGCCAATACAATTGAATTAATTGTCATGTTAGTTTTAATAACCTGGCCACTTTTTCTTTTCAAAACAAATGACCTGATGACCTTCTAATTCAATCACAAAAACCGGGGCTTAATTTGTCTCATATGGAATGGGCTCCGTAGAAATACTTTTTAACCCGCACAGCTTATAATCTTTAATTATTAAATAATTAATTTAATTTAGAAATTATAAAAATAAATATCTAATATCATTAGATATTTATAAATATAATTTTCTAATTAAATAAAATATTTATTAATATAAATAAATCCTTAAGTTCTAAGCTGCAGTTATCTGAGCGTCTGGAACCGGACTCCTTTTGCTTAACAAAAAATATATCAATTCCAACCGGGGTTCCAGCTTTAAGAATATATCACTTTGCATTTCTTTGTGATAAATCTTTTTCCTCACAGCAAGTCCACTTGATAGTAAAATCCTTGTGATTAATTAATGTAGCACTTCTGTTGCTTGCACAATTATTTTCTCTCATACCAATCTTCATATCTTGAACCACTGAATTTAATGACGAACAACCACTGTTTAATGTTGACACTCGATGTACTGTCTAGTTCATGAGTGACTAACTGCAATGAATGTTCTTCATATATTGACTTTAAAATCAGGTTCCTTTTCTTTTCTCATCTCTCTTCAATTCTTCTGTACTGTCTCTATCACTATTGAAATCTTTCTCACTTTAAACGAATCCACTTATTTAACGAATACTTCACTGAGGCTTGATCAGATGACTGAGCTTCTTTCAATGTAGTAATTCCTCAAGTCTGTAGATTGACCTTGAGCTTTTTCTTCTGACAGATAATACATTCTGAGATTCCTTGTGACAGTCTATATACTATTTACTACTACAATCTTGTTTAAGTTGAGTTGTATCCTCGAAATACAAGTAGGCTTCATCATATGCCTTTCAATCTCCCCCTATTTGTTTGTTAGACAATAACAAGCAAATACCTAGAGGATAACTCAACTAACTCACTTAAACAAGAAAAAGATTAAGCATTAAAGAGCTTAGTAAATAATACATAATAAAAAAAATTTCTCTGGTTAAGATTTAACAATTCCAGAATCCTCAGTTGATGAAATGATAGATGATTGTTCCTCTAGCACTGAACTGATCTTCAATTGATAACTCAGCTTCATTTCTGATTCTTCATATCTCTACCTGATAATCCATCACATCTTACATTGGTGATTATCAGTAGTTCTTAATTTATAATCACTTCCCTTCTCTGACACAGCTTTTATCACTTAAGAGAAACAACTGTTCCTACTATGTAGACAATGGTGAATCAATACCATTTCTATAACTTCTAGGAAATCTACTACTCCTCTACTTAGCCTTTATACATAGTACATTGAAAGACTAATAGAATAGTATTGTGATGTAATCTTCTCCTTATATCTCCCCTTTCTTCTCAACTGAATCTCCTCTTACTTTTCCATCTAAGGCTCCCCCTTAGTAGTAACTTGACTTGCTTCTCTTCCAAAGCACAGTCTGTAAATGCTCCCCCTTTCTAACCCACTCTCCATTTTCTTGTACCCCCTTACTTCTCCCCCTTAGTTGAGGAATCCTCCCAACAACTAGTTAACAAAGTAGTTGATACCAATTATTTGAGCTTTGTTAGAAAGGAAGTTTCATTTTCTTCCTCACTGTGAGTGTGTGATGGTGTTTAGTGTACCTCACAAGTGTTTCACTCTTCTCTCCACTCATTCGTGTTGAGTGTCTCACTTCTCTCTGTGTTTACACTCTTGCTTACTGGTGTATCACTCATAGCTCCAACATCCTTTAGTGTACCTGCAAGGAAAAATCACCTTAGCCCCTTCAAGAGAGGTCAGTGGTGGTGCAATGGGAGTTCTCAAATCCCAAATCCTCGTTGGACTCGTCAGACGAATCTGAGTCATAATCTACAAGTTGCTACTTTTCCCTTTTTAGGGTTTTCAGATTTGAATTCTGAGAAGGTAAACAATGATCTGTAAATTTAGCATTGAGATCAAGGTTCCCTTCTAATGTCTTTGAAGACATCACCTTGTTAAACTCATCAGGTAAAATCTGAATCATAGTTTACAAGTTGCCGATCCGCACCTATGTCGGACCCGTTACCCGCAGGATCCAGAGATGTTCCCTCTGGGGAGTTAGATAATGATCTTGTTGAATTTTGCATTGAGATCAATACCTTCTCTCGAGGTCTGTGAAGACTCTTGGTTCATTAAAGAACCTTTAACTTATAATCCTAACGGTAAAATGGTTGGATTACAGGTTTCCGTCAATTCATCCTTAAGTGTGTGCAATCTCACTTTGTGCATATGAAATATTTTTGTTAGTGTGTAAGGTAGTGACTCTCCAACTGAATATCCCACACATCCTTATTTGCTGCATCACGTGTAGTTACTCCCTGGTGACCTCTTGTCTGAAAGGTTACTTCCATTTAGGGGGTAAATTCGAATTTGTATAAGTTTGACTATAGTCTGGGATAAAAGTTGTTGGGTTTACAACCTCATGACTAATCATGTGAGAAAACAAAACTTCATTTAGATGAACCTGCATCACAGAATATGAGCAATAGAGATAGAATGATATACAGTTATGATTTCAAAAGATTTACAATGTAAGCAATCACAGCTGTAGAAAGAAATTTTGAGTTAGGAAAGATATAGATCTTGACCCGGTTTTACTAAACAAAAAAAAAACAGAAATTCAATTAATAAATACTAATCAAATTAATGCAAGTTAATGTTCAAACCAATGCAACAAAACTATTTTACCATGTTTTAGATCCTGTATGTTAGATACCAACTGTTACCACTTGTTACCACTTGTTAGGTATTGTCTTCCAATTGTTAGAACCTGAAAATCAAATGTTAGTTCCTAAACAATTGAATTGACATATACCATTTTGATACCAACAATGGTCCTAAATAAGAAAGTCTGTCAACAACAACACAACAAGGATTAGAAGTTAAAAAGGCATGATATGTGTGTGTTAAACAGAAGAAGTACAAAAGAACCAAGTACATGGACCTATTTGTAAGTTTTGAAAGTATAGTGACTAAACAAAAAAAACAAAATATTTATATACATATGAAAAATAATATACAAAAATAAGAAATAATATACATAATAATAATATTAAATAAAAACTAAAAAGAGAAGAAAAATTTGAATCAAACTAAACAAATAAGAAAAATTCGAATTAAAATAAAAATGTAAGAACTATACATAAATTAAGAATTTACAAAAGTAAAAGGAAATAAAAACAACACAAGTCTAAAAATTTACATAGCTTGACTTATAAATAGACATAAGACTAAAAAAAATAACAAACACTACAAAACATGTTAACAAAGATTAACATCTGAAAATTACAATACCTGTACAAAAATAACTATATTAATAATATTTACAGAGTTTTAGAAGTAAAAGAAAATAATTTACAAAATATTTACAACAATATAACTACTTAAAAATAGCTAAACAGAAAATAGAAAATACTAAAAATACCATAGGTTATCCTTTTTACGAAATCAAACATTAATAACAAAAGGACAAATACTACAAACCATTTAATAGAATATTATATGTATTTACAAGAAATATTTATAGTAAATTAATAAATCATTATATTTTCTAATAAATAACTTTCTACTAGAAAATTATTTAAAGAGAAAATATGACTTATTAAGATAACACAAATACTGAAAAGTGACTTTTAAAATAATGAAATTTTCAATAAAAATAGGTTTCTCACATATTTCAACTTGTAAAATTTGAGAAAAATATTTTTAGAAAAAATTAATTATTCTAGAATTACAAGAAGTAAGTAGGGATATATTAAGAAGATAATGACAACGATTTGAGAATTAACAAGCAAGAAAGTAAGTTGATAAAATAAGAGTAAATTGCACGGTAGTGGCCAGATAAATTAATTTTTTGCACTTTGATGGCCAAAGTTGCAAATCTTGCACTATGATGGCTCGAAATTCTTTTTTTAGCCACTTAAATGACTGCCGTTATCCTGGCCTTAACGGAGTTAAAATTAGAGGGGTATTATTGTCATTTAGTATAGTTCTAAGTATTTTCCAGTTACAGGGTCGGGAAGATCCTTGCATACAAGTGAGGGACCTGTAGTGGAAGATCAAAATTGCCAGGAGCTACACTCTTAGCATCCTCGTCAATGAGTCCAAACAGATAAACAAGCTCGTTAATAATCTTAGATATCTGATCATCAGGTGATTCCTTCAAACATTTCTCAACCACATTGCTGCCGTACTTATTCATCGCAAGATATACAAAATTCCCTTGAAGCTGTCTGATTATGTCTGTCAGCTACAACATCCAAAATAGGCTGAGAAAACGAAGAAAATATCCATTAGTTCCAGTAGTTTGATTATCATTTTTCAACAATGATCAGATAAGTCAAATAAATTTAACTTGAGAGTGAAAGGTGAACTAGGAATGTTAGTACGTTCCTAGTTACCACCGCCATCCTCTCCTCCGACCAGTTACCACCACTACAACCTCCTCCGTTCACCCTTTCGCATCTACCACCCATTTCCAACTCCGGCGCCATTCACTCCGCCGCATCAACACCTCCGCCTTCTCTCAGCAATTACAATCAGTAAATCCAGAACGTAGAGCACAAAAAAAAATTAAATACAATCAGCAACTTAACCGAGTCATAACTCAGCTGAACTCGGTGGTGAAACAACAACTTAAATCGCATAACAACAGAAACCAAAACCAAAAACTCGAAATTAACATAACAATTTTACAAAATCTAACAAACAGCTCGGTTCAACTCATTGCAAAAAACCAACAGCTTGACTCATCTCAAAATTCGCAGTAAACTCATAATAAAGAAAATGGGTGTTGTGCATTTTTGCAGTGAAGAAAAGAACAGGGGGAGGTTATTTTATGCGAAGAAGAATTGGGGATAGAGAGAGGTAGGGAGAGAACGGTGTTGGGTTTAGTCGAAGAAGGAAAGGGGTTTGATGGACTCGATTAAAAGAGGGAGAGATTCGCTCGAGGGAGGAGAGACAGGGGAGAGATATCTGTTTTGCTAATATACCGGAGCTATATAGATCTAGACAAGAAGAATGACGATTGTACCCTTCTATTTAATTAATAATCAGTAACGGTGCCGTTATTTTTAACGGAAGGATGACGGAAGTCATTTAAATGTCTAGAAAAAGAATTTTGAGCCATCACAGTGCAAGATTTGCAACTTTGGCCATCAAAGTGCAAAAAATTAATTTATCTGGCCACTACAGTGCAATTTACTCATAAAACAATTATATAAGTGATATTAATAACAAATATTAACAAAGTAATCACTTATATATTATTAAAGAGCAAACCTCAGATATTAACTAGTTTAATTACTAGGACTATTTAACATACTCAATTCACCAACAATTCTGGTGAATGTGGATTCATCAAGAGACTTAGTAAAAATATCTGCTTTTTGTTCTTCCATCGGTACAAAATGTAAATCCACGGTACCATTCATGACATGCTCTCTAATAAAATGATACCTGATGTTGATATGCTTGGTCCTCGTATACTGCACAGGATTGTTGGAGATTGCTATGGCACTTGTATTGTCACACAGGATAGGAATCCCATCAAGCACAAAGCCATAGTCCCGTAGCTGATTCCTAATTCACAAGATCTGACCGCAACAGCTTCCAGCAGCTATATATTCAGCTTCAGCTGTTGAGTTGGAAACTATTTGTTGCTTCTTGCTGTACTAGGAGACCAACCTGCCACCTAGGAATTGACAACTCCCAGATGTGCTTTTTCTATCTACAACACTTCCTGCATAATCTGAATCTGTATATCCAACAAGATTAAAACCAGAATCTTTAGGGTACCAGATACCTAAATTAGGCGTACCCTTAAGATATCTCAAGATTCGTTTCACAGCAATGAGATGCACATCTCTAGGATCCGCTTGGAACCTTGCACACAAGCACATAGCATACATAATATCTGGTCTACTTGCAGTAAGGTAAAGTAATGATCCTATCATAACTCTGTAGCTTGTGATATCTACCTTAGCAGAATTTTCACATGCTCCAAATTTGACAACTGTAGATGATGGTGTTCTAGCTGAAGATGAGTCCTCCATTTGATATTTCCTGAGAAGCTCTGTGACATACTTGGATTGACAGATAAATATCCCATCTGTCCTTTGACTTACTTGCAATCCAAGAAAGAACTTCAGCTCACCCATCATGCTCATTTCAAATTTACCCTGCATTAACTTAGCAAATTTCTTGCACAAAAGATCATTAGTAGACCCAAATATTATATCTTCCACATAGACTTGGACTAGTATAGTATCATTCTTATGTTTCTTTGTAAAGAGAGTTTTGTCTATGACACCTCTAACAAAACCATTTTCAAGTAAAAAATCAGAGAGAGTGTCATACCATTTCCTTGGAGCTTGCTTAAGACCATAAATAGCCTTGAAGAGAAAGTAGACATAGTCCATGAATTCTGGATCTTCAAAGCCAGGGGTTGTTTGACATATACCTCTTCATCTAGCTTACCATTCAGAAAAGCACTCTTGACATCCATTTGATAAACCTTAAAGTTTGAGAATGCTGCGAATGCCAAGAATATTCTGATAGCCTCAAGTCTTGCCACTGGAGCGTAGGTCTCATCATAATCAATGCCTTTAGCTTGTGAATAACCCTTTGCTACCAGTCTTGCTTTATTTCTCGTCACTGTACCATCTTCATCTAGCTTATTTCTGAATACCCACCTTGTGTCAACCACTTTCCTGTCTTTGGGTCTGGGTACCAGCTTCCATACTTCTTGTTGTTTAAATTGATTGAGTTCATCTTACATAGCAATCACCCAATCAGGATCAGAAAGAGCTTCCTCAGTTTTCTTAGGTTCCATTTCAGATAGAAACCCTGAATAGTTACATTGATTTTGAGTAGCACTTCTAGTTTTGACACCAACATCTGGATCACCAATAATCAGCTCAAAAGGATGAGCTCTATTCCAAACTGTTTGTCTTTGAAGATTTAATCTTGATGATTCGCATTGTTCTTCATTGTGAGGTTGAGTAATACTAGTTGATCCTTCATTATCTTCCCCTGAGTTGTTGCCAGGTTGACTGGATGAATGTTCAGGAGTGTCAGGTGTATCTCCAGTATTATTATTGTTTTCACCACCTTGATCATTTCCTTCTTTAAGCACAAAACATTTTGCTCCAAATACATGAAAGTATTTGAGTGTTGGTTTCTTTTCAATCATAGCTTCATAGGGTGTCTTCATCAAGTCTTTATTGATAAGAGTTCGATTTTGGGTATAGCATGCAGTGTTGACAGCTTCAGCCCAAAAGTACAATGGAAGCCTTGATTCACTTAACATAGTACGTGCAGCTTCAATCAAGGTTCTATTCTTTCTTTCCACTACCCCATTTTGTTGAGGAGTTCTTGGAGCTGAGTACTGTCTAGTTATACCCTTCTCAGTGTAGAAATCATTCAGAACTGCATTCTTGAATTCAGTTCCATTATCTGATCTTATAGCTCTCACTGGATACTTAGAATCCAGCTCAATCAACTTGATGTGATCAATCACTAGCTGTGGAGTCTCATCTTTGGAATTCAGAAACAGAACCCGTGTGTATTTTGAAAAATCATCAACAATCACAAGAGCATATCTTTTCTTTGATATTGATATCACATTAACTGGACCAAATAAATCCATATGAAGTAATTATAGAGGTTCAGTTATTGAAGATATGTCAGTGCTCCTGTGAGTTGCCCTTTTAAGCTTGCCTTTTTGACATGCATCACATAGTCCTTCCTGTGTGAACTCCATTGAAGGTAAACCTCTCACCAACTCTCTTCTAACCAGAGAGTTCATTGTTTTGGAATTTAGATGAGAAAGTTTCTTGTGCCATAGCCAGCTTTCATCTGTGGATGCTTTAGAGTAGAAGCAGTTGATTTCTTGAGTGCTTCTAGTGTTCATATTGGCTACGTACAAGTTTCCTTTTCTGACTCCTGTAAGAGATGGTTTATCACTTCTCTGGTGTGAAATCAGACAACTTTTCTTGTTAAAGTGGACTTTAAATCCCTTATCACAGAATTGACTGATACTGAGCAAATTATGCTCTAGTCCTTTTACAAAGGACACTTCCTCAATGATAACATTTCCAGCTTCAAGTCTGCCATATCCATCAGTTCTACCTTTGCTGTTATCTCCAAAGGTAACTACTGGGCCGACCTTCTCCACCACATTTGTCAGCAGGGTTCTGTCTCCAATTATATGCCTTGAACATCCACAGTGCAAAATCCAGGTTACTCGTTCAACCTACTCAACACCCTGCAATGACAAATGGATTAAACTTTCTTCGGAACCCAAATTTGATTGGGTCCAGAATACTTAAAGAATTGGCCTTTGTGTCAGGCAAAACAATATTTTTCACCTTAACACCAATTTCACCATTAGTCAACAAACATTTTACCCTATAACAGATTTGACAATCTTTTGTTTTATTCTGGGTATCCAAGTTTCTTTAGCAGCAATAACACTTGTTTCATTGACTGGACATTTGACCTTGTAAACATTCTTAGTAAAACTTTGTTTAGGCTTAGGTACAAATGTCTCTCTCCTAACTTGAGGAGGACTAGCAGTCGTTGATCTGACATTTGTGTTTCTGTTCACATGTTGTCGAGGGGCAGTCTTATCAGCACATGCATGATTAACATTAAAGTAAGCAGACATGACATTAAAAGCACAAGACATACAATTGACAACACCACATGCTTTATGAGAAGAATCAATAATAGGCATGATATGCATGTCAGACATGTTATTGTTCTGCTTCAAATTATTACCACCTAACCCAGTTTTAGACGAACTGATTGACTCAACAAACTTAACTGGTTCCGTAGAAACAACCTTATTAGATTTAACAATTTTGGTTGTAGGTGCCTTAACAGATTTTTCGTTAAGTTGGACACTTCCACTAGCAATGTCCTCAGTACGCATCTCCTCTTGAATAACAAGAGAAGTCAAATCTAGAGGCTCTGCAACAGACTTCTTAAAGAGTGGATCTTCAACATCCTTAAGCACATGTGGTATTCCCTTTTCTTTAGCACTAACAGGGTTAGGGGAGTTTATGCCTAACATTCCAATAGCCTCGTTGTAACCAAACCCTATTCATACGGTTCGGTCCACAGCTTGTTTATTGAAAAACTCTTTAGAAGTTTTAACAGAATTAAAGCAAGCAGATAATTTGACATCCTGTTCCTTTATCTTAGTATCAAGTTCAGCAATTTTAGCAACTTGTTTTAACATGCATTCTAATATCGACTTATCTCTTTAGTTAAGTCGAGCTATTTCCTCTATTTGCTGATCTTGATTAACATGCACTTTTTTTAGTTCTAACACTTCATTTTCAAGATTAGTGTTCAACAGAACTTGTCTAGTATTTTCATTGTTTGCATTAATCAATGAACTACGTAAGCTACGAATCAACTCAGAATCAGTAAGAATTACCGGAGTTCCATAAACATTGGATGTTTCAGCATTTGCCACTAGCGCAAAATTTCCATATTCTTCATCTTCGCTATCTGTGTCATCCCAGCTTTTACCAATAGCAACATAAGCTTTTCCAGCCTTCTTCTTTTCTGGAACATAATCTCTTTTCTGGACTTGTTTGGGTTTCTGACACTCAGTGGCAAAATGTCCCAATTCATTACAGTTAAAGCAACGAATCTTGCTTCTGTCAACAGTTCCAGTTTTGTATCCTCCCCTGTTACTAGAGGATGAAGAACCTCCTCTCTGGAATCTGTTATTAGACTTAAACCTGAACTTGGGATTTCTTCTGAATCTGAAGTTACCGAATTGTCTCACCATCATTGCCATGGATTCATCTTCCAACTGATCTAGCTCTTCTAATGAGTAAAATTCTCCACCATCCTGAGTAGCTGGTGTCTGACCATGTTCCACTTCAGTCTGTTCCTTGTCTGAGCTGTAAGGTAGAATAACCTTAGCTTCCACTTCCTTAGGAACCTCAGCTACTAGAGCTGTAGAAGAACTTGCCACTCTACCTTTACCAGAAATCTCTTTCTGCTGTACTTGTTCCAACTCATAAGTCTTCAGAACACCAAACAGTCTTTCAAGAGCAATCTTATTCAAATCTCTAGATTCTCTGATGGCAGTTATCCTATGTTCTAGGTGAGTAGGCATAGTCAGCAAAAACTTCATGTTAATCTCCTTTTGTGTATAGTGCTTGCCATGGATTTGCAAGTTGTTGATTATTTTGTTATACCTTTCAAACACTTCCTGAATGCCTTCATTAGGACCAGCTCTGAAGTGTTCATATTCAGAGGTTAAAATCTGGAGTCTGTTTTCCCGGCTTCATCTGTTCCTTCATTGATGGTTTCAATAGTTTCCCATATGTGTTTAGCAGTTTTACAGTTCATAACATGGCTATACATCACAGCATCCAGGGAATCTATTAAGATGAGTCTTAAATTTTTGTCTAGTCCAGCATCCTCCTTTTCACCAGGAGTATAAGAAGAAGGATCCTTTGGAAAAGATCTAGCAGGTGTTACTTCAACTCCATCATTAACAACTTTTTCTTCATAGACCATAGGAGTTATACGTCCATTTTTCAGAACAACCAAATATTTGGGATTTGTAACATCAAGAAACAACTCCATTTTATTCTTCCACATATCATAATTATCTTTATTAAAGATGGGTATCTTAACAATGGCTTTAGAAGACATGATGAATTTTTAAGTGAGTTAAAAATTCGAGATAGATTTTTGACTGAATGAAAATAGGATCTTGATTTGTGTATTAATCAATAGGCTCTGATACCAATTGTTAGGTCCGATAAGATTGTAGAAGGGGGGGTTGAATACAATCTATACCATTTTATCGAAATTTGTCCTTTGAATAAAATTTGAATTGGACAAATTTGAGCGGAATAAATTGAAACAAATTTCAAGTTGAATATAACAATATATTAACTTGATGGGTGTTACAATTTCAGTACAGATTAATTATCAAGTTGATAAAAACAAATTAGAAAATTCGACATGAACTTTTCTAGATTTGTTAATAAAAATCAAGATAAGTGCTAGGAGTAAAAACTCGCTAGTAGTACAAGAGATACAAATGATCAAGTTCTATCGGATCAGATATTACAAATATTGAGAACTTGATTTTCTATGAATTTTTCTATATCTGTGTTCTTGATAGAAAATGAGAGAGATGAGCTGCTGTGTCTTTTCTGTGTTTGGATATTATGTTGTTGTGTCTTTGTCTCTGCAGTGTTGTTTTGCCTTAGTAGAATTTTCAACAACTAAATCAAGTGAAGTCCCTGCCAATTTCATTCTCGAGTTGTACATCAAAGACAATCTCCAAGACAATCTGTTCTTCCAAGACAATCAGCTTTGTACTGCCAAGACAATCGCCAAGACAATCTAGCTTTCCAAGACAATTAACTTTGTACTGCCAAGACAATTTGTCTTCAGATATTTATGTGACTTTTTTTCTTGCCAAGACAATTTCTGATCTCCAAGACAATCTCTAATTGTACTACCAAGACAATCGCCAAGACAACCTCTGATTGTTCCAAGACAATCGCCAATACAATTGAATTAATTGTCATGTTAGTTTTAATAACCTGGCCACTTTTTCTTTTCAAAACAAATGACCTGATGACCTTCTAATTCAATCACAAAAACCGGGGCTTAATTTGTCTCATATGGAATGGGCTCCGTAGAAATGCTTTTTAACCCGCACAACTTATAATCTTTAATTAATAAATAATTAATTAAATTCAAAAATTATAAAAATAAATATCTAATATCATTAGATATTTATAAATATAATTTTCTATTTAAATAAAATATTTATTAATATAAATAAATCCTTAAGTTCTAAGCTGCAGTTATCTGAGCGTCTGGAACCGGACTCCTTTTGCTTAACAAAAAATATATCAATTCCAACCGGGGTTCCAGCTTTAAGAATATATCACTTTGCATTTCTTTGTGATAAATCTTTTTCCTCACAGCAAGTCCACTTGATAGTAAAATCCTTGTGATTAATTAATATAGCACTTCTGTTGCTTGCACAATTATTTTCTCTCATACCAATCTTCATATCTTGAACCACTGAATATAATGACGAACAACCACTGTCTAATGTTGATACTCGATGTACTGTCTGGTTCATGAGTGACTAACCGCAATGATTGTTCTTCATATATTGACTTTAAAATCAGGTTCCTTTTCTTTTCTCATCTCTCTTCAATTCTTCTGTACTGTCTCTGTCACTGTTGAAATCTCTGTCACTTTAAACAAATCCACTTATTTAACGAATACTTCATTGAGGCTTGATCAGATGATTGAGCTTCTTTCAATGTAGTAATTCCTCAAGTTTGTAGATTGACCTTGAGCTTTAATTCTGACAGATAATACATTCTGAGATTCCTTGTGACAGTCTATATACTATTTACTACTACAATCTTGTTTAAGTTGAGTTGTATCCTCGAAATACAAGTAGGCTACATCATATGCCTTTCAAATAGTTAAATAAACATTTTATTATTATCTTCCAAATTAAGAACCAGCCATTTTTTTCATTATTAGCATTTTAAATATCTGTCCTTAATTTAATTTGTGGTTTACCATTAATTAAATGAAATCTATGAATGTAAAGATAATTACTTAGTAAGTTCCCAATAAAAATATAATATTAAATTAGATGTCAATTAGTTAAATATATATAAATTTGATGTGATACATGTATAAATAAAATATTAATTTCAAAGATATATTTGATTAATTTATTATTTCAAAATTTATAAAATTTATATTTTTTTATGTCTCATATTTTTTTCCGCTTCTAACCTTTTTCATTTCCATCTTTTACAAGCTAATCCAGTTGATGTATATGCAATATATGCGTTAACTTGACAAATTAAAATAAGTTGAAATTATATCATTGTAAATTTTATTTATGGTCTGTTGTGAGACTAACAGACAAATCTATTGCAAAAAATCAGTCTCTCTATTTTTTTGAGATTGTATCACACACCGGTGAGCATCCTTATATCTTTCTCAAATTAAGTATGACTACCGTAGTTGTATATCTACGAAGTGTTTTTATTTGTCAATTTAAATTATTAGATTGAGAAAAGTTAATGTTTATGAATGATGTTGTTCTTTTTTGTAAGAGTTAATCACTTTATATATCTAATTTTGATGTTCTTACTAACAAAAATACCTACACACTTATTCACACACACACACACATGCATGTTCCAAATTCAAACATATAACTTTTCTCAACTTAATAATACTTACATTAATAAATTTGTTCGTGTGTCGGATACATATTATGCCACAATTTTTTTGTTGTTAGAGTAGTTATAAAAATCACCTATATATATATATATATATATATATATATATATATGTTCTCCAAAATCAATTCTGTCATGTGGTAGTCAACTTTAACATAGATACTCTATAAGCTCAAGTCACGAAATTATATAACCTGCTAAGAGAATAAACTTTACCACTGCTTACTCCCTCAAAAGATGTTCAATTTTAGTCTTTTCTTATATTTAATGGATTTACATAATTGTTGGTGGATCCTAAATATATATGAATGAATTTCATGCCATAGTTAATGATTGTTATTGGTTATCCAAGAATATAAGGTGAATTCTATTTTTAATTTTTTGGAAACTAAATTTTTGAGTTTACTTTATTGGCAGGTCACCAGAACATACGCAAACAAGGCAAACAACGATATGTTATTAATTAATGGGATATGTACTCTCAATAAAGTACTTTATGGTGTATGGCTACAAACTTTTGTTGCCGCATTCACATTCGAGAAAGTAAGAAAATATATGGTAAGTATGGTCATTTGACATGTGTCGTTAACAGTATTTGTAACATTTTTCTGACCTTTATGGTTAAGCGCAAATTTTTCTTAGGAATAATTTGAAAATTACTGAATAATATACATATCTTTCTTATTTAATTAAAATCTATTATTATAGTATCTATTAGTAACATAACAAACATGTTGATATCTGACATATTATGATAGAAAATTAACTAACTATATGTATGTCTTATATGATCTTTACGGTTTTACAGATACATTGAATCAGGAAGTTACATTTATATATAACAAGATTGCTTGGTTAATGGTGTGTTAAGGTCACTGACATCGAGCTACTTCAATATAATGAAATTTCCATTTTACTTGACTTTAAATGTAGATATTTAGTTGTCATGGGTTTAAATGTTTCTAAACTTATGAATTAAGATTTATTATATCACTCACTCAATCAATTTTTTATTTCTTTTTATTATCCTTAATATAATTTATTCATTGCACGGGGAAAAAATTATAGACAAGCTTTTGATGCTTTTGAGACTTTTTTTTGAATTCCAACGAGACTTTTTTATGATATTAACAAAGTAAAAATTGAACAAGAAACCAAGTTACTAGAAGTAATTTATGTGTAGTGCAGTTAGGGCTACACAACATTTCGATCTAGACTGGACCGGGTCTGTCAGTCCAAGACCCGGACCGGATCATATAAAAGCGGTCCGGTCTCCGGTCCTTCAAATAAAAAAAATCTGATTTCCGTCATGTCTGGTCCAAACCCTGATAAAATCCGGATCAGATCGAAGTTTGTGTATGTAATTCTTTTATATTACTTTATTTATATAATATAGATATTCAATATTTAAATACATCATAATTTGACAAACTAAATTAGTAGATAAAAAATTGATGAAATAGTAGAGTTCAACATTACAATCTAAATAATTAAATGTAAAATTTTTATTTTTTGATACTTATATATATTTATGATAATTATTTAATATTTTTTAGAATTGTACCTTCGGTGCGTAGCACGGGTAAAATGCTAGTATATATAGGGGGTATGGATACCCAAATAATTTGGAGACCGTAGAGACCTATATTATAACCATTAGATCAATTTTACATCATGTGGCTCACATTTAAATAGAATTAATGGCAATTTTATTAACTTTAATACATTGAAGGGTAGTGTCCTGCATTGTTTATTTTTTACTTCCTGATATTCCCAAACTCATTCCACCCACATCGGCAATTACAAATAAATGCAATACCCACTATTGCTTAAGTTTGATCTTACAATTTGGAATCAAACATGAAGTGTATAACATATATCATGATTTGTGATACACGTTCTTTTAGTAACTATTATGTCTTGCAAGTATGACATTTTAGAAGTAATGTAAAACAAGACTAAAAATTGCAAAATAATGCGGTCTTCATTCACACTTTTCCCGACGACGGTTATTAATCTTTTTTCAGCATATCAAATATTACATCATAACCTAAAATTTAATGTTCTGCTTATACAACAATTTTATAGAACAACTCTATTCTACAAAATAAACAATACAGAACATGCTTGTAGAAGTGCAGGACAAGTGTTCATCTGATTTAGATCATCTGGTGTTTTTCATGTAAAAGTGATACTCTGCAATTAGATCTTCTTTTTCCCGATGACTATTAGTGATTCCCAACAGAAATTGGATGAATGAAGTGAATGTAGAGGTTAGGTTTCTCATGAAAAAATGAAAAATAATTGAAAAGATCAGATAGAAGATAATAATGGGCGCTTGTATGGATTGTATGGTGTGTGTAATACTAAATAATAAAATACTAAGAGATAAGATTATGAGACAAATGAGAGTAGGAGACAGTAATCTAGTGAAGAGTTAAAAAAGGATGAAGTAATGAAATTAATCTGTATCGTTAGTTTATTTTAATCCAAGGGTTGAGGAATAGGTCTCCAAGTCTCCAATTTACACCCGGTCTTCACTGAACTTTACTCTCTCTCTCTCTCTCTTTCTCTCTCTCTCTATATATATATATATATATATATATATATATACTATTATATAAAAGACGAAACATTAAAAGTTTGGTTGGTCATTACGGTACCTATTGATTTTACTTATTTACCCTTACTTAATTACACATAAAATCCCTCTTGCTAACTAATCAATTTCCTTTTTCAGGTTAAACATATTGCCTTTCCTATTTTTCACTAACTAATTAATTTCCTTTCACTACTAGAAAAAGTAGAATAGACATCGCCCCTTTAACATCGGTTCATGATGTCCCCGATGTAAAAACTGTCAATAACATCGGTCGAAAAAAAACTGATATCTTTAATATATTATGAAATCACATTACCAGCCAACCGATGTCATTGACATATCATTAAAAAATAAATGACATCGGTCAGGAAAACAACTAATGTCTTTGATATATTATGACATCGGTAAAAAATAAACCGATATCTAAAGTATGCTTAAAAAAAATTTCACTCCGCGCCCACACAGAATTAACTTTCCCCCCTTAGCCAATATTTTAGTTTCCCCCTTTTTATTTCCCCCCGTAGCCAATTTTTAGTTTCTCCCTTTTTTTGAGCTCCAGCTTTAGACAAAAACAAAAGTAAATAAAAATAAAAACACAAATCTCTCTCTCACCTCACCCTCTCTTTCTCTCTCGACGGCTCACCGTCTCTCTCTCTCACCTCACCTCTCTCGACAACCACATCCTCTCTCTCTCTTTCTCTCTCTCCGGCCTCACCCTCTTTCTCTCTTTCACTCTCGTAACTGCTCAAGTTAATATTAGGTCAAATTGATTTGACTAATTGAGTTTAATTCACTGCACAAATCCATTTTGTTTATTGCTAAAAAGCTCGAATCGGTAATTGAGTAAACTCGAATTACTTTGATTCAGTTCTTAATTTTCTTAATTCGAATTAATTGAATTGGGGATTTTTGAACTCGAAATCTTAATTTTCTAATTCTTGTTCT
This sequence comes from Kitagawia praeruptora, assembly GCA_037693485.1. NCBI lineage: Eukaryota > Viridiplantae > Streptophyta > Magnoliopsida > Apiales > Apiaceae > Kitagawia > Kitagawia praeruptora. The sequence continues at coordinate 133,078,239 of CM075352.1, read as the reverse complement.
TATTAATGCAGAAGCAACATTTAAAAGAAGAAATTTTTTGGGTAAGAATCATTTACTAATATTTTCAATTTTATTTTTAGTTACTAATTTTTTGAATATGTCTAGTTTTTAGAGAGGATCGAGCAAAAACTTGTTTGGGTAGTGCTCCAAAGCTCAAATTCGTAAATATTTACTTGTTTTTGACGTTGTTGATTTGATTTAAGACAGGTAATAGGTTACAACTTTGTTTTGGGTTTTTTGCAGTGTACCTTTTAAACATTCTGTGTAGACATTTAATTAGTTATGTCTTTTTAGGTTGGTCGACTAAACAGATTGTATGAATCGTGGGAAGAAAATCCAGATATTGGGTTTGTCTTAATGAAGGTAACAAGTTATTTGGGATGTATTACTAATTAAATGTGTCAAGTTAAAGGTCCTAATTTTAACACATTTCTGGTTGAAGAATAATGGCAGGGTCTTTTCTTCTGGTTCTGATGTTGTTAGTCTTTACAACAATCTTAGCAATGGTGAGCATTTTGCTTTGCTTGTTCATTCATTGTTCTAAATAGACCCATTTTTAGTATAAATTTACATATGATCTGGTTATGTTTTGATCTGGATCCGGAAGCTGTACATTCAGCATAAACTATAGTGTTTGCTATTTGTTATCTGGTCATGAATTTCATAATAACACACTAACACCTAATGATGGGAGCATAACATAAGTTAAAGGTCCTAAGTAAAACTCGTATTCTAGTTCAAACAGAGTGGTTCCACTATTATAGATTAGTCGAAGCCAAATTGCAACTATTTGATTGATGTTATGAGTGATTATTAAGTGTCTTGATTTACTACTTATGTTCTGTGAATTATTTGCATAGTTTTGTTAGCAGAAATGTGACAAAAATTAACAGAAAAAATTGCTTGCTGCTGGCCTTCTAGCCTTTTCCCTGTGCTGTCAATTCCAACTAGTATAGAAGTTTGACATAGAAGAGAGACTAGAAGTCCTTCTGATTGCTTCAATAGGTTATTATTTTTCTTTTTTTGTTGTTAATTTATTATTTGTTAGAATGCCAAAGATAAAAAAGGTGGTGACCAGTATTACCTAATTTTTGTTGCAGAGTGGGATTTTGGTGGTTTCCCAGCTTGTTTACTTTCAATCGTACCAGCTGTGAGACTTAGATCATCAGACCCTGCTTTCCTTGACTGGTATGATAAGTGCAGGCTCTCTTTTACTGTAGTAAATTTATAAGAGTATGAGAAGCTTTCCTTCACGCACTTGTTTACTGAAGGTTGTTAATTTTTCTGGTCTGTACATTTTTCACTCATAGATATGTGTTGTGCTTATAATAACAGACAGATAATTTGTAACATATGGAAGAAGGGTTAGCAAGAATACTATTAGTAGAAAATAGTTTTCCACTCAATATATCAGTATCTCATCCCAAAATCTTGTATCTAATAGAGTAATGGATTTTGATTTTGATATTAATAGTGTATTTAGATTGGTGAAAGTTAATGCGGTTTATCTTGAGAATTAATAAAAAAATAATTCAGAATATGCAATGATATGTAGCGGGATAATGAAAAGCATATTGAGTAATTATTTGGATTATTATAGGTTGATAAATGGTGGGATATCTTACAACAATGGAGGTCCTATAATAATGGTCCAGGCATGTGATGATACTTTTGCAACCTTCTTTGCAGTTATTGTGTTGCTCTCTAGGAATCAAGTAGGTTGACCCTGAGAAGCGTCATACTGCTACAATACTAAATATCAGTTAGTTTGATGGAGATCTATGTCAAACAAAGATAAAGTGATTTTATGTTTAATGTATTACCTATCAACAATATTCAACATCATGTACTAGATATCGCAACGACAGATAGAAAATGAATTCGATTCTTATGGATATGATAAACCATAGTTGAATCATCTGGTAAAGTTAGCGAGATCACACCTCTGAGAAGACTTAACATTGTAAGTTTTGTCATTACAAGCGAGAGTATTAAAAGAAGAGTTGAGGGTCGTCACAACATTAATCCCTTCTTGCATATGTATTTGATATTATTTGTTGATAAATTGCAGGTATACAACTGACGGAGGTTCCAGGGAAACTCTCCAGAAAGGAACAATTCTGGGTGATACTATTTATTCAGGTAAGCTTCTATTTTTTCTTTGTTCAGACTTCAGACCCAAGAACAACATGTTTTTTTGTACAATTTAAAATTATTTTTTGAACTCTTTTAGTGAGGGTGGGGGTTCTTGTGATAGTAGTTTATATCCACTAACAGTCTAATGTATCAATTATACCATGTTGAAAGGTGTAGGTAGGCACTACAATTAAAGTTGGCAGAGTTTTATTGACACATATATCAAATATTCAGTTTTAACTTTTACAATTACTAGCTTAAAGCCCGTGTGACGCACGATTTTTTTTAATATTACATAAAAAATTTCATTAATTTAAAATAATTTTTTTAAAATATGAATTTTGGAGGCTTACATTTTTATATGAGATAATTTGATAATAATTATATAAATGTTATCCATGATATTTCTAGAAAAGGAGGATTTTAGTTAGAAAATATAGAAAAAAATGATAGGTTTTAGTTAAAATGAGTAAGCGATTAACTATTAGTAATTATAAAATTATTACTTCATTTTATTAAATAGAATACCTGTGATATGATTAGAAAAATAGAGAATTTAGTTAGAAAAAAATTAAAAAGGTAATATGTTCTAGGTGAAAAAGGTAATTGATTAGTTTATAGTAATTATAATTTAATTACGTTATTTTACTAAATACAATTACTCATAATGTTTTTAGAAAATGAGAAATTAATATTATTCATGATTTTTCTATAAAAAGAGGGATTTTAGTTAGAAAATATAGTTTATAATATTATTAGTTTATTTTATTAGGAGAAAATGAGATATTTTAGTTAGAAAATATAGAAAAAATATTACCCTTTAGCTGAAAAAGGTAATCAATTAGTTATTAGTGATTACAATATAATTAGTTTATTTCATTAATTAGAACGATCATATTTTTGGAAAGAAAATAATTTATTTAGAAAAGGTAATAGCTGAAAAAGGGAATATGTTAGTTATTATTTAGAAGAAAATGTGATATTTTAGTTAGAAAATATAGAAAAGATATTACCTTTTGGCTGTGAAAGGTAATTAGTTATTAGTAATTATAATATTATTAGTTTATTCATTAATTAGAACGACCAAATTTTTGGAAAGAAGAGATTTTAGTTAGAAAAGTTAGAAAAAGGTAGTAGCTAAAAAAGGTAATGTATATTACCTTTTAGCTGAAAAAGTTAATCAATTAGTTATTAATAATTATAATATAATTAATTTATTTCGTTAATTAGAGTTGGCATATTTTTGAAAAGAAAATATTTTAGTAAGAAAATTAGAAAAAGTAATATGTGTTATTAAGTATAAAATTATTATTTTATTTTATTAAATAGAATGTCCGTGAGATATGATTGGAAAAAAAGAGAATTTAGTTAGAGAAAATTAAAAAGAAAACATGTTCTAGGTGAAAAAGGTAATTGGTTAGTTTATAGTAATTATATTTAGTTACCTTATTTAACTAAATACAATTGCTAGAAACGCCCGTGATCTAATTGGAAAAATAGAGGTTTTAGTAAGAAAAAATAAAAAAGGCAACATGTTTTGGTTGAAAAGGGTAATCGTCCATGATATAATTGAAAAAAAGAGAGATTTTAGTTAGAGAAAAGAGAAAAGGTAACGACCACATTTTTTGAAAAAAGATATTTTAGTTAGAAAAGTTAGAAAATGTAATAGCTTTAAAGTAAAATATTTTAAGATTAATTGTTGTAATAGATATTTTAGAAGATATTTAGGAGAAGTGTTGGCAAGAGTTGGGGGTAATATTTTGAGAAAAGATTGTGCTTTGATTATTTTCAAATAAGTTAAATAATTAAGGATAATAAAATAAAATAATTAAATAAGGTAAGTACTGTACTGTACTGTACCAAAACTTTTAATGTTTCGTCTTTTATAATATAGTATAGAGAAAAGAGAAAAGGTAATTGTTGTGGAATAAAAACGAGGGTTTGTAAATTGCGGCGAGGGTTTGCTCGTATTTAATGCCAAAGGGCTAGTGAGCTTCGAGCTTTAATGGTTGTTTCCGTGTTCGAGACTAATCGGTCCTCACAGAGTGCCTACGTATCTCGTATTGAGAATCAAGCCAAAAATGTAGTTCTGAGAATGAGGGGTCAGACCCTTTATATAGGCTGAGAAGCCCTAGAATCGTAGTAGAATTAAGTGACTTGGTGGGCAAGTCACCGCCTTGAGGAAGGTTCTAGACTCCTTCCTTGTAGGAGTCAGTTCCCATATCGAATTATGTGCCTTGGATGCTAAGCTTGGTAGGAGTAATATCCTTATCTGACTCTTATTGCTGAGCTGGTTATTACCCTTAATATTAATTAAAAAATTAATATCATAAATAGGGTTTGGGCCCATCTGGTGGGCCCCACGTTTGGACCATATTAGGTCTAATTAATGCTATATTAAATGTGTCTTTAAGGCTTACTTTCAGCCCATATCATTTGCCCCCCAACTTCTAGGAAAACTGATCAGTTTTTCCTTGAAGTTTTAACGGCCCTTTACGAGACTCGGGTCAGGGTTTATCTTTATACACTAGTGTTTCACGAGTATTGTCTTAATGTAAAGCGTGGAGCGACCGACGCGTTTACGACAATGTTAATTTGATGCTAATCGGCACTAATCAGCCTTAAACGATGTTAAATGACGCTAAATGGCGTTAAACGGTGCTAAACGGCACTAAACGACACTAAACGGTGCTAAATTGCCTTAAACGACGTTTAAACGATGTTAAACGATGCTAAACGGCATTAAACGGTGCTAAACGGCACTAAACGACGCTAAACGGCGCTAAACGGTGTTAATGTCAAATTAAGCTCTCACTTGGTTGTCACATTCAAAGCAATCTCAACAATGATCTTGATTATCAAAACGGAAAAAATGAAAATTTGAAAACCCCGACTCGAGCATCGCCACCAGTCGGCCGAGCCAAAAACCCGTACCGACAATCAACGTCGGTCGGCCAAGACGCCTTCGGAGAGCCGATCGGCCGAGAGCCGTTCGGCTCCCGTCGGTCGGCTGACGTCGGTCGGCTGATGTCGGTCGGCTTCCGTCGGTCGGCTGCCGTCGGTCGGCTGCCATCGGTCGGCTGCCGTCGGTTAGCTGCCGTCGGTCGACTGACGTTTCGAAAATCAATTTCAATATCCAAACACGGATTTCAGTATTCAAACATGAATTTCAATTTCCAAACATGATCCCAGTGGCATCAAACGGCGCTAAACGGCGGTAATTGGCACTGAACGGTGCTTAAACGACACTAAACGGTGTTAATTTCAATTTCAGCCTTCGCTTGGTTGTCTTGTTCAAAACAATCTCCATAGTGATCTTGGTCGTCAAGACGGAGAAACAAAAACAAAAATGTGAAAACTCGACTCGACCACCACTGTTAGTCGGCCGAACCGAAACCTCATACCGACAATCGACGTCGGTCGGCCAAAACGCCCCCGGTGAGCCGGTCGGCCAAAATATTTCTCATACCGACAACCGACGTCGGTCGGCCAAAATGCCCCCGGTGAGCCGGTCGGCCTCGGCCGACCAAAATTTTTCTCATACCGACAACCGACGTCGGTCGGCCAAAACGCCCCAGGTGAGCCGGCCGGCCGAGACTCGGTCAGCCAATTTTAATTTTTTTTTGCAGTGGATCAAAGCTAAATCTCGACGCGATGACCGATGTCGGTCGGCCGGAGCCTTCCGTTGGAGCCCGGTCGGCCGGTTCTCGATCGACTGGGCGAAACCTCGTGCTGACTATCAATGTCAGTCGGCCGGAGCCTTTCGTTGGAGCCCGGTCGGCCGGGTGAAACCTCATGCTGACTATCAATGTTAGTCGGCCGGAGTGCCCCCGATGCCTCAATCGGCCGTGTTTCCGTCGGCCGTCTTCGACATCAAATCTTGAAATCTCGTACCGATGAACGCCATCAGTCGGCCGAAGCTCCCCCGGGAGGTCAGTTGGCCGGTGGTTGGTCGGCCGGAGGCCTCCTCGGGAGCTCGATCGGCCGGCCCTCGGAGCTTGGTCGGCCTTTTCTCGGTCCTTGAACTTCAACGTCAATATTCGAACGTCGATATTTGGACCTCAATGTCAGTATTCGAACGTCGATATTTGGACCTCAACATCAGTAATCGATCGTCGAATGTCATTATTTAAAGTCAATGCCCAAACAGACATCCTTGACTTCGAATTGGCTTTCATAACTTTCGTGACCTTCTGGGCCTTAACTCGCTTGTTGAATCCTTGGTTTTAAACCTTTAATCCATTTATGGTTGTCGGTTATAACCAACCCTTCATTCTCATTCTAAGATGTGGATCTTGTGGTGAAGCTTTTTAGTTCTTGCCCCCCCTTACTTCGTCTGGTGGAGGTCTTGCTTCTCGGTTGATCGTTCAAGAGGTTCATTTGCCACTCAGCACTTGACTTCAAGTCTGGTGTGCCTTGGCTAGTTGTCACTCCTCTATCTTGACTCTAGGATTCCAACCTTATTCTTATACTCATATAACCTTGTTTAGGTTTCAACTTGACTAATGACTCTTGATTCGAGCCCTTAAACTCAAACGACAAGCTCGATTGGAGGCAAACAGCCTTGTTGGCCATCAAGGTTTAATTTTTGTGTCAGGATTTGAGATTCAAGATTTTAAGTATGGAATGAAAAATTATGCTTCATCAATTGGTGCTACCAACTTAGAGTTGATGGTCGGGGCCTTCAAGACCTGGAAGTAACCACTCCCTGCATAATTCTCTATCTCAGAAGAAGCGAATTTAGACAGGGCATCGGCCTTAACGTTCTCATTTCTTGGAATATGCTCCACATAGCACTCATCAAACTGAGTCGTAACAGCTTTCACAACTCGCAAATACTTTGCCATAGTTTCATGCTTGGCCTCAAATTCACCATTCACTTGCGATACTACTAGTCTTGAATCCCCACAAACTTTGAGATTCTTGACCCTCATGATTCTGGCCAAGCCCAACCCGGCTATCAAGGCTTCATACTCAGCTTCGTTATTGGTTGTCGGAAAATCCAACTTCAAAGCATACTCAACCGCGAACCCATCGGGGCTTTGCAAAACTAAACCTACACCACTAGATTTTGTTTTTGATGCTCCATCAAAATAGAGCACCCAATACTCTTTCAGATCAAGTACAAGTTCTTCATCTTCATTCTCACCTGGTTGGGTACTATTTCCTGCCCCCTGACTTCTTGGTTGTCAATGGTACATTCAACCACGAAGTCAGCCAACACCTGAGCCTTGATGGCTGTTCGAGGCTTATATGTGATGTCAAATTCTCCAAGTTCAATCGCCCACTTAATCAACCTTCCACTGGCCTTTGGGCTATGCAATATGTTTCTCAACTGCTGGTCTGTCAGGACCTCGATCTTGTGTGCCTGGAAGTACGGTCGTAGCTTCCTCGAGGCTGTTATCAATGCCAAAGCAAACTTCTCGATGGTTGAGTAATTCAACCCAGCTCCATGCAACACCTTGCTAACATAGTAAATGGGTTTTTGAACCTTTTTCTCTTCTCGAATGAGCACGATGCTCAGCGCTTTTTCGGATACCGCCAGGTATAGATAAAGAGACTCCCCGAGACTAGGTTTGGCCAACAACGGGGCTTCTGCCATGTACCTCCTCAATTGCTCAAAGGCCTCTTGGCTCTTAGTAGTCCACTCACAATTTTTCACTTTTTTCAATGCTTGAAAGAATGGCAAGCATTTGTCACCAGACTTGGAGATAAATCTCCCCAGGGCTGCAACTTGGCCGGTTAACTTCTGTACATCTCGTATAGAACGAGGTGGTTCCATGTCCAAGATCGCTTTAATCTTATCAGGGTTGGCCTCTATGCCTCTCTTCGAAACCATTAATCCCAAAGATTTTCCTGATCCAACGCCAAAAGCACACTTGGCTGGGTTCAACATCATCTTGTGGTGCCTCAGCACTTCGAATGCCTCTCTGAGGTGCTTGATATGGTCTGCCTTGAATAGGCTCTTGACTAACATGTCATCAACATAGACCTCCATGGTTTTCCCAATCAGAAGGGAGAATATCTTATTCACCAGTCGTTGATAAGTAGCGCCTGCATTCTTTGGGATGTCATTCTTGTGCATCTTAATCTGATTATAGGCGCTGAACCCATCCATGAAGCTCAACATCTCATGTCTAGCTGTGGCATCTATCAATATGTTTATCCTTGGCCGGGGGAAACAGTCCTTCGGACATGCATCATTCAAATCAGAGAAGTCTATGCACATCCTTCACTTCCCATTTGCCTTCTTGACCATCACAGGCTCACCCAACCATTCGGGGAACTGAATCTCTTCAATAAACCCAGCCTCTAAGAGCTTGTCAACTTCTTGCTTAATGACATCTTGCCTTTGAGGAGCAAAATTCCTTTTCTTCTATTTTATTGTCTTCCGTTCAGGATCGATATTCAACCGAAGGGTTATAAATTGGGATCAATCCCTGGCATATCAGCCATTGTCCAAGCAAATACATCATTGTTCTCTATTGGTCTTCATCCTTGGATTCTCAATCCAGGTACTTAAGACATATTGAAGAGTAGCTAGTCCTTAACATCCTCGGCCTTGCATGGCTTTGATTGTTGCGTGTGGCTTTTATCTGCTCGTCTTTTAACCTGGGTCCTTCACGGACTTAAACTCTTATTTGGTCGTGCTGTAACCTAACTCTTGACCCTTCACGGTCTTTATTTATGCATTTGTTTGTTCTCCATTCATGTATTATTTTATTTTCGGTACTTGGTCATCCTTAACTTGCACTCATCAGGTGCTTGGCACATAAATAAAATCACACAATAAATGAATGGAAAACAAACTTGCATTAATAACTTGAAATGGGTTCAACCCTTACATAAAGTACTACCGTCCTACTCGGAGCAACATGCTCTTCAATGGTTTCAATGAACCTTATTTCTACTTCTACTAGATAAATATGAAGCTAAGTTCTACTAGGATAATTTGAGCCCATCGGGGCTTTACAAGACTAGGCCTGCACCAGATTTTGTTTTTGATGCTCCATCAAAATAGAGCACCCACCACTCCTTCTGGTCTCCTCCTTATTATTCTGAGGTTCACTTCCTGCTTGGGGTATTACCTCCTGCCCCCCGACTTCTTGGTTTTCAATGGTACATTCAACCACGAAGTCAGTTAACGCCTTAGCCTCAATGGTTGTCTGAGGCTTCTGTGTGATGTCCTCTGACGACCTTTCTTGACGTTTCTTACTACTGCGGACATCCATGTCTTCAATCGGAAGGACCTGCCCCCCGACTCCATCAGGCCTTAACGAGGCTACATAACAGCTTCGTGCCATCTTTTGATCACCTTTATGTTCTCCAACACCATTCCCGGTCGGGAACTTGATCTTCATATGATAAGTTGAGGTGACAGCCTTGAATGCATGAAGTCAAGTCCTTCCGAGGATAGCGCTGTACGTTGAAACCGCCTTGATTACCAGGAAGTTCAACATCTGAGTGGCCTCCTTGGGCTCCTGTCCAATAGTTACAGGCAACTGAATAGTCCCTTCAACTTTGGATTCTACTCCATTAAATCCATATATAGGCATGTTATTGGGGGTCAACTGAGAATCACTGTACCCCATCTTCACAAATGCATCATGAAATAGAATGTCAACGGAAGCTCCATTGTCTATCAAGACTCGCTTCACCTCTAAGTTTCCAATCACAGAAGTTATGACCAACGGGTCGTCATGTGGGAACTTCACCCCTTCCAAGTCTGAGTCATCAAAACCAACCACTACTTCAGTTTTTGCACGCTTCGGGGCCTCTCCCACGATGTTCATCACTTCTCTAGAATAAGCCTTCCGAGAATTCCTTGTTGTGCCAGCCGCAGTCGGGCCTCCTGAGATCATGTTGATTACTGGCCCTCGGGGCTGTGGGTTGTGATCTTGATCGTCATCCCTCCTATCATACTATCTTCTCTGATTACCACGATCGTCACCCTTAGTGAAGTGGCTCAGTTTCCCTCTACGAATCAAAAACTCGATCTCATCTTTGAGTTGCTTGCAATCATCAGTGTCATGCCCCACATCTCTATGGAATCTACAATACTGATTCTTGTTTCTCTTTGCGGGATCACCCCTAAGTGGCTTCGGCCATCGGAAATCCTTATCTTCTCAATGTCCAACAAGATTCGACTCTTAGGAGTATTCAACCTTGCATACTCAGTAAACCTTGGTCCTTGGTTCTTCTTAGGGGAAGAATCGGAGTCCTCGCTAGTTCGGGGATACTTGTCCCTAGCATCATACTCCTGGTCTTGCTTTCGCTTCTTGGAGTCATTGTTGCCCTTGCCATTGCCTCCCGCGGCTTCTTCCTTCATGCTATTCTCAGCCTTGATATACTTGTCAGCCCTTCGTTGGAGCTCGGCCATGTTTTCAGGAGGATGTTTTGTCAATGACCTTTTAAAGAATAGATCAGTGGTTACGTGTTCCAGGGCTACCATGGCCACCTTATTCTCCAAATCGGTAATATTCAATGTCTCCTTAGTGAATCGCTCGAGCTAATCCCTTAGATTTTCATTCTTCCCTTGTACTACACACATGAGGGATGCAGAAATTTTTTCATGAACTCTCCCACTGATGAATTGGCTAACAAAAGCGGCGCTCAGCTCCTTAAAAGAGCCAATCGAATTTGCAGGTAGGCGACTATACCATCTTTGAACCATGCCCAACAGAGTTTGAGGGAATACCCTACACTTTAGGGCATTACCTGCAGGCTACGGCAGCAGTGCGTTAGAGAACTTTCTGACGTGGTTTGCGGGATCACCCGTTCCATCATAAGCCTAAATTGTCGGTATCTTGAACTTCTTTGAGATACGAGCATTCATCACCTCCTCAATAAACGGGGGTGTGGGATCATCAGGATCCCCAAGTGGCATCAGATCCTTGGGGTTGCTTTTGGGGGTTTCTACCCTTGTTGTTCTTTCGGTTGGGGCGTCAGCCCTTCTCTACCTTCTTGAAGACCTTTCTAAGTCTGTAATGGGAATCCTTCCTGAGGTCGGAGGAGGTTGAGTTTGATTCAACCTAGTTGTTCTCTCGCAATATCGTCCTTTAACCTTAAAATCTCGGCCTCATGAGCCTTGATTCTCTCAGCAGTTGTCAAAGGGGGTCCATCATGGACAGTTTGTGTCCTCCATCGAGGTTCTCTACTAGCGCGTCGCCTTCTTAGGGCTTCATCGCGATCATCATCATCAGACGACGAATCATCAGTATAGGGACCAGAGTAGTCATCATACTCTCGATCTCGAATCTGCAAGGCATGGCCACTTGGTCCAATACCTTGAGTAGTGGGAGGTTAGTTAGGCAGACCATACATCGGGTTGGTATTCATGGGAAGATCCGTAGTATGGATCTGTACCCCTGGTGGTAAGGGATGATTAGGATTGACCAGAGGAGAAACCATCATCTGAAGAGAGTTGGTTTCTCGACTTGGGTGGATGACCATAGGTAATGTTCTCTCAGCATGGGGATTCGTCCCTGGAGATTGAGAAACTTGAGTTTGAGTGATCGCCCCTGTTGTTGGGGGTACTTGCTCAGTGATAGGCGGAGCAGAGCTTAGAGGTAGGGCCTCAGTAGAGATCGGTACTGTTCTTCGTGTGGTTACCATGGTTGATGTTGTTTTCCCACAGACGGTGCCAAATGTTGTGGAATAAAAATGAAGGTTTGTAAATTGTGGCGAGGGTTTGCTCGTATTTAATGCCAAAGGGCTAGTGAGCTTCGAGCTTTAATGGATGTTTCCGTGTTCGAGACTAATCGGTCCTCACAGAGTGCCTACGTATCTCGTATTGAGAATCAAGCCAAAAACGTAGTTCTGTGAATGAGGGGTCAGGCCCTTTATATAGGTTGAGAAGCCCTAGAATCGTAGTAGAATTAAGTGACTTGGTGGGCAAGTCACCGCCTTGAGGAAGGTTCTAGACTCCTTCCTTGTAGGAGTCAGTTCCCATATCGAATTCTGTGTCTTGGAGGCTAAGCTTGGTAGGAGTAATATCCTTATCTGACTCTTATTGCTGAGCTGGTTATTACCCTTAATATTAATTATGAAATTAATATCATAAATAGGGTTTGGGCCCATCTGGTGGGCCCCACGTTTGGACCATATTAGGTCTAATTAATGCTATATTAAATGTGTCTTTAGGGCTTACTTTCAGCCCATATTAGTAACGACCACATTTTTTGAAAAAGATATTTTAGTTAGAAAAGTTAGAAAATGTAATAGTTTAAAAGTAAAATACTTTAAGATTAATTGTTGTAATAGATATTTTAGAAGATATTTAGGAGAAGTGTTGGCAAGAATTGGGGGTAATATTTTGAGAAAAGATTGTGCTTTGATTAGTTTAAACGTAAAATATTTAAAGATTAATTGTTGTAATAGATATTTTAGAAGATATTTAGGAGAAGTGTTGGCAAGAATTAGGGGTAATATTTTGAGAAAAGATTGTGCTTTGATTATTTATAATTAAGTTAAATAATTAAAGATAATAAATAAAATAATTAAATAAGGTAAGTACTGTACTGTATCGTACCAAAACTTTTAATGTTTCGTCTTTTATAATATAGTATAGATAGCTTAAAACCCGTGCGATGCACGGATTTGTTTTAATATTATATGACTTTTTTACATCAATTTGATTTAATTTTTTAAAATATGAATTTTGGAGGCTTAAATTTTTAAATGAGATGATTTGATAATAATTATATAAATGTTATCCGTGATATTTCTAGAAAAGTAGGGATTTTAGTTAGAAAATATAGAATATATGATAGGTTTTAGTTGAAAAAGCTAATCTGTTAATTATTAGAAAATATAAAATTATTACTTTACTTTATTAAATAGAATGCCCGTGATATAATTAGAGAAAGAGAGGATATGGTTAGTGAAAATTAAAAAGGTAGCATGTTTTAGGTGAAAAAGGTAATTGTGATTAGTTTTTAGTATTTATAATTTAATTATGTTATTTTACTAAATAAAATTGCTCGTAGTATTTTTGGAAAATGAGAAATTAATGTTGTCCATGATATTTCTAGAAAAAAAGGTAATTTAATTAGAAAAAATAAAAAAGATGATACGTTTTAGCTGAAAAGGTAATTGGTTAATTATTAGTATTATAATATTATTTTTTTATTAAATAGAACCGTCCGTGATATAATTGGAAAAAGAGATGTTTTAGTTAGAGAAAAGAAAAAAGGTAACGTGTTTTGGCTGAAAAAGGTAATCGTCCGTGATATAATTGGAAAAACAGAGATTTTAGTTAGAGAAAATGTAACGTATTTTGGGTGAGAAAAAGTAATTGATTAGTTAATAGTAAATAATATTATTATGTTATTTTATTAAACAAAATTGCTCGTAGTGTTTTTAAAAAATGAGAAACTTTAGTTATATAAAATATAAAAGATATTGTATTTTACCTGAAAAGGGAAATTATTTAGTTATTGAAAAATATAAAAAGTAATATGTTTAACCAGAAAAAGGAAATTGATTAGTAATGGAGAAATTTTAGTTAGATAAAATATAAAAGATATTGTATGTTACTTGAAAAAGTAAATTATTTAATTATTGAAAAATAGAAAAGTTAATAAATTTAATCTGAAAAAGGAAATTGATTTGTCAGTAGAATAGATTTTATTTGGAAAAATAAAAAAGATGATATGTTTTAGCTGAAAAGGTAATCGGTTAATTATTAGTATTATAATATTATTTTTATTTTTATTAAATAGAATCGTTTGTGATATAATTAGAAAAAGAGGTGTTTTAGTTAGAGAAAAGAAAATAGGTAACGTGTTTTGGCTGAAAAAGGGAACAGTCTGTGATATAATTGGAAAAACAGATATTCTAGTTAGATAAAAGGTAACGTGGTTTTGTTAAAAAGGTAATTGATTAGTTAATAGTAAATAATATAATTGTTATTTTATTAAACAAAATTGCTCGTGTTTTTAAAAATTGAAAAATTATAGTTATATAAAATATAAAAGATATTGTATTTTACCTGAAAAGGGAAATTATTTGGTTATTGAAAAATAGAAAAAGTAATATGTTTAACCTGAAAAAGAAAATAGATTAGTAAAGGATAAATTTTAGTTTGATAAAATATAAAAGATATTGTATGTTACTTGAAAAATGAAATTATTTAGTTATTGAAAAACGGTAAAGTTAATATATTTAATCTGAAAAAGGAAATTGATTTGTTAGTAGGATGAATTTTATTTGTAATTAAATAAGGGTAAATAAGTAAAACCAACAGGTACCGTACCGACCGACCGACCGACTGACCAAACTTTTAATGTTTCGTCTTTTATAATACAGTATAGATTTCTTCCTAGCTGTTGACTTTCCATCCAGGCTTATCTTAATAATTGTGTTTATTCCATAAATCATCATTATTACAATGTGTCCCGTATCATAATGTGCACTATCGACTTGCCGTAGAGGCTGTTCACTTAATGTTTTTCTAATTTTCAACTAAATCATCATTATTATAATGTTTTTCAACTAAAATTTATCATCTTTTCAATATTTTCTAACTAAAATTCCTCATTTCCTAGAATTATCACTGATAACATTTATATAATTATCAACAAATCATCTCATTTAAAAATTTAAGCCTCCAAAATTCATATTTTAAAAAAGTTAATTCAAATTAATAAAAAAATCATATAATTTTAAGAAAAATCAGTGCATCGCACGGGTTTTAAGCTAGTATATATATATATATATATATATATATATATTTATATTTATATTTATATTTATATATTTATAGTTCTTATTAATGAAAAATACTTTAAACAAATTAATATTTACATGTTCTTGACTAAAAACAATATTTATGTACTTAAATTTATCATACATGAATTAAAGGTATAACAAGTACATGGATAATCGATTAATTATCTATCATTAATTCAATAAACAAATGTATGATTGTCAATATTCATGTTGATGGATCATTTTTTTGAATAATTAGACTTACATGCCTTACAAATGAATATCTGTTCTAAGATAATTCTCGAGATGAGCGAGAGTCGAACCCAGGACCTAGGTCGATAAAGGATAAACCCTTTACCACTTAGGCTATTCAATCGCGCTCTTTTGATGAACCATAATTTGTTTAAAATAATTGGTTTTAGATTTAGTTTATAATAATAATATATCAAAATTATTGAAATTGAAAAGGTTTGATCCGATCTTGCTCAATCCCGAATAAAAGTCCAGTCCAATCCAATTTTCGTTCAAATAAAAGTCCATCGTGGCCCGTCTCGAAAGCCTAAAAAGGCAGAATTACTTATTAATGCATTTATTTATTAAGGTAATAAAAATATTGGTACTCGTAGGATTTACACCTTAAGAATGAACAAACAATAATTTAAATAATAAAATTTAATGAAATTATAGGTAGGTACTTTAAATAGATTTGAGTACAAACTTTTACTTTATTAATAGGGGGACACAGTCTTGAATCTTGATGCAACAGAGCCTTGCAATTCTTTAAATCGGAACAATGTTTTTTGCAGATAGTGAGAAGATCCTCCAACATATGGGTGAGCTAAGATGGGTCAGCACATGGGGTCAGGCCTTTATATAGGCTGAGAAGCCATAAAATCGTAGTAGGGTTAGGTGACTTGATGGACAAGTCACTGCCTTGAGGAAGGTTCTAGACTCCTACCTTGTAGGAGTCTGTTTCCATATTGAATTCGGTGCCTTGGAAGCTACTCATAAAGATATTGTGTCCTTATCTGACTCTTATTTGCAAGCTGTCAATCACCCTCAATATTAATTATGAATTTAATATTGAATTAGGGTTTTGGGCCTCATTAATTGGCTTCATATTCGGACCAAGCTAGGTCTAATTAAAGCAACATTAATTGTGACAGCCCCAAATCCGGGGTCATAAATCTGGGCCATCACGGACCAATTTCCATTTAATATCAATATCCATTGGGTCTTTTTTTTTTTATATAATATTTAATGCTTAAACAGTTGACCCCACACTAATACACACACACACCAGTCATATGCTCAGAGAACAATATTTACCATAACAAAAGTTTAGAGTTGAAAGTTAAAAGAGTTATTACAAACCAGGATCATACTTAAGTACATTGTTGAATAACACTTCGACATGAAGCGTTTCAACAACCAAAAGTTTATTACATGTCTTCATACTTAATTATGCATAAGCCCTCAGAACCCGTCTGCCTTATCACTACCTCTGGAATCGATGCTAACGTGCCCTCAGAAGGTCGCCTTTCCCTTACCCTCTTGCGGGGCGTTCTGCGTAGTATTGGCATACCTAGCTGTATATAGATAAGTAGCAAGAGTGAGCTATAATAGCTCAGCAAGATAATATTGTAAACTAGAATTTAAAATGTAACCAAGTATACATGTATATACATATGTAAGCGGTAACCAATTATAAACTTTAAGGAAGAATGAAACTCTTATTTAATAATACATCATCCACTTACTACTATAAGAAAAAAATTTAGGATAATACAGTATCAGTTTCTCTTCTTAAATAATATAACAATCAATATACCCTTTCAGTGTAATATTTCAAGATAATATGAATACTTACTTAAATCTCTCACTATCATCTTCTCATTTCCTTCTTATGCAACAATTTTTTTTTTCATAATTTAATATAAAATCAGTTTCTCTTCGTCTATAACAATAATTCCATCGTCTCATATCATTTTACCTTTTCAGTATACCAATCTGACTTTATCGTTGATTCTTTATTCAATAATTGTGGGGGTTTTCACTGTTGCCGAATACGTGAGGCACGATGATCAGTCGTCCTCCGTACCCGTCCATTTTTAGTACCGGTAGAAGGAATGAAGGCCACCTGCTAACATCATCCCTGGAGGAAGGCCACCTGCTAACATCCTCCCTTGGCATCTTCGTGCCGAATCATGAATGCTAGACTATGTCGCACACAGCCCTGACACAGCCTCTTATGCAAGTTTGTTGCTAATCCCCCTTTTTATAAAATCATTATTCAATTTATCAACACCATTTCACATTTCCATTCCCGTATATCACTTTCATTCTCGCACATTATTTCTATAAAATATATATATATAACATAACACTTTGATTATGATTCAGATATCTCTTTTATATTTAAGAATTCAAATATGCTTTTATATTCATAAAACCTTTCCGTCTATTTTAAGAGTAGTAAATAATAATCAAATAATATTTATTCAACCACTAACACTAAAAAGAATATTTATAATATAGCATTATAAACCATATAACCCTAGATAACAACTGATACCATTCTCTTTCATATCTCTTTTACCCTAGAGCATATTCGCTCCCTTCGTAACCATCTCTATATTCATATTTCAGAAAACATATCCATCTCTCTTTTACTTCCCCCAATCAAGAGAATATATTCTTTGCAATATAGCAACAAAAGCATCACATATACATAAATATTCCATGATATCATTATTATTCCGAAGATAAATAATTTTTAAAGTAGGGATAGAAGGATCTTGCCTCGGTTTCTGTATCCTGACAGAATGGCTGGTCCCTCCTCCGGAATTTCTATAAACACAAAAGGACCGTCATTAGAATACCACATCTCTTACTCACTACCCTCTTGTATAACAAGACCCTTTACACTTCAATATATGTTTAACGTATCATTATTACCCCAAAGGTTCCAGAACTTAACCATTTATAAGCTCAATCGAAGTTTCAGTGTTTGTCACCATTTCACCTAACGACCACACTCGACTGTAAAATTTCTTATAAATTTTAAATTTCGAATTTTAATATAAGGTCAACTGTCAAGGGTCCTCTGGCCACCCTACTACACTATCCCAAAATTTCGTGACTTATAAAAATGTCTAAGTATGGTAAATTTAGCCTCAAAGTTGATACAATTACGTTTTCTTGGTTATCGAACGTCTTTCACTAAAACTGACTTTTCTCCTAAACCGTTCATCAGATTTTAACGCACCTTATATCAAAACGATCTATGAACTAAGCTTTACTCTACCATGGTCACTTAGGGGTCCAAACAGTAAGGTACCGTGTGGTTACAGTGGCTAAAAACAGGGTAGTTTCTGTCCTAACGAAAATCGGACATTATAACTGCTGTAATTTCATACTTTCCGAAATTTCACCACTCCAAAACCACCATTATACACTCTTTTCAGGCCCTACACCATGTGGGCTACCTCCCAACCATGGTTACAAGTTCACAACAAACTTTCCATGTCAATTCCAACCATTTATATCACAAAATCATCATAACTTAACATTTATATTAACTAACCACTAACCAACTCAAAAATCATCATAAATACAAAGGGGCAAGGATTGTTATACCTTCTTGAAGCTTTAAAGTCACTTAACAAGCCTTGGGTACAGCTTAAATCACCTTGTATTAGCTTAAATCAACTAAAGAGACCATAAAAACAAAGATTAAAACTTGAAAAACACTATTCACTACTATTCATCTTACACTTGAATGATTTTATTACCTAGGCAAATGATGATGGTTGGCCTTGAAACTTTGAGAATATCACTTTCTAACCTCCAAGCATCTCCACCATTTTTCCCTTGATTTAATCTTGAAGAGAGCTAGGGTTTTGGATTTTTTTTTCTTCTTTTACTTTGTTGAAGCCGAATGTGATAAGATGGATGGGGAGAGAGTTTTATGTTTTGTTTTAATCTTATCTTGGCTTAAACTTAATAATTCTAGCTTACCTTGGAAGCTTGGAAGATATTTTGATAATTTACCATGTTAAAAGACTAATTTACCCTTAAACTAATTAGTGGAAAGTGATGTAATCCTTGATGATCTCATAATTCTCTTTTTCTTGATTTTCTTAAGTAATTTGCTAACACTCTTGGTGATAATAATGTGGTATATATCCTTGTTATATTATTAATCTTGGTTGCTTAATCTCCATATTCGTCTAATTGTGGTTCGTTTCGAATGTTCCTCATTATCTCAGTGGTTCTGAAATCATTTATCAATCCAAATTCCTTTGGTATTCTCTTAACTCAATAATCCCTTGGTTAAATCTAAATTCACTAATCCCTCAATATATAATTCTTATAATGTTTCCATGCTCCTTAATATCCAATAGAAGCTCTTTGGAAGTCAAAATCCTCAAAAATCCATATTTAGGAATTTCTGAAATCCATCGTCATTTCGAGTCACTTATTTTCAATGTACAACACTAATATGGTTTCTGTTTATTCATTCTCCGTTTCCATTATGGAGTACTTATATACTATTTTTCTAAATCCTCGAAATTTACTATTCATGTGACCACTGTAGCATTACTAAAGTTAGGGTTATTACATTAATTGTGTCTTTAGGGCTTATTTTCAGCCCATATCATTTGCCCCCCAACTTCTAGGAAAACTGATCAGGTTTTCCTTGAAGTTATAATTGTCTTTTTCGAGACTCGGGGTTCATTTTTGTACATTAGTGTTTCACGAATACCATCTTAATGTAAAGTGTGGAGCGACCGACGCATTTACGATGATGTTAAATGACGCTAAAAGGCACTAAACGGCGCTAACCAGCCTTAAACAACGTTTAAACGATGTTAAACGACGCTAAACAACATTAAACGACGCTAAACGACCCTAAACGACACTAACCAGCCTTAAACGACGTTAAACAATGCTAAACGGCATTAAACGGCACTAAACGGCACTAACCAGTCTTAAACAATGTTTAGACAATGCTAAACGGCATTAAACGGCGCTAAACGGTGCTAACCAGCCTTAAACAACGTTTAAACGATGTTAAACGACTCTAAACGACATTAAACGGTGCTAAATGGTACTAAACGGCGCCAACCAGCCTTAAACGACATTTAAATGATGTTAAACGAAGTTAAACGATGTTAAACGGCATTAAACGGCGCTAACCGACGTTAAACGGCACTAAACAGCACTAACCAGCCTTAAATGACGTTTAAACGATGTTAAACAATGGTGAACGGTGCTAAACGGCACTAAACGGCGCAAACCAGTCTTAAACAAAGTTTAAACAATTTTAAACGATGCTAAACGGCATTAAACGACGCTAAACAGCGCTAACCAGCCTTAAACGATGCTTAAACGATGTTAAACGACGCTAAACGGCATTAAACGGCACTAAACGGTGCTAAACTTCAGTTTCAGATCCGTCTTGATTTTCGCGTTCAAGACGTCAGGATTGAAGTTCAACATCAACTTAAGAATCAGGACTGATCATCAGTCTCGGTCGGCTGACGGGCCGAGGGGACCTCGGTCGCGTTCGCGGTCGGCTGCGGCGCCCGTGGTAGCTCGGTCGGCCGTTCGCGGTCGGCTGGAGTACCCGTGGTGGCTCGGTCGGCTGGAGCTTCCTTGGAGCCTTGGTCGGCTGACGACGGTCGGTCGATGGTTCCTTGGAGCCTCGATCGGCTGATGCCTCCCGGGTGCCTCAGTCGGCTAACGACGATCGGCTGTAGCCTCCGAGGTGCCTCGGTCGGTTGACGACGGTCGGCTGACACCTCTCGAGTGCCTCAGTCGACTATCCTTATGCAGCTAAGGTTCCCGAAACCTCAGTTGGCCATCCTCAGTCGGCTAGCTTGAACATCAGTCTCGAAATATCAATATCCAAACCTCAACATTGAACACTGAATCTTAGTATTCGGAAACCGATGAATGGGTCATTCATGACTTTTATCTGAGATTCCACTTATATTTAGATCAACATTGCTAGTCCCGTGCTTAGGGCTAATTCCTCCATTAAGTTTCTTAAGCATAATTAGCTTTTTAAAACTCAGCTGTTTGTAGCTTTACCGGATATTCATCAATATTTTTCGTTTCTTCCCGGACTCGTATGAATTATAACGATTCTTTCCATGTAAAATGGATAGTTTTCGTCCTTCTTTTATCTTTAAACGATAGATGACCTGTAAACGTGAATCAGGCTGTGTTTCAACCTGGTATAGCAAGTCATGCATCTTCTATCAGAAACTTCCTTTGTGTTGAAGCTACAGGAGAAGGACCGAGTATATCCATTCCCCGCATTGCGAACGGGATAGGAGAGTTAATCGATGTTAACATCTCAAACGGCTACCTTACAATCGGAGCGTGCTTTTGGCACCTGTCACACCTTTTGACATAATTCTGTGCATCGGCCAACATCTCTGGCCAATAGAATCCCAAACGAGTGATCTTGTGAGCTAAGGCTCTGCCCCCCAAGTGCTGCCCACGGATACCTTCATGAACTTCCTCCAGCTTTCCTTCGCCTCTTGGGGCCTCAAACACTTTAAATACGGGATGACAAAAGACCTTTTATAAAGGATGCCTTCAATCAAAACATATCTCAATGCTACACCGATAGTTTTCATGCCTTCAGGGCATTGTCAGAGAGCCATCCAGTTTCCAAGTGAGCTTTGATAGGATCAATCCAACAGCTCCCTACGTCAATTGGAGCCACCAATTTCGAGTTGATGGTTGGGGTCTTCAAGACCTGGAAGTAAACACTTCCTGCATAATTCTCTATCTCAGTAGAGGCGAACTTTGAAAGGGCATCGGCCTTAACATTCTCCTCCCTTGGAATGTGCTCCACATAGCACTCATCAAATTGAGTCATTAATGCCTTCACAACTCTCAGATACTGTGCCATAGTTTCATTCTTGGCTTCAAACTCACCATTCACTTGTGAGACTACCAACCTTGAATCTCCACAAACTTTGAGGTTTTTAACCCTCGGTATTCTGGCCAAGCCTAACCCGACTATCAAGGCTTCATATTTAGCTTTGTTGTTGGTTGTTGGAAAATCCAACTTCAAAGCATACTCAACTGTGAACCCATCGGGGCTTTGTAAAACCAAACCTGCGCCACTAGATTTTTTTTTTGATGCTCCATCAAAATAAAGCACCCAATACTCTTTCAGATCAGGTACAAGCTCTTCATCCTTATTCTCACCTTCTTGGCTGGGTACTATCTCCTGCCCCCCGACTTCTTGGTTGTGAATGGTAAATTCAACCACGAAGTCAGCTAATGCCTGAGACTTGATGGCTGTCCAAAGCTTGTATGTGATGTCAAATTCTCCGAGTTCGATCGCCCACTTAATCAGCCTTCCACTGGCCTTCGGGCTATGCAATATGTTTCTCAGTTGTTGGTCCATCAGGACTTCGATCTTATGTGCCTGGAAGTACGGTCGTAACTTCGTCGAGGCTGTTACCAATGCCAAAGCAAATTTCTCGATGGGAGACTAATTCAATTCAGCTCCATGCAAAACCTTGCTCACGTAGTAGATAGGTTTTTGAACCTTGCTATCTTCTCGAATGAGGACAGCACTCAGTGCTTGTTCAGATACCGCTAGGTATAGATAAAGGGTCTCTCCTGGACTAGGTTTGGCCAGCAACGGGGCTTCAGCCATGTAGTTCTTCAACTGTTCAAAGGCCTCTTGGCTTTCAGTTGTCCACTCAAATTTCTTCACCTTCTTCAATGCTTGAAAGAAAGGCAAGCATTTATCACCAGATTTGGAGATGAATCTCCCTAAAGCTGCTACTCGACCCGTCAATTTCTGCACATCTCTTATAGAGCATAGTGGTTCCATATCCAAGATCGCCTTGATCTTGTCAGGGTTGGCCTCTATGCCTCTCTTCGAAACCATCAGACCCAAAAATTTCCAAATCCAACACCGAAGGCACACTTGGCTGGATTTAACATCATCTTGTGGTGCCACAGCACTTCAAATGCCTCTCTGAGGTGTTTAATGTGGTCTGTCGTGTACAGGCTCTTGACTAAGATGTCATCAACATAAACCTCCATGGTTTTTCCAATCAAATGGGCGAATATCTTATTTACCAGTCGTTGATAAGTAGCCCTTGAATTCTTTAGTCCAAAAGTCATGACAAGATAACAGAAAACACCAAAGTTAGTTATGAAAGATACCTTTGGAATGTCATCTTTGTGCATCTTAATCTGGTTGTATCCACTGAACCCGTCCATGAAGATTAACATCTCATGCCCAGCTGTGGCATATATCAGTGTATCAATCCTTGGTAGAGGGAAACTATCCTTAGGACATGCATCATTCAAGTCAGTGAAGTCTACACACATTCTCCACTTTCCATTTGCCTTTTTGACCATCACAGGGTTAGCTAACCATTCGGGAAACTGAATCTCCTCAATAAAACCAGCTTCTAAGAGCTTGTCCACTTCTTGTTTAATGGCCTCTTGCCTTTCAAGAGCAAAATTCCTCTTCTTCTGTTTGATTGGCTTCCGCGTAGGGCCAACATTTAACTTATGGGTTATGAGTTGGGGATCAATCCCTGGCATATCAGCTGCGGTCCAAGCAAACACATCACTGTTCTCTTGTAAAAACGTTGTCAATCTACCCTTCAAGGTTTCCTTTAAAGAAGCTCCACGGACATCCAAGGTATAGGGACCAGATCCTCTGTTGGCTTCCCTCGGTGTTCATCATTTCCACCGACATCCATGTCTTCACTCGGAAGGACCTGCCCCCTGACTCCATCGGCTCTTAATGCAGCTGCATAGCAACTTCTCGCCATCTTCTGATCACCTTTATGTTCTCTAACACCGTTCCTGGTTGGGAACTTAACCTTCATATGATAAGTAGAGGCAACAGCCTTGAACAAATGAAGTCCAGTCCTTCCCAGGATTGCGTTATATGTCGACGTCGCCTTGATTAACAGAAAATTCAACATCTGAGTCGCCTCCTTAGGTTCCTGCCTAATAGTTACGGGCAATTGAATAGTTCCTTCAACTTTGGACTCAACTCCATTAAATCCATAGATAGGTATGTTGGTCGGGGTCAACTGAGAATCATTATATCTCATCTTTACAAACGCATCATAAAACAGAATATCAACAGAAACTCCATTGTCTATCAAGACTCGCTTCACCTCTGAGTTTCCAATCATAGGGGTTTTGACCAACGGGTGGTCATGGGGAACTTCATCCCTTCGAGGTCTGAATCATCGAAACTAATCGCTACTTCAGTCTTAGCACGTTTTGGGGCCTCTCCCATGATGTGCATCACTTCTCTGGCATATGCCTTCCGAGAGTTTCGTGGTGTGCCGGCTGTTGTCGGGCCTCCCCAACTCATGTTGATAACTGGCCCTCGGGGCTGTGGGTTACGATCACGATCATTATCTCTCCTATCGTTATCCCTCCTGTCATAGTCTCTTCTTTGATTTCCACGATCTTCACCTTTCGTGAACTTACTTAGTTTTCCTCTTCGGATCAAAAAATCAATCTCGTCTTTGAGCTGCCTACAATCATCAATGTCATGCCCCAAATCCTTGTGGAACCTACAATACTGATCCTTGTTTCTCTTTGCGGGATTACCCCTCAATGGCTTCGACCATCGGAAATCCTTATCCTTCTCGATATCCAGCAAGATTTGACTCCTTGGGGCGTTCAACCTCGCATATTCAGAAAACCTTGGTCCTAGACTCTTCTAAGGGGCAGAGTCGGAGTCCTTGCTAGTTCGAGGATACTTGTCCCTAGCATCATATTCCTGCTCTTGCCTTCGCTTCTTAGAGTTCTCGTTGCCTTCACCCATAGTAGAAACTTTTGTCTTCTTCATGTTGTCTTCAACCTTGATATACTTACTCGCCCTCCTTTGAAGCTCCATCAGGTTCTCAGGGGGATGCTTTGCTAATGACATTCGAAAGAAGTTGTTTGTCATTCCATTCTCCAAGGCTATCATAGCTACTTTGTGTTCTAGATGGGGGACATCCAAAGTCTCCTTGGTGAAGCGCTTGAGGTAATTTCTTAAGTTCTCATTATTTCCTTGTTTAACTTGCATAATATATGCAGAGCTTTTTTCATGAACTTTCCCACCAACAAATTGGTTAATAAAAACCGTGCTCAATTCTCTGAAAGAGCCAATCGAGTTTGCGGGTAGTCAGCTATACCATCTTTGAGCCATACCCGACAGGGTTTGAGGGAATGCCCTACACTTAAGAGCGTCACTAGCAGGCTATAACTGCAGTGCGTTCAAAAACTTTCTCATATGGTTTGAGGGATCGCCCATTCCATCATATGACACTACGCCATAAACAGCCTACGGTAACACCACGACTGTGTTACCTTAGACCCTAAAAAACGTTACCAAAGGCCAAAAAAAGGCTAAGGTAACACCTTAGCTGGGATAGTTTTGTTCTATGTAACCTTTGGGGTCTAAGGTAACACCTCGACACACATAAGCTAACATAGGCAAATTCGTTACCTTAGACCTATAAGGTAACACACTAAGCAATTCTATAGCAACACCAAATCTATGTTACCTTAGATGTTATAATTTTGAAAAATTATTAATTAATTATGTGGGTCCCACATGTGGCCCCACAGACATTGTCTATTTTAAAATTAATAATTCAGATTTAATTATTTTTCTACCATTCCCTCCCTGTAATATTCATAAAAAAATGCATAGATAAACAAAAAATAAAAAACAGACCAATGTCAAATCTAAAATAAACTACAAAATGTAAATATCATTAATTTAAAGAAAAATTTACAATTTGTACAACCGACTACATTTACTTGAACATCCAAACAAAAACTAATCGTACAAAAATTTGTCTCCTGCTATGTGTCTAACTCGTATCAATTCATGCCGTAAATTTGAGAACTTGAGCTCCAAGTCATTCTACAAATTAAGTAAAAATTTGGTCACCTTGCTCAATAGTGACAGGAACCTGATTTGGTCACCTCTGTATTGGGAACCTGATTTGCATAAGGCTGATTCGCCCTTTCCAGATATCGAAACATGTTGTTAAGCACATAATAGCCCCCTCGTTCTTGTGGTGCAAGGAAGAAAGACTGAGTAAAATCGCGCACCACATTGTCCTTTCCAGTGAGATATCCAGTTACAAGGACATGAACTCCACTCAGTTGATAAGATAATTCCTGAAATACAATAACACAAGGCATTAAATTAACTCAGCAAAAAAGCAAATTAAAGAAAGCAATAACTTAACATACATCTTATTAAATTAACAAATAATTAAGTACACCCAACATTTAAAATCGCCATAAATTAAGTAGATTAAAAGAATTTCAAGAATTTAGAAGCTTAAACATTTAATCTGTTTTTTCTTCTTCAATTCTTGTCTAGGAAAATAAAATACTCAGAAAATTAAGTAAAAAAACATAGATATATATACCAGTAAACAGAGGAAAGAGAGATAAAGATGTTGGGATTGATGGAGAAAGGGAAGATCAGATAAAGTAAATACTGAGCAAAATTAGGAACCTGGTGCAGGTGATTTACAAATCTTGGTGTGCACGTGCTCCATCACCAATCAACTCTCTTCCTGCTGCAATCAAGTTAAGACATAATTTTGGTAATTTTAGTTTAAGTCAGTAGTTGTCACAACTACTCATCCCAGACCCAAGACTCCAAATATGTATATATAAGCATGCAGCTGCAACCCTAGCCTACCCACATATATGAATACACCACAATTGTTTCCCAAAGCTTCATTAGAAATTTAGAATTCTCAAGCCATATTAATATATATCCAACTATCCTTATCTATCCATCCATCCATCCATCTCGTCTGATCTAAATATATCTAATCATTTTCGTCGGTGCAGTATCCTTAAACTTGACTGGTATATATATATATATATATATATATATATATATATATATATATATATATATATGCATTCATGCATTTATGTCTCACCACTATAATATGAGGTTTTATTCTCAACCCTTGCTGCTTGATCCGGAGCAGCACTTCTTCGTCTAAAGCTCTTACTTGATCTAGAATATAAACCACCTGCATTCAATGATATAACTTTCTTAGCTTACAGAGGAGGATAAAGACCTAACTGAGCTTCAATTATAGACTTCTAATTACCTGAATGAGGACATGTGAAGTTACTAAAATGGTTAGTAGGTGCCCCATAGTATTGTAAGATGCTACGTGTACTGTTGTTGAGTGTTTATGCTGACTAATCCGTTAGTATGGCTAACTATCAATAATTAAAATGCTGATAGACCCTGGGCATAAATACAATATCAGTTCATAACATATACATAACTATAGGAATTAAAATTATTGCTCATCTATTACTCAATCTCCCTAGATGCCTTACGATAGAATCTTCTAAGACCCTTTTCTTTTCTCTTCCAAAACCTTTCGTACTCTTCCAGTGTCATCTCCTGCAATTCACAAAATGTATATTAACTTGAGAGCATTAACAGGTTACAATGAAAATTGGACTGGTAAAGACTTCGTGCAAGTTAGAAATGGAGTCAATGACTTGAGAAATCAACATTTGCATCCTTTCTCGTATTTCAGCCTCTCCATCTGCTTCATTTGTCTCTTCCAGAATCCTTTGCAGCCGTGTGCTCCGATTATCCTGCACCTGTATTAAAATGCAAACAAGTTCTTATTAGTGGAGTTTACAAGATTAAGAAGCGCTGCACAGAGTGATGACCAACCATGAAGTAGGATATATATATCAGAATGTCAAAGTTACGTTACTTCCCAAAATCTCTTTACAACATAACTGGTGTTTAGTTGCTTCTTAAAAGTATATATATTTACATCAAATAAAAGGTGCACATGCTACAAATGCTGTATGGTTCCCCAGGTGCGTTCATGCATGTTTGTGACTGCTATAAATTGCCCACTGACTGTCACAGACTAATGAAACGAGGCAACACTTAACATGTCAAGTCTCTGGACTAAGGAAAACCATTATGTATCAGGAAAAAAAATCATCATGGGCTTTGAGCCAATATTACAGAGGTACATCCCTGCTACCTGTCTGAGACTCACCCAGTGAAATGGTCAATCAGCTATAATTGCTCCTAAAGAGATATCCTAAATGCCTCAACTCAAACAAAGAACACAGACTCATTCTCTGGTCAAAAGAAACTACTAACGGACTTCTTTACAAAATTACAGGTTACAACATATAGAATCAGTTAACTAGTTGAAAGAAAATAGGTGCTGCTATTAATAAGCCCAAAATGGCCATTTATTTATATTGATATAACAAGAATTACATAAATTTATGGAAACCGTAACCTGATAGTTCGGATAATATACTATTTCAAATCTGAGAAAGATCCTTCAATATATGATTCATAGGCTGTTTAAACTCATTCACATTTACCTAAATTATCTGAAATCATTTATAAACAAATAAAACAAAAGCCTGCAGATTGATTATTTACAGAAAAAAGGGCCAAGGTATTGGCACTAACTGCATCATCAATAGAGAAACCTTTTGTCCACCTCTGTAACTCCACTCTCTGTCCCTCCCAATTTGAATTCTCGATCAGTAACTCCACTCTCTGTCATCTATGGTGTAGTGACAACATAATAGCACCGAAATTTATATTAGCATAACCATATCAAACTATAAACATCTGGCTCAATTAACAAAACAGGCACAAATTCAGATTACAAGACTTTCTAATAAACTTATAAAAGCACAAGAGAAACCCGATAAACTGTCAAGAACATGAAGGAATTGAAGTAAAAAATTTAATACAACACACAGACATTCATTACAAGCTCATATAATGGACAAATCGGACATAAAATGCAACACACCTCAATTGCTGCTGAGAGAGACATAGTAGGAGAGGGAGAGAAGAGGAGACAACAAATGGAGAGACAGAGAGAGGGAAATATACAAATACAATTACAAATCGAAAACATAGAGAGAGACATATACAAATATAAGTATAAATTGAAGAACATAGAGAGAGACATAAATAAATACAAGTACAAATCGAGACATAGAGAGGGAGCAAATACCTAAATCGAAGTTGGAACACAGAATTAAACCCGAAATCAAACACTCAATTTGTACGAGGAACTCCAAATTGAAGCCCAATTGAAGCCCAATTGAACCCTAATTTCGTTGAACCCTAATTTCGTTGAACTCCAAATTAAAGCATCTTGTAACGAGAAAGAGATAGAGTGTGTACGTGTGTGTTTGTTTCCTGAACTATGTGTGAGCCATCTTTTCCCCAATTGAGCGAGAGAGAGAGAGAGACAGAGAGGTGAGTGAACCTAAATTGTTTTTACACAATTTTGATTTGCCCGCTTTTCCCGACTTCATCAATTTTGGCCAAATTTTGATTTGCCCGCTTTCAATTTCTTTTGCCGCCAAAGCCAATTCCCATTTTTTTCCCAAATTTTCATTTGTTACTTTTTTTTTCATTTTCTAATATTACAAAATTTATTAATTTTTATAAAAAATGAATGACAATAAATGTTATCATTTTAATTATTGAATATTAAATTAAGTTTATTATACCATGTTATTTTCTCCAATAATTTTATTGATGAATTTAATCAAATTTTAATTTTTTTTGAATATTACTTTTTTTAAAGAAATTTTAAATAAAATTATTAAAAAATATATTGATACTGTAAAAATATAAATAATTCAAGTATTTGATAGAATAGTATTTTTATAATAATAAATTCAGTGACTTGATTAAAATTATTTAATTTTAAAATTTAATAATTATTAAATCGTTAATTATAAATAAAATTAAAAAATATGTTAATTATACTCTAAGGTAACACAGTCCTTGGTGTTACTAAGTTTAACACCTTCCACATCTATGGTAACATACCTTTAAGGATATGGTAACACCAAAACTAGAGTGTTGTGGTAGGTCCAAAATTTCATACCTATGGTAACACTCGAGAAGGTAACACCCCCCCTAAGTGTTGTATAAAGCCATCTATGGCGTAGTGTGACTTAATAGTCGGCATCTTGAACTTCCTAGAGACATGGGCGTTCATCACCTCCTTGGTAAATGGGGGCGTGGGATCATCAGGATCTCCGAGTGGCATCAAAAATCTGGGATCAGCCTTAGGGGACTCTGACCTTGTAGCTCCTCCAGTTGGGGCATCAGCCCTTCTCTGTCTCCTTGGAGGCCTCTCCAAGTTGATGATGGGAATCGGTCCCGAGGTTAGAGGAGGCCGATTCTGATTCTACCTTTGCTGCTCTCTTACCATGTCATCCTTCAGCCTCTGAATCTCGGCTTCATGAGCCTTGATTCTCTCAGCAGTTGTCTGAGGGGGTCCATCATGGATTCTTTGAGTCCTTCCATAAGGTGTTTTGCTAGCACGTCGCCTCCTCGGGGCTTCGTCACGATCCTCATCCTCATCAGATGATGAATCATCAGTGTAAGGACCAGAGTAGTCATAGTATCCTTAGTCAGGGCCCAAGCCCCTTATGTAGGGTGGATCGTACGGCTCATGTATCTGTAAGGCCTGGCCGCTTAGCCCAGCGCCTCGAGGATTCGGTGGATAATTAGGCAGCCCGTACATCGGATTGGTGTTTTCGGGGAGATCGGTGGTGTGGATCTGTACCCCTGGGGGTAGTGGACAATTAGCATCAATAAGGGGGAGACCACCATCTAAAGGTGGTTAGTCTCCTGGTTTTGATGGAAAACCACAGGTAGAGTTCTCTCAGTGTGGGGAGTCGTCCCTGTAGGTTGAGAAACTTGAGGTTGAGTGGTTGTCCCCGTTGATGGGGGTACATACCCTTGTTCAGTAATGATGGGCGGAGCGGACATGACAACGGGTGGAACAGAGGTGACGGGGGCAGCCCCGGTTGAGGTTGGTGTTATTCTTCATGTTGTTACCATGGTTGATGTTTTCTTCCCACAGACGGCACCAAATGTTATGGAATAAAAACTAGGTTATCGAATTGCGGCTAGGGCTTATGTGTACTTAATGCAAAGGGGGTTGGTGAGCTTCGAGCTTTAATGGTTGTTTCCGTGTTCGAGACTAATCGGTCCTCACGGAGTGCCTACGTATCTCGAGATTGAGAATCAAACCAAGACGTAGTTCTGAGGATGAGGGGCCAGGCCCTTATATAGGCTGAGAAGCCATAAAATCGTAGTAGGGTTAGGTGACTTGATGGACAAGTCACCGCCTTGAGGAAGGTTATAGACTCCTACCTTGTAGGAGTCTGTTTTCATATTAAATTCGGTGCCTTGGAGGCTACTCATAAAGATATTGTGTCCTTATCTGACTCTTATTTTCAAGCTGTCAATCACCCTCAATATTAATTACGAATTTAATATTGAATTAGGGTTTTGGGCCTCATTAATGGGCTTCGTATTCGTACCAAGCTAGGTCTAATTAATGTAAAATTAATTGTTTCTTTAGGGCTTAGTTTCAGCCCATATCATGCACGAGCTAAAAAGCTAGTTTATATAGTTGCCAAACAATCTTTCAGAATAATTTAATTGAAGTGCTTTAATTTGAACAATGAGGCAATTATCGTGATGTTCTATTAAGTTAGAAATTTGAGAGAAAAATATAATAAGAAAAAAAAAATCAGAAAAAATGGTTTATGATCCTAAATGTTTTTAGAAATGATGAGACTTAATTGTGCAAAAAAATTCAAAAAATCCTCGCAAAAATTAGATAATTGGAAGAAAATCTCTCAAATACATCTTTTTTAAACACTTCTTTTCAAGTCATTTTTTTAAAAAATTTCTCTTTTCTTCTACATGAACATATCGAAAAAAAAGGTTTTTCTTTTCTCCTTCATTCTCTTCTTCCACAGTGGATTTGGAAGTACATGATTGATCTTTATAGGTGAGTAATTTTAATAAAAATTATATCAAAATAATCATATCAACATATTTAAACATAAAATTAATTATTTATAGAGAGAGAATATTCCTTTTAACAATTTTCTTATTATAAGAACTAAAAAATCTATCAAATTCATTTTGAACAGTAACATGTATTATTAATAATTACAATTTTTGAATAGAACAAAATCAATTATAAAAGAAATAGATGTGATAATGCTAGTATGACAAATATAGTGATTAAAATTGCACAAAATATCGAATGCTAAAAAGGATGGGCATATTTTGCCGATCAAACACGCATGTTGATTATGTATCGCTATGTTATGCATTAAAATGTGTTTTTTGTTTTTTTATAGGTAAGTATCGTCTCAATGAAAGGTTTCGTCCTCTATTATGACTACAACTATTATTGTGTATTATATCGCTATATAATCACATAAAATTTTGGTATCACTCGATTTCTGATAATATTTATGTAATTATTATTTAATTGTTACAAGAATTAGTTGAAAACGTGAATGATAAGATATACATATTCTTCATATCTTTAATACTTAACTATTACAATAATTGTTATTACGTAGCTCGACTTTTAAATATTAATGGATATAAATTTGTAACAAAGGTAAACGATATAAAATACATGCCTAATTTATAAATGCAGAATTATACATTATATAAAATTTAAAAAACAATTGTGAGGAGTTATAAATTCCAATAAACATTTCTCTAAACATGGAATATAATTTTAAAACTAGCGTAACAGCCCGTGCGAGGCACGGGCCTGTGTATACACACAACTATTTTTATTGTAAGGAATAGTCAAGAAGTTGGTTTATTATTGTGAGGATTGCATATCTAATAGTTCGAGTGTAAGCTGAGGAGGGAGCCTTGTTAGCAGATAGTAGTAATGACTTAGAGTCTTGTTAGCAGATAGTAGTAATGACTTAGCAACCGAATAACGTAGCCATGAATGTGTCGAGGCTTTGCAATTACATACATGCCAGCCAGAATTCAATGTCTTCCTGTGAATTCAATAGGCCAAACCTTGGCGGCTTGGCCCTGCGGAACCCACATGTATAATCTTCGCTGCCCAGATTAATGATTTCTAGTACTATCTTCCATTGTTTTGGTTTTAACACAAATAATTACAAGTATTTTCCAGATTCTGACAAATCGACCAAGATCTGATATCTCGATCAACCTTCTAGCACTAAGAAAACTTGATGCAATGCTAATTGTAAGGCAATCGTTGTCCACTTCTCTAAAACAATTTTTGGCGTGCGTATCCTTTAGAATTTCCTAGCTAAATGTTTATTTAATTTTAATCCCATGTATTTGTGTCTTCTTTATAGGAAGTCCTTGAGAGTTTCAATGATACAGAATTTTGGTATGCAGAACAAGGTAGCATGTCAGGAAATTCAACAAGTTCAGGATCATTCCTCTGCCTCAGCGTAAAGAGGAAAAGTGGTGGCTGCCAGTTCCTTGTGTGCCTTGAGACGGCCTTTCTGACGGATCAAGGAAACATTTACCACGCCAACGCAACTGTGCTAATCAGATCCTTAAAAATTTAAAATTATTGTTGATATGGAGAAGGATTTTATTTGTTTTCTTGTAGTATTGGATTTCAATTTTTATTTTTTTTTTGTTAAGGGTTATGAAGCCCATTAAACTGTATTGATGGATTTTGGTATTGGTGTAATAAAACAAGTTTCAATTTTTGGGAAATGGATATATACAAATTGTTCCTCTTAAATTTTTATTATAAAAGTGTTGTAGGTATTATATATTATTGTCATCAATTGCTCAAAATTTGTTTATATGGGACCCACCTGAAATCCATGGGAGGGGCTCACATGTAGGACCCACACCAATTTTGCTAAACGTTAATAGCTACTGCAACACTAGTTTAGTGTTGCAGTATACTTTGTTTAACGTTGCCATAGAATTTTCTGGTAACAAAAGTAGTAGCGCTGCTGTAATGAACAAAAGTGTTATCGTAGACCCATACGACAGCTGTGCCAAATGCAACGCTGAAAAAGCGTTGCTGTTTCGTTTTTTGCTCTACAACAACGTTTTTTTGGCTTGCTGCAACATTTTGAAAATGTTACTACAGGCCATCTATGGCGTAGTGATTTGGTATCCAGTTATAAAAGGCTAATAGCTGCAGCAATAAACCCAAAAAATTGAAATAATTAAAGCAGGATGAGGACTGGACCAAAGTGCATTAAATGTGAGCTTAATTGTAAGTGTACATATGCGATTCCGCAACTGACAAAAATTCCTCTTCTTCGGGTAAGGATTTGGAGCAGAGGACGTGAACATAGGTGGTCCAGTAGCTTTACATGTAAGCATTGAAACAGGGTCCATGAAGCAGACATGGGCAAAATCATTTTAAAAACCATACTCAACCAATAGTTAAAAATGCTGAGAACTATTATTATTACACCGACATTCTATCTTTTGGGGTGACATTCATTATTACTGTTCTTAACACATATTCGTAGGTGTGGCAACAAATTCGACTACAATAATTAACCATGTGTAACTTATATTAAAATACAGCATACCTACATGCCCACGTGTAACATACACTAATATGTTGTACAAACATATGCGTAGATTAAGTTACCACAGAGGTAGGAGAACCCACCTGTAGAGCAACGATCATGCTTCTTCGGTGACAATATGAGCTCTGCCAGTACCTTTGCCCGCCTGCCTGAAGTTTTTGTGCAAACACCTGACCACCATTATACATAGTAACATAGGGCAGCAATAATGAATGTCAGCTCAGTTTTTAATTAACTTAGCAATATTTACAATTATTCATTATCTATCTTAATTAACTAACATATATTATAAAATCCAACTTGACAGAAGTTGGAAAAACACTACAAGGAAAGGGTCAATAGACATCGGTTTATGGCCCATGTCTATGTTGTTTTGCAGGTGGTGTCTTTGTCGGAGATGTCTATTCTAGACATCAGCCACAAACTGATGTCTTTGCTGAAATACACATCGCTATTTCCTTCAATACACATCAGTTATTCTATAAAATATGTTAGATATAATTAATTTTATAAACTAATCACTTGTATTATATTCTAGAAAACATATAATAAACTAAGTGATTTTTCACATACACATCGCTTTCTTTTTTTGAAATTGATGTCTATTTGGATATTAGACATCATAGTTTTAGATAATAAAGTGATGTCTATAGCTATCTTAGACATCATCCTACACTGATGTCTAATGTACTTATAAACATCAGTTTTTACAGAAAAATATTGATTTATATGTGTCTCTTAGACATCAGATTTTATAAAAAAAATAATTTCTATTTGTTTCTTAGACATCAGATATCGTAGAAAAAATGTGATGTATATCTTTGTGCTAGACATCAGTTCTGCCATAATAAAATTGATGTATATTTAGGTCTCAAACAACAGTGTTTGTTAAAAATTTCGATGTATTACCATTAAACATTAGTTTCTGAGCCTATATTAAAATATTAAAAGAAACAGTTGTCTTTCCATGCGTAAAAAAAATTAAAAACTGAATCATTCACAATATATATCCAAGCATTTAAATTACACCATCCAGCCAAAATACATCCAACCACCAACATATCATTCCGCAAAACTAAGTACACATTCGTCAGCATTCAATTGGAAAAACACACTAAATAACTACAAAGCATTTGCAGAACTACCTACCAACTAGCAATTTAATCCACAAAATAAATCTACCATTGGCAATTACTACATCACTTAACAAGCATACCAAACTGTCAAGACACTAGAAACTTAACCTTGTGCATAACCAAACTGGTAACCTAATTTCAGTAGAGGTGAGTGGTGATGGTCTCCAAACTATGCTATCCTCGATCAACATAATCCCAAGAAAGAGATAATCAATGTAATTGAAACACAATATACGAGTAGGTCTACTAGAAAATAAAGTTTACAGCTAATAAGCGAGTAGCAACACTGTTGGTTGTAGCAGTTACAGGTGATTTTACTCTTTTTGTCAACAATCTCTCAACCACCAAATTTTCTGGATGGGGGCTTAAATTTGCTGTAGTTGCAGTTTTTTTTTTGCCTTGCGTTCCCGCGCCTCAGAGTTCACTACAAAAAAATTCAAATGCTAGATTTAGTTTCAAATGACGAAAAATAAATCAGTACACTACTTTCACATCTTAACTAAAGTTTGAGGATCAATTTATCTTTACAAATTAGTAGTTTACCTCATGCATCCATACGATTACCTAAACACTATTTATTGTTAAAGTTTGCAAAGAGTTCCTAAATTGAGTTCTGCAATTAGAAGAATATTCACAAGGACCTTAAAAATACTATTTTGGGGAATAAATATACAGGTAGATATATAACTCAGTTACCGTAGCAATAAAGAATTTCCCCAAACAATAGATACAGAACCAGCATAAATTTAAGCATTATATTTATAGATGTATGTAAACCATTGTCACTATTATAGTGCAAGCAATGTCATTGTTAATGATATGCCATATACTATAAATTGCAAGTTCATATATCTATTATATCGATTTCATATATCTATTTATTGTTAATAGATAATGTGGTTTGTTTTAGCATAATTAAAGCTCCAAAGAATGTTAAATAAAAAACAAAAAATATATGGGCAAAACCTACTAAGTCATGATACCTGAAGCTCTCTGGACAGAACATGTTTTACGGGTAATTTAATGTCAACAGGTTGTTCATTCTCTTTATGCTCAGCTTTATTTGTCTCTGGAAAAGCATTGATAGCTGCAAATAAGTAAAAAATTTGAAAGTCAATTTAACATTACACATGATAATGTACAAAGAAATGCATAAGTAACAAGTTGCACAGACACACAGACCCTAGATATGGCTTGTGTTGAGTACTGAATACAGCAAAAGAATAAAGAGGGGGGGTGAATGGATACTTGAACTTTTCTTGTTCTTGAATCTATGTAGCAAGATAAGTGTTTGTGTGTGCAAATATATGAGTGCGGATAAAAACAACAGAAGACACGATATCACTTTAATCTAATATTGTATTAGATAAAGGTTGCTATAATCTGTGAATACAAATGATAGTATTCTCAGCTTCGTTTTTCTCAGAGAGATATGACTTTTCAATGTATAAAAAACTTGACTCCTCAAAAGTTAACAACTAAGGAAGTGAGGCTGTATCCTTATAGAACATGGATACAACCTACTTACTTCAAATAAGGTAGCTGAACAAATTACTTTCTAGTCTGTCTATCCTTTTTGAGTAAGTGTCCAAACCGTTACAGATTTGACTTTGCAAAGCCTGTTCAGATCCACTTCTTTAGCCCTTTTGTCTCTTCTATATCTCTCCAAGCTTCCTTGTAGACTTTCCAGAGCACATTACAGATTGTGGTCCATAAAGTGCATTTGCTTGTTGCAGGCTTCTGACTTGTATAATTTCTTCAATATTTTGTCTCCAAGAATGTATTCGAGAAGTGACTAAGTAAGTGATTCGAGAACTAGGATTGACTTGATCTATAACTTTGAGTTCTCGAATACTGTTATATGACATATCGAATCACTTCTCGAATAGCTCTTTTCTCTGGGAATCCTTGAGTTGTCGAACAGAGCATTTTGACATGTCGAATCCCTGAGATATCGAATACCTTTCTGAGTCCTTGAGATATCGAATGGAACTTTGACTTGTTGACTCTTTGAGAACTCGAATACCACTTTGACTTGTTGACTTCTTGAGTTCTCGAATAGAGCAGTAGATATATCGAATCTCTGAGATATCGAATGAGATATCAAACAGTGTATTCAGAGATATCGAATAGTGTCTTGAGATATCGAATCCCTGACTTCTCGAATGCTAGACTTCTCGAATAGACAAAAGTACTTCTCGAATTGGTACTTAGGCAAATTCTTCATTTTTTCAAATCCCAACTATGATTTATTTGATAGTCTTCATCTTCTTGCTTGAGGCATGAACCTTGGAACTTTTTTCAAGCATTATTCTTGACTCAATAAGTACAGTTACACAGCTAGAATTTGATGCGTATTATAAGTACAAAGAAAGTAAAAACTCTACAACAAGAGGTTCCCTCAGTTAAGAGGTCATGTAAGTAATGCAAAGCATTACAAACAATTAGGCTTGTTATTAGAGTTAAACAGGCATGTCTCTGTGACTAACAATCTCCCCCAAATTGTGAGTAAGACCCTTAGTCATAATTTCATGTCTGATAACAAGCCTAACATACATAAAGATAAAACTTTAAAAGGTACAGGTATGAAATTTGATTGAGAGCATGAGTTGAATTAGAAGTTGAGTATTCTTACAGTATGATGAAATACTAGCCATTCCCCTTTGATTCCATTTTCATTGCTTTGGCTTGTAGATCATCATATGCTTTCTGTTTTCTTTCTTGCTCCCTCCTTGCATTCTCATCCATAGCTCTTATGATTTCTACCATAGCATCTAATTCTTTAAGAAGGATAGAGTTTTTGAAATCTTCAAGTACTGGTTTTAGTATATTGGCAGGATAATGATTGAGTAGGTTCATTCTGATATTGACATTGTCTCCATTTCTTCTCCTATACTTCACCACATAGGGATCAAACTGAACTCTACACAATCCCTTAGCCCTTAGCTTTTCTGCCTCAATCTCGAGTCTATCAATTTCTTTCTCTCTTTCTAACCATTTCTCAAGGCACCCCTTTCTTATTGCTTCAGCATGATTTCTCTTCATTCTCACAAAGTTAATCAACTCCAGCTTCCATACTTTCTCCACCTTGTCTTCAGAATCCAACAATGCAATAATTCTTTCTATCTCATATAACTTGCCCCAACTTTGACAACCCCCTTGTTTGAATTTTCTCTGTCTCCCATCAGTATACTTGATCTCAAGGAAGTCATTCACAATTGCAGCAGAGTAGATTCTTTGAGCTCTCAGAAATAGCAGTTAGTCTTCATCAAAATCTTCATCTAGTGGCTGGAGTTTCAATCCTGGAATGATTGTTAGGGCTCTTGACCTGGATGGCTTTACTCTCTTAGCAGCATGCTTGAAATTAGATCTTTTTACTTGGTTGCTTGGCTGAAATTTTTGACCTTTGTTGGAAGACCATAGTATTATTCCATTAGCAGTTTGCTTTCTGAAACATACACATGGTTTCTTGGCTTGAATCTCCTTCTCTTCTTGAGGTAGTAAAACATTTGCAGAGGCCATGGAATTTGACTTTTGTAGGTCACTACTAACAGTATTCATCCTAGACTTAGAGTCTTGTGTTGTGGTGAGGTTACTATCAGCAATGCCTATGGCTTGCTGTTTCACACTTGTCCTCTCATAGACTTTCCCTTGGTCATTACCATCTTTCTTCTCTTTGTCATCCCTCTTCTTTTTCTTCTCTTCATCTCCCTTATCACTCCTGTGATGTCTTCTCCTCCCATCACTTTTATCCTCATCTTTGTCATCCTTATTTCTCCTAGACTTGGCAATTTCTGGAATTACACCAGTTGCAATAAAGGATCTGAGAATTTGCAATGCCTCTAGTTCTTCAGCATTCCTGGTTCCACCCTTCTTCTGTAGTTGATCAATGATAGCAATGATAAGTCTGTGATTTCTAGAAGTGAGGTCATTGGGAATGACCAACTGCTTGATGTCTTCAATTTTGGTGCCAGATTAGTAGATGATTGTCCATGGCTTCTTGATTACTTCTGGCAGCCTTGAAGGTTGATCATTCCTTAAGTCATCATACAGACTTTTATTGTTTTCATTTGCATCCCTCTTCTCAATAAACCTAATCAATGAATCTATCTCTGAATGTTTCAATGTTTGTAGAGTGTTGTAGGTTAGATGCCAGATACTGGATTTTGAAGCTCTTTGGTGACCACCCTCATTTATCTTGATGCTTTTAGCTTGAGTTTTCTCCCCCTTTAGATTTGAGTTCCTTGAGGTCCTCTTCTCCCCCTTAGGCTTGTTGTCAGGAACAGAGGCTTGATGAGTGACCACAGTGTTTGAAGATTCTTCAGGGAGAGGGAGACCCATGTGCTTCATCATTGCAGACAACATGGACTGTTGATGCATGAGAACATCAGCTGTGGTGGTGGCTTGAGTGTTCAGCTGCTCAGTGAGAGTTGCTACCTTGTCTGTAAGACGAGCATTAGACTGAGTGAGAGTGGCTACTTTCTTTTCAAGTGCATCTACCTTGTTGAACAATTGAGTAGATTTGAAGCCAGACAGGGATTGTTCTTTAAGTCTCTGCACTTCAAACCTAGTCATATCATGCACTGGGACTTCAGTGATTAGCTTATCTCCATACTGACTGGCAAAAAATGTCCTAAGCATGGCATTGGCATCAGTTGTCTGATCAGAGAGATTTTGGAATTGGTGCCCTAGGCCTGTGACAGCATCTTTGAGAATGGCTAAGCCATTGTCCATCTTGGTGCAGGTAGACTTGCAGGCTAGAATATCCTTGACTACAGTCTCCAATTGAGGGTTTGGAATCAAAAGCCCTCTTTATCTCATGCACCTCCTTGGTTGTGGCTGTACACACTTCACTAACTTCTGTCTTTAGACCCTTTCCAAGGTAGTGTGCAGCCTTGAGAATGGCCTTGTAGCTGTCATTCACTGCTTCATACACATCACTAGGGGTGAGAGATTTGGCATTGGACCCTAGTAAAGTGATGTACTCTTCTCTGAGATACTGAAGACTGTCTGAGAGAGGAATATCAAACTGTCCTTGTAGCCAGGCATCTACATTGCCATCTCTCTCAGTATTATCTATTATCTTTGCCTTCTGTAGCTCCACATCATCTCTGTGGCATAAGAGAATAGCTTCATAGTCAGGATTTGGCAGGTTTTTAGTGAGGAGGTTCTGAGCAATCTTTGTGAACTCAGGGATCTGATCCACAATTAAGCTTTGAAGTGCTTCAACCGTCAATTATTGTGGAACAGACCCTGATCTTGAAGCACTGTCATGTTGCACAGGCTTCAGTCATTGTGACATAAAGTCAGAGCTAGAGCTAGGCAAGCTAAACTCCTCAGTTATAGATGTAACTTCTGCAACTGGATGGATTGACTCTACTACTGGTGTCTCCACAGAAGTGGGATGAGTTACACCAGTAGTTGACACAGGCACAAAGTCTCTAGTGATAACTAGTGGAACCTCTGTGTTTGTGATGGTGTCATTAGGACATGCCCCAACATGCATTCCCTCACCATCTAAATGTGGGTCCTGGGTGGTGAGCAAGGTGTCATATTGCACCAAGTCACTTGAATCCATTGGCTCATCAAGAGAGGAGAATTCTTGA
This sequence comes from Kitagawia praeruptora, assembly GCA_037693485.1. NCBI lineage: Eukaryota > Viridiplantae > Streptophyta > Magnoliopsida > Apiales > Apiaceae > Kitagawia > Kitagawia praeruptora. The sequence goes on along the minus strand of CM075352.1, from coordinate 133,037,189 downwards.
TGATCAGTGCCTTTCTCCTCAATTGTTTGAGTTGCAGGCCCCAAAGAAATATGAGTGGTAGATTCTGGAAGAGAAGTGTTTTGTAGATTAGATTTTGGCAACTCCCCCTGAGATATAGAGGGAGTTTCAATTGTGATGTGCCCTCCACTCATTGTTGTACCAGCCTTATCACTCCCATTTATTGACTCTATACAAATAGGTGCATTGGGGAGGATGCTTGATTCTATAGATGCAACCTGTTGAGAGGATACATCTAGTGAACTGTGTGCCCCTAATTTTACAACTTCAGCCATTTGTGTGATTGAAGAGGTGGTCCTAGATTTCTTCCTCTTTGGCCTCTGTAAGGGTGACTCAGGTTCCTCACCACCTATACCTAATTCCACAGCCAATGCTGCTTCAGATAATATGTTCAAGGGTGCAGACATTACGTCCTTTCTCTTCTTTTTACTAACATCACCCTTTTGAGAGGATGATGCAATTGGCTCACTGTGTGGTAGAGTGTATGGTTGAGAGGGTTGGTTAGCAAGCCTTGGGTTAGCATCTTGTACTACTTGCTTAGGCTGTACTAACTGTGACTTTGAGTCAAATGTTGGCATGTTGTGGGGGTAAGTCCTAAATAGACTCTCCATATTGGGAGTTATTTTGAGTCTTACATCCACATCATTCCTAGTCTCCAAATTACCAAAAATAATTTTGGTCATGGACCTAGGGTAGCCTATTCTACTGTTATCTACTCCAGGCAATTCAATCAATTTAGCATTTTTAAAGTTGAGTACAGATTGAATAAAGTGAGGGAAGAAAATTTCAGTACCTCTCTTGGCTGTGTTCTTGCCAAGTCTCCCATATAGCTCCTGTAGAATAATTTGACCAACATCTATCTTTCTCCCATAAGCCCAGGCATAGCCGATTTGCTGTGCAGGGGCACTAATCTGATCGAAGCTTGACTTCCTAGCTGTGAAGACTTGAAGAATGGTGGAAAACACATAACTCCACTTTTTCCGCAGATGCTTCCTGTTTAACTTCCCAAGATTGATCACATCTGAGTAGTTGATGAATTCAAAGAATTCTTCCAACTGTGTATTTATGGCCAGTGTGTCTTATGACTCTTGTTGTAATTCCAGTGCTTGATTCATGTCTGTTGTAGTAATAGTAATATCCTGGCCTTGAATCTTGCAATAGACTACGTAGGAGGTTATAGCATTCTCGAGGGCGATGACTTCCACAGTGGCAGTTCTCCAAAACTGTTCTAGGAGGTCCAGATACAGAGTTGGGTTGGCTGATAGTGCACTCTTAATGTATGATTCTGACATCCAGCGTACAAAGCACTTGAAGTTTGCATTAGGTGCTTCCACATCATTAGTTATTGCGATGAAATTGGTTTGAGTGGGTATGGTGAGTTGGGTGTTTGCCATTTGTATAAAGAAGAAAAGAGAATGAAGGTTGAAGAAGAAATTAAGCTTTTGCAGTTAGGGTTTTCAGAGGTTTTGGGAGTTTAAATGCTTGAAAAATCGAATGAAGTGAATTGAATAGATGTAGAATTGTATAAGTATGAAGTACTAGAATTGTCGATTAGACATATGTTTTGTATCGACAAGTCAGGCATTCGAGAAGTAGAAAACAACTATTCGATAAGTCAAGAAAGGCTTAATCGATAACTCAAGCATGTTGTAACTCACAGCTAGCAGTTATCTAACTTAGAATAAATTCTAAATTAGGTAAGATATATTTTTATGAGTAATTCTGAATTTTGAATAAAAATCCAAAATCGGTTAAAATTCAGCGAGAAATCAGCCTTTTCAAATGATTCGAGAACTCAAACATGATATTCGAGAACTCTGTCAATAGAGAACTTAAATACCTTATTCGAGAACTCACTCATGTCTCTGTTTGAGTTCTCTAAAAGACACTATTCGAGAACTCAAGAGTGTCCTGAATAGGCTTGTTAGAGAAGTCGACCACTAACAATGAAATGAACCATTCGAGAAGTCTGACTTATCGAACTATTCTTTTTACTCATAGAAATTCAATTTTCACTATCTTTTGAAAATCTACCAGACATATTCTATAAAAAATATTCCAACAGATTAAATAATGATGTTCTTAAAATTTCACAGAAATTTCAAGTTGACAAAATATGATTTTCTGATATATGCAGCAGATTGGAAATATTTATAAATCATACATTTTAGCCAACACTTACTTCAAAAATATTGAGCATTTAAATAAAGTAAGTGTTTACTGATGTAACAACTTAGTTGATATATTCACTTAGCTAGAATCTGAAGAATTCAACATTCCAATCTCACTAACCAACCTTGTGAAGGTGGCTTCATCTAATGGCTTAGTGAATATGTCAGCTAGTTGTTTATCTATAGAGACATAATGCAACTCAATGGTTCCATTAGTTTCATGTTCTCTAATGAAATGATATCTGATGTCAATGTGCTTTGTTCTAGAATGATTGACAGGATTGGCAACTATAGAGATTGCACTTGTGTTGTCACACATGATTGGAATTCTTTCCAACACAAGTCCATAATCTCTAAGTTGGTTTCTAATCCAAAGCACTTGAGCACAGCAACTTCCAGCAGCTATGTATTCAGCCTCAGTTTTAGAAGTTAACACAAATTGTTGTTTCTTACTATACCAAGAGACTAACCTTTGTCCAAGAAATTGGCAGCTACCTGAGGTGATTTTCCTATCCACTCTGCATCCAGCATAATTAGCATCAGAATAACCAACCAGATTGAACCCCGTGTCCTTAGGATACCATAAACCCAAGTTTGGAGTGCCTTTCAGATATCTAAAGATCCTTTTTATAGCAATCAAATGTGATTCTTTTGGATTTGATTGAAACCTTGCACACAAACATGTAGCAAACATGATGTCTGGCCTAATTGCAGTGAGATAGAGTAGAGAACCAACCATGCCTCTGTAGACTGAGATATCAACTTTCTTGCCTTTAGCATCTTCATCTAATTTAGTGGCAGTGGCCATGGTTGTCTTTACAGGTGAGCAGTCTTCTAAGTCAAACTTCTTCAATAAATCCTTGATGTACTTGGTTTGACTGATAAAGATACCATCCTTCCTTTGACTGACTTGCAACCCAAGAAAGAATGTCAACTCTCACATCATACTCATCTCGTATCTGCTCTGCATGAGTTTAGAGAATTTCTCACACAGCTTCTCATTTGTAGACCCAAATATGAAATCACCCACATAGATCTGAACTAGGATAATATCATCACCATGCTTCTTGTAAAATAGTGTTTTGTCCAATGTGCCTCTAGTGAATTGATTTTCAAGAAGAAATTGTGATAGAGTATCATACCATGCCCTTGGAGCCTGCTTAAGTCCATACAATGCCTTAAGCAATCTGTAGACAAATTCTGGGAAGTGTGGATCCTCAAAGCCAGGAGGTTGTTGCACATAGACTTCTTCTTCTAACTCTCCATTCAGAAATGCACTCTTGACATCCATTTGATAAATTTTAAAGTTTGAATGAGCAACAAATGCCAAGAATATTCTGATGGCTTCCAATCTAGCAACAGGGGCAAATGTCTCATCATAATCAATGCCTTCCTGTTGAGAGTATCCTTTTGCAACCAACCTTGCTTTGTTACTTACTATTACACCATCTTCATCCATCTTATTCTTCAGAATCCATTTTGTTCCAATAATGGTTCTATTCTTTGGTGCAGGCACAAGTTCCCATACTTTGTTTCTTTCAAATTGATTCAGCTCCTCTTGCATGGCTATAATCCAATCTGGATCCATCAGTACATCATCAAGTTTCTTAGGCTCAACCTGATATAGAAAACAACCATAGAGGCACTCATTCTGAGTTGATCTCCTAGTCCTTACTCCTGCATTAGGATCTCCAATAATTTGCTCTACAGTGTGTGATCTATCCTATTTTCTTGAATGCTCAGTCTGATTTCTCATTCTTGATGTTGCTTCATCATCCAAGTCCTGATCATTCTCATTTCCTCCCCCTGTGATGTTGCCACTATTCACAGGTGTGTCTTGGATGCTTGTTTCTCCACTATTGATTGGCACAAATTCTTCTCTTGTATCATCATTCACTTGAGTTTGTTGAACTTGAGTTTCAACTTCAGTTTCATTTTCTTCATCAGAATCATCTAGATTATCAAAACTTAATGGATCTTTATCTTCATCATTGGCTTCTTCTAATCCAGGTAGTTTGCTGTCATCAAATGTCACATCTGTGTTTTCCATAATTTTCTTTTGACTGATGACATAAACTTTGTATGCAATTCTTTCCATAGAGTAGCCAAGAAAAATCCCTTCAAATGCCTTTGCATCAAATTTTCCAACATATTCTGAATTATCCTTCAACACAAAGCATTTGCTTCCAAAAGTATGAACATACTTTAGAGTAGGCTTCTTTCCAGTCATCAAATTGTAAGGTGTCTTTCCATTGTTTTTGTTGATGAGGGGTTCTGTTCTGGATATAGCATGCAGTGCTCACAGCCTCAGCCCAAAAACATGTAGGCATCTTTGCATCAAGCAACATTGTCCTAGCAGCCTCAATTAGAGTTCTATTCTTTCTCTCAACAACTCCATTTTGTTGAGGAGTTCTTGGAGCTGAGAATTGCTGGGAAATACCATTCTCTTTGTAGAATGCTTCAAGGATGGCATTTCTGAACTCTGTTCCATTATCACTTCTTAATGCAATCACACTTGCATTGTTGGCCTTTGCTTCTTTGTCAACTTTCTTTATGTGCTCAATGATTACTTGATGAGCCTCATCTTTTGATGCCAGAAATTCCACCAAGGTATACCTTGTAAAGTCATCAACCATCACTAAGGCATACTTCTTTCTTCCTAGTGACATAATATTGACAGACCCAAACAAGTCCATATGAATGAGTTGTAGGGGCTTGGTTATTGATGTCACTTTCTTTAACTTGTGGCTCGATCTTTTCATTTTTCCTCTTTGACAAGCCTCACACACTCCTTCTTGACAGAATTCAAGTGTGGGCATGCCTCTCACTAATTCTCTTTTGACCAGAGAATTAATGGCTTTGAAGTTCAGGTGTGATAATTTCTTGTGCCACAGCCAACAATCTTCATTTGATGCTTTTGAGTAGAAGCAACAAATTGTGTCCTTGTTTGCAGAGTCCATATTGGCTACAAACAAGCTTCCTTTCCTAACTCAAGATAGAGCAAAATCACCAGTCTTCTTGTGGGTGATCAAACATTCATCTTTGTCAAAATCCACCTTGAATCCTCTATCAGTAAACTGACCAACACTTAGCAGATTATGCTTGAGTCCCTTGACTAGTGCTACGTCTTCAATGATGACATTACCAACTTTCAATTTGCCATATCCCAATGTGTTACCCATGCTGTCATCTCCAAAAGCAACCATTGGGCCAGCCTTCTCCTCATACTATGATAGCAGGGCCATATCACCAGTTATATGATTTGAGCATCCACTGTCCAAAATCCACATGACCTTCTTTTCACTTTCTTTGCCCTACAAACACAAAGGTATTACTTCTCCTTTGGTACCCAAACAAGTTTGGGTCCATGTGACTTAGAAATAATTTTATCATAAACAACATGCTTATTAACTTTCTTGGTGCTAGTCTCCTTGTCACTGTTAGAAGTCTTAGAATCAGGATTCTTAGACTTAGGTGACAGAGGTACCTTCCTAACTTTAGGAGGACTTGAAGACTTTGTCCTTGTGTGGTGTGTGTGAACATTATGACTGATGCAACCTTCCATGAATTGTCTTCTCAAGTTAAAACAGCTAGTCATCACATTCATGTTGCATGGCATACAATCAAGTTTATCACAGAAAGGAGAGTCTCTATGTCTTAGAGGCACAGAGCAATCATAGAATGGCTTGGGCACACTACCAACAGGTTTCTTGCATGCATGAGTTAGATGATTGGTACTGAAACAGTTCTGACAAGTTTTCCTAGGGTCATTAGGCATATAAGCATAGTTGTTATCTTTGTTAATCCCTAACTTGCCATTTCTATTCTGTTTCTTCTTAGTCACTTTCTTTTCAGATTCATGATTTCCAGCTGAAACGAATTTCACAAAATTTTCAATCTTAGGTCTATTATCTACTGGCTCCTTGGCTTTGGCTTTGACACTCTTACTCTTGGAGGATGCCTGTTGTTCACTGGACTGTGCCTCATCCTCATCATTCAACATTTGCTTGATGAGTAAGGCTTCCTCATCAGTTTCAAGTGTTGGATGTTTAAAAATAGGAGTCTCGGTCTTTTTCAAGATAAGGGACTTCCTCTTGAACAACAGTGTCATCTTCAATGACAGCATAGCCTTTTCTCTAGTTAAGAGTGCCATAGTCAAGTCCAATGGCAGCCTTGGGTTTTGCTTGAATTTTCTCACAGTAGGATTGTACTAGACCAGATGATTTCTTAAACGTTTTCAGTTTGAATTCAGTTTCAGCTAATTCATCCCTAATAGCCTTTTCCACTTGACTAGCACATAAAACCTTATTCTACAAATATTCAACTTCTTTCTTAAGGTTTTCTACTTACATAGCAGTTAGCTCAAGTTCCTCATTCTTTTTTATTAACATTTCATTTCTAGTAGACAGTTTAGCAATTTCCTCATTAGCATCAGTCATACTAGTATGAATATTAAACATTTCAACAAATAGTTGTTCAATCATGCACTTGTACTCAGAAACAGACATGTCTATGGTAGTGAGAGATGGTACCTTAGAGTCTGATGAAGATGTGTCATCCTTGGAATTGGCCATCAAGGCATAGTTGCAGAATCCTTGCTCTTCTTCATCACTGTCAGTATCATCCCAACACTTCCCTTCAGCTATGTAGGCCTTACCTTGTGTTTGCTTTTTCAAAAGGGCCTCATACTTAGCTTCAAGCTCTAGAAACTCTTTATCCTTCTTTTTAGGCTTCTTGCATTCACTGGCAAAATGCCCTAGGTCATTGCATCTATAACACCTTACAGATGACCTATCCACATAGCTGGTTTTAAATTTGTTCTTGTTTGCTTTCACAGGTGCCTTGCTCTTGTTGAATGAATGGCTTTGGGTTTTAGTTTGAAGGGTTGGTTCCTCTTAAATCTGATGTTGGGAAATTTTCTGGCCATGAAAGCATATGAAGTATTTTCCATTCCATCTAGTTCTTCAAGAGTATAGAATTCTTCCTCCTCCTTCTCCTCAACAGGTTCACTCACCTCAGCTTTAGTTTCTTCATCATCTACTACCTCCTCTATCCTTAGTTGGCTTGTAGATGCTTCTAGGTCTTGAATAGATTTGTTGACAATCAAGGCACATGATGTGTTTATCATCCTGCCTTGGTTGGCTTGGATAGCCCTTTTCTGAAGCAACTCAAGATCAAGAGTTTTTAAAACCCCATAGAGCACATCATATGTAACTTTGTTCAAATCTCTTTCCCTTAGAGAAATGACCCTTTGCTCTAGATGATTTGGTGAAGATAGCAGAAACTTCATGTTCAACTCTTTGGTGCTGTAAACCTTGCCATTCATTAGCAACTCAGTAACTAGCTTGTGAAATCTCTCAAACATCTCAGTGATGCTTTCCTTGGGCTGTGCCATGAAAGCTTCATACTGTGTGACCAGTATCTGTTTCTTGTTTTCCCTGACCTCATCAATTCCTTCACATAACACCTCAATGTGATCCCACATTTCTTTGGCAGATGTGCATGATGCAATGTTTGCAAACATTGACATGTCCATGGAATCTATAATCAGCAACATGAGATGACTGTCAAGGGCAACCTTCTCCTTTTCTGATTATGTCCATTTGGATGGTTCCTTGGCCACATAAGATCTTGGAATAGTTGTGGTTCCAACAGTCTTTTCAGGAATCTCCTGTTGGGGAACAAAGGGACCATTCTTGAGAATCTCAGGATACAAATGATGAGAGGCTTTGATGAACAACTGCATCTTGATCTTCCAGAGGTTGTAGTTCTCTTTGTCAAACTTAGGGACCTTCACCGTTCCTGTAGTCTTTGGTGTATTTGAACTCATGATCGTTTCCTGTTTAGATTTAAACAGCCCGCTCTGATACCACTTGTTGAGTACTGAATACAGCAAAAGAATACAGAGGGGGGGTGAATGGATTCTTGAACTTTTCTTGTTCTTGAATCTATGTAGCAAGATAAGTGTTTGTGTGTGCAAATATATGAGTGCGGATAAGAACAACACAAGACACGATATCACTTTAATCTAATATTGTATTAGATAAAGCTTGCTACAATCTGTGAATACAAATGATAGTATTCTCAGCTTCGTTTTTCTCAGAGAGATAAACTACGCCATAGATGGGCGTCCGTAATACTTTTCTAATGTAACACCCACTTTGTGTTACATTAGAGGTACCTTTTTCGACCTACTGCAACACTGTTGAGATTGTGTTACATTACCTCTGAAAGTACTGTTGCAGTAGAACCTGTACTGTTGCAATAGATTCGTTGTGTTACAATAGCGACTAAGCGTTGCATTTGCTATTTTTTAACATTTAAAAAAAATAAAAACAAATTAACAAGTGGGTCCCACAGAAGTGTTGCATTTTCAAGAAGCAGTGTAATCAGTGTTACATTTGAATGCAACAAATGCCACGTAGGACAAACTGCCACATGTCACGTGGGCCCCAGTGCCACGTGTCACATGGGACCCTTTCTGCCACGTGGCACGTGGGCCCCACTACCACGTGTCACATGGGACAGCTTTTCTGCCACATGGCACGTGGGCCACACTTCCACATGTCTCTGGGGACCACACAATGCCACGTGTCACGTGGTCCCCTGCCACGTGTCACTTGGTGGTCCCCACACTGCCATGTGTCACTTGTGGGGCCCACCTCCTAACACACGTGTTAGGAGGTGGGCCCCACATGCCCTTACTTAGAAATAAATTGGTGTTGGAGGGATTCGAACCCCTGACCTGCAACACACATAACTTCTATTTCACCACTACAACCACTCCACCAACACTAACACTTGGTTCTTTACCTCAATCTTTAATATGTAACCATTGTAACTTAGGTTTTATTCATTATTATTATTATTATTATTATTATTATTATTATTATTATTATTATTATTATTACTATATTTTTGGAATAATTTTAATTAAATATTTATATTGATTATATTATATTATTCATTTAGGAGAATAAACCGTTCAAGTGTGGGGAGGTGTTTTCTGTATTATTTGAAATTTAAAAATAAATATAATTTAAAATCCAAAAAAATAGATATAAATCAAATAAATTAAGAATTACCCGATCAAAGAAATTTTTTTTTTCTAAAATTTTGGGAATAACATTAAATGTGATGGATCTTGATTCCCGTATGGTTGGGTGGTCGAGAAATATTTTGTAAAAAATTGAATCCTTAAACCCTGACGAAACCCTATTTAGGGGTTCCAGTCAAAGTGATAGTTGACCATTGAATTACCCGATCAAATAAATTTTTTTTTTCTAAAATTTTGGGAATAACATTAAATATGATGGATCTTGATTCCAGTATGGTTGGGTGGTCGAGAAATATTTTTTAAAAAATCGAATCCTTAAACCCTGACGAAACCCTGTTTAAGGGTTCCGGTCAAAGCGATAGTTGACTTAAGAATTACCCGATCAAATAAAATTTTTTTCCCTAAAATTTTGGGAATAACATTAAATATGATGGATCTTGATTCCCGTATGGTTGGGTGGTCGAGAAATATTTTTTAAAAAATCGAATCCTTAAACCCTGACGAAACCCTGTTTAGGGGTTCCGGTCAAAGTGATAGTTGACCATTGAATTACCCGATCAAATAAATATTTTTTTTCCTAAAATTTTGGGAATAACATTAAATATGATGGATCTTGATTCGCATATGGTTGGGTGGTCAAGAAATATTTTTTTAAAAATCGAATCCTTAAACCCTGACGAAACCCTATTTAGGGGTTCCGGTCAAAGTGATAGTTGACTTAAGAATTACCCGATCAAATAAAAAAACATTCCTAAAATTTTGGGAATAACATTAAATATGATGGATCTTGATTCCCGTATGGTTGAGTGGTCGAGAAATATTTTTTAAAAAATCGAATCCTTAAACCTTGACGAAACCATGTTTAGGGGTTCCGGTCAAAGTGATAGTTGACCGTTGAATTACCCGATCAGATAAAAAAAATTTTCCCCTAAAATTTTGGGAATAACATTAAATATGATGGATCTTGATTCCCGTATGGTTGGGTGGTCAAGAAATATTTTTTAAAAAATTGAATCCTTAAACCCTGACGAAACCATGTTTAGGGGTTCCGGTCAAAGTGATAGTTGACTGTTGAATTACCCGATCAGATAAAAAAAAATTTCCCTAAAATTTTGGGAATAACATTAAATATGATGGATCTTGATTCCCGTATGGTTGGGTGGTCGAGAAATATTTTTTAAAAAATCGAATCCTTTAACCCTAACGAAAACCTGTTTAGGGGTTCCAGTCAAAGTGATAGTTGACCGTTGAATTACCCGATCAAATAAATTTTTTTTTTTCATAAAATTTTGGGAATAACATTAAATATGATGAATCTCGATTCCCGTATGGTTGGGTGGTCGAGAAATATTTTTTAAAAAATCGAATCCTTAAACCCTGACGAAACCCTATTTAGGGGTTCCGGTCAAAGTGATAGTTGACCGTTGAATTACCCGATCAAATAAATTTTTTTTCCCTAAAATTTTGGGAATAACATTAAATATGATGGATCTTGATTCCCGTATGGTTGGGTGGTCGAGAAATAGTTTTTAAAAAATCGAATCCTTAAACCCTGACGAAACCCTGTTTAGGGGTTCCGGTCAAAGTGATAGTTGACCGTTGAATTACCCGATCAAATAAATTTTTTTTTTCTAAAATTTTGGAAATAACATTAAATATGATGGATCTTGATTCCCGTATGGTTGGGTGGTCAAGAAATATTTTTAAAAAAATCGAATCCTTAAACCTTGACGAAACCCTATTTTGGGGTTCCGGTCAAGGTACTAGTTGACTTAAGAATTACCCGATCAAATAAAAAAAATTCTGAAATTTTGGGAATAATAAAAGATGAATCTTGATGCCCGTATGGTTGGGTATTCGAGAAATATTTTTAAAAAAAATTAAAACTTTAAACATATTAAATCATTGAAGATATAAAATACAAATAAAAATATTTCTTAAATTAATGTAAAAAAAGAAGGCTGCACTTTTTCCCCCAAAGACGGCACTTTTCCCCCCAAACGAAAATTAAAGCCCAGTTTCCCCCCTTTACCAAAATTTCACAACTCTTTTCCCTCTCTCACTCTTGTGCTTCTCTCCTCTCTTATCAAATTAAATAACACTCTTGTGCTTCTCTCCTCTCTTTTCTTCAACCCTTCTCTTCTATTCCCTCTTCTCTTCACTGGCCAACTTATTTTTCACTTTTAACAAAACCCTAATTCCGTCTCACTTTTAACTTGTTCTTCTATTCCCTGACTCTCTTTCGTAGATCAGTTATCTCACTCTCTCTATCTCTATATATGCTGAATAAACTATTAATTAGAGATTTGAGGCTTGAAATTGGTTCGATTGCTCTTCGATTTTGGCCTTAGGGAATCAATGTTTCTTTGTCCTTCTTCGAATTAGGGTTCCTTCAGTTTGGGTTCAATTGCTTTCAATTCTTATGTTTAATCGAAACTCTTGTGTTTAATTAGTTTTAATTTTGGATCTCTTCTTTGTTTCACAGAATCACAGCTAATTCGAGTTCAAAATTAGGGCTTCTTTTGATTTGTATTCGGGCTTAAAAGTACGACCTTTTCTATTTAAATTAGGGCTTGGATTTGTAGGTATTATCCTATTTCTTTTTTGTGTAATAGGGTTTATGTTTATGTTGTGAATAATCATTGTATGTGTTTTGCTTTTTGTAATTTGTGTTTCATTGTATAATTTAAATATTTAAATGATGTAACTAGGTTGATTTGGTTTGTTCGTGCAGATGGTATGGGTACTACGGAATGGAGAGCTGCAGGAAAGCCCTATGCCAGATCCTTCTGAGTTTTTATCAGTGTGTACGTAACAAGCGATTCTATTTTAAAAAAAATTACAGAGGCTGGAGTAGCTGTTTGATTTACCAGGTCTCCCCCTTTTTTACCAGTGCTGATTGAATTAGCTACAGAAATGAAAACTTGTCAGCGAGGCATGTAAAATTTTCATTATCTGTCATCTCTAGTACCACACAATTTAAATTCCCGAGAACTTCTAGGTAGCATCAGCTTATTTACATGAAGTCTATATCGTGACCTTTTTTATTGTATATAACGTTTTCACTCATTAACCTATAGGGCATGTTTAAATAATTTTTCTACTATTAAACAGAGTAAGCTCACTAATTATGGGACCTAATGTTGTTGCTGCAATAGGTATATGCTCTCATAGTGTTTTGTTAACAGATTAATTAACAGTCAACTAGTATGATTTTCTTAAAATCAGGATTATGTAACTGATGTTTATTGAACTTGAAGGATCCGGGGTCATAGTTACCTGTTCAATTTTATGTTACATAGAAGTCTGGAGGCAGTGATAACTTATTATGTATGACACCAGTGTTAATTAAAAATAACTAATGCTAAATTATAGTTAAATATAATGATAGAGAATGAAAAATGTATAAATTGTGTGATTAGTTATGATGTAATTAAAAAATGATTCTTTAAACTAATTTAACGTTTTACTAGATATATTATTGGTACATGTACTGTGAGATGTATAACTTGAAATGCAGGATTCCCGAAAAAACAACTGAGTCACCTACATCTTTTCTTACTTATAGCTTAATTACCCGTCATCCTGGAAATGAATTTTGTAACTAATATTCTTTGTATGATTTTATACAGGGAGCTTTGTTACTTGATATGGGTAGATTCTTAACAGGATATGGCATTGGAGATTTTTTTTTCTTTTGTGGTAAATAAATCTGAAGTATTAACGGAATCTGATAATTTTGTTTATTTCATTATATGCTTAGAAACACATTTGTTTTCATCACATAGATAACTTTTTAAAAATCTGTTGGCATTGATTAATTGTTTGTAGGATAAAGTTAGCATAAAAGAGGAGTTATCGGGCTCTCGGCAATATTTAAGAACCATGTAACTCTGACTTGTTTAATGTTGGCACAATTTAACTTTTTAGTCATTCATTAACAGAATGGTAAGTATAATTAACACAGACTGGTAAGTAAGGTAATTAACACAGACTGGTAAGTATCAACTTTATCAACCGTTTGTAATAGATGTCTGAATTTTTATGGAAAAAAATTCCATGCGTACATTTTACCCTATTCGTATCCTGTCCAACCGAAAATGAATCTGTACATCTCACCTTCCTGGTACTCTAGTCTGAATTATGGGATAGAAAATGCTAATACATCTTTTTTTTCTTAATTATAATCTCTTTTCCCTTTTTAGTGACCAGGTTGAAATCCCTTGATCCTTACCACACCTGTATCTTTTTTTTCTGGATATAGTTGTAGCAGTTTTATACTTTTTATTTTTTTCCAGTGAACTAGAGATACCTAAGTGTCAGGTTAGATTCTGGCCTCGTTTTATTGTCAATGTCAAACAGTCAATCTGATATATAGCTTATGGATGGATTTGAACAGGTGCCATGTGGGCCAGGGGTCTTGTCAAGGAAAATTCTATCAATGGACAAACTGAAGTTCAGGTTGTTCCACGTCCTGATGCATACGAAATCCTTAAACAATGTTGGAATAGTTTACTCACTGATATTCCTTGAGGTATAAATACTCAGTAATGCCTCGAAACTACCTGTGATGCTTAGACACTAGATGGTTGCAGTACTGCAGGGATGATTTTCGTCTTTTAACCCAGTGACCGTGCAAAATGGGATTATCTCAATGAATACGATTAAAAAGATTGCCACTGCAATGATAGGAGGGAAAATTAGGAGTAGCTGGAGAGAAGCTAGCAGTGCTAGTACTGTTTCTGACCATCTGCTAAATGTTTTTTGGTAGATTTTGTATTAACTAGATTGCGATTTATTGGTTTGTAATGAGATTACTATATGTACAAATCGGATATTGCAAAATTTTAATTATTTATGTTACAGTTGTTATAGCTACAGTGTTGCGTTAGATAGTTACAGTGTTGCATTAGATAATATAGTGTTGCATTAGATTATTATGTAGTGTTGCAATAGAATGGGCCCCACATGTCACGTGGCATGTACTTATTTGGAATGTGGGCCCCCACATGCCACGTGTCAGGTGGGCCCCCCACATGCCACATGTCAGGTGGGTCCCACATGCCATGTGGGTCCCACATGACACATGTCAGGTAGGTCCCACATGCCACGTGGACACCTATCACGTATCACCCCATGACACGTGTCACGTGGGCCCCACATGCCACGTGTCCTCTGGCTTTTTTGGCTAAGCTATGGTAACACCTTTCTAGTGTTGCATTTGTTTGATTTAGTGTTACTGTATGGCCCTAAGGTAATACTTTTCTTAGCGTTACTATTGAGAACAAAAGCGTTACGTTAGAGAGCAGAGGCAATATTAGCGGATGAAATGGTGAAAAAGTGTTACCTTAGGCCTATTGTAACAAAAAACGTGTCTAATGCAACAGTAGAAGTGCGTTGCGTCTGGGCATCTATGGCGTAGTGATATGACTTTTCAATGTATGAAAAACTTGACTCCTTAAAAGTTAACAACTAAGGAAGTGAGGCTGTATCCTTATAGAACATGGATACAACCTATTTACTGCAAATAATTAAGGTAGCTGAACAAATTACTTTCTAATCTGTCAATCCTTTTTGAGTAAGTGTCCAAACGGTTATAGATTTGACTTTGCAAAGCCTGTTCAGATCCATTTCTTTAGCCCTTTTGTCTCTTCTATATCTCTCCAAGCTTCCTTGTAGACTTTCCGGAGCACATTACAGATTTTGATCCATAAAGTGCATTGGCTTGTTGCAGGCTTCTGACTTGTACAATTTCTTCAGTATTTTGTCTCCAAGAATGTATTCGAGAAGTGACTAAGTAATTGATTCGAGAACTAGGATTGACTTGATCGATAACTCTGAGTTCTCGAATACTGTTATATGACATATCGAATCACTTCTCTAATAGCTCTTTTCTCTGGGAATCCTTGAGTTGTCGAATAGAGCATTTTGACATGTCGAATCCCTGAGATATCGAATATCTTTCTGAGTCCTTGAGATATCGAATGGAACTTTGACTTGTTGACTCTTTGAGAACTCGAATACCACTTTGACTTGTTGACTTCTTAAGTTCTCGAATAGAGCAGTAGATATATCGAATCTCTGAGATATCGAATGAGATATCGAACAGTGTATTCAGAGATATCGAATAGTGTCTTGAGATATCGAATCCCTGACTTCTCGAATGCTAGACTTCTCGAATAGACAAAAGTACTTCTCGAATTGGTACTTAGGCAAATTCTTCATTTCTTCAAATCCCAACTGTGATTTATTTGACAGTCTTTATCTTCTTGCTTGAGGCATGAACCTTGGAACTTCTTTCAAGCATTATTCTTGACTCAATAAGTACAGTTACACAGCTAGAATTTGATGCCTATTACAAGTACAAAGCAAGTAGAAACTCTACAACTAGAGGTTCCCTCAGTTAAGAGGTCATGTAAGTAATGCAGAGCATTACAAACAATTAGGCTTGTTATTAGAGTTAAACAAGCATGTCTCTGTGACTAACAGCTTGCATTTCACAACCTTTACACAGACACACATTACATTAAACTAACATGACGTGTCAGTAAATTATCAAATATCGAGGAAAAAGTTCTCGCGGGTTTATTTTATAAGTTTAGACAAATAACTAAACACTAAAACAAAAAGGAAAACAATAAAAGATAAACCAAAACAGCATGACAAAAAAAAAAGGAGCAACTAAGAAAATTGCACCAGAACAACGAATATACCTGGATAAGATGTCTACTCTCTTTGAAGCTAAATATTCACATTTACCATAAATTCAACAACTTGTGAGATGACAATCTACAAGAAAGTGTTTTAATCACAAAGTAGCAACAACCCTGATTGCCAGAGATGAAGTAAAAACATTTTGAATTGCACTTACAGATGTAGCAGATGCCAAATCAGGAACCCGCCTATTCAGTAGGAATCTTTCCTCCTTTGTCGACGGCTTACGAGGGCCTACTCATTTTGAAGAAATAAATCAACTAATAAACCTCAAAGCTTATAAAAAATATTTGTTAAGAAAAGAAAAAGTGACAAAGCAAATCAACCAAGTAAAATAATAATGGCTAAAATAAGTACAAACCAATTCAGTTTTAAGAGATGGAGTCTAGCATATAAGTTTACAACTACATTTCTGTATACCATGCTTATTACAATATCAATACACAGTAACAAAGAAATATACATAATATTAAGAACCTGAAGCTAAAAGCATCACTTACTAATTTTCAAATGATATAATTACATCAATGTGGATCACTTACTACACGATCACTTCACTATCCTTTCCCGGGGCTTGTCCAGTGCTGGAGCCGTCATAATTCCAGTTTGGTAGCTTAGTGGGATCATCATTCGTACCAGAAAGGGTCTCATGCATACAGTTAAACAAACAAGCTACATGAACAATGGCCGTTAACAAATAGTAATAATTCTTGAACAAATTCAAAATTATAAAAAGTTACCATTGCTTTGCTTCTTAGGCCTCCAAAGGCATCAATCCTGTCGAAAAGAATAAAACATCTTCATTATCACATATTCTTTCAAGGTATGTCTTTCACAATAAAGATGTTGTCCAATCAATATATAAAAAACTAATTGCATAATTTAAAATTTTATCTTTTTAGGCAAATAATTTTAAATTTTAACTACCTCATAGTATATAATGTGACTGATAGATCATAATATTTTGTGTATATGCATGCTATGTAATATACTAATTTCTAAGATATTTGTTAACTTGACTGTATTTTTAATCCTTTTTACAATTTATTTTGAATTTTTTAATATTCTTTCCAACCAAAATTTCTCTATGTGTATTATACGACTTTTAATCGATGTACATATGATATGAACTAATTCATATATTTTGTATTATTATATATTATATGATCTTTTTTCAAGAAAATTTATCTTTCTCAACTTATCTACAAGGTTCATTTGTTTAACTTTTGTACTATCTGACATTTTTAAGGATCTCATCTTTTAATTATACTAGCTTATAGCCCGTGCAAAGCACAGGCTACTTTTAATTTTTTATAATTTATTTATAGTGTAATATGATATTATAAATATTAATTTTAATATGTTATTGAATGAATGTGAACCTTAAATCTTTGTATATAATAATTTCAAAAAAAATATATAAATCAATATGTTGTTGGCGGGAATCGAACCATAGACCTCTGTATATAACAACTTTTAGTACTGTTATATCTAATGGTCATGATCTACTTGAATTGAAGATCCAATGGTTATGAATAGTTTGGTTAACCAAACTACAAATTACAAAAGATCTCCAGTTTGATTATAATAATAATACAAATTATACCCCTTTAGCTTATTATAATATAGCTAGTTTGTAACCCGTGCGATGCACGAGTTTCTTTTAATATGTCATAAATTTTAATGAAATTTATATTACATTTTTATACAAACATCATTTTCAATAATTTTTTTAATTTTAATTTAATGAAATTTGATATATTCATGTTTAATGATTATACTTATGTTTTTTTTATTATAAACAATGTATAATGATTTTTAATATATTTTATTAGTAATTGAAAGATATGGTGTGATATTTTTGGATATATATTAATGATTGCAAGATTAATTTTAAATTAAAAGATGACGTGTTTTAATTAGAAAGAATTATTAATAATTGAAAGATATGGTATGATTCATGTTTTTAGGTGTTTATTAATGGTTGAAAGATATGGTGCAATATTTTTTGGATATATATATCTTAATGATTGTAATATTAAGTTTAAAATAAAAGGTAACGTGTTTTAATTAAATAGAATGTAACATGTTTTAATTAGATAGAAATATTAATGATCGAAAGATATGGTATGAATTATGTTTTTAGTTGTTTATAAAAGGTAATTTTTTAAACTAAAAGGGAATCGAATCTTAGACTTCTAAATATAACAACTTTTAATATTGTTATATCTAACGGTCATGATCTGTTTGAGTTGAAAATCTAACGGTTATGAATAGCTTGGTTAACCAAACTACAAACTACAAAAGATCTTTAGTTTGCTTATAATAATATAGTATAGATATTGTTATGTAAAAATATAAAATATATTATAGTTAATATTATATGTAAGAAATGTTTAATTAATTGAAAATAAACCAATTTACATTGCGTGATTTATCAAATTTTTAAATTAGTTATATATAAAATCACGTATGTTTTGTAAACTAAAATACAATATTTTAAAAGTAATGTAAATCACCATTATCTTTTGCTCAAAAATTAAAGGGTTTTTTTCTAATATGTCCCATTTGAATAAGTGATTTATGAATATGTCCTATTTTTAATTATAATTATAAATATATCCCTTTTTATTAATATGTCCCATTTTTAATTATAATCATGATTAACTCACTAACTGCATATTATTAAAAGACATTTTTACCCTCCTACATATATTAATATATTATTAACTACATATTGTAACGACATACTTGGGTACTGCATAGAATGAGATATGGCTGATAGAAAAAAAGCATGTGATGAGTGCAAACCGAAGTGTTCACTGATTCATGGAAAGAAAACAGACCCGTCGCCTCTTGTTACCACTTTTATCAAAATCCTTTTTGGACGTTACGATCTTTCACAATAAATAGGTATAAGAAGGAAGATTATTAATTCACATGAAAGGGCAATTGGTATGTAGCCGTGGCGGGGGGTTGCTGTGCCCCTGCGGGGCCAAGAGGAGGAGTTGGTGTGGCTGCAGGAGCGGGAGGCGGGGGAGAAAGAGAAGGGGTATTAAAAATGTGATTGATGTATTTACCAGGTTCAAACCCTAATACATCACTCCGGGATTTGTTTGAATCGACTCTTGCCTATCAACACACTACGCATGCTTGCTGAAGCTGTTAAGTATAAATATTATTTATAATTATAAGAAAGAGAAGAGGGTATTATAGTCTTATTAAATATAGATATATGTATATTTATATGTATATGAGTTATATATGAGTTAAATTTAATCATAGGACATATTTATAATTATTCAATAAATTGGGACATATTTATAATTGACTAGTTTAATTTGGGACATATCACACAAATTTCCAAAATTAAAGTAGCACCAAAAATAGAATAAATATGAGGTCGAATTTATCCAAAAAAATTAACTAAAAACCAAAAATATATATAGTACAATGATTGGAAGGATGAATTGTTTGGACGACGTTAATGATTCAATTCACAACAAAAATAAACTAACTCATTTAAAATAAGAGCGTGGGATAAAATTTTGAAATTAGTGTATATAATTATGTACCATATTTTGAAAAGTAAAATTTCAAATTTTGAAACTAATATTTGTCATTACTATTTTTACTCATAAATTAAAATAATAGTAGAAACAAGATAATATAGAGATCGAACTTATGTAAAAAGAGTTTTAACTCAATACCAAAAAATATAATGTAGCATAATGATTTGGAGGAAGAAATGTATGGAGAAGGTTATGGGTTCAATTCCCCACAAACACAAAATAACTTATTTTTTCTCTTCAAATAAATAAGAGAGTGGCAAATCAATGTAATTTTGTAATATATAAGGGCAAACTCGTAATTTTATAGGGGGTTTATTGGCTCAAAATGCCCCTCTATGTACCATACTGTGAAGCCCAAATATAATATTTTTAAAATAATGCGAATCACCATTATTTTTACTCAAAAATTAAAATAATAGTAAAAATAAGATAATGGAGAGGTCGGGTTTATGTAAAAGGTTTTTTTAACTCAAAACAATAAAGTCCATGTAGTATAATGGTTAGTAGGATAACTTGTGTAGTGGAGGTTCTAGGTTCGATTCACCACGAAAACAAACTCATTTTTTTCCATTTAAATAAGAGAGTGGCATTTCATGTAATTTTATAACTTATAAGGGTATAAGTGTAATTTCATAGCGGGTTAATTGACTCAATACCCCTAAATTATCCATTTGTTACTCTATTATATATAGAAAGAGATTTGGAATCAAACATGAAGTGTAGAACATATATCATGATTTGTAGTACACATCTTGCAATATGACATTTTAGAAGTAATGTAAAACAAGACTAAAAATTGCAGAATAATGCGATCTTCATTCACACTTACAGCAATTCGCAAATTACAATTAGTGGTATCAACCTCAATTAATTATCAAAACCGATATTTTCATCTTTTGTATAGCAATTCGCAAACTGTAATTGGTGGTATCAACCTCAATTAATTATCAAAATCAACATTTCCAAACATCCTTCAAGTGTGCATCAACTTCTAAAGAATGATTGTACTAGTTTAGCAACCATTTATACTGGATTACATTATGGAATAGCAACCATCGACGGATTTCTAGCATGCCTAAATAGCTGAAGTACGACCGTTGCATTGACTGGGTGAGTTTTGCCTGTTGGAACCAAATCAAGCAAACCACATAACTGATGATGCATACACAAAACAAGATAATAGATTAACAAATTACTCCTTTATTGTACATGAGAGAATGACCGAGTAACATAGCACATTTTGCAAAAATTAAATGTCTTCATGTATGCAATTAGATCTGGGAGCGGAAACGATGAAGCAGCTAACATAGGGAGAAAGAGAAGGCATGAGATATGCATAAAATGACTAGTCAAAGAAATTTTATGTTAACTTTTGGAAATGCTCATCGAAAACACACCACTTCATTCACCATATTCATGTCTTCGCCATGTTCATAATTATCAAGTGAAATGCTAATCATCTCAAGCATCGGAGAATGTTCAAACACAAATTTGACAAATGCCATGTCAAATTTAGTGGAAATGTGTAACATTTTTACTGTTTTAAGACATTTAAAAGTGAAATCAGTAGGACATGTCCTCTCCCAAATGTCAACATCTGTAGTTTTATAATGAGCATAGCAATGTTAGCCTATGTGATCAAAAGGAAGACATGATAAGTAAAGGCTTATTGAAGATTAAGAATCAAAGATCAAAATTATATAGCACGATATGTGACTTACATATAATACAAGTTCTTCATATTCAAGATAAGGGGACTGCAAATTAAGTGAAGAACGGGAAACACATCATTCATCTCTTCGTCATACTGCAATATAATTTTATTACGTAATATTTTCATATAATCACGTTCTCTTTCTAAACATTATAAGATGATATGCCTTTTAAATCAAATGAAGTAATACATGGATTACTCAAAAAATAACATACAAAATAAAATGACATGTGAGTTACGGAGATTTGAAGTTCTTGTAAATTGGGGGACTGCAAAAGCAAGTGAAGAACATGCAACACTTTATCCTTTTCTTTACAAACTTTATATTCAGTTATGTAAATATACAGTTTATATCTTCATCTTCTTCATTGTTACACTCCATGATTATGGAGCTTCATTACTGCATATTATAAATCTGACATGGTATCAGAGCCTCACCTCGATCTGTGAGCTCGATCTGTTATCTTCCGCTGGTACAACGTGTTCGTTGTCTTCATCATTTTCGCCATTAAAGCTTCGTGCAAAAGTTTCGATTTCATCTCTTCGGTCGTAAGCCAATTTTTATTCATAACTCTCCAATAAATCTGTTATACTCGTTGAGTTTCGTTGTTATTTGCATCGATTCTATCTAGAATTGAGTTTGTGTTCATCAATTTTATGAAAATTTTCGTATGTCTCTGTTTGTCTTCAGACCTATGTTTTCTAGCTTCGATCTATCTCGATTGTTGCTCTATTAAATCTGTTTCATATTTGTAAATCGTCATCATCAAATCATCATAAACATCATATCATCTTATACTCATACTCGAAGTGTGATGTGTTAGACTCACATCTACCAATTTGTGAGCTCTTATCTCTATTTGTTTGTTGTCTATCAAGTGTTCGACGATTTGTCGCACTCAACTTTATGTCAATTTTGCATAATCTGTACTCCAATTCTATATCAATTTGTGTTTGTTCATCCTAGTCTATTTGCCCTCATGATTTCACATGTTTATCCCTTCCAATCTGTAATCTCTCTATTCGAAATTATGGTCGAGTGCTGTGATTTCTCTCAAGTACAACTACACTGCCGCACCTTGATTGCTCTGTTATGTTCCATAATTAATTGGAATCTCTCTTGCCTCTTGCGGTAATGGTTTGTCGTATTGGCACTTACTATCAGTTCATTCATGATGTGATCTTCATGATATGCACCTTACATGCTGCTACTAGTGTGAATCAATGTTGATGATACTTGCAAGTTTGTTTATGGTGCTCTGCTGTTGATGCTCCATAATGTGCTCTGTTGTTGCTATATTCGTGTTAGCCGTATTGGCTGATACGATCTATGGTTGATGCTTCTCAATGTTCTGAGTTGCTCTTCTAAATTCTGATGGAGCTATATTTCTTCGACTATGATACGATCTGTGTAACTACGATCATTAAGATTTTATTGATACTTGTTGCTCCTTTATGAGCTCTTGTTGCTACCTACCTCTTCTTGCAAGTGTGTTGTGATCTTCATACTGCTGCCTACTACGTTCATTTGCCACTTTGTGGTTATTAATGCTGTTGTCTTGCTCGATTATCATGGCGTATTGCCTGGTCCGTTGCCCGAGATTACAGCTTACTTGCTGAGTGCCTTGTTGAGCTCCTGTTAATTTGTACTCTTGTTGCTGCGTTCCTTTGTTACTTTCGGCATGTATTTATCTGGGGTGGCTACCCTTACCGGTTGCTTGCACTTCCATGTGGATTGTTGCTTGCTTCTTCTCTTGTGTTCCAGCTCAGCTGCCCTGCTCCAGATTGCTTCTTGTGTTACAGCTGAATTGTTTACCTGCTGCTTCCAGTGTGATCTCTGGTTGCTTCACTTGTTATACCAATTGGGTCTCTTATCATTACCTGCCATGAGTTCAAGTTGTTAATTTCAAGTTGAAGGTTTTCTTTGCATTCCCACCTCCAACTTGAGGGGGGATGTTGAGATATTACCTTGCTATCAAGTATAAAATGAAGCCTAGCTGTCATGGGGCTATTAGTTAGTTAGTCTATATATAGTCTCTTTAATCTCTCCTATTGTAACAAGCTTATTCACAATGTAGTCTATTATACTTACCTTCTCTCTGTAACAAACTTTATATTCAGTTATGTAAATATACAGTTTATATCTTCATCTTATTCATTGTTACACTCCATGATTATGGAGCTTCATTACTGCATATTATAAATCTGACACTTTCCAAGCCTGAGCAGAACGGATATTAGAAAGAGAGAGTACAGAAATAGCTCATTTGTTATAAACTCAAATAGAAAAACAAAGATGGAAAACAATAACACCATTTTCTAGTCTATAAGGTTTTATAAAACAAAGTGAAAAAATAGCACTTTACCAATGGATAGAAGCCTATGCTAATAGTAACCACGAGTGGGGTATGTTCAAAATGTAAGTCTTCAAAATTTCCCTCCACGGTAAGATGCTTCAGATTTGGGGCATGGACGGTCAAAGCTAGCTTGTCCAAATTACTAAATTTGAACTTTTCAAGAAGCAGGGAACCTGATATAAAGTTTACAATAACCTTAAGAGTAATCGTAAGACCATCTAGCTCAAGGTACTTTAAACATGAAAATCCTTGAAATTTCGAAGGAGGTTTAATTGTAAAGGTAGAAAGCGTCAATCTGGTCAATTTTCGAAAAGAAAATATACTACTAGGTATGGACAATCTTGGGTCATCCCATTGCCATTCAACTCCGTGTGCATCAAGAACTACTACCTCTTTTACATATTTCCTTGATATGACACGTAGCCACTGATCAGTGTCGATAGACTTTTTCAAGTACAATGTTGATAGTTTGAACTTTTGAATAGGGCCATCATGAAGTAAAAGAAATTGCATGATAAAGTCTACAAGTTCTTTCTCAGAAACTTTTTTATCATCAAAAAGACACAAACATTTTTCATCAAATAAAAGTTGTGTCATGATTGTCCATTGATACTTCCACTTGCTAGACAGAACGCTGATTCTTACAGCATCTCGTATCGGAAGTTTGGTTAGAACAAAATCAATATTAATGCTTTAAGGCAGATCACTAATAATATTCTTACTTAAGAATTTAGTCAACTTATCCATGTTGCATCCCTAGAAAAGCATGAAAATTATGAGTCAAAATTATTTCTACAATCAACCAACTTTTTAAAATTATGCGGTATATATGTAATATCCACAGTCCCTTCCATGTTTATCACGCTTTATTCCTCGATGATAAGGAAGTAAGTTGACGAGGTGATATAATGAGTAAAATCCAAGAAATAAAAACAAAATTATGCCTCAAAAAAAAAAAATTCTGGGACTTTTAAATATAGCTAGGCTAGTTACTAGCTAAAATTAGGTTCAGTATTTTAAATTAAAGAGGTTTAATTTGGTCCGAAAGAATGAATTGAGTAACGAATACGGATGAAAGAAAGGAAACAAAACATTACTACTATTAATGAAAAAGTTATCTCTTATCTATACTAATATATACTCCCTCCGTCCCGATAGGTTCTTAACATGAGGATTGGGCACGGAGACCAAGGATAGTGGATGTAATATTGTTAAAATAAATGAAGTAGTGGGTGTAATAGTGATTTTATTGTTAAAATAAGTGAAGTAGTGGATGTAATAGTATAAAGTGTTGAAAAAGTGGAGTAAAGTAGGGGATGTAATAATGTATTTTATTGTTAAAAGTTACTATTTTTAGTAATGTAAAGAATTGGTGGGACGTCCCAAAAAGGAAATTGTAAAGAAATGGATGGGACAGAGGGAGTAATAAGCAAACTAGGGGATAAATGGTTGTTTGGTTGTTTGGTTCAACCCTATATTTTACTTGAATAAAAATAAATTTAATTAACATTTTATATAAAAAAAAACGTAACTTCCCGGACTATTTGGAGCTTGAGAAGAGCGCGTGTAACAACGAAGCAACACAGAAAAATGGTAAACGCGTGAAAAGTGAATCACAAAGTTACTCCCACAATTCCCGTATTTTTGCAATTTAAAAAAATAATTGGTATAATTGTAATTAAAATGATAAATTTACAAATAGTTTTTCTTAATAAAAGTAAAATTGTAAAAAATTACTTTTAGCAATTTATTTATCAAAAAAGCCCTAAAAATAACGACCAAAACATTAAAATCCCATTTTTCTCTACTTTTTTTCTTAAATATAATATTATAATTTTTAGTAACTAACCATTATTTTATCTTTAATTTAAAAAAAACTAATTACTTTTAAAATATGTTAGCTTTAATTTCTATTTTCCAAATTTAAATCTTTTCTTTTAAAAAAACTACAGATAATTTTATTTATATGATATAATAATTCCTAATAACTAACCAACAATTTAGAGGGATATATTTCGATCCATATCTTCTATATTTATTGAGTATTACAATTTTTAATGAATTATTAATTTTTAAGATAATAAATTGCTTCCCCAAATTAGTGAAAGCAATGTAAAATTGCGATCATTTTCCATAAATTATCCTTTTTAAAAATTGTATAGTAGTTAATGAGAAATGACCAATAATATAAAATAACTCATATTCTTAAAAATCAATGCATTTATAATGGGTATAAAAGAAAATGTATCATCTAATTAATGTTTTTTTAAAATGCGTAATGGTTCCTCATTTTTGGTTATTCACATTTACAACTGTTAGATCTTTAACTTAAATAGATCATGACCGTTTGGAGATCTAATGTTCGAATCCCGCCAACAACAGTTTAATATAAAATTAATACTAGATTATGTTATATAGAAAGATTGAAGGTTCGATTTCCACCAACAGCATATTAATTTAGAACTAAACTACAAATCATATCCCTTTCGCTTATTATAGTATAGTATAAATTTATAAACAAAGGTCTAAAATTTAAATTTTATCAACATATTTATAATATTATATATACTAAACTATATGTAAATAAAAAAAATTAAAAGTACCCGTGCTTTGCACGGGCTATAAGCTAGTATATATAATACCACAACATATACCATTTTAATCCATCTTAAATTACTATTTTGACCTTCTGCATTCATTAATACACATCAATTAAAATTCGTATTTAATATGTTTATTTAATACTATCTACTTAATTATAACACTTTCGTTACATTGCAATTAAATATCTAACTAATTATACGTAAATGTATAACATTATTGAAGAAATAATATTGGAACATTAACTTCAGATTACTAACTACATATTTTTGCTATGCAATCTATAGGATAAATTAATTTTATGTACTGTAATTTAGTGTTTTTACTTTATAGAAATGTGTAATACAATATTTATTTTATACTTTCTTGGCTCTTGTGCATTATTTGACATTTAGTAATATCAATATAATAAATACATGACTCTGAGCATTTTGGGAAAATAATTTTTTTAAAAAAAATAAATGGCACATCTGAATGTTTTAACCAAAATGAGAGATCTTGAAAAGGGGACAAAATAAACGTTGGTTAAAAAAGAACGCGTCAAACTAAAGAATTTTAATCGTCACAATATCAATTGCTAATATTAATATCAAAACGTACGAGAAGAACTGCAATACTCAATACTAATTATAAAATGCACGGGAATTGAAGCTAGTTACTATTAATGAAAAAGCTGTTACGTTAAATGCATAAATAATTGTAGTTGGTGCACAAAAAACTAACTAAGGCTCGTAATTTCCGATTATTGGTGGAGCAAATTTTCACTACATTTAACAATTATGTTACTGGATACCGTTAAAATAATTTCAACCGTCGAATCAAATATTTTTAAAAATAGATGATCAAGATTATATCATATTAAAAAGGAAATTATAATCTAAAAAGGATATCATTGTATTATCAAATAATCTCAACCGTCGAATCTAATATTTATATTTT
Source organism: Kitagawia praeruptora (assembly GCA_037693485.1). NCBI lineage: Eukaryota > Viridiplantae > Streptophyta > Magnoliopsida > Apiales > Apiaceae > Kitagawia > Kitagawia praeruptora. The sequence continues at coordinate 133,010,046 of CM075352.1, read as the reverse complement.
TAAAAATAGATGATCAAGATTATATCATATTAAAAAGGAAATTATAATCTAAAAAGGATATCATTAAAAAATGTAATATTATAATTGAATTTGAACAAAAAATATAATATAAAAAGGATTATAAGTAAAAAAAATGTCACAAAAAATTAAAGTATATGTAGATTAGATCCAAATTAAATTCATATTGCATGAAACTCTATACGACCAACAAACTATGTCTAATTAGAATAATGTTTTCTCATGCCACACTACCCACCACTTTCAACAATGTTCAGGCTATAAATTATGAATCGAATATTTTCGAAGGATTCTCTCAGGTTGTACCACCTGTAGCTTGATGATTTCATTAATTATGAAACACTTATAATCTCAAGAGAAAATATAATTACGAATTTTTATATTAATCTTATTTAGTGAAAAATACCTACATTAATTATCCTATTTAATATAGAAAACCTAATTATATACGACTTAAATCATTGACAAGCATTTTTCGTATTTCAGTATAAACACACTTTTTAGTTTACATGTTAAAATATTAAATATGTTTTATGCTAGATCCAACGTTTTTTATCTATTTATTTTAAGATCTAACGGTTCTTATTTATTTTATCGTATTGAGGACCAGACTACCAACTACCAAAGTTTTGAACAAAATCACTCCTACACATATTATTAAAACTGTATTTGGTTGTTAGTACAACTATCTTCAAATAATAAGAAAGTTATTTTGATAATTGAAACAAAATATAAGTAGGTTTCCCAAATAGAATAGAATTTTCAAAATAAAAAATCATCAATTTCATCTCTCTTTTATTTCTTGGTAGTTTTAATTGGAAAAAATTGTTAAATCATCACTAAATTATATAATATTTTGTTAATTTCACGTAGGCTGTAAAATCATTCAAATTAAGTAATTCAAGATAAAACACATAATAAATTGAACGTGTAGAATCTTATATATATATATATATATATATATATATATATATATATATATATATATATATATATATATATCAGTTTCATAACAACAATTTGTTATTTAAACTAATAACAAATAAATAATAAAAAAATTATATAATAAATATTGGAAAAAGAACCGTGCGTTGCACGGGTTATAAGCTAGTATATAATAAAACACAGTGTATGTTGGACCTGAAAAGCAAAGGTTTGATCATTGATACATTTTATATGATCCGAGCATATCTCAAATACATCGGTACGTTTTCTGAATTTTATTATTATAAACGAGTTCCCTTTTTTGCTATTATCTACTGTTCTGATGTATGTATAGTTGTCCGTTGTAATAACCGTAAAATTTAATAATAATCTTATCATTGACCTCTCTCTGAGTAAATTTTATAAACTCGATTTTTTTTTATTAATATTATTGGTGCGTATAAAATATTTATTCAATCGCGGTGCTACAGAATTTCCATAATTGAGATGCATGATTATTATTTTTATTATCATTATTATTATTAATATTTTTATTATTATTATCGCCACCAAAATCTATATTGTTGCAATTATAATATAATTAGGATTCTAGGAAATTCTAATTCTTTTCTCCTTGCTATTATTATTATCCTTAATTAGAGATTTTTGGGTTAAGGATATTAAGCCCATGTGATTTGTTTTTATGGCCCATGTAGAGTCCAACTAGCAAGTGAGTATATATGATTGAAAATGGGAGAAGAAGTCATTTGTTTCTTTTTATCCCTCTCGGCTAAAACACCCAGACACACATACTACCTCCATTAACACCAAGTTTTATAAAATCATATACCTTTAAAATTAGTAGCTTGATCTTACATGCAATTGGGTATTTGAGAAGAGAATCTCAAACTCTACAAGTTGATATATATATCTTTAAAGTTTCAAGAAGTTTTGCTTTTATCAAAGTTCAAAAATTTGGGTTTTCACATAAAGGGTATGAATTTACACCCTTAAAGTCTTTTAAATCATGTTTTTATATATACAAATATATGTCCTGCATTTATACTTGTGGAAGCTTTAATTGTTAATTAGGGTTTTAATTTTTTGGGTTGATTATTCTCTAAATTAGGGATTTAATTGAGTAATTAGTGAATTGGGTGGGGTTTGTATTGGTAAATGGGGAGTTCGATGGTTGCATGTCGGAGGTTGAGGGCGGAGATGCCCGATCGAAGTCGCCGGAGGGCGGCGGTGGCGCAGTAGAGGCGTAGCAGGAGACGGGGAGAGAGAGATGAGGCGAGGGAGATGGGGCAGAGAAAGAGAGGGGCGGGGGGAGAGAGATCGACGGGGAGAGATAGAGAGACAGGGGAGATTCTGAGAGAGATGGCGAGAGAGGAGAGATCAGAGGTAGAGAGAGAGACAGCCGGAGAGAAATGAGAGGGGAGAGATCAGAGACGGAGAGATAGAGCGAGGGGAGAGGAGATCGGAGAAGAGAGATCGAGGGAGAGCGAGAGATGCAGAGAGAGAGAGAGAGAGAGAGAGAGAGAGAGCGAGAGAGAGAGAGAGAGAGAGAGAGAGAGATGGCGAGCAGAGAGAGAGGTCGGAGGTGGAAGCCGCCGGCGCCGCCACGGCGTCCGGCCGGCGACCACCGACAGTGGTGGTGGTGGTGATTTATGTTAATTGTTTTATCATTTTTGTAGCAATAATTAATTATTGTGAATTTCTATTGATTGATTTTGAGAATTTAATGAATAAAAGTGACCCAATTAAATTTCAGTGGGTTTATTTAACAAAATAAAAATAATAGTGATAATAAAAAAAAACAAAAATTGAGACTTAGGGGAATAAAGATGAGAGTATTGTAATATATTGAGTTTATGGTAGTAATAATAATAAGGTTACTAAAGTGGTTTAAATAAAGGAAAAAGCTACTTGATTTGTTTAGATGAGCAATATGCAAGAATAAAAGAAGTACAAATAGTGATAATAAATCACATTGTTGAGAAGAATTAGTATAGATTTAAAATTTAGTAAAAAAAATGAAATAGATTCTTTGATTTCAGAATAATTAGAGATTACATTATTGTTCCTTTAAAATGGACCTAAGCAAATTAGATAACTTTAGAGGAATTGAGAATTGTAAATAATTAAAGGGAGTTTTATAAATGGTAGTCGATTTCGAGATGGGAACTACGAGAACTAAATTGATTTAGAAATGCGAGTTAAACAATTTATTTAAATTAGAGGATTTCGCTATTAAATGAGGATTTTAGATAATTAGTGGTGATTTTATACAAAACCCTTTTTATTTAGTTAATGCGAGATATGTTGTTAAATAATTAAATCGGTGTCATATACTTAGGAATAATTAGAGACTTCCCAATAAAAGAATTTCCCTTACAAATAAATAGAGCGAGACTTTTACGTGTAAACTTTATTTGAGTTGCTTGATGTATAAAACCTGAGATATAAAGATTAATAGGTGAACGCGAATAGTGCTTCCATCTAATTTTATTAAATTATGAATAAGGCGTTAGTGAGACTTTTAAACTTACGAGAATGTCTTAAATTCTATTTTCGAGAATTATTTATCAAGAGCATGATTTCTGAATTATGCTACATTACGTGATTAAATTCTTACCCGAGTACTAAAATTATTCTGATAATTATTATAGAGATTCCTTTTCGAGAATTGAGATTTCCGCTCGCGGGTAACGATTTTATTTATTCGGCTCTTTTAGCGTCGAGACAGAGGCAAGTTCATTCCTATCCTAACTCTCGGAAATTTTGTATTTCTGTTCGTATTATTTCATTTCTTGATTATTTTCGAGCTATCAATTATGAGATTTATTTGCTGCTCCTTATGATACAATAATTTCTTTTTGAGTATTATTTTTCGTTAAATATTACGATACTGTTAATTTAGTTTACTTGCGAATTATACTCCCTATAAGCGTAGAGGCAAATTCGTTGCTATCGGGTCGATCTCATTAATTCGATACGACTATTATTTTGATTCAGTGAAACTAATCTCATTTGTTCGAGATAGTTAAACTCATTCTTTTCAGTTGAATTTATTGTACAAATTCAACAATAAATTATTGATTATCTTTTAGTTGGTTCATTATCGAATCAACCAATAGGAGTATACTATTTAAATTGTTAGAGTTTTACTCATTGATCAAGTGAAAAATATTCTATTTAACGTTCATCAATTTTGAGTATTATAATCATTCGAGTGGTACTATTTGTTCAGTACGACTCATTATGTTTCATTTTAAGACTATCCTCATTATTTCGAGATAGTTGCCTTTCTTGTCAAGGGTGGGCACTTTGTTCGTGTCAACCAATTAAAGTATGTTTATTGACAGTTTACATCAGTCCATTGTTCGGATTGGTGATACATCGAGTAAAACTGGCAGTCCGCCAGATCATTTAAATATTTTTCCTGTGAAGTTTGTCTAAAAATGTCAGTTCATTAAATATTCAGGAATTCTGTATTCTACTGGTCAATTTTGGGAAAGAGGCCCATTTTAGAGAAAGAGAGACTCGTGAACCGTTTTAAGGACACGAGAATATTAGGCACTATGATGCCAGGGTTGATATAATCACCCACTATGATGCTAGCATTCATACTATTATTATATTCGTTGATATCGTATTGTAGCCGTGATCGGGCGAAGTGCGGTGTCATTGGAGGACGGTATTCCCGGTCGGATAGTTGATCGCCCCGCCGAGATACCGAAAGGATGGAAGACCAGTTATTCTTTTATCATGAGTCATCAGAGTTTCACCAAAAAGAGTCATTTCAAGTATTCTGTTTTCGAGACGAGTTTTGAGTCAAAATTTCAGAGTTCTGATATCTATCTGTTTATTTAAATTCGAGTATTTTTCTTTCGGTATATATATTTTTATATTTATGTACCGAGCAAGGAGAGAACTTGCTGAGCACCATAGTTGCTCACTCTTGCTTTACAACATTGTTCAGCTGTCAAGAAAGAAAGATGTGAGACGTCCAGCCAGGGATCTAGAGGCAAGGGAAAAGCTCCAGGCTATGCTGACAAGGACTAGAATGGCCAGCTGGAATCTTTTATCTGTTCTACCTTTATAGACTTTTGCAAGATATTTTCGGTGATGTAATAAGCGTATTGTAATAAAGTGTGAATCCGATCTTGGATCTGTGGAGTGGGACTGTGGAGTGGGACTGTTCTGCTCCGTTGTAATAAAGATTTTATTATTATTGAGCTAACGTGTGATGCAGGATGCTGAGACCTGATGTGGCGACCCGGGTCCCCGGACAGGGCGGATTTGGGGGCGTCACATCCGTGGCTTTTACTTATGTCCTCACTTCCTGGTTGAAAAAGTTAAGTCATTAATATAAGAGTAATGCTAGGGATCAAACCAAAATAATTCTCCAAAAAACTACCCAAAATGACGTGGTAGGTGTGACTTGGCAAAATGGGAAGTTTTAATTGGGGGATTCATATGAATGCATGCGGTTCATCACATTAATTATTTAATCACCAATAATAAGAAGACATGTGTCATTTTGGACATTTTTTTGGAACTTTTGTTTGTTTCCCTAGCATTTTTGTTAATATAATTTGTCTGTTCAAAAAAAATTTTGGTCCCCCCTCTACCATAATCCTAGTTCCGCGAGGAGTAATAGGGGTGTTGTGTTTGCTTCTGAAACTTGTGAGTTCGATCGACTTGATTGAGGGTGAGGGGGAAGTTTCACTTGGTGAGGTAATTGCATGTGATAGATAAAACTAGCATTCTTCACACTCCCTTGCTGAACCATGTAGTCTCGACATGAGGTGTTTTCTTACCATATTATCTTGCATTGCTTAATTCCTAATTAAGACACGAATGAAAATGAATTTAGAAACTAGTTACCAAAATGAAAATGAAAATGAAAATGTGGATATGCTGTTTTTTTTTCGTGCTTTACTACTTGTATTACATAAATTGTAATTCCTAATTAAGACACTTACTCCTCAATTGTAAGACATACAATCCTCAGGGTGCACATTTTGGAATTTAGCTGAAATATATACTCACTAAAAATGAAAAGAAAAAACTAAGGTGTAGGCATTAGGCAACTTCTCCTCAAGTTTCGAAACCAAGTATAGATAGATTCAACAGCAAGCCCCAAATTCGACGAACTAGTAATATTATTGTTTGTAACCCTAACAGAGTCCCCCAATTCTAAAATCAACGAAATCCAATTTTCATCTAGAAAATAAGATTCAACTACAATTGAAATTTTAACCTAAAAACTACTGCAATTAAAAAGCACACAAGACAATCGACACTATCTATCAGAAATAATAACTGTAAATAATCAACAAAACAGTTAATTGATAGGAGGAGGAGGAGAAAATACAAACATATTAATTAGCGGAATATGGAGATCCTTGATTTCAAGCTTTCGACCGAGATGTTTGAAGAATCGCCTGGCTTTTTCACTATCTATCTTCTTCTCGATTTCACTGTGCTATACATACAATTGTTAACAGATATATTTTCCAAATTAATACCTTTAATTGCTAAAATATCCTAATCATCGGATATATTTTTAATCCAAGAGATGAAATTAATGGAGAGGGTTCTCTCATGGACTCTATATAATTTGGTTCTTTCTGAAATAATGGCCTACATATCATTATTAAAGGAAAGATGTATATGAATTTTTCAAAAATGTTTTGGTAGTTAACGGTGTTTAAATACAAATATATATTATTATTTATTAAATTAAACTATTTTTGCTTAATATTCTAATTAATTATTAATTATTCAACTAATAATCAAAAGTTATTTTTATCAAATAATTTTAGTTTACATATTTTGGAATATTGATAATATAAATTTTTAAATCTTCAATTATATAATATATATACATATATATATATATATAATTTTGAGAAATTAAAAAAATACGGTACTTTTGATTATAGTTTGCAGTAATACGATCTTGCATTTTTCATTGCAATAATATGATCATTTTATCAATACTACGACTTTTCTTCCTCCTTTCTATTCTTGTTTCTTCTATTTTTCTGAATCCGTTTCGCACTTCCATCTACCCAATCTCCTTCGGCGACCTCCCAACCTCCACCTCCTTCTTTGACGTCCCCAATCCCCACCTCCGACGTCGGAGCCGCACCAACTTTTTCCGATTGCACAGCTCGTTCTTCGATGATGATTCGATTCGATTTTCCACCTATGTCCGCCATTACCACCCATTTGTGAAAAAGGAGTTAATTGAGAATTTCGGGGTACATCTATTTTATAAAGATGTGTATTTTTACAATTTTTTTTAAAAAAATTGGTATAATTGTAATTAAGATGGTAAATTTCCAAACAATTTTTCTTAAAAAAAGTAAAATTCTAAAATATTACTTTTAGAAATATATTTATCAAAAAAGCCCTATAATTTTTAATCAAAATTTGGGAAACAAACAAAATGTTATGAAAGTTGATCCGGGATGGAGCAGCAACAGTTCTCAGGTTCACGACCAAATGGGTCTTGATATGGCCTGAAAGTAAGCCCTAGAAACATATTTAATGATACGTTGAATAAACCTAAGTTGGTTCAAGGTCAAAGCCCAATTATGAGGCCCAAAACCTAACTTATGATAATAAATTCGTAATTAATAAATCAGCCAGTTTCAGACTTCAAGATTGAGTCTTAAAAGGAAACTAAATCATATCAGGAGTAGCCTCCAAGGCATACACCTCTAATACTTATCTTCTTATCAATTGGAAGGGTCTAGAATTGGGCCAATGTAGTAACTTGCCCACCAAGTATCCTGATTCTAGGGTTTTCCCCACCTATATAAGGACCTGCTTCTCCACAAACAGAACTACGTTTTATTGGCTTGATTCTTGACATTTGCAAGATACGTCGGCATCTTGTGAGGACCCGAATTAAGTCACGAAACACTTGATCAGCCATCAAAGCTTGAAGCTTCTTTAAACCCTAGCATTTAATACACAACAAATACACCCTACTTTTCGTTCCACAACATTTGGCGCCGTCTGTGGGAAGAAGACATCAACCATGGTAACTACACGAAGAATAGCACCAAGCTTTACCGAGGCTTTACCAATTAGCTCTGCTCCGCCCCTCACCTCTGAGACGATCATCACTGAGTAAGTACCCCCAACCACAGGGGCAATCTCTCAAACTCAGGCTTCTCAACCCCCAGGGACGAATCCCCATGCTGAGAAAACGCTACCTATGGTCATCCATCCAGGTCAAGGAACTAGCTCTCTTCAGACACTGGTTTCTCCTTTAGTTGATCCCAATTGCCCGCCACCAGGAGTACAGATCCATACTACAAATCTCCCCTGGAATACCAACCCAATGTACGGTCTGCCTAACTACCCTCCAATCACTCAAGGTCCTGGACCAAGTGGCCACGCCTTGCAAATCCGAGATCGAGAGTATGTTGACTACTCTGGACCCTATACCGATGATTCGTCATCTGATGATGATGATCGTGATGAAGCCCCGAGGAGGCGACGTGTTAGTAGAGAATCTCAAAGGAGAACTCAAACCATCCATGATGGACCCCCTTTGACAGCTGCTGAGAGAATCAAGGCTCATGAGGCCGAGATTTTAAGGATAAAGGAAGATATCACGAGAGAACAAGCTAGGTTGAATCAAACTCAACCTCCTCCAACTTCAGGGCCGATTCCCGTTATAGACTTGGAGAGGTCTTCAAGGAGGCAGAGAAGGGCTGAAGCCCCAACTGGAAGAACAACAAGGGTGGAAACCCCCTGGAGCAACCCCAAGTATCTGATGCCGCTTGGGGATCCTGATGATCCTACACCCCCGTTTACCGAGGAGGTGATGAATGTTCACATCTCTAGGAAGTTCAAGATGCTGACAATTAAGGCTTATGATGGAACAGGTGATCCCGCGAACCACGTGAGGACATTCGCAAATGCACTGCTATTGTAGCCTGCAAGTGACGCCTTGAAGTGTAGGGCGTTCCCTCAAACTCTGTCAGGCATGGCTCAAAGATGGTATAGCCGTCTACCTGCGAATTCAATTGGCTCTTTTAAGGAGCTAAGTGCCGCTTTTGTTAGCCAGTTCATCAGCGGAAGAGTTCATGAGAAAAGTTCCGCGTCTCTTATGTATGTGGTACAAGGGAATAATGAAAACCTGAGAGACTACCTCAAATGGTTCACTAAAGAAAAATTGAATATCACGGATTTGGAGAATAAGGTGGCCATGGTGGCCTTGGAACATGGAACCATTGATCTCTTCTTTAAGAGGTCACTAGCCAAACATCCTCCTGAGAATATGGCTGAGTTACAACGAAGGGCTGATAAATATATCAAAGCCGAGGATAGTATGAAGAAGGAGGCCACAGCAGGTAATGGAGGGAATAACAATGATTTTAGGAAAAGGAAGTCGGATCAGGAATACGATGCCAAAGACAAGTACCCGCGTACGGGCAAGGATTCAGACTCGACTCCTAGGAAGGGGAATCTAGGACAAAGATTTACTGAATACTCAAGATTGAATGCCCCAAGGAGCCAAATCCTGATGGACATAGAGAAAGATAGAGATGTGAGATGGCCGAAGCCACTAAGGACTGATCCGAGAAAAGAAATAAGAATCAATACTGCCGATTCCACAAAGACGTGGGGCACGACACTGACGATTGTAGGCAATTGAAGGATGAGATCGAGTTTCTAATCCGGAGAGGAAGGTTGAATAAGTTTTGCAAAGATGGGAATCAAGGAAACCCAAGGCAAGATTATGATAGGAAGGATGATGATCGTAATCGCAACCCACAGCCCCGGGGGCCGATAATAAACATGATTTTTTTTGGCCCAACAGCGGCCGGGACAAGTAAGAATTCCAGAAAGGCGTATGCACGAGAAGTGATGCACATTGTTGGAGAAGCACCAAAGCGTGCAAAGACAGAGGTCTCAATTGGATTCGATGACTCGGACCTTGAAGGGGTGAAGTTCCCCCATGATGATCCATTGGTGATCTCTCCAGTGATCGGCAACTCCCAAGTAAAGAGAGTCTTGATAGACAATGGAGCTTCAGTGGACATTCTATTCCATGATGCCTTTTTTAAAATGGGGTACACCGAGTCTCAATTGACTCCATCAAATATGCCCATATATGGGTTTAACGGAGTTGAGTCTAAAGTTGAAGGGACGATTCAGCTACCCATGACTATAGGGCAGGAGCCACGGGAGGCCACTCAGATGTTAAATTTCTTGGTTATTAAAGCTACGTCTACCTACAATGCTATCCTAGGAAGAATGGGACTTCATCCTTTTAAGGCGGTTGCCTCCACGTATCATCTAAAGATTAAGTTCCCAACCAGAAATGGTGTAGGAGAAGAGAAAGGGGATCAAAAAATGGCAAGGAGTTGTTATGTGGCCGCACTGAGGCCGGATGGAACTGGGGGGCAAGTCCTCCCAATTAAGGATATGGACGTTCGAGAGGATGAAGACCGGAGAGAAAAACCGGCGAAAGACTTGGTTCCCACACCTTTAGAGTTAGGGGATCCTGAAAAGGTTACTCACATCGGGGCATCTCTGAAAGACCCCTTGAAAAGCGAACTGATCACCTTCTTGCAAGACAATAGTGATGTCTTCACATGGACAGCAGCTGATATGCCAGGGATAGATCCCCAATTGATAACACACAACCTGAACGTAGATCCGGACAGGAAGGCGGTGAAACAAAATAAGAAAAATTTTGCACCTGAGAGACAAGAAGCCATAAAATAGGAGGTTGAAAAGCTCCTAGAGGCAGGGTTCATTGAAGAAATCCAGTTCCCGGAATGGATGGCCAATCCCGTAATGGTCAAAAAAAGCCAATGGAAAGTGGAGGATGTGTATAGACTTCACTGATCTGAACGACGCATGCCCAAAGGACTGTTTTCCCTTACCAAGGATTGATATGTTGATAGATGCCACGGCTGGGCACGAGATGCTAAGCTTCATGGATGGTTTTAGTGGCTAAAACTAAATCAGAATACATAAGGACGATATACCTAAGGTATCATTCATCACTGACTTTGGTGTGTATTGTTACCTGGTCATGGCCTTTGGATTGAAAAACGCAGGAGCTACCTATCAGAGGTTGGTAAACAAGATTGTTTCTCATCTCATTGGAAAAACTATGGAAGTTTATGTAGATGATATGCTGGTGAAAAGCCTACGCAAGGCCGATCACATTGAGCACCTCCGTGAGGCATTTGAAGTGTTGAGACACCACAAGATGATGTTGAACCCAGCCAAATGTGCTTTTGGTGTCGGGTCAGGAAAGTTCTTGGGTCTTATGGTCTCGAAACGAGGAATTGAGGCTAACCCCGACAAGATCAGAGCTATTCTAGATATGGAACCACCTCGTTCCATAAGGGACGTACAGAAACTGACTGGAAGGATTGCTGCCTTGGGGAGGTTCATCTCCAAATCCGGAGACAAGTGTTTGTCGTTCTTCAAAACATTAAAGAAAGTGAAAAACTTTGAATGGATCGAAGAAAGCCAAGAGGCCTTTGATCAGGTGAAGAAGTATATGGTTGAAGTCCCGCTGTTGGCCAAGTCAAGTATGGGAGAAATCCTCTATCTTTACTTAGCTATTTCGGCTCAAGCTGTGAGCGCGGTGCTAGTGAAGGAGGAAGACAAGATTCAAAAACCCGTATACTATGTGATCAAAGTTCTACATGGAGCAGAGTTGAACTATTCTACCATTGAAAAGTTTGCCTTAGCATTGGTAACTGCCTCAAGAAGGCTGCGGCCCTACTTTCAGGCACACAAGATTGAAGTCCTTACAGGACAGCCACTGAGGAACATTTTACATAGCCCTAAAGCCAGTGGTAGGCTTATCAATTGGACAATTGAGTTGGGAGAATTCGATATCAAGTACAAGCCGAGGACAGCCATAAAAGCTCAGGCACTTGCTGACTTCGTGGTTGAATGCACCATTGACAACCAAGAAGTCGGGGGACAGGATGTACCTCAGGAAGGCAATAAGGAAGACAAGGAACCCCTGATTAAAGAGAAGGAATTCTGGATGCTCTATTTTGATGGAGCATCAAAAACAAAAACAAGTGGTGCAGGTCTTGTCCTAAAAAGTCCCGATGGATTCACGATTGAGTACGCCCTGAAATTAGACTTTCCAACAACCAATAATGAGGCAGAATATGAAGCTCTGGTAGCCGGACTTGGTTTGGCAGGAGCGCTAAGGGTCAAAAATCTGAAAGTTTGTGGAGATTCAAGGCTAGTTGTGTCCCAAGTCAATGGAGAGTTTGAGGCGAAAGATGAGACTATGATCAAGTACTTGAGGGTTGTTAAGGCTGTAATGACCCAATTCGATGAATGTTATATTGAGCATTTTCCCAGGGAGGAAAACTTTAAGGCCGATGCCTTATCCCAGTTTGCCTTCTCGGAGATAGAGAATTATTCTGGAAGTGTTTACTTCCAAGTTCTGAGAGCCCCCACCATTGATTCAAAGCTGGTAGCACCTATTGGAACTAGGGAGTGTTGGATAGACATGATCAAGATGCATATTGAGACTGGTTGGCTCCCGACTAATGCCATGGAGGCACGAAGATTATCTGTGAGGGCGTTGAGGTATGCTCTGATTGAAGGGATACTCTATAAAAAATCCTTTGTGATTCCGTACCTAAAGTGCCCAAGGCCCGAGGAAGCTAAGTCAGCACTAGAAGAAGTTCATGAGGGAATCTGTGGGCAACACTTGGGGGGCAAGGCCCTAGCTCACAAGATAGTTAGACTCGGATTTTATTGGCCTGAAATGATGGCTGATGCCAAGGAATACATGAAAAAGTGTGATCGGTGCCAGAAACATGCACCAGTGGTTAGGCAACCACCAGAGATGTTGACGTCCGTCAGCTCCCCCATTCCTTTTGCTATGTGGGGGATGGATATACTTGGGCCATTTCCAATGGCCACAGCTCAAAGAAAGTTCCTGATTGTATCTATTGATTACTTCACGAAGTGGATCGAGGCCAAACCTTTAGCTAAGATCACAACCAAGCAAGTTATGCAGTTCTTCTGGGAGAACATCATGTGTAGGTATGGAATACCACGGATCTTAGTTACGGATAATGGGTTGCAATTCAACAACAAAGAGTTTAAGGATTATTGTGATTAGAACGGAATCGAACTTCGGTTCACCTCGGTTGCCCACCCTCAAGCTAATGGGCAAGCTGAGGTAGCCAATCGGATCATCCTTGATGGACTCAAGAAAAGGGTGGAATGTTCCCGAAATACTTGGGTGGACGAATTGTTACCCATACTTTGGGCATACCGAACCACTTGCAAGGTAACCACTGGGGCAACTCCATTCATGTAAGCTTATGGAGCTGAGGCTGTTGTCCCCGTAGAAATCATGCATACATCTCCCCGAGTGGAGGCCTTTGAGCCTGACACTAATGAAGAAGGAATGAGGTTAGCTCTTGACTTGATCGATGAGGTAAGGGATGAAGCCCATGCTAGGAATGCTGAACATCAAAAGAAGGCCTCTTTCTACTACAACCTGAGGGTGAAAGAAAGGTTCTTCCGTCAGGGGGACTTGGTACTCAGAAAGATTGAAGCATCCGGAGTTGGACAGAAGGGAAAGCTAGCACCAAACTGGGAAGGTCCGTTTCATGTCAAAGGAACATTAGGTCGTGGATCATACAAGCTGGAAACTCTGGAAGGGAACGAGGTGCCTCGCACTTGGCATGCATCGAATCTCAAGGTCTATTATGTTTGAGTATTTTATGAAGGGCATAGCTCATATTTAGTAGGGAAGTAGAAATAAGGTCGACGAAACCATATTTGAGTTCTTAAACTCTGAGTAGGAAGTAGAGTATTATGTAAGGGCAAGACCCATTTCAAGTTTTAATGTAATTTGATTTATTCCTCTCTTGGTTATTATTTCTGATATCTGTTATGTATCAAAGCATATTTAAAAATTGCTAGCTAAAGTAAGCCAAAATACAAAAGACGAAACAACTGAGTGAAAGGAAAAATCAAAGGATGCTTAAAATAAATAAACAAAGCCCGGAGGCCATAAATTACGATTCATAAGTCAAGAAAGCGAAATGTCAAAAGATAGGCCACGCAGGGCCAACAATAAATAGACTCAAGGAGCCTTAGGAGTAGCCTTAGGAGCCTTGGCAGCCTTGGCAGTGCTCCTAACTGGAGAATCTCTATCAGTGCTGGTGGCGGTAGTCGACTCCTCGGTATCAGCCTGAAGCGGAGAGTGCTCAGGATCCAAGATCCTATCAGTAGCATCATTCCCCTACTCTTCTTCCTCACATTCCTCCTCTTCCTCTTCCATAGGAGAAATCCTCTTAGACTCTAGTAGCTTGTGTTTTTGCTCAATCACGCAAGCGTACGTGGTCACAATTAATATATGAATAAGTCAAGTTCGTTCCCACAGAGATCTGGTTATGGTTTTAATTCAGTAGATGTACCTATGCAACAATGTATGATTATTATTCACTGCTAAGACAATTAACAAATTTGGGTTTAATAAACTAAATTAACTAAGAAGTAAAATTAACAAACTAAGAATTAACTAACTAACAAGAATTAGAATCGAATTACTTCTGCAAGAGAAAATATGGGATCCTAACTTCATAATCTACTTCACTTAGAGTTGACGCCTTTAATCAATACATGTGATGGTTTTTATATCTGATCAGACAACACGAAACAAGTATACGCTACTTCTCAGTATATGAATACCAAACTAGACATACATCCACAAAAGAGATAGAAGATGAATAGACACCAATTATGTTTAGACCCTATATCTCTATAGAATTTGAAAACATAAAGGTTTAAGCACAAGTTATCCACATTGATCACATAGGGTAGCATATTATCTCTAATTACGCCACAAATCATGATGTTAAAACATCAACCTATCCTATGCTAGCATGGCAAGTTCTAAATCTCAAGATCCACTCTCGCTTCACAAGAGATTAACAAATTAGATGTTCATGACGCATCTAAACACATGAATAACAACCATACGAGGATATCAAAAATTCACCAAACATAAATCTTTAAAGCAATCAAACTACTAAGCTACATAGATAAATCCGTTAGAATCCCATGACAACGATTAGTTCGTAATTGAACCTCTCGTCATCATGGGATCAAGTGAAACCATGATAAAAATAAAGTATGAAAAAATACAAATAAACCTAAGTAATTGATATGTAATGGTGTGTTTTTTTTTGTCCCCCAAGATGTGTATTTATAGCCCCAATTTGCCTCTCCATCAAGCAATTGCTATCTTTGAGTTGGAATAGAATTGTGGCAATTTCCATCTTTAAACGGGATAAGATTTGCAAATTCCATGCGTAAGACTGATTCTGGAATGTTCCCACCGTCCAGGACAATTACCATATTGATTAGAAGTAGGAATTATAGCAATATCCTTGTAAGAATAGAATTATGTAGCTTTTGGAACGTTTCTAGCGGTAACGAGCGCGGGCGCGCTCCATTTTAGTGTAAATCGGGCGCCCCCGCGCTCCTCAAAATTCTCAGCAATTCTACCGCCACGGCCGGGCTAAAAAACAGTTCAAATCAGGCGCGGACGCGCCTTGCATTCTGCCAGAAATATTTTTATGCTCTAGAACATTCTCCAAGCTTCGTGTGGACTGCTTACGGGCCTCAAACGGACTTGTAGAACTCCAGATATGGCCAAAACAAAGTGGACTGCACAACCTACCAGCAAATCCAAATTTTCCACAATTTGCTCATTTCTCTTTCGTTTTCTCTTCCGATCCTTTTGCCACTTCCCGTTCTTCAATTCTTGAGCATTATGATCTTCATGGTAGCCTAGGGAAATACGCCATCCTTCATTCCATTGCACAAATCATCTCCAAAATTGACGAATACACCAACCCTAAACGATATTTCGCAAACCTGCATATAACTAAACACAAACACATCAAAACTACAACAAACTTGAGGCCAAGTGAATCAATTTAAGCCGAATTGGAATGCTCTAAATGGATATAAAATCCATTTATCACACCCCCAAACTTAAACCGATGCTTGTCCTCAAGCATAAACAATTAAAACTAACTAACTAATTAGTACCACTTCCGTAGGTGATCACGGTTGCATTTGGCATATGCAACAAGCCCTTTAAACCCCTAGGCAGCCCTAGTGGACGAGTAAGGTCTCGTGAGGGCCTATAGTGAATGTACCCACGAAATCCATCTAACTAAACAATGCAATAACAATGCAATGCATGAATGCAACTAATATGAAAATGCTAAAATCCCCTTCAAACTAACCAAAACCAACTAGCAAGCAAATATCTCAAAGAATGCAAATAAATCCAAATAGAGCTCGACTAAGTCCCCGTACTCTAACAATACATGACAGAAACGTGCGTGTGTACTATGCTCATCAGGAATACTCCAAAAACTAGGTCAAAAATCATACATGTCCTTCGCCAAGACAATCACAAGTTTATAAATAGAATAGACTGTAAACACTTCATAACTTAAGAACACCTCCATCCTCATCTGAGTTAGCCAAGAATTCATGCTTTATTACTACAACTATGACACATAATATACAAGCATGCTTATTTAACCGTGCAATGGATGAGACCCCAAAAGGCTTATACAATAATACCCATGTAGCAAGTGTTAGGTTAGCAATCCCAAACCATAAGGGCTTTAGGTTACTAGGACTAAGTCCCCTCAGACTTAATTACTCGAGTATTAAAGAGCTCACTCGTGGTTAATTTTGCATATAAACAATTAAACTATTGACTCTTTTTTTTCTGATTTTTTTTCTTCTTCTTCATTTTTTTTTCTCTGGATTTTTTTTTATATATGCAATCTGGAATGAGCCTTTCTCATTTCCAACCCTAGACTACTCATATAAATATGAGCCGGCTACTAGCCAATTGATGCCTAGCCATTATTGACAAATATTACAACTAGCATGAAATCCCTGGTTTCCCCAAAACTTAGACTTTAGTGCTCCTACGCCATCAAGGGAATAACGAAAATTCTAAATATAAACAGGTGATTAAATCTCAAAACATCCAAACAAGCATGACTCTAACCTAGCCCAAAAGCACCCAATGAGACTATGTAAAATTTTTGTTCCCGTATCATGCAAGTCAATTTCATAGGAACTATAAATCAACCTTCTACTCATCATTACCACACTCAATTAAACACCTACCTACCAATCAGAATTAGCTCGCCCTAAGGGATCATGAAATATGTTTGCCATGCAAATGCAACTAACATGAACTCATATGGTATACGATAATAAAAAAAACAGAATGTCCTATATGAAACAAACGTAAATAATACGAACATACATGAATTACTACTAATATGCAAAATATGATATCTATATGAACACAATGACTCACATATTCATAACTAATTACATATACATTACTTATTCCCCTAAACCACCCCCAAACTTGAAAGATTCAATGTCCGCATTGAATGGAAGTAAATAGGAGGAAAAGTAGAAACATACCTAACATTAGAACCACATGGGTTGCCTCCCATCAAGCGCTTCTTTAACGTCATTAGCTAGACATTCTTCCAAGCCTCCATTAAGGATGATAATACTTTGCCTGTTCCTCTCTTCGTGAGATTTCATCGTCATCATGGCGGCACACTTTCTGCCCCTTCTCCTCGTTTGGCCTATTCGTGTAACAACTATGTCCTATTCCAATACCTTCATCTGTTGACCCAAAATCTGTCAATTTGTAGAACAACACACACTCGCGGGCTTCGCTTGAATATAATGGAGGAGGATAAATGTAAGTTGCTGAAGCCTTTGGTTCCTCAAAGAGAACTTCCTCCATTGGCTCTAATGTGCTACCTCCATCTTTAAACTCTGAGACAAGTAGAAGACCTGCATCTTTCCCATGTTCTTCAGCCTCTTGGTACGCACATACCAACTCTTGAAATTTATGTAGCTCAGCAGTGTCTGTCCTAAATAGTGCCCTTTCCAAATCATCCACCATCCTAGCATGATCAAATTCCTCACATGGCTTGCGAACACTCACCTCACCTTGGAATTTATCTTCCTCAATTATGCATGCAGTACCTTGCTCCAAGTCACCGTTATTTTCTAGAATTGCCTCTAGTATGAATTGCTGTTTCTCTTGTTCCACAGCACTCATAACTCGAGCAACTAGTATCTCCAAAGATTTGACAGACTCCTCATTACTCTTTACAAGCATCCTAAGCTCCTCCATAGTTACAACCTCATCTGACTGAAAAGTAGGAATAGGTTGCTGATGTTGAAACTCTTCACTACCAAAGAAATGTGACATATTTGGAACATCTTGCTGGTACTATTGAGGATGGTATTGAAAATATGGTTGTTCCTCATAAGTGACATATGGTTCAACTCCTTCGTAGCAATAATATTTTGAGGGATCATGAACGCCCAAACACTGCTCACATTGCTGAGGCATGGATGTCCTCAAATATGCCCACCATGGTAACTCCTCGCATGCCATCTTCAAACACTCAAATACCTGAACACACCAAACTAAACAAGATAGGTAAGAAAAAATCTTAGTCAGTGAACTCTAACGACCATTATTGACAAGAACATAAACCAAAAATAAAACACCGATGATCCCCGGCAGCGGTGCCAAAAACTTGTTTTTGCTAAATCACGCAAGCGTACGTGGTCACAAGTAATATATGAATAAGTCAAGTTTGTTCCCACAGAGATCTGGTTATGGTTTTAATTCAGTAGATGTACCTATGCAACAATGTATGATTATTATTCACTGCTAAGACAATTAACAAATTTTGGTTTAATAAACTAAATTAACTAAGAAGTAAAATTAACAAACTAATAATTAACTAACTAACAAGAATTGGAATCGAATTACTTCTGCAAGAGAAAACATGGGATCCTAACTTCATTATCTACTTCAATTAGAATTGACGCCTTTAATCAATACATGTGATGGTTTTTATATCTGATCAAACAACACGAAACAAGTATACGCTACTTCTCAGTATACGAATACAAAACTAGACATACATCCAAAAAAAAAGATAGAAGATGAATATACACCAATTATGTTTAGACCCTATATCTCTATAGAATTTGAAAACATAAAGGTTTAAGCAAAAGTTATCCACATTGATCACATAGGGTAGCATATTATCTCTAATTACGCCACAAATCATGATGTTAAAACATCAACCTATCCTATGCTAGCATGGCAAGTTCTAAATCTCAAGATCCACTCTCGCTTCACAAGAGATTAAAAAATTAGATGTTCATGACGCATTTAAACACATGAATAACAACCATACGAGGATATCAAGAATTCACCACACATAAATATTTAAAGCAATCAAACTACTAAGCTACATAGATAAATCCGTTAGAATCCCATGACAATGATTAGTTCGTAATTGAACCTCTCGTCATCATGGGATCAAGTGAAACCATGATAAAAATAAAGTATGAAAAGATACAAATAAACCTAAGTAATTGATATGTAATGGTGTGTTTTTTTCTGTCCCCCAAGATGTGTATTTATAGCCCCAATTTGCCTCTCCATCAAGCAATTGCCATCTTTGAGTTGGAATAGAATTGTGGCAATTTCCATCTTTAAACGGGATAAGATTTGCAAATTTCATGCGTAAGACTGATTCTGGAATGTTCCCACCGTCCAGGACAATTACCATATTGATTAGAAGTAGGAATTATAGCAATATCCTCGTAAAAATAGAATTCTGCAGCTTCTGGAACGTTTCTGGCGGTAACGGGCGCGGGCGCGCTCCATTTTAGTGTAAATCGGGCGCCCCCGCGCTCCTCAAAATTCTCAGCAATTCTACCGGCGTGGCCGTGCTAAAAAACAGTTCAAATCAGGCGCGGGAGCACCCTGCATTCTGCCAGAAATATTTTTATGTTCTAGAACATTCTCCAAGCTTCGCGTGGACTGCTTACAGGCCTCAAACGGACTTGTAGAACTTCAGATATGGCCAAAACAAAGTGGACTGCGCAACCTACCAGCAAATCCAAATTTTCCACAATTTGCTCATTTCTCTTTCGTTTTCTCTTCCGATTCTTTTGCCACTTCCCGTTCTTCAATTCTTGAGCGTTATGATCTTCATGGTAGCCTAGGTAAATACGCCATCCTTCATTCCATTGCACAAATCATCTCCAAAATTGACGAAAACACCAACCCTAAACAATATTTCGCAAACCTGCATAACTAAACACAAACACATCAAAACTACAACAAACTTGAGGCCAAGTGAATCAATTTAAGCCGAATTGGAATGCTCTAAATGGATATAAAATCCCTTTATCAGCTTGGCCAACTCTAAAGGAGCCTCGGGGCAAGGAAAATCCCCAATCTGGAACAACCCAGGGTGCCTCTCAGAAGCAGCATCTAAAGCCCCTTTCCAGCCACTAAAGTAAATGGCTGGATATGCAAGGTCATCATGCTTAGTCATAAGCTTTTGAAAGTCCTCGGAGTCCATGTAGTCATCAATGATATTCTCCTTGCCTTGGCGAAGCTCAGCAATGCTGCCATAGGCTTTCTCAAGCTCCTCCTCCTTTGCCTTCAACTTCTCCTCCAAGCCTGCAACTTGGACCTTCGACTGATCAAGCTCCTTCTTATGAGTCCCAGCCTTGGTTCGCCAAGATTTGGCATGATGCATAGCAGCCTGGAAGTAGGTGTTACCCTAAAAGCACAATTTAAGTGTTAAAGAACGGAAAGTAAAACATTTAAACTAAAAGAGAAGTAAAATACTTACAGTAGCGAGAGCTTGAGTTCCCAGTAACTCAACTCCCTCCAAATCACGAGAAACAACAATGTCACGGTAGTCGGCAGGAGTGACTGAGTGGTAGGACCAATCCTTCGAATGCTTGGTATCTCCAACCACTGAGTCTTGTTTTCTGATGCCCCAAGCAGGCCGAAAAAAAGATGATTTGGCAGAAGAGGCAGCCCCACTTCCACCTTCCACATCAACAGCATCATGGGGCCTTAGAAAGGCAGGCTCTGTAGGCTGTCCCCTGGGATCTTTAGCAGCCCGTTTCCTCTTCATCCGGGAAGTTTCACCAGATAGGTGCTCTTGAAGATCATTTATGGCTTTAGCAGCCGAAAAATCAAAGGCAAAATTAATTACAATAAAATACAACAGTAAATAAGAAGCTAAGGGAAAGAATGATGAGGTTTACCCTTATCAGTAACAGAAGAAAGACCCACAGAATTGAGGGAAAATTCCTCAAGAAGAGTGAAGAAGTGAGTTTCCCTTTTGTCTGCAGTAAGGGTGGTGAAAGCAGCTTGCTCTGCGTCATTCAGCTCTATATCATCTGGATTCCCATCGACAACCTTCCCGAAAGAACTACGGAAGAGGGTGCCCCAATTACCCCCCTCCCAAACAAGATACATGAACTCCTCTTTCCACTTAGGATTATTATCAGGAATTGAGGAGGGGTCATAGATGTTTGGGATGGTGGCTCGAAGGCTAATGTATACCCAGCCAGGATAAGTAATTGTACTATTTTAAATTGAAAAATTTTCCTAAAAAGAGAAACAGATAGCGGAAAATTGTTTTTCAAACAAAGAACCATGAAACAAAGAATGGCTCTCCAAGCATTTGGGACGAGTTGGCAAGGATTTATTTGAACATCTGCCAATAGTGTAGGGATGAAATTGTGGAAAGGGAAACGAAGCCCTGCCATGATGGCATCCTTGTAAATTCAAAGGGCATGGGGTTTCCAATGAAAGTAACGATCCCTAGGCTCAGCTGGGACTAATTTTAAAGGAGAACGAACATTAAAGAGTTTGTTAAATTTTTTGATTTTCTCAGCATCAAAAAACCTCGAGTGGTGGTTATAAGAATCTAATGCAGATACAGAGGGATATTCATCCCCCCTTTGATTAATCATGTCAATCAGGGAAGTGTATTTTGAACGAATAGGAGGGAAAGAGGTACCTCGTGAAGAAGAGCTCATCTTGCTCAGCCTCTTAGCTTCTCTGTCGTCCGCCATGGATGTTCTTGAGATGAGTGCTTCGAAAAGTAATCTTCAAAGAAAGCCCAGAAACCACCGTGAGAGGAAGAATGTTCGCCGAAAACTTCTTGCTGGAAATCGCCTTAGATGAGAGCTCTTGAGAGGAAATTTGGTGAAAAATTTGAGTGAAGTGAGAAATGAGTTCACTTCTCACTCTTTTATACTTAACACAACCGGTCATTTAGCCGGTTTTAGGGTTGAATTAACAGGTTAAAGCCGGTTAAGGCCCATAGGCCCAAGTAAAGGCCCAAGATCTAGAAGCTCGTAGAAGCTTATAGAATTTAAAAGAGAATTCTAGAAGGATCGAGAAATTCGTATAAATAATAATAAATAAAAGAAAAACCTGTGACACAAACTCATTTCAGTTCGTGGGTTAAGGTCGTAAAACCCACGAGAAGGCCTATTATTGTCCATTACACGAACTCATTCCAGTTCGTATGATGAGTTCGAAAAGCCCACGAGAAGGCCTATTATTGTCCCTTACACGAACTCATTCCAGTTCGTAGGATGAGTTCGAAAAGCCCACGAGAAGGCCTATTATTGTCCCTTACACGAACTCGATCCAGTTCGTAGGATGAGTTCGTAAAGCACACGAGAAGGCCTGTTATTATTCCTTACACGAACTCGATACAGTTCGTAAATTGAAGTTGAAAACAATACGAACAGGCTGCGTTAAAGGTCTCACACGACCTCGATCCATCTCGTGAGATGAGATCGTGTCTAATTCGTTGAGGCTAATCTATAGACCTTGGACGACCTCGATCCACATCGTATGTTGAGGTCGTAGGCTACGCGAGGAGGCTTGTGGAAGGACCTAACACGAACTCAAGTCACGTCGTGATATGAGCTCAAAATCCTCACGACCTCCCTGATTTGGTGCCCTTCCACGACCTCGATCCACATCGTATTTTGAGGTCGAAGGCTATGCGAGGAGGCTCATGGAAGGACCTAACACGAACTCAAGTCACATCGTGATATGAGCTCGAAATCCTCACAACCTCCCTGGTTTGGTGCCCTTCCACGATCTCGATCCACGTCACAAAATGAGGTCATAGGCTCAACAAACTGCTCCGTTTGGTGTCCTTACACGAACTCGAACCACCTCGTGAATTGAGGTCGGAGATGATGTGGCCTGCCCTGTTCTTTGCCCTTGTACGACCTCAACTCACGTCGTAGAGTGAGGTCGAAAACCACACGACCTGGGCGCTTTTGAGGCCATACACGACCTCGTTTCAGGTCGAGAAAAAAAATTGCATTTTAAATTAATTTTCTTAAGCAGAAAACAGAAAAGTTGATTACAAATAATATTTTCTGTGAAAAATTGGAAATCAAATTCCAAGGATTCCAGAAAAATATGAGATAATTTACAAGATTATTTCCGAAGGTAGTATGCCCAAAATATTTTTGATGAAGTTAATCAAAAATAAGGGAAAGTGCCCGTTAGCACAACGAAGATTCCCAAAAATGCAAGAAAATTATTAATAATTCTCTGTAAGACATAAAAATTGTTGTTTAGCCTCAAATAAGGCAAGTCGTCGCAAATGTGTAGGTCGCTCCACACTTTGCACTCAAGACGATACCTGTGAAACACTAGTGTACATAAACCTGTTAACTTCAATGAAAACCTGATCAGTTTTCCTAGAAGTTGGGGGGCAAATGATATGGCCTGAAAGTAAGCCCTAGAAACGTATTTAATGATACGTTGAATAAACCTAAGTTGGTTCAAGGTCAAAGCCCAATTATGAGGCCCAAAACCTAACTTATGATAATAAATTCGTAATTAATAAATCAGCCAGTTTCAGACTTCAAGATTGAGTCTTAAAAGGAAACTAAATCATATCAGGAGTAGCCTCCAAGGCATACACCTCTAATACTTATCTTCTTATCAATTGGAAGGTTCTAGAATTGGGCCAAGGTAGTAACTTGGCAAGTATCCTGATTCTAGGGTTTTCCCCACCTATATAAGGACCTGCTCCTCCACAAACAGAACTACATTTTATTGGCTTGATTCTTGACATTTGCAAGATACGTAGGCATCTTGTGAGGACCTGAATTAAGTCACGAAACACTTGATCAGCCATCAAAGCTCGAAGCTTCTTTAAACCCTAGCATTTAATACGCAATAAATACACCCTACTTTTCGTTCCACAACAGGTCTATGTAAATTTTGTTAGTTATGAAAGAGATTTTATTATTTTTTTTCATTAAGTTATTTATATTTAGGTATTGATTATTAGTAATAATTTTAGTTTTATAATAGAGAATTAATGATAATTCATAATTTTTTCAATTTATATTAACTTTTTTAAATGACTTTTTGGTTTCTCTTTTAAATAATTTCCTATCTAAACATTAAATTTACATAACTTACAAAAAAAAGTTATTATATTGTAATTTTAAAAGATACTAGCTTATAACCCGTGCAATGCACGGGTTTCTTGTTTTATGTTATAAATTTTATTTAATATTAAAATTATGTTTTTATATAATAATTTTTTTAATAATTTTTTTAATTTTAATTTGATATAATTTAATATACTCATGTTTACGGATTATACTAATTTTTCCTTATTAAATAACGTTTACAATTTTTAATATATTTTATTCATAATTGAAAAATATGGTGTGCTATTTTCAGGTATATATTAATGATTAAATTAAAAGGTAACGTGCTTTAATTAGAAAGAAAATATTAATGATTGAAAGATATGATACGATTGATTTTTTAGGTGTTTATAAAAGGTAATATCTTCAACTAAAAGTAAATGTGAAAAAGACAATCAACTAATTACCTTATATTATGTTATTAATTAATTATTTTAGGTGTTATATTTTCCTTGAAAATT
This sequence comes from Kitagawia praeruptora, assembly GCA_037693485.1. Taxonomy (NCBI): domain Eukaryota; kingdom Viridiplantae; phylum Streptophyta; class Magnoliopsida; order Apiales; family Apiaceae; genus Kitagawia; species Kitagawia praeruptora. Next base: position 132,985,207 of record CM075352.1, on the reverse strand, counting down.
ATGGTGATATTTTTGGGTATATATTAATTACTGTAAGATTTATTTTAAATTAAAAAGATAATGTGTTTTAATTCGAAAGCAAATATTAATGATCGAAAAATATGATACGATAACGTTTTTAGGTGTTAATATATTTAATTACCATTAGTTATATTACGTTATTATTTATTTTAGGTGTATTTTTTTATAATGAAGGGTAAATAAGTAAATTTACGAAATATCAAAAAACAGGTACCAAAATTTTTAATGTTTCAGCTTTTCTATAATAACTTTTATATAATAGTATAGATATGTGATAATTTTCTTAGTCCTTATAAATTCTTAATTTAAAGCCTGTGCTGAAAATAAACATGGCAGTAACTCCAACATTACGGATGCAAAATTCGTTACAAAAGAAAATACTGATTTTGATTAATCTTTTGTTAGAAACCTCAAATTGCAAAAGCGGATCATTCTGATATTTTGATTTTTGCATACATTTATTTCAACATTAGGAGAAACTTGTCAAACAGGCTCTTCATTTACCAAATTCATTGGTCCACTGTAATAATATGGAGCTAAAACACTCATCATCTCAAGCACTAGAGAACGTTCAATCACAATTTTAAGAAATTCTATGTCATGTTTGTTGGAGACGTTGACATTTTCACTACTTTAAAGGTGCTTGGTTGTGAAACCAAAAGAGCATTGTTTGTACCAAAAATCCAGCAGCTTTAGTAATGATCACAAACCACAAATGCCTGCATCTAATGTGATCAGAAGGGAGACTAGATAGCCAAATGCTGATACATGAATAAATAACAAAGACCGAGCATAACAGATTTCATCAGATAGATAAGCACACACAATAACAGGACATGTGACTCTCTAAGATTCTAAGTTCTTGTAAATTAGGGGACTGCAAAATTAAGTTAAGAGTTGCATTCATCTCTTCATATTTATGCCTTTAAGTTCAGTTACCTTTATAGAATCACATGTAACAAAACTTTCACAAGGAGATCATCTTCCCAAAAAGATGACAGGAAAAACCTTGAAATTTTAATGGAGGTGTTTCACTTCAAACTTGCAAAGCTTCAGTCTTGTCAGTTGTTGATAAGAAAATATGCGAGAGGTATTTTTACCGAGAAATATCTATTTAATATCTTTCCTTGGTTGGACACGTAATCATAGACCAATATCAGTAGACATTGTCAAGTACGTAGTTACTTTGGACGTATGAATAGGGATATTCTGAAGTGAAAGAAAGGGAAATGTTAAATCCAGAGCAAAATTTTTATTTCCAGAGCAAATTTCTTTGAAATGACAAAATTGTCCTGAAAGAAATTGTGTGGCAAAGTTTGTAAATTTTTTCTCAGCAGTGTTTTGCTCATTAGTGTACGGTACGTGTACCTTCAGGTATTTCGTCAAATGCGAGTTACGTCATGGTAGTCCATTGATACCTCAATTGTAGACAAGATACTGGATTTTTACGGCATCCCGGGAGTTTGGTTAGCATTTTGTTAATAATGTTTTATGGCAGATCACTGATGTTATCTTTCCTTGTGCATTTGCCTATATCTCATAATATCTCTAGAAAGCAATACAAATTATAAGCAAAATCATTTCCATAATAAACCAATTAAAATTAGCATAGTTGCACGTTACAAGAGATTCAAAGAGACTACGTGTCAAATAGTTGACAAGCACAAGAAGCATTGTAAATCTTGGGGTCCGTTCCCTAGCAAACATTTACTAGGGAACTGTTTCCCAATATATGACTTCAGAATTGTTGGATCAACGATCCAACGGTCCTGATTTTAAAAAAAAATTACACCGTACCGTAGAAATTTTCTGCGGTACGGAGTAATTACAAAAATGTCCTCACTGTTCACGTATCGCAAAACGCGATACGTGAACAGTAGATTTTTGATGTAAAAACCGGGGCCATTTTTGTAATTACCCCGTACCACGAAAAGTTTCTGCGGTACGGTGTAAATTTTTTTTTAGACCCCAGCCGTTGGATCAACTATCCAACGGCTGGGACACCATATGTTGTGTAACAGTTCACTGGCTTTGATTCAACGGTTGGGACACCATATGTTGTGTAACAGTTCACTGGCAAATGTTTCCAGTGACCGGTGCCGTAAATCTTTGCAAGCGATGCGTGAGTAGGTGATGTACATGGGATGATGGAAATCAAGAAAACTTCTTCTTCTTCCAAAAAGTCTGCATCGTTACTGTTTCTTTCAAGTTCGTCTGACTTATGTCTATACATATAAGCGGTCACTGATAATTTTTATTAATAGCTTGTATGGAAAAATAAAAGGAGATAGTATGCTCTATGAATGAAGATTAGGTTTCAATCCTTTTTGTCTCTTTTACAGCAACTAGCATGAGAACCCGTGCGAGGCACGGGACATGCTCTAGGATTTTTTTGTTAGGTTTGAGTTGTTGCAGTGGGATTTGGGGCGAGTTTGTTATAGGTCATATATGTGGGTGCAATAGCTTATATTTGACGTTAAAGGTTGTGAAGATCGATTTATTCAGGATCCTTTCGAATGCACATAAATTTGGTGCAATAATATGTAGACGATGTCCGGTTATGTAAGAACAGAGAACTTCTTGCGGTTAAGTATTAAGTTGGAAAGGGTTGAATGTGGTGCACACCATCCTACGATATTTGAATAGAAAATGCAGGCAATTTAGGGAGTTGGAAGTTGCGTCAAAGAAACATTTTCTCAAATATCTTTGTAAGATTGTATGTTAGCAGAAGGGTAGATTAGTGCATTTTAAGTAGGTTATTTAGGGAAGCAGTAGGAATTCCAGTGGTTTGGAATATAAAGGGTTGGCGTGGGTACGTAGGAGAAAGTGTGTTTTAGAGTGCACCACACAACTCAAACGGCATCATCCTCGACCGAGTTGGAAGCTTAGTATTGGTATGCTTGTCTTCCACCCAGTAAGGATGAATCGATGAAGGGATGTGTTTACAAACACCGGGTTGTGCAAGTTGAGCAACCTGAAAGCCATAATTTTAGAGTTGGGATAATCAATAGTAATGTAAAGGTGATTGGTACTGTTAAATGTTTGTGGTTATATGTTTGAGTATGTAAGAAATAGGTTGTCTAAGCGTTGTTGAGGCGAATTTTGAGGTTTGTTGGGACTTCGAATGGATTTCGGAGCCATTGGGTAAGCTAGCTAATTGGAGTAACATGGTAGTTAAAACCAATTTTATGTTTCTACAAGCTATTAGGAAATGACATGAAGGTGCAATTGGTCTGTTACGCGAAAAGGTAATTTGAGGAAATTATGTTAATGTGTGTAATAGAGTTTGATTGCTGATAACCATCGAGGTAAATATGTTTTTGAGTTTGAACTATATCTATGCATTATAGACCCATACTATGCATTATAGACCCATACAGGGGCCAATTGAGGGAATAAACCTCCGGGAAAGGAATTTTATGGCCCTTATATTAGAAAAACAAATGTAGTTGTCATTGGTCGCTCATTCAAACATAAAATTTGTGGAAATTAGGAGAAGAAAATGGTAATTAATTCCTTTGAATTTTAAGTTTTTTTTTTTCCAAAAGTTCTCAAACTGGATCTGTATGAAAGAATTTTTTTTAGGCTTAAAATAGATATTTTTCGAAACATATTTTTTATAAAGTGGTTTTATTATTCGGCTATTTCCCCAAAATACATGGAAAGTTTACCTCGTGAAGAAAAACTATTTTGGAAAGATATCAACCTATTTAGAAATATACGAAGTACTCAACAATTAATCTGGATTTATATATGATTGGCCGACACGTTGCATAGAATTGTACCTGCTGCTGGAGTCATTACATTTGTTTGTTTTGGTTGCCGAGAATATTTGTAGAAATAAATTTGGTAGTGCGTTGAATTTTGGTTCTCCAAAAAGTATTTCTAAGAAATACTTTATGAATTCGGATATTGTTGGGAATAGCGTTAAAAATAATTTAAAATATGATATTAATTATTTTTCCCAGCAACTCTGTTTTCTTCTAAGGATTGAATACAATAGGATAAGAAGAAATGGCCACACCCCTGGGTTGTTCAACAGTATGCATGATGAGGTGAAGAACTAATCTTTCATCATCTTTAAGACAGGGCATTTCACCTTTCTCGAAATCGGTGGCGTTTGTATATCAGGGTTTCGTTGGTTCTCCATTGGGGGCCTTTCAAATAGCAATGAGGTCAGTATGTTGAAGCCCATTTTTGTGCCAACTGAGCTTGCTCTTCAATCTGCTGCCCGTAAAGTCATCCACTTTGTGTATATATATATATATATATATATATATATATATATATAGGCAAGTGCTCAAATACAAACCACTCTTAAAATACAAACCTACAAACCAACACTAAATTAATTATATTTCATCTATTCTAAGGTTTCCGCCAAGGGTACCTTCACAAAAAATGCTTAAAATAATTGGCTCTATCCAACAAAAAAAAAATTCCAAAAAAAAAAAAAAAATCTTGCCGTGGAAATGCGAAGCATTTAAGACAGTAAACGGATGAGTTAGGTAGTCATGAGAGCCGAAGGCTCTCGACACACCCGTCAATTGTCTATTGCCTTTACCATTGATTGCCATTCCTTACAACTTTAGAATGATAAATGCGCGAAGCGCCGTACAAGAAGGTGCGAAGCACCGTTAACCAGTGAAATCCACTGCCACGTCATCACGTGAACAGTGATTTTTTTTATTTTTTTTATTTTTATTTTTTTTTGTTGGATAGAGCCAATTATTTTAAGCATTTTTTGTATTGGGGTACCCCTAGTTTGGTCATTAGATTAGCTTGAAATATTAGATTATGCTTGGTTTGTAGGTTTGTATTTTAAAGAGGTTTGTATTGGAGTAGCCCCCTATATATATATATATATGTATGTATAAACACATGTGCTTGTTATATTTTGGCGTTCAATTTTAGGGAATTTTTGTTCCCGTTTTGTGGCTTTTAGGGAATGTGGTTTGGGGTTCATTAGTGTGCAAGTTCAATTGAATGTAGATGTTTATTGTACTGTTGGAAAGGAGGGGATTGTGAGGTAATTTTAAAGGGCCTGGATTGGTTAAGGAAAGAATCTCGGAACGTCGTGCTCTGATTGTAACGACATAATATTGTTTTATTTTTTGATGATTGTGTAGATATGAATTTACGGTTTGTGTACAAGGGAGATTTTGCTTTAGTTGGTCCGTCAGGATAAATTTCAGAGTACTTGTAGTTATTAGTTGATTGACATTAGTGTTGTGTTTTTGGTTATCCTCCTCATATGTTTGTATAATTTGCACTGCAGTTTATACATTAGTAGTGCCCGGTTCTTGAAATACGTTAGCGTGGCTGTTTAGGTGCTAGAATGTGTTCTTGGTACTACAGCCTCTGGATGACTAAAATAACCCACATACCCAGTAATACGCCCCATAGAATTGTTTTTACATTGCATTGTGTCTCATAGTGAAGAATAGGGTAGAATGAAATACGATGTATGAATCAGATGTGATTTTGGTTCAGGAGTACTTGTCCCTACAGAACATTTTTAGTAGTTGAATGGTACAAATTGCGTTACCCATGCCCTGTATCATAATATGTCTAGTGTCAGCTGAAACTTCAGCTCGTTGCTTTGTAGTAAAATGAGCTCCATTTCTTTGAGGAGGTGTTTTTGTGCTAAGCCATGTATAGGGTAGCACAGGGCCGAGTCGAATTATAGTATATTAATCTGTTCCAAGACTAAATTTCTTGGAAGCGAAGAATGTGATGGATTGTATGTAGAAGCCAATACGTGTGTGTTACATTGCAAGATAAGGTCTTGAACAGGAATTACATTGTCTTAGGCTTTGATGGCCCTGAGTTTTTGCATCAGTTTCCCGGGGGCAGAATTCCTAGTTTAATACCCTCTTCTTTAATTCGTGATCCGCTGTTTGAATTGTCTCTAACTCCAAATCTATTTAAAAACTTAATTATAAGTAATAGGCTAAAAGTAAATCCTGAACCTGCGTATAAAAGTATGTTAAGGGATGGGTGTCTGGTTTAAGTCATGGGAGATCAACATTTGTGAGTAGTTAGGACGGTGCGTACCGTTGGGCCAGGGATGGTGTCTCCTCATCGCAGCTTAGGCAATAGAATTTTCCATTTAGATCGCGGAGGGCCCTAGAACAAGTTGGGCAGCAGTTGTAATACCAGCCATTCCCAGCAAGAACCTCAACAATCTTCGCCTGGCAGATGCAACGAACCACCTGCGTTTGATAGGGAATAAATAAATCTTGTGGGTTGGCCAGGACGCACAATTTTATACATATAACTATATAAGTGTAGTTGGGAATGAGAGGGTAGGGGTAACCATTGTTCCTGGTGGGATAATGGTTTCCAGGATAGCCGATATAGGTAACTCCTGCACAGAGTCTCCGGTGGATGTCAGAAATTGCTTAATTATTGGGGCAGGGAGGACAGCCTGTTTTCCGTTGCCCCCCTTGGTAAGTGCTTCCTTCAGAGCGTTTAATGGGGTGTAGTCAATGTTTACATAGCAGCGGGTGGCATCTGTGCTTGAAAGGGATGCAGCATCTGGAAGTAGTAGCATTAGTTTGGATGAATAAAAACAATACAAGTAAACATTCACAAGGTATTGGCAATAGGAAGCATGGGAAGTTATCACCTAAGAATTTCTTGGCAAGTAGGCCAGTGAAGACCATAAAAACAGGTCCGCCATTGGTAGAGGACATCAACTCCTGAAATTGCTTTGCCTTTTCTTCCCATAGTGTGATCAGCATGTTCTCGTCCCTGTGTTTAGAGGTGCAAAATGTGAGTAGGATATAATGCAGCATTCATATAATGTTTCATTTTCTATAGGAGCAGTTGTTTTAGGAGGATTGCAACTTTTAAGGGAATTAGGTGGATGTAATGTGTTTAGGGCACCAAGACATTATCACGTTCCAACATTTCTTGTAACATGGCCACTATAACCGAATCAACTTCTCCGGCCCTTCCTGGAAAGTTAACCCGCTGAGCCACAGCCTCCTGAGGATCAAACATGTACAATTGTGCAAATTTAGGGGACAGACCATCGGGGGGAACCAAGGACCCAAGGCTATGATATATACGCCCACTCACGCGAAAGACAAATAGGCCCTTGCCATTATTAACCGAATGATCAACATTACCACCAAAAGAACAGAATGCAAAAATATTGTTATAAACACGACTCTTGTTGAAGTACCCGGTTGACCTTACCCCGCTAGAGCTTATCAATGAACTTAATTCCTGAGGAGGTTCGCGCAATACAGGCAGTTGTACCTTCCCCTTGCCACAACATATTGAATATCCCTTTGGACCCGTACCTATATGTCTACCCGTGAATTCAGCAGCCCAGACCTTGGCCTTACAGAAACCACATGTTTCTTTTTGTTTTCCAAGATGAAGAATGGAATTGTTTTCCACTGCGGTGTTGAACCAACGTTAAGTGTCGGAGCAATAATAAATTCTGCAAATGGGATAAACTTGTTTTACTAAAGGTAAAACAAAGTCTTACTGAATTCTTTTTTTTTTGCGATCTATGGAATTACGCATCCGTCGAGATTCTGCAAAACCCAAGAAAGTAGGTGGCCCATTTAAATTACCAGCATAAATACTAAGCAACCACAGGATGGCAAAAAGGGGAAAAACAATAAAATGAGTTTGTAGATGTGGGTGAACACATTTCTCAGATTGTTTTCCGGTGCATTAGGTGAGGGGGTGCGCAGAAAATAATACCTCCTTTCGTTTCTCCCACGCCAGTAGAGGCAGGAGATAGGGTTTCGCTCTCCTGAAGAGTGTGTGTGGCCACATTACCTGGTTGCAACAACAATATAAGCATCACAAGAAAGGGTGCTGGAGGGAGGTAGTGAAATAGGCATACACTTGTACCAGCCACACAGGCTTTCATTACCATGTAATGGGACCATCCATGGACACTATTGTTGGGGAATTTTAAACGACCAAATGCGGCTCATTACAGGTAACAATCAATTAAATTGCATCTAACAAATAAAGAAGTTAATGGATCTACGAAACACGGAAATGGGGGTAAACATTTCTACCTGCGGTTAAATTACTTTCTTCACGGCTAAACCAACCTACCGGGTAAGATATAGCCCGTGCCTTAGGCCTGTTGGTATTGATACTTGGTTTGTTAAAATAGAACAATTGGTACCTTGGGCAGTATTTGTCGATGGATTGCTGCCTGAAGCATGATTAACATGGACCATTCCATTTGACTTGGGTTCTGCATAAATTAACAAAGATGCTAAATACAGATGTCACGCAAACTTGCAGGCAAAACAATTTTTCTGAAGCACGAATAGACCAAAATTTTCAAACACGAAGAGAGTAATATTTCATAGAGCCAGGATTGAAAGTGAAGGAAAGTCAAATCCTGCAAATGCATATCCTTACAATTTATATTTATGAGAGGATTCTTTAAAAGAACAGTATATATTGTATATTTTCAAGGTTACTAATTCCTCCATTCTCATTTAAAATACTAAAATAAAAATAGTTGACATGAACAAACACTTAAAAGACATGAAATACGGGCTCCCTAAAAATAATGACATTACATGTGGTTAGACAATATGTAACATAAAAATGGTTAAAAATACAAAAAGGTATGGTTTGTGCAAACTATATCGTAAGGATCCATTGGGACCAAAGATTATTGTAAAAACTTGATAATTAAACCAATTTGCAACCATAATTTTCAATGGTGTATTTTTTAATTTTACTTGATGCAAATTTGTTTATTATTTTATGTTGTATATTTAAGGTTGATTCAAGTAAATCACATGGTAAAGTGGGAGGACGGTAATTATTTGCAATTATGTGAAATTAAAGTTAGCAAAAAATTGACGTTTGGAATTTCCGTAGGCACCATTTAAGGGGCTTTCCGTATTATCATCAAACATTTATATTTTAAAGTTGCATGCCTTTGGAATCAGCAAAGCTAATCCTTGGAAGTTTGATTGCAGCTTGGTCTTGTAATTTCAATTCTTCTGTTCCAGCCGTATGTAAGTAACTTACCCCACTAGGAATTTGTTAATTTTTTTAAAATTTTTGCATAAGATTCTTGCCTACCATTTTTCTATTTAAAAAGGTTGGTTTATCGACGCAAAAGTATCAATAGTTAGTTGCAGCACCGTGAATAAAAATTCCGTCCACCACCAGTTTAGTATGGCCAGGGTTTTGCGTAATGTACAAATTTGGTTACCATGTACTCTCTAAACGCATGGGGAGAATACTAAATTTACCCTGCGCCCTCTTGTCCAGGGTAAGGTACAAAAAAATCAGCATAATCTAAATTTGCCTAAGGAAGTTGTTGATGTGAAAGCAATATGTGCTTTGGTTTTTACAACCTCCCACTGTAAAAAAATAAATACTTGCTAGGTGGGCTTACCCTGGGCCTGCAACCCATGGACCTTTGGCCTTGAGGAACCCTGTAGCTCAAGGACACTTTCAGCGCGAACATTCCTAGGCCTGCCTCGCTTTCGAGTAGGGCCCTGACCTGGTTTCAAATACAAAATCATATAAGGCAGACATATTGAGAAGATGCATTGGTAAACAATTCTAATTTGAAGTTAGAAAGTGATGGTTGGGGCCCATTCACCATTTAACCACAATTCATCGCCATCACGCGGAGCAGGACAATATTAAAAATAATCTTGCATATATAAGAATGCTAAATGCACACATGTATATGACAAACATGAGGATCAAAGGGAACAACGGGCGGGAAGCGACCTGCAAAATGGGTACCCAAGTAAATGGTACCAAAGTAGAAAATATGCATGTGATGACTCACTTTCTGTCCGGGAGGCATTAGCCCTCTGTTTGGACACCCTTCTCTGGTCCAAGACTTCTTCAGTTAAAGGAATTGGAGGGCGTCCCCTCTTCCTTGATGGAACAGCACCATCTTCAACTGTCATGCACATACACAAACATCATCATAACGTTTTCTGCACTCAAACTGGAGTGAAATAAAAAAAAATTAAGTTGGCACATATTAAGCCAAAGGTTAGGCTACAAAATATTTAGTGTACCCTTTGTTCACGACGTGACCCAAGTTTTTTCACCTATTTGTGGTTAGAAATTATAAAGTGCAGGAAAAGAATTAAAGCTGAATAATAGGATGCATATCACAACATATACTGGCGTACATATTTATATCGTAACATACTTCACGAAGTTAGGAACCGGGATGAGTCTTCCACATTGCGGGAGCATGTACATATATAATCAGTTGGTAGTACCCTCGTTGGATGCTGTTCACCATTTTTCTAAACATTCTGTGACATCATGTAACTAAAAAAAATCCGTTTATTTTAGGACTGCGGCTGGGGACACAAACCCAAAGGTCGTAACGCCAGTTGCAGCCGGGGTTCCACATGGAAAATGGGTGGGTAAGTCACGATAACACAGAATAAAAGATTTTTGACATGACTCACCTCTTGGCCGGGAGGCATTAACCCTCAGCCTCGACAATCTCCTCTGCTCCAAAACTTCCTCAGTTAATGCAATTGGAGGGCGTCCCCTCTTCCTTGTTGGAACATCCGCAGCCTTTACTGCCATTTGCACACACAGACAACACAAACATCAGAACGTCCCATGTACACAGCCTTGAGCAATACAACGGGAAATATAATGTTTTTGGCAGAAACTAACACAAGAAATCAAAACCAATTATTTATTGTACAGTTTGCCTAGACCGTCACCTGACCTTTAATAGTTATTTATAGCGATTATAATTGGAGGAATTCCATAAAAGATGAATGAGAGAATGTATATGACAAGACCTACAGCTGTACATATTTATACTAAAACTTTCAGTGCATTTTAATAGCTTGCCCGCTAATATAAAGCACTAATTTGCGCATCCAACACATTTTTCTTTATTGCGGAACCATGTTAGTATTTAATAATGTCAACCCAGCCCGTTGCATTCTGTTCTTAAATTTTCAAGTATTACGTAGGGCCATGTGACAAACTTCCTGCACGTTTTTCATGTCTCTCACTTTCTTCATTACTTAGGTTTGGTAATGGGAAGTGGAACCCTGAACTACGTTCAACTTACAATCTCTTTGATCCTGTGGTCCGCTCTACTATCCAGGTAACCTCTCGCATTCTCTCATTATATAAAATACAAAGTTTAGATCATATTGTAGCTTACACATAATGTTATTAACCTCTCTCATTCTCTCATTATGTAAAATGGAAAGTTTAGATCATATTGTAGCTTACACATAATGTTATGAAGATCATTCTGTGATATATAGATATCTCATGTTTACTGCTAAACGTTATTCTAAAAGATAAGTCACTGAGAATTAGAAATGCATTAGTATCTCGCCATTTACCATAAGCTACAAATACATTCACAGAATGTTGGTAGATGATCTTTTAAGTAATTGTCTGATAGTGATATGGTAGATGATCTTGTAAGTAATTATCTGATATTGATATTGATCCGCGAACTAATTTTATAGAGCAGGTCTACCCGGGAGGATGGTTATCTTGACAATCCAGGCATGTGGAATTTAAGGTTTCAAAAACTTAAAAATTGGTACCTGGGCCAAGAGCCTTATGTAAGAGTTTATGATCCTGATCCAAACCCAGTCAAATAGAAATCTCCTCCTCAAAACCTATTATATTGTGGTAAGCATGCACCCTAATTGTGTTTACTTTAATTAGTTCTCACTTTGCCAATCAAGGGCAGAGTAGCTCCTTACTTTGTTTTAATTCAACTATGTTGAGAAAAGTTTACCTAATTCATATACAAATTCAGAGAGACATTTTAAATTCTCTACTACTTCACTTATTAGCTTTTCCCCTAAGTAGCTCCGCTTTAGACATGTCTATTTCACCAATCCTCTCTTTGGGGGACCGTCCCTGGATCGTAACGCCTTTCGTGTGGCTTTGATACATTTTAAGTAATAAAATGTTTTCCCATGGAATATAATTTGATATCTAAGTAGAAAGTGGTTCTGTAATAGATTATTTGTAATGTAAACATTGTTTCCATCCATTGGATTAGCTTGAATTTTGATTCTGTTGCTGAGATAACTCTTAACTGACAATGAGTAATTGGATTAATTTTCAAGGTATAATTAATCCTCGACCTCCACCACCCCCTTCGCCTCCACCTTCACCTCCACTTCCGCCTTCACCTCCTTCCAGCCCACAACCTCCGCAACCAGCACCAGTTCTGCCCCCTGGCTCTCCTAGCAGTGGTGCAGCAGCTTCACATATGACATGGTAATGATACAATTTTTTCCTATTAAATATACTTTCTTTACTGCACATTTTTAAACTTTATAGTTTCCACATTACTAAAATTTGACATGGTAAAGATACAATTTTTTTTGTATTAAATATACTTTCTTTACTGTACATTTTTAAAATTTATAGTTTCCACATTACTAAAATATTATATATATATATATATAATAGATTTCCTGATTTTCCTTTGACTCTGCTCTGAAACTTGTAGGTTCCATATCCTATTGCTCTGCACACTTTTAGTACTCTGAAATGATTCAGAAATATATGATGGTGCTTGGAGTTTTTGTAATGCATGTTTGATGTCACTTGTAATTTATATGTATTAAAGCTGAAGTTGAGTTACTCTTGTAGGTTAAATAAGACATGAAAATTCATTCTACAGGAATATATACTTGATAAAAAGCACAACTCACCAAAAATTATAATCATTCCTAGCACAACTTTAAATGTTTTTTTAGTACTAACTAATTTTCTTGCTTAAGATGATAAGCCAACATTATCACAACATAGTACAGCACACTTGCACATATAAATATCAAACAAAATTAATATTAATATATACAGAATCATGATTCTAACCCAGTTTTGGAGAATCATGTCAAGATTCCCAAATTACAATATTCGTAAAATTAAAACTTTAGAAGGAAGCATCTAATCCTTTCACTGAATTCAAAGGCTAATTAAAGAGCAAGCCATTGGAAAAACTGTCTCAAGAACACCACAAAAACATGTAAAAAAAAAAAACTGGAGCTGCTATAAGCTACATATGCAGAAATATATTGAACTGTTATATCAATGTTTATATATTACTTATATCAATAACTGATTAAATGTATGGGATTGACGGAACACACCCAAACCACAGTTTGATATCCCACAAACAATTTTCACCCACAAAATTACCTGAAGAATGATCGGAGACCAGGCCATCACGAGGGAGATGAATCTCTTGAGGTTGATTGGTTGAAGCCATCGATACATTCAACGTTTGAGACCCAATCAAGGGAGGTTGTGTGGTTAATTTACCCGGGGATTTACAAACAAAAGGGGGAAAACAGACCTCAGCCACTTAATTCGTAGGACTATTTTGTTCGCCGCAACAGTGTAACCAACTGGAATCGGCCTGTGCCCGCTAAATCGACATGTACGTCGAACCGGTAGTTTTTCAGACAAAGATATGAAGGGGCATGCCGGACATCTGTTTGGAGAAAAACATAATATACATCTGTTTTGAAGAAAACACCGAGGGGTAAGAATGACATTTCAGGTGCATTAAAAATACTCAGAATTTTTATCTTCAGTTGGCGTATTATATATATAACTAGCATGAGAACCCGTGCGAGGCACGGGACATGCTCTAGGATTTTTTTGTTAGGTTTAAGTTGTTGCAGTGGGATTTAGGCCGAGTTTGTTATAGGTCATATATGTGGGTGCAATAGCTTATATTTGACGTTAAAGGTTGTGAAGATCAATTTATTCAGGATCCTTTCGAATGCACATAAATTTGGTGCAATAATATGTAAACGATGTCCGGTTATGTAAGAATAGAGAACTGCCTGCGGTTAAGTATTAAGTTGGAAAGGGATGAATGTGGTGCACACCATCCTACGATATTTGAATAGAAAATGCAGGCAATTTAGGGAGTTGGAAGTTGCGTCAAAGAAACATTTTCTCAAATATCTTTGTAAGATTGTATGTTAGCAGAAGGGTAGATTAGTGCATTTTAAGTAGGTTATTTAGGGAAGTAGTAGGAATTCCAGTGGTTTGGAATAAAAAGGGTTGGCGTGGGTACGTAGGCGAAAGTGTGTTTTAGAGTGCACCACGCAACTCAAAAGGCATCATCCTCGACCGAGTTGGAAGCTTAGTATTGGTATGCTTGTCTTCCACCCAGTAAGGAGGAATCGGTGAAGGGATGTGTTTATAAACACTGGGTTGTGCAAGTTGAGCAACCTGAAAGCCATAATTTTAGAGTTGGGATAATCAATAGTAATGTAAAGGCGATTGGTACTGTTAAATGTTTGCGGTTATATGTTTGAGTCTGTAAGAAATCGGTTGTCTAAGCGTTGTTGAGGCGAATTTTGAGGTTTGTTGGGACTTCGAATGGATTTCGGAGCCATTGGGTAATCTAGCTAATTGGAGTAACATGGTAGTTAAAACCAATTTTAGCTTTCTACAAGCTATTAGGAAATGACATGAAGGTGCAATTGGTCTGTTACGCGAAAAGGTAATTTAAGGAAATTATGTTAATGTGTGTAACAGAATTCGGTTGCTGATAACCATCGAGGTAAATATGTTTTTGAGTTTGAACTATATCTATGCATTATAGACCCATACTATGCATTATAGACCCATACAGGGACCAATTGAGGGAATAAACCTCCGGGAAAGGAATTTTTTGGCCGTTAATATTAGAAAAACAAATGTAGTTGTCATTGGTCGCTCATTCAAACATAAAATTTGTGGAAATTAGGAGAAGAAAATGGAAATTAATTCCTTTGAATTTTAAGTTTTTTTTTCCAAAAGTTCTCAAACTGGATCTGTATGAAAGAATTTTTTTTTAGGCTTAAAATAGATATTTTTCGAAACATATTTTTTATAAAGTGGTTTTATTATTCGGCTATTTCCCCAAAATACATGGAAAATTTACCTCGTGGAGAAAAACTATTTTGGAAAGATATCAACCTATTTAGAAATATACGAAGTACTCAACAATTAATCTGGATTTATATATGATTGGTCGACACGTTGCATAGAATTGTACCTGCTGCTGGAGTCATTACATTTGTTTGTTTTGGTTGCCGAGAATATTTGTAGAAATAAATTTGGTAGTGCGTTGAATTTTGGTTCTCCAAAAAGTATTTTTAAGAAATACTTTATGAATTTGGATATTGTTGGGAATAGCGTTAAAAATAATTTAAAATACGAAGTTAATTATTTTTCCCACCAACTCTGTTTTCTTCTAAGGATTGAATACAAGAGGATAAGAAGAAATGTCCACACCCCTGGGTTGTTCAAAAGTATGCATGATGAGGTGAAGAAATAACCTTTCATCATCTTTAAGACAGGGCATTTCACCTTTCTCGAAATCGATGGCGTTTGCCTATCAGGGTTTCGTTTGTTCTCCGTTGGGGGCCGTTCAAATAGCAATGAGGTCAGTATGCTGAAGCCCATTTTTGTGCCAACTGAGCTTGCTCTTCAATCTGGTGCCCGTAAAGCCGTCCACTTTGTGTATATATATATCTATCTATATATGTATGTATAAACACATGTGCTTGTTATATTTTGGCGTTCAATTTTAGGCAATTTTTGTTCCCGTTTTGTGCCTTTTAGGGAATGTGGTTTGGGGTTCATTAGTGTGCAAGTTCAATTGAATGTAGATGTTTATTGTACTGTTGGAAAGGAGGGGATTGTGAGGTAATTTTAAAGGGCCTGGATTGGTTAAGGAAAGAATCTCGGAACGTCGTGCTCTGATTGTAACTACATAATATTGTTTTATTTTTTGATGATTGTGTAGATAAGAATTTACGGTTTGTGTACAAGGGAGATCTCGTTTTAGTTGATCCGTCAGGATAAATTTCAGAGTACTTATAGTTATTAGTTGATTGACATTAGTGTTGTGTTTTTGGTTATCCTCCTCATTTGTTTGTATAATTTGCACTGCAGTTTATACATTAGCAGTGCCCGGTTGTTGAAATACGTTAGCGTGGTTGTTTAGGTGCTAGAATGTGCTCTTCGTACTACAGCCTCTGGATGACGAAAATAACCCACATACCCAGTAATACGCCCCATAGAATTGTTTTTACATTGCATTGTGTTTCATAGTGAAGAATAAAGAACAGTATACATTGTATATTTTCAAGGTTACTAATTCCTCCATTCTCATTTAAAATACTAAAATAAAAATAGTTGACATGAACAAACATTTAAAAGACATGAAATACGGGCTCCCTAAAAATAATGACATTAGATGTGGTTAGACAATATGTAACATTAAAATGGTGTAAAAATACAAAAAAGAATGGTTTGTGCAAACTATATCATAAGGATCCATAGGGACCAAAGATTATTGTAAAAACCTGATAATTAAACCAATTTACAACCATAATTTTCAATGGTGTATTTTTTAATTTTACTTGATGCAAATTTGTTTATTATTTTATGTTGTATATTTGAGGTTGATTCAAGTAAATCACATGGTAAAGTGGGAGGACGGTAATTATTTGCAATTATGTGGAATTAAAGTTAGCAAAAAATTGACGTTTGGAATTTCCGTAGGCACCATTTAAGGGGCTTTCCGTATTATCATCAAACATTTATATTTTAAAGTTGCATGCCTTTGGAATCAGCAAAGCTAATCCTTGGAAGTTTGTTTGCAGCTTGGTCTTGTAATTTCAATTCTTATGTTCCAGCCGTATGTAAGTAACTTATCCCACTGGGAATTTGTTAATTTTTTTAAAATTTTTGCATAACATTCTTGCCTACCATTTTTCTATTTAAACAGGTGGGTTTATCGACGCTAAAGTATCAATAGTTAGTTGCATCACCGTGAATAAAAATTCCGTTCGCCACCAGTTTAGTGTGGCCAGGGTTTTGCGTAATGTACAAATTTGGTTACCATGTACTCTCTAAACGCATGGGGAGAATACTAAATTTACCCTGCACCCTCTTGTCCAGGGTAAGGTATAAAAAAAACCAGCATAATCTAAATTTGCATAAGGAAGTTGTTGATGTGAATGAAATATGTGCTTTGGTTTTTACAACCTCCCACTGTAAAAAATAAATACTTGCTAGGTGGGCATACCCTGGGCCTGCAAGCCATGGACCTCTGGCCTTGAGGAACCCTGGAGCTCAAGGACACTTTCAGCGCGAACATTCCTAGGCCTACCTCGCTTTCGAGTAGGGCCCTGACCTGGTTTCAAATACAAAATCATATAAGCCACCCATATTGAGAAGATGCATTGGTAAACAATTCTAATTTGAAGTTAGAAAGTGATGGTTGGGGCCCATTCACCATTTAACCACAATTCATCGCCATCATGCGGAGCAGGACAATATTAAAAATAATCTTGCATATATAAGAACGCTAAATGCACACATGTATATGACAAACATGAGGATCAAAGGGAACAACGGGCGGGAAGCGACCTGCAAAATGGCTACCCAAGTAAATGGTAACAAAGTAGAAAATATGCATGTGATGACTCACTTTCTGTCCGGGAGGCATTAGCCCTCTGTTTGGACACCCTTCTCTGGTCCAAGACTTCTTCAGTTAAAGGAATTGGAGGGCGTCCCCTCTTCCTTGATGGAACAGCACCATCTTCAACTGTCATGCACATACACAAACATCATCATAACGCTTTCTGCACTCTAACTGGAGTGAAATAAAAAAAATTAAGTTGGCACATATTAAGCCAAAGGTTAGGCTACAAAATATTTAGTGTACCCTTTGTTCACGACGTGACCCAAGTTTTTTCACCTATTTGTGGTTGGAAATTATAAAGTGCAGGAAAAGAATTAAAGTTGAATAATAGGATGCATATCACAACATATATGGGCGTACATATTTATATCGTAACATACTTCACGAAGTTAGGAACCGGGATGAGTCTTCCACATTGCGGGAGCATGTACATATATAATCAGTTGGTAGTACCCTCGTTGGATGCTATTCAACATTTTTCTAAACATTCTGTGACATCATGTAACCAAAAAAAATCCGTTTATTTTAGGACTGCGGCTGGGGACACAAACCCAAAGGTCCTAACGCCAGTTGCAGCCGGGGTTCCACATGGAAAATGGGTGGGTAAGTCAACGATAACACAGAATAAAAGATTTTTGACATGACTCACCTCTTGGCCGGGAGGCATTAACCCTCAGCCTCGACAATCTCCTCTGCTCCAAAACGTCCTCAGTTAATGCAATTGGAGGGCGTCCCCTCTTCCTTGTTGGAACATCCGCAGCCTTTACTGCCATTTGCACACACAGACAACACAAACATCAGGACGTTCCATGTACACAGCCTTGAGCAATACAACGGGAAATATAATGTTTTTGGCAGAAACTAACATAAGAAATCAAAACCAAATATTTATTGTACAGTTTGCCTAGACCGTCACCTGACCTTTAATAGTTATTTATAGCGATTATTATTGGAGGAATTCCATAAAAGATGAATGAGAGAATGTATATGACAAGACCTACAGCTGTACATATTTATACTAAAACTTTCAGTGCATTTTAATAGCTTGCCCGCTAATATAAAACACTAATTTGCGCATCCAACACATTTTTCTTTATTGCGGAACCATGTTAGTATTTAATAATGTCAACCCAGCCCGTTGCATTCTGTTCTTAAATTTTTCAAGTATTACGTAGGGACATGTGACAAACTTCCTGCACGTTTTTCATGTCTCTCACTTTCTTCATTACTTAGGTTTGGTAATGGGAAGTGGAACCCTGAACTACGTTCAACTTACAATCTCTTTGATCCTGTGGTCCGCTCTACTATCCAGGTAACCTCTCGCATTCTCTCATTATATAAAATACAAAGTTTAGATCATATTGTAGCTTACACATAATGTTATTAACCTCTCTCATTCTCTCATTATGTAAAATAGAAAGTTTAAATCATATTGTAGCTTACACATAATGTTATGAAGATCATTCTGTTATATATATATATATATCTCATGTTTACTGCTAAACGTTATTCTAAAAGATAAGTCACTGAGAATTAGAAATGCATTAGTATCTCGCCATTTACTATAAGCTACAAATACATTCACAGAATGTTGGTAGATGATCTTTTAAGTAATTGTCTGATAGTGATATGGTAGATGATCTTTTAAGTAATTATCTGATATTGATATTCATATTGATCCGCGAACTAATTTTATTGAGCAGGTCTATCCCAGGAGGATGGAGTGTAGTTTATGTTTATCTTGACAATCCAGGCATGTGGAATTTAAGGTTTTAAAAACTTAAAAATTGGTACCTGGGCCAAGAGCCTTATGTAAGAGTTTATGATCCTGATCCAAACCCAGTCAAAGAGAAATCTCCTCCTCAAAACCTATTATATTGTGGTAAGCATGCACCCTAATTGTGTTTACTTTAATTAGTTCTCACTTTGCCAATCAAGGGATGAGTAGCTCCTTACTTTGTTTTAATTCAACTATGTTGAGAAAAGTTTACCTAATTCATATACAAATTCAGAGAGACATTTTAAATTCTCTACTACTTCACTTATTAGCTTTTCCCCTAAGTAGCTCCGCTTTAGACATGTCTATTTCACCAATCCTCTCTTTGGGGGGACCGTCCCTGGATCGTAACGCCTTTCGTGTGGCTTTGATACATTTTAAGTAATAAAATGTTTTCCCATGGAATATAATTTGATATCTAAGTAGAAAGTGGTTCTGTAATAGATTATTTGTAATGTAAACATTGTTTCCATCCATTGGATTAGCTTGAATTTTGATTCTGTTGCTGAGATAACTCTAAACTGACAATGAGTAATTGGATTAATTTTCAAGGTATAATTAATCCTCCACCTCCACCACCCCCTTCGCCTCCACCTTCACCTCTACTTCCGCCTTCACCTCCTTCCAGCCCACAACCTCCGCAACCAGTACCACTTCTGCCCCCTGGCTCTCCTAGCAGTGGTGCAGCAGCTTCACATATGACATGGTAATGATACAATTTTTTTCCTATTAAATATACTTTCTTTACTGCACATTTTTAAACTTTATAGTTTCTACATTACTAAAATTTGACAAGGTAATGATACAATTTTTTTCTATTAAATATACTTTCTTTACTGTACATTTTTAAATTTATAGTTTCCACATTACTAAAATTTCCTGATTTTCCTTTGACTCTGATCTGAAACTTGTAGGTTCCATATCCTATTGCTCTGCACACTTTTAGTAGTCTGAAATGATTCAGAAATATATGATGGTGCTTGGAGTTTTTGTAATGCATGTTTGATGTCACTTGTAATTTATATATATTAAAGCTGAAGTTGAGTTACTCTTCTAGGTTAAATAAGACATGAAAATTCATTCTACAGAAATATATACTTGATAAAAAGCACAACTCACCAAAAACTATAATCATTCCTAGCACAACTTTAATTGTTATTTTTAGTACTAACTAATTTTCTTGCTTAAGATGATAAGCCAACATTATCACAACATAGTACAGCACACTTGCACATATAAATATCAAACAAAATTAATATTAATATATACAGAATCATGATTCTAACCCAGTTTTGGAGAATCATGTCAAGATTCCCAAATTACAATATTCGTAAAATTAAAACTTTAGAAGGAAGCATCTAATCCTTTAACTGAATTCAAAGGCTAATTAAAGAGCAAGCCATTGGAAAAACTGTCTCAAGAACACCACAAAAACATGTAAAAAAAAAAATTACTGGAGCTGCTATAAGCTACATATGCCGAAATATATTGAACTGTTATATCAATGTTTATATATTACTTATATCAATAACTGATTAAATGTATGGGATTGACGGAACACACCCAAACCACAGTTTGATATCCCACAAACAATTTTCACCCACAAAATTACCTGAAGAATGATCGGAGACCAGGCCATCGCGAGGGAGATGAATCTCTTGAGGTTGATTGGTTGAGGCCATCGATACATTCAACGTTTGAGACCCAATCAAGGGAGGTTGTGTGGTTAATTTACCCGGGGATTTACAAACAAAAGGGGGAAAACAGACCTCAGCCACTTAATTCGTAGGACTATTTTGTTCGCCGCAACAGTGTAACCAACTGGAATCGGCCTGCGCCCGCTAAATCGACATGTACGCCGAACCGGCAGTTTTTCGGACAAAGATATGAAGGGGTAGGCCGGACATCTGTTTGGAGAAAAACATAATATATATCTGTTTGGAAGGAAACACCCAGGGGTAAGAATGATATTTCAGGTGCATTAAAAAAACTCAGAATTTTTATCTTCAGTTGGCGTATTATATATATAATAGATAGATAATAGATTCGCAAATTACAATTAGTGGTATCAACCTCAATTAATTATCAAAACTGATATTTTCATCTTTTGTATAGCAATTCGCAAACTGTAATTGGTGGTTAAAACCTCAATTAATTATCAAAATCAACATTTCCAAACATCCTTCAAGTGTGCATCAACTTCTAAAGAATGATTGTACTAGTTTAGCAACCATTTATACTGGATTACATTATGGAATAACAACCATCGACGGATTTCTAGCATGCCTAAATAGCTGAAGTACGACCGTTGCATTGACTGGGTGAGTTTTGCCTGTTAGAACCAAATCAAGCAAACCACATAACTGATGATGCATACACTAAACAAGATAATAGATTAACAAATTACTCCTTTATTATACATGAGAGAATAACCAAGTAACATAGCAACAACTCCCAGCCAAAGTCTAGAAGAATCCACATTTTGAAAAAATTAATTGTTTCATGTATACAATTAGATCTGGTAGCTGAAAAGATGAAGCAGCTAACATAGGGAGAAAGAGAAGGCATAAGATATGCATAAAATGACTAGTCAAATAAATTATGAGTCAAAATTATTTCTACAATCAACCAACTTTTTAAAATTATGCGGTATATATGTAATATCCACAGTCCCTTCCATGTTTATCACGCTTTATTCCTCGATGATAAGGAAGTAAGTTGACGAGGTGATATAATGAGTAAAATCCAATAAATAAAAACAAAATTATGCCTCAAAAAAAAAATTCCAGGACTTTTAAATATAGGTAGACTAGTTATAACTAGCTAAAATTAGGTTCAGTATTTTAAATTAAAGAGGTTTAATTTGGTCCGAAAGAATGAATTGAGTAACGAATACGGATGAAAGAAAGGAAACAAAACATTACTAGTATTAATGAAAAAGCTGTTACGTTAAATGCATAAATAATTGTAGTTGGTGTATAAAAAACTAACAAAGGCTCGTAATTTCCGATTATTGGTGGAGCAAATTTTCACTGCATTTAACAATTATGTTACTGGATATTTAAATAGTAGTACAATATTATATCCTTATATATAATAAGCGTAAGGAGGATCTTATCCATAAATTTTGGTTTGGGGTAACTGTGATTTGGTCACTGTACCGTTAAAATAATCTCAACCGTCGAATCAAATATTTTTAAAAATAGATGATCAAGATTATATCATATTAAAAAGGAAATTATAATCTAAAAAGGATATCATTGTATTATCAAATAATCTCAACCGTCGAATCTAATATTTATATTTTTAAAAATAGATGATCAAGATTATATCATATTAAAAAAATTATAATCTAAAAAGGATATCATTAAAAAATGTAATATTAGAATTGAATTTAAACAAAAAATATAATATAAAAAGGATTATAACTAAAAAAAATGTCACAAAAAATTAAAGTATACGTAGATTAGATCCAAATTAAATTCATATTGCATGAAACTCTATACGACCAACAAACTATGTCTAATTAGAATAATGTTTTCTTATGCCACACTACCCACTTTCAACAATGTTCAGGCTATGAATTATGAATCGAATATTTTCGAAGGATTCTCTCAGGCTGTACCACCTGTAGCTTGATGATTTCATTAATTATGAAACACTCATAATCTCAAGAGAAAATATAATTACGAATTTTTATATTAATCTTATTTAGTGAAAAATACCTACATTAATAATCTTATTTAATATAGAAAACCTAATTATATATGATTTAAGTCATTGACAAGCATTTTTCGTATTTCAGTATAAACACACTTTTTAGTTTACATGTTAAAATATTAAATATTTTTTATGCTAGATCCAACGTTTTTTATCTATTTATTTTAAGATCTAACGGTTCTTATTTATTTTATCGTACTGAGGACCAAACTACCAACTACCAAAGTTTTGGACAAAATCACTCCTACACATATTATTAAAACTGTATTTGGTTGTTAGTATAACTATCTTCAAATAATAAGAAAGTGATTTTGATAATTGAAACAAAATATAAGTAGGTTTCCTAAATAGAATAGAATTTTCAATATAAAAAATCGTCAATTTCATCTCTCTTTTATTTCTTGGTAGTTTTAATTGGAGAAAATTGTTAAATCATCACTAAATTAAATATTATTTGTTAATTTCATGTAGGCTGTAAAATCATTCAAATCAAGTAATTCAAGATAAAACACATAATAAATTGAACATGTAGAATCCTATATATATATATATCAGTTTCATAACAACAATTTGTTATTTAAACTAATAACAAATAAATAAAAAAAATTATATAATAAATATTAGAAAAAGAACTGTGTGTTGCACGGGTTATAAGCTAGTATATAATGTTGCCCAGTAATTAACAATTGTAGAAGGGGGGTTGAATACAATTGTATAAGATTTTCGACTTAAACAGAAATAACACAAGTACGAATCAATAACAGCTTTATTAATTCTGATATAAAATTGTTACAAACTCTCTTAAGAAATCCTTATGGTCTTAAGAGCTGCTAGGTTACAAGATAACTCGTGTAAGCGATTACAATAATGTAAAACCTAAACTGTGTTTATATATAGCGTACACAGTTACACTATCAATTACAAGATATTCTAAATCAATTACATATAACTCTGAATGCATATCTTGTATGATAGCTGCCTTCCTATAATTGAGGAACCGACAAATCAATCTTCCTTGATCTCTGGTCTGATGAGAATCTTCACGAAATCCTGACCAGCTTCTAATCCTGATGATCCCATCATACTGACGTTGTATTACTGATGACGTCAGTATCAATATCTGATCAGTAATAGTCCAGATCCTGATATCACTTGAATCAATATCTAACAATCTCCCCCAATTTGTACTTAATGAAATAAATCACAAATTATTTGATTCAATGATGTCAAAAACTCAAAACAAAATTCTATAAAAAATCTTCAGGTTCAGTCTCAGAAATCCTTACAAAGAAATTACTTATCCGCAAGAAACTTGATAGTAACTCCTCTTCTTTTTCTTCCAGAATCTGAATCAATCTTTTCTTCAACTTCTTAAGTTCTTCATTGTTCTTGTCAATCTGATAGATACCAGTCCTGAGATTTTGAATTGAACTCCTTGGTAAATCTAAATCTCCCAACAGTAAATATGCAAGATCTCTTCCACCAGGATTCAAAGACAACTGTTCTTGCATCAGAATTACTTCTTTAACAGCTGAACCCTTTTGCATTTCTACTTCTTGCCCTTCTGTGTTTAAGTACATGGGAGTATAATTACCATCATACCTTGACCCTCCGTCCAAATATCTGGATTTGATTGTCATGAAAATCATGGTACACCAGTTTTTATAAACACTGGCTTCTCTATCAGGAATGCTTCTATTTGCAAGAAAATAAAGAACGTATTTCAGCTCTTTTGTTGACTTGCACAATACATCATGAATGCTCAGCCTCTTGACACTTTTGTCTTTCATGAAGTACAACAATTTTTCCATCATCTTACCATCCATCTTGCAAGCAACATGTAACACCCCCAGATCCGGGGTCCGGGATCGGGTCGTTACGGTCTTATTTTCCATGATTAATACTTTACTTGAGTCCACAATAAATAAATCACCTGCTGTGACCCCACAATAAGAACCACTCACACACACACAGTTATAGTCCCAGAGATGAAATTGAAATAAGTCTTGCATTACTGGTTTACGAATAAAAGTTATTACAAGCCAAAAGGATAACATCATAAGTTTAAAAGTTTAGCCGTTGATTAATCATTATTGATACATATAAGTAAACTGGAAATCAAGGCTGCTGAGCTATGCTACCTCAGCAATGACAGCGATGATATCAACGGGTAGCCCTGCGGGGCGGGTAACCTGCTTGCGCCGAGTGCGCCTGACGCGGGCCATGTGACCTAGCTGTTGTTGTGACATAATAAATAAGCAAGGGTGAGCAACAGCCCACCAACAATATATAACTGTGCAGTAATATATAAGACAGTTCAAAGATATGTTTGGAATCATATGCCATGCATTAGAGAAAATATTGCCAGTTTAATATAAAGGATGAAGTTACAAGGTAACTCAATAAATGTATATTTTGTGGAAGCATATGCTATGCCAAAATAAGCAAGATAGCATCATTTTCATAAACATAGGAACTCGCAGAATGATATTGCAATTCCAGTTTGAAATACTTTTCAAATCTGCCAACTATGATGATGTTGCAGAAAATTTCCAACATTGAGTGATGAACTAATACGGGAGCATTGCCGCGCCAGATGCCCTGACGTTTACGGGGATCAGCCGTATGTCATGCATCTCATCAGTCGTTCTCTACATGTAGAAGGTAGCTCCGACGGGTTTACTTGTTTACCGCCCTCTGGAACTCCTAAGCCAACGGTTGGGCTATTGCTGGACCGGCGCCACTCGGCCACTTACGCGTCTCCTAGTTCATTCCATACCCATAACTTTGAAACATAAAGTTTGTCCCCCTTTCCCCAAGTATAATACTTGTTGATAAGACTCCACCAGGTAGTCATATCTAAATGGAAAGGAAAATTTACCAATATTTCCCAAGCTACTGCTTGTTAATGGATAATGACTTGTTCCAACATTCTTTCCCCTCGAATAATGAGTGGGTACACGTAATGCCATGAATGATAGCAACCAAGTTGCGAGTGAACGAATAATTTATGACCGGGCAGTCACAAGATAAATAACATTCCTCAAGTAAGGTTCCCTTATAATAGAATCGAAGGGAGAATGGAATCACCGAGAACCTTCCTTGATAATATAATAATATTAATAAGACTCTGAAATAATTTATATAATATTCGAGGGTTGATGATACTATGTGAATGAAACCAAGTATCTTTGAAACGAGTTAGAAGAATTAAATAAATATTCCAAGCATATTTATTAAGTCATAGATATTGAAAGAGGGTTGCTCGGAATAATCTTTGAATAAATATTCAGAATAATATTCATTAAACAAATAATGAACATTCAAATTAATAACTATGTTTGTTGAAGGAATAACAGTCAGATGGACATTGGAGATAATATTTATTGAATCAATAGAGAATATTCAACTCAAGAAGGATACATATTGATGGAATAATTGTCGTCTTAATGTCTGGGACAATATTCATTGAATAAATAGTGAATATTCAACTTAATAATATTTATCGAAGAAATGATTATCGAATGAATATTTGAAATTATGTTCGATAATTGAATCGAATTAAATAAAGGTCGAAGGTAATATTCCTTATCTCAAGGGAATATTCAAAGTAATATTTATTTAATAACTGGAGTTTGAATCAATGTTCAAATGATATTTATAAAATAAATAGAGATTGAATGAATATTCGAATTAATATTCATTTAAATAAATAAGGCTTGAATGAATATTAAAATAATATTCATTAAATAAATAAACTCGAATGGATATTCAAAATAATATTTATCGAGTAAATAAGAATGAATATTCTCTAATAAAATAACTTAACTGAGAGTTCGAAATAATATTCGAATATTTAATCGACTTTAGATGAATATTAAACATATAATATTCCTCGAATAAATAAACATCTGAGGGATAATTCGAATAATATTTATCAAATAATCTCAACGGAATATTCCAATAATATTCGCCAAATAATAAAGGGAAATATTTACTTAGTTATTTTCCTCTGAAAATAATATCAATATATCAAGGAATATCGACTCCCGGTCTATAATCAAAGAATGAGATTCACTGCCCTTTTATTAAGGGTCTAAATAATTTCCGGCTTATAACTGATATATAACTATCTAGCTTGTAAGCCAACAATAATTTAGGGAACAAGCATTTCAAAATAATTCAAGAATAGGCATGCATGCTATGGCATATGTATACTGAAAACACATACATATATATATATTCACAACAACAGCCTTTAAAAAGAAAGGTTCGAAAACTTGCCTGGAAGTCGAGTACGGGTAGGGGTAGTGGTAGCGTGTCCCGGGTCAGCCTGATGATCTATAAATAGCCAAGGCATTCGGGATTAATCACTTAACACCTTTCAAAAGGTTAAGTATAAACTTAACTTAAATCGAAACACGTGTTCAAGTCGTTTCGTTATACCCCTCTAATTCACTCTTATTATTGCCTTTATTACCCGACACTTGTTCGTTACTAAAGCATGACCTTATACTTACATATGGTAAGTATTTAAATCGTATAAGTTTTAAAGTCGAAAGATTAGACCTCGATATTTATCGATCGTTTTCTAAGTGGTTTACGGAAGTTATAACCAAGTATACCTCTTAGGGGTACTTTCGTACTTAACCTAGATTCGAACATTTTTATAAAATCGGAAAACGATCCGTTTGACATGCGGTCTTCTCCCACACCTTCCTTTTTATCTCTATTATTTAATTATCAAGATTCGCCACTGATTTCGCAATATTAAAGGGAATCAATTTCAATTACGAACTTTTGATTACGGTTCCGAACCACTTTTACGAATTTAATCATAACTCCTAAACCGTAAGTCCGTTTCATGCGATCTTTATATCAAAACGAAGCTCATAACATAATCTAGCTAATCATGGCAAAAGTCGAAGCTGATCAGTGAGTTACTTCTACTGTCCAGTTCGTGATCTTAATGTTAACTAAATTCCGGCATTACGACGGCTATAAATCGAATATTTCTAAATTCCAAACCTTCCAATAATCAAGGTATCCATCCCAAACAACATATACATGATATATCACCATGAACTGAGGCCAAGCAATGCCTTTCCGTTCATCTAAACTATTTTTAACATTTATCAAATCTAAATCACAACCAAGCTTATAATCATGCTAATATCACATCTTATACTAAAACCCATCAAGAGCATGCAAAATCTCAAGGTAAAGTCTAGGGTTTCAAGTTGCTATACCTTCCTTGGAGTATGATCTAGCCTCACTATGCTTGGTATGATCCTTAGAGGTGCTTAAGCTTGCTAAATCAACCATGAAAAACAAGAAAAAACAAGATTAGTTCATAGAATCACTATTCACCCTCCCCTTAAATCATTTTTTTGAAAATGGAAAAAGAAGAGATTGAAGCTAGGATTTTGAGGAGATCATTTATATGAAATGTAAGTCTCACCATAAAAGTTTCAAGATCAACAAATGGTTGGAAGTTGGATTTTGGATTTGGAATTATTGAAATAGCCGAATGTTTGTTCTTGGAGGGGGAGAGAGTATTTTGCTTGGTTGATTTTTTCAATAATGCATAAAGTGGTGTTTACTTGGATAATATCTTCTTAAAGTGGTGTTAGTGGAGTGTGATGCATTGTTGGATGAGGATTTACCAAGACAAGTGTTGAAGATAGGATGGTTAAGGCTTAACCAAGTGGTTTGTTTTCTAAGTACTTAGTTGATTCACTAAGTATTGGTTACTTAAGTAACTATATGGTTTCTAGATATTTATCACTTGCACACATGCATGCATCTTGCCTCCTCTGCTTGATTCCTTGTCCGTTTATTGCTTAATTCGTTGATCGTTCGAGGGAATAACTCATTCGTTTCTAGTTAGGGTTTTACCGAAAACCTTCTTAATATTCATAATACTATCCCTCATCTTTCTTAATACTTCTCGAATTTAAAATCCTTAAATTCCTTTTATAATTTCTTATGTCTTGCAGTGTTCAGGGAATTCTCGGAGAAAATAAAAGTGCTCTTTTTCTGAATCCGACAGCTTTTACATACACTTATTTTCTTCCGGGATTACTAATACGAACTCAGAAATCCGTTCCGAATACCGGGTATAACATTATTATAATAATATTCCAAATTCCACCAAAATCACTATTCATCACTTATTTTTATTTAATTCTAATAATTAGGAAAATGAACCTGGTTCACTCTCGGGTGCTTCTTAACCTTTTTACGGAACCGCTGGACTTATAATAGATATTGATTTGGATGACATAAGAATAATCTTACTTGAAGTAATATACTTATATTCTTAGGAGATAGATTATTCTTATCTTTGCCGTCAACCAAAAGTATTCTGCATGCCATATAAATAATTGAATTCAAATCCGTTCCATTCATTTAATAGATCTTCGTTACATCGCAGTCATAACCACTATCCATTCCCACATTATTACATAATAAAAAGTTTTAAATTCTACCAAAAATCTGGGTTCTTACACAACAATTGCAACAGATTCAAGTTCCCAAAGATCATCAACAGATAATTTGTCACCCAATCTTCTAGTAAGAAAATGTTGATCTGCTTGAAATAAAGGTATGAATTCCACATCCCTAGAGCCAAATCCTCCTCTTTTGTAAGGTTCCAGTCCCTTCAGATCAGAACTCATCTTAATCCACCTTGGTGGACCTTTATCAGACTTAGAAGATTTTGCTTTCTGAAGTCCAGGAATCATTGGAGGTTCTGAGATTACTCTACCAGACTTAAAAACAACTGGTCCAGTATACCTAATTTTATCAACTTCCATCCACTTTTTCTTCTCTTCTTTGTTTGTGGATCACTAGGTTCTTCTTCTTCCTCTTTCACTTGTTTAGATTTATCAACAAATAAATCCTTTTCAGAATTAACCAGCCTTCTGAAATATTCTTTGCTAGCACTTTCAACAATATCATTTGCACTGTCTCTGACTTCTCTAGATTTTCTAACATCACCAGTATCAAAGTCAACAGTCTCCTTCTTTGCTTCTTCAACTTTCTTTTTCTTTCTCTCTAAAGGAGTTTCTTCTTCTGCTGTACCAGGCTCATCAAATACATTTGATGATGGAAAATATTCAAGAGATAAAGGAGTTTTCTTCTTTAAATCTTCAGTAATCTCCTCTATTCTGATCCCACTAGATCTTGTCTACCTTGTACTCACTTGTATAGGTTTCCTTCCTCTGCCTCTATTTCTTCCTCTTCTGCCTCTTCCTCTTCTTGCAGTAGAAGCTTCCTTCTGTCTAGCAATCTCCTTAAAAATCCTGTTTTGTTCCTTTACAATTTCATCAGAGTCATATCACGATTTTCCTCAGAAGTTAATTCAAGTGCCTTCTTAGCATGATACTGATGAAACTTATCACTGTTTCGATAAACAAGTTCACTTCCACCTGATTCAGTGATAATCTCTTCAAAGAGATCAGGAGCATTTTGTACACCAGTAATCAACATTTCTTCATCACCTTCAAGAATTGTAGGAAGAGTTTGCCTTTGACCTTGACCAGATGATGAAAATTGTTCTTCTGTCAGGATTTGAGATTTAACAACTGATGTCACAGTTCTTTTTCCAGATTCAAAAACATGAGTTGACTGATTAGTTTGAGTCTGAGTTGAACTCCTCCTCTTTACCAAACCAGCATCAGAGGTTCCTTTTCCTTTTCCATGTTGTTGATCACTAACACCACCATCATTTCCAGAAGTATCATCATCCTTTCTTACAGCTGGATTAGGTGTGCATTTTGTTTTACTGACTACCTTCTCCCCATTTTTGACATCAGAACCCTTCTCAATAAAGAAAGATAAAATAAGCTTGAGGGTTTCATCAATAGTGTCAACTTTAGATTCCAAGACATCCAATCTTGAATCCATCTTCTTTTCAAGTGCCTTAATGTCATCAGCAAGAAGACGAGCTTGAGAAGCAGTAGCAGAGATAGATACAGTTGTATGAATATCAGCTTGAACTTTAGCATGATCAACCTTCATAGAATCAATCTCACTCTTCAATCCTTTTGCTAGCAGAGCATTAGTCTTGAGAAGAGCCTTAAGCTCAGGAGTAGACATCCTCATGGCAATGTGACTAGAATGAAAAAGAGCATTAGTGAAGCTCATTTCAGCATCTGGGTAATTCCATTCAGTATCCCACTCATATCTCCTTGCAGCTTGAGTATCAGCAGGAAGTTTAGAACTGTACTCCCCTCTGAACTCTTCATGAGTAACAGATTGCATGTACCTACTCGAAGATCCATGAACAGATCCTAGACTTACTTTTATGGCTGCCTGCAATTGAATTTCCTCAGGATTATCATCAGCATGATCATCATCATCTGAGCTATCATCAGACTCAGGAAGTTTATCATCGACATTATCTTTAGGATTCATAACTCCTTTCAATCTCAAATCAACAGTAGATGGAACTGTTGGTTCCTGAAGACCTGCAATGGGAATAGAAACATTTCCTAGATCTCTCTTTTCTTTTAAAGTGAACTCATCACTTCTCACAACATTACCTAAGTTACTTTCAATAGTAACTACTACCTCTTCAGAAGTTTTTAACTTCTCACTCTGTTCTACCTCACCTTTTGCCAGTTCAGGAGACTGCCTCACTTCACTCTTCTTTTTCTCTAATTGTTTACTCTCAGTCTCACTAGAAAGGTTCTGGCTCAACAAATTCAAAGAAATAAGAAGTGGCTGAGAAGAGTGGTCTGAAGTCATACAGATAGAGGTATCCCATGTATCAGGTCTATCTGTAATCATACTATCAGTAGTAAGAGAAACAGAGATAGAAGTGTTACTTGAGGAAGTGATTAACGATTCCATTGGCCTTGCAGAAAGTGGCTCGGTAAGCAATGGAATACCTGGATCAGTAGTACTTGCATCAGGATTGACAACTGCAACTAAAGCATGACTTGCATCAGTATTTTCTACTAATGGTTCTTGTGTAGTTTGAGGTTGTGAAGCTTCTTCAATACTTTGAGTCAAAGGTTCTTATGTGCTTCCCTTATATGCAGTGTCCTTCAATATTTCATCACATTCAGCAATATGCTTAGCATGAACAGCTTTATCTCCCAGACTTTGAACTAAGTCAAATTCAATTTCAGAAGCCCCTTGAGCAGTGTCAGGAAACTCCTTTGTTGATGTGATTTTGCCTGCATCTTCACTTTGAGAAGATGGTTCTTGTGGGGCAGGAATATTCTTGTCTTCACTTTCCCTTTGAGAAAGTGGTTCTTGTGGGACTATTCCTTCAGCAATGTCTGCATCCATACTTTGAATGGATGGTTCTTGTGTGACTGGATCTGTAGTAGCTGCTGAACTACTTTGAAGTTCAGGTTCTTGTGGGCTAGATCCTTGCAGAGGTGAAGTAATCCTTTGTTTCTTCTGTCTATGAAAAACCTTTTCAGTAGAATCTTTCTGTTTGAGTGAGACAGATTTTAATCCAAGCTGTGCAGCTATTTTGTTCACATCATCCACAGACATTTCAATTATCCTTCTTTTTGGAGATGTAGGTGCTGGAGAATCAGAAATTTCAACAGGCTTCACAGGTGAAGTATCAGGAGTAGAGATATCAAGATTTGTAGTTGAGTCAGGAACTGATGATACAACCGGATTCAGAATATTCTCTATATCATCATCAAGATTCTGTATCTCTAGAGGAATGGAGTATTGGCTTTTCTTAAGTAATCTCCTTCTTTTTTTGTCTTTTCAGAAATAGTCAGTTCTTTAGGAGCTACAGCAATGACTTCCTTTTTCTTTAAAGAAACTGATAAAGACAATTTGTCATCATCAGAATCATAATCAGACTCAGAATCAATTTTCTGACTGAATTTCCTCTTTTCTCCTGTTTTCTTATACACCCCTATATCAATCAAAGATTGATCAATCTCAAGCACAGATTTCTCTTTAACCAGGACCCCTTGTGTCTTCTTTTGAGAGTAGGTTGGAGTGGAGAAATTCTTTGATCCTGATTGTCTTCCAGACACATCAGATCTAGCTAATTTCTTTGATTTTACAACTGATGCCTTTTGTGAGACACCAGAGGTGGATGACTATTTGGTAGTGTGTTTGGGTTGAGTGCTTTGGTCAGAAACAGGATGGGTAGTTTCCTATCTCATAGCACCAGAAATAGGTCCAAGACCATCAGTGATAGATCCATAATAAGTAGGCATTCTCTTTGTCAAAAGAAGCCTGACCTTATCAGGAATAATAGGATTGCCTTCCAAGATATTTACCTTATCAGATTTCTCCAAGGATTTAATATTGTTTTCAGAAATCTTAAAGATACGCAATGGATCATCATTTTTAAATTCAACATTGGGACATAAATATGAAAATATCAATTGAAAGAATCTAATAAAACAGACATATCCACACTTTTCTATTTTTCTAGCATGAAATGCTTTCAAAAGAAATAATCCATAATCAAAAGGAGTTTCATGGATTAGAGAGTACCCAATTTGAACTGAAGCTGAAGGCAATGCATCAAAGTTAGAGACTTTATTCAGAAAACAGCGACTGATAGTATCAAAGAAGAAATTCCATTCCTTCTTAAGCTTTGTTCTGTATAAATCCCCAAACTTCATTGGTTGTCCTTTGATTCCAAGACTCTTTGCAAAATCAAGAAATGTAGCATCAGAAACACTTTCTGCTGATTTGCCATTGAGAGATGGCAGATGTAGAGATTTCACTATCGCCTCTGGAGTCACATTATATGTAGTACAATTGTATGCAAAGGACATATATGGATTCTGTGTTGTCATATCAAAAACTGTTGTTGACTATACCTGCATAACACTCTTAAAAGAAACTTTTGAGGGTTGTGTTAATGCATAGTTGATCGGACTTGAGGCTAAGAAATCTTGAATGATATGAAAATCATTCGACAAATCCTGATGATCAAGAACAACAACGAAATTGTTAGGTGCAAAAGTAACACCATTGATGACAACTTTACTGTTTGCAAACAATTGATTTTCCATTGTGGTTGAACAGAGAGATTTTGTATTCTTGAACAGTTAGGGTTTATGTTTGCACAAAGTGAGAGACGATGCAATACTGATACTTTGAGAATAAAAGAATCAATTTAGAAAGCTAAATTGATTTTGGACAAAACTAATGATATCTCAAGGACAGGTGTCAGTAATCGACTCGTGCACACATAAGTAATGGAGTAAATTACGTGTAAGAGTGGTGATAACTGCACGCGACACGATTTTCAAACTGTAAGTATATACTCACATGAGTGTTATACACGCGCCCGTAGTTTTCGAGAAATAAGATTGTGATAAAAAATAAAACAAGGTAATTTGTTTTAATTAAAGAAATTAAAACATCACAATCTAAAAATACCTGGTACCAACACCAGAAATATGAATCGTTTCATATTCTCGTTCCACTCTTCTCTATTTAATCCTAGAGACTTGTCCACTATCTTTTTAACCCTTCTTCTCTCCTGCAAACCAAAAACTCTTCTCTAAAAAAAATATCTTAGTAGAAGAGATGTCGAGTCTTACCATCAAAGAGAAGAATCTCCATCTCGTAGAGAAGAGAGATATTTTCAGTTACACTCGTGAAGAGTTTGATGCTTTCAACTGGGAGAGACAACTTGAAACTCTTTGGTTACAGATGGATGCTGGTCTCGAAGAAATCGAGAAAGAAAGACCTACAAAAGTGATTGACATCGATGCTGCCCTCCAAGCAACATTAGCATGGCTTTCGTCTAAGACATCCTCATCCAAATCCATCAACCATTGTTAATGAATATGTCAGCAAAAATAACCTTATCCCTTTCAACTTCCACCCAAACAAAGTGGCAAAGATGGGATCTGGAATGGCTGCTAACAATGGAATGGTTTGGACTATCTTTTCCTGTTGAATAGATTACTAGATAGAGAACAATAAGATGTAATCTATGAATGTACTCTTTGTTATTATCAATGAAAAATTTTGTTTCTCTAATCTTATTCATTATTTTCTGCATTGAACTTGTTCTTCAAATAATTAAATCAAAGAAATAAACATGAAAACTAATTAAAGTAATCACCTTATTAACAAGTTCAAAAATCACAAGTATATCATAAAAAACAGAACAGAAAACAAAATACTGAAATACATTACTGATAAGTGAAACATCGCATTAGTATTCGATGTTTGATTGAAGTCAGGATTGACTTTTCATCAGGATTCGAAATGCATCAGGATTCGACGAGCATCAGTATTTGATCTTTCTCTGTTCTCAGAAACTATCATAGTTTACCATTCCCAGTTCATTCACCAACTTTGTAAATGTAGCTTCAGGTAGTGGATTGGTGAATATATCAGCTAGCTGTTGATCAGTAGGAACAAAGTGTAACTCAATTGTCCCTTCCATTACTTGCTCTCTTATGAAATGATATCTGATACTGATATGCTTAGTAAGAGAATGTTGTACTGGATTTCCTGTCATAGCAATAGCATTTTGGTTATCACAATAAATATGTATTTTTGAATATGACAAACCATAGTCCATTAGCTGATTTCTCATCCACATGATCTGAGCACAACAGCTTCCTGCAGCAATGTACTCAGCTTCTGCAGTTGATGTAGAGATAGACTTTTGCTTTTTACTAAACCAAGAAACAAGTCTTCCTCCAAGAAACTGACAACTGCTTGAAGTACTTTTTCTGTCTATTTTACAGCCTGCAAAATCAGCATCTGAGTAACCACATAAATTAAAATCAGATTCCCTAGCATACGAAAGGCCAAGAGATGATGTGCCTTTCAAGTATCTGAAAATCCTTTTGACTGCTATAAGATGTGGTTCTCTGGGTTCTGCCTGAAATCTTGCACATAGACAGGTTACATACATGATATCTGGTCTACTAGCAGTTAGATACAACAGTGAGCCAATCATACCTCTGTAATTAGTTACATCTACTTCAGTACCTTGATTAGGATCAAGCTTGATAGCTGTAGCTATGGGAGTTGATGCAGTAGAGTTGTCTTGCATGTTAAACTTTTTCAAGAGGTTCTTCGTGTATTTTGACTGATTGATAAAAATCCCATCATCAGTCTGTTTAACTTGTAGACCTAAGAAATATCTTATCTCTCCCATCATGCTCATTTGATATCTAGACTGCATTAGCTTTGAAAACTTCTCACATAATTTGGAGTTAGTTGACCCAAAAATGATATCATCAACATAAATTTGAACTAACAGCAAATCCTTACCATGATTCAAATAAAACAAGGTTTTATCAATTGTACCTCTTTTGAATCCACTTTCCAGTAAGAATTGAGCCAATGTTTCATACCAGGCTCTTGGAGCTTGCTTTAGTCCATAAAGTGCTTTATCCAGTCTGTAGACATAATCTGGATGTTTTGAATCAACGAAGCCAGGAGGTTGTTCAACATAAACTTCCTCTTCTAATTCTCCATTGAGAAAAGCACTTTTCACATCCATCTGGAAAACTTTAAATTTCTTATGGGCTGCATATGCTAGAAAGATTCTGATAGCTTCCAATCTTGCAACAGGATCAAATGTCTCATCATAGTCTATTCCTTCCTATTGAGAATATCCCTTTGTAACTAGTCTTGCCTTATTTCTGATAATGGTGCCATCTGAATCTGTCTTGTTTCTGAACACCCACTTTGTACCTACAATCGACCTTCCTTTTGGCCTTGGTACAAGTTTCCAGACTTCATTTCTTTCAAACTCATTTAGTTCTTCTTGCATAGCCATAACCCAATCAGCATCCTTGAGTGCATCTTCAACTTTCTTAGGTTCCTCCTTTGACAGAAAGTTATGATAGAGACATTCATTTTGAGTTGCACTCCTGGTTCTAACACCTGCTTCAGGATTCCCAATAATTAAATTAGGAGTATGACTTTTAGTCCATTTCCTTGCTGGTGGTAGATCCTCCCTTGAATTTGATGCTCCCCCTGGATTGGTGTTATCTTCAAAAGAACTAGTGTTGCTAGAAGCTCCCCTTGAGATATTGCTATCTGTTTCTGATCTCTTGTCAGAATTGTCACTTGAATCTGTTTCTGATGACTCTCCTCCTGATGTTTGGTTTGATTCAGTGTTGATGGTCTCTTGTTGTTGCTCCCCCTCAACATTTGCATTCCCATCAATAATTTTTGTTTCATCAGTAATAACTGGATCATCAGGATTTGATGAATTATCAGTATCTGATAAGATTTCATCAGAATTCTTGGAAGCTTCATTTGCAAAAATCAAATCATCATGTAAGTCTTCAGCAATTCCTGTAATCTTCTTATCATCGAAAGATAAATTTATAGACTCCATGACTGTCTTTGTTCTTAGATTGTAAACTTTAAAGGCTCTTGATGATGGATAGCCAATAAAGATGCCCTCATCAGCTTTAGTCTCGAATTTTCCAAGTTGTTCAGGATGAGGTCTTAGAACAAAGCACTTACAGCCAGTGTTGTAAAAAGCGCAAGTCGGACCTAAGCGGTGGGAGGACCTTCTAGCGCTTAAGCGGTTAAGCGGATGCTTAAGCGGTTTTAAAAGCGGATCATTAATCGGATTATAAATAAATATATATTTATATAAATAAATAAAATACTAATTTTTTTTTAAAAAGAAAACATTCACATATGATATATTATCAAATATAACATAACATTTTAAAACGTAACATTTAGAAATATTAACTTATAAATTAGTCACATACAATATTAGTCATAATGGAATTAAAAAATACAAAATTTTATTTTAATTTTAATTTTTCCGCTTAATCCGCTTTTGACCCGATTTTGACCCGATTAAGCCGCCTAAACCCGCTTAATAACCCGATTAACCCGATTTCCGCTTAATAACCCGCTTTTGTCCGAAATAAAGCGTTTTTGTACCGATTCCGCTTAGGCGGCCGCTTAAGCGGCCGCTTAATGCGCTTTTTAGAACACTGCTTACAGCAAAATACATGCAAATGCTTCAGACTTGGCTTCTTTTCCTTGATCATCTGATAGGGAGTTACACTATGTCTGTTAATCAGTGTAATATTCTGAGTGTAGCATGCTGTGTTGACTGCTTCTACCCAGAAATATGTAGGTAGTTTAGCTTCCTCCAACATAGTTCTGCCAGCTTCAATAAGAGTTCTGTTCTTTCTTTCAACTACTCCATTTTGCTGGGGTGTGCCTGGAGTAGAGAATTTTTGAACTATTCCTTTGTATTTGCAGAACTCTTCCATTGTTGAATTCTTGAATTCAGTTCCATTATCACTTCTTAAGATCTTGACTTTATACTTTGAGCCAGTCTCAATGAGTCTTACATGGTCCAAAAGTATCTCAGTTGTTTCATCCTTTCTGTGTAGAAAATACACCCAGGTAAATCTAGTATACTCATCAACAATGACTAGAGTATATCTTTTCTTACTGATGGACATTATGTTTACTGGTCCAAACAAGTCAAGATGAAGCATGTGATATGGTTCATAAATTGAGGATTCTGTTTTACTCTTAAAAGATGTCCTTCTTTGTTTAGCCTTCTGATAAGCATCACAAAGTCCATCTGGAGTATACAGTACCTTTGGTAATCCTCTTACCAAGTCTTTCTTTACCAACTCATTTATATTGTTGAAATTGAGATGAGAAAGCTTCTTGTGCCAACTCCAACTTTCATCTACAGTAGCTTTACTGATGAGGCATGTAGAGTATCAGTATTGGTATAGATGTTGGCTTCATAAATGTTACCATGTCTTTGTCCAGTTAAAGCAACCTTCCCTGAAGATTTGCTGATTACTTCAAAATAAGTATCATAGAAGTTGACATGATAACCTCTGTCTG
This sequence comes from Kitagawia praeruptora, assembly GCA_037693485.1. NCBI lineage: Eukaryota > Viridiplantae > Streptophyta > Magnoliopsida > Apiales > Apiaceae > Kitagawia > Kitagawia praeruptora. Next base: position 132,946,382 of record CM075352.1, on the reverse strand, counting down.
TGATTTGACTAACACTTAGCAGATTGTGTTTGAGTCCTTTCACCAGAGCTACTTTTTCAATGATGACATTTCCAATGATAATACTGCCATATCCCAAGGTTTGTCCAATGTTGCCATCTCCATAAGACAAAGTTGGGCCAGCCTTTTCCTCAAATTCTGATAGCAAGGTTTTGTCTCCAGTCATATGCACAGAACATCCACTATCCATGACTAACACGTTTTTCTTTTTTCCCTGCAATCAGAATCACAAAGAACTCAGTTAGAATTTTTAAGAACCCACACTTGTTGGGTTCTTTTAGCATGCAATTTAACATTTTTAGCAACAAAAGTTTTCTTAACAAAAATATTTTCTTTAGGATTACCTTCTTTAGAATTTATTTTGTTATCATCAGAGTTAACAGATGTATGCTTAAAATTCACATTCTTTGTTTTGCTAGAATTTGCACTTTTATTGAACTTTGGCAATGGTTCATACACATTGTAGTACAAATTATGATATTCTTCACACATATATATAGAATGCCATTTACTACCACAATGAAAACAAGGATTTTGTGGTTTATAAAGTACTGTCATATTCCTAATGTCAGACTTAGGAATTACAGTAGTCTTCTTCTTACTCCTCCTGCAGTCAATAGCAAGATGATTAGAGTTACCACATTTAAAACATTTCTTTCTTGGTGCATTTGGAATATACTTATAATTATTCTCTTTGTTTATTCCAACTTTACCATTCATGTTCCTTTTGACAGTTGGGACTCTCTTCCTATCTGTCACACCACAGATTTTATTCCTTAGTTGTTTCTTTGACAAAAGACCTACATTCTTGTTTTGGACAGACTTTAATTTTGAATTTTGTGCAGAAGTGGATCCCTCTTCAGTAATTGATTTGGGATTCTCTGGATACACATAATTCACAGGCTTTAATTTAGTCTTTGTTCTGTCTGTAACATATCTATAGGTTTTTGGATTGGTTGAGTCATTAATAACAACTCTTCCTGGATTAGATGAAACAACTTTTTCCTTGTTCTTTTTCTCATTCTCTGGCTTATAACCTAGACACTCTTTCCAGTTTTTATCTTAGATAATTTCATGAGTTTTTGTTCCAGAGTGTGTCCAAGTTCTGAGTTTTTCATATGCATCCTTAAGTTGCATTTCAAGTTCATTACATTTAAACTCTATTTCAAGTTTCATGTGTTTAGCATTATCACATTCTGTTTGAACTTTCTGCAAGAAAATTAACTCAACTTCTAAATGATCATTTCTTTTAGTTACCTCTGCCATTTGAGATTTTATTCTAGCATTTTCAAGAGATTGACTCCTAAAACTGATATACAGAGATTTTAAAAATGATCTTAACTCAGAGACACTATTAGTATCAAAATCAAACATAATTTCAGATACCTTAGATTCAGCAGCAACAACAGTCTCATCAGTATTGGCCATTAATGCATAATTCACCTTTTCTTCTTCAGATTCTGAGGAAGAGTTCATCCAATCCTTGCTTGATGAGATAAGAGCTTTGGTCTTTGCCTTTTTGCACTCAGTTGCAAAATGACCCACTCCATCACAGTTGTAGCATCTGACTTTTGACTTGTCAAATTTGCTGCTTTTGTCTTCTTTCTTCTTGTACCTGTCTTTGTCAGCATTGAAGGTTTTCTTCTGGAACTTACCTTGCTTCCTAGCCTTTCTGAACTTCATCTTCTTGAGGCCCTTGAATATCATAGCAACCATCTCCACCATATCAGAATCAGTAGAGTCATCATCAGTTTCAGAATCAGACTTAGCATCAGTATCTGATGATGAGTCATCAGGAATTGACTCCACGACTCTACTTTTTCTCGAAGAACCTTCTTCAGCTTTTCCTTTTGATTTTGATTCAACATTCAAAGCAACAGATTTTGCTTTGACATTTTTCTTGTTCTTTCTCTGTTGAACCTCAAGATCATAGGTTCTTAGCATCCCATAGACTTCATCAAGAGACAGCATCTTCAGATCATATTGATGCCTTATGATTGAAGCTTGAGTATCTCACTCCTCAGTTAGAGCTCTTATAAACTTGGTATTTGAATCCTATGGATCATACTCTTTGCCAACTAGAGATAGATTGTTCAGCAGTGTCAGAAATCTATCATAGATATCAGTAAGGCTTTCATCAGATTTAGCATCGAACTGCTCATACTCCTGAATCAACAAAGCCCTTCTGTTTCTTTTGATAGATTCAGTGCCTTGACATTGAGTTTCCAAAGTATCCCAAATTTCCTTTGCAGTTTTGCATGCTATGACCCTGTTTGACATGACATTATCAAGACTGTTATGCAAAATATTTTTTACCTTTGCATCTTTGAGCACTTGAGCCTTTTATTCTGGAGTCCACTCACTCTTTGCCTTGATGACATAGTGTTCAGCAACAGTCTCAGTTCTTGCTGTTGCGACAATCAGATCGTGGCCCTACGATTTGTGATACAATAAATTAATGAGTACTAACATAAAAAACCAACCTTAATCGCTACGGCGCAAGCGATTCAAGTCCACGTCTTCTGCTGTATTCCTCTGTTAGGTTGAATACACAATAGGTAATCAAATACTGTATGAGTAACTTAACAAGAACACACTGTTTAATACTTAAAAACTGTTTGGAATTAACAATTCCTCTCTCAGTGATGTAAAATATCACAGAGAGCTGCTTAGGTTACAATCAATGAATTTCTCAATGTTCGATACCCTTCTAGGGTTAACCTAACTGTATTTATAAAACATACAGCTTCGTACAATCAGTAATTGATTCTCCTATAATTAAGCTATGCAATTGATATCAATCACGATTGCTTCAAGTCTTCCAAGTCAACTCAATCTCTTTGACAACTTTCCAATCTTCAAAGATATTGCTTCCATATTTATCTTGTATCAATCTTCAAACACTGTTGACTCTTCAGACATTACCGCTACAGAGTTTAACAATCTCTGTTGCGCTTCCAGTCAGTGTTTAACTAAACTCTGACTGCTTCCAGCTAAACTCTGTTTTGTTACTTTAGCTTCCAAACACTGTTCTCATCAATCATTTCTAACAATCTCCCCCCACTTGTTCATTAGCAAGAATGTACAAGTTTACAGTAAATGATGATGTCAAAATAAATACAAAGTCTACAGTGTTTAACAAACAGAGTTTAAGCTTTTACTTAACAAATTCTACAGAAAATGAGAAAATTCTTACAGACTTCAAATTCTAATCTCTTGAAGATCTGGCATTGTCCTGAGATAGTCTATAAGCAATCTTCTTTCAGCATTTTCAAGCTCTATCTGCATAGCTTCCTTGATTTCTCTCAACTGAGGATCATTCTCATCAGTCTGATAGATAGCAGCTCTAAGATCGTAGATTTTGTTTCTCCTCATTTCATTTCCCAACCTGATATATTTCACTTCCTCAGACTTCACATTAAAATCCAGAACAGTAATTCCAAGATCTGTCTTCAGCTTTGTAGTCCCCTTCTCCATTTCTATCAGATTCCCATTCCAGTCTCTGTACTTTGGAACATACTTGCTGTTGTACTTCATATTTCTCCTGGCAAGATTTTGAATCATCTTTTGTATGAGTACATTTGCAACTGACTGAGCTCTTTGATTTCTTACTCTGAAAAGATACATAACATATTCTAGTTCTTCCCAGTATTTTAAATCAATATCCTTCTCATCAACTTTAAACACTGTTCCATCAGCCATGAAATATAGCAGAAAATCCTTCTCTAAACTCTTCTGATTAACAAGCTGTACTGACTCTAGTCTGTCTAAACTCTCTTGAGTGACACCACGACCTGGAACAGCCAATGAAGAAGGATCTCTGGGACCAACATATTGTCTTGTGTCTCTGTGTGAGCCTATGCCTCCTTTGTTGTATCCGATTTTACCAGATAAGGCTCTACCATCAGTGAAATCCATTGGAACTGTAGCTTCTAGCCTTGAATCATGAAGAACACCTTTTCCAAATGTTGATTTCAACTGAGAAGACAATAATGGTGTGGTCACAACTTGTGCAGTAACAGAGGTTGTGTCTTCATTCTTCTGTACAACATGTGTATCAACAGAGGTTGTAACAATACTTTTCAGCTTTTGCTTAGCTTCTGCATCTGTTGGTTTTCTGAACACTTGCATCCTTTGATTTGTACCAACTGGTTCTTTGATTTGAATACCTTTAAGAACAGGCTTTGCAGCTTTAACAACTTTCACATTCTTCTTTAATTTATTAGACTTTAAAGCCTTCAAATGCTTTTCTTGCAGACTCTTCTCTTCAGCTTTAGCATCTTCTATAGTAACTCCTTCTGCATTCTCTTCCATGAAAAGCTAAACAGCTAACTCCTCATCAGTCTTTGGATTTGATATTAATTCCAAACTCTTGGTTTTTGAAGTACCTTGAGTTTCAGTGTTTATTCCAACAGACTGTGACTTAAGAGATTTGCCAGATCTCAGAGTTAGTGTTTCAGAGTTTAAAGCCTTACTCTTATCACTTGCCCCTCCATCTCCAGCATCATCCTTCTTTTCAAGCAGAGTTTGAGAAATTTTACATTTAGACTTAGCAACTCTCTCCCCCTTTTTGACATCATCAGGAATGAGTATAGATGTAATGAGCTCCAAAGAGTTAGCAATGGAATCAACCTTAGCAAACAAGGCAGCTTGATTTTCTTCAACCTTTCCTAGCCTGGCAAAGAGAGTATCTTGAACTTTAGAAAGCTGTGCAGCTTTGATTTTTGACTCTCTTTCTATTGTCATTTCTCTAGTCTGTATCTCAGTTTTCAAAGAAGCAATTTGTTGTTTTGTTTCAGCAAAATTTCCATCCAGAGTTTTGACTTGTACCACAGTTGCCTTTAAACAGGATAAAATCTCTGGATTTGAAATTTGACTAGCAGTCTGCTTAACAAAATCAGCTGCTCTCCCTTTTGGAAAAATACAGTCTTGTTTATACCAATTAGCAGCAGATTTAGCAAGGTGCTCTTCTTCAATTGCATGAGATGGACAAGGCTGATCAAAAGGTTTATGTTTATTATCAGTCTGTGTTGGTGCACTCAGAAAAGAATCAGAGTTTGCACTGTTTTCAGATTCATCTTCAACACTTGCATCATTTGCTTGAGCATCTTGTAAAGAACCACTGTGCTGAGCTGTGTCAGCCACAGTTTCTGCAACAACTTCTGCAATCTTGTCAATAGTCTCCTCATGTTGCACAGGCTCTGCAACAGAGCTTGCATTTGTAGCTTCAACAGGCATAGATTCAGAATTTTTCTTAGTTGCTTGATCAACCTCATCACCTTTGTCTGGAATTGGAGAAGCATTAGATATTAGCTCTGTGTGTGATGCTGCAGCTTCAGGAAAATTAACTGCAGGCTCATCAGCTACACCAGGAGCTTCAGTGTGAACAACAGGTGAGATAGGATCAAGAATTGGTTGAAATGAATCAAGAAAATCATTCATTGGTGAAAAACCATCTCTGTGATCCTCTTCTACAGGCATGGTATCCTCTGTAGGTACTTCAACATTAACAGCATCCTCTGCAGGCATTTCAACCTCTGCAGGTATTTCAACATTGACAGGCACAGCATCCTCTGCAGGCATTTCATCCTCTGCAGGTATAGCAACAATCTCTGCAACCTCAACAGTAGATGTTTGCTGTGAAACCACCTCTGGAGCTTCAACAACATTCTCATCATCAGATTCTGAAAGAATTAATCTCCGCTTCTTGACTTGAGGCACTACAATCTCCTCTTCTTCTTCACTAGAGCTCTCCTTAGGTGGTGAAAGTGAAGGTCTGTTTGCCTTTTGTTTCTTTCTTCTGGTATAAACAGCTCCAGGTAATGTCTGTTTAGCCTTTGAGTGTTTAGTGTTTTGGGCAGTGTGTATTTTTCTTTTTGGTTTGGATTTGGGTTTTTCAGTAGGTGCTGTCTCAGAGTTTAAGGTTTCAGAGTTTATTGGTGGAGAGTTTATTGGTTCTGGTTGTGGTTGATGAGATGTAGTAGGTACAGTGGTTGTGGGTGTTGTAGGTGTTGTGGGTGTTGGTTCAGAATGTATGGTGTCTAATGGTTCAGGCATGTGTTGTGGTGATTGAGAATCCTGAGGTTGGTTAACATAGTTTTGTAAGGCTAGTGGCATAAACATATCAGGTATTTGCTGTTTAGTAACATCTTTATTTGTCAAATCAGAAAACATCCTTTTAGCAACTTGAAAAGGCTAAATGACATCAGCTTCATCAATTGTAAGATTAGGCACACAAGCAGTAAATAGTATTTGACAAAATCGAGCAAAATAAACAGAAGTAGGCTCAGACAAACGCTCTCCCAAATTCATTAGCACTAGTCTACCAAAATCGAAATTACCTCCATACAGTAGAGCATGGCCAATTTGAAGAGTGTCAAGAGGAAGTGCATCCCAATTTGTTGTCTTCTTTCCAAAAGCTCTTGTAATGCAATCGAAAAAGAAACTCCATTCCTTTCTCAAAAATGGCCTTCTCAGAGACCCCAGCTTATTCAAATTTCCTGCACATCAAATTTGCTACAACATTGTCCTCAAGTGGTCGTGACCAACAACACTGTAAGAAGTGTGAGTCTCGAAATCCAAAGCATCCCTAACCGTAGTTGGAGTAATGATATACTCTGATTCAGCATGAGTGAAAGTGATTGTTGGAGTGCCAGACTCTTCTCCATCATCATATACAGAGTTTGTCCAAAAAGTAGCAATTTGTGAAGCAGAGAGTATTGGTGGTGCAGTTAAAGCCTTCCCTATTTCAGAATCTTTCAAGAAATTTTGAAACAAATGAAACGCCTCTGGAGCATTTGCATTCTCCAGTGGAGCTGCATAGTTGCTAGGAAGAAAAATTAACCCTGCTGCATCAAACGTTTTGGTTGCCATTAGTAAGATATGATACGAAGATATTCAGAGAAAAGATGTATGATAAGTGTTTACCAAAATGTGAAGGAGAGTGAATAAGAATTTTGAAAGTGATTGAGTATGCAAGTAACTGTGAGTGGGTGAATATTAATCGATGTGAAGTGAGAGAACAAAAACGATTAGAGTAAAACCAAAACTCAATCGTTTATTTAATGAAAGCGCGCAACTGATTGTAGAGTAATGTGTAAGTGGGACACTATCATGGGACACTTGTCAAACAACCAATGGATCACTTAATAATTACCGCTGTCATTCCTATAATCACGACACTTTGATATATTTACACTAATTAACAGTTGTCAACTACCCCAATTACTCCAAAATAGTCAAATCATCTCAATGAAACTTTACCTTAGAGTACTTAACACAACTCAACAGTGTTTATCAATTTTCCAACTTTATCACTGAAACCCTTTCAAAAATTGCACAGTTGTGAATATGAGTGTGTGTAAAGCAGAGTTTACCAAAATCAATTTTTAGAGCATCTAATATTTCATAAAATCCATAACAAAAAATCAATAAACACTGAATGCACAAACTCTCATAGTAAACACTGATTGTTTGATGAATGCTAAACTCTGTAGTTACTGTTATACAGAAATCTGAAAACTTCTATTCCCATTGATGTCCATGATTATCCAAGTAAGCACACAGTCTTTAAAGACAAAAAGATCAAGAGATAGAAATCAGAGCATCATTCAGTGAATAACAATCATGAACTTGATAAACTCACAAACTCTCAAAGCACACATGTGTTTAGGTAAAGTGTTTACACTCACATTCAATCAGGAAAAGCAGATTCTACCATATGCTTGAATGTCCACCAAATCTATACTACTTTGAGTACATGTATGCACAAATCAAAAGGACTTTATTCAGGGTTGTAATGAGGTAAGATCAAACAGATGAGAAGAGATGTTTTATTCATGAGTGAATTTCAAACTGAACATTTTAAAAGACCAAAGTGTTCAGTCACACTGTTAGTACATATTTGCACAAGATCAGTATATATGCCCCCTTTTTTTTTCTTTTTTTTATTATTATTTTTTTTTTATTTAACATATATACTGAAAAACTTTTCTTTTCTTGAGAAACACTCATCTGCTTGATTTTTTTTTTTTAAAGAATATAACTACTCTTAATACTTCAGAGTATAAGAAAAATGAGCAGTTAATTAGGCTCAAAGGGGTTTACTAAGGGTGGTATTTATGAACAGTGTTTATACAGTGTTTGAAAAGTGTTCAAAAGATTTTGAACAGTGTTTGAAGGAATGGTAAATCCTATTGCCTTTATCATTTTCATGCACACACATATCATGTAGTCTCAAAGTGGTTTAATACAAGTTCTAGAGAAACATACTTCCTGATGAACATCACACAACAATAAATACTGATTGATAGAAAATGTATCAATCACTGATTTGGCTCAAACTCTCACAGGGTGTAAACATGAATCTGAACTCACCAAACTAATCAATGACACATCTCAAGTTTTATGGTTTTCACAAGTACAAACAAGGAATCATCAGGAACCATACCTTTGGGAACAGAATGTCACTAATCAGAGTTTAGAGTTCATCAATAACCAAAATTATTTATGAGAGGCAATGCACACAATATTCATAAACTTAGAGTTTAGGACTGAATAAACTAAGAGATGCTATAAATATGAAACAGTATCATGCTGTGTTGATTTACTGCACAAAATCTGATTAGATTACAGTGACTCAGAAAGAATCATGATTTAATTACTGAGAATCATGCTTCATACATTTTTCTTCATTGGTGTTTTCATTCAGACAATAATCAATTCTGAATTCACTGAGTGTATCCAACATGATAACAGTGTTTAACAGACAGACATGCTGACAGAGTTTAACAAGGTTTAAACATAAGCATGCATAACAGAGTTTAATATTAAGGTTCACATAGCACTTAACAATTTGCATAACATGAGCAATAAGTTTTTGAGTCTAACCAACATCACTAGTCAAAACTGGAGACCATTCCTAGTTCATTGACCAGTCTTGTAAATGTAGCTTCACTCAATGGCTTGGTGAAGATATCTGCAAGTTGTTGTTCTGTAGACACAAAGTGAAGCTCAATGTTGCCTTCCTCTACATGCTCTCTGATGAAGTGATACCTTATGCTGATGTGCTTTGTCATTGAATGTTGTACTGGATTACCTGTCATTGCAATAGCACTTTGATTATCACAGTAAATAGGTATCTTGGTATACCACAATCCATAATCTAGCAGTTGATTCTTCATCCATAAAATTTGTGCACAGCAGCTACCAGCAGCAATATACTCTGCTTCAGCTGTAGATGTAGATATTGACTTCTGTTTCTTGCTGTACCAGGAAACAATTCTGTCTCCCAGAAATAGACAACTTCCACTGGTGCTTTTTCTGTCTATCTTACAGCCTGCAAAGTCTGCATCTGAATAACCAAGTAGTTTAAACTCTGATTCTCTTGGATACCACAGCCCCAAAGTTATAGTGCCCTTGAGATACTTAAAAATCCTCTTTACTGCTGTTAAATGTGGTTCTCTTGGATCTGCCTGGAACCTTGCACACAAACAAGTGGCATACATGATATCAGGTCTACTAGCTGTTAAATAGAGTAGAGAACCAATCATTCCTCTGTAACATGTCATATCTACTGATGACCCTGCATCTTTGTCCAATTTTGTTGCAGTTGCCATGGGAGTTGTTGCAGATGAACAGTCAAGCATGCCAAATTTCTTGAGAAGATTTCTAGTATATTTTGCTTGATTTATAAAAATTCCATCATCTGTTTGCTTCACCTGTAGGCCTAGAAAATAACTAAGCTCTCCCATCATACTCATTTGATATCTTGACTGCATGAGTTTGGCAAACTTCTTACAGAGTTTATCATTAGTAGATCCAAAAATGATGTCATCTACATAGATCTGAACTAAGAGCAAGTCACTACCAGATTGAAAGTAAAACAGAGTTTTGTCAATAGTACCTCTGTGAAATCCACTTTCTAGTAGAAATTTGGCAAGAGTTTCATACCATGCCCTTGGTGCCTGCTTAAGTCCATAGAGTGCCTTGTCTAACCTGTAGACATAGTCTGGATATTTTGGATCTACAAAACCTGGTGGTTGTTCCACAAACACTTCTTCTTCAAGTTTTCCATTTAAAAATGCACTTTTTACATCCATCTGAAACACTTTGAATTTCTTATGAGAGGCATATGCTAGAAAGATTCTGATTGCCTCCAATCTAGCAACTGGAGCAAATGTTTCATCATAGTCTATTCCTTCCTGTTGTGAATAGCCTTTTGCAACCAGTCTTGCTTTGTTTCTTGTGATAACACCCTCACTGTCAGTTTTATTTCTGAAAACCCATTTAGTACCAACAATGGATCTGTTCTTGGGCCTTGGTACAAGGGTCCACACTTCATTTCTTTCAAATTCATTTAGCTCTTCTTGCATTGCTGTTATCCAGTCAGCATCTTTAAGAGCTTCTTCCACTTTCTTTGGCTCAGATTGTGACAAGAATGCATGTGACAAGAATGCATGAAACAGACATTCATTTGTTGTTGCACTTCTTGTCCTTACTTTTGCATCTGGATCACCAATAATTAAATCAGGTGTGTGTGACTTAGTCCATTTTCTTGCAGAAGGCAAATTGCTTCTGTCATCATGTGATCCTCCCCCTTGATCCATGCTCTCCTGATTTTCTTGGTGCCTCTCTTCATTTTCTGATGCTCCCCCTGAATGTGACTGCTCAGAATTATCAACGGAGTTTGAATCAACAGAGTTTGATTCAGAATTATCAACTGAGTCACTATCAGTGTTTGAATTATCACTTTGATGTGATTCTTCATGCTCCCCCTCAACTGGTTCTTCCCTTGTTTCTGATTGAAGAGTTTCTTCAGTATTTACCAGTAGAGGTTCAGAGTTTAGATCAACAGAGTTTGTCAGATCAGTCTGATCAGAGTTTACTTTTTCAGAGAATAAATCTTCATTTTCAAAGTGGAGTAGATCATGTTCATTGACATCTTCAAGTCCAGTTATTTTCTTGTCATCAAATGACACATGAATTGATTCCATGATCACTCTAGTTCTCAGATTATAAACTCTGAATGCCTTAGTTGACAGTGGATAGCCAACAAAAATTCCTTCATCTGCCTTTAGGTCAAATTTGGTCAACTGTTCAGGATGAGTCTTCAACACAAAGCACTTGCATCCAAAAATATGAAAATATTTTAGATTTGGCTTTTTCTTCTTCACCATTTCATATGGTGTTTTACCATGCTTGTTGATCAGTGTTGCATTTTGAGTAAAACAAGCAGTTTGAACTGCTTCTGCCCAGAAATATGTTGGCAATTTTGCTTCATCTAGCATGGTTCTTGCAGCTTCTATCAAGGTTCTGTTCTTCCTCTCCACTACACCATTTTGTTGTGGAGTGCCAGGTGCAGAAAACTCCTGTTTGATTCCTTTGCTCTTGCAAAATTCTTCCATTGATGAATTCCTGAATTCAGTTCCATTGTCACTTCTGATTATCTTCACTTGATTTTCTGACCCTTTGTCCAGTTGTAATATATGTTCTGTCAGTGTTAATGCAGTTTCATCCTTCTTTGCAAGAAAATATACCCATGTGTATCTGGTATATTCATCAACAATGACTAGAGCATATTTCTTCTTTCCAAGAGACATGACATTCACTGGTCCAAAAAGATCAACATGTAGGAGATGATAAGGATCAACAATTGAAGACTCAGATTTGCTTTTGAAGGAGGCTTTTCTCTGTTTGGCCTTTTGACAAGAATCACACAGGCCTTCTACATTCAACAAAGACCTTGGTAGACCTCTTACAAGATCATTCTTTATTAGCTCATTGATGTTGTTCAGATTTAAATGAGAGAGTTTCTTGTGCCACTTCCAACTCTCTTCACTGGACATTCTTGTTGACAGACACACTGTTTTGCCATCAGTGTTTGTTGACAATTTAATTTCATAGATGTTATTGTGTCTGTTTCCAACTAGAGCAACTTTCCCTGTAGATTTACTGATCACTTGACAATATTCAGGCTGAAAATCTACATGATATCCTCTTTCACAGATTTGACTCACAGATAGCAGATCATGCTTGAGTCCTGGAACCAGAGCTACATTTGTGATGATGACACTCCCAAGATTAATATTGCCATATCCCAGAGTATGTCCTATGTTGCCATCTCCATAGGAAACTTTTGGGCCAGCCTTCTCCTCATACTCTGATAGCAGGGCTTTATTTCCTGTCATGTGTCCTGAACATCCACTGTCCACGACTAGGGTACTAACCCTGTTGCCCTGCAATCACAAACAATCACTGATTATTAGTTTTAAGGATCCAGACTTGCTTGGATCCTTTGGCTTTCTTAATTCTGTTAGCTTTTGCAGCGGAATTCACATTATCAGAGTTTAAGCTAACTTTTTCAGAGTTTACATTTGCAGAGTTTACTTTAACCCATTTCAAATTTGGCTTGGGTTCATAGTAATTATAGTAAATAGCATGATAATCTCTGCAAGTGTAAATAGAATGCCATGTACTTCCACAGTGTGTATATAAAGTCTGTGGTCTAGTCCTCACATAATCATTTTTAACTGCAGTTTTAGAGGGCAAAGAATTAATGTTCTTATTCTTACTGCAGAAACTAGCAAGATGATTAGTGCTACCACAATTAAAGCATGTTTTTCTAGGAGCTAATGAAGCAAGCATTGGCTTAATTCCTGATGTTATGCCTACCTTTCCATTTTTGTTTTTCTTAGGCATTCTCTGTTTGTTGACAGATTTTATCTCTTTAAGCTTATGCTTGAGTTGTTTATCTGTCATTAAACCAATGTTAGCCTCTTTAACAAAAGTCTTAGCATATGATTCTTTAACAGCCTTTTTCTCAGCTTCAGTCTTAGGTCCACCTGTTCCCATAACATTACCTTCAGATGAACGATGTGGTCTAACTTTTACCAAATTTTCAAATCTAAGTTCATCTCCTTCAGAGTAACCTAGACCTACTGTATCTGACTGAAACACTTCTTGAGTGTCTTTACCAGAGTGTGTCCAAGTTTTAATAATGTGTTTAGCATCCTCCAATTCAGATTCTAGTTGCTTATACTTACCTAGCAACTCCTGTTCAATAAACACTGCATCATCTCTCTCTTTCTGAACTTTATTCATGTTCTCTAGCTGTTCCTCAACAAGTTTATTTCTATCTTTGAGTTGAGAGCACTCATTTTTTATCCTCTCATTTTCTAAAGTCTGATCCCTATAACTGATATGTAATGCTTTAAGATAAATTCTCAATTCAGTTATATTATCAGTATTATAAGCATAGGTAGTTGGGGGTACCTTTAGATCATCATCTTCATTCTGAGTAGTAGCCATGAGTGCATAGTTCACTTCCTCATCTGAATCTGAAGTGTCTGCCCAATCTCTGCCTTTGGTGTAGAGTGCCTTTTCAGTTTTACCCTTCTTGCACTCAGGAGCATAGTGACCCATCTCCTTACACTTGTAGCATTGAATCTCAGACTTATCTTTCTTACCAGATTTGAAGTCCTTTCCCTCAGATTTCTTGAAATTCTTCTTGTCAGACTTAGAGTAGTCCTTGGAGAATCTCTTTCCCTTCTTGAAGTTCTTGAATCCCATCTTCTTGAAGGTCTTTACCATCAATGCAGCCATTTGCATCATCTCTTCATCATCTTCAGAATCAGATGTTCCATCTGTGTTTGAGTCAACATCAGTGTTTGATGACTCACTTTCTGAGTGTATGACTAAAGCTTTTCCTTTTGCCTTTCTTCTTGATGCTTCCTTCTTTGATGGTTTCTCCTCAACCTTAAGAGCAACAGACTTTGACTTTCTACTTGATCTTTTGTTTCTCTGCTCCAATTCCAATTCATGGGTTTTGAGCAGTCCATAAATTTCATCAATCTCTGTTTCACCAAGTTCATAGTTATCTCTTATGGTGGTTGTTTTCACATCCCACTTTTCAGGTAGAGAAAGAAGAAACTTGAGATTTGAGTCTTCTAAATCATACTCTTTGTTAACCAATGACAAATCATTGAGCAATTTACAGAATCTGTTAAATGTTTCTGTCATGGTTTCTTCAGACTTTGCCTCAAAATGCTCATACTCCTGAGTGAGTATGTTTCTTCTGTTTTTCTTGATTGCAGGAGTTCCTTGACACCTAACCTCAAGTGCATCCCATATTTCCTTTGCAGTTGTGCAATTAATCACTTTATTAGACATAACATTGTCTAAAGCACTGTGAAGTAAATGTCTTACTTTTGCATCCTTTGCAATAGATGAAAGATCCTCAGCAGTTAGATCTTTCTTTTCTTTTGGAATGACCTTTGATTCCTCACCAGCAGCAGCAGCAGATAACTTTGTAGGTTTGTGAGGACCTTCATATATTCTATCAAGATATTCTGGATCTGTAGCCTCCAGAAACATGGTCATCTTTACTTTCCAAATTGCATACTCTAATGGCCTAAGTATAGGAACCCTAATTGTTTCATACCTACTAACAGTAGTAGGAGCTTTCTCAGATGGTGGAGGTATCTCTGCCATTGATTACTATTGTGTTTGGATCTTTAACTGTAATAAAGTAACAGATTGGCTCTGATACCACTTGTTAGGTTGAATACACAATAGGTAATCAAATACTGTATGAGTAACTTAACAAGAACACACTGTTTAATACTTAAAAACTGTTTGGAATTAACAATTCCTCTCTCAGTGATGTAAAATATCACAAAGAGCTGCTTAGGTTACAATCAATGAATTTCTCAATGTTCGATACCCTTCTAGGGTTAACCTAACTGTATTTATAAAACATACAGCTTCGTACAATCAGTAATTGATTCTCCTATAATTAAGATATATAATTGATATCAATCACGATTGCTTCAAGTCTTCCAAGTCAACTCAATCTCTTTGACAGCTTTCCAATCTTCAAAGATATTGCTTCCATATTTATCTTGTATCAATCTTCAAACATTGTTGACTCTTCAGACATTACTGATAAGTGGAGTTTATATCCATTTGGAGCATTCTATATCGGCTTAAATTGATTGCTTTGGCCTCAAGTTTGTGGTATTTTTGATGTGTTTTGTGTAGTTGTACAGGGTTGTAGCTATCGGTTAGTGTTGGTGTTTCTAATCGTTATTAGAGTGGAATTAAGCATTGGAATGAAGATTGGACACTTGTGTTATGCTACCAAGGAGTTACATGTGTCATGGTATTGAGGATGTTAGCTAATACAAAAGAAACGGAGGAGAAAGGAGCAAATTGTGTAAAATTCGGATGGTTGCGCAGTCTTCACTGTTTTGGCCATATCTGGAGTTCTATAAGTCCGTTTGAGGCCCGTAAGCTGTCCACGCGAAGCCTGGGGAATTTTCTTGAAGTTTGAAGCAAAATCAAATTTCCAGCAGAATGGCACCGCGCAGACTGCGCCAATTTCAGGCAGACTGCGCCAGATTTCGTCCTGGAATGCAGATTGGGGTTGGGCAGTCTGCGCCACTCCTGAGCAGACTGCTCAGGGTCGTGCTGATTTTCCAGTTTTGCCCTTATTCGATCTGAAATTGTATTTTAAGTGGTTTTTGACACAAAAATCGAATTCTAGTTGTATTTAAGGTATTTTTATTGTTGGGCAAGATGCGTAGAGCCTATATCAACATCCAACCCTTGTAATCATAATATACAGACGTTACGTATTATAACCTAGTTCTTGGGAAGAGAGAAAAGGAGATAAGGAATTTCTCCAAGCTAGTGACAAGCAAGGATTATTCTTGGAACCTTTGTACTCTTCTATTTTGGGGATTTAATTCTAAACCTTATTTCTTCTTCTATATTTTTACTTGTTTATTTTAGAATTATGTTTTCCATAGAACCCATGATGGCAATTAGGTCAATTATGGGCTAATTCGTTATCATGGGGTTTTAATGGATTTTGCTATGGATTCTAGTAATTGAGTGTTTTTTTTTATGCCTTGGTGTGTGATTGAATGTATTGATTGCCTAGTATGTTTATGCTTATTCGTTATAAGTGCGTTGCGAACACTTGTAATTGTTTGTTTAATCCTAGTGAATGCGAAAGTGGATCTAGGGTTTAGAACAATTCATGCTAGCATAGGTTTTTGCATGTGAAGAACATGTATTAATTTGTGATGTAATTCTAACCGTCTTGCATCGACTATGTGGTTTAATGGGTGCTTGATTTTCAACCGGTATGTGTTCAATTGCTATAGACATATAGGGACTACACATATTTGGTGACTACTTGACTTCTATCAATTGTGGATGATCAGTAGGATGGTATATGCACAACGAAAGTTGGTGTGTATCAGTTTAGTGCATCTAATCAGTAATCAACTCTGTCACATGCTAGGCTAAAGGGCATAAGATTCTAGATGAAGTAGTAAATGAAATTGAAATCCCATGTTTGTTTATTATAAAGTTAAAGTTAAGTTATTCCCTCGTAATTGGCTTATTTGGTAATTAATCAATAGTTAAATCAAACCAATATTGTGATTGTCTTAGCAGTGAGTGTAAATCATAAGCTGGTGCATAAGTGAACATAACGAACAATTTGAGTCTCTGTGGGAACGAATCCTATTTACTCTATATTACTTGTTGACC
Source organism: Kitagawia praeruptora (assembly GCA_037693485.1). Taxonomy (NCBI): domain Eukaryota; kingdom Viridiplantae; phylum Streptophyta; class Magnoliopsida; order Apiales; family Apiaceae; genus Kitagawia; species Kitagawia praeruptora. The sequence continues at coordinate 132,929,804 of CM075352.1, read as the reverse complement.
ACGTTCTCTTGCGTGAATAAGTGCGAACAATTACCGCTACAGAGTTTAACAATCTCTTTTGCGCTTCCAGTCAGTGTTTAACTAAACTCTGACTGCTTCCAGCTAAACTCTGTTTTGTTACTTTAGCTTCCAAACACTGTTCTCATCAATCATTTCTAACATCCTCGATTCCCCTTGAGCGAAGTGTGGCCTTCGTGTTCCCAAGTTTTGCCTCTCTTCTTGCTTCAAGGTGGCTACCTCAAAAAAAACCCTAATCTTTTTTTCAACCAACCCCAGCAAGAAGAGAATAGGAATATATATAGGCTACAGCAGGGATCATGGATAATTAGGTTAGGCCTCCCAATGACATTCTGGGCCTAGCCCAATGTCATTAAATATTAATTCACTCCACTAAAGAATTAATATTTGCACTACCTTTCCTAATACCGAAACTTAATTATTTAATTGGGTTCCAATATTATTTGATTATTAAATCCCCCATGTTTAAAATAGCGCATGCCCATTAATTAAATAAATTACTGATAATTTATTTAATTAATATCCTTTATCCTTGATTATCCACTCAACCTTTATTTAATTATGCCGGAATAAATTCCACCTGCAGGGTTTCACATAATTAAATATTTTTGAGCTTTCAAGGAGACATCATTAACCCGAATATTATCAGGACATGGATTCCTTCTATAAATAATATTCACCATGTATATAATTCCATCACCCAAAATGTAATGATATAATTCAAAAGAATTATTTCATATATAAATCAAAGCATGTAAATAATATACACGTGTCAATTACTATATCTGGATTAAGAACATAAGCATTAATAATAACATAGAATCTTAGTTCTCCTTTTTAATCAGTATAAGGGAACAATTCTAAATTTGATCTTGTTCAATATACACAAAGTATACTAGTATTATTTATTAGTCAATATAAACTAATCTAAATAATACTACAGCCATTCCAGTGGATTGTCCAACACCACCTGTGTTGTGAACCTTATTATATTATATAAACCGTATTTAACAATCTAATATTCTGTATCCCATTTGATACTAGATTGTCCACAATATATAATATCAGACAGCATGTAAACATTCAAATGATTCTCAATAAAACCGGGCCAGAAATAAATGTATATACTTTAAATAAATATTTTCAGTATACACTAACAATCTCCCACTTATACTCAAAATATTCTATGAGTATATCAATGTTTATTTAATCCACTATTACATAAAAAACTATGTGTTCATCCATCTGACTCCTATCGCTTCCACATGCCTGTCAAAAACCTGGGCTGGCAAGCTCTTTGTGAAAGGGTCTGCCCTGTTGTCTTCTGATGAAATGTGAGCCACAACTATGTCTCCTTGCTTTATGATTACTCGTATGAGATGATACTTACGTTCAATATGTTTAGCTGCTTTGTGGTCTCGCGGTTCCTTCGAATTTACCACAGCACCAGTGTTATCACAATACACTGTCAGACTCCTAGGAAAATTAGGTACCACATCCAAGTCCAAAAGGAAGTTCCTGAACCATACAGCCTCCTTTGCAGCCTCAGAGGCCGCCACGTACTCGGCTTCCATGGTAGAGTCTGCAATGCATTTCTGCTTTACACTCCTCCATATAACGGCTCCACCTCCCAAAGTAAAAACATATCCCGAGGTTGATTTCCTCTTATCCCTATCTGATTGAAAATCTGAATCTCTATATCCCGAAGGAAATAGATCTGAGGCCTTGTAAATTAACATATACTCCTTAGTCCTTCTCAGGTACTTGAGTATAGTTTTTACTGCACTCCAATGTTCCTGACCTGGGTTCGACTGATATCTACTAACCATGCCTACAGCAAAGCAGATGTCAGGCCTCGTACATAACATAGCATACATTAAGCTTCCACATGCCGAAGCGTAAGGAACTGCTTTCATGCTCTCTATATCCTTAGGTGTCAAAGGACACTGCTTCTTAGATAGAGCTACTCCATGCTTAAAAGGTAGAAAACCTTTCTTGGAGTTCTGCATGTTAAAACGAGCTAATACTTCATCAATGTAAGGCTCTTGAGATAAAGCCAACATCCTTTTCTTGCGATCCCTTATTACTTTGATCCCAAGGATGTATGCCGCTTCACCTAAGTCCTTCATGTCAAATTGTTTGAACAACCATGCCTTTACTGATGACAACATCTTAACATTGTTTCCAATGAGTAAAATGTCATCTACATATAGTACTAGAAAAACCACTGCATTACCCTCACTTCTCTTATACACGCATGATTCGCTTGGACTTTGATCAAATCCATATGACTGGACTGCATGATCAAAACGAATATTCCAGTTCCTAGAAGCTTGTTTTAGTCCATAAATAGACCTCTTAAGCTTACATACTAGATGCTCTTGGCCTTCCTTAATGAATCCCTTTGGTTGCTGCATATAGATGGTTTCCTCAAGATTTCCATTAAGGAAAGCTGTCTTGACATCTATTTGCCAAATCTCATAATCGAGATGAGCTGCTATAGATAAAAGAGTCTGGATCGACTTAAGCATAACAACCGGCGAAAAGGTTTCCTCATAATCGATCCCTTCTTTCTGAGTATACCCTTTCGCAACAAGTCGTGCTTTCCAGGCTTTCACCTTTTTATCAAATCCTCTTTTCTTCTTGTAGATCCACCTACATCCAACGGGTTTTACACCTTTGGGTGGTTCCACGAGCTCCCAAACTTGATTGGAATACATAGATTCCATCTCAGATTCCATTGCCTTTTGCCATAGATCTGCATCTTTATCTAGAATTGCCTCTTCGTATGTCATGGGATCCTCATCATGTTCACCAGAGACCAAGTCCGAGGACTCTCCCAAAAACATGAATCTTTCTGGTTGTTGAACAACCCTCCAACTACGACAAGGCACTGGTGCGGTACTAGTGTCAAGTTGTGCATTTTCTTGTGGTTGTTCTTCTTGTACTATTGGCACTTGGGGATTATCTGTCCCTCCCACTAATTCTTCTAAAACGATACTACTCATGGGTTTATGATTCAAAATATAGTCTTCCTCTAAGAATCTAGCATTGGTGCTAACAATGACATCTCGATCCCTAGGACTATAAAATGAATAACCTTTTGTTCCCATGGGATAGCCTACAAACAACCTTACTTCGGTACGAGATTCTAGCTTGGTCGCGTTCTTGTTCAGCACATGTGCTGGACAACCCCAAATCTGAATATGTCTTAGACTTGGTTTGCTACCAGTCCACAATTCTATTGGAGTCTTGGGAACCGACTTAGAAGGTACCAAGTTCAGAAGGTAAGCCGCTGTTTCTATAGCATATCCCCAGAACGACTTGGGTAAATCTGAATAACTCATCATCGATCTAACACTCTCTAAAAGAGTCCGATTCATTCTCTCTGCTACACCATTCTGCTGAGGTGTGCCAGGTGCAGACAACTGGGATGTAATCCCATTTTCTAATAAATATTCCCTAAATTCTCCAAGCAAGTATTCTCCACCACGATCTGATTGTAGTGACTTGATACATTTTCTATGTCGTTTCTTCGTTTCAGCTTTGAACAACTTAAATTTGTCAAAGCATTCTGATTTACGACGCAACAAATAAATGTATCCATATCTAGAATAATCGTCAATAAAAGTGACAAAATATTCATAACCACCTCTTGCTTGGATATTCATAGGTCCACATAAATCAGTATGAACCAATTCTAACACTTCTTTGGCTCTATTACCCTTTGCTTTAAAAGTCCTATTAGTCATCTTACCTTCCAAGCAGGATTCGCAAACTGGAAATGGCTCCACTGCCAACGAGCCTAATGGCCCATCTACTACCAGTCTTTGAATCCTCCTCAAGTTGATATGACCTAATCTTAAGTGCCAAAGATATGTTTGGTTCAATTCAGAAGGTTTCTTCCTTTTATTTGAGCTAGAAAGAATGTTATTAGTTTCCTTTTGTTGCAACATTGGTTGGATAGGATTAATAATATATAAATTATCTTGCAATGTACCAGAACATATAACTCGTTTATTCATCATAATAGAAACATTACGATCCAAATAAACATTATAACCATCCATGGCAAATTTAGAAACCGAAATCAAATTCCTTCTAAACGAAGGTACATAAAGACAATTGTTCAAAACCAAAATCCTATCATCGCCAAAAGACAATGTAATTATTCCAACTGCAACTACTGCTACTTTCGTAGCATCTCCCATGAACACATATATCTCGCCATCTCTAAGCATTCTGGTTTGCTGGAACCCCTGCATAGAGTTACAAACATGGTCAGTGGCTCCTATATTTACACACCAAGTGCTCGTAGATATAGCCGCTATATATGTTTCTGTAACTAGAGAAAGAGACATACCAGTATTGTTTGTCTTCTTAGGAAGAGGACAATCCTGTTTCCAGTGACCTGACTGCTTGCACTTGAAGCACTTGCCCTTAGGCTTTTTCACACCACTTTGAACTCCCACTGCATTAGCAACCTTTCCAGCTTTATGTGTCTGAACCTTTTTCTTCTTCTTGCCTTTCGGCTTAGAGGAAGAAGCTTTCTCAGCCACATTCACTTGAACATTCTGCTTAAAGAGTCCTTCAGCTGCCTGAAGTTCTGTCAGAAGTTCTGCGAGACTATACATCATTTTGTTCATAGTGTAATTCAAGCGAAACTGCTCAAAACTTTTGGGCAGACTCATAAGGATGATATCGATCTGGGTTTCCCCATCAATATCAGCACCAAGGATCTCTATCTCATTCAGATGAGACATCATCCTGAGAACATGATCCCTTACAGGTGTTCCTTCAGCCATCTGAGTGTTCATTAAAGCCTTCATTGCTACTTGCCTAGCAGCCCTATTCTATTCCCCAAAAAGTTCCTTGAGATTAAAGAGCATATCTGAAGCTGTGGGCATAGCCTGATGCTGATGCTACAAAACACCCGACATTGCTGCCAGAATGTAACATCGCGACATCTCATCAGCCTTAATCCACCGCTTATAATACTCCTTCTCACTTTCAGGAGCATCTTCAGCAGGCTGATCTGGCTTGGGTTCATAAGTACAAAATTTGTACTCTTCAGTAGTCAGCACTATGTCCAAATTACGTTTCCATTCAATATAGTTTGGTCCAGTAAGTTTCTTATCCTTAAGTATGGTGAATAGTGGATTAAAGCCCATAATGATCTAATCCTGAGAATCATACATGTAACACATAATCAGAGAGTTGCACAAATCTTAAAACCTATTGGTTTCCTCTAACAATTAATTAAAATTAATGCACTAATATTTAAACACCATAAGTATCTGGTACGCCACGATGGGTGACATATATACCACTTAAATTTGTTTAAAGATTACTTCGGTCCTATTACTAAATAATACGCCACGTTAGGGTGGACTATATATTATTTTTCATAGCTAAGTGTATACCATTATCAAATCTTAAATTAATAACAATAAGACCGGATGCCACCATTAAATATTTCAAATCAATAATCGATAATAGGATAATTCCCAGATCGGGGGGAGCATTGTCAAGAGGCGTCACTTAAGACCCCTTTCTAGACAGAATCATCCTTTCTCTCAATATCGAAAATCTATATTCAATCATTGGTACCCTTCTAATTAATCGAATTCTATGAAACTTGGTACGTACGCCACGTTGGGTGGCATGTATACCTTTCAATATTCGTAATTTAATTTAAGAATTTTGTTCTAGCAATTTTCATAACCTTTTAATAATACCGTAAATGGTACGCCACGATAGGTGATCATATATTCTATCTACATTATTTAAAATGTTATATTACATACAAAATAATGGAGACCGTGGGATTTAATTCCTAATTAATTCCCTCACCCACTTAGAATTTTTTTATTAAAAATTGAGTAATTTTAAAATTAAATGGGGCCTATGTCGTTACAATTATGTCTAACATGCATTCAAAATACACACATAATTAACAACATATAACATTTAATTAAAGCAATAAATAAAAAATCTATGTCCATGTCGTCCTAATTATGTTAAACATGCAATTATAAATTACACACATAATTAACAACACACATAATTATTATTTAAAGCAACAATTTAAAAATAAATAGCAGAATTAAAATAAAAATATATATTCCACTATTATGGCCGCGAATTAATTGTCGTAGTATTGCTCGCCAGTCGCCACTCTGAAACAAGCGCAAGCCTGCCCTGTTTTTTTTTTCTTCTGCCTCGTTGCTGGCCACGCGCGGAGAAAGAAAAAAATACAAACAAACCAACAGGACTTAATTTATTATCCTGTTCTTGTTGAAGCCGCAAGAGTCAAAAACAAAATCTCCAAGCTTACTGCCACACGCGCCCTTGTTGCACATGATGGCCACGTGCCTGTATGCCTTTGTCACCAGAAGCTCAATCGCAGCGGAAGAGAAAAAAAATATTAACTGTAGCAGCCTGAACGGAACCAGCCTCGCAGTAGACATATATGGTCCTCCGACTTTAATTTCAGCCATACATAATCATTACAAATTACCCAGATTTTTACAAAATCCTTCAAACAATTACATAAAAAATAGATCTAATACAAAACTAATTTTGTAAAATCTATTCTAACACGATCAACCCTCGTGTTTACAACCACGATAAACCACGTAGAAACCAAACAAAATAACCACGATTAAACCACGTGGGATCCAAACACATGATTATAAAAACACGGCCATAATAGTGGATAACAACCTGCAAAACAGAATATACAAGCCTACCACTATATACATGCATATATAATTACGACATGGACATCAATAATTATAACTAGGGGCTCCCTCTCCCTCTCTCCCTCTCTCTCTCTCTCCATCTCCCTCTCCCCCCTCTCGCTCTCTCACCCCCCCCCCCCCCACACACACACACAATCTGTTAAAAAGGATAGAATAGATGGCTAATATATGCATGTCAACTATGCCTTCTTCATTCATCACTTGCGCAGAAAAGAATCCCGGGTACCTTGCTAACAGAAAGGTAAAACCAATTGATCCTCCATCAAAACCTCATCTTTCTCTTATTTGCTTCATTTATCGGCTTACAAACTACTTCAAATATACTACATTAGTAATCAGTCTCCACCCATTCAAAGTCCATAATCCCATTAATCCATCCTCTATCATTTTTCCATTCGTTTCTCTTTTCTCAACTTTGTGATCTATAGTGATGTAACTATACTTGTATATACACTTACACACATATCACCAATACTTGTATTTTTGTTATAAGATTCTTGTTGTATGAGAAACGGGGGGATTGAAACGGAGCCGTTGCGGGTCGGCGTGGTTGGGTTCCCGGACTCGGGTTGTCGCCCGACGGAAAACTACGGGTGGGAATTTGAAGTCGTTTGGACATCGGATCGGTGGTGGTGGTGGTATTAATAGAGGAAGTTTTAACGAGATCTGCGGGTATTTTTTGTATTATGTATATTGTATACAACCTTGGGCCCAGGTGTCAAATCCGTGCACCATCATCTATGTTTAAAGTGAGATTTATACATTGTTCAATTTGATGTGATATGTATTACTTTCGTCATTTTTACATGTTCTGTGTCTTGTTTGATTGATTAGATATTACTATGTTAACTATATTACCATGAAAAATTCCCTATATTACCATGGAAAATCCCCAGACTCCGACGTGATTTTTTGGCTTGTTCTTGAATTGTTCATGCGGGTGTGTATGTTTGATCTTAAAAACCCTAATTCATTTTGTTATTTGTTTTTGCAGGATTTAAGTGGTTTTATTTAAATGCCTTAATTAATGCCTTTTAATTGTGTGTAATTCGGGTACCACTAATTAAGCCTTTAGTTTTGGGAAGTTGTTTATAGTGATTAATATCTATTATGTGTTAAGCAAACATTATGGAGTCAAATTACACACTTGCTATTATTATTTCTTACTCAATGCTATTATTATTTCGCATCCCTTCATCCTTAATTTCTGCATGACAGTTATTATTTCGCTATGATATTAGCGCTCATATTTGTACTTTAATATTTTTTAATGTGCTTTAAATGGCTGAATTTTGTTAAGCTTTTGTTAAGGTAATGTTTAAGAAAATTTAATTAATTTTCATTTGTTGTTGAATGTTAATATTTGTTTTATTGCTATTAAATGGAATCTTTTAATAGTTAGTTTATTTCAAATTTAAAACAACAAATATTTTGATGGCTAGGTCAATTTAGTTGAATGTCTTGTATATTATGGCTTTTGGACTATATCTGTTATATGTTGTTAGTGGATGAATTTTGTACCATGTTTGGAGGCTATAATTGATGGCATATTTGTACCATTTTTGGAGGCCATAATTGGTGGCATATTTGTGCTTTTAAGAAGCAATTTAATGTCGTTTATGCGGATTAATATATTTATGATGACAATTTTTGGGATATTTTGGCATCTTCTATTTGACGATTTGGGTCTTTATGGATGGTTATTGTTTTGTCATTTTTGTAATTAATATTTATTTATTTTAGATTATCGCATCTTTAAATAAAATTTTGCTTGATATGGTTCGTGATTTACATGTCTAACCAAAGGGAACCCCTTTGGTTAGGAGTGAATCAACTTTTTTAAAATTCATATAAGTTTTAATACATTTAATACCAAGTTTTGTTATTATATGAGTTTTAAAATTTTTATTTTGTTAGATGTCTAACCAAAGGGGTTTTCTTTGGTTAGAAGTGAACATCTATTTTGTCTAAATTCATAATTGTTTTAATATATTTAATCTTATATCCCTTAAGTGATTCGTTGATTTTATTCTTTTATTGACGGGTCTGTTTTGGTAATTTGCAGTTTTAATAGAAAGAAAGAGGTCTTAAGAAGATTCTAGTTTATCTTTCAAAAGGAAGTAATTGAGTGAGTTAAAAAGAAGACAAGTCTGTGAATACAATTGATGGCAATGCGGATTCACTGAAGAAACAAGAAGTTTTAGTCATTTATTTAGGAATTATTTTGTATAACGATGTATTCTTGCTTTTTTGAGGGCACTCTTTTTACCCCTTGAGCTTTTTTCCCATAGGATTTTGCTCTTGTGGGGTTTTAACGAGGCCCTTTTCTGTGGGGTTCATCTTTTTAGACTTGAAAGTATTATTGTCTAAATGTCCGGGGGTAACATGCGTGCCCTTAGGTTAGATGATGATCTTTCTGGATTGAAAGAAACTCCTTTCCTCCGATCATTATATTTTGATACAATTCATATACGTGAAGGTAAGTTTTGTCAAAAAAAAAAAATTTACGACATGGACATCATATCAAAAATCGCAGAACCATAGAACCAGGCTCTTGATGCCAATTGTTGCGACAATCAGATCGTGGCCCTGCGATTTGTGATACAATAAATTAACGAGTACTAACATAAAAAACCAACCTTAATCGCTACGGCGCAAGCGATTCAAGTCCACGTCTTCTGCTATATTCCTCGATTCCCCTTGAGCGAAGTGTGGCCTTCGTGTTCCCAAGTTTTGCCTCTCTTCTTGCTTCAAGGTGGCTGCCTCAAAAAAAACCCTACACTTTTTTTCAACCAACCCCAGCAAGAAGAGAATAGGAATATATATAGGCTATAGCAGGGATCATGGATAATTAGGTTAGGCCTCCCAATGACATTCTGGGCCTAGCCCAATGTCATTAAATATTAATTCACTCCACTAAAGAATTAATATTTGCACTACCTTTCATAATACCGCAACTTAATTATTTAATTTGGTTCCAATATTATTTGCTTATTAAATTCCCCATGTTTAAAATAGCGCATGCCCATTAATTAAATAAATTACTGATAATTTATTTAATTAATATCTTTTATCCTTGATTATCCACTCAACCTTTATTTAATTATGTCGGAATAAATTCCACCTGCAGGGTTTCACATAATTAAATCTTTTTGAGCTTTCAAGGGGACATCATTAACCCGAATATTATCAGGACATGGATTCCTTCTATAAATAATATTCACCATGTATATAATTCCATCACCCAAAATATAATGATATAATTCAAAAGAATTATTTCATATATAAATCAAAGCATGTGAATAATATACACGTGTCAATTACTATATCCGGATTAAGAACCTAAGCATTAATAATAACATAGAATCTTAGTTCTCCTTCTTAATCAGTATAAGGGAACAATTCTAAATTCGATCCTGTTCAATATACACAAAGTATACTAGTATTATTTATTAGTCAATATAAACTAATCTAAATAATACTACAGCCATTCCAGTGGATTGTCCAACACTACCTGTGCTGTGAACCTTATTATATTATATAAACCGTATTTAACAATCTAATATTCTGTATCCCATTTGATACTAGATTGTCCACAATATATAATATCAGACAGCATGTAAACATTCAAATGATTCTCAATAAAACCGGGCCAGAAATAAATGTATATACTTCAAATAAATATTTTCAGTATACACTAACACTTGCAACTAATCTTATTGGAAGAAATGGTCCATCATTGATCCTGTCAATATAGTCAGGATCTGTAGCTTCCAGATACATCAACATCTTCACCTTCCATGTTGGATACTCAGTTTTCTTGAGAATGGGAATCTTAATGCTTTCATACTTGCTTGTCGACATTTTAAGATCTTTTCTGATTACTATTAAGCAGTTAGCTCTGATACCAATTGTTGCCCAATAATTAACAATTATAGAAGGGGGGTTGAATACAATTGTATAAGATTTTCGACTTAAATAGAAATAACACAAGTATGAATCAATAACAGCTTTATTAATTCTGATATAAAACTGTTACAAACTCTCTTAAGAAATCCTTATGGTCTTAAGAGCTGCTAGGTTACAAGATAACTCGTGTAAGCGATTACAATAATGTAAAACCTAAACTGTGTTTATATATAGCGTACACAGTTACACTATCAATTACAAGATATTCTAAATCAATTACATATAACTCTGAATGCATATCTTGTATGATAGCTGCCTTCCCATAATTTAGGAACCGACAAATCAATCTTCCTTGATCTCTGGTCTGATGAGAATCTTCACGAAATCCTGACCAGCTTCTAATCCTGATGATCCCCTCATACTGACGTTGTATTACTGATGACGTCAATATCAGTATCTGATCAGTAACAATCCAGATCCTGATATCACTTGAATGGGGGGGATTGTTGGAGGTGTCAGCATCTTCCTAAATCAAAACGTGGCGCTGACTACTACACTATAAAGGTTATGAGTTGCGCCTTCTCCATAAGTAGCTGCTTTTGGCGTAGTGGTAAGCGCTTGGATCCTAACATATAATAATTAGCGTAAAAACCCGTGTAAGGCACGGTCACTGAACTGATTTTGTCGTCCAAAATTATATATACATTCAAATAATTTATAATTAAAAATATGATAAACGATAAAATTTCAATTTATCTAAAAATTTTACGATTATTTTGTAAATGTGCATACCAATTTTTTATATTTAAATTTTTTTTAAGTATTTCAGTCGATGTTAACTATGATAAAATGACCTTAATGACCCATGCATGTATATGAAATTCACAATCAAATTTTTTGATTTTATCGTATACTAATCGAAGTACTCAACCATTATATATTATATTTCTCGTCCAAAATTGTATATATATATTTAAATAACTTTATAATTAAAAATATGATAAATGATAAAATTTCAATTTATCTCATATATTTATAGTTATTTTGTAATTTTCATACCAATTTTTTATATTTTAAAATTTTCTAAGTATTTCAATTAATGTTAACTATGATAAAACGACCTTAATGACCCAGACATGTATATGAAATTCACAATCAAATTTTTTGATTTTATCATATACTGATCTAAGTACTCAAGCATTATAAATTATATTAATCAATTTCATATTATGTAAAAATTCATAGGTACCATACTTTATAGTCGAGTTATAGTCTAATTCATTATAAATAATTATTGTAGTTTTGTACTCCCTCCGTACCTTTTTTCTTTTCTTGTTTGCTGAATTTCACGGGTTTTAAGATAGTGAAGAAAGAATATTGTTTTTTTATGGAACAGTGGATATTGAATATTGTTTTTAAGGAGTAGTGGGTATTGAATATTATTTTTTTGGAGTAGTGGGTGGAGTAGTGGGTATTAAATATTATTTTTAAGAAGTAGTGGGTGGAGTAGTGGGTATTGAATATTATTTTTAAAAAGTAGTGGGTGGAATAGTGGGTATTGAATATTATATGTAATGATTAGTGGGTGGAGTAGTGGGTATTGAATATTATTTTTAAAGAGTAGTGAGTATTGAATATTATTTTTTATAGACAAAAATAGTAAGAGAAAAAGTATTTTGAATATCCTTAAAAGGAAAGTAGGAAAAGAAATATGGGACAGAGGGAGTAGTATATAGGATTTAAAAATTTATATCTTTTTTTGATTTTATTGAATGTTAATTATGTTACTTTTTATATATAACATAAATCATATTTTTAGAGTTCTCATTTTTTTAATATAATTTTAATTATTTTTCGTGTATATTTAAATATTTATGTTTTTAGACCAATCACATATTTAATTCGTTGAAAGTCTAAATAGTTGGTCGGCCAAGACCCCCTAATATAAAGTCACATATTTAAATTTTTATATACCTAAAACTAATGTGACGCAATTATTAATTATGTATGATTTGATAACTAAAATTTACATATTTCTTAAAACCAAATTTTAGATTTTATTTCATGAATTTAATATCTACATGGAGACGCATATAAATAAATCTTGTTTTTTTACTCAATTACAGTATGTATAATCTAAAATTTTATTTTTATATCAATTATCTAAAATGGCAAAAGTGAATTGTAGAGTATACTCAATCGATTAGAATATTTATTGTAATTTTATCTATCCAATATTCTAGAAATAATATAAATCAATATTTTATTAACTCAGAAGTAAAAATAACATACAAGAAGTGAATATGTGATTAATCTTATAGGTTTTTTTTAATAAAACTCAAAATTAAGTGTAGTAAAGTTGGTTATGTCATTAGTTTGATAGAAGAAGATCAGTGATTTGAATCTTAATACAAACATAATTTCACTATTTTTTACAAAATTATTAACATATGGCATATTTGTAATTTCTAAAAATATAGGGATAAAATAGTAACTTCACAACCATTAAATTGACAATCTAATTTTTTTTAGACTCGGTTACATTATGTATAATCTATTTGTTTTTCTATATCAAATATTTAAAATGGCAAAAGAGAATTGTAGAGTAAGATCAATCAATTACAATATTTTTTTTTAATTTTATCCATCCAATATACTAGAAATAATATGAACCAAAATTTCATTTACTCAAATAAAAGCAAAACTAAAAAGCAACTGTAGCATAATTGGTTAACTCATGAGTTTGAGAGTAGAAGGTTAGAGGTTCGAGTACCAACAAAAACATATTTTCATTATTTTTAACATAATTATTAAAGGATGACATTTTTGTAATTTTGTTAAAAAGAGAGGTAAAATTTTGACTTCACACCTATTAAAATGGAAATTGTTGTGGAACGAAAAGAAGGGTGTATTTATTGCGTATTGAATGCTAGTGTTTAAAGAAGCTTCGAGCTTTAATGGCGGATCAAATGTTTCGTGACTTAACTCGGTTCCTCACAAGATGCCTACGTATCTTGCAAATATCAAGAATCAAGCCAATAAAAACGTAGCTCTGTTTGTGTGGAATCATATCCTTATATAGGTGATGAGAACCCTAGAATTAGAGTAGAATTAGGTACCTTGGTGGGCAAGCCACAGCTTAGGCCCAATTCTAGATCCTTCCGGATGGAAGGTAGATAAGTACTACAGTTGTATGCCTTGGAGGCTACTCCAAAGATGATTTGGTTCCCTTTTGGACTCAACAACGGAGTCTTTTATTTGGATGATTTAATAGCTACGAAATTATTATTATATTTAGGGTTTTGGGCCTCACAAATGGGCTTTGACCTTGGACCATCTCAGGTTCATTTAATATGTTATTAAATGTATTTTTGGCACTCATTTTCAGCCCATATCATTTGCCCCCCAACTTCTAAGAAAACTGATCAGGTTTTCATTGAAGTTAAAAGGTCTATGTACACTAGTGTTTCACAGGTATCGTCTTGAATGCAAAGTGTAGAGTGACCTACACATTTACGACGATCGGTCTTATTCGAGACTAAACATTTATATTTGTGTCTTACGGGAAATTAATAAATTCCGAACACTCTTCTCATACTCACCAGTATTTCATTATTTATCAAAAAATATTTTGGACCTCTGGCCTGTGTAAACAAACTTGTATTTTTTCTGGAGTTTTTAGGAATTTTTCTTCCCAAACGTTTCCAAAAAGAATCATTTTTTACTATATTTTCCATGTTTTTCATGAAAAAAATCCAAAAATGCTGAGTATTTTCGACCAGGAATCCTGGTCGAATTCGATCAGGATCCTGGTCGAATTTAGGGCTGTTTTAGCATCCTGGTCGATGGCTTTTCGACCAGGAATCCTGGTCGAATTTGATTAGGATCCTGGTCGAATTAAGGGCCGTTTTAGCATCCTGGTCGATGGCTTTTCGACCAGGAATCCTGGTCGAATTAAGGGCCATTTTTGCATTCTGGTCGAAGCCTTTTCGATCAAGAATCCTGGTCGAATTAAGGGCCATTTTTACACTCTGGTCGAAGCCTTTTTGATCAAGAATCCTGGTCAAATTCGATCAGGATCCTGGTCGAATTAAGGGCCATTTTTACACTCTGGTCGAAGCCTTTTCGATCAGGAATCCTGGTCGAATTCGATCAGGATCCTGGTCGAATTAAGGGCCATTTTTTACACTCTGGACGAAGCTTTTTCGATCAGAAATCCTGGTCGAATTCGATCAGGATCCTTGTCGAATTAAGGGCTATTTTTACTGCATGAGTCCTATTTTTGGCATGAAATATTTCGGGCCATTTGGGCCTATTGGGCCTATTTTGTGCTTGATTTATTATTATTTACATCATAGTGATTATATTTCTATGTTAGGTTCTAGTTTATTCTGGAACCTTTTTGGGCCTTTTATGGGCCTTTACCGGCTATCAACAGTTACAAGGAATTTTAACCGGCTGTCAATCGGCTAAAAAATTCCTATAAAAGAGTGAAGTGTGATGTGTCAAATTATACCTAACCGCAAGCACACGGTGTCTATTTCTAGTACAGATGGCAAGCGGGTCGAATCCACAAGGAGACAGGTTCTACTAATTCCTTTTCAGTTATCGCTAATTGTTTCAGGGACAAACGATTATTGGAGAATATTAATTAACTAATTAAACAAGATTAACACTAATTAAACAGATGATAAACAAATTATTTAAAACCTAGGGCAATCAGGTCCACCATGCTTACACAATTGGCTCCTAAGCAAATGCAATCAATGTGATCCTATAACTAGAGTATGTTAATCTCTTCCAAGCATTAACACTCTCGAAACATTCAACACAATTAACCACTTTTAGTAATTCAATCAATCAGGTAATTAGAGTCAAGTTAATCTCTTCCAAGCATTAACGCTCTCAGAAATCCAATGATGCTTCAGCACTCAAATTCAATTCTGCTAATCGTATGTGTGCCTCTAGTAAGTAAATCTCTCGACCCATACCCCTATTTGCATATAATTAATCCATGATATCAGCCGATTACATAAATTAACGATTAAAACATATCAATCAGAATTAACCATAACCAATCAAATCACTGTGAAAATCATGCCAATATTAGTGCAAACATGGCTTCCCTTTAAGCCCTAGAAATAACTACTCGCTAATAATTAAACAAGTAAAACAACTCAAAGAACAAAGAAGCATAATTAAACTAATAAGAATTTAGAAGAAATTCAGATAAGAAAACCTACAATCATCAATCCTGTCACAAGAATGAAATTCATGGTCTCCTCTCCAAAACCCTAGCTCCTAAGAGTAGAAGCACGTATGTATCTCCCTTCTCTAAATAATATATATGTATATTATATGTCTCCCCAATAAAAGTATTTTAATACTCTAAATAAATTACAAGTAGGATTCCATAACTGAATAGGATTCCTTAATTAAAATTCGTAACTATATTTACTCCTCTGTTTCTGGGCTGTTCCAGCTCGATTTTGCTTATTGGACCACCTCTGAATTAAATAAAATTCCACAAGCTTCGCGTGGACAGTAAGATCGTCAAATTCTGACTTCTGGAACTCAAGATACGACCCAAATAGTGTTAGACAGCCCGTGTAGCCCAGTAATACGAATTTTCTCCTATTTTATCTCCAAAATAGCTCTTTTTGCTCCAAATCCTTCCAAGTCATGAATTCTTTATTTCCTACAATAAAACAATCAAATCTATTAAATAAAAATCCAAATCAATGCAAAACACAATAAATATGAGAATAAAATCATCTAGAATATATATAAAAATATACTCTATCAAACATCCCCACACTAAGCATTTGCACGTCCTCGGGCAAATAAGTGAAATAAAAACTAAGTCCTAACAAACATCACTTTCGTAGATGACACGATTGCATTGAGCATATGCAACAAGCCGTTAAACCCCTAGGCAGCCCTAGTAGGACGAGTGTTGTCTCGTGAGGGTTTATAGTGAATATACCCACAAAATTCATCTAACCATGCAAAAGATCAATGCTAACACAACACCACACACACAAGTCCTCTCATGCCACATCAACTTAAGAATCAAAGCAAACATACGATGTCTTGGTGTCGAAAGTGCAAGTATTCACGTAGTCTACTCAACAAACATGCAGAAGGTCATAAAAATTCATGTCAAGTGTAAAAATCGTTGGTAATCATGCTAAGACCACAAGAAACACATCTTTAAGTCTAAACCCGGGATCTCCTATGCCAAAACAAGTAATAACTCACCTTTCACTCAAAAACGAATATTCACTCAAGAACAAGGTTAAGTGTATCACTCAATTCCAACAAAATCATAAACACAACTTGACACTCGCAATCAATCTCACTCTCAACACAACATACATCACTGATGACAATCAAAAGGTCTTTATTCGGGTTGTAGCGTGGGCTAGGGACCAGGTATGTCAAGTAAAGCTAAAACAGGTTAAATGTCAAAAGCTAGTACCCAACAATAATCATTATTCAATTCCCTTTCTATTAAAACACGGTGTCTATTTCTAGTACAGATGGCAAGCGGGTCGAATCCACAAGGAGACAGGTTCTACTAATTCCTTTTCAGTTATCGCTAATTGTTTCAGGGACAAACGATTATTGGAGAATATTAATTAACTAATTAAACAAGATTAACACTAATTAAACAGATGATAAACAAATTATTTAAAACCTAGGGCAATCAGGTCCACCATGCTTACACAATTGGCTCTTAAGCTAAAGCAATCAATGTGATCCTATAACTAGAGTGTGTTAATCTCTTCCAAGCATTAACACTCTCGAAACATTCAACACAATTAACCACTTTTAGTAATTCAATCAATCAGGTAATTAGAGTCAAGTTAATCTCTTCCAAGCATTAACGCTCTCAGAAATCCAATGATGCTTCAGCACTCAAATTCAATTCTGCTAATCGTATGTGTGCCTCTAGTAATTAAATCTCTCGATCCATACCCCTATTTGCATATAATTAATCCATGATATCGGCCGATTACACAAATTAACGATTAAAACATATCAATCAGAATTAACCATAACCAATCAAATCACTGTGAAAATCATGTCAATATTAGTGCAAACATGGCTTCCCTTTAAGCCCTAGAAATAACTACTCACTAATAATTAAACAAGTAAAACAACTCAAAAAACAAAGAAGCATAATTAAACTAATAAGAATTGAGAAGAAATTCAGATAAGAAAACCTGCAATCATCAATCCTGTCACAAGAATGAAATTCATGGTCTCCTCTCCAAAACCCTAGCTCCTAAGAGTAGAAGCACGTATGTATCTCCCTTCTCTAAATAATATATATGTATATTATATGTCTCCCCAATAAAAGTATTTTAATACTCTAAATAAATTACAAGTAGGATTCCATAACTGAATAGGATTCCTTAATTAAAATTCGTAACTATATTTACTCCTCTGTTTCTGGGCTGTTCCAGCTCGATTTTGCTTATTGGACCACCTCTGAATTAAATAAAATTCCACAAGCTTCGCGTGGACAGTAAGATCGTCAAATTCTGACTTCTGGAACTCAAGATACGACCCAAACAGTGTTAGACAGCCCATGTAGCCCAGTAATACGAATTTTCTCCTATTTTATCTCCAAAATAGCTCTTTTTGCTCCAAATCCTTCCAAGTCATGAATTCTTTATTTCCTACAATAAAACAATCAAATCTATTAAATAAAAATCCAAATCAATGCAAAACACAGTAAATATGAGAATAAAATCATCTAGAATATATATAAAAATATACTCTATCAAAGTGAGACTTCATTTCTCATTTCACTCTAAACACTCATACTTTAGTTTCTAAATTTCTCTCAAATCTCTCTAGCTAAAGGCGATTTCCGGCGTAATTCAAAAGGCATTTTCTGGCGATTAGTCCATCATTTTCTGGGTTTTTCTTTGCATCTTCATCTCTTTCGACCATCTTTTCTGGGTGCAAGCATTCTTACTTTGAAGAAAATGGCGGATAAAGCAGCTCAACATTTGGTGAAAATGAATTCTGCATCCAAAAGAGGTAATGATATCGTCATTCGCTCCTCTTATATCAGTTTAAGTGATATGATTAACACTCGTGGAGATGAATACCCTAGCTTGGCAGACCTTGATGCTTATAATTGTTGTAATAAGTTTCACGATGAGGATAGTGTTCGTAGCTTTAATAAAAGTTATAATATTAAGTCTCCACTTAAATTGGTAATGGCTTGGCCTGGTGACAGGCCTTGCCATTGGAGGCCCAATGCACTTTGTGTTTTTAGGGATGCCCTTGTAGCTGGGCTTAGGTTTTCTTTTTCACAATTTTATTCCAACATTATTGGTCGATGTTCAAATTAGCCCATGCCAGTTGCCGCCCAATGCCTGGCGATCAATTCTCTGTTTTATGGTTTTATGTCTAAGGAAGAAGTACCCACTTTCTGTCCCCCTTTTTAGGAAGATTTTTCAATTTTACACTAGTTCTAGCATCCAACCGGGCTGGGTCTACATTAGACAAAGGCCCAAGATTCCACACATCTTTAATGGGCATTCGGAAGTTGACAATAACCCCAAATGGAAGGAGGAATTTATGTATTTGTTATGGGAAGGGGGTGATTGGGGCACCCTTTTCAGAAAATCATTTGGGAAAGTAACCGATGGCAATCCCAACAAAATCGTGGTTAATACTGAAGAACAGGCTGCATATGATGAGCTTACTAAAGACAACGGTCAATCGTTGTGCTGGGATCTTATCAACGAGGAATCATTGAGGGCCGTTGGCCTGTCTAAAGTTTCTGACCTTGGTAATTTCTTATTCCCTTGCATTTTCCATTATTTCTATTTTATTTATACCAACGTGCTCTTGCTTCTGTGTTTGCAGCTGCGAAAAAGATCATGGAGGCCACAGAGCTCGTGGAGGAGGAGTCCTCTCGAATGAGAAGGGCTAAGAGGGGTTTGGATCCCCGCACTGAGGGTCTGGAGCCCGCCTTTTTACGGCCTCACAAGGCTACAAAAAAGGACATTGTGAACATGGACTTGGATGATGGGCCAGTGCAGGTGAATATTAAATCCTCAGTGTTCAGGGCCCCTTGGGGCTTTAGGAAGCAGGATTCGGTGGTTGGATCCACTAAACATTTCATGGATTGGTCGCTTAATTCTATCACCCCCTGCGACTATAAGGATTTGGTCTCTGGAGGATCCATGGAACAGTCTGAGCACCTTGGCACTCAGGCCTTAGCAACTGTAAGCACCTAAAACCTATAGTTTTCTTTGGTTTTTCCCATCTGTTGAATGTTCTAGTTGAATCTTTTTGCATGCCAATGTTCACTTCCAGGGGATGGTTCATCAGGCCAAATCCTGGAAGAACAATGCTAAGTCTTTCGAGACTAAATTTCAAAAGGCCAAAATTAGGGCTGAGGAAGCTGAGAAGAAGCTCCGGAAGAGGGAGGAGGAATTGACTGCAGCCAATGCTGAGCTGGTTGATTTGAGGGCAAAGAAAGAAGAGGCCATTGATGCCTATATGGATTTTGAGGATTTCCAGAAGCTGATGGAGCAGCATGACAGGATTTTGTATCCTGGTCAGTACACAGAGGGTTGGGATGAGGCCATAGAGGTCATGCTGAAGAAACACCCTGCATTATTCTCACCTGCTGACTTTCCCAGCCCACATCCTCCTGTTCCTACTCCTATTGAGGGTAGTAAGAATGAGGCCATAGAGGGGGATAGGATTCTGGATCCTGAGGCTACTCCACTTCGTAGAGATTCGGATATGACTCATACTTCCTCTGCTCGTACTTCAAGGGCTTCAAAGACCCACGATGATGAGGAGGAGTCTGCCTCATCCAAAGCTCCTCAGACTTAGTGTTTTTCTTTTGGCCCTGCGTGGCATATGTCTTTTGATTTTATCATCTTTATTTTTTAACTTTAACTTATAGCCTTCAGGCTTATTTATGCATTTTCGATCTTTTCTTTATGTTTAGTGATTTTGTCCTTTGTACTTGGATTTTACAAGCTTACAATTTAACTATGCATTGATACATACAAGACATAAACACAAAGAATACTTGAAATCAAACTTTATGATTGCATAAACACAAAGAATCTTGAAATGGGTCCAACCCTTACATAAGTACTCTACTTCCTAATTGGAGTTTAAAAACTTTGAAATGGTTTCGTCAACCTTATTACTATTCTCTTAATAACTTTAGCTACGTCCTAGTCAGGATAATCAAACATAATAGACCTTGAGGTTTGATGCATGCCAAGTGTGAGGCACATCGCTTCCTTCCAAAGTCTCCAACTTGTACGATCCACTTCCCAGTGTTCCCTTGACTCGATACGGACCTTCCCAATTCGGGGCCAGCTTTCCCTTTTGTCCAACTCCGGATGCTTCAATCCTTCTGAGTACTAAATCCCCTTGACGGAAGAACCTTTCTTTCACCTTCAGGTTGTAGTAGAAAGAAGCCTTCTTCTGATGTTCAGCATTCCTAGCATGGGCTTCATTTCTTACCTCATCGATCAACTCAAGGGCTAGTCTCATTCCTTCCTCATTAGTGTCAGGCTCAAATGCCTCCACTCATGGAGATGCATGCATGATTTCTACTGGTACAACAGCTTTAGCTCCGTAAGCTAACATGAATGGGGTTGCCCCAGTGGTCACCTTGGAGGTGATTCGGTATGCCCAAAGTATGGGTAACAATTCATCCACCCAAGTGTTTCGGGAGCGTTCCACCTTTTTCTTGAGTCCATCCACGATGATTCGATTAGCAACCTCAGCTTTCCCATTAGCTTGAGGGTGGGCAACCGAGGTAAACCGAAGCTCAATTCCATTCTCATCACAATAATCCCTAAACTCTTTGTTGTTGAATTGCAGCCCATTATCCGTAACCAGGACTCGCGGTATCCCATACCTACACATGATGTTCTCCCAGAAGAACTGCATAACCTGCTTGGTTGTAATTTTAGCCAAAGGTTTGGCCTCAATCCACTTTATGAAGTAATCAATAGCTACAATCAGGAACTTTCTTTGAGCAGTGGCCATTGAAAATGGCCCAAGTATTTCCATCCCCCACATAGCGAAAGGAATGGGGGAGCTGACGGATGTCAACATCTCTGGTGGTTGCTTAACCACTGGTGCATGTTTCTGGCACCGATCACAATTTTTCACGTATTCCTTAGCATCAGCCATCATCTCAGGCCAATAGAATCCGAGTCTGACTATCTTGTGAGCCAGGGCCCTGCCCCCTAGGTGTTGCCCACAAATTCCCTCATGGACCTCCACAATAGCTGATTTGGCCTCTTCGGGTCTCAAACATTTCAAATACGGAATAACAAAAGACTTGTTATAAAGTATCCCTTCAATCAGAGCATATCTCAATGCCCTCATAGATAATTTTCGTGCCTCCATGGCATTAGTCAGGAGCCAACCGGTCTCAATGTGTGCTTTTATGGGATCTATCCAACATTCCCTCACCTCGATAGGTGCAACCAACTTTGAATCGATAGTAGGGGTTCTCAGAACTTGGAAGTAAACACTTCCGGAGTAATTCTCAATCTCGGAGGAGGCGAACTTGGATAAGGCATCGGCCTTGATGTTTTCCTCCCTCGGAATGTGCTCTATGTAACACTCATCAAATTGAGTCATTACTGCCTTCACAATTCTTAAGTACTTGGCCATGGTTTCATCCTTTGCCTCAAATTCTCCATTGACTTGGGCCACAACTAGCCTTGAATCTCCACAAAATTTAAGATTCTTAACCCTTAGTACCCCTGCCAGACCAAGTCCAGCTATCAAAGCTTCATACTCTGCCTTATTATTGGTTGTCGAGAAGTCCAACTTCAGGGCATATTTAATCGTGAATCCATCGGGACTTTGTAGGACAAGACCTGCACCACTTGTTTTTGTTTTTGATGCCCCATCAAAATAGAGCATCCAAAATTCCTTCTCCTCAATCACGGGTTCCTTGTCCTCCTTATTGCCTTCCTGAGGTATCTCCTGCCCCCGACTTCTTGGTTGTCAATGGTACATTAAACCACGAAGTCAGCAAGTGCCTGAGCTTTGATGGCCGTCCTTGGCTTGTACTTAATATCGAATTCTCCCAACTCAATTGCCCACTTGATGAGCCTACCACTGGCTTTAGGGCTATGCAGAATATTTCTTAATGGCTTTCCTGTAAGAACCTCGATCTTATGTGCCTGAAAATAGGGCCGTAACTTCCGAGAGGTAGTTACCAATGCTAAGGCAAACTTCTCAATGGTGGAGTAGTTCAACTCTGCTCCGTGCAAAATCTTGCTCACATAATATACGAGTTTCTGAACCTTGTCTTCCTCTTTTACCAGTATCGCGCTCACAGCTTGCTCCGAAATAGCCAAGTAGAGATAAAGGATTTCTCCCATACTTGGCTTGGCCAACAGCGGGGCTTCAGCCATATACTTCTTCACTTGCTCAAAGGCCTCTTGGCTTTCTTCCGTCCATTCAAAGTTTTTTACCTTCTTCAAGGTTTTAAAGAACGGCAAACACTTATCCCCGGATTTGGAGATGAATCTCCCCAATGCAGCAATTCTTCCGATCAACTTCTGTACGTCCCTTATGGAACGTGGTGGTTCCATGTCCAGGATAGCTTTAATCTTGTCGGGGTTAGCCTCGATTCCTCGTTTCGAGACCATAAGACCCAAGAACTTCCCTGACCCAACACCAAAAGCACATTTAGCTGGGTTCAACATCATCTTATGGGGTCTCAACACTTCAAATGCCTCATGCAGGTGCTCAACGTGATCGACCTTATGCAGGCTTTTCACCAACATATCATCAACATAAACTTCCATAGTCTTCCCAATGAGATGAGCAAAAATTTTGTTTACCAACCTCTGATAGGTAGCTCCTGCATTTTTCAATCCGAAAGCCATAACCAGGTAACAATACACGCCAAAGTCGGTGATAAATGATACCTTAGGAATATCGTCCTTATGCATCTTGATTTGGTTGTAGCAACTGAAGCCATCCATGAAACTCAGAAGCAATCCTTTGGGCATGCATCATTCAGATCAGTGAAGTCTATACACATCCTCTACTTTCCATTGGCTTTTTTGACCATTACGGGATTGGCCAACCATTCCGGGAACTGGATTTCCTCAATGAACCCTGCCTCTAGGAGTTTGTCAACTTCCTATTTTATGGCTTCTTGTCTCTCAGGTGCAAAATTTCTCTTCTTTTGTTTCACCGCCTTCCTGTCTGGATCTACATTCAGGTTGTGTGTTATCAATTGGGGATCTATCCCTGGCATATCAGCTGCTATCCACGCAAAGACATCACTATTATCTTGCAAGAAGGCAATCAACTCACTTTTCAAGGGGTCCTTCAAAGATGCCCCGATATGAGTGACTTTCTCAGAATCTCCCAACTCCAAAGGTATGGGAACCAAGTCTTCTGCTGGTTTTCCTCTCCATTCTTCATCCCCACGAACGTCCATATCCTCAATCGGGAGGACCTGCCCCCCAGTTCCGTCCGGCCTCAGTGCGGCCACATAACAACTCCTTGCCATTTTTTTATCTCCTTTTTCTTCTCCTACACCGTTTCTGGTTGGGAACTTTATCTTTAGATGATAAGTTGAGGCAACCGCCTTAAAAGCATGAAGTCCCGTTCTTCCTAAGATGGCATTGTAGGTAGACGTGGCTTTGATAACCAAGAAATTTAACATCTAAGTGGCCTCCCGTGGCTCCTGCCCTATGGTCATGGGTAGTTGAATCGTCCCTTCAACTTTGGACTCCACTCCGTTGAACCCATATATGGGCATATTTGATGGCGTCAACTGAGACTCAGTATATCCCATCTTCAAAAAAGCATCATGGAACAGAATGTCCACTGAAGCTCCATTGTCTATCAAGACTCTCTTCACTTGGGAATTGCCGATCACTGGAGAGATTACCAATGGATCATCATGGGGGAACTTCACCCCTTCAAGGTCCGAGTCATCGAATCCAATTGAGACCTCCGTTTTTGCACGCTTCGGTGCTTCCCCTACAATGTGCATCACTTCTCGTGCATACGCCTTTATGGAATTCCTACTTGTCCCGACCGCTGTTGGACCACCAAAAATCATATTTATTACCGACCCCCGGGACTGTGGATTGCGGTTGCGATCATCATCCTTCCTATCATAATCTCGGCATGGGTTTCCTTGATTCCCATCTTGGCAAAACTCATTCAACTTTCCTCTGCGGATTAGAAACTCGATCTCATCCTTCAGTTGCATACAATCATCGGTGTCGTGTCCCACGTCTTTGTGAAATCGTATATATTAATTCTTATTTCTTTTCTCAGGATCAGTCCTTAGTGGCTTCGGCCATCTCACGTCCCTATCCTTCTCTATGTCCATCAGGATTTGACTCCTAGGGGCGTTCAACCTTGAGTATTCAGTAAATCTCTGTCCCAGATTCCCCTTTCTAGGAGTCGAGTCTGCATCCTTGCCCGTATGCGGGTACTTGTCCTTGGTATCATATTCCTGATCCGTCTTCCTCTTCCTAGAATCATTGTTACTCCCTCCATTACCTGTTGTGGCTTCTTTCTTCATACTATCCTTGGCTTTGATATACTTATCAGCCCTTCGTTGTAACTCAGCCATGTTCTCAGTGGGATGTTTTGCCAATGACCTCTTAAAGAAGAGGTCAGTGGTTCCATGTTCCAGGGCTACCATGGCCACCTTATTTTCCAAATCAGTGATATTCAATATTTCTTTAGTGAAGCTTTGATATACTTATCATCCCTTCGTTGTAACTCAGCCATGTTCTCAGGGGGATGTTTTGCCAATGACCTCATAAAGAAGAGGTCAGTGGTTCCATGTTACAGGGCTACCATGGCCACCTTATTTTCCAAATCAATGATATTCAATGTTTCTTTAGTGAACCGCTTAAGGTAATCTCTCAGATTCTCATTATTCCCTTGCACCACATACATAAGAGATGCAAAACTTTTCTCATGAACTCTTCCACTGATGAATTGGCTAACAAAAGCGGCACTCAATTCCTTAAAAGAACTGATCGAATTTGGGGGTAGATGACTATACCAACGTTGTACCATACCCGACAAGGTTTGAGGGAACGCCCTACACTTCAGGGCATCACTTGCCGGTTGCAACAGCAGCGCGTTTGAAAATGTCCTTACATGATTAGTGGGATCTCCTGTTCCATCGTAAGCCTTTATAGTGGGCATCTTGAACTTCCGTGATATGCGTGCATTCATCACCTCCTCCGTGAACGGAGGTGTTGGATCATCAGGATCACCGAGGGGCATTAGATCTTTGGGGTTGCCTCTAGGGGTTTCGACCCTTGTGTTTCTAGGGATCTCAGTCATCCTTTCTCTCCTCGGTGATTCTTCCAAATCAACAAATGGAATTTCTCCTCCTGTCGTTGGTGGGGGTCGACCCTGATTCTGTCTTTGTTGCTCCCATTCTATGTCCTCTTTCAGTTTCTGGATCTTGGCCTCATGAGCCTTAATTTTTTCAGCAGCTGTTAGGGGGGGTCCATCATAGATCCTTCGGCGAGTTTGTCCAATAGGTTCCTTACTTGGACGACGCCTCCTGGGGGGTATATCCTCATCTTCAGAGGATGAATCATCAGAATATGGGCCTGAGTAATCTTGGTACTGTTGGCCTTGATTGGGTCCCAAACCCCTTATGTAAGGTGGGACGTACGGATCGCGTATCTGGAGGGCATGGCCACTTGGCCCAGGCTGATACGGGGGATAATTTGGCAACCCATACATTGGGTTCGTGCTTGCTGGAATCACAGTAGTAGAGATCTGAGCGGTAGGGGGAATGGACTGACCTCCAAGAGGGGAGACTATCATCTGTAGGGGATTCGTCCCTTGAGTATAGGGATCCGTCACCAGAGGTAACGATCCATGAGTTTGTGTTTCGGTTCTTAGAGGCTGAGTGACTTGCGTCTGGGAACCCGTCCCTGGGGGTTACTGTTCCTCGATCGGGGGTGCGGTGGTGTTGGTGTTGGTCTCAGAAAGTGCTGGTGCTCTCCCGGTGGTAACCATGGTTGATATCCGTTTCCCACAGACGGCGCCAAATGTTGTGGAACGAAAAGTAGGGTGTATTTATTGCGTATTGAATGCTAGTGTTTAAAGAAGCTTCGAGCTTTAATGGCTGATCAAGTGTTTCGTGACTTAACTCGGATCCTCACAAGATGCCTACGTATCTTGCAAATATCAAGAACCAAGCCAATAAAAACGTAGTTCTGTTTGTGTGGAATTAGATCCTTATATAGGTGATGAGAATCCTAGAATTATAGTAGAATTAGGTATCTTGATGGGCAAGCCACAGTCCAATTCTAGATCCTTCCGGATGGAAGGTAGATAAGTACTACAGTTGTATGCCTTGGAGGCTACTCCAAAGATGATTTGGTTTCCTTTTGGACTCAATAACGGAGTCTTTTATTTGGCTGATTTAATAGCTACGAAATTATTATTATATTTAGGTTTTGGGCCTCACAAATGGGCTTTGACCTTGGACCATCTCAGGTTCATTTAATATGTTATTAAATGTATTTTTGGCACTCATTTTCAGCCCATATCAAAAAAATTTGCCTTAGTGTTGAAGTTTAATAAATAGTAATTGGGTAATAGTTAATCAAAAAGTAAATTTTAATCAAAATTTAATAATTTGATCGATTTAAGCCCAAAAAATAAACAAGCGGATGTACTGCAACTCTTCAAGTGAGCGGATGAAGAAAGAAAGCTACTAAACATTCCGTGACTTCCGAAAGAGGAAAGGGAGATTCGAGCACCGTATTCCCTCCGGCGCATTCTAGCCTTTACTTACATTATCACACTATCTTGCGCCCCTCTGTCGATTGTATACTCGCAAAGTAATCACGAATGAGCGGTGAATCATGGCGTTTTCACTGGCTCTTCAGCCCAAACTATCATCAAAGGTACTCTATAACTGTGCATATAAATATGTGCCTGGATTTTGTGTTTGTGTATATTTATACGGGAGAGAGTAAGATGTACGCAAACCTTACGTATTTATTTGAATAGAGATGTTATTTTCGTAAAGATCCTAATGAAATTATAATAGAATCTTCACTTGATGAATTCTCATGTTTTCGAGTTGTGCTTATTGAAGAATTGCTCAACTATAGGAATTGTTGAAGAATTGCTTATTTTTCTCAAGACAATTTGCAACATCAGATTTTGGATATCACATTTATGATTTTCGAAATTATTTGCATCCGGGAAGCATAAGAACATAATAGTTTCAAGTCATATTGTAGAATATTGGGTTTGGTACCGAATGATGCTGGTTAAATATTAATATTATTGTAGAATGAATTGCTGACTTATTTGTGAAGGTGTCGATCTTTTAATTATCCACGTTTGGATATTCACAGGATCTAATTAACAACAGTAACACTGCGATCCCCCTCCCCATTTCTTAATGCTGATATACTTGAGAAGTTGCTGCATTTTAGATTATACCTTAATCCTTGTCTCCTTGACTAGTACCATTGCATTTACAGGAATATAGGGCCAATGAGTTTCGGTTTTGTGCTTCTTAAAAGTCAAACAATTTCAATCTATGAAGTCCGTATGAATATTTTTTATCTCTAAATTTAAGTTCACTTATCTTTTCATGTAGTTCTGCTTCGTCAGGCTTGATGGGATCCTGAAGACATTTGCACTTGTGACATACCACCGAAGGGCCCGTACTCTGTGGATAAAATCAGTCTCGCACGATGGGAATCCAAGTTTCAATGACAGTGGAGCAGCTGAACCTTCCAGAAGTCTTCTTGAAGACCAGAAGCAGAAACTGGAAGAGCAGACAAGTGTAGATTTGAATCTTACTCAGGATCTTCGGTTGGGACTTGGGAGCTTAGAGTCTGCTCTTCAGGTAGCTTGGGCAGTATTAAAGAAAAAAGAAAAAGATCTAAGAGAAGCTGAAATGAAGGTCATTTTAGAATACAATGAATTAAACCAAGCAAAAGAGGAACTGGATAGTCGAGAGGAGGAATTATCAGCTGCTTCTTTTTATCACAAAAAACTTGAGGAGGAACTGAAGCAATCTAATCTAGACTTGACTACACAAGCAACTGAGATTGAAGATCTTAAGCTGCAAGTTAAGGATAGAGATCAGGATATCTCTATGGCTCAGCGTGCATTGTCCTTGAAAGAAGAAGAAATTAATAAAATGATGAATGATTTGATGAGGAAGAGCGAGGATTCTGCAAATATAGAAATTGAACTCCGGTCCAGGAATGCGCTTCTTAATGCTGCAAAAGATGTTGTGAAAAGGCAAGAACTCGAGATTCAGGAGCTTCGACAAGAAATACTAGTGAAGGAAAAAGAAGCTGGAGTTTTATTGAATTTGCGAAATGTGGAAAAGGAGAGATTGGAAGTTATGGGGGCCAATCTGGAGAAGCAGACAACAGCATGGTTATTAGCACAAGAAGAACTAAAGAAGCTTGCATACGAAGCATCTAAGAATGGAAGAGAAGCAAATGAAACTGTTGCAGATTTTGTAAAAGTAAAGAAACTTCTTGCAAATGTTTGGTCTGAGTTGGTTTTAACTCGAAATGCTCTTTCTTCATCCAGAGAAAAAAGGAATGAACAACAACAGCTGCTAGAGAAACAGCTCATAGAACTTGAAGAGCAAAGGACCAATGTTGCTACTTATATGACAAGTCTAAAAGATGCTCAAATAGAAGTAGATAGTGAAAGGATTAAGCTTAGTACTGAAGAAGCATGGAACCAGGAGCTTGAATTATACCTGTCGCTCAACAAGGAGCTTATCAAGGGGTTACAAGTGGAGTTGAATGAAGACAAATCTTCAGTGCAACATGCAATAGGAGAGATGTATTCTCTTCAGGAGCGTCTTAACAAGAAAATTTCTGATCATGAAGCAGCAAAAAAGCTCCTCGAAGTAAAGGAGGAAGAACTGGTAGAAGGTAGACTCAAGATTCAGCATTTGAGCTCCGAGAAGGCTTCTCTTCAGCTTATACTGGACGAGAAAACTTTGGAACTGTCTAATACAAGGAATATGTTGGAAGATGTATACCAGGAGATGACCGAGCTAAGAAGTTTCATGGATGGAAGAGAGGACCAACTTAATCAAGCGACGACCATGCTGAAGGAGACAGAGGAACATGGTCAGAAAATCCAACATGAGCTGAGTGATGCAAAAATAAGATTCTCTGAAGCAGAAACTGTCGTTGAACAGATAGCAGAGCTTACTAAGAATGAAGATTATGATACACTGAACCTGTGTTCTGAGATGGAGCACAAATTTCCTCATCTACTGGAGAAACCTATTGATGTTTTTAGTTGGAAAAAGAACAGCTTGAGACTGTACTTAAGATTACGCGAGAAAGTCTTAGATTAAAAGAAATGGAAGTTCTTTCTGGTCAGAGGGCTCTCACAATCAAAGACGGGGAGCTTGAAATGGTACTGCAAAGATTAGATGAAAGAGAGAAGGAATTAAGGATAGTGAAGGAAGAATTAGACAGTGATGTTGGCCATCTTCAGGACCTCTATACTTTGACAAAGGGAAATGTTGGTGGAGGAAGTGTTAAAGACTTGGCATTTGAGAAGCTACAGTTGGAGGCAGCACAATTAGAAGTTGAAGCTGCAACTAGCGCACTAGGAAAACTGACTGAAATGAGTCAACAGCTTATAAATCAAGCTCATTTGAACATGGAGGTCAATTACAACATACAAACAGTCACCCATGAACATGGTATAAATGCGAACAAGGAATCCTTCAGTAATGTCCAAGCTGAACTTGCTCAGTTCTCCACTTTAACCGATCAGCTTGTCGAACAGGCTGGGATAGTTGATGATGTGCTCTAATGGATACAGTTTGAAAATTAGTGGCTACATTATGTATAGTTATCTAGCCAATGGGCTGTTGTATTGTATTACTAATTTCAGGGTTTTTCGAAGTATCTTGTAATATGTATTAAACAAGATGTTCTGTGTATGTTGACTATACACAGATTCTTATGTTGCTTGAATTCAAGTTAGTAATAGTCGTATAGATAATTAATAATTATACATTATATTTGTTTGTTACAATCACCTTTGGGTTCCCAGGCTTCCATCACTACGATCTTGGATTCCTTGTAATAGATAAATGGACAATGCTGCATATGGTGATGCAGACAACTAAAGCTTGTATTCAAATTTTGTGGAGAAATTGTTAAATGATCAAAAACTGACTCTTCAGGTCAGGTGCTCGGAAAGTAACTGAAACCGCTCTTTGAAATAAGGTCATATCTCTTGCATATATTTTAAGTCTTGTCACTTACCAGCCACAATATTAAATTTAATGTGCTTAGATCTCTAATTTTTGACAAAGATGTTTCTTCGAACAAAAATGGCTAACAATTCAATAGCAATTGAAGCACAAAATGTGAGTATATGTGCATGATTGGCCCGAGTTAACCAGCAAATAAGTTTATGACATAGCAAGGTCCGAAAAAAAACTGCCATTCCAAAGGGTTACACTTAGATTAAACCAACAGCTACAGCTCCATCAAGGTGGATGAAATGAAGAATACTCACCAGTGACTGCTTCTTGGGTTTCTTAATCAGGCATACCAATCTCAGGCTTCTCAGCTGCCAAGCGTTAGGCTACATTGCCACACGCTTTGATCGGGTATATCAGCACCCTAACTACAAGTACTGCACTTTGATTGGCATATCTCTCCAGACCTGTAAATGTCCCCTCATGGAAATCCATACCTTCAGGTTTATACGCATGTGATACTCATTCATTTATTCAATATTTATTTCCAACATCTTTTACCTCCAGTCTCCACTACTGCTGACACATTTTAAATCTAGAACAAGGAAAATCAAATTTGAAACTGATACGCTTGTATGTAATGCATATCTTCTACTAAAGAAACAGTTTTTGAGATTAGCAGCAAATAAATAGCCTTGGTATGGTGCTTACAAAAGGATGTAACTGGCATCATCTCTTACCACGTTGCGATAAATACCAGGGTCGTTCCTATTCATACACAGAGTCTTCCATGAATCTTGCTGGAGGAGAGATCAGCTAACTAATGGACCTTAAATATCACTTTGTTGTAACAGATATTGTTTATAGCTACACTTGCAAATGTCTTCAATTTTTTAGGCCAAGTATACCACAGGTCCACAACCATCTTTTCTTTTAATTTACTTTACTTGATGAGATAATAATCTGTAGCAAATTTCAATCAATGCTCACATAATCTGCACAAACCTTAATCTGGAGGCTTTTGGGAGGAAAAGTGGACAAAAGAGTCATAAGATTGGTACTGCAGACTTTAAGCAGACAAAGACGTTCAATCCTAAACTGCCATGAAGTCGTTGCTACAATTGCAAAATTTTATGGCTACTAGACTTCTACTCCTGACTGACTTTAAAAAAAAAAAAAAATCCAATAATGGGAGTTGAAATCACATAAAATCTTTAACTTTTAAGGAAAAGAAGTCTACATAAAATCTGTAAATCAGTTTTAAGCCCACTGGTGTCGCATAGCTGAAATCGGCAAAAGAAACGATATATTACAATAATGGGAGTTTCTTTCTCTTTTAAGACTATCTTTAACCAACTGATAGCTTATAAATTTCATAACACCGTGTTTCCAAGGGCAACATAGAAACCTTAGTACGAAGAGCATAAGTTGCAGTTGGTCAAAAATAAAAGCAGATCAACACCATAAACCTTTCTACTTAGATAACATGCAGCGAACCCAAAAATACTTTCTAATTCTTCAATCGTGCAAAGATTAACCCTCCAGCTTATCTATTAAATTTTTGCTTTTAAACTTCCTTATTATGATGTAACAACTTAAGAGCCACTTCGTTATTTTCATTTCTCTGGTGAAGACTTGCTAAACAATCATGACCAAAGCACCTCGGCTCTTTTATGATTAAGTCTCGGAGTACTACCATTGCAGTTTCAGTTCAAGGATTATGTTGTCTCTGGACTCTGAGATGCTATTCACGCCATCACAAACATTCACAAAATTCTTTTGGAGAAATTGTCTGATAGAAAGCAACTAGCCAGGATGAGCAAAAGTCAATTAGTTGAAGATTAATGGATAACAAAAAGAATATATTATTGAATAAGAAAATAAAGTGATAATGAAGAATGCATGAACAAAGGGCATCAAGGACAAAATTTTGGCAAAACTATAATACCAAGTGCTGGATTGTAGTGATTTTGTAAACTGATTCCACCAAAAAGCGCATGGCATGTTTGCTTGAAATTTGCATCATCTTCTTCTACGCGTCCCATAGAAATGATGATGCTAAGATGCCACTTCCCTACCCTGTTTCCAAATTTCAGTCAGAGATAAATGAGTTTTGCAAACTCTAGAATGATTCCTCAAATATTAAATATTCGGATGATCTTCCAAAAATGAAAAATTTACGAAGGAAAGAGATTATTTTCACTTTTGAAGTACTGAATCATTATGACAGAAAGCAAGAGTAAGCTACAAAGAAAGACAAGAAGATCATGGATAAGAGACATACTAACACTACTATTTCACGATTGTCTACAAAGGAAACTCAAATATTTCATGACTGGCTCAAAATATGTAGATTCAATTCCATGATTGTACTCGATCTAAC
The DNA here is from genome assembly GCA_037693485.1 of Kitagawia praeruptora. Classification (NCBI taxonomy): domain Eukaryota; kingdom Viridiplantae; phylum Streptophyta; class Magnoliopsida; order Apiales; family Apiaceae; genus Kitagawia; species Kitagawia praeruptora. The sequence continues at coordinate 132,896,473 of CM075352.1, read as the reverse complement.
GATTTCATGCAGTCACAATAAAAAGTTTTTTGATTATCTACCAGTCGGAAAGTATTAATAATTGGCATGAGACTGTAACTGATTGTGTATGAAGATAATCAATTGTTACTTTTGGTCGATGCAAGAACATGTTGCTGGCATATTATTTCAGAATCTTTATCTGGTTCAAGTAATTCCTCCAACAGAAATTTGTCCCAGGTAGACCAATTTTCTGTTCCCGAAGTTAATTATTGAAGTGGTCAATGTACTCAGGTCCGCATATTTTGAAGCTTCATTCTAGTTATCGGTGTCTCAGTATGGTCATTGAACTGAAGAATTATGATATGACATTATTTTGAACATTTTTTATTGGGCGCAAAACGTTGCGCCTATGACCTGAATACACGTGGCATCTAAATGGATGTATAAAACAAGGCGAACGGTCCCTGACAAACATTTGCCAGGAAACTGTTACACAACAAATGGTTCCTACACCGTTGGATCGTTGATCCAACGGCTGGGGTTTAAAAAAAAAATTACACCGTACCGCGAAAAGTTTCTGCGGTACGGGGTAATTACAAAACTGCCCCCTGTTTTCACATCAAAAATCTACTGTTCACCGTACCGCAGAAAGTTTCTGCGGTACGTGAACAGTAGGGGCATTTTTGTAATTACCCCGTACCGCGGAAAATTTCTGCGGTACGGTGTAATTTTTTTTTTAAATTCCAGCCGTTGGATCAACGATCCAACGACTGGAACATCATTTGCTGTGAGACAGTTCACTAGCAAACAGTTGCTAGTGAACGGACCCCATAAAACAAATGGAATGGAAAGACAACACTCATTCTTGGATATCTAGCTGCTGGAAATGGAGAAAACCCCAGATTTTTAAATCAGTTGTCAACACCAGTCAGCTTTCTTCACGACTTTGGCTCCAGCTTTAACAACACTACCTTGGCATCAATTACCTAAAACCAGAGGTACGTAAACCCTAGATTTGTTGTAAGCAATGTTGTCATAATATGGATCAATTTTCTATATATGCATGTTCATATACTTGAGAAGTTGAGGGGAGAACTACTGAACCTAAAATGACAGCACCTGCAATGACAACACCTACAAGGGAAGTCCAAACACAAGATTCTCAGAAGAAGACACCAAAGGAGCCCAAGAGGCAAACACTGCAAGTTAAGAGAGCAAAAAAAGGACAAGGCAGGCCAAGCAAGGTTGAGAACACTAACAAAGGAATTGTCATAAGAGAAGAACCTAAAAAGAATCATGTCAACAAACCTACTCAAGGTACACAACTTGAAACAAAGAATGACAAAGGTAAAAGAGTTGGCAAAAGGAAGGATAAGTTGCCATTTCTATCCTTTCTGCCCAAGAAGAAGCTCCCTTTCGTGTCAAATGATGAAGGTAAGGACCATTGTTTGACAGGAAGTAAGTCTAGAAGCTTGGAGGATGAACTAAGGGGACCATTGGGATATCAAGCTGTTTTCATGCCAGCACCTGGTCAAATCCCATTTTGCCCATCAGGAGGAACACCACCAATTTTGGGACATCCTTCTAGGTCCTCTCAATCTGAATCAGTGAGGTCGGTCTTCTACATGAGCCAGGAGAAGTAAAGTGCAAAAAAACAATTCAATATCAAAAATTGTTAAGGTGATACAATGAACCTTGTAGATGATTAGACTATATGTAATATCTTTTGTTATCGTCTTCTGTGAACTATTTGTATGGTCTGACTCTTTTGTAATGGTCACTGTGAACCAGTTCATCGTTTAAACTTCTGTGACAAACTTACGGTCATGTTAACTTTTGTCACAATGTTATCTTATATAATCAATGCTACTGGAAAATTTTATTACATTTATTACAAACTTTCACAGCAAAAGTGGAAAAGTGCCAAAGTTCATTCATTACATACCTCAACTACAAAACTACTCTATCACATTTTTTATTTACTTCAACTGCAAACGCCATTACACAGCATTAACTGCTACTAAGTACTCCTCCGTCCCTAATTAGTATTGCATTTTGAAAAAAACATACATCTTAAGAAATATTTAATGTCATATTTTGTTTCCATAGTTGCCCCTACTTATTGCATTAAATAATAACTTTTGAATGTATAATTAATTATAAAGTCAAACATTGGAAATAGAAGTGTAGGGGTAATTTTGGAAAAACTTGAAAAACATGCATTGAAATATGAAAAGAGACAACTATTTAGGGACAATTTTTTTTCTCAAAATGGACTACTAAATAGGGACGGAGGGAGTACATTATGATACTTCTTATCAGATCACAACCATTACAAACAAAAGTACAACCACAATAAAGAAAATTCTGTTGCTTTTCTGCTTCTATCTTCTTCTCATTGACATTCCAGCAAATTTTTCCTCTGCAACTTGCAACTTATCATGAAGAACTTTGTTCCTACTGCTCGCCGCAGTTTTAACATCCTTCCACTGTACTCGGATCAACCCACATTACAAAATCACGGCATCCTTCCACATAAAAATAAAAATAAAAATATAACCATTATACACTTCCATTATTAGGAAAATGAAATATTAACAATTCAAGAACTCATAATTCCTTTATATAGAGCACCAATGGAACCGCCTACCAGGGTTCTTCAATGTCCATGCAGTCCTCATTCATAACCTCATCCCACAGTTATAAACACAATGATCAAATTCATGCATCGTAACCATAGAAGACGAGATGGACAATTCTGACATATGGTTTCTGCTTTACACCTAAATAGGATGCTAGCCAGATGAATTGGAAAGTGCTTAATAGATGAAGAAGCAATTGAGATTAAAGCTAAAGGGATGCGTACACACATACAAACATCCAACAACTAGAATAAAACTATGGCGTGTCATTGTTAAATGACCATAATAAGACCAAGAAAATAATAAAGAGTTCTGATTTACGGCTTTGATGAACATTTGAGATTTGACCCGTTTTCCTGACTACAAACTTCCATATTTTAGTCCCTTCATGTATACAAAATTGTGCATTTCTGAATATATACCAGTTGAGATTAAAAGACTCAACAACTATTTGAGCATTGAAATTCCTAGCACCTGAAGAAACAGGTAAATTTCATTTCATCAAGCGAACTAGAAGTAGAATTTACGAGCAAGACCATTCTTACTTGAAAAGGTCACTGTGATAAAACCAGCCTGCTTGATTATCAGGAGTGCAATTAATATAGGGTTATCTGCTTGCTACATTACTAATTTCACCCTTTAAGAGCCCACTAATCAAACTGATGTATGTGGATTTGTCCAGTGTAATGCCCCTCTTTGACAATTCTCCAAAAGTTTGAATTGCATCCTTGTATTTCCCCTTAATGCATAGCTCATTAATATGTTCTGAATAAGCAACAGAGTTTAAATCCACTTCTTGTTGAGTTTTACAAGTAACATCTTGCTCTTTATCCAATGGAGCAGACCCTTCAGATAATTTATCCATCGCAATCATTTTCGAAACTAAATCCTCTGCTTCTTCCATCCTCCCTGCATCAGTAAGTGTGGAAAGAATAGCATTATATGTGAACTTATCAGGACCTAGCTTCTTTTCACCCATTTCAGTTATAAGGTCTAAAGCATCATCAATTCTCCCTGCTTTGCATAGAGCTGTTATCAATGTGTTGTATGTCACTGCATCTAACTGCTTTTCTTTTGAGATCCAAGTGCTAAAGAGTTTGAGGGCTTTCTCCAGCATCCCTTCTCTACAAAGCCCTTGAAGTAGAATATTAGATGTATACATATCAGGTTTGAAACAATTCTCAACCATCCGGTTATGAAACCGGAATGCTTTCTCAACATTCCCCTCCCCGCAGTACCCATTTATAATAGTGTTGTATGTTGTTTCATCAGGGAACAACCCATCCTCGAAAAGTTCATTTAACTTGTTAATTGCTTGTTCAGTTTTTCCTGATTTGCAAAGTCCTCCGATAATAGAGTTGTAGGTAATAAGACTTGGTCTGATATCTTTGCTCTTCATTTCGTCCCATAGATTCAGGGCAATATCAACTTTTTCATCCCTAGAGTAACCCACAATTAGAGTGCCATAGCTAACCTCATCAACAGTGTAACCTTGCCCTTCAGCACTTGTCAATAATTCATAGGCCTCAGAGAGCTTCTGGTCCATGCACAGAGCATGAAGAACTGTGTTTATGGAAAAAGCATCCATCTTAAGACCTTTTTCGCGCATTTTAGTCATCAACTTAAAAGCTTCTCCGAGATTTCCTGCTTTACAATACCCATTAATCAAAGTATTGTAAGTAACAGGATCAGGTCCAAATCCATCTGCATCCATCTCTTGAATAACATCACCAACTCCATCCATCATTCCTTCCTTACAATGCCACTTTATAATTATATTGTGAGTAACTGCATTCTTTTTTATTCCCTTTTCCTTCATTTCATCAATCAATTTCAAAGCCTCTTCCCTCCGTTTCCATTGCAGGCATCCATTTATTAAAGTGTTATAAGTGACCACATCAGGAATCAATTTAAAGGATCCCATCTCAACTCGAAGCCTTAATCCCTCATCAATCCTTCCTTCACTACACAACCCGTCAATCAAAGTATTATAAGTCCAAAGATCAGGTGGAACACCATTCAAACTCATCAACTCAATAACCTTGGCAGCATCCGTCAACCACCCCATTTTACAATACCCCCGAACCAATATATTATACGTATTCCTACTAGGTAACAACCCTCTATTCTTCATATCTGTTAACAAATCTCTAGCTTCACTCAACCTATTCTTCTTACACAAAGCATCCAACAACGTATTAAATGTGACACTATCCGGCAAACAATCATACTCCCCCATACTCCTCAACAATTCCATGGCCTCACTAAACTTATTCCTCAAACAATACCCATTAATCAAAATATTAAACGTGGACGTAGTTAACGAAACACCAAGCCTAATCGCATCATTAACAATCCTCTTACACACCAAAATAGAATCCGCATTATCCGACTTATTAACAAAACAACAAAGTAACGTGTTACACGTAAGTAAATTCGGACGAAACTTCAACTTAGTCATTCTATCAAACACCTGGTGTGCAAGAACAGGGTAGCCACATTGTACATAAGCCCCGACAGCCGTATCAAGAAGGGCTTTGGTGGGGCGAGGCAATGCCTTATCAGGATGCAAGAGTTTAAAATGAAGAAGATGTTGTGTATCGGAGGCAATGTGGTTGGTAAGTAGGCTTTTCGCATCGGAAAATTTGTTGTGGCTAAAAAGGGAAGGGAGGAGAGTGAGGAGAAAAGAAGTGTGGGTTTGGGGGGAGAGGTGAGGAATGTGGGAGAGAGTGAATTTGTAGAAGGAGAGGAGAGTGTTGGGACGACAAGAGAGGGTTTTGGAGGAGAGGATTGAGAGGATTATGGGTGGGGTTAAGTGGGGGATGAATTGGGAGAGTGATTGGTGGGGGTGTGAGGTTGTTGTTGAGGTTAGAATTGAGGTGATTTTTCCAATGATTTGGGCTGCTTTTGGTGGAGATTCCGGTGCTGAATTTGGGGACATTTTAGAGATGAATTTGGGGGTTTAGAGATGAACAACAAGGAGGGAAGGGTTTAACAATACACATGTGTGTAAGAATGACCAATTTTTTTTAATTTTTGGGATAAAACTCGCAAAATGAATCACTTTATGAATCTACAATATGAAAATTTGAAATCTATTACGAGCCCATTTGGCAAATATTATTTATAAAAAGTAATTAACTTATTTCTGAAAAAATTACATCAAACTGTACTCTTTTTTAATACTAAACTCCTCCTAAATATTTAATTATAAAAATTTGTATGTAAATGTGAATTTTTTTTCGAAATAAGTCCTTATTGTTTTAAAATAAGGAGAGCCAAACATACTCCATGTATAATACCGCAACGTGTCATAATTTATTTTATTTTATTTTATAAAAATATCTGAAAAAAGATCCCCAATATTACAATTTGAAGCTAAATGGTCCCAAATATCACAGCTCAAAATTTTGGCCCCAAATATCACTCCATAACACAGTATCGTGTAGCGTTTTAATTTTTTCAGCACAAAACGCTACTTCGTGTAGCGTTTTATATTTTTTTATTTTTTTTTTAAAATAACGCTAATGCGTTTAGCGTTTTGGGCGGAGGGAGATTTTTTTTTTTTTAGAAACGCTAGATAGAAGTGTGTTTCAGTAGTGGAAACGCTAGATAAGAGTGTGTTTTCAAAAGTAATCACCCAAACGCCACTTTATTTAGCGTGTTTACTTTTGGAAACAACTTATTAAGTTGCGTTTTCAAGAAAAAGACAAAAAAAAAAAAAAAAAGTAAACGCTAGATGCATTAGCGTTTTTAAAAAAAACAAAAAACCCAAAACGCTAATTCAGAGTGTGTTATGGAGTTATATTTGGGGCCAAGTTTTTGAGCTGTGATATTTGGGACCATTTAGCTTCAAATTATGATATTTGGGGCCAACACCTAAAATATCTCTAAATTCAAGTTAAATCAAAAAATATTATGATATAAAAGAGTATCGAACCTCTGACATAACAAATCTACTAATTATGAATTCAAATTGACCATTATGATCATTCAGCTACATATATATTTGATTAAATTTTATGATTCATTAAATAAATTCACAAGTGTGAGAGTGTCCTATATTATTTACCTATCGATCATGTGTCTTTTGATCAATATATGTTTTATAATTTTACATATTATTATTTACATATATACAAAAATCTCTATTTCTACTTCATTTTGTAAAATTTGTATTATTTTATTTCATGCGAAAGTTGAAAAATGAGATTGGAACTTACATAACATTTTTGAAGGATGATTTGTGGAAAGAAATCATCGTTATTCTAATTGTTATTGAAAATACAAATAGAACATGTCCAATGCATACAAGTTGATTTAAATTAGATTTATAAATTTTAGAAAAAACTGTGATAAAATCAAAAATAAGATAAGAACATACATTTTTTTTTTTGATTTAAAAAAAAAAGAACATACATTTTTTTTTAAGTGAAAGCACTCCAATGCATGTACTTATATTAAAAGAATATGTCTAATACATGCACTTATCTTAAATTAACTTTTACATACTTGGCAATTTTAAATAGCGATCAAATCAAAAATAAGATACGTATTTTTCAACCGCTACTCAACCCAAATTTTAGTTATTTAAAACTCAAAATCCTAATAACAAGAAACAGCCTGTTTGGGAAACATGGCTTAAAGCTAAAAATGGCTTTAAGTCATTTTTGGCATGTTTGTGTAGTGTTGCTTTAAGCCGGCTTTAAGTTAAAAAATTGCTTAAAGTCAAAAGTTCCATTTAGGTACTTTTGACTTATGACTTATGACTTATTGAATTTTTTTTTCTTTTTCTTTTTTCACAATTCTTGTAAAGTTTAAATATTATGAATTTAAATTTTTTTTTAAGTCAAATATCACTTTAAGTCAAAATTATTAAATCCTCATTTAACTTTAAGTAAAATTACCCAAACACATTCATTCAATTTAAAGTAAACAACTTTACTTTCTCCTTTAAGTTAAAAATACCTCCATTAAGTCAAAAGTAACTTATTTTAAGCAATGACAAACACCCTCAAAGATTTAGTTATATTTAAGTCATATTTTGAAAACATATATATAATATGACTTACTAAAATTAATAAAATTTAGAATAAAAGAATTATGAAAGTGAGGTAAAAAGTAATATAAATATTGTATAATTATACAATTTATAATATCCGGATGAAAAACGTGATAATAAATTTTTAGTACTCTTTTAACTTCCGAATAATCTTATACTTTGTTATTGTTTGTCTTCTTAGAAAATATTTTTTTTACAATATTTCCAAACTACCATCCTAAGCTGAGAGACGCATCGCTTTCTCTCGAGTCTCTTTGGAAGATTTGAATATTAATCCATACATGTGAATTGCAATTTTGGGAGAGTCGATTACTAAACAGATGCATGTTAATTATGACCTAATTATGTTTATAATTCGTTTGTGGTCCAACTTTTTATATCAAATTGTAAGCATGCATCCTAAACAATTAATCGGACTTATAGTAATTACAGTATATGAGGTCCGAGGTAATTAGCGGATATTAAATGATAAATTATGATAGGCAATATGCCACATTTTAATCCATCAAATTATAATATTTTGTTTCTCAATTTACTTTGATTTACCATGACGTACTTTGAAATTAAAATCTAAAATATATTAAAATTCTGTCACATAAGTGAATTGAACCTTTAACATCTATAATAATAACCTTATTTTTATAAATTCGTTTTTTATAAATTTATAAAACGAATTATTGAAACTTCAAAAATACTTAATAGTAGTATAAAATCAAAAGTCACATTCAATTTATATAATAATATATAATTGTATGCAAATACAGCACTTCAATATATTATGATATTATCATCCTAAAAAACATATAAAAAATATTGAAAGTACATTTTGGTTAATTATTTTTCTAACTCCAATCGCAATAAAAGCATCAACACTCTAAACACAACGATCAAAAGATAGAGACACAAAATATCAGACTATTTAGATACATATTTCAAAAAAATTATACATACCTAAAAAGATAGTAATTGTCACAATAGGATCATCTGACATTAACATCAACGCACAACAAGAAAAACCAAAACTCTTATCATAAACTAGAGCAATTCCTTGTCTTGCACAGGTATTGAAGCTAGTTAACATGATATTCGAAGTTTATTTCATGATAAAGATTTTACGATTTTAAATTTAATATAACTATATTTCTTTTGTTACTCAACGTACATGTAAAAGATTGATGCTTTTAGGAACAGTGTAGTTCTATTTATACAAAAAAAAAATGATATTCTAACATCCTAAATTTCATAATAAAAAAAATTTTGATTTTGAGCTAACATAGTTTGGTTGCTTAATATTTCTAAAATGCTTCAAGATTTACTTAATTGATTCATAAACAAACACTTACTTTTGATATGTTTGATCGGAGAATTATATTATATCTTATATATGTAACTAGTTGAAAACCCGCGCTTCGCGCGGGCGAAAATATTTTTTTTGTGAAAAATAAAAAGTATCTTATGTGATTGAGGTTTTTTATTAGTAATTTTATATGTGATTCTATTACCAATATGTAATCTTTTCAATTTCGAAGCCACTTAATGATGTGGGGAAAAACATGTATGCCATAGTAACAATTAACTTATACATACAAGGATGAAGGATGTGTATTATGTTTTTTCTGCTTAGATTTATGTAATTCCAACTTTGCCGCACTCTACAATCAATGGCGGATACTTGTTCCTTGTTGCTTTCTCACATGATGTTCTCCCCAAGTGGTTTATATAAATCTTTAGTAGTAAAGAAACTGAGGTACAAGTACAACTGACAAAACTTAAATGAAACCAAAAAATAAGCCTCAAACTGTGGCAATATCCACAATTGGTAGAATTTTATAACAGAAAGCAACAATATTCATACAACTTAAACATGAAAGGTTCCAGGAGTGTAAGCTTGATAGAACAGAAGAAGAAATTGTAATGATACAGAGATGACAAATAATGGAACTTGTTCTACACCGAATCAAGTTAATAAAACCACCACCTTAAATATATAACAACTCGTTAGTTGCTTATAATTAAATGGCGGGTTCATTGTTTAAAAGTACAATGTAACGTTAATCTATGTAGAAGCATGGTTCCTTTTGTCTCATCGCCCACATAAGGTGCAATCTTTACAACATGTGATCTCCGCCACTGTGTACTACAGCTCCAGAAATGTCAATGCCCTGGCCTGAATATCACAATGTTAGATAATTTGTAAGAAATGTCTAGGACACCGTGCTTAATTTTTTAAGTTGGTAATGTCAGTAAAGCAATAACAATGGGTGAAAAAATTATAACTGGACAATTAAAGATCTGCAATTGTATATCATAATGAACAATGTAGTTTAAGCCGTAGTGGCAACCTGTGAGACTCTAATGGTGTTGTGTATTAATATATTGGTTAATTCTAATCATATGTGTTTTTGGCGCATGGGACTGTTGTGGTGGTGCAAGCATTACCAAAGTAAGAAGGGTTTAGTGTCATACCGGTGCCAGAGTTGGATCTTTAAATATTGCTGAAGACCTCTTTGTAAACAATGTTCTTGATAAGAGTGTAGTCTTTCACACCATATAAGCTAGTATGTATCATAGCGCTTATGCAAGATGTGAAACATCTTTGAGACCATTCACATTTCTCGTACCAATGCTTGCAGTTCAGCCTTTAAAACTCATATTGGCTTAGCCTTCCATCCTTGTCAGTGTCCGCTTCCACCAAATGCGGGCATATGGCTCCCTTTCATCCAGTATGCTACAAATAAAAAATGTAAAATTATAAACTCTACAAGATCTTGAGAACTGAGATATCATTGATAACATATAATTTGGAGTTTGGCCCAAAAAAAGAAGAAGAAATATTATATATATTAAGGCAAATATTGGGCCATGTCACAAGTTGATTTAAGTTACCAGATTTACTAATGCAATAGCATTTTGTATATTTGTCATTCCTATAATTTCATGTTCCATAATTTCTAAGCAAACATTTTTTTTGCTAAGCCCAAGCACACATCTAATTATGATAAAATAAGATGACTTACAAGTATACCTGAAATACAAAAAGATGCAATGAGGGTTTGTCAACAATCACATGCTTATTAATTTTCAAGCCCTCCAAAGACAACTGTATATGCCACACAAATAATGATGGACGCAGCACCTGTCATTCGGCTGGCTAATTACTATACATAAACATGTAAATTGAGCAGAAGTGCAGCTAAAACTTACACCAAAAGAACTAACCTAAACATTGTTGCATCTCTATTATCATCCTTATCATCCTAACTCTGGCATCATGGTTGTACTTGTACCACATAGATATATTGAAATAATAATTTTTTGAAATACAAGGGTTTAGCTTGGGCTTAGTCAGGGGGTTCCTTCCAGTGGATTGAGCTTATTCATACTTATAACTACCATTTACCCATATGTCCGTAACTATCCTTTTTTAATCTAAATTTTTATGTAAGCTTAATCATGGTTGAATACTATTTCTCAATTGTAACGGAGAAAATAAGTTAGCAAAAATATGTTTTGGAAGTATTTTACCATTTTCAATTTTGATTGCAGGTAAAGTTAAAAGCAAGAGTGTGTGTGGCAAGGAAAACGACAACCCAAGCATTGACATTTCATTTTTATATTGGATCTATGTCAGCTGTGACACATCCTATCTGCCTATGCATTAACATTCTACATAGACAACAAAGCAACATAGACGAAGAGAAGATCTCTACAATGGCTGAAATGATTTAGCATAATAAATTACAACAAATTTCAATATAAATAAAATTTTATGTATTTAAGTATTGATTATCTAATTTAAGCGTTTTTCAATAAAATTTATTTATTAAAGCCCCGTTCGTCAACTTCTGTTCTCTGACCTCCTTAAAGTCCTACTTAACCCCACTTTTCCTTATCTAATTACCCGTAAACAATACGAAGCTATACACACCATTCCCATGTACGTATACATTCACCCCTGTGGGGTGAGGCTATAAAGAGGTAAAACTTAACTGAGATAGACCATTCAATTAACTACTCCTTCCCCTCTGTCTTTGATTAAATTAATTTACAGTCATTGTATCTCAGATTTTATATACCCACAGACACAAAGGAGTGGCTAGTTGGATCTAAACCAGTACAATATTTATTTGTATTTACACAATATTATATATAAATACTTCTGTAAATCTCAATATATAGTTCATATTACTTTCCCACTGATTCATATCTTAGTTTTTGCACTTAACTTCACACATATAATACACACACACATAGTATATATTAAGTATAATAGTTCAAGTCTTAAAGATCTTGAACAACTGATTTTCAGACAACTCTTGTTGCAACTGGTATATGTTATCATGTTATTTTCTTCATGGGTTTTTGTTCTTTTGTTGTTTTTTGTTATTTTTGTTAAGATTACTGTGTTTTTACTTGATTTGTGTGGTTCAGATGTTTTTGCTATAAACGCTTGTTTTTAGAGCTTTGTTTGGCTACCTAAACTTAACTTGGCAGATCGATCAATTGTGGACATACAAGCAACACTTGATTAATTGATTAGTTACCAACATTTAAGTGAATATGCAACGCCTACCTGTCATCTCAAATGAAAAATATACATGCGGATAATGAAAACTAGATCGAGAACCAAATGTTTTCAGTTAAACCCTGACCCATATGCATTTGAACCAACACTTATATATTAACTATACATATCACAAAACTTCTTAAGCCTATAAATGTGCAATAAGATAAAATATATGAGGAACGGTAAAATGCACGCACGTACAAATGTGCAATACAAAGAGTAAGATATTCAAGGAAACACATAATAATAGCTTGTCTATCAAAGCTAGGAACGGATATATTTATCATAAATTACATTCTGTACAGCACGTAAATTCAATTAGGAGTAGAACTTACAAGAATGTGAGTTCAAATAGAAGTAGAACTTACAAGGCTATGCGCATCTTCTATATATACATCTGCAGCTGCGTGCAGATGAGTACATCATATTACAGGACTGTTGTAGATAAGGTGCCAATAAAGTAGTACTCACACACACCAACCTGTTTCAAGTCATCTTCATAATCTCCCAGACTAAAGTTTATGTCAGCTTCCACTCCCCTGAACTTGATTGTCGCTCTATCATATGCACTACATAGTATGCATACAAAAAATTGTAAAAAATTCGAGATATTTTAAATGAAACGAAGAATCAAATAAAAAAGAGATTTCAGTTATGCCCGCAACTGCATGTGTCGTGTCGAATCCACCTAGCCACAAATAACCAACACCATACTATTTAGCAAAATTGACCCCATTGAATTTTGTGAAACAATTAAAATAAAGGAATAATCTTTTTCATCCCATAATCAAAACATAAAACAGATAGCATCTTTTCTATTTTTCTTTCTTCTTTTAATAATCCAATTTTAGACAAAACAAAAAACTAAAAAACTGATCGGAAAAAACAACACATACCTAAGTAAACTTGCTCGCCACAATCCCTGTATCATCCCAACGAAAAAAAAAGATTTACGAAAATTTAAAAACTATATTTTGGCAGTTTTGTCATGGCGCAAAAAAAATGCACAACTTATATCCAACAACATACTAATTACTAAAAACATTTGATAATATTCCTTGACTAAGCAACACTCTTTACCAGGCAAAAGCAAGCGCCCACAGCTTAAGTTGCTTGAAAATAATTCGCATGCCAAACACAGAGATTGAAACAATTGATTTGTTGTGCCGTGCAATAGCTTAATAGAACCGGGTCACAAACACTATGTAAAGAGTAATACTGAAAATAGTGAGCATTAAAGCCAAACACATGCTCAACCGAAATAACAGCCTGACCTCAGAGGTTGATAAGTTAACTATTGTAGGATATGAATATGTGTACGTTTGCATCCAACTACAAAAAGCAACAGAAATAGAAACTAAACTAATCACTGCATTGCAACCTCAGCATATGTTCGAAATGCATTCAAAATGGCTCATATAAGATTATGATTGGTATATAAAACAATAATCTATTTATAGGGCAAAGAGTTGAACATTATGGTACCTTCCTCTTATAATAAGAAATGTTTAATATTGAAACATACGAAGCAATCGCACAGTGCAGCATTAGGAACAGGCACATGACATCTTTATTTTTTACTTTTGAATTAAAATAGATTATTTCTTAAGCTGTCAGTCACTACAGATTTCTACTTACTCGCATTTTATAGACTGTTTACAATAACTTGTTTTACCATCATTATTCTTTGTAGATTTGAGGTCAGACTTGGCTGCCAGACTGGAAAGCAAATATTTTTTTGGAACCTGGTGCAACCGTATCACATTTCAATTTATAATTATTTATTTAGCAGGTAATGAGCCAGAGCAATCAATCAGACTAAACAAAATATAATATGATTTTTTTTTATACAGGAAGCAGAGCTTCGAAGTTAGATTTAATGCTTTTAGCTAATCTGCAAATGATAAATAGGATGTAAGCAATGACCAATAATTAGAAATTTAAAGAAAGAAAAGAGCAATGTATTTCACATATGCAAGGACAACAACGCATTTCCAAATCACAGAATCTATTCAAGGATCATGGTATTAAGTCATCAGTTTCGAGCCAATTTCTAATCGGTTCTTAATAATTATGCAAGAAACAATAGAGAACGGTGTATTTTATAGGCGCAACGACAACTAAGTTGATAATAACTGCATTAAGTTATCACTATCGAACCAATCACTAATCAGTTCCTTATAATTCAGCAAGAAACAATATTGAAAAGTAATACAGTATACACTCTTGCAATAAATGGAAATAAAATAGCTACCTGGGAAGCTCAGATATCCAATATCCTCCTTTATAAATTAACTTAAAGATGTTTTTCTTGATAGAACCAGCACAAAGGTTGCTGTAGTTCTTCCCCAACTTGTCAGTTCTAAGATTGAAACACCACGAAATCTCAGTTCTTCATCGAACTATTGACATTTTTAACAAAATAAAATATGAAATACTCTAGAAAGAATACATATTACAACATAAATTTGGTGCCAGATCTAAGAAACCAGGTAAATAAAGTACAATTTAACTCAATTTACTTGCCTGAATCATTAGCTGAAAAGAGTTGGTCAGAGGAATCTTATATAGCCCATGTATATTGTAACAATCTTGACCTTCTGAATTGAGATACCTAACAGGATCATTTTAAGGGCAAAAAACCAAATCAAATACATCACAATTTTCAATATAATACCTGACGTGCGTGTGTGTGTCATTCAACATATGTGCATAGCTGTGTAAAATCGAAATTGAGCATAATTACATTAACAAACCCTTTCTCACACCCATTTACCAAAACCTCAGTCCCCTCACTCTCACCACAATCCACCCCATTCTTCTTTAGGCTTTTTTATCAAACACCAGGTGTGCACACACTCCAAACTCTAATTCTCGACCACTTTCGAAGAAACTAATTCCAGGTATTTGCGTTCCTTGGACGGAGAAGACCCGGGTTGGGCTTTTTTCTTTGCCGCGGCTCGAGCTATTGACACTAAATCATCGAAAACAGAGGGGCGTGAAGAAGACATGGCGGAACTGAAATTAGGGTTTTTTAAAAAACGGGATTTGAGAGAGCCTAACCGTAGTATATATTGGCTGCACGGTGCACAATTATACATATACATCTATATATATACCTCGACGTTTGATAATGGTAAATGAAAAGTTTGAAACTGATTGAAGTTGGAAGCCTGAAAGGTTAAAATTGAATATTTTTACAGAAAATAACCTAAAAATGAGAGAAATTGGAAGTCTTAGAAATGAGAGAAATTGGTTAAGAAGAAGCTAAAGATCGCCACGTCACTCTCCCGAGTTTTTCCTTTATATAGATGTATAGATTGGTGTAAACGAATTATTGTGATTTGGTCTATAAGCGTAAAACTAAACTTTCATTTCATAAATATTAGTAATTATAGTTTTAAATAATATTAAATAAAAATAAAAATATTGTTGAATTGTATACAATATTATAAAATTACAAACGGCCTTGTAGATATTATTTTGTAATTTTCCAATAAAAGCAAAAATTAATTTTATTTAGTATAAAAAAATTTTGAATGAAAAATTTAAAAATATGAAATTTTTTTATTTGGAATTTGGAAAACATGAATTTCATTCAAGAGAATACAATAACAAAAAAAAAAAATAAAGGTTAACATTAATAAAAGAATTCGTGTATCAATAATTTAATAAAACTAATTTTCTATGTCGTATTTAGCGATAGCGTTATAGTAATTTATAAATTCTCTTAATGTATATGAATCATTTTTATAATGTAGAAAAAATCAAGTAAATAATAAATAATTTCAATACTATTTTATTATTAAGAGAATAAAAATTTCTTAATGTAAATGAAGTTTTTTATAAAAAAAGTTATGAATGCTACTTTTTTGTAATTTTTATCCCTATATTTTAAATTTAATAATTGTCTCCAACTAACTTGATTGATATACTATGAGGTCCATATCGAGTTTCATTTTTTTTTTCTAATTTTCATGATATTATCCTAAAATCTTATCCTAATCCTTCTTAAGATTCTCATGTTCAACCCATGCTCATATCATTTTATGAGATTTCCTTGTACCTTTGCAACAGGAAAACAAAGTAAATTTTTTGTTTAACAAATCTGTTATAAAATATTAAATACTTAGGATGATGTAATAGATATCTTGACCATAAAAAAATAAATTTTGCTAAAAATCAAATTATTAAAAAGTAAATAACATGTCCAAGATAAAACATGAAATCTTAAAATTATAAATATATATATATATATATATATATATATATATATATATATATATATATATATACAAGTTAGAGTTTTTTCAAAGATAGTAAAACAATATTTTAAAATAAAACTTATGCCTCGGGTGCGTTATGGATTGTCACCTTTTGTCTTTTTTCATATTGACTGAAAAATTACACAACTGATACATAGTAATTATAAAATAAATATAGAATATAAAAGAAGGTTTTATCATTTATTACATATGTTACTTACGTTCGGGTGTTGTGGATTCGCAGCCTTCTTCCGATCTTCTTCCTCTTCATATTACCTAGAACAAAAACACTCATATTTTAGCAATAAAGCGAAAAAACAAATCTCAATCAGTAGTATAGCGATAGCATAAAGTGCAAAATCAAAACAAAATTTGCTAGAGAACGGTGAGATCAGGAACACGAGTTTTAGGGTATATACTCTCATAAGATAATTTGGTTGTGTTGTGTATATATATGATAAAATATTTTATTTAAGGGTATTTTTCTTATTGTTTCGATAACGAAATTTACTTTGTTTATAATAATGCATTTTCTAACTATAAATTCAAATTCGGAGATAAAAAAGTAAATTATACTTATTAATATTTAAAATTGAGACTCTATATATATATATATATAAGGGTGAATGAGAATTGATGTTCCAAAGTACGACCCTTTAAAGTGGTATTTTAGAAGTGTACCACATGGAGAGTAGTACAAAACCATTCCTTGAGTTTTATTTTAGAATAAAAAGTCCTTTTCAAGTCTCTCTTTATAAATAGAGTCTTAGGACATCATTTTAATTAAGTCGTGAAAATTATAGCCGCCTCTATAATTTCACTCTCTTTAGTTTTAAACTTTCAAAATATTCCGCTGATAGTTTTGGGTTCGATTCACTTCTCTCTATTTCTTAATCACTTCTCTCTATTCCTTAACATTTTTTCCCCACAAAGGATATAAAGAGATCCTATTTATTTGAAAAGTGTCACAGTCCATTTTCTAACATACGTGTTAGAAATCTTGACTTATTGACTTCTTAATTCTAGTCAATTACTCTATTGATATCCTTTTTATCATAGGATGAAAAATTCTCATAGCTTCTCTCAAGCTTTGAGGTTAACCTTCTGGCGAATTTTCAGACAATTTTGGACTAATAAATTTTCCAAATCTTTTGCTCTGTCCAGGTTTAACCTCACAGTCATCTAACAACTCTTAAGTTTATTTGGATAAATTTAAATTACATATCAAGAATGAATATGTATGATGTATCTATCCAAGTACAGATGAACAAGGATCTCTCAAGAATGATTGAAAGTCTGTTGTACATTTTAAAATTGTACAAAATTAGACATAAGCTACACAGTGGATAAACTGAGTAGATGCACGAGTCATATGGAAGTTGGTCTCTTGAATGTGATTGCAATGAGACTAAGGTGTTTGAGATATACTCTTTAGTTTGGGATGTATTGTAAAAGACATCTAATTGTACTATATGGATATAGTATGGATGTTAGATGTTTGACTTTAAGAACTTAAAGGTCATTTGTGAATATAGTTCACATTAATGAAAGCAGCCATGTCATGGAAATCATAAAAAGACGATTATACGTAGCTCGATTCATGATGGATTACGAGTCTATGGCATAATGTATATGCATGTAAAGGCTGATATAGTAGTCACTTTGTAAAGAAAATCCAAAATGACAAGAAAATGTGTCTTCAATATGCATATAATTTGCAAATTGGGAGATCACATAGTTGTATGTGCGATGGTATGTATCACCTCTATGATAAAGACATAATACCATTAAATAACTACTCAACGAGAATTATCAAGATTGACTCTGTAAAGTAAAGTCAAATGATAATATTGTGGATCTACTAACCAAATGGTTAAAATGAGAAAATCTAGTTAAACCAAAAGAATCTAGTTATACCGAGAGATAGTTGTAAGAGCATCGAGAAGGATGTGCCTTAAGCATATTGCTTAACAGCGTCATGGTGGACACCCAACCTTGCTGACTATAGATCCCAAGAACTTGGTTCAATAGGCCAACTAAATCATGATGACCAAATCACTATGGGGGTAATCCCTAGCCTGTTCCTATGATGAGGAAACAGTGAGACCCGTAAGGTACGAGATTAAGCTCTATGCTTTTAATGATCTTGGACGAATACATAAAATTCAAGTTTAAATGCATGAAATTCAACTGAGTATAAAGATCACATATGTGGGAGAGAAGTGGGGCCGCTTCAAAGGAGAATTGCGAGGCACAATTCTTTAGAAACTCTTATGAACCAGGACGATGTTCCATGGCCAAAATGGACATAATCATGAGAACTGAATGAGTCAGGAAGGGTATAGTGATAAGTATACCATCGTTTACACAAACAGTCAAATAGTTCAAGGACATCACGTCATACTATCTACCAGTAAAGTCAGTATGCTTACTCGAGCGAAGGTTCAAGGAGCATTCTCTACCTATCGTATGCTATATTTGACCGTAGAAACTATCACCAAGTCAAGCTCTGTGTCTGTCTATCTGTATGGTGTATGCTACTGGACCATCAATCTCATTTGTGGGGTTTGTTAGAAAAACTTAGTATTTTAGACTAAGTTGTGGATCATTTTGAGACTCAATTTGAGTGATAAACACTAGGTGTTAGTATTGTGTATTGGTTAGACTGTATTCTTCTCTGTTGGAGGATTCCAACGCATATTTACACACTCAAAATGGATAAAGGGTGAATGAGAAATGATGTTTCAAAGTATGACCCTTTAAAGTGGTATTTTAGAAGTGTACCACATCAAGAGTAGTACAAACCTATTCCTTGAGTTTTATTATAAATATTTTGTCCCTCATCGAAAAGAATAAGAAGTCCTTTTCAAGTCTCTCTTTATAAATAGAGTCTTAGGGCATCAGTTTTAATTAAGTCGTGAAAATTATAGCCGCCCCTATAATTTTACTCTCTTCAGTTTTAAACTTTCGTATTTTAGAAGTGTACTACATCGAGAATAGTACAAACCTATTCCTTGAGTTTTATTATAAATTCTTTGTCCCACATCGAAAAGAATAAGAAGTTCTTTCTAGTCTCTCTTTATAAATAGAGTCTTAGGGCATCAGTTTTAGTAAGTCGTGAAAATTATAGTCGCTTCTATAATTTTACTCTCCTCAGTTTTAAACTTTCAAAATGTTTCGGTGATAGTTTTAGGCACGATTCAAGTTCGCTGAAAGTTTTTTCGATTTATCATTAATACTAATATATATATATATATATAGACACACACACACACATTACTTGTAGTATATGTTAATTAACCTAAGATTAATAAGTTAAATAACTTTAGTTACGACCCTTGATGCTTGATTGAGTAAGTAAGTTTATGGAAGCTATTTTTACACCTATTCTGAAGATTGTATTGGTGACATTTGGTGGAAGCTATCCAACATTCAGGCCATCCATCTTCGCTAGAATCCATCTAGGATTTTAGACAATCATATGCATACTGCTATCTTAGTATGATATGAACTTCTGATCCTTATTTACTTTTGAGCCTTCATTTTCTTTCCAACAATAAATCTGAATTTCATTGCTATAGAAAGACCCAAAGCAATAAGTAATGGCCTAACATCCCAATGAAAATCTTCAAAATACTAGTACTTTTTTACCATGCCTCAACAATTTCTTATATTATTGGGCTTTTATTTCCTTAATTATCATATTTTTTTTCTACTTTTGCAATCTTTAATTGTAAAGATAATCAAATATTATGAAAGCATATTGTTATACACTTAGTTACTTTCTTAGATTGTGTTTCTCATTTTATGATTTTGTATTTTAGATGTAGCAAGATTCACGTTCTCCGTCAATTGGAACTGAGACAACTCCAATGAGTAAAAGTTAGACTCAATCTCATCTGAATATGTTGAGGGTTCTAATCTATTTTAGGAAGAAGATGATTTTTACATGTAATAGTTTCTTGACGAAGTTAGGAAAAGAAAGAGCTTAGTGGGGCCACCAAATTTTATAAATTGGGATAATTGTATCATTTTTTGTAGGTTTTTTTAGGGTATTTCATGAAGCCACTTTGAGATTCAGTGCATTCTTATTTGTTACTTCAAATACATACTTTCATGTAGTGTGTGTAATACGAGGAAAGCTAATAAAATGGTGTTCAAATGATAAATCAATTTTACAAGAAATGACCATTAAGATGAAGCTAAAGTCTGACAATTTTTGGGACACCGAACAATATTTTTTGTTATGTGATTTATGTGGTTTTATTTTAAGTGTTGGGGGTGCAATTTGAAAATTTAATCAAATTGCATTCATGGGTTGTTTCATGATTTTAAGTAAAAATCGCACTGCCATTACTGCGAATATCCCCTAATGAATGTTGTGTGTGGATATCAACTAACTAGGGTGCACCCTATGGACATACCAAAACTACATTTAGGACACACTAAGGGCATTATGAAATCATGGTTATGCCCTTTGGTTTGACTGTTGCACTAGACACATTTCAGCACTTGATGAATGAGGTATTTGCTGAACATTTGAAGGATTTTGTTTTGATTAATTTTAATGACATCATAATTTATAGCCCCTTTATTGAATCTCATGCTACATCTTAAGATGGTGTTTGAATTACTAAGAAAGAATCAATTGTATGTGAAAGCATCTAAGTGTGAATTTGCTAAATAAAATGTGAAATACGTGGGACACATTATCTCCAAGCATGGTGTAGATGTTGATAAGAGAAATATAGTGCTACGTAGAACTGGCCAGTCCCTAAATCTTTGAAAGCATTGAGAGGAATATTGGGTTTAACATGATACTACAGGAGGTTTGTAGCTCATGATGGCATCATACGTAATCCCTTAACACATTTACACGAAAGAAAGAAATTTTGAATGAAATTAAGAGGTTGATGAGCCTTTTAGAAAACTCAGAAAAACAATATCCTTCATACCAGTACTTGCATTACCTAATTTTCAGAAGCCATTTACACTTTAAGTTGATACTTGTTACAATGGCATTGGTGCAGTCCTGATGCACGAAGGAAAATCTTTAGCCTACCTTAGTAAATGCTACCTAATAGGCATTTGCGCCATCAACCTTTGAGAAAAAACTCATTGCCATCATCATGGCTATACAAAAGTGAAGATACTACTAGTTGGAGAATAATTCATCATTTAAATTGACTATAAGGCCTTAACACACCTCATGAAACATAAGCTAAATCTGCTATAACACAAGTGGTTGTCTAAGTTGTCGGGACATGACTATCTTGTCTTGTATAAGAAAGGAAAAGACAATCTTGTTGATGTATTGCCCAGGTGTAATGAAAAGGAAGTTGAATACAATCACTTGTACACTATGATTCCTCTTTGGAAAAAAAGAATTGAACAATAGTTGGGAGGGAGATGAGACAATACTGGAATCTGTTATTCACAGAGACATGCATGTGCTCATAATATAACAAGCCTAAGTATGTGTAATGCTATGCATTACCTACATGACCTCTTAATTGAGGGAACCTCTAGTTGTAGAGTTTCTGGTTGTTTTGTACTTGTAATAGGCATCAAATCCTAGTTGTGTAAATGTACTCATAAAGTGAAGAATAATGCTTGAAAGAAGTTCCAAGGTTCATGCCTCAAGCAAGAAGATAAAGACTGTCAAATAATCACAGTTGGGATTTGAAAAAATGAAGAATTTGCCTAAGTACCAGTTCGAGATGTATGTTTGTCATATTCGAGAAGTCTAGCATTCGACAAGTCAAGGATTCGATATCTGTAAAGACACTATTCGATATCTCTGAATTCACTGTTCGATATCTCATTTGATATCTCAGAGATTCGATATGTCTAAATACTCTATTCGAGAACTCAAGAAGTCAACAAGTCAAAGTGGTATTCGAGTTCTCAAAGAGTCAACAAGTCAAAGTTCCATTCAATATCTCAAGGACTCAGAAAGCTATTCGACATCTCAGGGATTCGACAACTCAAGTGTTCCATTCGACAACTCAAGGATTCCTGGAGAAAAGAGTTATTCGAGAAGTGATTTGATATGTCAAATATGCAGTATTCGAGAACTCATAGTTATCTAATACTAGTTCTCGAATCAATCACTTAGTCACTTCTCGAATACATTCTTGGAGACAAACTACTGGAGAAATTGTACAAGTCAGAAACCTGCAACAAGCCAAAGCACTTTATGGACCACAATCTGTAATGTACTTTGGAAAGCCTACAAAGAATCTTGGAGAGATGTACAAGAGACAAAGAGCTAAAGAAGTGGATCTGAACAGGCTTTGCAAAGTCAAATCTGTAGCCGTTTGGATGCTTGCTCAAAAAGGATAGACACACTGGAAAGTAAACTTGTTTAGCTACCTTATTTGTAGTAAGTAGGTTGTATTCATGTTCTATAAGAATACAACCTCACTTCTTTAGAGATTAAGTTTTAACAGTTTTTCACATACATTGTAAGAGAACATCTCTCTGAGAAAAATGAAGCTGAGAATACTATCATTTGTATTCACAGATTGTATCAACTCTTTTTCAAATAATATATTAGATTAAAGTGATATTGTGTCTTGTGTTGTTCTTTATCCGTACCTGCACATTTGCACACACAAACACTTATCTTGCTACATAGATTCAAGAACGAGAAAAAGTTCAAGAATCCATTCAACCCCCCCTCTATATTCTTTAGTCGTATTCAATACTCAACAAGTGGTATCAGAGCAGGTTGTTGATCAAAACAGAAAACGGTCATGAGTTCGAATACACCAAAGACAACAGGAACGGTGAAGGTCCCTAAGTTTGACAAAGGAAATTACAACCTCTGGAAGATAAAAATGATGTTGTTCATCAAAGCTTCTCATCCTATGTGTCCTGAGATTCTCAAGAATGGTCCCTTTGTTGCACAACAAGAAATACCTGAAAAGACTGTTGGAACCACAACATATCCAAGATCTTATATGGCCAAGGAACCATCCAAATGGACAAAATCAGAAAAGGAGATGGTTGCTCTTGATAGTCACTGTAACACCCCTAGACCCGGGGTCGAAGATCCAGGCTGTCACTCTGTCCTTAATTCCCATTTTAATAAACATTATTCTTAATCTTCATTTTAGCATGCTGTGACCCCTCAATCAAACATAACATTCACAGATTATAGGCTCAGAGACGAAATTAAAACGTTACTAAGTTATTACAACCATCTTGAAATAGTTATTACAAACCCAAATTGTCATAATCTTATAAGTTCGACATAAAAAGGATTACCATCTAAGGCGGCATCTACAGCCAAAAATGCGGTTTGGTTTTCAGAAACTTATAAAAAGTCATGCTTGTAATTAGACCTAACCAACCTAAGCTGTAACCTATCCAACTTAGTCTGCTCACCTCTGGTGATGCTACTAGGTGCGGCCTCAGCACCTGCCTCGTAAATAGTCTCCTATACTGCTGACCGGTTAGCACGCTTTTGTGGGGGGTCTGCCTTGTTCTTGCCATGCTTATCTATTGTTGTGTGGTGGTATATATATAAAAGAAAAGCAAGAGTGAGCAATACAGCTCAGCCATATAATAATAGTTTTCAAAGTACTTTTGTTAACGTAAACCATATGAAATATCGTATACTAATATTGTATCATCATTAAACATTTTCATTCTTTATCCGGAAATATAACGAAGAATTTCTGAGGTACTTTGAATAGTTCTTCATTCTTTCAACACTATCGGTAACTGAGCACCTAGGCTTTCATTAACTTTTGTTAACGTAAACCATATGACATATCGTATACTAATATTGTATCATCATTAAACATTTTCATTCTTTATCCAGAAATATAACGAAGAATTTCTGAGGTACTTTGAATAGTTCATCATTCTGTCAACACTATCGGTAACTGAGCACCTAGGCTTTCATTACAGTGTTGCAATACAATTCCAATGGGAAGAATGGGATTATGCTGGAGCCTCTTCCACGATATCTGGTGATCAGCCAATATACCGTGCCTCTGCTTCTCTACTAGTAGAAGGACGACGTTCCCTTATCGGGTTGCACCCTGATCGCATATGGGCCTTATTATTTGGACTACGCCCGAAGGCGATGTCCCCTATTCCTCCAATCCCTTAAAGAACTCTATGCATCGTAGGAACAAAATTTAATTCAATTTCCCCCAAGCACAAAGTTTGACGACTGGTTTAATAATCATTAATAACTTTACTTCCATGAGTAATTGAGGAAGTAGCTCTGATGTGTGGGTTGACTTTAGTCAACGGAATTTGATTACTAAGAATCGCATCATCAAACATAATTTGGGAGTTGGTCGGAGTTTTTAAGTGTTTAGTCAAACCTGAGCCCCTCCTTAATAGGTAGGGTGCATTTCTTATTGGTAGCGAAGGGAGAAAATAATTAATACTGCCTCCCAAAACCTTGGGTTCCCGAATTTTGATAAGTTGAGCGAGATAGTGATACTTTTTTATAAGTGAAGTTATAGTCAGTGAAGAAATGAGAACCTGTACTATTTTTAAATAATTTTCCGACAATCAGAAAATATTTAAAATAATTTTTTAAAGTCTTAAATGATTTTTAAGTAATTCATATGATTTTTAAATCATCCTGGAATATTTAATAAATATTCAAATAATATTTATTAAATAAATAATTAGCTTGGAATATTTAATAAATATTCAAATAATATTTATTAAATAAATAATCATTCATAACTATTCTCAAATAAAAAGAATTCACCTTTATTAATAAATATTCAAATAATATTTATTAAAATCATCAACGGGATTTTTAATCCAAAAATATCCAATTTATATTTACTGGAATATTTTTAAATCGAACTATACGTCATATATCATCTCTAGTGACTTCCGGGTTTTTATGTCCTTATCTGGACAAAATATCTCCGACTCCCTTACTTAAGAAAAGGGTATTAAAGTACCCTACTTGAAAATCTCAACACATCATCATATACATATATAAGATTTATGCATACGTACTTACTAATAGGTTTATAAATCATCGTAAATAAACCATACATCTCATGCTGATTCGCAAAAATACATTTAAGCAGTTCATAGCAGTTATACCACAACAACAGTTTAAAATACTTGGAGTACAAGTTTCGAAAACTTGCCTGATAGTGTCGGAATAGTCTGGGCTCTGTCTCTAGTGTGATGATCTATAATAACCAATAAGGTTCGGTTAGTTCGTTAAGCGATCCCGTCGAATCAACTATTCACATAAAGACACAATTTCGTAACGATACATCCTTATTACACGTTTGGCTTATTATAAGTCCATGATATCCTTTAACCACTTTTGGATAATTATTGGTCTCGTAACGACTTTCGTTAAAGGTCATTTTCAACGAAACTAAAGTTCGTCTCGTATCGTCCCCTAAAAGAGTTTTTCACTTGCGCAACTTTGATTCGAAAAATTCTATAACATTGAAAAATAAACTTTTTCATGAAATTCTTTTCCTCACCTCTTCTTAACTGTCCAGAGGATTTTTCATCCAAATTTCATAATTAAGAACATCTTTTTGATAGCTCAGTTGTTGCTCTAAAAATAGCTTCTTTCTGCAGTGGTTTCTCATGCGCATTCTTGACTTAAACATTTCTATAAAATCGAAAATTAAGCCTTTTATCTTCAAATTTTTACAAGCTCTTAACCATTAACTAAGTTACCCCCTGTAAAAATTTCATAATCACAGACCATTTTTAAAGGGCTCGTTTGACTTTGTAAAGTCAGTCCATCTTAACGATTCATCCGTTTTAACCGGTTTCACTAGAATGACCATATCTCGTAAATCGTAATCACATGATCTTGGTGTCAAAAAAAACTACAAAACAATTTCTACTGGTTTATGGCCAAAAACTTGCCAAGAAAACATTTGTTCAATTCGGTATTATCTGCACAAATAACCTAATGAAATTTTGACATTATAACGACTATAATTCGATCGTTTCCAAATTCCATGAACTTCATTTAATCACTTAATTCAACCACACACCATCAAGATCATATAAACATCATCAAGGGTATCTAAGACCAGTGGTAACATCCATTTATCACTACCCAAGATTTATCCATACTTATAAAGTTTAAAACATCACAAACCCCTTAAACATGTACATACTTGCATCAATCTTTCAAATCAACTTATAACTCATGTAGTTTAAGGTGGGTGTGAGTATTTTACCTTCCTTGGAGTCTTAACAACCTTAACCAAGCTTAACAAGGCTTGAGATCAAGTCCATAAGCTATTATAACCCTCAAACTTCAAGATCTAAACCAAAGTTCATAAGAAGTTACTCCCTCCGTCCCACCGGGTTCTTAACATTTCAAAATGAGGTGTTTGGCACGCATTTTAAGGATAGTTTTATAACTTATTTTTGAAACTTTCTTTTTTTTGTATAAAAATAGAACAATTCTATTTTTATACAAAAAAAAGAAAATTTAAAAAATAAGTTATGGAACTATCCTTAAAATTCACCTTAAAATGCGTGCCAGAAAGTGACAAAAAAAGTGTTAAGAATTGGATGGGACGAAGGGAGTACTATTTACTCAAGAACTTCTTGATTTTATTTGAGCAAGCTATACTTAGTGTAAAATCATGAAATTAAATACTCACCCTGGATATATCATGAAGTAATCCCAGAAATATTTTGATGATCTTAGGACGAGTAGAGCTTGGAGAAAAATTTCCTTTTTCTTGGCTATCTTGAAAAGTATCCAGAAAAGTGGAAGTGCAGTAGCAACTTGTTGAATTTATTTGACCAATCAAACGACCTTGAAAAATTACGAAATTAAATCCGTAACTCCATATTGATGTGTAGAAGAACTGGAATTGTTTTCATGATTTTTAGATGAGGGGAAGTGGGTGAAAAAAATCGGAAAGACACCTCTATAGGGTTTGGTCGGGAATTGCTTGAAAATGGGAGAGAGAGTTTCTTGTTTTTCTTGGATGCTTGGGTGTGATTAGCAACTGAATTATGAAGTTAAATTACACTCAAGGATGCAGTCATACCATAGTAAAAGTGTAGGACACCCACTTCCCAATTTGTCTCCCTGAATCAAGAAAGTTTGTCCCATTTACTATTCACTCTAATTTGATTGAATTTGAAATAAGTAGTTTGATTTAAAACTAATTATTTTGCATGGCACTTGCATGGCATATTGCATGGTAACTTGCATGTATATTACTCACCTTAATAATCAACCAATGCTTACCATTTAATTCCATATGCAAGTTTGGAGATTTTCTTGTAAAAGCGTTTTGTCACATAGAAATTTCTTTCGTCGTTCTTTGAACATTTGTCTTTAAAATTCTTCTAATAATTTCCATAATTACTTGCCTTGGTATTTAACTTAGCTTAGAGATTTTCTTAACCTCAATATCCCATATTTATACCAATATTTAATAAAAGTGAAACTCTACGTAATCTGACGGTTTCTGCATTACCTTTCTTCTTTGTACAACGATACTTTATTCATAAAAGTATAAATACTTCTTCATTCATATAACATGATCTTAAAAACTTTTCATAACTTCCACCAATCGCTGTTTATGATCATTTTAGAAATATTACAAAAACCTGGGTTTTTACAGTCACCTAATGCTATTAATCCTAGACTCAATGGATATGTCAATGTTTGCAAACATAGCATCTTGCACTTCTGCTAAAGAGATGTGGGATCATATTGAGGTTCTATGTGAAGGAACAGAGGAGGTCAAGGAAAACAAGAAACAGATACTGGTCACACAGTATGAAGCTTTCATGGCATAGCCCAAGGAAAGCATCACTAATATGTGTGAGAGATTTCACAAGTTGGTTACTGAGTTGCAGATGAATGGAAAGGTTTACAGCACTAAAGAACTGAATATGAAGTTTCTATTGTCTTCTCCAAACCACCTAGAGCAGAGGGTCATTTCTCTAAGGGAAAGAGATTTGAACAAAATCACATATGATGTGCTCTATGGGGTTTTAAAGACTCATGAACTTGATTTGCTTCAGAAGAGGGCTATTCAAGCCAACCAAGGCAGGATGGTAAACACATCATGTGCCTTGATTGTCAGCATATCTGTACAAGACCTGGAAGCATCTACAAGTCAGCTGAGAATAGATGAGATAGTAGATGATGAAGAAACCGAAGCTGAAGTGAGTGAACCTGTTGAAGAAAAGGAAGAAGAAGAGTTATATACTCTTGAAGAGCTAGATGGCATGGAAAACACTTCATATGCTTTCATGGCCAGAAAATTTCCAAACATCAGATTCAAGAGGAACCAACCCTTCAAACCTAAACCCCAAAACCATTCATTCAACAAGAGTAAAGCACATGTGAAGCCAAACAAGAGTAAATTCAAAACTGGCTATGTGGATAGGTCATCTGTAAGATGTTATAGATGCAATGACCTAGGGCATTTTGCTAGTGAATGCAAGAGGCCTAAAAAGAAGGATAAAGAGTTTCTAGAGCTTGAAGCTAAGTATAAGGCCCTTCTCAAAAAGCAAACACCATGCAAGGCCTACATAGCTAAAGGGAAGTGTTGGGATGATACTGATAGTGATGAAGAAGAGCAAGGATTCTGCAACTATGCCTTGATGGCCAATTCCAAGGATGACACATCTTCATCAGACTCTCAGGTACCATCTCTCACTACCATAGACATGTCTATTTCTGAGTACAAGAATATGATTGAACAACTATCTGTTGAAATGTTTAATATTCATACTAGTATGACTGCTGCTAATGATGAAATTACTAAACTGTCTTCTAGAAATGAATTATTAATCAAGAGGAATGATGAACTTGAGCTAACTACTATGCAAGTAGAAAACCTTAAGAAAGTAGTTGAATATCTACAGAATAAGGTTCTATGTGCTAGTCAAATTGAAAAGGCTCTTAGGGATGAACTAGCTGAAAATGAATTCAAACTGAAAACCTTTAAGAACTTATCTAGTCTACTACAATCCTATCATGAGAAAATCCAAGCTAAACCAAAGGCTGCCATTGGACTTGACTATGGCACTCTTAAACAAAGGAAAGGCTATGCTATCATTGAAGATGACATAGTTGTTCAGAAGGAAGTGCCTCACATTTTGAAAAAGGCTGAGTCACCAATTTTTAAAGAATCAACATTTAAAATTGATGAGGATGCCTTACTCATCAAGCAAATGTTGAATGATGAGGATGAGGCACAGTCTAGTGAACAACCAACATCCTCTAAGAGTGAGAGTGTCAAGCCAAAAGCCAAGAAGCCTGTAGAAAGTAGACCTAGAACTGAGAAGATTATTAAGTTTGTATCAGCTGGGAAGAATGAATCTGAAAAGAAAGTGACTAAGAAGAAACAGAATAGAAATGGCAAGCTAGGGATTAACAAAGATAATAACTATGCTTATATGCCTAATGCCCCTAGGAATACCTGTCAAAACTATTTCAGTACCAATCATTTAACTCATGCATGCAAGAAACCTATTGGTAGTGTGCCCAAACCTTTCTATGATTGTTATGTGCCTTTAAGACATATAGATGCTCCATTCTGTGATAAATTTGACTGTATGCCATGCAATATGAATGTTATGACTAGTTGTTTCAATTTGAGAAGGCAATTCATTGATGGTTATATCAGTCATAATTCTCACACACACTACACAAGGTCAAAGTCTTCAAGTCCTCCTAGAGCTAGGAAGGTACCTCTGTCACCTAAGTCTGAAACCTCAGGTTCTAAGACTTCTAACAGTGATAAGAAGACTAAAATCAAGAAAGTTGATAAGCATGTTGTTTATGATAAAACTGCTTCTAAGTTACATGGACCCAAACTTGTTTGGGTGCCAAAGGAGAAGTAATACCTTTGTGTTTGCAGGGCAAAGAAAGTGAAAAGAAGGTCATGTGGATTTTGGACAGTGGATGCTTAAATCACATGACTGGTGATATGGCCCTGCTATCACAGTATGAGGAGAAGGCTGGCCCAATGGTTGCTTTTGGATATGACAGCATGGGTAACACATTGGGATATGGCAAGTTAGAAGTTGGTAATGTCATCATTGAAGATGTAGCACTAGTCAAGGGACTCTGCTAAGTGTTGGTCAGTTTACTGATAGAGGATTCAAGGTAAATTTTGACAAGGATGAATGTTTGATTACCCACAAGAAGACTGGTGATTTTGCTCTATCTGGAGTAAGAAAAGGAAGCCTGTTTGTTGCCAATATGGATTCTGCAAACAAGGACAAAGTTTGTTGGTTTTATTCAAAAGCATCAAGTGAAGACTGTTGGCTGTGGCACAAGAAATTATCACACTTGAACTTCAAAGCCATTAATTCTCTAGTCAAAAGAGAGTTAGTGAGAGGCATGCCCACACTTGAATTATATCAAGAAGGAGTGTGTGAGGCTTGTCAAAAAGGAAAGATGAAAAGATCAAGCCACAAGTCAAAGACAGTGACATCAATAACCAAGCCCCTGCAACTAATTCATATGGATTTGTTTGGGCCTGTCAATATTATGTCACTAGGAATAAAGAAGTATGCCTTGGTGGTGGTTGATGACTTTACAAGGTATATATGGGTGGAATTTCTGGCATCAAAAGATGAGGCTCCACAAGTAATCATTGAGCACATAAAGAAAGTTGACAAGGAAGCAAAGGCCAACAATGCAAGTGTGATTGCATTGACAAGTGATAATGGGACAGAGTTCAGAAATGCCATGCTTGAAGCATTTTGCAAAGAGAATGGTATTTCTCAGCAATTCTCAGCTCCAAGGACTCCACAACAAAATTGAGTTGTTGAGAGAAAGAATAGAACTCTAATTGAGGCTGCTAGAACAATGTTGCTTGATGCAAAGATGCCTATATGTTTTTGGGCTGAGGCTGTGAGCACTGCATGCTATATCCTGAACAAAACCCTCATCAACAAAAACACTGGAAAGACACCTTACAATTTGATGAATGGAAAGAAGCCTACTCTAAAGTATGTTCATACTTTTGGAAGTAAATGCTTTGTGTTGAAGGATAATTCAGAATATGTTGAAAAGTTTGATGCAAAGGCATTTGAAGGAATTTTTCTGGGCTACTCTATGGAAAGAATTGCATACAAAGTTTATGTTATCAGTCAAAAGAAAATTATGGAAAACACAGATGTAACATTTGATGACAGTAAACTACCTGGATTAGAAGAAGCCAATGATGAAGATAAAGATCCACTAAGATTTGAAAATCTAGATGATTCTGATGAAGAGATTGAAACTTAAGTTGAAATTGTAGTTCAACAAGCTCAAGTGAATGATGATGCAAGAGAAGAAATTGTGCCAATCAACAGTGAAAAAACAAGCATCCAAGACACACCTGTGAATAGTGGCAACTTCATAAGGGGAGGAATTGAGAATGATAATGACTTGTATGATGAAGCAACATCAAGGATGAGAAATCAGACTGAGCATTCAAGGAAATGGGATAGATCACACACTACAGAGCAAATTATTGGAGATCCAAATGTAGGAGTAAGGACTAGGAGAGCAACTCAAAACGAGTGCCTCTATGGTTGTTTTCTATCTCAGATTGAGCCAAAGAAACTTGATGATGCACTGTTGGATCCAGATTGGATTATTGCCATGCATGAGGAGCTGAATCAATTTGAAAGAAACAAAGTATGGGAACTTGTGCCTGCACCAAAGAACAGAACCATTGTTGGAACAAAATGGGTTCTAAAGAATAAGTTTGATGAAGATGGTGTAATAGTAAGAAACAAAGCAAGGTTGGTTGCAAAAGGATACTCTCAACAGGAAGGCATTGATTATAATGAGACATTTGCTCCTGTTGCTAGATTGGAAGCCATCAGAATATTCCTGGCATTTGCTGCTCATTCAAATTTTAAAGTCTATCAAATGGATGTCAAGAGTGCATTTCTGAATGGAGAGTTGGAAGAAGAGGTCTATTTGCAACAACCACCTGGATTTGAGGATCCACATTTCCCAGAATTTGTCTACAGATTGCTTAAGGCATTGTATGGACTTAAGCAGGCTCCAAGGGCATGGTATGATACTTTATCACAATTCCTCCTTGAAAATCAATTCACTAGAGGCACATTGGACAAGACACTGTTTTACAAGAGGCATGGTGATGATATTATCCTGGTTCAGATCTATGTGGATGATATCATATTTGGCTCTACAAATGAGAAGATGTGTGAGAAATTCTCTAAACTCGTGCAGAGCAGATATGAGATGAGTATGATGGGAGAGTTGACATTCTTTCTTGGGTTGCAAGTCAGTCAGAGGAAGGATGATATCTTTATCAGTCAAACCGAGTACATCAAGGATCTATTGAAGAAGTTTGACTTAGAAGACTACTCTCCTGCAAAGACACCCATGGCCACTGCCACTAAATTGGATGAAGATGCTAAAGGCAAGAAAGTAGATATCTCAGTCTACAGAGGCATGGTTGGTTCTCTACTCTATCTCATTGCAAGTAGGCCAGACGTCATGTTTGCTACTTGCTTGTGTGCAAGGTTTTAATCAAATCCAAAAGAGTCACATCTAATTGCTATAAAAAGGATCTTTAGATATCTGAAAGGCACGCCAAACTTGGGTTTATGGTATCCTAAGGACACAGGGTTTAATCTGGTTGGTTATTCTGATGTTGATTATGCTGCATGCAGAGTGGATAGGAAAAGCACCTCATGTAGCTGCTAGTTTCTTGGACAAAGGTTAGTCTCTTGGTATAGCAAGAAACAACAATCTGTGTCAACTTCCATAGCTGAGGCTGAATACATAGCTACTGGAAGTTGCTGTGCTCAAGTGCTTTGGATTATAAACCAACTTAGAGACTATGGACTTGTGTTGGAAAGAATTCCAATCATGTGTGACAACACAAGTGCAATCTCTATAGTTGCCAATCCTGTCAATCATTCTAGGACAAAGCACATTGACATCAGATATCATTTTATCAGAGAACATGCAACTAATGGAACCATTGAGTTGCATTATGTCTCTACAGATAAACAACTAGCTGACATATTCACTAAGACATTAGATGAATCCACCTTCACAAGGTTTGTTAGTGAGATTAGAATGCTGAATTCTTCAGATTCTGGCTAAGTGAATATATCACCTAGATTGTTGCAGCAGTAAACACTTACTTTATCTAAATTCTCAATATTTTTGAAGTAAGTGTTGGCTGAAATATGATTTATAAATATTTCAAATCTGTTGCATATGTTGAAAAATCATATTGTATCAACTTGAAATTTCTATGAGATTTTGAGAAAATCACTATTTAATTTGTTAGAATATTCTATATAGAATATGTCTGGTGAGTTTTAAAAGATAGTGAAAATTGAATTTTTATGAGTAAAGAGAACATTTCGATAAGTCAGACTTCTCGAATGATTTATTTCTTATTAATGCTCGACTTCTCTGACAAGTCTATTCAGGACACTCTCGAGTTCTCGAATTGAGTCTTTTAGAGAAATCGAATAGAGAAATGCTTGAGTTCTCGAATAAGGTGTTTTAGTTCTCTAATGACTGAGTTCTCGAATACCATGTTTGAGTTCTCGAATCATTTGAAAGGGCTGAATTCTCGCTGAATCTTAACCGCTTTTGGATTTTTATTCAAAATTTTTAAATCACTCATAAAAACATATTTTATTTAATTTAGAATTATTTCTAAGTGAGTTCCAATCTGCTTGAGATATCGATTAAGCCTTTCTTGACTTATAGAATAGTTGTTTTCTACTTCTCGAATTGCCTGACTTGTCGATACAAAACATATATCTAATCGACAATTCAAGTACTTCATACTTATACAATTATACATCTATTCGATTCATTTCATTCGATTTCTCAAGCATCTAGAGTTCCAAAAACCCCTGAAACCCTAACCTAAAAAAGCTAAATTTCTTCTTCAACCTTCTTTCTTTTCTCTCTTTTCTCTGTCTCAATGGCAACCGTGAAATTCAACACCAACTTTATCGCCCTAACCAATGATGTTGAGGCACCCAATGCCAATTATCAAATGTTTTGTGAAGTGGATGTCTGAATCTTACATCAAGAATGCTCTGTCAACTAATCCTACCCTGTGTCTAGACCTCCTAGAGCGATTCTGGAGCTCTGCTGTCTGTGAGACTAATGCACTTCAGGATGCCACTCTCACCTATACCATTTACTGCAAAATTCAAGATAAGGACATCACTATTACTGCTGAGGATATGAATCAAGCATTAGGATTGGGCTATCAACAAGAAGTGTATGACCCACTAGCCACGAATGCTGAGTTGCTAGACTTCTTCGAGTTCATCAGGTACTCAGATGAGATTAAACTTGGGCACCTAAACAGAAAGAATCTAAGAAAAGAGTGGAGCTATGTGTTTGCAACTCTTCTTCAAGTCTTCACTGCCAGGAAGTCTAGCTATGATCAAATTAGTGCACTTGCACAGCAGATAGGCTATGCCTTAGCCTATGGGAGAAAGATAGACGTTGGCCAACTTATTCTACAAGAGTTGTATGGGAGACTTGGTAAGAACTCAGCCAAGAGAGGTACTGACATTTTCTTCCCTTGCCTTATTCAATCCGTACTTAATTTTAAAAATAATAAATTGATTAAATTACCTGGGATAGATAGAAATAGAATAGGATATCCTAGATCCATGACCAAACTCATTTTTGGTAATCTGGAGACTAGGAATGATGTGGATGTAAGACTTAAAATAACTCCCCATATGGAGGGTTTATTTAGGACTTACCCCCACAACATGCCAATATTTGATTCTAGATCACAGTTAGCACAGCCCAAGCAAGTAGAACAAAATGCTAACCCAGGACTTACTAACCAACCACCTCAGCCAAACAATCTACCAAACACAGAGCCACCTACATCATCCTCTCAACAGGGTGGTGTTAGTAAAAAGGAGAAGAAGAGAAAACAGGTTGCTTTTGCACGTTTAACCATCTTATCTGAAGCAGCATTGGCTGTAGAATTAGGCTTAGAAAGTGAGGAACCTGAGTCACTCTTACTAAGGCAAAAGAAGAAAAAGAAATCTAAAACCACCTCCTCAGTCACACAAATGGCTGAAGTTGTAAAATCAGGGGCACACAGTTCACTAGATGTATCCTCTCAACAGGGTGCATCTATAGAATCAAGCATCCTCCCCAATGCACCTTCTTGTAATGAGTCAGCACATGGGAGTGATAAGGCTGGCACAACACTGAGTGAAGAGCACATCACACTTGAAACTCCCTCTATCTTTCAGGGGGAGTTGCCAAAATCTACTCTAAAAGACACTTCTCTTCCAGAATCTTCATCACAAATTTCTGTGGAGCCTGCAACTCAATCAATTGAGGAGCAAGGCATTGATCATCAAGAATTCTTTTCTCTTGGTGAGCCAATGGACTCAAGTGACTTAGCGCATGACACTTTGCTCACCACCCAGGAACCACATTCAGATGGTGAGGGAATGCAAGCTGGGGCATATCCTGATGACACCATCACCAACACAGAGGCTTCACTAGTTTTCACTAGAGACTCTATGCCTGTGTCAACTACTGTTGTAACTCATCCCACTCCTGTGGAGACAACAGTAGTAGAGTCAATCCATCCGGTTGCAGAAGTTGCATCTGTAACTAAGGAGTCTAGCTTGCCTAGCTCTAGCTCTGACTTTATGTCACAATGGCTGAAGCCTGTGCAACATGATAGTGCTTCAAGATCAGGATATGTTCCACCACAATTGACGGTTGAAGCATTTCAAAGCTTAGTTGTGGATCAGATTCCTGAGTTTGTAAAGATAGCTCAGAACCTTGTCACCTCAAACATGCCAAATCCAGACTATGAAGCAATTTTGCTATGTCACAGAGATGATGTGGAGTTGCAAAAGGCCAAGATAATAGATGCATGATGCTGAGAGAGATGGCAAGTAGATGCATGGCTGCAAGGGAAATATGACATTGCTCTCTCATAAGGCCTCCAGTACCTCAGAGAAGAATACATCACATCACTAGGGTCCAATGCCAAATCTCTCACTCCTAGTGATGTATATGAAGCAATGAATGACACCTATAAAGGAATTCTCAAAGCTGCACACTATATTGGCAAGGGTCTCAAGACAGAAGTGAATGAAGTGTATGCAGCTACAATCAAAGAGGTGCAGAAAGTGAAAAGGGATTTTGATACCAAATTTCCCAACTGGATAATGTTCTCAAGGAGGTTTAACTCTGCAAGTCTGAGTGCATCAAGATAGACAACTCTATGCTATTGGTCCAGGGGTCTGTCAAGACTATGGCTGCTCATATGGAAAAATTATCAGATCAGACAACAAATGCCAATGCCATGATGAGGACTCTGTTTAAAAATCAATATGGAGATAAACTGGTGATTGAGGTTCCTGAAATTTTAAGTGGAGAGACTGAAAGATCAATCACTATCTGGTTTTAAAGCCACTAAGTTGTTCACAAAGGTGGAATCTCTTGAACAGGAAGTGGTCTCTCTCAAACAGTCCAATGCTCAGCTGACAGACAAAGTTGCAACTCTCACTAAGCAGTTGAGCACTCAAGCCACTACCACAACTGATGTTCTTCTGCATCCATAATTTATGTTGTCAACCATGATGAAACATATGGGTCTTCATCTACCTGAGGAATCTATGCCTACCACTTCTTCAACTCCAAAGGCCCCTACTAAAGCCTCAGTGCCTGTCAACAAGCCTAAAGGGGAGAAGAGGAACTCAAAGGACTCAAAACCTAAGGGGGAGCATCAGACTAAGGGGGAGAAACCTCAAGAGAAGGGCATATCAATCAATGAGGGTGGTCATCCAAGAACAAGAGAGAAAACTCATGAGTCAGGCAAAAGGGAAATCCAAAGTTGATGAGCCTCCAACCTCTCTACCAGTTGTCACTCTACCAACTGTGCACATCACTACTCCTGATGGCCAGAAGCAATCTATCACAACTATAGTGGTTGCAGGGAGTATGCCATCTGATAAACCTCCATCCTCCAAATCTGAAAGTGCCAAGCCTGTAGCAGTAAAGGTAGTTACTGAGGCTAAGCTACAAGAAGTTGCCAATTCAAATGTCTATTATGATGAAGCATTCTTGGAGTTTCTGAAAGTCTCAAGGGAACAGTCCAATGACACTCAATTATATCTAAGGAGCCTGAAGGATCAGATTGATTACCTCACTGTGATACTTAGGAGAGTTGATAGCTCATGGCTCAAGGAAGTAATGATGGTGGCAAAATCCAGGATCTAGCATCTAACCTACAAGACTCTACAAGCCTTAAAACATTCAGAGATAGATGCACTGATCATGCTTATAGAGAAGAGGAATGCAAATGAGAACAATAAAAGTCTGTATGATGACTTGAGGAATGGCCAACCTTCAAGGCTGCAAGAAGTGATTAAGAAGCCATGGACAATCATCTATCAGTCTGGCTGCAAAGTTGAAGAAATTAAACAATTGGTCATTCCTAATGACCTCACTTTTCGAAATCACAGACTTATTATTGCCATCATTGATCAACTACAGAAGAAGAATGAGATAAGAACTGCTGAAGAAGTAGAGGCACTGCATACTCTCAGAACTTACATTGCAACTAGTGAAATTCTAGTAATGGCCAAAAACAGGAGAAATAAGGATGATGAAGATGAAAACAAAAATGATGGAAGGAGAAGTCATCACAGGAGTAATAAGGGTGATAAAGATGAGAAGAAGAAAGATAGCAAGGACAAGAAAGATGATGATGATCAAGGTAAAGTCTATGAGAGAAAGAATGGAAAACAGCAAGCCTTAGGCATTGCTAGCATTAAACTCACCACAGCACAAGACTCTAAGTCTAGGATGAATAATGTTAGTAATGACCTACCAAAATCTGAATCAATGGCTTCTGCAACTGTTTTGCCACCTCAAGAAGAGAAGAAGATTCAAATCAAGAAACCATCTGTGTGTTTCAAAAAGTAAACTACTAATGGAATACTACAATGGTCTACCAACAAAGGTCACATGTTACTGCCATGCAACCATGTAAAGAAGTTCAAACTCAAACAGGCTGCAAGAAGGGTGAAACTATCCAAGTCTAGGGCACTGACAATAATTCCAGGGTTAAACCTACCTCCTCTAGATGAAGATTTTGATGAAGGCCAACTACAATTTCTAAGAGCTCAAAGAATCTATCATGTTGCCATTGTTGATGATTGTCTTGAATTTAAATACACTGATGGAAGACAGAAGAAATTCAGGCAAGGGACATGTCAGCATTGGGGCAAGCTATATGATATAGAAAGGATTATTGCAATGTTGGATTCTGAAGATAGAGTGGAAAGGGTATGGAAGTTGGAGTTAATTGATTTTGTCAAAATGAAGAGAGATCACCAGGCAGAACAGAAAAAGAACAGTGAAGAGCTACTAAAGAAAAGGGAGGAGGAGTTTGTTGCAATGAAAGCTAAGGCTGATGAATTGAGGGATATGCGTCTGTGTAGAGTCAAATTTAATCCTTACATTATTGAATACAAGAAATATAGAAGAACTGTAAAGATTAGAATGGACTACATCAGTTCCTACTCTGAGAAACAGCTGAATGAAGTACTCAAGGATTTGTCACGCTCCCCTCTAATTGAAGAACTCACTGCAATGGAAGACATTATTCTTGCAATGGAAGAAAATGCAAAGAAGAAAGCTAAAGAAGCTGAAGAAAAGATGATAAATGAGAATCTACAAGCCAAAGCTCAAGAGATGAATCCAAAAGGATATGGCTAGTAGTTCCTCATAACTTGTAAGAATACTTCTGTGTATTTTCCTTGATCAATCTACATACCTATACTTTTCAAATTTTATCTTTATGTATGTTAGGCTTGTTATCAGGCATGAAATTGTGACTAAGGGTCTTACTCACAATTTGGGGGAGATTGTTAGTCACAGAGACATGCCTGTGCTCATAATATAACAAGCCTAAGTATGTGTAATGCTATGCATTACCTACATGACCTCTTAATTGAGGGAACCTCTAGTTGTAGAGTTTCTGGTTGTTTTGTACTTGTAATAGGCATCAAATCCTAGTTGTGTAAATGTATTCATAAAGTGAAGAATAATGCTTGAAAGAAGTTCCAAGGTTCATGCCTCAAGCACGAAGATAAAGACTGTCAAATAATCACAGTTGGGATTTGAAGAAATGAAGAATTTGCCTAAGTACCAATTCGAGAAGTATGTTTGTTATATTCGAGAAGTCTAGCATTCGACAAGTCAAGGATTCGATATCAGTAAAGACACTATTCGATATCTCTGAATTCACTGTTCGATATCTCAGAGATTCGATATGTCTAAATACTCTATTCGAGAACTCAAGAAGTCAACAAGTCAAAGTGGTATTCGAGTTCTCAAAGAGTCAACAAGTCAAAGTTCCATTCGATATCTCAAGGACTCAGAAAGCTATTCGACATCTCAGGGATTCGACAACTCAAGTGTTCCATTCGATAACTCAAGGATTCCTGGAGAAAAGAGTTATTCGAGAAGTGATTCGATATGTCAAATATGCAGTATTCGAGAACTTAGAGTTATCTAATACTAGTTCTCGAATCAATCACCTAGTCACTTCTCGAATACATTCTTGGAGACAAACTACTGGAAAAATTGTACAAGTCAGAAACCTGCAACAAGCCAAAGCACTTTATGGACCATAATCTGTAATGTACTTTGGAAAGACTACAAAGAAGCTTGGAGAGATGTACAAGAGACAAAGAGCTAAAGAAGTGGATCTGAACAGGCTTTGCAAAGTCAAATCTGTAGCCATTTGGATGCCTGCTCAAAAAGGATAGACACACTGGAAAGTAAACTTGTTTAGCTACCTTATTTGTAGTAAGTAGGTTGTATTCATGTTCTATAAGAATACAACCTCACTTCTTTAGAGATTAAGTTTTAACAGTTTTTCACATACATTGTAAGAGAACATCTCTCTGAGAAAAACGAAGCTGAGAATACTATCATTTGTATTCAAAGATTGTAGCAACTCTTTATCTAATAATATATTAGATTAAAGTGATATTGTGTCTTGTGTTGTTCTTTATCCGCACCTGCACATTTGCACACACAAACACTTATCTTGTGCTACATAGATTCAAGAACGAGAAAAAGTTCAAGAATCCATTCACCCCCCCTCTGTATTCTTTAGTCGTATTCAATACTCAACAGAATCAATTCTCATTGTCATAATTATGGTTAATAATGAATAGGGGTATATATAAGCTGATTAATAGGGAGTTAGTTAAGGATGAAAAATAGTGTATGGGCACAGGTTATGAACTAAGGAAGCAAATTATTAAGAAGTTACGTAGTAGCTCAGAAGGAGGTCATTCTAGCATTATTACCATCATGAAAAGGATACACCAAAGATTTTTATAACCCATGGTTAAAACAAGATGTGAATAAATTTGTCTAATCATTTGATATTTGTCAAAGGTGCAAGACTTACATATATTCACACATGAATTGCTTAAACCTATTCCCATTCCTAAAATGTTGGGGAAACTATTTCATTGAACTTTGATTTACCTAAATCTAATTAAAAATAAGTTATATTGGTTGCGGTGGATAAATTGACCAAATATGATTATTTTATTGTACTAAGTAATCCCTACACTACTACTACAATATCTCAATAAGTATGGGATACATTGTTGAAGCTACCTAAGGGGCCATTTATTTTTGTCTTAGGGCCCATTTGTTAATCCATGAATGAGATTAAAAGAACTGGACGAGAAAGAATTTGTTGTTCAGATTCTTTGATAAGGTGAAAGATGAACTGGACGACTCTTTTTCCTTTACATGAGACAAACTTTATATCATGATATAAAAAATATTATATTTGTTTATATGCTAATTTTATGTTGACCTAGTTCACAAATTAATTTTAACATTTCATTATATATATATATATATAGGCTTTTGCTCAAATACAAACCAATCTTTATATACAAACTACAAACCAACACTAAATATATTATATTTCATTTATTCTAAGGGCCCCGCCAGGGGCACCTTAACAAAAAATGTCATAAATTAACTGACCAATACTCAGCAAAAATAAATAAATTACTGTTAACTGCTGACGTCGCTGTCACGTTAGCAGTGAACAGGAACTTTTTTTTTTTTGCTGAATAGAGGGTTGATTATTATACATTTTTTGTATTGGGGTGCCCCTAGTTTGTTTATTAGATTAGCTCGAAATGTTGGATTGGGGTTTGGTTTTTAGTTTGTATTTAAGAATGGTTTGTAGTTGAGTAGGACTATAAATATATATATATATATATAGGGTTGGACTCCATAACAAACACCTTATATAACAAACAATAAAGAACACCTTAGATCTAATTGATCCAATGCCCCTGGCGGGGCCACCCAATACAAAAAGTTCTTATTTTTTTAGGCTCTATCCATCCAGCAAAAAAAAATTGAAAATTTATTGTTCATCGATGACGTCACTGATGACGTCATCATGACGTCATCGATGAACAGTAAATTTTCAATTTTTTTTTGCTGGATGGATAGAGCCTAAAAAAATAAGAACTTTTTGTATTGGGTGCCCCTGTCGGGGCCAATGGATCTATTGGAATAAATGATTTTATAGTGTTCTTTATTGTTTGTTATATAAGAGTGTTCTGTATGGAGCAAAGGCCTATATATATATATATATATATATATATATATATATATATTGTTTTTCAATATGTTTATGTAAAAATAAATATGTATGTTTAACTTAAATATATTTGTATGAATATACTTATAAAGACTCATGATTAAAATAGAATTTTATAATAGTATATCTTGAATTCAAATTAAAAAAATTATGTGTATGAATTTAAATTTGTGTTTAATATAATTAGATCTATTATAATAATTTTTATTAATTGGATATGTTACACTAGGATTATAGATAAAATATAATCTTAGATTAATTAAGAATTGCCTATTATTAATATATAAAGGGTATAATCATCCAGAAATTTTAAAATT
This sequence comes from Kitagawia praeruptora, assembly GCA_037693485.1. Classification (NCBI taxonomy): domain Eukaryota; kingdom Viridiplantae; phylum Streptophyta; class Magnoliopsida; order Apiales; family Apiaceae; genus Kitagawia; species Kitagawia praeruptora. The sequence goes on along the minus strand of CM075352.1, from coordinate 132,853,986 downwards.
TTATTTATCAAACATTGTTAATCATTCAGTATTCAGATTATCATTCGTCCAGATATTTTAATCATTCAGAAATAATGATCCAGATTTAACAAATGACCCCTTGATCTCTCTTAATCAGGTAAATCTCAAGTGTTAAGATATTAAGATCATTTGTTTTTGTAACTTTGTAAGCTGAATGCTTCAAATTGTCTTAATCATTGAGAAAGAATATGTCAGCTCAACCATTAAGAACTATCACATGCATTGATGCACAAGTGCATAACCCAAAAACTATTCTCCGATTACGTATGTGGTTTGAAACTTTTTTTCTTTTTACTTTGACATTTGAAACATTATTTTTTTTGGTGAATATTTTAAGTGAATTATATATATTTATATGATAATTTTTAATAATTTTAACTATATATGTATGATAATTGTAATATTAAATTACTATAGCTTTAAATTTTTTGAAATTGTTTTTACTTATATTTACTCGTAATATTTTGTTATGATCATACAATTATTAGAATATGATAATGTTACATTTATTTAAAATGGTAATAATATAAGAAAAGAAATCATTCGGCTCTTTTGATTATATTTTTTTGCCAAATAGAATTATTCATTCAGATTTCTCAATCGTTCAGAAATATTAATCATTAAGAAATTTATATTCAGATTTGCCAAATGACCCTTAAGCTTTCGAAGGCTATTATTGTTTTCGTTAATCAAGATAGACACAAATCGAGTTTAGTTTTGCATATCACCCTCAAATAGACATTCCAAAGTCTCAAATAGTCAGACGTATAAAAAGAGTAAGATAGATATAATGACCTAGAATTTTTCACAATTTATAAATGTCTATTTAATTGTTAAATGTGGAAATTATGTGAATTATGTGATGGATAAATTTTTGTGAAATCAAGATATATGTGAAAACATGTTTATGTGATTATTTGATGATTGGTATGTGTCGTATGTGATCGTAGGATTTTATTTATATTTTTGAAGCATTAAAAGTATTTTTAAAGTGCATTTTTAATCTTTCAAAAATCATATAAAATCATTGGAGTCGTTTTAAATCATGAAATCTATTACATTATCATCTTTGTGATGTGATTTAGTTTTAAAATTAGTGTGAGTATTTAATTGTGAGTTTTGATATTTTAAAATGATTTAAAAAGCTTTATGTCTTTTAAAGAGCCTTTATTTCGAAAATTCATAGAAAATTCATTATTGAGCCTAAAATTATTTTAAAAATATGGGGAGCCTTGTAATTTTATAAACTTTATTTTAAAATTTTAAAAAGTATTTTTATATTAATTTTCCATTTTATTTCGATTTTAAAATGAATAAAATCAGATTTTAAAAAGAAAGTAGATTTTCAACATTTGTGTAATTACCGAAATACCCCTGTACCATTATAACACCACCGCCCACTTCATTTCTCTCATCTGCTCGACTCTCTCTTCTCTCTCCTCTGGTACTCTCTCCTCCCTCTTCAATTCTTCTTGCGATTTCAAGCTAAAACCATGTCTTAATTCTGTTTTAATCACCTATATCATGTTCTTATGCTTGCTAATTGATTTGGTATGAGTTTTATACAAGTTTGTATGTGTATATATGCGACTGTGTGTATATATATATATATATATATAAATATATATATATATATATATATGGGTGTTGTTCGAATTCGACATGCAAGTTTTGAAATGATGTTATTAAGTTTCTATGATGCTAGTTATGACTGTAAATCAAGTTTTTGTTTAGTTTGGTGGATGTTTTGAGTTTCCGATCAAAACCCTCGTCACTTCCGATGGTTTTTCCAGCGAGTTCATGATAGTTGGTGATGGTTCAGTGGTTTTATAACATGGTCTACTTGTATAGATAATTAATTGATGAGTAGTTTAAGTTGCATGCAAGAGTTTAGATTTTCTTTATTTATTCGAATTAATATATGTATAAATATGAATTTTTAAATATTGATTCTTGCAATTATAGATGTTCTTGATATGAATTGTTAAGTGCAGAATTTTATTTATGTGTTATATGGAATTATAGAGCTGCATGTGTAAAGGTCTGAATTGTTTATGTGTAATTCGAATTTATATATATATATATTTCATGAATTATTCGAATTTTTGTAAAAGTAGATTAATAGTTAAAGATTAATTTTAAAGGTATTCTTGATGATTTATGTTAATTGTTAGATGATTTATATGCATATGTGAATTATCCAGAATTTATAATATAAGATTCGAATTTTTGTAGATTAATTCGAATTATTCGAATTTTCATAATTTTAAATAGTATTTTAAAAATCGAATTTCTTGAATATGTATTAGATGATCTTTGATTGATTTCTAGGTATAATTTTTTAGATTTGCTATGAGCTAAGTATTCGAATTTTTGGATTAAAAGTTTAGTTATATGATTTTGTGATTTATTAAGCATGATTTAGTGATTTATCAAATACGATTTATTGATTATATTGGCAATTGTTAAAGTGCCAGTTAACGATATTGATTATTAGTTTCAGATTTAAAGAAGTATGATTATAAGTTGATAATATATAATCCATTGTGCTTGTAGGTGGATTTATAATCCATTAGATTGATTTTGTTGTGGTTATGAGTCGGTTATGTTCCGACGGGATAGTCCTTTATACAGAGGAAACTCTGCCCGATTTTCGTTAGAATTTAAAGTTGTAAAGTCTATAGTATATATTCTTACAAGTTGATTGCAAGTTAAACTAATGTTACGTGTTAAGTGCCTAAGTGACTTATGTGCTTTCATGCTATAAATGCTATTTGATTATGTGCTTACCTGATCTTAATGAGGTATGTAATAAGAATGTGATATATATGTTAAATGGTGAGCGATATAGGAATCGTTTGGGTAGATTAGGATTAGTCGTATTAGAAGTATAGAATAATAAGATAGTGATATGGTTTATGTAGATACGAGGGATGTAGGCCCTAGCGATAAAGGAAAGACTAAGGTTGAGTACCCGTAGGATGGGTTGTTTGTTGTTGCATTCTACCAAAGGCAAGTAATTCTGTCTCTTCTTGAAAGCTCATATTCTTGAAACTGTTATACCATGTTGATCCATGTTTAGTTATCCTGCTTTCATATGCCTATGCCATGTCTTTGCATAACCCTTGATACCTATTATTCAATTCACTATATAACTGCAAACTACCCTAAATCAGATTAGTCCTTTCTAATTGCTTATTGACTATATATGCCATACTGCTTTCCAAAGTCAAACATAATTGACTGACGGATAAACCACTGTTATAGTTAACCTATGTCCGTGACCCGTATACCCTGTGTTGATTTTAAAATACTTATTAATTATCATTTTTGGCCTAAACACTGTTTTACAAACTTGATTTCTATTATCAATGACTTTTAAACCTTACAACTTGATCAAATGATTTTAAAACTAGACCTAATTCATATCTTTGACCTTTAACTTGAAATGTTCCCTTATACCCTGATCGAAGCCTTGATTCCATTTAAGTCTATATCTTATCGATCCAGACTTGTACTTTAACATCCCAACAATTATATTAAAATAATAAACATTTTCAAGTCCATTAAATTAAAAATTCTCCAAGAATTAACCAATCCAAACCATACCAATCTCCAACTTGCAACTCATAAAATAAGCTTACACTTAAATTGTCCAACTCCAAATTCAAAAAAACACCTACTAAAGTCCGAATAAAATTCTAGAATTATATTAAAATGCAAGAAAATAAATGAGCTCCGCTAAATCCGCACTCGCGCTCATCACATAAGATAGCCCACCTAATTAAGGTTACCTGCCGGAAGAAAATAAAGAAACAAAAACCGGCAGTGAGCGAAAGCTCATATACGGATAACAATTGATGACAAGCTGAATGAGAGTTAGACACGATGACAATAATAAAATAAACAAAATATCTAAACGAGGAATAAAGACAAAATTGGACAAAATAAAAATACCACAAAGTCTTAAAACCACAATGTAAACATACGTACTTTCCAATCCAAAATAACCATGCTTTACACATACACTTACGTACACTTACGAATCATACTTAAACAATATAATGGAAAGCAAAACTTACATACTAATAGGGGAGACAATCTTACACTTACAAGATGTCCTACATTTTCGGTTATCCAGAAATATGTAGTCATCAAAAAAACTTACAGGGGCTTGCATAGCACAAAGCAAATGCTACCCAAAATGGCCAAACATACACATACGGAATAGTCATGACTATACGTGTCCCACTCCTGCGGCGACACGCCTATACTATTTAAATACACCGCATAGGAGGTGCCAAGTACGAGATTATCCACTCGTGACGGATATCTTACAATCTCCCAAATCACATTTATATCAAAATATAACCAAAACATAATCCTCAAATATCACAAACCCAATTATATTACAAAATAGACAAAGGATGGTGAAATCACAACCTGATCAGTTCTGAAAAATGGAAAATTACACTATGAAGATAAACCCAAATCAAAAAGTATAAAACACGAAAATCTTAGGAAATTCCAAGACCTTTCCAGATTGGTAAGGCTCATTAAAAACGGATAAATAACGAACTCTGAAAGTAAATATTTACGAACAGCAAAACAGAATCAGCACCTAACTTATTTAGTATTATGCTATTTACGACAATAGAGACAAAGAATTTAGCAGCGGAGTATAAACAAGAAACGTAGAACGCGGAAATACCTTTCTATAGATATATTACTCATAAAATATGCACAAAATTTCAATTTAATACGAATTTTCAAAGTAAGAGTAGCAGTTCAGAAAATTCCCTGGCAGGTCACTAAAAACGCAGAATACTCATACTTATACATAGAAAATCAGAAAAGTTAAAGAACAAAAGTTGTAGATAATTAAAATACCTTTCCAGGGACAGTAAGATCATCATCATACGACAAAAATCGAATTTTATACAGATTTTACAAGAACTCAGCACATGTAAAAGGCCAAATACGACAATTCCTTACAATCGTAACAATGAAAAAAAAAGTATAAAGACGATATCCGTACCTTAAAACTCAGAAATTATGAATGACGAAGAAATTATGAATGACGATCACGAATTTCAGATTCCCCAATCACTCTAAAACCTAATACATGTATATATAGCATAAAACCCATAAGTTCTAAATTATAAATCAAATATGATAGTGCATACACAAGGGATTTGAGGGTTTTTATTTTTTACCTTAAAACTCCAAAATCCTTCTCCCAATTAGATTGTATCACCCATCTCTTTCTCCTCCCACTTTTCCTTCTTCCCCTCTGAACAAAATAACGTAAGTTTAACTCAACCCCTTATTTTTTTTCCTTTTTTTTCTTTTTTTTATAAATTAATTTATATTTAGTATTTAATAATATAAAAATATTGGATTCTTACATATACCTTTATTCCTTGATGTCAGAATACCTAGTCAACCCCTTTGACTTTTATCATTGCAAATCTAAATGAAATTTTTCTTGAAAATGCTTTGAAGCTACTTAGACTGGGCTGATCTGTTATCAGTGAGTCGAATGTACTTCAGGGTAAAGGTTTTTGAAAGGATTTGAATACTAAATTTTTTTCCAGATTTTAAAAGGTTTTCAAAAGTGTTTTCAGAAAAAGATTTTATAAAAGTGTTGGGAATGCCGCCAAAAATGTTTTTATATACGGATTCCTAACGATTGGAGAGACGGGGCGAACGGGTAATGTTGGTTCCATCTGGTTGTGTATTACAGTGTAATTCTGGTCTGTCCAGTTAAACACTTTTTATTTATAGGCCAATGTGTTGCCTCTTGGGAACCCAAGCAATCCTAATGAGAGGATTGATACCCAGAGGGACTTTGTGTCCGATATTGGGGGACTTTATGGGCTGATCACCCATTCTGTCTTGTTAATAGGGATATAAAACCTCCAATCAGTTTTATTAAAGTAATGATTACTTTTACTTTACTATGAAATAAAATTAGTTTACCGCTCGAAATGTCAATTGCTTTACACAGATTTTGAAATATCTACTGTTGCTTTATTTATCAAATTATGCTTTGTCATTATCAAATGCCAGTATGTTTTAATATCTCTGACATTTATTGCTATCATATTTTCAGTTGATCCCCTGTCAAGTTCACATATCAGGATCATTGTTGTTACTTTTAAAGAACTATACCATATTCTATTCTACTGTCAACCCTTGCGATATCCTGCTTTATAGTTTTTAGTTGAGATCATGATTTACTTGCTCAGCGTTAGCTCATTATTATTTTATCTAACCTTTTGACAGTAGCCTAAGAATCATGGTTTGAACTATCCAAACCGCAAGGAAGCGCACTTACCGTGGCCCTGAGTTGGTCTAGTTTCAGATAACTCCCGAGGTAGATGCAATAACAGCTCAGTGAGGATGTTTAGTTGGTTAGTTTGTGAGTGAGATGAAAGAACTAGTTGGTTAAGAATTTGAATTCAAGGTTTGTAATAATAATTTGATTATGGCTTGTAATAATAATTAGTTAGACGATGGCTTGCTTGTTTCATACCATTACCTGTGAAAGATCTTGGATTGTAGAGTTAGGAGCCAGTCAGCATGCTATATTTATATTTATCTATTATTAGGTTGTTTTGTATCTAGAGTGTGTCAGTGACCCTCCGATCTAGGCCCTGGGTCGGGAGTGACCCTCCGATACTACTGACAGGTGGGCGTTTCTAGTTGAGGCGTAGATTCTACACTACCGGGTCAGTGACCCTCCACTACCGGATATTTGATGATGCTACCATGTAACTAGAAACACCCACTTGTCAGTAGTATCGTTGGAAGATGTCGGTTGCCTAGTCGTATCCGAGGATACGCCACTCGTCTGCTATGTCGTGTCCACAGGATTGTCTAAGGACAACATATGTTACACCTACGATTTGTGTGTATCAGCTAGATATGTCTTTCAAAAACCAGTATTTAAAGGATATGCCAAAGCTAGTAAACAAACAAGAACAACAAGACTTACTCAGTTATAATACCACTCAAAGTGGTGTCTGAGGAGGGTAGATGTACGCAGACCATGCCCCTATACAATAGGGAGGCTGTTTCCGAAGGACCCCCGACCAAGTACAGAATTACAAATACAGAAATACAAATACAAAAAGGAAACCTAATACAAACTAGGAAACTCACGCACACGCAGGAGTCGAACCCCTGACCTCCTTCAAAGGAGGCCAGTGGCTCAACCACTGCACCAACATGTTGTTGGCATGCCAAAGCTAGTAGTATAGTATAATAGGTCACCTAGTGTCACGTAGGCGTGCGGAAGCGCGAAATTTTTCACAAACTTGTCGCCTAGTGATGCGCCAACTCCCCAACCTAGAGCCTGGCCAGCAACGCGCAACTAACCTTTGTGCCTGCAAAGAAGGTTAGTGATAACCACAAGATAAACGAGACAGAGTTACGGGGAATCCCCAACCTTTTTATTACTTCAACAAAAAGGACTAACAATCTAGGCCTGCTGCCCACGCGTTGGCACAGCTACCCACTAACTGCTAGAATACAAGAAAGCCTAACTACAATGCTAGCTCTCTCTGTATATGCTCTCACTCTCTCTACAACTGTTTTCTGTGTATCTGAATGAATGAATGAGAATGAAGAAGCTCCTCTTTATATAGGCAGCTTTACGGGCTTTGGGCTAGGCTAAGCCCAACCCTAATTTCCATCTTTGCTTGAGATCTTCCAGATATCCACAATCCTCTTGATTGCCTTTCCTTCTATAGAAGATCCACCCATATCAAATCCTTGATTCTGATTGACTTTCCCTTCTTGCAGATGATTGCAATCCTTGATTGATTCTTCTGGAATGATCTCCAAAGATATGGTCTTATCCCAAATCTGATAAGCCCATGTACACCCTACACCTTGGCCCAAGTCTCTTATGCATCCTGCTTCAACCCTTGCCCAACTATAGAATTCTGGCCCAGCTTTGCCTCACTGTATTTGAACCCGAAGACTCTTCTCCCATGTCGCATGTGTGTCACGGAGGCCCAATGCTTTGGGCTGGCCAGGCCCGTGCTTTGCCTCTATACCCCTTGCGCCATGCTGCATGACTCTCCTAAGCCCAAGTGTGCCTCTGCTCAAGCCCACATTCTCTATGTCAGCCTGGTTGAATGCTTCATGCCTTAGACAAGCCCAATCCGTGTAAGTGCCTCAAATGCCCACTTCATCTCAATGCCTTAGTTTTTTATGTCAAGCCCCATACTTGACTTTGCCTAGTGTTCATGCCCAAGACTGAATCGCGAACCTCCGGCACGCCTTCGCCTCTACACCCAACACTAGGGCATGAAAATCTCTTAAGGGTCCAACAAACCACCCCCACTAAAAGAGCTCGATGTCCTCATCGAGGGGCGATCCCAGTACTCCCGAATTTGATCTTCAAACTGCCACAAGGTGACACCTTTCTCCCAAGTAGCATCAGCTTCTTCCTCGCCTTCCCACTGAATTAGATAATCAGTCCTCCGGTTCTTTTTACTCATCCCTTGAGTATTATGATCCAGAATCTTCTTTATCTTCTTCTCAAACTGTACCTTGACCACTGGAGGTGCTCTTTTCTTCTGTTTCCTCCCATCAAGCAGTAAGTCTGGTTGGAATGGCTTCAAGAAACTCACATGAAAAGTAGGATGTATCTTCAACCTATCGGGCAACTTCAACCGGTAAGCTACATTGCCTACTTTCTTCACTATCTCAAAGGGCCCGTCATACCTCTGAACTAACCCCTTGTGAATTTTTCTGGACTTTATCTTCTTCCAGATCTGTGGTGTCAATTTCAACAACACCTGGTCGCCAACCTCAAATTCTAAGGGACGACGCTTTCTATCAGCGTACTTCTTCATCCTCCAAACAGCTTTATCCAGACTAGCTTTGGCTTCATCGACCATCTCCTGTCTACCAAACGCGTACCTGTAGGCTGCGGGACAAGTACCACCTGATTTCTGAATTGCCACTTCGTTTGGGGTTCTCGGCTGAAACCCAAAAATCACCTCGAAGGGGCTCTTACCAGTCGCTGAAGACTGCTGTAAGTTGTAGCAGAATTGTGCTACATCCATCAACTCTAGCCAATTTTTCTGACTAGCTGAAACATAGTGCCTGAGATACTCCTCCAGTAGCTGATTCATCCGTTCCGTCTGACCATCTGTTTGGGGATGATTTGCAGTAGAGAACTTCAACTCACTTCCCAAAAACCCAAACAATGTTGTCCAGAACCGCCCTGTGAACCTGCTATCACGATCACTAATGATATCCTCTGGCAACCCAAAATGTTTCACCACATGCTGAAAGAATAGGCCAGCTGCTATCTCTGCTGTACATACCTTCGGTGCAGGAATGAACACAGCATACTTCGAAAACCGATCAACCACCACAAAGATTGACCCCTTTCCCTCCACCTGAGGCAACCCAAGAATAAAATCCATAGATACTGACTGCCACGGTCTATCTGGAATAGGTAAAGGTTGTAGAAGTCCAGCTTCCTTCTTCCTTTCAGACTTGTCAAGTTGGCACACCAAGCACGACTTGACATATGCCTCAACGTCATCCATCATCTTCGGCCAATAGTAGGATCTACTCAGCAATGCTAGCATCCTCGCTACCCCCGGATGTCCTGCCCATTTAGCATCATGAGACTCTTTCAAGATTCGCTGCCGGAGAGTTCCCCTATGTGGAACATAAAGTCGGCTACCTTTGCAATACAGCAACCCATCCTCCAACCAATATTTGTGAACCACCCCTGTCTTCACTTCCTCCACAAGTTTACCATACACAGCATCTGTCATTGACTGCTTTTTGATCTCCTCTAGGAACTCAGTGTCCACCACTGTCATGGATGCCACAGCCTCTTGCACCTTTCTACTTAGAGCATCGGCTACCTGGTTTTGTGCCCCCGGCTTATGCAGCCATACAAAATCAAATTCAGCCAGAAATTCCTGCCAACGGGCTTGCTTTGGAGTCAGCTTCTTCTGAGTCTTGAAATAAGTGTTTGCCACGTTGTCTGTGCAAACCACGAACTCCGCACCCAGCAAGTAATGCCTCCACACCTCCAAACAATGAACCACTGCAGTCATCTCTTTTTCATGAGTACTGTACCTCTGTTCAGCATCTTTTAGCTTCCGACTTTCATATGCCACCGGATGTCCCAACTGAACCAACACTCCACCAATTGCACGATCAGAAGCATCAGTGTGCACTTCAAATGGCACCCCAAAATCTGGAAGTTTGAGCACGGGCTCTGAAGCAACTGCAACTTTCATCTCCTCAAATGCCGCTTCACACTCATCATTCCATTCCCAAACATGATCCTTCTTTAGCAAATCTGTCAAGACATTTACTTTCTTCGAGTATCCCTGAATAAACTTGCGATAATAGTTAGCAAGACCAAGGAAAGATCTCAACTCAGCTACCTTCGTCGGGGCAGGCCAATCAACGATGGCCTCGACTTTCCTCCTGTCCATCTTCACCATTCCTTGGCTTATCACATGCCCTAGGAAATGGATCTCCTCCCTGCAGAACTCACACTTCTCCCTTTTGACATAAAGACCGTGTTCTCGCAGTTTAGTGAAAATGCACTTTAAGTGTTCTAAGTGAGCTTCCAGACTATCACTATAGACCACAATATCATCTAAGTACACTACCACAAAACGATCTAGGTATTCATATAGCACATCATTCATCAAATTACAGAACGTTGCAGGTGCATTTGTTAACCCAAATGGCAGAACTAGAAACTCATAAGACCCATACCTCGTTACACATGCGGTCTTAGGCTCATCCCCTGCAGCAATTCTGACTTGCCAATATCCCGACCTCAGATCCAGCTTCGTGAAGTACTTAGCTCTCGAGAGCCTGTCAAACAGCTCAACAATATTTGGAACAGGGTACTTATTTTTAATAGTTACCTTGTTCAAGGCCCGATAGTCTATACACATCCGCAATGACCCATCGGCCTTCTTTTGAAACAAGACTGGGGCACCATAAGGAGCTTTAGACGGTTGAATGAACCCGCTCTCCAACAACTCGTCCAACTACTTTCTTAGTTCAGCCAACTCCATCGGTCCCATACGGTAGGGGGCTTGAGACGATGCCCGTGCACCCGGCTCAAGTTCAATCTTGTGATCCACATCCCTTCTTGGCGGCAATTTCTTAGGCAACTCTGGGGGCATGACATCTTCAAACTCCTTGAGAGTAGGAACAACAGTATCAGGTATCTCTAACTGATCAGGCTTTTCCTCCATAAGAGCCGCTAGATAAGTCACTTCACCATGCTTCAGCCCAGCTTCAACCTGCATAGCTGACAACATTCCCTCCCCTTTCTTGCCCAAGTCACAATCAAACACACCCTTCACAAAGCAAGGGTTGCTTTCCTCTCCAATCATTACCCCACCAAGATGTGGCATCACCGATGCCTTAGCTTTCCTTAAGAAGTCCATCCCCAATATAAGATCGAAATCATCTAAAGGAATAGCCAAGAGAGTTACCTTTCCAGTCCATGGTTCCATTCTAAGCTCTACCTCAGTTGATCCCTTGATCACTTGTGCTTCAGAATTTACCGCTTTCACGCGGCTGGTGCTTGCTCCCAAAACCAAGCCAAGAGATTCCACACTCCTGTCAGCCACAAAATTATTGGTAGCTCCAGTGTCTACCATAGCCATTACCTCATGACCATTTATCTCAACCTGCACATACAACAAACTAGATGACTTCACCGCCTCCTTTGTCTGTAGTGCATTGACCATTCTGAGCGGATTCACCCTCCCTGGTTCCTCTCCCTCTGACACGGTCATAGTATTCAGCTTCTCCTTCTTTGGACAATCTTTCATCATGTGAGGACCCTCACAAATAAAGCACTTCAGCTGCTTCTTTGTTTGCCCACCACCATTCTTGGCTTTGCTAGATTCCTCATCTTGGACCTTTTTCTTGCCTTTGAACTTCTGCCCCTTTTCTTTAGCCCCTTGGGTTTGTTTCCCCTTGCTATTAGAACTTGTTGCAAAGTCCACCAAGCTATCTGCCGCTACAATAGCTGCTGTTAGGTCCTTGACATTCTGTCTCCTCAGCTCAGCCTGTGCCCATGGCTTCAACCCAGAAATGAAGTTGAACAACCTGTCCGCTTCTGCCATGTCACGAATGTCCAACAAATTAGAAGTGAATGCCTTCACAACTCTCGCACAGAACCCGTCTGCTTTAGGTGCTTTTATTTCTCCCTAGCCATCCACGCGGCATTATTGGGCAAGAATTGCTCCCTAAGCTCCTTCTTCATGGCCTCCCATGTCTGAATACCGGGTTTCCCTATGCCATCAACATCCTCCATGCGAGTGCGCCACCATAACTTAGCATCACCCGCAAGGAACATACTAGCCACAGTCACCTGCTCCACCTCTCCAAGACGAGATGCTTTGAAGTATTGCTCCATGTCCCACAAGAAATTCTCCAATGCCTTGGCATCACGCCCTCCCTCAAACGTCTTCGGGTCTGGCACTTTGAACTTTCTTGCCCCATCACTCGAGGTACTACCACCAACAGCCACCGCCTTCCTTAGGATTGTCACTTCTTCATAGAGCTCTGCACTAGAAGTTTCCAACTGAACAATCCTCTCTTCAGACTCACGCATGTGATTCTCCAAGATTAGCCTGATATGATCAAGATCAGCCTTCATGTTCTCACATTGGGTCTGCAATGGTTGAACATCGGTCGACTCTGGTATGCCAATCAACTCCTCAAGCCTAGCAACCTTCTCACTGAGAGTAGCAACTGTAGGACCAGCCATAATAATCTTTCGCCAATGGTGCCCTAAAAACACCAATCAAGCTCTGATACCAACTGTCACGTAGGCGTGCGGAAGCGCGAAATTTTTCACAAACTTGTCGCCTAGTGATGCGCCAACTCCCCAACCTAGAGCCTGGCCAGCAACGCGCAACTAACCTTTGTGCCTGCAAAGAAGGTTAGTGATAACCACAAGATAAACGAGACAGAGTTACGGGGAATCCCCAACCTTTTTATTACTTCAACAAAAAGGACTAACAATCTAGGCCTGCTGCCCACGCGTTGGCACAACTACCCACTAACTGCTAGAATACAAGAAAGCCTAACTACAATGCTAGCTCTCTCTGTATATGCTCTCACTCTCTCTACAACTGTTTTCTGTGTATCTGAATGAATGAATGAGAATGAAGAAGCTCCTCTTTATATAGGCAGCTTTACGGGCTTTGGGCTAGGCCAAGCCCAACCCTAATTTCCATCTTTGCTTGAGATCTTCAAGATATCCACAATCCTCTTGATTGCCTTTCCTTCTATAGAAGATCCACCCATATCAAATCCTTGATTCTGATTGACTTTCCCTTCTTGCAGATGATTGCAATCCTTGATTGATTCTTCTGGAATGATCTCCAAAGATATGGTCTTATCCCAAATATGATAAGCCCATGTACACCCTACACCTTGGCCCAAGTCTCTTATGCATCCTGCTTCAACCCTTGCCCAACTATAGAATTCTGGCCCAGCTTTGCCTCACTGTATTTGAACCCGAAGACTCTTCTCCCATGTCGCATGTGTGTCACGGAGGCCCAATGCTTTGGGCTGGCCAGGCTCGTGCTTTGCCTCTATACCCCTTGCGCCATGCTGCATGACTCTCCTAAGCCCAAGTGTGCCTCTGCTCAAGCCCCACATTCTCTATGTCAGCCTGGTTGAATGCTTCATGCCTTAGACAAGCCCAATCCGTGTAAGTGCCTCAAATGCCCACTTCATCTCAATGCCTTAGTTTTTTATGTCAAGCCCCATACTTGACTTTGCCTAGTGTTCATGCCCAAGACTGAATCGCGAACCTCCGGCACGCCTTCGCCTCTACACCCAACACTAGGGCATGAAAATCTCTTAAGGGTCCAACACCTAGATATGTCTTTCAGAAATCAGTATTTAAAGGATATGCCAAAGCTTCAGGTAGGTACATTAGTAGTATAGTATAGTAGGTTGACGATGCCAGCTACTAGAAACGATGTCAACGCCGGTTAGACGGGATACGCCACAGTTGTAGGCATTTTCAATGGGTTTTGGATGTTTAAACCAGCCGATGGGTATTGTCATATTGTGGACAAATTGAACTCAAAATAAGATATTTTGGACAATTTTTCATGAATTAATTTATTTTATAATTATCTTGTTTTTTGAAAATATTTTATAATTATCTTGTTAATTATCCCTGACCCAAACTCGCTTATATATTTTTTGTTTTTAAAGTAAAGAAAATAAGAAAATAAATAAATAAATGAAAGTAAAAATAAGAAAATAAAAGTAAAGGAGGGGGTGATGTGCAGGTTAACTAACATGCTCCTAACTCTTGTCCAAATACCTCATTGCTGCCCTTCCTTCACCACATACTCAGCCCCCTCCTTGTTCTATCAGCGATCAACAAACACAACCAAATCACTCCCCATAACCTATACACACACCTCTACATACACACATACATGTAATTCATCATCACAATCTCACTAATTAAATCCACAATCACAATGAAGCAACAACATCACCACCACCACCACTACTCCGAAGCTGTCTCCTCCACCTCCGACAATCATCCGCCGCAGCTAATTAGGGTTTCATCATCGACGGCGTCGGAAAAGCCATCTCCGTCCATCGACGACTCTTCTCCGGCGGCCGCCACGTCACGCGACACCTTCGCCCTCGCCTGTCAGGAATCGGTGACGATCGAGCGGCGTGAAGGCGGCGGCGGCGCTGTGTGTAAATGGAGCATCGCGAATTTTTCTAGGGTTAAAGCTAGGTCATTGTGGAGTAAGTATTTTGAAGTTGGAGGATATGATTGTCGTCTTTTGGTTTATCCGAGAGGCGATTCGCAAGCTTTGCCTGGGTATATTAGTTTGTATTTGCAAATTATGGATCCTAGAGGTACTTCTTCCTCGAAATGGGATTGTTTTGCTAGTTATCGTCTTACGATTCTTAATTTAAATGATGACTCTAAGTCTATTCATAGGGATTCTTGGCATAGGTTTTCCAGTAAGAAGAAGTCGCATGGTTGGTGTGATTTTACGCCTTCCGGCGCCGTCTTGGACCCTAAATCGGGGTTTTTGAATACTAATGATTGTGTTGTTGTTACTGCGGATATACTTGTTTTGAATGAGACTGTTAGTTTTACTAGGGATAATGGTGATGGACAGTCGAGTTTGAATGGGAGTTCTGTTGGGGGTCCGGTTGGGGATGTTTTGAGTGGTAAGTTTTCGTGGAAGGTTCATAATTTTAGTTTGTTCAAGGAGATGATTAAGACTCAGAAGATTATGAGTCCTGTGTTTCCGGCTGGGGAGTGTAATTTGCGGATAAGTGTTTATCAGAGTACGGTTAATGGGGTTGATTATTTGTCTATGTGTTTGGAGAGTAAAGATACGGATAAGACGGTGGTTAGTGATAGGAGTTGTTGGTGTTTGTTTCGGATGTCGGTGTTGAATCAAAAGCCAGGGATGAATCATTTACACAGGGACTCTTATGGGAGGTTTGCTGGTGATAATAAAAGTGGGGATAATACAAGTTTGGGATGGAATGATTATATGAAAATGTCGGACTTTGTTGGAACTGATTCGGGCTTTCTGGTGGATGATACAGCGAGTTTTAGTACGTCGTTTCATGTGATTAAGGAGTTCAGTAACTTCTCAAAAAATGGGACATTGAGTGGGATGAGGACTGTAGGTGGACTTAGAAAGTCTGATGGTCATGTAGGAAAATTTACTTGGAAAATAGAGAATTTTACTAGACTGAAAGATCTTTTGAAGAAGAGAAAGATCACTGGGCTTTGTATCAAGAGCAGGAGATTTCAAATCGGGAATCGGGATTGCCGTCTTATTGTGTATCCCAGAGGTATAAAATATAATTCTTACTTCAGTTAATTTTACCTAAATGCACAGACTACTAAGACATCAAAGCTTACTGTATATATGGACGAATAAAATTATTTTTTAGAGTAAGTTCTATTATATGGCTATGAAAATGAGCATGTATGTGTTTCAAAATCCTTCCTCAGGACACAACTTTAACTTGACATGGTACGATCTGAATGTAAAGTTGAACTAGACTGTATCTGTTTATATTGTTTTGTTTTTAATTTGGAATTACTTCAGTTTCTTAAGTATTTAAATCAGTCACCTATGCATAACTTGTTTTCTCCACACTAGTTAATTCAAGATGATGTTTCCATTACTTAACTTAGAAACTATATGTTGCCTAAGAAGTTATACCATATGAAAATCCGGAAGAGATGTACCTGGGTCATATGATATTTGAATGAATCTTATATTTAATTGCTGCAAAAATTATAAGTTGCTTAGGCTTCACCATAGGATATCAACTAATGAAAATCAAATTCTGCTTTATGGTACCAGGGCAGTCTCAGCCACCATGTCACCTTTCCGTGTTCCTCGAAGTCACAGATTCTCGAAATACTTCCAGTGATTGGAGTTGTTTTGTGAGCCATCGTCTATCGGTTGTGAACCAGAAGGTGGAGGACAAGTCCGTAACAAAGGAATCTCAGAACCGATACTCCAAAGCGGCAAAGGATTGGGGCTGGCGTGAGTTTGTAACTCTCACCAGTCTTTTTGATCAAGATTCCGGGTTTCTTGTTAATGATACTGTTATATTCTCTGCTGAAGTTCTTATACTGAAAGAAACATCCATAATACACGATTTCACTGAACAGGAATCTGAGTCCGGTAGTGATTGTCAAACAGATAAAGTGGAAAAAAGGACATTCACATGGAAGGTAGAGAACTTTCTATCCTTTAAGGAAATTATGGAAACCAGGAAAATATTTAGCAAATTCTTTGAAGCTGGTGGATGCGAGCTGCGGATTGGTATGTTTTCCTTTGCCTCTTCCTCCGGTGTGCACTTTCGCCACCAATATATCAATAGGCTTTTTATAGGTTGAGATCTCTTGTGGTTATGCAGGAGTTTATGAGTCCTTTGACACCATCTGCATATATTTAGAGAGCGATCAGTCTGTTGCCAGTGATCCCGACAAGAACTTCTGGGTCAGATATAGAATGGCTATATTGAATCAAAAGAATCCCGCCAAGACTGTGTGGAAAGAGTCTTCTATTTGTACAAAGACATGGAATAATTCCGTTCTCCAATTTATGAAGGTCGCAGATATGTTGGAAGCAGATGCAGGATTTATTGTACGTGACTCAGTTGTCTTTGTCTGTGAAATCTTGGACTGCTGCCCTTGGTTTGAATTTTCTGATCTAGAGGTTAGTATAAGTAACTTGACATCTATATTTTTGTTATTCTTAAGTTATTGATATAATATTGTCCTCTATAATCTTGCAATGAAGTTAGCCAATGAACTTTTTCAGCCAATTAAGATGGAAAGAAAAATTATACAGTTACAAGGCTAGGCCTGGAAAGATTAAATATAAATAAATTTGGAATGAGTACCATGGCCTTGTGAGTTGTGACTCCTAATCCCTGTTAAAGTCTTTAGTGTAAATTCTTATGGTGCTAGTTTCGGGATGTATGAATTTGTGAAGATATTTCTCTTTTCTTTTTATACTTTTTCACTATAAATTATTGGTATGAAGCTTCAGTTCAACAATGGAATGTGATATATTTATAATATATGTGACAATGATCATTTTCCATTTACTTGATATCAGATGTTGATATTGGTCTCTGTTGTACCAAATGAACCTGTATATTTAAGGCGAAGGTATCAATACAAAGATATAAAAAAGTCATACTCCAGTCATACTCCTTATTAGGATGCACACAATAAATAAATTAGTAAACCTTTTCCACTTGTACATTTGAAAATTTATTTACACTAAAAAAATGTTTCTGGATGAGCAGTTAGAGTTCAAGACTTTTCACTTATAAACAGTGTGCTCTAAAATTTGGCTGGTGGAATCTTGACGAGTTTGCGCAAAACATGTTGGCAATTTCAAAGCCTTTTCATAAATTTGCTCGTGCTATAAATTTTAAGAAAAAAACGAGGATAATGATATCGTACCTGTTGAATTAGAAGTCACTTTTTGGGCTTGGCAATTAGGGTCAAATTGAGACAAAAATTGAGCGCAACTAGGATGGGCTTTGTGGGTGTCTTTGTATGACCTGTCACATGATACCCTATAGGCCAAGGGAAGTGGTGGTTACTAGAGGAATTTTCTAAAACATCAGAAGTTTGATAACTTGCAAGTAGAAAATCATTGTATTACTTTTGAACTTCATGTTTACGATTCCTTTTCATGAAATACATCAAATTGTATTTTCTTTAAACAAAAGTTTCCTGGATCGTGTGTACGAGATGAAAGATATAATGGCAACGGTAGTATGATATTTTTTTTAAAAAATATGGCTGTTGTTGACTAATATAGCTAGAAGTGGTTTATGTTGAAACGAGACAATGGCAAAAACATTACTTTGTTCTTACCTGAATTATGATGATGTATACATTTCTTAGCTACAATTAAACAATACAGTATTAAGGTTTCGTCATTTTACTTGCACCTCCATTCTTTTTTGTCTGTTCTTGGTGGATGTTGTAGGATGGGGGAGAGGAAATATATTAGAAATTAGGTTAAAATAGATGAAGGTTCCAGTGGCCCAAAGAAATGAAAGAATTGGTTACATTTTTCATATGATCTCGTCTTATAGGTGGACTAAAAAATAAGATTCCTTTTTGTATTGCCCTGCCCCCACAGATATTCATTACAAACTCAAATAAGAGATCACTTTTTTTAAAAGTATTTATGATTTTCAACTTCATAAAGTAGTAAATAGTTTGATTGTTTAGTAAAAATTCGAATATATATAGTGACCTAGCAATTATCTTGATGAGAACTTGGAATTCTTTATTTTAGGTCTTTGCCTCTGAGGATGACCAAGATGCTCTGACGACTGACCCTGATGAACTTGTTGATTCTGAGGACAGCGAGGGAATTAGCGGGGATGAAGAAGACATATTCAGGAATCTTCTTTCTAGAGCAGGTTTTCACCTTACGTATGGAGATAATCCTTCTCAGCCACAGGTCACATTGAGAGAAAAGCTTCTCATGGATGCGGGGGCAATAGCTGGGTTTCTGACTGGACTTCGCGTTTATCTTGATGATCCTGCTAAAGTAAAACGCTTGCTTCTTCCAACTAAGCTTTCTGGAAGTAATGATGTGAAGGAGTTGACGAAAAATGATGAATCTTCTCCTAGTCTGATGAACTTGTTGATGGGAGTTAAAGTCTTGCAGCAGGCAATTATTGATTTACTTCTGGACATTATGGTTGAGTGTTGCCAACCTTCAGAAGTAATTTCAAGTGATGATTCCTCAGATGTAACCACCAAACCCTCTCCAGATGAGAGTGAAGCTACTACATCATCTGACTCAGACAGGGGGACAGGAGTGGTGGAGACTGTTCATCTTCACGTGAATGACAGGTTGGATGTTGGGATGGAAGAAAGCATGCACTCATCGGCTGTACAAAGCTCAGATATGTATAATATTCACACACCTGTAAAATCTGTTCCCGGACAATCCATCTGTCCACCAGAAACATGTGCTGCTGGTTCTGTCCATGCTTCTGGTCGCTCAAAGGTAAGATCACTGCATCGTGTAAATGTAACAATATTTATACATTATTTATGTTGCTGATTGTGGAGTTTGTTTCTTCAAGACGAAATGGCCAGAACAGTCTGAGGAGCTCTTAGGATTGATCGTGAATTCATTGAGGGCACTGGATGGAGTTGTCCCGCAAGGTTGCCCCGAGCCAAGACGAAGACCACAATCTGCACAGAAGATTGCTCTTATTTTGGATAAAGCACCTAAGCATCTGCAGTCAGATCTAGTTGCTTTGGTCCCCAAACTGGTTGAGCAGTCGGAGCATCCTCTTGCTGCTTGTGCACTTCTGGATAGACTTCAAAAAGCAGATGCAGAGCCTGCACTACGATTGCCTGTAATAAACCTTGACTACCCTTTGCTAAAATTTGTTTCAATGTTCTCGTGTGATGCAATTACATCTTATGATACATATGGATATATTTGGTTACAATCCTGTGTATCTTAGAAAAGAATTAATTTCTTGAGTCGATCATCTCCAACAGCCCGCCATTGGTGAATTTTCCCTTTTCACCACTTATTTTTTCCAAGGATAGTGTTATGGCAAAATCTTATCTAGTCTTAATTCCTCAGGTTTTTGGTGCTCTTAGCCAGTTGGAATGTAGCAGTGATGTTTGGGAGCGTGTCCTATCTCAATCATTTGAACTTCTGGCCGACTCAAATGACGAACCTCTTGCAGTTACCATAGATTTCATTTTTAAAGCTGCATTGCATTGCCAACATCTTCCAGAAGCAGTATGCAACAACATATTTCCATATTAACATTTAGACTGTTTCAAATTTTCTGCATGATTTGTCTTCCTTTCTGTTCTTTGTTGCTTTGCTTACAAGGTAGAAACTTTTGTCTTCTTCACATGTAGGTCCATTCTGTTCGTACAAGACTAAAAACATTAGGTGTTGAAGTATCTCCCTGTGTTCTGGATTACTTAAGTAGAACGGTAAATAGTTGTGCAGATATTGCGGAAGCTATTCTAAAGGATATTGATTGTGATGATGATTGCTCAACAATGAGTTGTGGGCTTTTCTTATTCGGAGAAAATGGTTCTTCTGGTGATGGATTAATCGCGCTAGAGGAGCAAGCTTTCCGTGCTACAGCTACCTTTAATTTTTCTGATATTTATATCCTTATAGAGATGTTATCCATTCCTTGTCTTGTAGTTGAAGCTTCTCGGAATTTTGAGAGAGCTGTAGCTCGTGGGTCAATTATGGCAGAGTCAGTAGCTTTGGTATTAGAAAGACGCCTTGCCCGGAGATTGAATTTGACATCTCAATTTGTTGCTGAAAATTTTCAAAATTCTGAAGTGATTGTAGAGGGAGAAGTCATTGAACAATTGAGAGCTCAACAAGACGATTTTTCTTTGGTACTTGGTCTTGCTGAGACATTGGGCCTCTCTAGGGATCCTCGTGTGAGAGCATTTGTGAAAATGCTTTATACAATATTGTTCAAGTGGTATGCTGATGAATCCTATAAATTGAGGATTTTGAAGAAGCTGGTTGACCGGGTGACAAGCCCTACAGATAATAGTGGTGACGTAGATTTAGATTTGGAGATCTTAGTAATCTTGGTCTGCGAGGAACAAGAAATAGTTAGACCAGTTTTGAGCATGATGCGTGACATTGCTGAACTTGCAAATGTCGATAGGGCAGCTCTTTGGCATCAATTATGTACCAGTGAAGATGAAATTCTTCATATCCGTGAAGAAAGGAAAGCTGAGGTATCAGGTATGGTGAAAGAGAAGGATGCATTATCACAGAAGCTGAGTGAGTATGAGGCTACAAATAACCGTCTGAAGGTAATTTCTTAATTCCTTATGTATTGTGAATGAGAGCTATTATTCTTGAATTTGAGTTTTAATTAACTTTATTTATGACAGTCTGACATGAAGGCTGAAGTCGACCGTTTTGCTCGAGAGAGGAAGGAACTTTCTGAACAGATGCAAGAATATGAAAATCAACTTGAATGGCTACGGTCAGAACGGGATGATGAAATTGGGAAACTATCTGCAGAAAAGAAAGTTCTCCAAGACCGTCTTCATGATGCAGAAACACAGCTTTCCCAGTTGAAGTCCCGGAAACGCGATGAGTTGAAGGTACATATTTTTCTCAGCTACTTTCCTAAAAGATGAAGTCTATTATCTTTCGGTTGGAGTTGTCCAAAACTTTGATATTGCCATCCTAATTAAACTAGGCGTTTTGTATTGATTTTTGTGTTCTCATGTGTTTGTGTTATTAGTAGGTAATGCATCTGCATTTACTTTGTCATATAATGATGAAAATGCACATCTTATCAATATGTCAGTGGAATTGTCCGAAGGATTTTGGAGGGTGAGCATTGGCAAACTGTTAAGTTTAAAGACATACAAATGTAGAGAATTCTCAAATCAATACTTAACTTTGATAGCATATTGCCTGCGATTTGCAAGCATGTGTTCTTAACCAAATCGATTTTTGGTTATGCTATTCATGTGCAAATATGCTTTTATAAAGAGAATTAGGTATCCAAAACCTCGAGAAAGCTGCAACGTATGTAGAATGCCACTTTCTTTTGTGCAAGTTGGAACAGATGAAACAACTTACAATTGGAAGTAAGAGTAATTTACTTTTCCCTGCGTTTCTCTATCTGGGCCCTAATTTCTTTTGGCTTGAGTTTACTCGGTGTTAGTTATTTTAAGAATTATCTTCAAAATGCACATTGTGGATTTTGGATGGTTTACTTCATGGACAATCTCCTTTATTTGTGTGTGTGGCTTCTCGTATAGGCGTGAAGCGTGATATTTCTCTTTCAAATGCGGAAATGTCTTCCAACTTTAATTTGCCGGATGTTATGTGTAATTGTCCCCTTGGGGTGTGCTCTGAACAAAAAAGAAGAAAATAATATTATTTTCACTCAGAGCCAAGCTGTTGTCAATGCTTATATATGAGAACAGTGAGTCAATGACTCTGTTCTTGGGATTAATGGCGCCATTTGCTGCATAAAAACCATCTCCTTTGGAATTGTCATGTTCCAATTTGTTGAGATATGAGTTGCCTGGGATACAAGAGTAGCTTTGTTTTGGGGAACAACTGTTATGTGATATTGTATAAATGTTTTTTTTTAATTTTTCTATTACTGAGTGTTGATTAAAGCTCCTAGGCCATTTTTGTTTCATAGGATTGAGTAAAGGATAGGACAATAATCCCTTAGAATTTTTTATCCCATGTTTCTTTTGTAAAAACTTATTTGGGATTAGATCAAGGATTTATAGTCCTTTAAAATAATATTCACATGTTTGTTTGGTTGGAATAAGGGATATATAGCATTATTATCCTCTCTAATATTTGGTTGGAGGAAGTATTATTTAATCCCCTCCAACAAGTCATTTTTTAAAGGATTATAATTCCCTCTCTATAATCCCCCATGTACATGCATAGGATTAGAAATTTTTAAAGGATAATCGTCCAATCCTTATGTTATCCCTCAAAGCAAACATGGGATAGGATAATTTAAAAGATTATAAAATTTTAAAGAATTATAGTCCAATCCTAAATTTATTACTTCAAAACAAACATAGGATAAGATAATTTAAAGGATTATAATCCGATGGATTATAAATGATGGAATTATTATACCCGGATAATAAATATGGGAGTATAATTGTCAGGTTTTCCATAGTTTTCAAGTGTTTTTATTTTTATTTTTGGTATTTTCTAGGGAGTATAATATTCAAGTGTTTATAAATGCAGAAATGAATGAATAACAGCAAATAGAGAAGAATCTAGCAGAGATTAGAGAGAGTTTAGAAGAGAAACAGAGAGATTTAGAACAGAAATGAGAGAGACAGAGTTAGAGAGAGATTTGAGATAGAAACCCTAGAGAGAGAAAGAAGATTGGTGGAAATGATTTCCTTTTCATGCATCACATAATGAATACACAGCACACATACTAGTATTTATAGACGTAGCAGAATTGTAACCAACTCAGCCAAACTGGAAATGACTATACTGCCTTACTAACACAATACTACTAACACAGTACTAACACAATACTAACACAGTACATAGTAGACATAGTAACACAACAGTACTAATGCTGACAATAATCCCCCGAAACAAACATGACCTTAGTCTTAGTTAATAGTAATTGTAAATTAATACATGTCTTTGCGTATATATATTTGTAACCCCAAATGTCTATCTTTAGTAAGGCGACTGCCTCACCTCTCGCCTCTTGAGTAATTAATGGAATGCCTCTCAAGTAATTAATGGAAGATCCTTGTCAACTTGCCTTTTGCCTTCTATAACGCTGGTGGTCCCTATATGACATCTGTAGCAGATTGTTAAAGGCACTTCGTTCCTTTTTAGGATTTAAAAGTCGATTTTTGCTAGTTGACTGTGTTCCTAGTAGGCTAGTATTCAAATTCTGGCTAACAGTACTTGTTCTCTTTGTGGGATTCTAGAGGTGCCTAATTTTACTGTAAGAATGTAGTCTATCATAGCAGTCAACACACTTTTGTCAGTATTTTGGAATTTTAGAGGTGAGCCCAATATTTTAAGATACTACTTGGAATCAATTTTGGTTAAGGTATTGCCGCCAAGATCCATGGTTCGAGGCTCGAGTACAAGGCCGGATCAGTTGAATCATTCAAATATCAAAAGGAACAACCGAACTAGTGACATGTGCATCCTGTGGAAGTACCATGGCTTTTCATTGCAGTTTAACAGCAACCAAGACAAAGTTTAATGCATAAATATTCACGATGCAATTATATCTATACAGAAAATAGTGGCTTTATTCTTTAATGTTCTTAAATATTCCTTCCTAATGCAGTTATTAAGTGTACAAGTGGCTTGTTTGTGACAAATATCTATTAATAAATGTTACAGAGAGTAACAAAGGAGAAAAATGTCCTGGCAGAAAGGCTAAGAAATACTGAAGCGGCTCGGAAAAGATTTGACGATGAGCTGAAACGATATGCCACAGAGAATGTGACTCGAGAAGAACTTCGGAAGTCACTAGAGGATGAAGTTAGACGGCTGACACAAACTGTTGGGCAAACTGAAGGGGAAAAGCGTGAGAAGGAAGCACAAGTTGCTCGATGTGAAGCATATATAGATGGGATGGAATCCAAATTGCAGGCTTGCCAGGTATTCAATAATTATTTGTTTAACTGTTAGTAACTCATTGTGGTACGACAGAAACTGAATCACATGACAACATTATATATATAGGTCTTCTCACTTTCCTCTCCACCACCATGTCTCAACCCATCATAACATACTACGATATAATAAAAAACATGATCCTGCGATCTATTTGTTTATTTCCATAGTCCATCTTGCATAATGTAGCACTATATCTTGGATTAGTTGATTATCCATTTGATATGAACTGCGATATTTATTTTGATCTGTTACATGTCTGCCACAATTATTGTCAATTGTTTCAAGCATATTTCATGTAAAAGGCGGGTAAAGGGGGACAGTCATTTAGACTTTAATCTTTGAAAATGTTGCTAATGTTGATAACTGATCACACTGGCTCGGAGATTCCAACTTTGAAAACAATCCTGTAGGTATTAGGTTCATTTCAAAACTACTTAAGTTTCAAATATACCTCTTATCATTTTAACTTACTGGCACCTAATTAGTGAACCCATTCTATCATTAATTGCTGTTCATTAAATGGAAGATTATTAACAAATCTTCCTTGAATGAACATAAATCTAAAATAATAAAACATCCCAAACCTTTTCTTGGTAATTTAGAAGCAAAGTCTGTTATTCAGCACAATGAGAAAGTTATTTCAGTCGTTGCATGCTGTCTGCCTTTCATGTAAAGAAGTTTGTTTTATGGTTTTAAAAGCATGAAAAAAGTAGCTGTAATGAACCTGTAGGACATATTCCTGAAGCTATTATAGATTCTCTTCTCCCTGTTAAATTTTTTGTACATTACCAACTTGTATAAGATTTATTCACACTTTAATCCGGACAGAGATGTATTTAAAAGTTACTGTATATTCATAACCTAGCTTGTTAAATTCCCATTTGCTACTTAACTAGATAGTTAGGCATGATTCTTCTTTATTGGTTCTGAAGTCCCATTGCCTGCTTGTGTAAATAGGAGATCTAGTTTATATGGAGTTTATTATGTAGATCCTTGTATTTCACTTTGGTCGAATTGTCCACTTCGATATGGCCAACCTGGATTTTTGGTTCCTCATCTGTATCTTCTAGGAAGCCAGACCTGTTTCTTTTCTGGTCATAAGAATGAAATGTCTTCTCTATGGGGATTGTGGCTCTTTAAATGTAATCAAATCCATAGTGGTTTGCTTACATTTTATCTGTTGATCTAGCACTATAATGATGTGCTTGAACTTGTTTTTCTTTCTCATAGCTGGTTCAACTCCAATTGTAACACGCTCAGGGTGTATTATAAGTAATTAAAATTACCGTCTGACCATCTTTGCAGCAATACATCCACACCCTTGAGTCTTCACTTCAGGAAGAGATGTCGAGACACGCCCCTCTATATGGTGCAGGACTGGAAGCTCTATCAATGAAGGAGTTGGACACAATCTCTCGCATTCATGAAGAAGGACTCAGACAGATACGTGTCCTCCAACAGCGCAACGTAAGTCCAGCTGGCAGTCCACTTATGAGTCCTCATGCTCTCCAGCACTCTCATGGGTTGTATTCTTCGGCACTGTCTCCAATGACTGTTGGACTGCCCCCCTCTCTCATCTCAACTGGTGCTGGGGTTCACAGCAACGGACACGTAAATGGTGCTAGAATTCATGGCAATGGACATGTAAACGGTGCTGTGGGGCCCTGGTTCAAAAATTCTTGAGCCGTTGAGGATTGCCCGAGAGTAAAATATGTTGGCATTTTTTGGCTGGTAGTTTTCTTAGAGAACACCAAGGAAAGAAATAATAGGAAGTAAACGCATTACCTGTAACAGTTGTTTAATGCACTACTTACGCTGACCCCCTCATATAATCAATTAAAGGTATTTAGGGAAGTTTTGATCACCCTTTCTGTCTTGCCAACATTGTCTTATAATCCTCTTCTTTAATTCAATTAGTTTAAATTATGGTCAAGAAATAACAAATAGAAGTATAAAAGTTTGTGGTGTTCAGAGTAAAAAAGGAGGAAGTTCTGGTAGAACTAATTATGACCCTTTTTCCGTTTTGGCTGTTAGTGGCGTAATTTTGTATATTGTGTACTTCACTATGTAATAAACGATCCGTGAAGCAGAAGCTGCAAGTCTCAAAGGGTATGGATAGATGTAGAATGTGCTGCTTTTGAAGTTATTGAAGCAGTCCGTGGATATCAATGTTCATTTTATTTGTAAAGAACTATCCAGGAACTTCGATTAAGTGTGTTTTCGTCGTACTCAATGCGAATATAGCTCATGAACTATCTAGGGTAAACATCACAAGTCTAGGCATAACAAATACTTGACATCGCAATTGTTTCACATCAGTAAGAAATACTAGCAAAAACAAGTTCATATTGTTTGCACAAACATAAATTACATTTGAAAATCGAATTTCACCTAAAATGACTAAAACTTGTTTTTACAGAACCTCCTTGTTAAATCAACAAGACATTTTCAAAAGGATCTGTAAGTTAAAGGGCTGTAACTCAAACATATTCAATATACAATTACTTGCACGTCAAGATAAGAAAGTATTTAAACACGTACTCCTATATAAGAGCATCTGCAACGGCACTAGCTAAAATGGTTAGGTAAAATAGTATAAAATAATGGTTATGTATAATTTGTTTGTATTCCAATGGCCTTACCTATAATGGTTACCTATATTTCAAAAATAGTATTTTATTATTGTTTTCAAATTTTCAAATTATGGTGTTTGTTGTTATTATGGTGTTTTCCTTTCGTATTACTGATGGGAAACGAGTTCACCAAAACAGACAGCTTGATCTCAATCTTCTATCTTGTATCAACTCTAATATCAAATAATCAATCAATCAAGGCAATATATGAAATCTAACAAAAGATATCAAGCCAAATAACACAAGAAAAACACCATAACTTAAAGTTACGGGTAAAACTTAACTCTGAATAAAAACACCATAACTTGAAGTTATGGTTTTTTTCCCCAAAAAAAAAACACCATAACTTGAAGTTATGGTTTTTTTCCCCAACAGTAACTTGCTTTCGATTTTCCTTTGTAATTTCCTTCTGTATTCCCTTTGTAACTTGAAGTTATTTGTATTTAGGGTATTGCAATTGGAGGGAAAAAGTGGCGGGAGGGAGTATTGGCAATGGAGGGAGATGAGGTGGAACGGCTTACAGATCTGTATAGGTTTGACAAATATTATAGATAAGGAGATGGTGTTATCTAAAAATATTGTTAGTTACAGACTTGCGTTGGAGCTGCTGGATTGCTATCTAAATAGCTAAATGGGCTTGACAGATAGGATATAGCTAACAGATGTGGGCTGATTGGAGATGCTCTAATATGCTAATCAACAAGAGATTTCATGTAGTATAGAGAAGCCAACGGAAATGCCATTCAACTAAATGAAGAGTGGAAAAGACAATATAGAATGATAATTTAAGATACTAAACACCAGAATAGATCAATTGTAATACCCACAATCAACAATGGTTACAGTCTTAGTAGTCTTTCCATTACCATCTCCAACACTTTGTATGGCCATCAGAACCTCAATTCCATCATAAATTTGCCCAAACACAACACGCTTTCCGTCATCACAAGATATCTTTTCGAATGTAAAGTAGAACTCTGAATTGTCCCACAAATCTCCAAATCCGGTGTGCTTTTTTGCATAATTCTTCGTTCCTAATGCCTTACCGTAGATGTGGCAAAAAAAAAAAAAAAAAATGCCTTACCGTAGATGGTCTCGGAACTATTGCCGCCTCCAAAGCAACGGTACTTGTAAACTTCTGTTATACTTGTTCCCTTGTAGTGCAATGGCTTGCCGTACCTCCCCATTCCCTTCTCACTACCACCTTGAGATTCTTGTCAGCAAAAAGTTCCATTTTAATGCGACCTGCTTTTGCGCCACCTATCGCTATATCGAAGTAAACATCTCGGGTAGCCATATCCTATTTGAATCTAAAATGATTAATGTAGGGGATTAAAGAAGTAATTAAAGCCCTATTGTTGTAATCTATACTATTATATTAAGGGTAACGCTAAATGGTTAAGTGTAAGTGGATAAATGTATTTAATATGTCAATTTTGTACATAATACATTAATTTTGCACGAATATCAATATAATTATTTAGCAATTTGGGATGTTTTTATTAATGAAAATTAATATGAATGCAGGGGGGTCCACTATTATTACTTGAGAAATTAAATAATGATGTGAAGAAGCATTGAAAAACCAAAAATCAAATAAATAACTAAGAATAAATGTTGAAAACAAGAGAATATTTAATGCTTAACCATAGCCCTTAGGGCTATACTTAGCATTTCCCTTATATTAAAATCGAAACATTAAAAGTTTGGTCAATATCCTTACTTAATTTACATATTTACATATTACTTAATATTACACTTATTAATCTATATACTATATTATAAAAGACGAAACATTAAAAGTTTTGGTACGGTCCACTACAATACTTAACTTATTTAAATAATAATTAACCAATTATCTTTTCCAACTATTACCTTTTTCTAACTAAAATCTTTTGTTTCAAAAAATATGGCAATTCAAATTAATAAATAAATTAATAATATTATAATTACTAATAACTAACTGATTCCTTTTTTAACTAAATGGTAATATCCTTTCTATATTTTCTAACTAAAATATCTCATTTTCTCGTAAATAAAAATAATCACTTACCTTTTTCAACTATTACCTTTTTCTAAGTTTTCCAACTAAAATCTCTCATTTCCAAATATATGGTCGTTCTAAATAATGAAATAAACTAATAATATTATAATTACTAATAACTAACTGATTACCTTTTCCAGGTACTATATATTCTATCCTTTTTAATTAAAATATCTCATTTTCAAACTTTATTTTTTTACTTAATTATGTTTAATTAAATATTTATTATTGGTAAAAACATGTCCTTATTTAATTAATAACTAACCAATTATCTTTTTCAACTATTACATTTTCTAACTAAAATCTTTCCCCCCCAAAAATATGGTAATTCAAGTTAATGAAATAAACTAATAATATTATAATTACTAATAAATATCTGATTAGCTTTTCCAACTAAAAGTAATATCTTTTCTATATTTTCTAACTAAAATATCTCATTTTCTCATAAATAATAACTAACCAATTACCTTTTTCAACTATTAGCATTTTTTAATTTTTCTAACTAAAATCTCTTCTTTCCAAATATATGGTTGTTTTAATTAATGCAATAAATTAATAATATTATAATTACTAATAAATAACTGATTATCTTTCCCAACTAAAAGGTAATAAATTTTCTATATTTTTTGACTATAACCTCTCCATTCTAAAAATATCACCGGGCATTATATTTGATGACTAATAACTAAATGATTACCTTTTCAGCTATAACGTAATATCTTTTCTATATTTTCCAACTAAAATATTTTATTTCAAATTTTCTTTTCTTACTCAATTATCTTTATTTAAATATTTGTTATAGGTAAAAATATGTCACATTTTCTAAATTTTCTAACTAACATCTCTCCTTTCCAAAAAACTAATAAAATATTTGATGAAATAAACTAATAAAATTATAATTACTAATAACTAATTGATTACCTTTTCAGCTAAAACATAATATCTTTTCTATATTTTCTAACTAAAATATCTCATTTTCAAATTT
Organism: Kitagawia praeruptora; assembly: GCA_037693485.1. Lineage (NCBI taxonomy): Eukaryota > Viridiplantae > Streptophyta > Magnoliopsida > Apiales > Apiaceae > Kitagawia > Kitagawia praeruptora. Next base: position 132,823,536 of record CM075352.1, on the reverse strand, counting down.
TTTTTTCTTACTTAAATATTTGTTATGTGTAAAAATATTTTATCTTTTCTATCTTTTTAATAACTAATTAATTTCATTTTTAGGTAAAACATGTTATCTTTTATATTATAAAAATATTACGGGCATTTATATTTAATAAAATAAAATAATATTATTATGATTACTAATAAATAACAAATTACTTTTTCAGCTAAAACACGTTATATTTAATATTTTCTCTTATTAAAACCTCTTCTTTTCCAAAAGTATCACTTATAATTGTATTCAATAAAATGATACCATAATAATTGATATTTAATGATTACCCTTTTCAAGTAAAACGTATCAGCTTATCTATATCTTATAACTAAATTTTCCCTTTATTACAAATAATATGACCAACACACACAGATAAATCTATATCTATACTATTATATTAAACCCGAAACATTAAAAGTTTTGGTTTTCGGTTTGGTTATCCTATTTATTAAAATAAATAATAACATAATATAATTAATGGTAATTAACCGATTGTCTTTTTCACATTAACTTTTAGTTGAGTATATTGCCTTTTATAAATACCTAAAAAATCAATCGTATCATATCTTTCAATCATTAATATTTTCATTCTAATTAAAACAGGTTACCATTCTGATTTAAAACTAATCTTATAATCATTAATATATACCCGAAAACATCACACCATATTTTTAATTATTAATAAAATATTTTAAAAATCCATATACATTGTTTATAATAGGGAAACATGAGTATATTAAATTAAAATAAAAAAATTATTTAAATAATGATTATATAAAAACATAATTGTAATATTAAATAAAATTTTTAACATAATAAAAGAAATCCGTGCATTGCACAAGTATTGAAAGTTTGTCGGTTTGATTTTCTGCACTATCATCCTAATTATTAAAATAAATAGTAAAATAATATACACTATTATATTAAAGCCAAAAGATTTAAAGTTTTGATTTTCGATTTGGTTATCCTATATTAAAATAAATAATAACATATTTTTACTATTATATTAAAGCCGAAA